>CM062515.1:25616635-26949383 GCA_031439585.1 Pterocarpus macrocarpus
AAAGGTTTATTTTAGCTATCTGATAACACATAGACCTTAAACTTTGACACAACACTTTCCTTTTTTCCAGATTTGGAGCCAACTACGTAAAGATTTGTAACACAAGTACTACAAAGACTTGAAAGCATCTATTATCACCCAATCAAATTTGAAAGAGGAATGGCATAGTAAATGATTCATAATTCATGTTACTATTTGACAATGTTGAATAATCAGGATGCACTACTGCCCTTAATGATGTTGAGCGACAAAAAGCATTAAGACAGGTAGCTCATATTGTGACATAAGCTCTTCATTCTTTTGAATGGTCATAGTGAGTTAGTGACATACTAATAAGCTCTTCAAAGTAGCATCTATGCTCACATGTTTAGCTCCTTTTTGATGGTGTATGTTTCACATTGAATGGAAAAGGAATCATATTAGTGACCATTTTCCTCCCCTTTTTTTTTGACAAATTAATCAGCATTTAACGTAATTTATTGTCATAAAACTAGAATTAAAACAAAAAATATGACCTTAATCCTTTTTCATTTCCCAGGAAATTAATATTGATGTCCTTCAGTGAATGAAGCAACTCACAAGAAATTAAAAATGGAATAATAAAGCACAAGAAATTTTGGTTTTGGAGAAATAGATCCTCTCATAAAATTATGACTTTGTCACATGTGATATTAGTCACATGTGATATTTTATTATTGATTCTCTTCTATCAGGTACATGTCCAAACCCTACCTTTTTAATCAGTGATAAAATATTACACATGACTAAGGTATGTGAAAATTTTACACAAGAGAATTCGTTCTTCTCATTTCAAGGCTTTTTTTTTTTTTTGTCATGGTTTTAGGCTTCCCTTTACTCTCCTCCTTTGTCTTTGCCTTTCCCCCAAAAGTAGGGATGGCAAAAAAATCTACCAAAGCGGGTAACCACGAGAATATCAGCGACAGAGACAGGTATAGGGACTGGTTTGGTTTCCACGGGGATGGGGACCAATCCCCATTTATTAAATGAGGCAAAGGCGGCGTATGAGATCCCCACTCCATGGAGACTCCCTAAATCTCTATTTATGTACCCTAAATTTTGATAATAATACACAATGAAATCAAATTGATTCAAAATATAGTCAACATATGGTAGGCTAAACTTTTAACCAAAATCAAGTTTATAAATTTGACTGACTTTAATTAAAATAAAATTTATAATAACTTAGATTGCATCATGTATTTTTATTTTTAATTTGGATTATGTTGTATTATCAACATTGTAATAGATTATGGATATTTACGAATGCTTTATTCAAATTTAATATTTTTTTATATATAATTTTTCCTCTTTTTTGAATTTTAAAATTTTTTTGGCATAAACCCGTAGATATCGACGAAGATTTGAACCCTCACGAAAAACGAGAAATGGAGACTCATGATGGGAATGGGATGAAGATAGGGGGTGGAGGGCATGTCCTTTACCCATGGGTATTAATTGCCATCTCTACCCAAAAGGCTTAAAAGTTAGGAGAAGGCTTTGGTATCTAATACTTTGTAAGGTGCATCACACAACTTGAATCCAAACCATCCATTTTATATAGTCCAATCTGGTGGTGCTGCACATTATTATCACTCCCATATTCCCTTCTTCAATCTCCTTTCCCCCATCACCAACACCATCACTACACTTTCTCTCTTCCCTCAAAACTCCACCACCATACCCACCACACCTTCGCCACGACCGACCGCAGCCATCATTGCCCTTGGATCTTGGAGCCACCACCACTGCGCGCAATAGGTTCTTGATCGGGGCTGTTCTTTACAAAGCTCTCGAGGTTGTTTGGGTTCAGGAAGAGCCAAGCAATGTCATCGTCAGCCAACCTATTCGAGGTGGCAGCTTCGGCGGAGATGATGAAGCTGAAGGTAGTGGCAGAGATGAGCCACCGCCAGCTCGAGCGCGTAGAGCCCAAGTCGCATCTCGGGGTAGGACCTCTAACTCGACGGTCCACACCCACCACTTGGGCCACCTCCTGTTCTGGATGGGTTATTGTTGTTGTTGGTGGTGGTGGTGGTGATGAGGGATAGGAACAGAGTGAGGTGGAGGCGTAGGAGGCCGGGTGGAGACGCAGAGAGGCAGGCGATGGGGCAAAGAATAGTGAGACGGCTTCTGTTGTGCATCACTAGTGCTTGATGTAAAGATACTCCAAATACATCTTCACCACTAAATCATTCAATATACTATACAACTTACAAAGTACAATGTACCAAAGTCTTCTCCTGTGAAAGTTAAATGAAAACTATTAGGGCATCGAAATATTCACATGGATTCTGGTGATGGCGTGCAAATATCTGACAATTGGCTTTTGGTAGCGGAGTTCATTTCGGGCCATACATATAGTAGCAAAAACTACAGCAACTTCTCGCTGATAGACTGCACACTTGCACAGGCCCAACAAATTGACACTACTCCGACACAATGTTTATTTAGTTGCTTGCGGAAGGCCCAAAGCTACATCCGTAGGAGACTGATCCTCAAAGACGAGAGGATTCCGACCAAAAACAAAACGAAGAGAGGCTTGCTTATGGGATTGATCCGCAAAGTATTTTTCCATGCAACATTGCATTACCCACTCTTCTTTTTTTAAAAAAAAAAATGACACATTCATTAGAATTCAGCTGATGATTTAATAATGAATATAATCTGTTTAGATACTAGAATTAGAATTGTAATATAAAATTTTTATTTCAATTTCAATTTTTTTGGAATTGCAATTGACTTAGAATTTTAAATTTTATATTGGGTTCACTAAAGAATTAGACATGAATTATAATTCTGAGTTTGATTTTAGTTTTATTATTTAAATGCATAATGCAATATTAAAATTACTAAAAATACTAATAAATGACAATTTTGAACTATAATAATTTTTTTATGAAAATCATTTATATATAAAAGTAATTTTTTTGGATTTGCATATATAAATAATAAGTTAAAATTTAGGAAATTTTTTATATTATAATTTTTAATAAATATATTATATTTTAAAAAATATGATAAAATAGCATATAAATGAAAAAATGGAGAGAATCATATACATTTTAATGAGGAAAGAGGCATTTAGTAAGTTTTGAAATTGGTAATTCATATGATATGAACTAAAAATTAAAAAGAGCTCATTTTAGTTATTTTTCAATTCTATGGAATTGAATTATGGAATTATAATTATAATTCTAAGCTTTAATTATTTGCCCAATTCCAAACACCAAATGAAAAATATCTTTTGACCAAAAAGAATAAATAAATATAAGCATCTGAAAATATTATTATATAATCATAAGTTTACCAAATATAGGAAGAAGCATTGGTAGATGAAGGTTCCTAACAAGTCAGGATAGCCATTGAACAAGTGTAAATCCTTTTTTTTTTTTTTTTTTGGGCTTTGGATGAGTGTATATTGAATATTCATTTTTTTATAATTCTAATTCTAAGCTTTAATTCTTTGCCCAATTCCAGCGGATGGAAAGTATCTTTTGAACAAAATAAATAAATAAATAAATATAAGCATCTGAAAATATTATTATATAATCATAAGTTTACGAAATATAGGAGGAAGCATTGGTATATGAAGGTTCCTAACAAGTCGGTATAGTCAACAAACAAGTGTAAATCCTTTGTTTTTTTGGGGATCGGAGACGTGTATATTGAATATGCGCTTTTTTTTCCCCTTTAGATTAAAAATAGATGTAAAATATTAAATATCAAGTAGTGTTTTAAAGAATTAACTAAAGCTTTCAAAAATTTATTTTAATATTTTTTATAAATTAAAAAAAGGTAAAAAGAAAACTGCAGCATTAATATATTTTATAAATTAAAATAAACGCACCCTAGGTCAACAATTTACGGTACAAACTAATCCCAAATCTTTTAGCACGAGAGATTCCTTTTTTTTTAATTAAAAAAAAAAAAAAGAAAAAAGACCTCAAACACTACATACCTCGTAGCAATTCCACCACTAGTCCATCATGACTCCTATTATTTAGCCCAAGAAGATTTTATTTTTCACCTTTACTACTACATATATCCTTCCACCGGAGCATTCTTGTTTAAACATTTAACATCCTATAAAAAATATAATTTTCCCAATACTAGTTACTCCTTACCGGTACTTGAACCCAGCACCACTTATCAAGGGAAAAAAACATCTACCACTAATTAAGGAAAAAAAAAATCTACCAAAAACATATTCACAATCCAAAATTTATCGTACAATTCGATAGCTTGGAACATACTTTCGTTTTGCAACAAGGCCTTTCACATGGATATATAAGTAGGCCACATAATAATGTCAACCATCATTTCAGCAAACAAAGTGGCTTTATTTCGTTTTAACATATTTGAGTGCAAGACTGGCCAAAGTTCATGGCTCTCAACTAATCCAAATTGGTAGAAAAAGAATGTGAAATGCATAAAAGCACAGATAGGAAGTTGGGCGTTAAGGCACCCCCTCACCTCCTTTGTGCCTTTCTTGTTTCCCAACATATCTGAGGGACATAATTTCCTAAATATATACGTAGAAGTTACATGCAATGAGATACATAGAGGAAGTGAAATAGATATTCCCCGTGATGTTACATCCAAATATTTACACATACACAAGGACAATAAACATTTCAAAGCCTAAGTAAAGTTGCTTAGTTTAGCTGCTTACAGAAGGCCCAAAGTACATGCAGATGGGGGGATTGATCCTCATTATAGAGAGGACTGCAGAAGGAATAGTCCATATCCCATCACCACATATCAAACCAGAAGCAACTGCTCCAGCATAGTCCTCTGCATCCTTTCTATTCAACCTCTCCCACACAAATAATATCACAGTTCCAATGAACATATCAACTGCAAAGTAGGCACCAATGTAAAAAGGAACTGCCATGGCCATTGGGATAGGTATATACTGTGAGTACTTCTTAGGAATCACATCCCTTAGAAGGTTGATAACCAGCGCGGCCACAAAGAAACCGCCGCACATGGCCAGGCAATGCTTTGGAAGCTCCGAGAATCCCTCGACGCCTAGTATGGCCATTTCCCTGAATATAACAGCATATGGCGCTTTATAAGGACCATCAGGTGAACCAATATCAAAGGCTGTCCAGAACATCCAGAATGTAAGTGGAGCAATTATACATCCCATGGCTGTTCCTATCAACTGGCTCACAAACATTGATTTTGCCGATGAGAGGGTGAGGTAGCCCGTCTTGAAATCTTGCATGAGATCAGCAGCGGTTGCAACGATGGACATCATCACAGCACAAGATGCTATCCCTGCTATTACCCCGCCATTTGGGCCAACTGCAGCCGCAATGATGAAAAGACCAATCTTCCCGTAAGTGGATGCCAGGCTCCAGTCCGTGAGCCCAGTGCCATAAGAGTTGCAAAAGGCAAGGGCAGGAGCAAGGATGTAAGAGCACAGAACCAAGTACCATTTGAGAGGAGGGAAGATAATTGGTATTGTTGCTATGGATATTGCAGCCAAGCCCACATATCCAGAGGCAGCAAACCAGGTGGGAATCCTGTCCTTTAAAAATATTTCATCCCTCTTCTTTTCTTCTAATTGCAGTTGAGAACTCTCATCATCTGAGAACATGCATATGAAAATAATTAACTTCTACAGATTAAACACTTGCACTCAAATCAGGACCAGACTAAGACATTCAGATATGTGTTATGGTCCTCTGCCATTGTCTATGCTCAAGTCAGGTTCAACAAGGGCTACACTAGTAATCAGATAGCAGATCAATCTATATGACATGGCTTCATTATCAAGTGATATAAAGATCATTGTGATGTCTAATTCATCATCCATGGAGGTAAACAAAATTAGTATTACCATTGGTTTACATAAATTATTCCCTTTTCAAATGACAACTCGGGGGGCAGACAGTCAGACATGCTTTTCAGTTGACGTTAACTCCATTCAGTTCATGTATTTTTTTTAACAATGCAACCTAATTTTTTATTTATCCAGAGCCAAGCAGCCATGTAGATTAAGGACTACAGTCACTATAATGGAGTATTTTATAGGCAAAATGAAATTAACACATGCATGAGGACATTTAAATACGTCCTGCATGGAAAATGACATGACAGGTACCAAACAGAATTTGATTACGATCTTAAAAAGGGAATCACACTTGTTGAAAGAAATATTTAGACAGTATTTTATTGCACTCACCAAGAACCTCTGTCACCACAGGAAGGCTTGTCTGTTGGGACCTTGTCCTCCACATCTCCCTAACAGTTATCAGTATAATCTTTATCAGATTGTAAATACCATCCCCTAGAATAAGGGCAATAGATATGAAAACCTGCACAAAACAAGATAAGAAAAAAGCCTTACTACAGAATCATATCAGAACATAGCAACCAACCGATGGAGAAAGAGAAATTATTAAAAGGCAGAAGTAATTTAGAAGGAAAATGCCTTTGGATAAGGATGTAAAGAAGCTAAGCTAAGCCAGACAAGCAGTCCTTTTAAAACACTAAAGTTTGGCACAAGCCTAAATCAAGTTCAGGCTGGCTCAGCCTTTTTAGCAGCAAATAAGCAAAACTATTTCAGCACTAAGTCAAAACAATGGTCGCTACATCAAACAACGAAAGAAAACTTACACTCTGTTGTGCTCAGCAGCAAATTCAAAACTTTCCAATATTGACATTGATCTAAATTTCCTGACTATATGTTATTAACTATTTTCTTCTGAACGAGAAAATTAAGACACAGAAGAAGATAGATATCATGTATTGCATTTGATAATAAGTAAACAAATAGTAGATTACTCGTGCTTGGTTCTCCAGGTACAAGTAATCAAGACTTTCCAATTTCAGTTCTAAATTTACACTCAAAACTCATAGTTGTCAATATCGGATGGCGGCTCATGGCGGTGAGCCAAAAATCCGCCATAGAAATATGGCCTATCGTGGAAGCCATGGCGGGCTCAAAATATATATAAAATATACAAAAAAAAAATCTGCTAAATATAACAAATAATAATAACTAGTAACATATATCAAGAACATTAACATTAGAAACATACTCTATGGCAATAAATTCAGCAAATGCATTCCAAAATCAACCAAAAAAACATAAATTACTCATAATCAAATGCAAACAGAGCAAAATCAAAGTGCCTCAAAGGCATAATCTCATGTCTCATAAGGCATAATACTGATAATCCCTTGAGCTTTGTTAAGATTGGCTTATCATTGTAGCTCTACTTCTTAAATCTATGAAATTTAAGACTAAATTCAACAGCCACATCACAGAAAATTATTGAAACAAAACAGAAAAATAAAAGAAAAAGGGCTAAAACAGAACAGGGCCAAAAAAAAAAAAGGAGGCTGAAACAAAACAAAACAGAAAAAGAATAAAAAAGGGGGGCTGAAACAACCGAAAAAGGAAAGAAAAAAAGAAGATGCTGAGAGAAAGGTGGGAAAAAAAAGGACTAGACCACTCAACACCTACATGGAGTCGGAGCACCCTAGACCCCTCCCTTACTCTTTTTCAATTCTTTCCCTTTCTTTTCACCGTCACATCCCTTCACCCGTATTGTCTTTCTTCTTCTTCTTTCTATCTCACCTTCTGTTTTATCTCTCTCGCTCTCTCCCCCAGTCTCGCCCTCTCTCTTTCTCAGTCTCTCTCTCTCTCTCCACCATCCCCCCACCGTCGTGCCTCCTTCCTCCACCAACCCACCGTTCGCATTTTCACTCTCTCCTCGAGATCTCTCTCTCTCTCTCTGGTTGCAGTTCATCACTGTTTGTCTCTCTCTCTCCGCCATCCCTCTCTGCCCTCTCTTTGTCAGTTGTGCTCTCTCTCTCTCTCTCAAAAAAAAAAAAGGGGTCAAGCCGCTTTTTCCACCATGACCCACGATGGCCGCCATGGTGAATGGCGGCCGCCATGACCTGCCACGCCATACAACTTTCCATGGCGGATTCTTCAATTTCCGCCACGCCATGGCAGGATGGCGCCGCCATGGCCTATTTTTAACAACACTGCTCAAACTTCAGACAAAACCTCAATTTATTATTCCCCCATATTCTTGGTATAGAGCTTCAAAATGTAGATCACAAACAATGCTAGCATAAAGATATGATAATGGTATTCTGCAAGTATATTTGCTTTGCCATACCTTGTATCCATATAGACCTTTAAAATCGTTGCTATCAAGGTCAGCAGGATACCAGTCCCCAGCATGCTGGGAGACGAAAGGCCACAGAAAACCCCATGATATAATAGCTCCAAGAAGAACTGAACAGTTGACTATGTGAGGACAGATAAGACCACAACCAACATAGGTCGTACTGAAGTCAAAGTAGAATCTGCATGAAAAGGATGCCATGTTAATATCTGGACAATTACTTTATCCTCAGAACCCTCCATATTCATTCCACAGTAGACACATCATTTACATTCATCGCTTATGTAATAACTACTACGAAATGTTGACATGGTACTAATCAAGAAATATCTTTTTAGATGCATCATGAGGGACAGTTAAGAACTACAAACCACCACAAAGCAAAACGTAAAGCAGCTGTTGCAGATTTTTTTTTTTTTTTTAATAAAAAAAATGTTGGTTATGAGGGAAGTTGTTCCCTCTAGAAATGGACCATCAGTAAAGGTGCAAGTGTCACCATATAATCGTAGCAACATTATAAACAGGATAAAGCTTCATTTACATTCCTTACATTTTGCAAAAGTTTTGATTTAGTCCCAAGAGTTTTATTATTCTATTTACGTACCAAACATTTTCAAAATATTTCAATCTTGCCTTTTTGATAGACGATATCCAAATTATAAACGGAAAAAGCTGATGTGGAGGTCAAACCCAGGCTTTGTTCAAACATTTTTTTTTTTTTAATCTTCCCCAAGATATGTGTCAAATTTGGGTCTGGAACTCTGCCTTAGACTGTCACCACAACTTGCAATTATTATCAAGCATTCAACACATGTGTTTGTAATAAGGTGGTTACTGGTTAAGGGTTGAGTTCTATCAGGAATAAATAACAAGTTGAAGTTTGTGACTCTCCCCATTAGTTTCTCAAGAAGGTATAGGTATTCACAATCAGAATTGAGTTGTTTCAGCATTTTCCAAGTATTACCATGAGGAAAAGTAGTTTTTTGATAACTTAAGTTATAGTTTGCCAGTACTCTAAGTTCTGTTAAATGATAACAAGCTGAAAGCGTAGCACTAGCGCAGGGACTGTTATGAAATATATACACACATGACACACAAACACCAAAGAATATAAGTGACATCATAAAAATGAGAGAATCAAAATAATCATATAAATGCAGATGTATATATGCCTTTCAGTCAATATTTGTCTCCTTTCCTACTTTTATCACTGGCTATTCACTTCATTTCCTTAATAGCAGCATGCTGCCTTAAGCCTACATCCAATGTAACTCTAAGACTGCTATAACAGTCGTTAGGTTTAATTGATACGTGTATTTCACATATGATACACAAGGACAGCTGGTGCATAATTTAATGCAAGAGGGAAAAGTTAAAATGAAAAGTGAAGAGAAAAGACAAAAAGCAAGACCCTTACGTGTTTTTAAATAGTGTCAAACCAAAGCTAGGGAAGTTGTCAAATCCACATGAATCCCCAATACCACTGAAGAACCACTTAAAGCAACTCCAGCAGAAACTTAGGCTTAAATATTTTCCCAGTTTTCGAACTTGGTTCCTGTAAGATTATCATAGACAACAAATCAATAAATATAAAAAGGAAGAAAATAGTAACAAAAATAACCTACAGACAAACACTAAAAAGGGTTTAAAAGGTTTTAAGGTGTGCCCACAATGCTCTAATCAATAACCAGAAAGGTTAAGCGGCAGTATGACCTATATCAGAGTGTAAGATATGAAAAGCTTCTGAGTGGTCAAATTAACATGTAATGCATACCCTGCAAGTTCAGCTCCAGTCTTTGTATGGAAGCTGTTAATTAACATTGCTGTTGCTGTCCCACTGGGATATGTAAGCTTATAATCTAAGACCATAACCTGAAATTGCAGTTCAGATAGATCAGCATGCATTAGCAAAGGAAACAAAGTAAACAGGTAGTCACACCTATATATATAGAGAGAGTAAAATTCCACAACCAAAGTTTGCACTCCCTCCAGTTTTGTTCTTTTATTAGTTCTTTCATTATAAATGTATTACTAAAATGATGCCATTTTGTTTTTTGGGATGAAAACCATTTGAAAATTTAAAAGATCAATTTAAGCTGAGCTTTTATCCCTCTCAGATGGATAGATATTCCTATCACCTGGACCACTACTCCTTAAAGTTTGTGCTTTCAACTGAAGTAACAAAATGAACAGGATGAAGGTAGCATTATTTTTGGCACATGAGACAATCAATCTCCTCTAACAAGCTTTCATATATAGTTTACAGAATAAATACAACAACAACAACAACAACAACAACCAAGACTTTACTACACAAGGTGGGGTCAGCTATATGGATCAAACAACACTATTGTGTCCTATTGTATATCATGGCCACAGCCAAGATATGTAAATCAAAGTCCTTCTTAATTACTTCTTCTATAGTATTTCAGAATAAATAGATAAACAAGATTCCCTACAGAATATCCAATATTCAGCAACAAAAGCACAAATGTGAGAGTTAATTAAGAAAGTACAACCATCATATCAATAGTTTAAATTTTATAAGGTACTCCAAAACCCTAATTAACAATAACTCCAATGTTCAAAAGCACAAACAAAATACAACCATGTATCAATCTATCTTCCAGCTCAATAGCGGAAAAAGTCTTGAATATTTTATTTCATTCTCCTGCTTGTATTCCCTGTTCTATCCTCTTTGAATAAAAATTCATTTTGATAACAAAAGAAAAAGAACAAAGAAAGAAATGCAATTCAGGCAAATCCAATGTAATAGTAATGAACAACTTAGATTACCTTACGAAGTGGCACAAGACTAAAAAGTCCAAGAAAACTGACAACAAACATGAAACCTATCATCCAACCCAAGCCTGGGTTTTTAACATCTTCAGCTCTGTTACCAGGATAATCAGGGCCTATGAGTTCGTATGTTCTCTCATCCATTGCAATCATTGATGAACCAAACCCCCCTGTCAACAATGTCCAGTTAGCACATTAGAGAAATTTATGAATTTAAAAAAAAAAAAAAGGCTCACTATCAGAAGCAACACTTATGACTAAGAAGTTGAAAGGTAAAACAGATTGCTTAACTCGAGTTGGAACAGAAATAGAACACAACATCATGTGTAACACAATATTGTCCCCATGTAGAATTAAGAAATGACAACGTTTCAACATTCGTTATTATCCTTTTTTCTTTTGCTGAGAACAATTTATCCGTCTATTTAAGCTTTTCAACTCTAACTCTTTTCCTAAGGCAATTAAATTAGAAGATTTTGAAAACAACTGGAATCTTGCTCATTGTTATTACAAGAGGGGGGAAAAATACGTGTTAAACTTTCAAGCTACAAAATAATTTTAGTGTTCTTCAGAGTTGGAAGTCTTAATTTTGCATAATAGATCATTTGAAAACTGGTTAGCGGTTCACCATTCCCCCAAGAAAGGAGAAGAGAGGGGCTGTAGAAGGATGCCATGTCCATGTTATGCTCCATTGTCAATTTACCTTAGCTTTTATGAGTTTTGAGGTAGCTAGTTGTTACAAAGTTCCTACAGATAAAGTATAATTGAGGTTTAGTTTATTTCGGTTCTCGGATTCAAATTCAATAATGAATCCTTAGTCCTCTAGCTCTAAGTTCTAATAAAAAAATGGCAGCAATCACACAGTCCAAGTCTTATATAGCTCAAGGAGGCAGTTTCCCTCAAAGTAAACTCTCACAGCCTCACCTTCACAAAACTAAAACAAAAGGAGGGGGCGGGGGGGTAATAGAATATTATCCTAAAAACAAAAAGGGCAACCTTTTCGAAGGTATGAGAAGTTTGAAGGCCATTGACTTGCGAAGCAAAAGTGCACGTGAAGATAAAAAAAAGTGAATTCAACAGGAACAGTCACATCCACAAGAATATACGGAAAATCCAAGCCACCCCATAAAAAACCAAAAATCACAACGAAACCAATCACCCTTTGACTTCAAAAAAGTACAACCAAACGGGGGTTGGTGGTGATGGTTATGGTAAAGAGCATCAGTTACCGCTGAAAGCAAGGCCATAGCAAGCAACAACACATGTCTGAATAACAGTGTTCTCTTGCTTCGTGAAGGGCTTGGTGAAGATCCCCAACTGGGACAAGAAACTGGTCCAAGTCTTCACGAAGAAGAAGCCGAGCAAGCCAGCGGCAACGTTGAGGGAAGGGATGATCCCAACGGTGAGGTTGAGCTTGTGCGTGATGATGCAGAACAAGCTCCCCAGCACAGCACTCACCACCAAGCCCCTGATCGTGATCTGCTCCTTCCATTCGGGTACATGCTCCGATTCCTTCGAAGGTTCCAGAATCAGAGGCTCAGAAATGCCCACGGATGAGGTCTCAGTACCCATGATGCAAAAAACAGAGAAACAAAGAAGGAAAGGAAAAAAAAAAAAAAAAAAGGTTCCTTTTTCTTTTCTGTTTTTGTGTTTGGGCTGTTTGGGTGAATCAGAATAACGGCATGTTAGTTATGGATTCCGGGATAGGGGGGTTTTGAAGATAAATGAGCTTTGACCCGATTGGATTATGGGTTATGGGAATGGAAGGAGATTCGGTGTGGGTAAAGGGGGATGATTTTGACAGAGAAAGGTGAGAGAAGCGTGGAGGGGTTGGCGACGGAGGATTGTTGGCTTGTTTCAACTTGGAACTGCGTGCTTTCCTTTGCTTTATGGGGCCATGTGTGGGGTAAATGGTGGCTGGCACACAGGAAATGACAGGAAGGACAAGCAACTTTGTTTTGGAGATTACAGCAAGGTTAAGTTAAACAATGCCACAACATGATGTTCATTTGGCAGATTGACACATGATGTTCATTCTCAGAAGGTTTTTACTTTATTTATTTATTTTTAATATAATGAATAGTACAATATAAGCAAGATGGTTAATTGTGGGAAAAGCGTTGCGTGTTCATAAGGCAGGCTGCTGAATGGTGGTCAAGATTTTTAAAAATGTTAATATGAAGATAATAAGAGACATCATGACAAATAGAAATTATGGAATTCACACAAAGGAGTTAATTAATGACATATTTTAAAGTATATTTTATTGATCAAAAAATATGGTGTATCTTGTAATTTGATGATAAGATTGTGAGATATATCGATATATTAATCATCTATAATGTATTGTAATAATGTCTAATTTTAAGAAAATTTAAAAATATAATTAAATATATTTTAAAAATTAATTATCATATATTAATAGTATAAAATTATATTGATAATATAAAATAATTTTATATTATTAGTGTAATCAAAAAATTTTATTAGTATAATTTTAATTATCATATATTGACAGTGTAAAATTATATTGGCAGTATAAAATAATTTTACACTGTTAATATAATCAAAAAATTTTATTAGTATAATTTTATAGTATCAAATAATTTACATTGTTAATATAATCAAAAAATTTTATTAGTGTAATTTTATAATATTGTCAGTATAATTTTACACTATTAATATATAATAATTAAAATTATATTAATAAAAAAATTTAATTATATTGATAATATAAAATTATTTTATTCTACCAATATAATCTTATACTATCAATATATGATAATTAACTTTTAAAATATATTTAATTATATTTTTAAATTTTTTTAAAATTAGATATTATTGCAGTATATTATAAGTAGTTGATATATCGATATACCTCATAATCTTACCATCAGATTATAAAATACACTATACTTCTTAATCAACAAAATACACCATAAAATATGTTATTAATTAACTCCTCCGTATAAACCCCATAACAACTATTTATCAAATTATCACTTGTTATCTTCTTATAAAGATTTTTAAAAATCTTCGTCAGCGAACTCCCCAGCTGAATACAGATACCAGTGGATATGTGGGGCACTCGCGAGAAGTTCCAGTATATGTGGCGATTAGCAAGCTATAAATTTTCTTGTGGACCAATAATTCACTCTTTTCTTATTTAATGGAACATGTAGTTTAGGATAATTTTATAATTTTATTTCATTTATATTAATTAATACTTTGACTCTATCTATGATCTAATAGATGTTTTCTCTCGTATTTATGATATTTTCATAATTACAAGAAAATTATTCTAAAACAAAAATAAATAAATCAACCATTTTGAGTATAAGAATATAGAGCTCAAAACACTTACGATAAAATTACCACTTTACCAACTATATACTGGCGTTGATTTTTTCAGAAGAATTTTCTGCTATCAAATATTTGTGCTTTACCTCAGCAAAAGATAGAAAATATTTTCCCTCCCCTTATTTTCTGAACAACTCGTAGTGATGATTAGTTTTGAGGCTTTTTTATTTTTTATATGGGAATTATAGATTAAAAATACGATACTATGAGATTATTTATGTAAATACAGTTATATGGGAAAATTAAACACAATCTGCCATATATTATGTAGGTTTAGTATTTGATAATTTTTTAAACAAAATCTACTTTTTCCATGGCTAAAATTGAGACATCTATGAGTTACTGTATTGGCAAGCATTTTGCCCTGGTATAATGCAAAATGTGTAGCCAAAAGGTTAAAGTGTGGGCCGCATATGCTATGCACGTTTGTCATTTGATGGTTACCATATGAGGTATATCAATAATTTTCTCAAATGTGGTATATTTCAAAAACACTTATTTTCTTTCAACCATAGTCATAAAATTCGATCTTGGGATTGACTAAGTCAAATCACTGGGTTATCAGGTTATTAGTTCAACCAGTAGATCATCAATTGAACTAATTAAATCAAATTTAATTAAATAAATATATTAAAATTTAAATAAATTCACTAAAATGATGGAAGTAAATAACAATTTAACACACTTTAAAATTTCATATACTTATATATGAATATAGATTAATAAACATCAAAATATAATTCAAGTCAAGAAATATACTTACAAAAATAACTTTCACTCGAACAAGCCACTCAACCGCCTCAATGCACACAAATGTAATGACGGCTTAGCACACTGCGCGATCTTCCTTTATATGAGATGGGATGCATGAAATAATCGTAGAAATATCATATGGATGCCATAAAAACTATAATTGCATTAGAAAATAAAGAAAAAATAACATGAGATATACATATAATGTTGATAATTACATTATACGAATTGCTATAATATTCTATTCACTATCTGATTTTGCAAGCCAACACAATTTAAAGCTCTCTTATAACATATTGGAGATATTTAAATAGAAAAATTAAAAATAAATTAAAATTCATCCCCATCATAACAAGCTTAAGATGAAAATATTCAAATAAAACAAATAAAAAAATTAAAATGTTATAAAACAAAAATTTTTTTACGTTTTTGGTGACTTGAGAAAATCTTATTTTAGTTTAAAAAAAAGGTTAAAGTATAACACTTGTAGTTGAGTATTTCTTTTTTCGGTTCTGTACTTTTAATAAAGGTTAATATATTTAATTGTAAAACTATAATTATTGTCATGAATGCAGTAAAATTACTTGAGTATTAAAATCAACTACACATTTATATAAAATTAGTTTATATTTTTTTATATATTATCTCTTAAAATATGGATTATTATTAATTATTAATATTATACAAATATAAGGTAAATAATGAGCCATGGCCACCAATAGGATGTTCATCCGAGTGGAAGACTTCAAGTGTCCACTTAAGCACCTAATCATATCTCATAATATTAGTCTTTTATTTATTATATGAGAAGAAATTTTGAGAAATTACAAAAAAAAAAAAGAGTCATGGGCTAACGGGTTTCACCAATAAGTTAATGATCTTGACTTTCGGTCCTTTTATTTTTTATTTTTGTAATATATACAAAATGTGTTTAATTACATAATTTTATCTTAAAAATTTAATTTTATACACTATTAATATAAGATAATTTTAAACCCATTTTATCACTTTTAATAAATCATTTTATCCGGTTAATTAGGTGTATTAATGATTTATTACTCTATATAATTATATTAGATTTATTTTATTGCATTTAAATCATTATATTATTTTTATTAATATATCAATGGTTACGAAAGTTTGGAGCATCAGTGGTCTAAACTTTTGCCTAACCATGTTAAATGCTTCTTAAAAGACTAACACATAAATCTCATTTTTTGCCATTCTCCAAGTAGATATATGTTAGATTGCTTTTTTCCCTTTGCTACCTCAAGCAAGGCAAATTCTCTAATAAATTTTTCCTGTCAATAATCCTACATCTTTGGGGGTGAAATCTCTTACATTGACCCCATATTTCTGTAATAAAATTGAAAACACAATATTTTCGTTATATTAATACTATAATCCCATATATAAATAACGGAGCCTAGTTTTGATATATACAAGGTTAAATATAACTAGTATTGATATTGAATTATTCACTATATATTTTATCTAAAATTTAACAACGATGTACTAAACATTATATAAAGAATAATTATAATCATTGTGAAAAAAAATATATTTTAAAAATTTTAAATATTTTTAAATAGTAAATATAATTATAATATTTTCCTTGTAATTATGAAAACGTCATAAAGATGAGAAAGAACATTAATTAGGTAATACATAAAGTCAAAGTATTAGTTAATGTGAATGAAACAAAATTATAGAATTGCCCTAAGCTACATATTTCTTTAGATAGAAAAAGAGTGGGTTATTGGTCTTGCAAACTTCTATATGAAGGTGTGAAGATTAGCATTCTCTATGCATATAGAGACACATCTAAAAAAGATATAAAGGAGAGGCCGAAAAATAATGGGATATATTATCAGATAAATATTATCACTCCTTCATCAAAATCAAATACAATATTTTTTTTTAAATCATAAAACTCGTCATCAATAAAATTTATGTTAGATTTTTCAACAATCCTCCAATCAAGCTAAGTTAAAATAAATCAATAATATATTCATTTTCTATCTTATTCCTGAATTTGTTCTTCACAATATCCATATTCGAAAAAGATCTCATATTAAAAATAGTTGAAATAGGAAGAGTTAATATTAAGCAAATCAAATGATCAATCAAAAGATATGATAAAGACTTTCCTATTTTCATCAACCCTTGGTATTACTCAAAGATTATGGATAAGCTACTGAATTTAGAATGATTAGGAACATCAAGTTCATAATGTTGAGCTTATATTCTAATGTGCAATTTCTCCTATTCAGTAAAATCATCAGGATAAAATCGTCCTATTTCAATATCATGAAAATTGTATCAATTTGACGTTGTTTTATTTTTTTTTATCATAAAAGGTTCTAATTTCTTCTCTTATATTATGAAAATATAATAAAAAATAATATTAAAAAACTATTATAATAATTATGTTATATGCTTTTAAAATAAATAAAACATACTAAATTTAATAATTTACAAGACTGAATACTAACCTTTTGTTTCTCTCTAGACTCTAAATTTTTATTTTATATAAATTCACTTTTGACTTGTTTTGACTTCTTCTTTTTTTTTTTCTCTTGATTCTCGTAAAACTAAACAATATACTTTTCATCTTAAAAATAAATCAAACAATTAAGATAAATAAAACTTGAAAAAATAATTAAAATTATAACCTAATAAACCTTCGGCATCTAAAGCAGACTAGAGTTTCAAAGTTAAGTCTATCGAGATTCAAACTCTGGGATTAAGTTACATAAAAGTAAAAAATCTTGTGGATAAAAAGATTTCAGCAAAATTGGGATTCGAACTATGGACCCAATGATAGTTTAGTTACAAGCTTAACCACTTAGTTTGTGAAATACTTATGCTATTGATGTTTCAAATTTGTGTTGGGGGGAGGGCATGACCCATGCTTGCCCCCCCTAAATCCATCTATATATATAGGTGGTAAGACTGAGATATTACATGATTTAACTTAATTAAATTATTTTTTTCTCCTTATTAATTATAGTTATTAAATTTAGTTAAAAAATAAAAATAAGATAAAATTAGAAAAAATTAATTAATATTTTCTTAAAATTTTCAAATCACAGATAATAAGTCTTCTTAAAACATACATTTATAAATAAATCAATGGAATGATATACTTTTATATTTTTCTTGGATAAGGAGATAAAACAAAATAAGAGAAAATAGAAAAAATAGAGAAAAATTAAAAAAAAAACTATTTTCTTTCTTATTACTTGGATGAAGAGAAAACAAAAAAAAAAAAGTTGTTTCTTTCTCTTGCTTGGCTCAAGAGAAAAGTGAAAGCAAAGAAAATATAATTATACTAAATGATCTTTTTACCCTTAATAAGATATAAGAACAAAATTGATATTTTGAATAAAATCTCTCTTTCTATTTAGTTTTCTCTATAAGAGTGGGAAGAAAATATTTCATGGACCCCATGCCCATTTTTTCTTCACTCCCTCCATTTATTTATTTTTCATATCCAACCAAGAAAATATTTCAAAACATTTCTATTTTTTTTCCTCCCATTTATCTTTTTACTCATTTTCTTTTAAACCAAGCAATCAGTTAGTGTAATAAGGATTTGCTAGGTCAAAGACTTCTTTATTATAAAAACTTTGGAATTATGGGGGAGTACTAGCAAAAGGCTTTGTAAGGGCAATAGGAGATTTATGCTTTTGGTGTAAGGCTCATTTCATCATTTTTGTTAGAAACATGTGACTAGAGATAAAGCTCAGAAAATCACAAAAAGGTTCAATTTTGATGGCATGTTTATTATGGATGGTGTTGGTTTCCTGGGCAGAATCTGGTGTTTGTGGAAAATGGATGTTTGGATGTTATCTATTTTGAAGAGTCACCATCAGTATGTTCATATGTAAGTTAGCTATCAGTGCAAGCAATCATGGTTCCTAATATATATGGTAGCCTACATGCTATTTCATGTAAAGAGCTTTGGGAGGGTCTAAATGATCTAGTAGTTAGGTATGATAATCAGTGGTGTGATAGGGGGATTTTAATTCAGCCCTTAATATAAATGATATCAGGGGAATATGAAATCTTGGATGTGATACTACTAATTTCATTGATCATTTGATGAGTTGTGGGTTACATGACTTAGGTTTTTTCGGCAACCCTTCACATGGTGAAGGATAAACTAGAGGCATATATTGGATAGAATATAGCTTCTTTGAATTAGACTAATAGATTTAAAGATGTGGTAGTTAAACACCTTCCAAACTTGAATCTTATCATGTTCCAATGTTGGTGCCTATCGGATCGTTGGTCTTGGAATGGAGTGCGTTGGCGAGAAACCCTTTTGCTTCATTGCACCCTAATTTTGCATGAAAGCTTTAAGGATCTTCTTGATATTTCATGGAAGAAACAAGGTTACATACTAGAAAATATTAGAAAGTTTATAGAGTCAGTAAAAGTTTTGAATAAAGGGATTTTAGACATATAATTGGAAGAAGGAATAGAATACTCTTAAGACCGGAAGGAATCTCCAAGAACCATTCCACAAGAACAAATTTCTTGAAGATGTGTAAAATCAACTTTGGAAAGAACTAGAGACTTTGCTCATTTAGGAGGAAGCATACTAAAAAGAAGAGTTTAGTGACAAAAAGGCATCAAAGAAATAAAGTAGTGGCTTTGAAATTTGAAGGATAATGATGGTCAATGGGGGTTTGAGGAAAACAAAGGAAACTTAAAATATGGCTGTTCAATATTTCTCAAAGTTTTATGAGGCAGACACTTAGTATGCAGAATTTGAAGTGTCTAACGATTTTTGCCCTTGCAAGCGAATGAGTATTAAAAATAAAAAGGGTAAGGTTGGATTCATGGTCATTAAGGTGTATCACCTGGGGAGGCTAAATTGGGCCTTTATTAAGGATATACTCCAGGATTATCTTAATCGATTATTGAGCTATATCACCTCATCTAATTTGCAACTTTTTTGGAAAGGGTTAAGCACAAATAAGTTCGGGCCTTTGTAGGAAATTTGGCAAGGAGATTTCATTTCTCCCTATATCTTTATGCTTTGCATAGAAAAGTTATCTCAATTAATTTCAAGGTTTGTTCATAAGGGAGTATGGGAATTAATTTGTCTCAATAGAAGGGGTCCTCCTTTATCACATTTTGGTTTTGTGGACAACTTGGTGTTGTTTTCTAAAGTAAATATGAAGTGAATTCAAGTAGTTAAAGAGGCTTTGGAGTTGCTCTATAGATTCTTGGGCCAAAAGGTCAATCACATGAAATGATGTGTATATTTTTCTTTAAATGTTAATCATACTAGCAGACAAGAAATGAGTTAGGCCTTGGGCTTTTGGCTAACCTCTGGCCTGGGCTGGTATTAGGGTGTTCCTTTGTTTCATAAGAACTATTCCAAGAGTTAGTTGACCCTATCCACAATCCCAAGCTATACTATGCAAACCATTAAACTTCCACTGAGCTTCTATGATGAAATAGAATGATTTTGCAAAAATTTCATTTGCAACTCCAATGAGGAGAAGCGTAAGTTCATTTATTCAGCTTAGAAGATGTATGCAAATCCAAAGATAAATGTGGGTTAGGCTTCTAGAAAGTTAGGAATGTAACATCCTCAATTTTTTATCGCGTTAAATTACCTCAGTACCCCTGAGTAATTAGACACTTAATGAGAAATTATGAGATTAAGGCTTAATTAAGGGATTAACGAAGAGTTTATGAGTTAACTCGGATGAGAAAAGTCAAAAGAATGCTGAATCGAGATTAGAAAATCTCTAATTAAGCAAGTCAGACACTTAATAGCTTAATTAAGTACTAATAACCCTTAATTAGTTAATCGAATTTAAATAAGATTAATTAAGCTTAATCGCAAGATTAATTTTTGTTAATCATGTTCTTATGTGTTAATCATTAATCCTTGCTTAAATATCTTAATTAAGTTGTATGAGTATTTAATCACATGATTAAATTCAAATTTAGTCAACTAGATAATACAGTAAAAAGTGATGTCATAAAAGCATAAAACATAAGATAAGAGTGCTTTATGTAAGAGTTAGTATATGCTTTGTTCCCTCATCATCTAATTTTCCCTCTAAACCTTAATTAACACAAAATAACACAAAAATATCTCCCTTCTTCCCTTTATGTTGGACGCCACACTCACACACACACACACACACTCACATTTTCATTTTCATTCATCCTATTCTCTCTCTTCAAAGCCAAATCTTCCAACTTCTCTCTAAACTTTCTCATCTTCCTCTTCATCTTCTTCTTCCTTTCTTCACTACCACCACCAAAACCACTCACTTAGCCTTTTAAGGAACTTATCTTTGGGTCTTTGGAGACAAGATCAAAACACTACAACCTCCATTTTCACAAGATCTCAAAAGCTTCTCCTTCCTCCTTGCAAGACCGCCACTATCATCACGAAGAGCCATTATCTTCTTCTTCTCCTTCCTTGTTGTAGTGCCATTTTGATAAGGAGGTAATGATCTTCATCTTTTTCATTTTGTTTGCTCAAAAAAGCTTGGAGCTTGGTTTTTTCATGACCAAGATCTCTAAGTGAAAACTTTGAAAAAAATCCTTTATGCTCTTCAAGAGCAAAAGTTTCTATTTTTGGCAAAATATGTTCATGTTCTTCTTAAAGTGTTCTTGATGCTTCTATTTTTGGTGAAATATATTTATGTTCTTCTTAAAGTGTTCTTGATATTTCCAGTTTTAGCAAAATATGTTCATCTTCTTCTTAAAGTGTTCTTGGTGTTTCCATTCTTAGTAAAGTATGTCCATGCTCTTCTTCACAAGTGTTCTTGACCCTTGAAAGTTTCTCACTCTAAATGCTTTAAAGTCCCATTTTTAATTCTTGATGCATGAGATCTTGATGTTCTTGGTTGTGTTGAGTTGAAAGTTGTCTTCTTTATCATTTTCTATTGATTTGACATGACTATAAACATTCTTAATGCTTAAACCTTCAAAAAGTTTGCTTCTTGATACACAAAAAGTGGCACAAGTTTTAGTGCCATCATAAAGTCTTCTTTTGTTTTGTTCTGAACACAAGAATACATGTAAAAGTCTAAGCTTTTTAGGATAACAAGCCTTTTTGAGTTATAAAATGATATCTTGTCACTTTATATCTTAGAAATCAAACCTTAAAGAAAAAACCTTTCTTAAAGTTTCAAACTTTAATCAAGAATGAGACCTTTAAGTCATAAAAGTGTTGTTTTGTAACATTTAATTCATAAAGTTTAGATCTTGAACCAAAACAATGCTAAAAGGTGTTAACTATTATAAAGATCAAGACTTTTTAACCTTAAAGTTAATGTTTCATATCACGAGTTGATATAGTAGGAACCTTTTTAATGTAGAGACATCTTTAAGTCATAAAGTTGCCACCTTCATGGTTTTAGAGTAATTAAATGAGTCAACTTTCATAAAAAACAAGACTTTTCAGTTAAAAAGCTAGTAACTTGTATCATTATTACATAAAGATCTAATTTTTAAGACAAGAGCTTAAGTTTAGAGGCACTTACTTTCATAAAGAATAAAACTTTATGACTACTTTATAAAGAATGATAACTTTAATAATGTTTAAGGTAAAATCTTGATATATTAATAATGAAAGCTTGAAACTTTGTAAGTTGAATAAGTTAAAAATCACCTTTGGTGACTAGTGAAGATGGTGTTGTTGGGTTCATGAGTATGGTTATGTGTTGTCATGACCCAAGGATTACAGAGATCTCGAACTCCTTGGGAACAGAAGTATGATTAGGGCCTCTAAGCATACTATGAACCTAGGAGTCACTAAGTACACAGTCTCAAGGGAAGGAAACAACCACCTAACTTAACTAATTTGAACAAGTATTCCATAAGATGTGTACTTGAGTAAAGAATAAGATCACATGAGAACTAAAAGAATAAGATCACATGAGAACTAAGTAACTAAAAGACTACATATATATATATCTTAACTATGTGGTTCTCTTATAGGTAACCATGGGAAATTATATGATGATTCATAAGATTCTTCACAAAGAATAACGCAATTATGAACCTCTCTAGGGTATGAATGTATGATGCCATTCGGCATGATGAATGACAAGTTTGATTGAGCTTTGTCTTATGATGAATGATATGAATGTGATGGACTATTGGTTGAAAGTTGTGATTGGCATTTTAGGGAAGCTCCAGTCTAGCCGTTATGCTGTCGGATTTCCGTCAAAATTATGGACTTAGTCATATCATTGCATTTATCTACTCAAAGAAGTATTATGCATGTAAAGTATAATGATAAAAAATGAAAGAATGGGAGATGACCTCTCGATCACTTCCGGGAAGTAAGAGACGGTGATCTACAAGGAACCTCTATGAGGGAGGCAAGGGTGACATGGAGAACCCTCCAACTTAGAGATAACCAATATCGGCTTAGTCTGATTTGGTTAGTACTGCGTGATGATGGTCACGGAATGAGCTTATGTCCAAAAGCAATCTATTTCAAAGGAAAAGTAAAAGAATGTTAAGCACGTGCTAAAAACAAAAGTCAAAGTAGGATCATGGTCAAGTTGATGAGTTGCATAGTCATGCATGTTATTATATTCCTTATGTGCATTATGAATGTTTATTATGTATATTAGCATTATGCCTATGTATGACACTATGGATATGATGATAAAGTTAAAAGTAACCCGCTTCGGGATTTACATTTTCTGAAATTATTAAAATTGAACCGACATTTGTCCATTGTTTTTATATTAAACCCAAAGTGGTTGGGACAATGACGATGACACTGTATTTGACTAGTCACGATCCTACTGAGAAAGTTAGTATTTCTCACTCCTACGTTTCCGTGTCGCCTTCAGAGGATGTCGCGTTAGGCATGGTGGTGATCTACGTTGAGTTCCCGGTATGGTATTGGCACTTTGACCTGGTGCTGAATGCTTCCGTGTTGTCGGCGAACGCAGCGATGTGGGTCTACATTTTCCACGACCGCCAGTTTCAGACTTCCGTGATGAGCCCATTTTTTCGACTGCATCAGCCATTCGGCGAGGTTACTATGGATGACATTCGCCCCTACTTTTAGCCACTGAGATACCCCATTGACGATGATGAGACTGACTCGGATACCCGTTTGACTCCGACTGTTTCATTGGATTCCGATCCCTCGGAGCCATCTTATCCGAGCTACCATGTGGAGACTGACCCCTCTGAGCCTTTCTATCTGACTCGTTCTGGGGGATCTCACCGTTCGGGTTCGTTGTAGCCTTCGGCAATTCGTCTATCTTCTGATTCTTCTACTTCATTTGCTGGCCCAGCTTCACTCCCGATTCGCAGGTGTGGGTTCATTCGTACCCGCATTGTGCCCCGTGGATGAGGACGTGCTTAAGGAGGAGGACGTGGTGGTATTTCTCCCGGTGTATATGGGAATAGTTTCCTCCCGCCTGATGCCTGATATGATGATTACATGCGGAGTTGAGCACAAGGATAACCTCTTTTGGTTGTAGTTATAGGGTTATCATTCTGTTGTATGGCATGCTTGGGCAATAGGGTTTTTTGATATATTTCCTTTTATCATGTATTTGTAGGTTTCTTGTGTAGGGCTGACAGTAGATATCGGACCCATTATTATCTTATGTATGACTCTGGTATGACTATTATTATATTATTATGGATGGTCGTGGAATGAATGTTATCTTTATCCAAGATTGTGGTTATTCTCATTGCTTCTATTTATGTTAAATACGATGTATGAATAAGATAGTGACGTTGTATTACACGTTCACGATGCGCTTATGGCTCTTGATTTCAAAAACGGTTTACTCGTTATTGTTAAAAAAAAAATTACCCTTATTTTCGTTTAAAAGTAATTGCTAAAAGGTAATGTTAGTTTCGTGAGCAAAAGTAACAACTAGTAATTCCACAATATGACTTAAGCATAGAATGGAACTATTAGGGTGTTACAAGGAACACTAATAAAAAAATATTAAGGCTTGTTTGGGGCTTTGTCAAGAGGAAAGAGGCTTTGTGAGTACAAGTTATAAAGCACAAATATGGCTGTTTAGATGGTCTTATTCGAATGGTGCAAAAGAAGCCTCAAAGTTCAAATGCTCAGAAAGGAATCTATAATGTTTGAGCCATTTGCACCATAATCTTATATAGAGGCTAAATAATAGGAAAAAGCATTATTCTGGAAGGGTCATTAAATTCTCAGGGTCCATTCTTTGGAAGACTTATGCTTAGCTGAGTTAGATAATGAATATCTATAGTAGCAATTGATCAATTTGTCACAAGGGAAGGTTAGTGGGAATGGACAAAGCTCAAACAAGTCCTTCCACATGAGTGTCTTAGTCTTTTGTTTCCTATTATAACCCCCCATGAGAGCTTCGAGAAGGATTGCATCTCTTGGTTCCCATTAGTATAGAGAGAATTTAAAGTTAAATCGGCTTACGAATCATATTAGGATGGAGACTATTAAGTAAGCTTGAGGTTATTTAAGGCAAAGTGGAAGCTAGCTGCCCTAAAGGATTAGATCCTTTCTTTGGCTTACAATAAATGAGTACTTTCTTACCAACTAGTCTCACATCAAAAGGGGGAATGGCTTTGCATACTACGTGCATGATGTGTGGAGGTTTGGAAGAGCCATTGCTCCGCATCCTTCATGATTGCCTTATTGTGGAGTGGATGTGGAAGAGCATCATCAATAAGCTTTCTAGGTGTAACATTCTCCCAAATATAATACTATGTTTAAGTCATAATATTACATTAGGAGTTGTTACAACAAATTAAATGGGCCTTGGCTCATTATTTGCATTATATCTCGTGAAAATAATATAATATTCTTTTACAATCCACTTATATTGGAGTTATAATAAATATATGAATTAAATGGGCCTTGGCTCATTATTTGCGTTATATCTCATGAAAATAATACAATATTCTTTTACAATCCACTTTTATTGGAGTTATAATATATATATATATATATATATATATATATATATATATATATATATATATATATTATATAAAGTGTCTTCGGTAACTAGTTCAGTCTCGGTCTCCCAAATATAATACTATGCTTAAGTCATAACATCACATTAGGAGTTGCTACAACAAATTAAACAGACCTTGGCTCATTATTTGTATTATATCTTATGAAAATAATACAATATTCTTTTACAATCCACTCATATTGGAGTTACTAAATAGCCTTTCAAATACTCACAAATATATATATATATACACAGATACATATGTATAAAATGTCTTTGGCAACTAGTTCAATCTCGGTCGTATTCCTCAAGGTTGAACCTTTTCGGGGTTTTTCTGCGCTGTCTGGAGACGAGATAGAAACACATATAGGAATGAAAATTTTATATTGTCAATAGGATTTCTAATCTACTACACAAACCATGTCGTCGTTACTGTTCCAACTACTTCAGTTTATTATGAAAAGATGATCACATACATAGTGGTAAAGTTCATTTATCTAGTTTAGAAAATGTATATTCCAGAAGCAGATTCATTTTAATTCATACACTTGGATGTAGCATGGAAAAATAATATAGATACTATAGCATGGAAAAATGATATAGATACTAAGTATGCATCTTCCTGACGAACCAAATTATCAAATACAAGTAAATATGCTACATGACTATGATCGTATAACTTGATACACTTTCTCAATTTTCTTTCTTACTTTGCATATGTCTTTAATCTTCACTGCCCTTGGGTAGCTTGATCAAGGAGTGAGCTTAACTTGTGACCATTGTCAAACAACACTATCCTACAAGGGAACCCACGTGCCTCTAAATTGGAGGGACTCAACTAGCGAACTGCCCCCAAATTAGAGAGACTCAATAATTTTATCTGCCTTCACAAGGATGGACTTAATAACTACCTTTAAGTGAAGGGATCTCATCTTGCATATTCTTGCATGAATAATTTCCATGTACATAACACATGATACTCATAGTTTCATATACTTCTGCCAAAAATTCAGCAGTATGACGACTGAAAATAGGAGACTTTCCAATATACAGACAATGTAAATTTCAACTAGCCAGTCACAGTAAAAAGAAGTATAATGTCAATACTTCAATATCACATTAGTATATCAGAGAGTTGTATCAAAAGTTTAGCTATTGGCTCTTTATGACTTATAGGGTTTCTAACCCTTAAAGTTGCCAATTCAGTTTAATTTGTTCAATTCTATTTTGTTCTTGTAAATTGCATCAAAATTTCATTTTAATTCAATTTGATCTAAAAATTTAGTATGTTATAGCCTTATTAGTCTACTTTTAAATCTCTTTTGTCCCATTAAGTTTTGAGGTGTATAATTTGAGTTATTAAGGTTTTACTCAAGGTTGCCCTATTTTAGGACAAACTCAAGCACCAAATTTTAGAAAATCACTAAAATTTCATATTTTATCATTTTTATACTAATTTTATATCAAATTGTAGGTAATTGAATCATATTTCGATTGCAACAAGTTTTATTCTTATTGAGTAAGTAGAGCTCAAGTTATGAGCTCTCCAAGTGGACTGTCTTATTTCAACCCAAATAGGGCATAAGGTGAATTTGATGAATTACTAGAAGTAGCACACATAATATCTAAGCCTAAAATTTTATGGCATGGTTGTCTATGTTAGATTTTTAAAAAAATTGGTTACACTTAATTTGAAGTTGTATAGGACAAATTATGCCTTTCACAATATATATTGGTCAGGACAAGCAATGGATTTCAACACCTTAATTCTAAAAATAATATCTATCTCATTTTTAATCCAATGATCCTATAATTTATGAGTGGAAAGATCTGGAAGTCTAGTTTCATCTAAAATTGGTTTCACTTGAATTTGAGACCTATAGGATGAGAACTACTATTTGTTGTATGGACAGCTCACTTAGGGTTTTCTCTCAGCTTTTCTGTTTGTAGTTTCTTTTGGTCTTTTGATCAAATTATCAAACTAAACCGATGATTCCTATCTTAAATCACCTAAAATAAATCATATTAACATCAAATATCATCAAACAAAAGATGATATAAGAAACCCTAGCAGCCATATAAATCATAGAAATCAAGTAATATAAGAAATCCTATATAAAAGCACCATTTGTGACTTGTAACTTGAAGTTTCTTGGTGGTTTCTCTTCAATAAAGTTCCAAGATGAGGATGGCTTCTCTTGTTCTCCTTGGGGGCTAAAGCTATTTGATTCAAAGATAGGAAATTTATGAGGTTGTCTTGAATTTTTCTTGAGGAACACAAAGAAAGAGTGGAAATTTTCAGAGAAAGGAAGTAAGATTTACTTAGAAGTTTAAGTGAAGATGAAGGGAATAGAGAAAGGAATAAAATGGAAGAAAGAAATGGAGAGTGAATGGTGTTATGGGGTGGCTAAAATTTTGCTTGGGCAAAGAAGGAAAAATGTGATTACTTATGTCCTAAGTTGGAAGAATGGAAAAGAAGGTGATTAATGGACATGAATAGCATTTTAATTTTTGTTAATTATTCAAATAGATGGCCATGATTTGGCCAACAAACATGGGTGATGTGGCTAGTTTCTATCCACATAGGGTTCTAAACTAGTACTTATGTTAAATTATAGTATAACTTCCTCTAAACCCGGTTCTTGCATCACAAGATACTATAAACAAATCGATTCTCAAACTAGGAAAACATTGCTATTTTGTCTACATAAAATTTTCTAAAAAAAAGTCAAATTCATCTAACCCTAATAGATGCATTTTGATATTGACTATTCGTATATCTATAATGTATCAAAATAAATCAGTCAGATGCACTGTTCTTCGGGATATTACACTAGGCCTCTTTCTTTAATGGCTTGCTGTTGTAGTGATTGGAAGATAACATTCTAGTGAGTGCTCGATTTTTTTCTGAGGGTCAATGGCCCTTAGCTTTTGCTGCTACATGTTGTGTGTTATGGCAACAATGAAATGGCAGATATTCGAAGGAAGAGAAATGTCCTCGAGTGAGCTCCACATGAAGGTCATAAGCCTCAGATTACAATTTTGCGCTGAAGGAAGTAGATAGATCATGTAAATGCATTTTGTCTTTTTCCATATCATTCATTAGATAGGATCCCCCTTCATAGTGGTAGTATAAGCTAAATAAGGATGATTATTTTGTGACTTCTTCCTCTTCAGTAACTTGTGGAGAAGTTATAGGAGATTATAATGGAGCTTTCATGGAAGCTTATTCTATGCTAATTTAAGTACTTGCTGTAAGACCTTACCAGACAAAGTACTATGCTTAAGTTATAATATATTGTCTGATAAGTTATTATGTGTGGCGAGTTGATTAAATTCCATTTTCTGTTTCATTATTAATTACCCATATAGAGTTAACTATTCACTTAACAAATTTTCTGTTTGACGGCTGAATAAATACTAGATAATCGTTGTATCGGAAGCAACGTAACATAAATAAAAATGTAAAATAGACAGAACTATTGCAAACTGCATCATATATATATACATAGACGTCTATTTTTGAAGTTGACAAATGATACAGGGTAGCAAAATGAGGCCACTAACACAAAATAAATCGGTCTGTCTCTATGAACAGTACCCTAACTGGTCCCCACGGGACATTTCATGTACAACTCCTAACTCTTACCCATCTGCCCATGACCTAGATTGCGAAAAGAAGGCCACCCTATACATCTACTACTACTATGGCAGGCACACTATCTAGATGGATTCCGAGGAAAGGAATCCATTCGCCATGCTGGCGTCCGCAAGAGTATAGTCCATGCTCAGAGCCGAGGACGAGGAAGATGAACTCGCTGCCTCAGACGAGTCCTCCTCAGACATCGAGACTGAGGGCATCTGCTGTGGTGGTGAGGCTGGCGAAGCCATGGCTGGTGCTACTGCTAGTGGAGGTGGAAAGGGATGGGCCATGTAGAGGGCGATGGCAATATAAGGGACGGCAGGGTCGAAAAGTGGATGCATAAGTGGTACAGCAAAATCTCTCTAGAAGAAAAAATAAATGCGAAATTGACATCTACTGGATATATATACAGAGTCCAAGAATGGGTCGAGGTGAATATGGAGCTCAGGCAACTCGATGAACAGAACTCCGGTTGCCACGTTCTCTATGGTCTGAGAATGACGCGAAAACATATAGTAGGGTGAGAAACAAAGATTTCTCAGTTGGAATTCCTAAGTCTATATATATTTGTCATCGCTGTCATTCTCAGTTGTTTCGATTTTTGGTTAATTAAGAGAAAATGTTATATCACCAGGATATTGCACTTAATTAGTTATAGAAATCATAGTCCAAAACACAGCTTAGCTTTACTTAAAGACATAAGGAAAATTAAACAGAGAAATAAGCATCAAGACCTGTATTGTTGACATAGTTAATTGACAGCTATAAAGTAAACAAAAGTATATATATATATATATATATATATATATATACATAATAGCCAATAGTGCCATTAACTCAATGTATGATAACTGCAGAAGTAAGAATGCAATTGACCCTTCACTCATATTTTTCCATACTTGGTCCCTTGGGAGTTTATTGGCCATGAAACTCCTGGGTAATAGTTTGCTTTTCAGGATCGAGCTCGTTCCTAAACAGGGTTGCCGGGTTTATTTTCCCCGACTTCCCCATTGATTTATCCCCCTTAACTTTGTTTGGAGGCTGGCCCAAGTCACATGAAAATCCTTTCTCATTTTTATAAATGGTAGCATTGCTTATCTAATCTACTTTGATCAATGCATGCATAATTTGTAACTTCATATTAATTGCAATCTTTGCTGAAATTTCGGCAGCATAACGGATCACGTCTGCTTCCTCATGAATAATGCCAGACAACTAGAAAGTTCAATCAGACAACAAATCCAATACAGAACATCATATTCATACCAAGAATATAACAATATCAATAGGTAATATAGAAAAGAGCTTTATGCCCATTTCTCAATTTTGCCTGAAATTATAAAATCCACCAAACATTCATTTTAATTCATTTTGGATTGCATTTTGGATATGTTATAACTCTATGTGTCTAGTTTCCAACCCTTTTAGTTCCATCTCATTTTGATTTGTATAACTCAAGTTATTTGTATTTTATTTCAGACTACCTTGTTCTTAACCAGAATCGCACTCTTATAAAAGAAAATTCACCAAAAATAGAAATCTGGGTAAAATCATATGAAATTCATATCAATTTTAAAGCTAAAAGAACAAGCTTTCAAATGAAATAAGTTGCATATCATTTGCATAAGTATATTTTGAGATATAAGTCCCGGCACTTAGCCCCTTTGTTTCTTCAAAAAAGAAGAAGAAGAAGAAAAAGAAGAAGAAGAAATTTCGTCTTAATGTAATTAATTCATAATCATATAATAATAATAATATTTCATAAATACTTATTTGTTAAAAAAGTTATTGATGAGCAAAATATAAGCCTTATGACTTATAAAATTGATATTGATGAATGTAGCAAAAGATTAAATTTTTACATAAAGACATTTTAACTAAATACAATATTTATGATAGCTTGTTTGATTAGGACACAACATAAGTTTCTAGACCTTTTGGATAAGGCCTTTTTTTATTTATTAAGAATTGCTCATGTAATTTTGATATGGATAGTTAAATGAAGGCCTCTTTTCAATGGCACAATAGAGCCTAGTATCCAAATACAAATAAATAAATAAAAATTGAAGAAATCTACACTTTAGTCTATGAAAAATTTTTCTTTTTAATATTTAATCCTTAAAAGATCAAATGCATATATTTTAGTTCTGAAAAGATTTTATGTTAAACTTATTAATCCCTTAACAGGAAAATCATATAAATGCGTTTGATACGTGGTATGATTTTTCATTCTTGGGAATAGTATTCCTAGGAATAACTTTCCCAGGGATGAGTTTTGGACACATTTGGTATGCATATTGAAATCCCAGAAATCTTGCAAATTATACTTGGGATTGAACCATTTTGTATTTAGTTAACATTAACATTCCAAGAAATATTACATATTTACCCAAAATACCCCTGACAAAATATTGTTGGTGGCCAGGTGGCTGGTGTCGAAAGTCGATGACTGTTGTTAGTGGTGGTCTAGAGATTGTTGATGGTGGTTTGGTGGCCAATGATGGTAGTCACAATGGTCTGGCGCCTATTAGCGGAGGTTTGGTGGCCAAAAGTGGTCGGTGTCAAAGGTTTGACAGTAATTGGCAGAGGTTTGGTAGCTATTAGTGAAGGCCTGGTAGCTGGTGTTAGTGGTCCTGTGGCCAACAATGGTAGTTGGGGTGGCGGTCGAGCAATGGCGATGGCAGACCAGTGTGGTGTGGTTAAGAATGGGGATAATTTTGTCATTTTACTTTTGCATAAACATTCCATTTGTGTCTAACATTTCCATGGGGGAGATGGGAATGAAAATGGCTTAATTTTTATTCCCAGAAAATATAACTTATCCAGGAATATTTTTTTAAATCACATACCAAATATGAGAATTTTACATTCCCATGGTGATACTCCCAGGAATATATAATCCTTATTTTGGCAATGCGAGTATTTCGGCATAATCGCAATAACCCACTTATCCAGCCATATTTACTCATAAGGATCACATACTAAAGATCAAAAGGATAAAAAATAATGGATCGTTGGTCGGATACTTTTCTGATGCACAGGTTCCTTTGATAGAGGCATGTGCAGAGCATACTCTATATCCTCCATAGCCTTGTTATTTCCTTTATCTGTTTAAACTTGTTGGAACATATTAAAAGTAAGAGGGTCAGAACTTTCAGGAAGAGAGGAGAGAAATTTAGAAACTCATGGTTATAGAAATACACTCGTAGTATTATTTTTTGGACTTGATGATTTTACAACGGATCATCTTCTCCATTTATAGATGGAGGAGCATGTATAGGACTCTTGCAATTATGTTACATGGCTATGGACTATGATCTCACTAGCCTTACTTGTTTTATTACAAGATGACAAAGACTTGACTACACTTATTACAAGGGGACAAAGACTTGACTAGTCTTTATGAAGTCTATATACTAGCTTTTTTGCCTATATTGTCTTTAGCACAACAAAGTTTAACTTCTTTTGATGTTACTTTTCTATATGTGGCTTCTGCTTTTGCTAATTTTCATGCTTTTGTCATTTTTGGGTTTCATGATGTCTCGACACCTTTACCACCTATAAGTCTTGAAAATAGGTTCATGACTAGATGATAGTTTGGCATTTTCTTCCCTGCTTTCCCTTTTTCTCTACTTTCTTAACTCTGCTTCCAATAGTGTTGCTTTAATGTCTATCTCTTCTATATTTTCATCTGGATCTTGAGAATCTTGCATGATGAGATTTTGCATCGAGTCTTTGCCATAATTTTTGCTCAGTTGGCCCCACTCATTTTTTCCAGCTGAAGCTACATTTGTATGCATGGCTTCCAGTTCCATCATACTTTCTGGCAGGCAGATGATGTCTAAAGGCTTGAGTTTGGTATAGGTGGAATTGATCATTGGTGTTCTAACACGTGAACTGTTGATTTTAGACAAGTGAATCATTAGATTTTCTTTGTAGAAAAGGTTGTTGATTATTTTTGACAAAGGTTTTCAAACTTGGAAAGGCTCCATATAGTCTAGCATGATTTTGTGTCCAAAGGAGCTTTGTTTGTGGATGCTAAAAATAAAGACAGTGGATAATAAGGATTGAAATGAAATCATTAACTGATTTTTCATCTAATTTTCAAATATTAAATTTGGATAAATCTGGATCAATCTCTTTAATCCACAACTAATAGGTGCAAACCACTATAAGTTATTCCAGAGAAGTGAATGGTGGCTATTAGGTTCTACAAGAAATTGTATTAGTTTGAAGATAGGACATAAAATGGGGTATGAATATAACATAGAGACACACCATAAATACCACATGTCGAATTCTATGAATGGCGTTCCCATAAGAATAGTGAAGATAGTGAGATAAGGTGTTATCGAGTCAAACTGGGTAGGCTGAGGAATGAGGTAGTGTTGTTGGAGAGAAATGGCTAGGTAGTGGAACATATGTGACTTTGCAAAATCTTGCAGGTATTTGGGATTGAGAATGATACCAGGAAGTATTTCAGGAGGATACGTTCTTTGAGTATTATTTTCTTCAGAAGAAGTGGATGGATAAGTGTTCATCATGATTAAAGGATAGCAATGAGTGGAGGCAATCATGGTGATGGGTTTGGTTTGGTTTGGAGAGGAAGTCTAGGATGAGATTTTGGGTTCTCTTTATATATTTTACAGAGAAGTCATATCTTGAGAACCATTCTTTGATCCTCACAATTTGAGAATTCGATGGAACTTTATTTTTGAACTTAAGAAGCTTTAGAAATGAAGAACTGTCAAGATGTACCTCGAACTGATATCCCCTAAGATGAAAGTCAAACTTTTGAAGTCCATATTTGACTGCCAGAATTTCCCTGTACGTGGTGTGATAGTGGAGTTCCATAGGTTTGAATTATCCACTAATATGTCCACAGCAAAACTTTTATCCTTCAATTTCTTCTATGAGAACTACTCCCTAGTATTGGTTACTGGCATCTGTTTGTAAAATCCATTTTCATTCCCTTGGTACTTTTAGAGGAGGTGAATTTTAGGCTGCTTGCTTTAGAAATTTTATAGCTTCAGTTTGTTCTAGCCCCCATGAAGGGGCATTCTTCTTGAGGAGTTTGGACAGCTTTGTAGTGTACTTCAAAATATGAGGAATGAAATCCCTTATATAGTTTAGGATTCCCAAGAACTATTGAATCTGCTTTGTGGACATATTTTCATCAGGGAATTTAGGAAGTTTCTCAGCAATGTATGGTTGAGAAATATTTTCCCTAAGTAAAATGCATTCCCAAAAAGTCTACTTCAATGGTTTCGATATGGGATTTTCTTCATAAAAGCATTAGTCTATATCTATCACAAGTTTCATAGAAGTTTTCTAAGAGTTGTTTGTGACTATCTTCATCAAGTACGAAAAGGAGTATGTTATCAATGTAAATGAGGGCATTGTCAAGGAGTAATTCAAAAACCTTGGTTATGACCTTTTGCAACAGTGATGAAGCTATCTTTAATTCAAAAGGAAGGATAATCCATTGATAATAAGCATTAAGGATGCATAATGCTATTTTTGGCTTGTCTCTTGGGTCAAGGCCTAATTGCCAAAATCTTAACTTTAAATCGAACTTGAAAAAATGTGGGCATTCCGAATGTATGAATAGAGAGAATAGATCTTCGAAAGAGAAAACTCATCATCTTTGAGAAATTAATTTAATAGCCTGAATCAATGACAAGTGCCTTTTTTCTGCAAACTTGTTTAGATCTCTTATTCACATAAAAAACCTGGCAAGCCCACTCAGATTTAGTTAGTTCGATCAGTCCTTATTTAATAATTATTAGCATCCTTCAAACGCTACTGCTCTGTCAGATGATGACATTTGAGGATGGACTGCTTTAGTTGGATTTATGTTTTCATTCAGTTTGAATAGTAGTTCTATGAAGAACTTTTTATTCTTCCAAAGGTGTTGGGGATGTTCAAAGAGCTCATGATTGTTAGCACTCATTTTGAGAAGTTTATCTCTTATTTCTCGATATCCTAGCAGTGCATTTGCAAGAGTAAATAGTTTTAGGATAGTATAAGAAGGTTTAAACTCCTTTTTGAATTTGATACCTTGAGAGAGGATTTGGAGTCTATGATTTTGAGTATAGACATCCATGCCGATAATAATATCTTTGTTGGGAAGATCTATTCCAATGACTTTGGTCGAGATAATACATCCTAGGAAGAATTTCATACCAATCTTGTGTTTGGTAATTGGATCTGTTCAAAAGATCTTTCCATCTATTGCTTTAAAGAAATGAACACCGGGTTCCTATGTTGAGGATGGGAGAATAGCTGGATTCATCAAGGTCCTTTGTGCACCTATATCCATGAATGCAATGGCTTTAATTAGTACCTTATACTTGGAGGGAAGAATGTGGACCTATATATTAGGTAATGATGGAACTAGATCAAGTGAACTAATTTCTAGATTTGAGTGCTTTGGAATTTCTTCGACTCGCATAATCAGACCATGTTCCTCAAAATTAGAGGGGTCTGATTCACTACTACAATTGGAGTCTGTATTTTCAAGCCTGAAGGCTATGGCAGCATCTGGTTGATCTTGTTCATCATACCAAGATTCAATGTCGTCATCTGTGGCTAAATCAAATGAATGGATCAGTTTAGAGGCTTTTTCTTTTTTATTTGGACAATTTTTTGAGAAATGCCCTTTTTTCTACAAATGAAATGCCTTTTACTATCCTTTCCGTAATAAGACTTTCTTTTGAAAAATTTGACTTTTTCTTTTCCCCCTTTTTGTTCATGAAGACTTTGTTTCATTTTTTGATCAATCGTTTGTAGTGGCAACTACAATCATTTCCTTTGCATTTTATTTCAAGGCAATTCTTTTTGTAGGCCTTGGTGTACTTTTTCCTGTCTTTGGGAATTTTTCCAAAGAGGACTTGTTGACTACATAATTTATCTAATGCAACTAGGCATGTAACGTCCGAAAAATCTTATTGTTTTTAACCAAGTTGTTCAATTAAGTATTTACCCAAAGCCAATTAAGTAACATTTAGAAGGATTAACTTTGATGGAATTAGATTGGAACCATAGAAAACCTCACAGGATATTCTAAAATCGGTTTATCGATTGAAGAGAAATCGGTAAGGTTTTGGTATTTTAAACTGTCAGAACCGGATCAATAGAAATTATGTTGTGAGAACCCTAGGATGGATGGCCAAGATTTACCCAACTTACCCATGCAAATGGCGCAATCTCAGCCCTCCATATGGGCTGCCAAATCAAGTTGAACAATCAACACAAATCCACTAATCAAATGCAACTTGCTTTAGAAGTTTTCACTTTTTTCCTTTTCTACCCCTTGCAATTTTGGTCTCTTTATGTAGTTGACCCCTCTCCATTATTTTCTCCCTCATCTCATCTCATACCATCTTCATGTCTAACAAATCTTCAAGCCGCATCAAGATTTCTTCAACTCAAACACAAATCTAGCAAGGATCACACCTAGGAAAGGTAGGAATCCAACTTCTCTTCTTATTTTCCTTGATTTGGGGCTGTGTGGGGATCTTGTTTTTCTCATGATACTGATGTGATTTGGAGTGATGATGATGGATTATGGTTGATTTTACATGTATGTTGTGACTACAATTGGAATTGGTATGAAAGAACTTGAAGAGTAGAGAGAATTCAAGAAGCTGTTAGGGTTTTCACTCGACGGTCCGTACGGTGGACTGTACGGCTCTGACTACAGCCATTTAAATTTGATGAATCTATTTTTATATGAAACTAGACATTCATGGATTTCCATACATATAAAATATAAGGCCATTGGATTAGTATAGAATTAGTTATGAATTTTTGAAGTTTGACCCAGAAATTTAGATTCTTATCTGGGCAGTATGTGTTGAGAAAAGTGTAACTTATCCTACACAACTCTAAATTGAGTGAAACAAACGTTGTTTGAAAGCTAACATATAAGGGAATATTGCATAAAAATTTCAGAGTCAGATTCGTTCCCAATTATTTCTAGTACATCAATGAATTTACCTTAAGTTCAATCCAGGCTAGAACAGGGTGGTCCAGTAGGGTCAAGTTTCAAGGCTTATATCTCAAAATATACTCATGCAAATGATATGAAACTTATTTCATTTGAAAGCTTGTTATGTTAGCTTTAATTTGATATAAATTTTGTATGATTTTACCTAGATTTCTATTTTTAGTGAATTTTCACTTATAAGAGTGCACTTCTGGCTAAGTACAGGATAGTCTGAGATAAAATACTAATAACTTGAGTTATACAAATCAAAATGAGATAGGACCAAAAGGGTTAGGAATTAGGTACATAGAGCTATGATGTAACACCCTACTAATTTGATGTTATGCTTAAGTCATAGCATGAAATTAAGTAGACTGTGTTACTGTGTTAATATTCTGCTTAAATTTTGTGATTAGTATTACAAAACGGTCGAAATGGCGCGCTGCTATACTATGAGCGTTACGAAACTCAACATAATACCACAATAGATAAGAATAGTACAATAACATTAACTAAATACATGCATATATATATATATATATATATATATATATATATATATATATATATATATATCAGAAGCCACTGCTTCAGTTTCTGTACAAGGTTGCCAAGTAGAATACATAAGTGGGCCGACGAACCAAAAGACAATAATGCCCGTATCAGTCAAAAAGATCCTATGGTCCTCAGAGGACATTTCATAACTTACTGCTAATCCTACTGTCAAGTCTATGACCCAGAGCTACGTGCTATCAAAAGAGGGTTATGCTGTACAACATCTCCTGCTGGCTAAGCTACTCTGTCAGATAGCCGTTAGCCATGTCAGGCTCGGCCGGAGAATACTCTGCGTTGAGTCCTGAGGAGGAAGAGGGTGATGAGCCGGTGGCCTCGGAAGGGTCACTCTCTGAACTAAGTGGGATATTTGGAACTGCCTGCGGTGGTGACTCCGGTCTGGTCGGCGAGGCTGCACTTTGTCTGAGTGCAGGAGGAGCTGGAGGTGGGTGCGCCATGTGTAGTGGGATAGCAATGTAGGGAGTCGCAAGGTCAAAAATAGGATGATGTAGAGGGATAGCAAAGTTCCTATTGCTAAATAGGTAAATGCGGAAGTTACAAGAATCGGCTATATACAAAGAATCCAACTCTGGATCATGGTGAAGCTGTAAATCTGGGATCTTAATGAAGAGGGCGGCCGTGGAGTCCATCACCAACGTCTGAGAATGATGCAGGAAATATAGAACAAGGTGAGAATTTAAAGAAACTCTCAGTAGGGTTTGGGCATAGAGGTTATCTGACATCACATACATTCTCAGTTACCTCGGGTTTTATTTAATTATAAAAATATGTGTTCAAACTAGACTATCCATTTTTAATGAGTTTAAGAAAATATCTGGTCCGAGGCAAGGTTCAGTTTTACTTTAGGTGGCACAAGAAACAGAGTAGAATGGCTAATAATAATCCACAGAATAATAAACAAAATGAATGAATAACGACAGTTAATAAACATAATAGGCACTGTATCCATCCTGACACAATTTATTTCATGAAATCATGTATTCATGTAATCATGCAGATTTAATCATAAACCTTTCTTCATAAGCTTCCCCATTTCTTTTTATTATTTTCCATCTCTTGGTCCCTTGGGAGTTCTTGGCCATTTAGACTCTTGGGTAATAGTCTACTTTTCAGGATCGAGCTCGTTCCTATACAGAAATACCGGGTTTATTTTCCCCGACCTTCCCACCGATCTATTCCCCTTAACTTCTTATCCGGGGCTGGCCTAAGTAGCATGGAACTGTCACGACCCAACCCGGGCCATGACCGGCGCATAGGGACAAGTCCCCACGCAAGCCTTTTACCACAAAAATTTTATAAAAATTTCGACAGAGTCCCCTTTGTAATCTGGATATTTCCCAATTACAAAAGGACACCCTGCAAGATAAACAAACACAATATTTCATCGGGGATCCAGGTATTCTTAGAATACACCCCTCAGCACACAATATAACAGTAAAATATATAAGTACAATCGTATATCCAAAATACATTACTTAAGTTCTTCAGAAAACAAACCCTTTAAACAACTTTAATTCCAACAAGTTGAAATATACAAATACATGTATGACTGAATACATAACATCAACAAAAACAAAACAAGGCCGGACCCTGCCTGTAGTACTATGGAGCTATATACCAAGATTACAACTAAAATAGAATTACAAATCAAGGCCCATTACTATATAGGGCTCACCAGATAGGAATCAAATGATGCTGAACTGAAGAATCGACTCCCAAGCCTAAACCTGCATCTGGAAGGATAGAACAACTACGGGGTGAGTTTTGAGAAACTCAATGAGAGATAGAATATCCCTAACCCACATGAGACAATGTACAAATTTATAGATATTAAAGTGATACTATAATATGTATAACGAAAACCGAAATAGAAATCTAAATCAAATATTATTCAAAGTCTTCTTTTCCAAAAACAGAGTCCATCTATTCCAGGATAAATCCGTCAGGAAACACACTTAGGTGGCCATTCCTTCGTGTGAATCCCGTAATCAGGCACGCACCACTCCTCCTGTGGCCGTGAATAACAGGCACGCACCACACTATATGTATGGCCATGAATACCAGGCACGCACCACTCCCTTGAGTGGCCATGAAATCCAACATCCTAGGTGCACCCAGGGCTAACGCCTACTGTCGTTAGCCTACAGATCCTGGTCTAGACTTTCTCAAATCTTTCTTTTCCATTATACAAATATTTAATAAAGATTCTTATACAACATACCATATATAAAACAATAAAATCATAACTGTAAAGGAAAATAAAGCATTTAACACTTTAATAAATTAAGGGAACAAAAGTCCAAATCAGTTATCCAAAAACCTTTCAAAATAAGAATAGTTTTACAACGTTTAATAAGAAACTAATGCAACAATTATTTGTCATATTTTCTTCCCAAAAATCAAGTCATTGCCTCAAGTGATCAAGTCGAAGTAAATAACCTACTAAAATTTAAATTACATTGCATATGAATATATATAGACACAAATACGTTAAAACTAAGAAAGGGATAAGCTATCCACTCACAGACTTAACGCCAAAAGTGAAATCCTAATCCCATGATCTTTGAGAGCCAAAGCCAGTCCTCCAATGGCATATACTATCAATAATATGACAATTTGATTCAAGGTCAGTACCTTAGATTACGGATTAATCTACTTTACTCCCAGATATGAAAATTCCTAATTCTTCTAACCTAGGGTTCTCCAGAAACTCACTATAGGGGAAATAATTTGTAATTTCATAGGAAAAGAGGAGGAAAGGAGTTGAAGGATTACCTTTTAGAAGGGGAAAGGAAGAAGAAAGATTTGAGAGCTTTGGTGTCACCTCCTCCAAGCTCCAAGACCAAATGTGTTGATTTCTTGATGAAGATGTGATTTGAGATTAAAGGAAGAAATTGAGTTTAAATGGATGGGAGTGGTGTAATTTGATGGAAAGATGTGAAGGATTGTGTTTAGGAATGAAAGGAGATGTGTTTTAGAGAGAAGGGAGAGAGTTTGGGTTAGAGAGAGGAGGAGAATTTCAAAATGAAGGGAAGGGACGTGTCTCGGCTTATATATTGACCTTTGGTAATCGATTACCAGCATTACCAAGGGCTGGTAATCGATTACCACGAAGAACTGGTAATCGATTACCAATTGTGGTAATCGATTACCACAGCCAAAAGTCTGGTAATCGATTACCATCAACCCATAACTGGTAATCGATTACCAAATATGGTAATCGATTACAATGCAGAAAATTTAAACCTGTGGGCATACAGAGGATCGTATGTCGATTCATGGATCCCTATGTCGATTACCAACTCCAAAAACTTGGGGGTTGAAAATGAAGGGGTTATCCATTCCCTAAAATTCATTAAAAATCCTTCTTCAACTCATTGGTGCTTAGTGAACCATTACCGGGACTTTTGATCTTAAGAAAATGCTTTAAACCTATAGCCCTCCAAGGAGGCATAGGGTTCAGACTCAGAATTTTTCAGGTTCCGGTTTCGACAGGTAACTGCACTCAGGCTGGGGTGTTACAGGAACTTTCATAGTAACATAATTCTTATCATAACTTTCATAGCTTTCTTGAGATTACACATGCATTAACATGTAATTCATAACTTATACATGGATTCTACCAAAATTTCGGCAGCATAACGGAACGTGTTATGTTGCACACATACTACACACCAGAACACCAATTTATCACAAAGATCACAATATTGCACACATACTTCAACATGGAACTCATAAAAGCATTAGTCTCCTTAAGGTAGAGTTACAACCTTTACATAAATCATTCAACCCAATTTTTGCAAATCATGCCATAATTTCTAGTTAACTCATTTGAACCTCAATTTTGGATATGTTAAAGTGTATGTCTCTATTTTATAATCTCTTTAGTCCCATCTGATTTTGATAACCATAACGCAAGTTATTCAGGTTTTATCCTTCCTGAACTACTCTGTTTTGGCCTGGTTTAGACATAGAGTAACTTCTTCAAATCACTGGGAACAACTGAGATAATAACAAACTCAAAATTTCTTTGGATGATATTCTCCTATGTGTAAGCTTTCCAAAAAGATTAATTTCACTCAATTTGGAGTTGTATAGGGTGAGTTACACCCTTTTCAACCTATACTGCCCGGGTGAGTGTCCTGATTCTTAAGTCAAACTTCAAAAATTCATATCTCTCTCAATATAACTCCAATGGTCTTATATGATATATGTATAGAAAGCCCTAGATGTCTAGTTTCACATAAAAATGATTTCATTAATTTTAATCAGTGGGAGGCAGAGCCGTACACTCCGCCGTATGGACTACTGAGGGTTTTGAGTTTTCCAGCCTCTTAACTCTTCCTATCTTCATCCTCTCTTGTTTCCAATTCAATTTTAATCTCACAAACAACCAATAAACCAATTATAATTCATCATAATCAGTCAATCAACATATCAAAATTAAGGAATTAAATCACCACTAATCATCTAAGAGTCAGAAAATCAAGCAAGAAGAAAACCTCTACCTCTTGTTATTAAGCTTGAGTTTGAGAATGGTGCTTGTTTGAACTTGAAGGTTGGATGGAATGGGTGAGTGGAGAAGAGAAAAGAAAGCTGAAGTGAGGAAGAAGTTACGTAGAAGGGGGTCTGAATGAGAGGAGGAGAGTGTGTTATATAGGCATGAGTGGTAGTTAACTTGGAAGGTTTTGATTGGCCTCAAAACACAAGGCTGAATTTTAGCCAACTTTTCCCTCTTTTGTGACCAAAATGTTCTCCACGTCATCCTCTTTGTATGGCAAAATTGCTCTCCATGTCGCCTAAAAGTGGGACTCATTTCCAGTATATTCTGAAAATTACATCGGAACTCGTACTCTTCTTAAAGTCGGAACTCATGCACATCTTGGAGATGAAGTCGAAACTCAGAAATATTGTCTGGTTTACTCGAAACTTGAAAGCAAAGTCGGATGTGAAGCCAAGCACTTAAATTCAGAAGTCAGGAAATTAGGTAAACTCGAATCAAGTCTAAGCATAACACCGGAGATCAGAATTCAAAACATTAATCCGTGTACCAGGAATTCGGGACTTATAGGACCTCGGAACTCCAAACTCGATCTAGAAACTCAGGAAAACCAAGAGAAATGAAAAGCTCTTGGTAATAAGCTCGATATTAGAACTCGTGAAAATTTTGGTCGAGCTTAGAAACCAATTCAGATAAACTCGAAAGTCGGATTTCGTATAGCCTAAGGTCGGGACTCGCATATAAGGTCGGAAATAGGAAAAACCAGCCAGTCCATTTCAGCCTTACTAAGATCGGAAATTGGAAATTTTAAAATTCACTGACGAGGTTGGAAGTCGGAAATGGGACGTTACATATGACATATCTAAAATTTAGGTTTAAATGAGATGAATAGGAGTAAAGGTGGACTTTGCAAAATTCGGGCAGAAGGCGGTAAAGTGAGCAGAAAACTGTGTTGATATTTCTATTAATTTTGACATACCATATGATCAATAAGGTTATTGTAACTTGCTATTTTACATTGAATTGCATACTTACTTGAATGTATTGGTAGCCTGTTACTATTCACGGGGAAGCAGACATGATCCGTCATGCTGCCGAATTTTCGGCAGAAATTAGAGATAGTTTTAAATGTTGGTGTGTTAATATTGTAATGCGACGTGTACAAATACCCTGCATGTAGTATCATTTGAGAATAAGGTATGAAACCTATGTATTTATGAATCTATGATGAAAGATATGATGATGAGTCCATATTCCTAAGGAACATGACATGGCGATCACGCTCTGATGGCGTATGACATGACGATTATACTCTGGAATATGGCATAATGATCCTACATCCTAAGGAGTGTGATATGGCAATCACACCCTGAGGGAGTCTGTCATAGCGATCATACTCTGGGACGTGACAGGATGAACATATTCCTAAGGAGTGCAACATGGTGATCACATCCCTACAGAATATGACATGGTGATCATACTCTGGAATATATATGACAAGTAAAGAAAGACAAAGAAAGAAAAGAAAATTATGTGTATCTGCATAAATTCAAGTACTAGTAAAGGCATATGCAGATTTTAAGTTTCCAGTATATTGGTGTTATTATATTTTAATACGTTGCAGTTATTGTTCATAGTATGATTCATGACTTTATTTTGTATTGGCTCTCCCAAATGACTAGCGTATGAATAAAATGGACTCTGCTTCGAACAATATGTTTTCAAACTATAAAATTAAATAGTTTATATAACATGTCCACCTTTTTCATAATACATCGAAGCAGCTGGAGATAGTAACGATGGCACGGTATGAAATTTCTTAGTGAATCCTACTGAGAATTTAAAATTCTCACTCTTGTTTTCGTGTTATCTCCAGATAGTCTGAGAAGTTTCAAGGACGGCTGAAGTTGCTGTCAGATAATGTCCGCTCAGGTAATAGTAACAACTCCAGGATGTGGTATTATGACTTAAGCATAGTATTGTACAGAGGAGGACGTTACAAGGCAAGTTTGATGGATTTCTCCAAGGGTCATGCTTACAACATCTCTTTGCATAGCGGTGACCATTTGATACATTTCTGCCTAGAGTTCCTCAGGAAGAGAACTGACATATGTGTTTTTGATGTTAAAATCATTATGGCCATTTAATTGGTAGAACATTTATGCCATCCTTTTGAAATAGCGCTCTAGGTCCAGTGCAATCATCTTAGCATCCATCCAAGTTTTGAAATCTAAGAATCTTTTCCTCCATTGGGGCGGAGGGATGTAATCTATAGTGAATAGTCGTCCTCCAGAAAGAGGAGGAGTGTTGATCTCCTGAGGGTTCAATGATGATGACTGCGGTCCTCTGGCTGTTTCTGTTTTTATGGATATGGCCATAAGGATCCTAGTGACATCAACATATTCCTCTGCACTACGAGTTTTTGTAGAAGCTTGAACATTCTGATCATCACTATCTGACTATTCTTGATAGGTTTGTGAGGTCATCATGGCCTGGGATAAAGGTACTGTGTTAGAATCAACGTATGAGGCTTGAGTATTTTGTGGAGATGGTTCAGGGAGATTGAGGATGTTGAAGAGGTTGGTTTGGAGAAACAGAAGTTAACTTAACAACCTCTTTGCTCTTTGGATTTTCTCTGGAGGGTCGAGACCTTTTTCCAAAGAATATTGGTTTTGGTGGTAGGCTTGGTGGTAACAATAGTGGAGGTTTGTGTAGCTGTGAGGATGGTAACAGACTAGGAAATATTGTGGGCAGTGGAGTGAAAAGTGGATTTGACTTTGGTTGTCTTTGAAGACTCTTGGTGTACTTATAGAGTTCTTCAATATGCTGGCTGAGTTTTTGGAGTTCTCTTTCCCTTTGATCAAAAGCCTGATCATGGATATTATGGACATGAAGTTGTTGGATTTCTAATTCAGAGACTTCAATCCTAGCTTTGTCTCCTTGTAATATTTTTGCGGCTTGTCTGACAATATCCCTAGCCTTTGTTCTATGGTAGGCATGAGGCTATCAACCTTTTGATTGATTTTTGTTAATAAGTCGTTTTGGGCAAAGGAGTTTTCTATTTGCCAGTTGAGAACTTCTGCAGCTTGAGTTAGAGGATTTAACTTTCCATTCGGTTGGACCTCAGTAGGTTGGACAAATGGCTTGGTGTGTGTTTGAGTGGTAGGATTGCTTTGTCTCTCCAAGGCTGGAAATTCAATTTCTTAGGTGGCTGAAGAGGAAGCAAACATCATGCATTGAATTTCTAGTGTTAGCAGAATAGAAGGTGTTGGCTCTGGAGTTTTGCAAGAAAAGGAATTTGAAGAATTTTGTGGCAGTGGCCAGGTAATGAGATCAGGATCCTTAAGTGGAGGTGGATACCCTTCATGTCGGAGTATTATGAGAACTTCTTCATAGATTAGCACGGGATATTGCTTTCTCCGGATTCGTATCCAAGGACCGTTGTCTGGATCAAACTTCTTTTGTGGTTTTAAGAGTAGGCTCGCAAGGACTAGCAGGATGCTTTTTGCAAGCTCTAGTACATGCCCTACGCCATAAATTATTTTCTGGCATATGGGATAGAACCATGAATCGCAATCACAATCTAGTTCACATATTTCTGATCTAGGAATATCCTACAAAAAGTGATCGTCAATCTTATCTGAGTAAATGATTTGGCCATTTGGCTCAATAGCATGGATTAGTAGTCTCTTTTCAGTTGTTCCAGGAATGATCATCATTGTATGGAAGATAGGAAGGTTCTTTTTAGAGGGTTCTTCTTCATCTGGCCTCTTGAAGATGGCTTTGACAGTTCCGTCAACAAATCTCCTAAAAGTTGCTTCAATAGCTAAAACAGGAGTGCTGTTTTTCTTGAAGTTCTCATAATTGCTTATCTACTCAAGCGACATAAGCTTTAAGAGTTCCCTTTTTGGAATTTGCTCTAAGATCTAGATAGTGGAAGGTGTTTCGTTATTTGAGGTAGCAAGAACTATCAAAGCATTTTTGTTGAAGCCTTTTGGAATAGGCAGGTCAAAACAATGATCTTGAAGCCTATAGATGAGCTATTGTTGTAGTGAGGTAGCCAGAGCAACTCCATCTTGCGGAGGCCTTGTAAGGTGGACCTGTACTTTAAATCATATGGTCAGAGTAGAATCTCTAGATGAACATTAAAGTTGGGGAACATAGTTAAAATAACATTGCCTACATTTAGTGTTGTCAAAATAGTTCTGATGGTGGCATGTTCAAGATTTTGGAAGGTAGTATCCAATAGACTAACCGTGGCAATAACAGCAAGTCCTTTTCTCCCATGAAGAGAGAGAACTAGTCTAATAGCCCCAAGGTGAAGGCTGACATATCTTTCTCTCTGCTAGAGTTTGATGAGACTAGGATTGATTTCCAAATCGACATACTATTTAGCACTGGTGGCCTGAAGGGCACATTTATCCATTGTAGTGGTTTGGATGTATTCCTTTACACCGAGACGAAGACTTGGGATAAGTTTTCTGCGTAGCCACCTAAATGACCCTTTTTTTCTCTTCTAAAAATATTATAAGGACTAAAAAGAGGAAGTATAAAACTTTTTATTTGGGCATCTTCTAGTACATAGGAATATTCTATAAGGTTTTTTATTTTAGAAGAAAAGTGTTTTTATACAAAATTCTGGGATGGATAATTTGGAAGTTAAGGTTATGGGTTTTTGGAGGGCAATATTTGAAGAAGATGCCATTTTGAGTTAGGTTCTTCCTTACTCATTCTCCTCACTAATATTTATAATATGCTCCTTAGTTTTTAGAAATAAAGGAAATAACTTAGCTTGGTATTTAGACTCTGATACCACTCTACTGAGAGCCTCCTTATCTCTAATATACAATTTTTATTTTATATAACATACCCAATGCCAATAAAAAATTCATATAGTAAAGACCAATCTTTTCTGGAACTAAAGATTAATATATTAAAAGCCAATTTTTTTTTTTAGAGACTAATATGTTAAAAATTGATGCTTCAAGGAGTAATATGTGTGTATGATTTTCTTGTTATAGGGATTAATATGTTTGACATAAAATCTTCTGATAATTAAAGTATATACATTTAATCTTTTAATAACTATAATATTAAAATAAAAATCTCTCATAGATTAAAGTATAGGCTTATTTATAAAAATACAATACATATGACATCTCACCTATTTATTGAATTTAATCATTGAAAATACCTGAATATCTTGAATGCTTGGGTCAAATGTTGGACAACAAACACGTCTCTTTATTTTCTAACGTACTTGTTGAAATTGTACGCTCGTTTCTTGTTACGCAATTATTCTGCATTTTAACTTCTATTTATTAAGAACATGATAATAGTTTCAGTAATTTTACGCTCAATTAAGATAAATTAGAACGGTTTTAAAAAGCACTTTGGATTTTTAGAACCTAAAATATAATTTAGTCAAAATTACTTTTATAAATATTTTTTTAATACGAGGTGCATTAAAATTTAAAAAAGTATTGCATCAATTATAGTTTTTTAACTAAATGACAATTACTTGTGCGGTTGTGGTTTAAAAGCTTTGTAAAGAATTTGTCTGCATATCATTATCATAGGTCACGTTTCAGCAGTTGAGCTGGGATTACCAAGAATCTCTACGAATATCAAGTCCACATTCACTAAAGTTATTTATGTTTGAAATTGAATACTGATATCTAAATGTGACAACTTGCAAACCTACCATAGCCTATCATATCAAAATCACAGTGCACACAGGGCGAGCTAATAATAGGAAATGCGATGGAGGAGGAACATTCGAGTTTTGCCGCGGTTTGGTCTAGAAGCTAAAAGAACGGTTTGATTTGGACGTAAGATAGTGATTAGTGACAATTGAGCACACGTTACTGATATAAGCCTTAGTAATATTTTTCTTTTTTTTTTTTAATTTTTATTTTGTACTCGGAGTATTCTTATCGATACTGTGATGATATTAACTTTTTCGAATATTGTCGTAACTATTTCTTTTTTTTTTTAATTGTCTTTTTTTAAACTTGGATATTATTTTTTGCTGTTCAAAACTGTAACATCCTTATGTATGGCCCATCCAAAATAAAGCTAATAGAATAAATTTATACAAGAAGTTTTGAAATGTGAAATGATAGGGGAACTCATTTTTGTGACTCATTCTGCGACGCATATGGCTAAACATTGAGTGGACCGAGGAATAAAACGCAAAAGGACAAAAACCATATAAACATACGAAGGTAAATTTAGTAAGGTCTGGTAAGTAAAAAAGGTTGAAAAATCAAGATAGAAACCCAAATCCGCACCAAAACTCCCCCTTCCCCCCCGCATCCAGCTCCTCCAACATCTTCTCCAAAACTAGCTATAACAACGATTTCTTACTTCCCCCCGCTGTTCCTCCCCTTTCTACCCTTTCTTACTTCTTCATCTTCTGTCAGCAGCCACTCATTCCACTCCATCACTATTCTTATCGCATTGACTAGCGATTTCTTGTCAGCTGGTAGCCAGAGGGAATCTCCATTCATTAGTCTCAGGTATGATCAGATCACCCTCTTTCTTTGTCTTTAACTCATTGTCTCTGCTAAACTTGATATTGGCTTTTGAATCTGAATTTTATTTTTTGTGGGGGATTTTGTAAAGGAAGGTATTGGAACTATGATTAGTAGCAAGTTTGAGTTTTGTTTTAGTATTTTAGTGTTGTACTATAGGTGTTTGCAGTTATGTTCCTATGGGTTTGGGCTTGCAATGTTAAGTGTAACACCCTACCAACTTGATGTTATGCTTAAGTCATAGCATAAAATTGGATAGGTTGCGTTACTATGTTAGTTCTCTGTCTAAAGATGTATTCGTTATATTATATTCTCTTTTTCTTTGATATATATATATACACCTCTTTTTCTCTGATATATATATATATATATATATATTTGATGAATATACCTACGAAACGGCGCGCTGTATATAATAAACGTGATCAGTATTGTAAAACGTAACAAAATTTGAATAAAAGCACTACAAAAAGGAATAAAGACAGGTAGTATATCATCAGTCATATACATACATATATAAGTTGGAAGCCAATACTTCAGTTTATATATATATATATATATGTGTGTGTGTGTGTGTGTGTGTGTGTGTGTGTGTGTGTTCAAAAGCAGGTGAAATAAGGGAACAGAAATATTCCTATTGCTAAAAGGGTAGAGACAGAATTGGCAGGAGCCAGCTATGTATGACGAGTCCACTAGGGGATCATGGTGGAGCTGTAGGTCTGGTATCTCAATAAAAAGAGTGGCCATCGAGTCCATTATCAGCGTCTGAGAATGATGCGGAAATACAAAGCGAGGTGAGAATTTAAGTAAATTCTCAGTAGGGTTCGCATATGGTATTTAATTGACGTCACATTCATTCTCAGTTGTCTTGATTTTTGGTTCAAACTAAGCTATCCATATTTAATAAGTTTAAGAAAACGTTTGATTCGAGGCAAGGTTCAGTTTTACTTAAGACAATATAAGAAACAGAATAATGAGCAGAATAAACAAATATACAGTAATAGATAAATATAACAGTTAATCTGTAAACAGCATATAATGACTATTAAATGCGATCATGCAAAATCTCATTTTGAACTTATCTTCATAAACTTTTCCATTACTTAGTCCCCTAGGAGTTCTTGGCCATTTAGACTCCTGGGTAATAGTATGCTTTTTAGGATCGAACTCGTTCCTATATAGGAATGCCGGGTTTACTTTCCCGACCTTCCCACCGATCTATTCCCCTTAACTTTATTCTGGGGCTGTCCCAAGTATTATGGAACTTTCATCATAATATATCCTTCAGGTTCATCATAACATAACCTTTATGAACTCTTTGCAAATGCACATGGATTTGAATATAGATTCTATCTTATGCATAAGCTTTACCGAACTATCGGCAGCATAACGGAATGTGTCTACTTTCCCATAAATAGTGCCAATACTCAGAACATCGAATTTTCAGAAAAGTCATAACACTTTATTCATATTCCAAACATCAAATTCATGGCACAATTTTTGCAATTAAAACATGGTTGCTATCTCAACACTTGCATTCAACCCGATTTTTGTAAATCAGGCTATAATTTCTATTTAACTCATCTAGACCTCAATTTTGGATATGTTAAAGTGTTATGCATCCATTTTTTAACCTTTGTGGTCCCATCTAATTTGATAAGTATAGCTCAAGTTATTTAAGTTTTATCCTGGCCTGCCCTATGGCTGGCCAGAATTACACACCTAAAAGTAAAAATCCACTAAAAATCGAAAGCAAATCCAAATCATACAAAATTGATGCCATATTAAAGCTAACAGGACAAGCTTTCATTTGCAATAAGTTCTATTTCATTTGCTTTAGTAGAGCTCAAGTTATAAACCCCGAAATTTGACCTTCTTGAACTGTCCTATTTTGGCCCGATTTGGATATAGGGCAAATTCTTCGAACCACTGAGAGCAAATGGGACCGTATCTAACTTTGAATTTTATTATGGGATGTTCTTCTATGTGTAAGCTTTCTAAAAAAGTTAGTTTCAATCAATTTGGAGCTGTGTAGGGTGAGTTATGCCTTTCTCAACTCACACTGCCCGAATGAAAATCCTGATTCCTAGGTCAAACTTCAAAAATTCATATCTCTCTTAATATTAATCCAATGGCCTTATATTATATATTTATGGAAAGCTCTAAATGTGTACTTTCATTTAAAAATAGTTTCATCAAATTTAACAGGCTATAGGCAGAGCCGTACACTCCGCCGTACAGACTGCCGAGGGAATTTGGTCTTCCAGCCCCTTACATCTTCGTATCCTCACCTTTTTCTACTCCTTAATCAAAGTTAAACACAAAAACAGCCAACAACCGGTCAAAGATCATCATAATTATTCCCTAATCACATCAAAAAGTGAGAACATAAAACCAAAATCAGCCACCCCAATCAGAATAACAAGCACAAAATTGAACCTCTACCTCTTTGGAGTGTGATTTTGCTAGGTGTTGAAGTTTGAATTGATAGAACCTTGTGAAGCTTGAAGGTTTGATGGAGTTGGTTGAGAGGAGGAGAGAAAAGAAAGTTGAAATCAGAGGAGAGAGTGGTGCAAATCAGTATGGGAATAAGAGAGAAAAATCTGATTTAAGCATTGAAGGGGTAGTTGGCTTTGTGAGTTTTGATTGGTTGAAATTTTGTAGGTAAAGTTCAGCCATGTCTCCCTCTTTTGTATCCAGATTATTCTCCATTTTGCCTAAAAAGTGGAACTCGCTTCCATTGGATCTAAAATCGGAACTCGTCTCGATTCTGGTTAAAGTCGGAACTTGTGCCCATCTTATTTGAAGCTTGGAGATGAAATCGGAGATCGAAAATTTTGTCTGTTTTATTTGAAACTTGGAAATAAAGTCGGATGTCGCAAATCATGCACAATTTAATTGAAACATAAAGTCGGAGGTAAAAAATCATACAACACACAAATCACCTTAAAATTGAAGGTCGAGGACAAGAATATAAAACCTAAAATACTTAAACTCGGAAGTTAGAGATGTTAACGTAAACTGGAAGTCGAGAACTAGGACGCTTTAAAACTCTTATTACACATAATTCCAAAACTCGGTCCAGGATCAATCTCGGAGATCGATTCTAAGCATAACACTGAAAATCGGGAATCAAAACATTAACCTTATGTACCGAAAAATCAGAACTTATATAATCTCGGAACTCCCAATTCAATCTCGGAAGTCGGTCATAGGTCAAACTCAGGAACACCAATAGAAATGAAAAGCTCTTGGGAATAAATTCGGAGATCGGAACTCGTGTATAACTTGGAAATCAATTCGGAGGTCGGAACTCGTTGTGGATGTTACATTAAGTGGGAAAAGAAATCATTAAAGAGTATTACAATGCTTGAATTGGGAAGGCCATTATTCTTTGTGAAAAGCAACCTTGAACTATGGTTAATATGGACTCCATCTCTGCAACTTATGCCCTTTATAGACCAAATAAGATTTTGAAGGTTGCATAAGACGGTAGTAAATTGCTAGGAAACGCTGGTAAATTTTAGTAAAACGCTGGTAAGTATGTGCAATATGCTGGTGACTTTCTCTAGTTTAAAAAGATATCAATCTAGAGAAAGTTACTAGCGTATTGCATATACTTACCAGGGTTTTGCACAAACTTACCAGTGTTTCCTAAGAATTTATCAGCATCGTATGCAAACTTTAAAATCTGATTTTATAAAGAATAAGATTTAGTGATATACGAAGCTTATTCATGTGGGAGCCCAAAGTCAATAATTGTTACATGCAACCAAAACAAAATTCATGGAATAGCAAACTAAAGAAAGTTATCAGAGTCTTATATATACTTACCAGTGATTTGCTAAAACTTACCAACATTTCCTAAGAATTTATTAGCGTCATATGATATCTTTAAAATCTACTTTTATGAAGAATAATATTTAGTGATATAATAAACTTATTCATTTAGGTAACCTTAGTCAATAAGTTTAACATATCATTAAATCTTTTTCTTCATAAAGTTAGCTTTTAAAGATATCATATGACGCTAGTAAATTCTTTGCAAATGATGGTTAATATATTTTCAACACGCTGGTAGGTTTCTTTAGTTTGCTATTCATAAGAATTTTTTTCTTTTTCAATTTTTTAATAATTATTGACCAGCACCTAAATTAAAATTTATTGTCTCTTAACATCTGGTACATCATCAAATTTAATTTAAATCAATCTATTGGTCAAGTGCCATTATTATCAAGTCCAATACGTTTAAAGACATTAAGTTATGTGCATATTTAGCTATAGGACTGATTAAAATTAAAAACCAAAAAATTTTGAACCAAACCAGTATGGAATTTCATGATTTATGCTTGATGAACCTTTATTTTTTTTTCCTTATTTCTTAGCCATGAGTTAGTTTATTTTGTATAGTATAGCAAGCAATCTTTTGCTAATCTATTATTCTCTTAATGTCTAACAGATCCTCCTTCATTAGCTGGGTAACCCTTTATTAGTTTATGCCAACCTATTATTTATCTTAATGTCCAATAGCTTCTGCCAATCCATTATTTATCTTAACGTCTAATCTATTATTCTCTTAATGTCTAATAGCTTCTACCAATCTATTAGTTTTTTTTTGTCACTCTTTTTTGTAGGTGTGGTAACCCTTTATTATTAAAGTTAATGGCGGAATCAAGCAATCAAGGAATGCCTATTGATGTTGATCCCGATAGTGATGTTGATGGGTCAAATGTAAACTATATAGTGGAGCCAACTATAGGGATGGTATTTGATTTAGTAGAAAAAGTTAAATCATTTTACAAGTCGTATGCTTTTGTAAAAGGTTTTTAATAGAAAATAAGAAATTCAAAAACTAGACTTGATGGGCAGCTGTGTTATTTGGTTCTAACTTGTACATGGGAAGGGAGTCGTGCGCCAAAAATACCATTAACAATGAAGACACTCCCAACTAGTGGTGCACAATGTGATGCAAGGATTACAGTAAGCAGTAGAGAAAGTGGAGTTTGGTGCATCAAGAAAGTTATTCTTGATCACAGTCATGATCTCAGTCCTACAAAGGCAGGGTTTTTCAACTTGAACAAGAGCATTAGCTTGCACGTGAAGAGGACAATCCAAGTAAATGATGATGCAAGTGTGAGGATTAACAAGACATTTCAATCTCTTGCCAAATTTGTGTGTGGGTACGAGGATTTGCCATTTGGTGAATGAGATGTGAGGAATTATATTCACAAGGAAAGACGTGCAATTGGAAAGGAAGGAAATGCAAAAGCCTTGCTAAGTCACTTTCATAGTATGAAGGAATAGAATTTTATCTCTGTGTATGACATAGACTTGGATGACGAGTATTGCGTGAGAAATGTGTTTTACGCTGATGCCAGGAATAGAGCAACATATGAAGCCTTTGGAGATGTTGTGACTTTTGACACAACATATCTCACAAATAAGTATGATATGTCGTTTGCTGCATTTGTTGGCATTAATCATCGTGGACAAACATGTTTGCTAGGGTGTGGTTTACTCTCTTCAAAAGATACTGAGTCGCTTGTCTGGCTATTTCAATGTTGGGTGAGATGCATGTCTAGAAAGCCACCTATTGACATCATGACTGATCAATGTAGGGCTATGCAAAAGGCAATTGAAGAAGTTATGCTTAATACTCGTCATAGATGGTGTTTATGGCATATAATGAAAAAGATCCTCAAGAAGCTCAAAGCATATGAAGAATACAAGAAGATAAAGTTTGCATAAAAGGCAGCCATTTATGAAACCATAATAGAGGAAGAATTTGAAGACAAATGGTGTTCCTTAGTAAAGGAGTTTGAGCTTGAAGAAAATAAATGGTTGAGTGGACTGTACAAGGATCAGCATAGATGGGTTCCAATTTATTTGAAGAAGAATTTTTGTGCAGGGATGTCGACAACGCAATGTAGTGAGAGTATACATGCATTCTTTGATGGATATGTCAACTCAACAGCGAGTTTACAATAGTTTGTCCAGCAATATGACAATGCGCTCAAAAGCAGGGCAGAAAGGGAATTTCAAGCTAATTTTCAATCAATGACCACTACAATTCCTTGCAGGTCGAACTCTACCATTGAAAAATAGTTCCAAGTTGAGTATACTCATGCAAAATTCTGTAAAGTTCAAATAGAATTCAGAGAGAAAATGAATTATGGTGCATATCTTAAGAATGTAGATGGGATGATTGCTATTTATCATGTGTTGAAGGAGATTGTCGTGGGAGACCGAGCAAAGGAGGCGACATATGAGGTCAAATTTAATCGTGACAGCCATGACTTTAGCTGCTAATGCTTACTATTTGAGTTTAGAGGTATTACTTGTAGGCATTTACTTAGTGTGCACACTCTTAAAAGAGTTAAGCAATTGCCATATAAGTACATTTTGGCAAGATGAGGCAAGAAGATTAGACGAAAGCATTCTTAAATAAAGAGCAGTTATGTTGTGACTAAGTTGAAATCGAGAATGGAGAGATTTGACAAGCTATGCAAGCATTTCTATCATGTTGCAGAAGTTGTTGTAGATTCTAAAGATGAAACTAATGCCCTCTACCGTATACTTGATGGATTTATGACCAATTTCCAATCTATGCCTTCCTTGCTACATCATAATTTTAGTGGGAGTTCTAAAGGTAAGGAGATTGTGAACAACTTGGGAAACAATTGTGAAAATCAGGTGAGTGAGATCCGAAGTCCCTTGCATGTGACACGGAAAGGTTGACCACCTTCAAAGAGGAAATTGGGTCAAGTTGAGAAACATGGCCGAAAATCTAAAAAACACAGCACGCAAAGACTTGAAAATTTGGTTGTTGAGGTTTGTGTTTACTTTCTTGTGTTAATTTATGTGTTTTGTAAGGTCCTTCTTTGTATAGTACTATGCTTAAGTCATAATACTACACTCAGAAGTTGTTACGGTTACCTGAGTAGACCTTAACTGATGGCAACTTTAGCCATCTTTGCAACTTCTCAAATTATCTGGAGATAACACGGAAATAGGAGTGAGAATTATAAATTCTCAGTAGGATTCCTTAACCATCATACATACTGTCATCATTATCATCTCCAGTTTGCTTCGGTTTGTTATGAAAAATGTGAACATGTTATGTAGACTGCTCAGTTTTATAGTTCGAAAATATATTATCCGAAGCAAAGTCATTTTACTCATACACTTGGCATCTGGGAGAGCCTATACCATACAAATTCATTTCATGAATTATGTTATGAATAACAACCGCAACATATTAAAATACGATAGCATCCATATGCTGGAGATATAACATCCACACATAACTTTACTTGTACTTGAAGTTATGCAGATACATAAAATTTACTTTTCCTTCTTTGTCTTCCCATAATATTTATCTTTATTTCTTTATTTGACACAACTAGGCGTTACATATCACCGTCCCTAGGGTATCTGCATCTGCCTACACTTGAGCGTCACGTATCGCCGTTCTCAAGTGTAGCATTACTCATCTTGAATTCATGCAAATGCACTGGTGCACACCTAGGCGTTACGTATTGCCATCCCTAGGGTGCTTACATATGTTTATTCTTTAATATTTACTGCCCTTGGGTAGTCTGATCTGGGAGTGAGCTCGTCAGCTCAACTCGTGACCGTCGTCACACCGACTAATCCATAAGGGGACCCACGTGCCTTTAGTCTTGGAGGGATCTCATTTTGGTCACGTGCCTCTAAATTGAAGGGATCTCTTCTGGTCATGTGCCTTAAGAATTGAGGGATCTCATCTGACCAAGTGCCTCCAAGATAGAGGGATCTCATAGTTTTAACTGCCTTCACAAGGAGAGATCTCATAACTGCCTCCAGGTGAAGGGATTTATATTTAATATGTTCATATTATTTCATTCTCATACATAATCATGCATGGACATGCGGAATGTACTCATACATATGTTGCATCATCTATTTTCATATGCCTCATATCATACGTAAATCATATAGCAAACCCAGGATAGGACATTGTAATTATGCTAAGAAGATAATATCAATAGGTGCAAGTTCTATAGTCTTAAAACTTAGGCTGTCTCGCAAGCTTTTTAACTCTTACTGATGTTCCCGAGTTTGAGCTCATAACCGATTTCTGAGTTCCAATGTCATATTTGCTTTAACTTCTGGAGTTATAAGTCCATGTCTTAGTTCCCGACTTCCGAGATCATGCATTCAATGTCTTAATTCCCGACTTTCAACTTTAATCCATTTGGTCCACCAAGACTCTTACGGATGTTTTCCTAATTCCCAAATTCCGACATTTACCATACCGCATCTTCCCTAATCTCTGAGTTACGACTTTAACTCTGTCCAACTAGTTTCCTCGTTGCTCATTCCCGTGTTCCAGCATTAACTATACCTGATCGGGTTCGTTATTGACTAAGTCCCGAGTTCAACGTTAAGTCACCCTTCCGAGTTCATCCCTAAGAGTTCAACCTAAAATATTCCCAACCTAGTCCTCTGTCTGCTAAGTTTTGAGGTCAACCTAAAGTATACCGGACCTAGCTCTCTATCTGCTAGATTTCTGAGTTCAACATCTCCGAGTTCAACTTTAAGTTCACTATTTCCCGAGTTCCGACACGGATTAAACTTGATCTAGTTTTCACACATGTCTTTAGCCCGGATTACACTCTTATAAGAAAAAATTCACCAAAAATAGAAATCTAGATGAAATCATACGAAATTTGTATCTCTATAAAGCTAACAGGGCAAGCTTTCAAATGAAAGAAATTGCATATTATTTGAATGAGTATATTTTGAGTTATAAGCCCTGAAACTCGACCTTCCTGAACTACCATGTTTTGGCCTGGTTTGGACATAGGGCAACTTTCTCGATTCACTGGGAACAAATGGGACCTTAACTAACTCGAAATTTCTTTATAAGATGTTGTCCTATATGTAAGCTTTCTAACAAAGTTGGTTTCACTCAATTCCAAGTCGTATAGGGCGAGTTTTTCCCTGAACAACCTAGTCTGCCCTGTGTCAAACTCAACAACCTAGGTCAAATTTTAAAAATTCATATCTCCCTCAATACTAATCCAATGGTCTTATATGATATATGTATGGAAAGCCCTGGATGTCTAGTTTCACATAAAATTAGATTCATGGAGTTTGAATGGCTATAGGCGAAGTTGTACCCTCCGCCGTACGGACTGCCGAGGAAAAACCTTACTAGCTTCATGAGTTTTCTCCTTCCTTCAAGTTCATTCATACCAATTCTAAGTCTAATCATAATATACATGCATAATCAATTGTAATTCATCATCATCATTTCACATAACATCAATATCACAAGGTATACAAGACATACACATAACTCCAAACCAAGGAAAATAAGAAGAGGAGTAGGATTCCTACCTTGTCTAGTTGAATTTGAGTTGATTTAGTGGCTTTGATGGAAGCAACTTGTGATGAGACTTGAAGAACGGATAAGATGGAGTGAAATGAGAGTAAGGAGAAGAGAAAAGAGATGAGCTTCAGCAGCTTTGGGTGGCCGAGAATGACAAGAAGGGAAAGAAATAAAAGGTGAAGATTTTTGGAAGCAAGGCTCATGTGATTGGTGGACTTCACTTCATCATCCAATTTTGCTTAGCTTCCCTCCCTCAATGGTTGATCAAGGCGCCACATGAGGGGGTAGTTTGGCTAAATCCTAGCCATTGATCCTAGGGCACTCATAGAAAAATTTCTATTGGTCCGGTTCCGACAATCTTAAATATCGAAATCTTACCGATTTCTCTTAAATCGGTAAACCAATTTGAAAATTTTCTGTGAGGTTTCCTTTGTTCCTAATCTAATTCCATCATAACTAATCATGTTCAATCACACTTAATTATATTAAAAATTTTTGGGCATTACATGTTTCCCAGAATGTTACAAATGAAGACAAGAGGTGATCTCATTATTTGCTGTCTGAACATGCAGGAATCTGTTGATTTGGATATTGGTCAGCGTGGTGGAAAAAACCTCTGCGTAGAGTCATTAGTTGAGGTTCGATGTACTGAAAAGTTGAATAATGAAAGTTCCCTGGTGTGTTTACCCACTAAGCTTATGTTAAATTTGTACAATTGTTCGAATCTAGGCTTTATGGTGTAAGTTGTATGCCATGGCTGCAGTTCTGTGTTAAGCATAGCTTAATAAACTTGCGCAATGATATTAACATTTAAGTTTGAACAGCTTGTGTTAATTTGAGTGTTGTTGCAATTGTTGGGTTTTGAGTTTTGATTTAGGGATTTTGAGGGTTAATTTGAATTAAAAAACACGCTTGTAATTTGATGGTGGAGATTTTTATTTTCTAGCTAAAATTGTTATCTATTACAAAAATCTTGCAAGTTTTGCAAGTTGCTAGAAACTCATATAATGTAATCCGTGGGGTTTAAAAACAATTATTAACTTTTATTGTTGTTGTTCTTTGTTGTTGAGCTAAAGTCAAGGTGTGTACATCTGAATCAAAATGTTGCAGTGCCCAATTTAGAAGATAACAGTTTGGATGTAGATTTGGGCAACCTACAACCAGGTGGATTAGTCTCATTACTTGAAGCCTTTAATCAAGATGTTAACCCATGTGTACAGGCACTTAACAATGATGTCATTTTTCAATTTTGGTTGCTATTTTTATTGATTATATCATTTCATCCAAGTAGTACAAGATTTTTCCTCCATAGATCTACTGATTAATAGGAAAACAATGATAGTCCCAATGGACTTCGGAGGACCCACTTGTACAACTGGAGATCCTTGCCAACAATTTAGGTCTCACACATGTTCATAGTTTATTATTATGATTGCTAGATTAGGAGAATGAAACTTTTGCTTTGTGTACAGGTATAATGATTATTAGATACACATTTGTCAGTTGTGTTGGGTTTGGAGGCGCATATTAGATCACACTAAGACCTTTTTATTTTTTCAAGTTTTAGTTGTACAGAATGAGGGTTGCATGCTTAATGATATATTAGATTTATCCATTGAGGTGCCTCCATGGTAAAATTTTGTAACAAAATTTAAAAATTTACCAGTGACCATCTTAATTTTACCAGTGTTCTGCTAAAACTTACCAGCGTTTCTAGGGAATTTACTAGTGTAACAAAAAATCGCTAAAATATGATTTTATAGAGAATAATAATATTTAGTGATATGTTAGTTATTCATTTAAGTGCTCCTTAGTCAATATTGATTAAAAAAATTGCAAAGAAAAAAAAAATTAATGAGGTGAATATATCATGAAATAGAATCTTACTAGCAACCATCTTAATTTTACCAGCGTTCTGCTAAGCCTTACCAGCGTTTCCTGGGAATTTACTAAAGTGACAAAAACTCGATAAAATCTGATTTTATGGACAATAATAATGTTAAGTGATATGTTAATTATTCATTCATTTAGGTGCCCCTTAGTCAATATTGATTAAAAATATTGCAAAGAAAAAAAATAAAGAGGTGAATATATCATGAATTAGAATCTTACCAACGTCTTTCTTAAATTTACTAGCGTTCTACTAAAACTTACCAGCATTTCTAGGGAATTTACCAGTGTAACAAAAACTCGCTAAAATATGATTTTATGGAGAATAATAATATTCAATGATATGTTAATTATTCATTTAGGTGACCCTTGGTCAATATTGATTAAAAAAATTGTAAAGAAAAAAAATAAAGAGGTGAATGTATCATGTAATAGAATCTTACTAATATCTTTTTTAAATTTACCAGCATTTCCAGGGAATTTATCAGCAATATATGAAATCATTAAAATTCTTAATTAATGAAGAATAAGATTACTAAAGATATGTTAAATTAAACATATAACTAAATCTTATCCCTTAGAAATTCAGATTTTATTGAGTTTCTAAGACGCTAGTAAATTCATTCCAAAAGCTGGTAACTTTTTCTATTTGGCTATTTGTTTAAATGTTTCTTAATTTTTTTGTAACAATCATTGAATAAGGGCAGCAAAATGAATAAATTTAGGGTATGACTAAATCTTATTGAAAAAAAGAAGCATCAGATTTTAAGTTTTAATAGGAGTTCTAATCCTTGGAGGAAACATAATGCGGCATAAACATAACAAAGCAAAAGCATGCTCATAACACAAGTCAATAATGTCTGAAACATTATAACAAAAATTATCAAATATTGGGAGCCAGAGCAGATTCACAGATGTGACACTTTTCAGATACAAGGTGATCTCCATCATTTACAAGAAGCTTGGTAATCCTTTTCCAACAAATCGAAGGCATTTTGAAGTTCCAACAAAGATCATGACCAGCAGTATTCAAAGCCTCAAAGTTTTCCTAGTATGTTTGTAGTACCCTTTGGCTGGGCCAAGAGCATAAGACACTCCCAAATGGTCTTGCAAAGGAGATGGGGAACCTGGACACAAGCAACAATTATCAGTGCAAACCTTCAGTAATAGGCAACATTGTAAAAGTGGCTTTTACACGTGTTGCAAATAACATTTTTCCCAGTAGCCTAATAGATCTTAATAAGCTAATTGGAAATTTGGTTTTCAAATGCAGTAATTTATATTCAAAAAGTTGCAAGTAGAGTATGATGATAAGTAATGTTCATCCTACATGAACAAAATAACGAAAAAGAAGTAGGAACTTCATATGTCCTATATTTTGAAAGGAGGAATAAAACTCACCAAGTAGGACTAACCTACACAACTCTTGTACATAGACTCCAATATCTCTGATTCTTGAGCAAAACTTGTTGAAGATTTGTTAAATCTGCTCGAGATAATATTCAAGCACTTAGCTTTCGGACCATCAGGATATATTGGCACTCTTCAAGGTAAGATAAAGACCATCAGGTCAGGGCTATCCACCATTGACAACAAAACCATCCATCTTCAAATGCACCCTCCAAAAAAGGATGACAGTCCATGTGCACATATTTTTTCTTTGGCCTCATATGCTTTGTCGTGTACAAAGTTCTTCCACGAGGCCCAGTTTTCCGTTTTTTCATAAAGGTCTTAACCCTGGTTGCAACATTTGAACTTGGCTTGTCTAGGGTATTAGTTGTATGACTTTGATCTCTAACTTCTGTGCCAGTGACATCTATTAAAATCAACCGTAAGATATATAGTTGGCAATGCCATCAAATTCATATTATAGTATATTAATTCGTACTTATCCACATAAACAGCTTTTGTTTATAAAGTTAAGCACAAACCTGCCACATTAACTCTATCAATCTCTGGATCTTCTTTGCCAGTGCCAAAATCTTCTACATTTAGAGTTTGAATAGACCAAGCAAGAGTCGAAAGTAGTAAATCAAGTTTTGCAGCCTGTAACACTCCTGCCTTTGCCTCATTTCTATCATCGAGGACCTAATCAGTTAATACCTCATGTCGAATGCCATCAACATCAGTCTATGGACTTAATAAATATGTTTTACATGATGTTATAACAATTTAATATAATCACAAAAATGCTGATGATAGAATAGAAAATTGACCTCCGTCCAAGAAGGCATGATAAGGTCTTGTTCATATGTTGTGAAACCATCCCATATCTTCGTATATTTGATGGTGTAGACATCACAGTCATTCCTTCATGAGAAACACACAAAACGCACCATTAGCATGGATGAATATCAAAGAAAAATTCATATACAAAACAAATCACCACTTACCCATTATGTTGAGATGGCACCTTGACATTCTCAATTTGTATCTCGTCACCAAGAAATTTGAATGTCGGATCCAACATGGGCATTATAACCTTAAATTGATAAGCCTGCAAGTTTGAAATAGTAGTGACACTAAATGTACATCTGAATAGACAACAAAACTAATTACTAAAAAGTAAATTGGATTTGTCATACCACTAGTTGGTCAAGCTTAGTCTTATCACCCCTGTGAGACCACGGTAGAAAGTCTAGCACAGACAATATCCTTTTATCTCTCTTAAAGGCATAACACCATCAATGCTCACTAAATGTGGCTGGTGAAAAGATCTGCAACAAAAATATAAGTTTTGTAAAAGCCCATGATAATGCCATCATTAAGATTATGTATGGGAAATTTAGATTAAAGGGAAATAGAGAAAAAGGAATGGATTTGGGAGTTTACTCTAGGTTTGGGAGTTATAAGTCGAGAAAGGCAAGGGAGTTTTCTCTAAACACTTTAGACCCCTTCTTTCTCGTCCCCCTCCTTCCCCTTTCATTTCCTCCCTTTCCTCCCCCCTACCCCACGAAGTTTAGCATGCAATAATGATCAAATTTTAATACCTAGTTGCAACTGCTGATGTTAGTCTCAAATAGTGGAAAATGGTCCAGTATATCCAATGATAGTTGTAGTTCCCCTTTCTTGAAGTCTTCTAGTTTTTTACATGCCTATCCTGCATATTAAAAAAAAAGAAAAGAAATAATAATTAACAACACTAGTCTTTATACAATTTTAATTCCATCATTGAACTTATGTAAGTAGGTAGAACTCACCACGAAATAGGAAGACAGACAAAATCAAGACCTTGAACTTCACACATTATCCTCATTAAAGATAGAACTTGCAAAAGAAACAAGTTGCGCATGACAAGAGAATATGAGGTCATGAGGTTAACTTCAGGGCAATTATACGAGTAATAGGAAAATGTTAATATTGCTAAGATTAGTACATGATTGCTGATCCACTCTTTAGGTGCCAACGTCCCTGCCTCATAACGAGATAAAAAAATGTCTTCGATATGAAACAAGACCTTGAAAAGAACCAAAAGTATATAGTCAAATGTTGAATTTTACGGTTAAGTGGTTCCAGATGAGTGGATTTTTTTACAAAAAGGTTGAAGATATATCCTTACTCGATTGGAGGACTACTATTGGATTGACTTTACGTCCCAATGCAGTACTCATATAATATTTGTATCAAGTTTTTTTTCTGTCACCTCTCTCACCGATCATAACAAGCTGGTCATCGACATTGCCATTACCATCCTTAGCTAATTCATCTTCTTTGTCATCCATGGTGCATTCATCATCATTGGCATCCATGATGCTCTCTGATTCTTTGACACTTGGAGTTTTAGGAAATGGTTGTTCAGGTGATTTATGCTCTGCATCAAACTCACCAGCCATAATTTAATCATCTACTGACTTCCAAACAATAAGCTACTGCTGAACATTCTGTTGCACGAACTTCAAATGCCAAGATATTTAAAACTGAGTTAATTAGTTACAGATACACAAATGAATCCACCAATCCATGTGCCCCAAGTAGTTTGTTCTATACCTCACTATTGTACACAGTATGCAATTGAAGCTCCCCAAAAATGTCATATTCATCCTCATCGTGGTTCAGTAATCTCTATCAAATAACAATCAACACACATTAACATACAAATTTCTTAAAGATTGATTCTGGTATACTTAGTAATGGTATAAATAGAAAAATTTCTTAAGCACATAATAACAAATAAGATAAAAAATGATTATATTACTAGAAACTTAACTGCACAGCATTGAAATCTTACAAATCTAAAATAAATAAATAAATTAGTAGATTGGGTGATCAGGTTAGGTGTTTGGATAATTGGGTTGAATAATCATAACTCTGACCTATATGCTATTGCCAACTATTAATTTAATATTTAACTTCACATAAAAACATCAATCTTAGACTTAATTTAAATGGTTCTAACCCATTGTACCTGTGCACTATCCTTTTCCTTCTGAATCCATGACTCCACCCTCTTATCATCCCAGTGTTTAACTAATGGAAGATCTGTACTCGGTGGGACCATGTCCATTGGTAGAGCATGGAAATACATAATCTGTGTAATGCCAAAACATTATTAAGATATGTACATGAACAAGTAATACTCAATTTATCAAAAGAAACTTTTGATCAACATACCATTAGGTAGAAGACAGCCTCCTATGCTTTTTGTCTTCCTTTTCTTCATCTTGTATGCTTTGACGTGCCTTACAGGCCAAGAAAAGATGAATTCGCTCCAGTTATAGCTGCGTGAAGTCTACACATCAGCAATGGCCCCCAAACACTTTGAACTGGGTGCCATCTTTGATGTCGGGCACAGGAAACATGACAAAGCATATAGTAGATATGCTCGTCTAAACTGTTCATCAGCTTTCGCATCAGCAATCATCGCTTCTAGCTGACTATACTTGATGCCTTTAAAAATCGTCAATAGCGATTTTTTATCGTCGTTGACAAAGTTTGGAATAGGTAACCCTATTACATCCAAAGTATTACAATTGTCAAATGCATAAATTTTAACTATTGACAAGTAAAATTAAACAATTATTTCATCCAAATAGTAAAAAATTCACCATAAATACCCACAAGAAAAAAAAAGCATAGAGGTTTAATTGGTAGGAAAAAATTACCCTTATCTAGTAGGCCTAAGGCCATACCCACTTCATGGTAGGTAATGGGGATAGGGCGCCCCTTAACAAACATCATGTGCCATCACAAGTCAAAAGACTTCACCAGCTTTAGGCACAAAACACAGTTAAGGGAATGGCATCTAAGATCAAACAATCCTCTGAACCATATGTCGATGACAGCATTGGCTTGCTCTTCTATCAACTTTGCATGCAATCCATGCAACTGACTATGTGAGCACCGCATGAGGAACACAGCCTGCATTTCACATACATTACAAACAATACATCAATCTTCAAATATGACTATGGATGGAAAAAGAACAAAAAAAGTCTAATCAATAATGAGATAGTGAATTAAAATGTAAATTTGCTTTCTAGACCTTTTATTCACACCGAAACAGAAGCACATAGCTAACTTAGTGATTCATTTTAAATGTACTAGTCACATTTAAATTAGTTACTCAAATAAATACCTTCCCTGATTTCTTCTTAGGCTGCTTCTTCTTGTGTCTTGAAAAATCGTCAACTGGAGAACTACCAAGATCAGTAGAATTACACATAAAATTAAACCCTAAATCAAAGAAAGGGCAACATGAGTAATAAAATTCAACTATTACACAAATTAGCAACTCTCACCATGCTCAAGTTCAGGAGCATTAACTTCCCTCTCTTTTTCAAAATCTGAAACGAGTTCTTTTCCATGCAATTCTGTTAATTACAAAAGTATCAAAGTTTTGAATAAATAATGAATAATGTATAGTGGTGAAAATAGGTCAGCCTCATCAACCTCTCTTGCCAACATTTACTATACAAAAAGAAAAAAAAAAATTGGTTATCATAGCATGACATACCTTGTCCTCGACTACGTTTCGTAGCTCTGTTCTGCAGCATTTTGATTTATAATACTTTATCACAGCAAATTTGGGTTGCAGAACCTACAAAGTACACCATAGATGAGATCATATTTTATCTCTTTCTTAGTTTTTAAATGTACATAAAGGGTACACCCTCCAACGAAATTTAATTGAATATTTGAACTGTAACATGTATCCGTGCTTATGCTTATCGGTCTAACACTCTTATTACTACATCACAATTTCAAGAAAAGATTGCTGTACACAAAAGATGAATATATATGTTTTGGGGTTTTAATTTATTCATTTAACAGCACACTTATTATGGACCTAATAAAACCTCATCCTAGATCTTACTCATATATTTAAATAGATCAGATTCTTTGTGTGAAGGCAAGCACGAAAAATAAAATAATAGGCATAGTATATGCATTCATCACTCAAAGACAACACCATTAAAGAGTATCTTAAAGCTAATCAATATCTCCCCAATATGCTATGAAGTATTCATATACCTCTTAACCTATACAGAAATGAATTTTTTTTAACTAATTTTCTTTTTAAATAAAAAATTAATACACTATGGTACCATTTGGCCACATTTTCTAAGGAGTGACAAGTATCCCCACTCCACAAAGTCATTTTCCATGGAAGTGACAAACTTGAAAGAAAACAAGTTTATTTTTGTTTTTTCCCAAGTGCAAAAAAGATACAAGGTCTTTGTTGTTAATACACCAATTTAGAAAAAAAACAAAACAAAATATATATCTTTTAGAAGGAACATTACTCTCAGTCCATCAAGGCATACCCTATATTCTAATATCTAATTTCTTTTTCATTCCAGCAAACCTACAAGTTGACTCAACCTAAAGCATTCTCCAGCTCTCATAAAATTAGATTTTAAAGAGTTCTTAAGACGTTGGCAAATTCTTTACAAACACTGGTAAGTTTTAGTAAAACACTGGTAAGTTTCTCTAGTGTGCAACTTCTATGTAATTTTTTTTTCTCTCCTTATCAAGTTTTGCAATAATTATTGACTATGGGCACCTAAATGAATGAATTTAGTATATCACTTAATCTTATTCTTCATAAAATCAAATTTCAAAGACTTCCTAAGACGCTGGTAAATCCTTTACAAATGCTAGTAAGTTTCAGCAAAATGCTGGTAAGTTTCTCTATTTTGCTATTTCTACATTTTTTTTTTCTCTCCTTGTCACATTTTGCAACAATTATTTAGTCTATGGGCACCTAAATGAATGAATTTAGTATATCACTTAATCTTATTCTTCACAAAATTAGATTTTAAAGACTTCCTAAGATGCTGGTAAATCCTTTACAAATGTTGGTAAGTTTCAGCAAAACACTGGTAAGTTTCTCTATGCTATTTTCTATATTTTTTTTTCTCTCCTTGTCAAATTTTGCAACAGTTATTGACTACAGGCACCTAAATGAATAAATTTAGTATATCACTTAATATTATTCTTCACAAAATCAGATTTTAAAGACTTACTAAGACGCTAGTAAATTCTTTACAAACACTAATAAGTTTTAGCAAAGCGCTGGTAAGTATATGCAAATACATTAGTAAATTTCTTTGCTCTAGTTTTCAATACAACGGTAGGCAGGGTCTTAGATGGGGACCGTATGTTTGTCACCATGGTGGTGACTGATAATCAAGATTACATTTTTGCCCTCACCTTATCCTCCCTTTCTTCTCTCCCTCCCACCACAGTGTGATCCTCATCCCCGATTGCATCAGCCTTCAGCCCACGTGCATCGACATCCAGAAGCTGTGGACCATGGATGTCCTTTCTTGGTACTTGTTGCAAGGAGGCCCTCGATTGTGTCTGCTTTAAAGCCGAGACCAACAACATCAGTGATGCTAGGGCTCATGTCAGTGGAGCAGTGTTCAAGCTAGCTTCACAGATCTAGACATTGACGGAGGTGTAAGAATGGGTGGTGGACCTCTGGTAGTTGGACAGTGGAGGATGGGTTAAAGAAAAGCAGCACTTTTTTTTTCCATTTTTATAAATTAAATCTATGTTGAATCTGGAGCAGAAAAAATTGAATTTATTATTGTTTTACTTTTGTTTTGAATTTGTGTTATATTTTGTTGTTGTTATGTTGCTGTCTTTTGACTTGGTTGAAGGAGAAGAGAAGGAGCTTGAAGGTGCCTAGCTGAAAGGGAAAAAAGGTTATGGGACGGAGGTTGGAGGAGGGGGGGTGACTACACCGGCGCCAATGCTAGTAGGGTGGACGGCGGAAGAAGGGGTTGTTGAGGTAGAGGATAAAATAGATATTTCATGTAAATATAAAAATTAAAATATATAAAAATTATTATAGAATTTTTTTTTATAATAAAAATTTTAATCTTCACCGTTCATTCAACTTTCAATGGTTAGGATTTAGTCACTATCATGGTGATAAACTTACCTTTCCCTATGTAAGAAGCCGCCTACAATGGTAAACACGTGAACTTACCGGTGTTTTGCACGTATTTACCAGCATTATATGCAAACTTACTAGCATTTCCTAACAATTTACTAGCATCTAGGAACTCTTTAAGATATGATTTTACTTCTCTTTAATTGTTTTTTTCCTGCTTAACATTGCAAGCTTAAACTCATAGGAACACAACTACAAACACCTACACTACAATACTTAAACAAAACTCCATCTTGCTACTCATCATAGTTCCAAGACCTTCATGTACAAATGCCCTAAAAAAATAAACATCAAATTCAAAAGCCAATTTAGATTTCAACACAGATAATGACTTATATATGAAGAGAATGACAATGGGTGTTGTGATTGTACTTGACACAGACGAATGGTTGATGAGACAAGAATAGTGTTAGCATGGGATGAGTAGCCACTGTAGGATGAACAAATTCACTCCTTATAGAAAAGGAAGTAATTCCTGAGCAGGGCGTTGGTGGTTGGGGTGGACGAACGTGGGGCAAGGGTGTGGCGCGACGTTTGAGTTCCTTTCTTGGATTTTCAAAATTTTTTACTTTTCATTCATTTACCATCTTAGTGTTTTACCTCATATATTTCTTTATATGTTATGTTTATACAGCTTTTTGTCCTTTTACATTTTATCCCTCTGGTCCAGTCACTGTTTAGCCATTTGCATCGCAGAGTGAGTTACAAAAATAAGTCCCCTTATCATTTCTCTTTTGAAATACACATGAGCAATATTTAGAGATTAATATGGAATTTTACTGGCCATAAATAAAATATTGCAATAGGCAAGTAATGGTAATTACAACCTATTTAAACTATAAGCCATATGTTGCTATTGATTAGAGGAGCCCGCCTTCTTGTAGGGTGCTCCTCGGCTAATCTGAAACCACCACGAATAAAGTGAGAATTGAAATTTTTTAATAAAAAATAAAAAGTTCTAAAACATTTAAAAACTACAATTGGTTCTAGTCATATTAGAGCATGAAAAACTGCACATCTGCTATAATATAATCACATCAAATCATTTCCAAAAAAGTAATACTAAGCAACAAATATTAAAAATGGTATGTCATGCAATTCAAAATGTAGTAAGCATTATGATATCTTTGCTTTGTCTGCTTGTCTTTCGTAAGGCCTTCTCTTAGGGAATTACCATATTTTGATATTACTCATAACATCATGACAACAAAACAAGATCTTTATGCCCCATTAACCAAGAAATTAATATAAAAGGATTTTACATCTATCCCTCTATCTTATATATAACACCCTAATAATACCATACTATGGTTAAGTCATTTTATGGCATTACTAATTGTTACCCTTAACTAGTTGAAGTTCTCATAGTTGAAATTAGCGTAATATACAAAAATAGCTCGTAATTTTTTTTTTTTTGTAAAAATTTATGCCTAAAAACTGAGCCTTTAAACGCATACTTACTCGCATACACATGGACGTTGTTCCTCATATCGTAGAGTTACTAGAGTATGACGAAATTGAAATAACATAACACAATACATTAAGCCAATAATGCAATCATAGATAATCAAGAGTCATCATTACACTTAATAATTATCATATATATAATAGGTCAAATTAAGTAGCATGACTTCATACATGCTCTTAATTACACATAAATTGCCCAACTAGGGCTCTTAAGAAAGCAAAAACATTATGCTACTATCTCAATCCTCCTTAGCTAGGTGGAGAAACATAGTAGTTCTTCGTCTTATCCAATCAGGTACCATCAGAAGTGCTGCCGAGGATGCTATCAGCTTCGTTTGAAGATGACACAGAAACATAGGAATGAGAAATACAAGATTTCTCAGTAGGATCCCGACTAGACCATTAATGTGTCGTCATTGTCGTCCTAGCCACTTCGGGTTTAATTAGAAAAATAGTGAGCATGCATAAGTTCTATTTTTAAAGGGCTTGAAAACATAGGTTCCCGGAGCAGGTTTCTTTTAATCTTCCTCATATAAACATAATATAAAGAAACTCAAAGCTACCATATAAAAACATATACATGTGGGAGCATAGTATAAAGATTCATGACTATACAACTGAGAGAATGAAGATACATGCATATTCATATAACTTCTTAGACTAGACCGGAGCCTTTCCTTAACTTTACTTTTATATTTAGCATATGTATAACATTCTTTACTTTTCCTTTGAAATAGACTGCTTTTGAACATGAGTTCATTCCGTGACCGTCGTCACGTAGTACTAACCAAATCAGACTAAGCCGATAATGGTTACCTCTAAGTTGGAGGATCCTTCATGTCACCCTTGCCTCCCTCATAGAGGTTCCTTGAGTCTTTGTGGATCACCATCTCTCATTTCTCTTATCGAAGTGATTGAAGGGTCATATCCATTATTTCTTTCCTTATCATTATACTTTACTTTACATGCATAGTACCTTTTTTTTTTTTTTTACCAAACACATGCAATGATATGACTAAGTTCATAATTTTGACGAAAATCCGGTAGCATAATGGCTAGACCGGAGCTTCCCCAAAATGCCAATCATAAAACTTTAAACCAACAGTCCATATCATTTCGTCACACTAATCATTCAATTATGAGATAGAGCTCAATCACATTTATCATTCATTATGCCGAATGGCATAACACATTCATACCCTAAAGGGGTTCATAGTTGTATTATTCTTTGTGAGACGTCTTATGAGTCATCATATGATTTTTCGTGGTTATCCATAAGAGAATCACATAGTTAAAATAAGGTATGTGAAATCTTTTAGTTACTTAATTCTTATAGGAATTTACTTTTTACTTGGGTACATATCTTATGGAGCACTTGTTCAAATTAACTAAGTTAGGTGATTGTTTCCTTTCCTTGAGATAGTGCACTTAGTGATTCCTAGGTTCATGGTATACTCAGAGGCCCTAATCATACTTCTGTTCCCGAGGAGTTTGAGTTCCCTCTAATCCTTGGATCATGATAATGCATAACCACACTCATGAACCCAACAACACCACATTCACTAATCACCAAGGGTGATTTTTAACCTATTCATATTGCAAAGTTTCAAGCTTTTATTATCAACATGACAAGATCTTCCCTTAAATATTATCAAAGTTATCATTCTTTATGAAGTAATTATAAAGTTTTATTCTTTAAGAAAGCATATGCCTCTAGGATTAAGCTTTTGCCTTAAAGATTCATTCTTTGTGAAATAATGATGCAAGATATCAACTTTAGAACTAAAAAGTCTTATTCTTTATGAAAGTTGACACTTTTAATTATTCTAAGACCATCAAGGTCTCAACTTTATGATTTAAAGTTGTCTTAAAGTCTAAAAGATTCCTACTTCATGAAATAATAATACAAGACATTAACTTTAAAGTTAGAAAGTCTTATTCTTTATGAAAGTTGACACTTTATACATTAATTTGACTCAAGATACAAACTTTATAAATTAGAAGTTACAAGTCTACACTTTTATGATTAAAAACTGACATTCTTGAACCAAGCTTAGAACTTTTTTAACATTTTCATCTCAAGATCTAACCTTTATAAGATTAAAGTGCAAATCTACAACTTTATGACTTAAAAGTTACATTCTTGATTAAAGTTTGAAACTTTATAAAAGGTCTTGTATTCAAGATTCAATCTTTAAAACACAAGTGATAAGTTCTCTTTTTGATGATTGATCAATTGGATTTTTATACACTTATTTTCCCTTATTCCTAGCTCATTAATTCTCTTTTGTGCCTAATTGTTTTGAATTAGACTATTTTGTGTTGTTTGGATTTTGTTTGGGTTTGAGTTAAATTTTCCAGCATTAGGAAATTCTGACACTATTTTGGTTTTTGGGTCATATCTTGAGTTGTAGAGCTCATTTTATTGTGATTCTTGATTTGTCGAAAAGCTGAGAGATAGACCTACAAGTTGTGTGAAGAGATCAGAGGCCAATTCTGGTGTTAAGGAGCTGAATTTGGGCCTAGAATTGAACTAAAGCGGTGTAGTCACAGATTCTAAGTAAGGTGTGGTATTTGGGCCATATCTCGGTCCACAGATTTCCAATTGAGCCCATTCCAATGGCATTTTGAAGCTGACATCCAAGGCTACAATTCTTCTTCAGAGTTCAAATCCAAACGGAGCCGTTTGGCTCTCAAAATACAACCGTTTTGGCTCTCAAAATAGAACCATTACTTACGGAATTAGTTATATTGATTTCATGTTTTTAGTGTAACTTTCTTTCTATAATTCGGATTTTAGCAAATAAGGTGTCCAAATCCAATGGAGAGAAAGAGAGAGGATTAATGTAGTAATCACAATTTAATATTTTTAGGTAGTTTTGATTCTAATTTGGCCGGTTTAGCAAGAGGCCAGAACTTGTAATCAGGTAAATGCATTTTGAATAGAGAATTATTCGATTTTCTTTTTCTTCCTCTCTTCTCTCATGCCCCCCACCTTCACCTTACAATCGGTTTTCCTCCATTCATGGAGGAGTAAACATCTATCTAATCCAAGGATTCAAAGACAACATTAGCATTCTTGAGGGTTGTTGCTTCAGAGTTCATCAATTCAGTTTCTTCTACTCCCTTTTTCCTTGTTTTTGATTCAATTTCGGATTTGAAGATTTTCAATTTGGTATTGTGATTAACTACTTGGTTGTTTGTTTGTTTGCATATTACTCGATTGTTTAATATTGTAATACAACTATTTTGACGAGTAGAATTAGGTTTCAGGTTTGAACTTGGTTATTGATTACATTAGTGCTTCAAAATTAACAGGAATTGATTAGATTCTAAAGGTTTTTGAGTTTAATCATTTAGGTGTTAATCAAATGCGTGAAGTTTTTCATGTGTAATGCAGAGGTCGAATTGAGGTTTCATTCAAACTTAACATTAATCAGTGACTGGTTTGTTGACATACAATTAGAACTCGATGATTGAATGAAAATGGTCTTCTTTTGATTCTTGGATTAGATGTTTCAAATTCTGTTCATTTATTTTCTATTCATTTCAGTTTCTTTAATCTGCACAACAAACACCCCTAAATATTCTAATCATATAACATTGTCATCCATAGGAAATGACTCGAGTTGCACCTTTACTACAATTTAGTGAAATTCGATTTTATTGTAATTTGACCGAGCTCGGCACTCGAGTCAATGACTTAAAAAGCTTCATGTTCCAAAAAGTTTAGACTTTTACACATATTCTTGTCTTCAAGAAGAATAAAATGAAACCTTGTGAAACCAATAAAAAATAGTGCCACTTTTTAAGCATTAAGAAGCAAACTTTTTAAAGTTTTAAGCTTGTAGGATGTTCATAGTCTTATCAAACCATGAAAAACATGTAAAGATGAAACTTTTCTAATCATAAACTCATCATAAGAAAAGGAACAAACTTTAAACAAAATACCACCAAGAGCATCATTCTTTTTCAAACAACTCACAAGAAACATCAAGATCTCATGCATCAAGAAAGAAAAGTAGAAACTTAAAGGCATTTAAGAAACAAACTTTCAAATAACCAAGAACATCTCATAAAGAACATGAACACTTTTTGCTAAAAAAGGAAACTTTTGCTCATAAAAAGCATGAGAGTCTTTCTCAAGCTTTAACTTGAAGATCTTGATCATGGAAGAAACCAAGCTTCAAGCTTTCTTGAGTACACCAAGAGAAAGTAGAGCTCACTACCTACAGTGAAAGGTGGCATCCTAGCAAGAGAAGAAGAAAAAGATGAAGACTCTTTCTTGGTGGATGATGGTGGCGGTTTGGTGTGGTGAAGGTGAGAGCTCTCGAGATCTTATGACAATGGAGGTTGTAGTATATAGATCTTGTCTCCAAAGACTAAAAGATGTGGTCTTTGAAGGGCTTAGTGAGAGTTTTTGGTTATGGTGGTGATGGAGAAAGGAAGAAGAAGATGAAGGAGGAGAAGAAGAAGATGATGAGAGCTTCTTGGAAGACAGAAGGTTAGAGAGATATTGTGAGTTTTAAAAAAATGAAGTGAGTGTGTGCATTTGTGTCTGTTTGGCCATAGGCTTCTTTCATTTAGGGGGGAGGAGATATTTTTCTTTTGTTGTAATTAAGGGGACAAAATGGTTAATTAAGGAGTTTACTTTAGACAAACTCTAATGCTTTTCTTACATAAAGCAATATTGTCTTCTACTTTTTCACTTTAGTGATATCATCAATACTTTATGGTCTAATTAACTAAATTTGAATTTTAATGATGTGATTAAGTGCTTTTACAACTTAATCAACTTGATTAAGCAAGAATTTGTGATTAACATACAAGAACATGATTTAAAAAATTAAACTTGTAATTAAGCTTAATTATCCTTAGTTAAATTTGGTTAAGCTAATTATGTGTGATTAGTGCTTAATCAAGCTATTAAGGGTTTGACTTGCTTAATTAGAGATTATCTAATTAAGCATTTTCTTGACTTTTCTCCTCATAATAGCTCATAATCACTCTGTTAATCCTTTAATTAAGCCTTATTCTCATAATTTCTCATTAAGTGCCTAATTACTCAGGGTTACTAAGGTAATTTAACAAGACAGGAAATTGAGGATATTATATTTCTCCTCACCTTTAAAAAGAATTTTGCCCTCAAAATTCATTACCTGTAAATAAGTTGGGATACTTATTCTTCTTCTTAGACTCTAGCTCCTATGTATATTCTTCCATATTTCCTATACCCTAAGCCACCTTGACCAATGGTACTATCTTATTCCTCAACTGTTTTACCTCTCGATCCATGATCCGAGACGGCGGTAGATTGAAGGTTAAGTCGTCCCTTAACTGTACACTTTCGGCTTCAAGTAGATGACTTGGATTGGAATGATATTTTCTCAACATAGTCACATGAAAGACATCATGAAGGTTTGACAAATTCAGAGGTAAGGCCATTTGATAAGCAACTGACCCGACACATTTCAGAATTTGAAATAGATTAAGAAAAGGGGGCTTAACTTTTTGACTTTCATGGCTCTACCTATATCAATTGTAGGAGTGATTTTTCAGGAATACATATTCACCTTCTTGGAATTCTAGAGGCTTTCTCCTTTTATCTGTATAACCTATTTGATGGCTCTGAGTTGTAAGGATTCTATCCCTAATCTTTCTTATTCGCTCTGTGGTCTGCCTCACAAGATCAGGTCCTAACAAACTCTACTCTTCTAATTCAAACTAACACAAAAGGGATTGACACTTTCTCTTATACAAGGCTTCATAAAGTGCTATACCAACATTCACATGATGACTATTGTTATAGGCAATTCAAACAAAGGTAGGTACTTGTCCCAACTTCCTCGATTATCCTACATGCAGGCTTTCAACATATCTTCTAGAATTTGGATAGTTCTCTCCGACTGTCCATCTGTTTGGGGTGATAAGCTGTATTTAGGCAAAGCCTCATCTCAAATGCCTTTACAAGGCTCCCCAGAGTCTAGAGGTAAACCTTGGGTCCCTATCCAAGATTATGGTTGAGGGTATACCATGCAATCTTATTATCTCTTGGACATACAGCTGAGCTAACTTCTTCAAAGGATAAGTAGCTCGAATAGGCAAAAAGTGAGCAGATTTGGTTTATCTTTCAAGAATTACCTATATCGCATCAAAACCAACTTGCGTTTTATGTAAACCCATCACGAAGTCCATAAAGATACTCTTCCATTTCCATTCTGGGATCTCTAAGAGAGTGTTTGGAATGATTACATTCTGGAATTGATTTGATTTAAATTGAATTAACTTGAATTGATTTGATTTCTAAATTAAATTTTATGTTTGGAATAATTATGTAAAAATAGGATTTGAATTGATTTAGAAATCAATTTTTATGCTTATAATATATTAGATTGTGTTTGGAATAACTAAGAATGTAATTGATTTGATTTGATTTGTACTTAAATTTTAAAATCAAATCAATTCACATCAAATCCTTTCAATTTTGAAAGGATTTCAAATACAAAAGAGTCAAATCCCATAGAAATTATAAATCACTTTATTTCTTATTTTTAAAATACCCAAACACAACATTTGATTTTTAAATCAAATCATTTCCATTTTTTTTAACATTCCAAACACACTCTAATGGTTGCAATATACCAGAGGGTTTTGATGTTCAATCTTTACCTTTTAGTAGACTAAACACTTACTTACCAACTCCCTGACGTCCCTCTTTAATCCCAGTTATCAAAGTATCTTCTTAACATTTTGATATATCTTCGTCATGCCATGGTGTATGGTGAAATGGCTTTTGTGAGCCTCCTCCAAAATCCTACATCGGGGGTCACCACATACAGGTACGTAAACTCTTCCTTTGAACCTCCATAGTCCATTTTAAACTATAGGTGTTAACATATTCCGAGGTTAAGGTCTCTAAAGATCTTTACTAGCTCAACTTCCTAGACCATCATCCATGACACATGCAAAGATCTCTGACTTAGAGCATTAGCCACCACATCGCCTTCCCAGGATGATAGTTTAGCCCAGACTCATAATCCTTCAAACACTCCATCTATTTCCTCTACCTCATATTCAACTCTTTCTAATCAAGGAGATACTTCAAACTCTTATGATCGGAAAACACCTCAAACCTCACTCTATACAAATAATGCCTCCAAATCTTCAAGGCAGACACTACTGCTGCTAACTCCAAGTTTACTTCGTGAGGCTTCAACTACCTAGAGGCAAGAGCCACCACATTCCTATTCTGTATCAAGACACAACCTAAACCTCTCTAAAAGGCATTACAATAAACCTCAAATGGTCGGCTTAGGTCAGCAGCACTAATACTGGGGTTGAGGTTAACTTTCTCTTTAGCTCTTGAAAGCTTTTCTCACAATCTATAGTCCACACAAATAGGGCATCCTTCCTTGTTAACTTGGCTAAGGGCAAGGATATTTAGGAAAATCCTTTTATAAACCTATGGTAGTAACCGGCTAAACCCAAGAAACTCCTTATCTCAGTTACTAAGGTTGGTCTTTCCTAATACATCACAGCCTCAATTTTACTTGGATCCATAGCTATACCTCTTTGTGACACCACATGTCCTAAGAACTTTACTTTCTATATCTAGAATTCATACTTAGACAATTTAGCATAAGGCTTCTTTTCCCTCAAGATTCCTAACACAACCTTCAAATGTTCTTCATGTTCCTCATTTGTTCTTGAATAGATGAGAATATCATCTATGAAAACAACTACAAACATATCCAAGTAGGGTCTAAAAATTCTGTTCATGTAATCCATGAAAATAACAGGGGCATTAGTCATACCAAACGACATCACCGTAAACTCATAATGCCCATACCTTGTCCTAAAAGCAGTCTTGGGTATATCCTTCTTTTTCATTCTTATCTAATGATATCTAGATCTCAAATCAATCTTAAAGAACATAGCTACACCTTGTAGTTAGTCCATGAGGTCATCTATTCTAGGCAAAGGATACTTGTTCTTAACAGTCACTTTGTTCAACTGTCCATAATCTACATATAGCCTCATACTCCCATCTTTCTTTTTCACAAACAACACCGGGGCTCCCCAAGGTGAGGTAATAGGTCTTACGAATCTCTTCTCTAACAACTCTTCCAATTGCCTATTTAACTCCGACAACTCCATTAGGGACATTCTATAAGGTGCTATAAAGATTGGCCCCGTTCTCGGTACCAATTCTATAGAAAACTCAATTTCCCTTTTCTGGGGAAACTCGGGGTATATCATCAGGAAACACATTTGGGTATTCCTTAACTATGAGGATCTCATCCAATATCTGCTCAAGTTCCACTTCACTTGCCATAAGGAGAACATATCCCTGATTATCAATCTCACTACTCCCTATTCTAACAGAGTTCAAGAATAGACAAATAGATTCCATAGGTTTCACAAATACAGGGGGAACATAATAGATTTCTTAAAACAATTTATAATATAGCATGGTTGGCCGAAAGCCAGTCCATACCCAGCATCAAATCTAAACCAGACAAAGGCAAACAAATCAAATTTGCTATGAAAGACCTACCATAAATTTGGAATCGATAATTCAAACAATAATGGCAAGTCTGAACTGGTTTCCCAGTAGGAGTAGAAACAATTAACATGTAAGGTAATTTAGACACAGACAATTCGAATTTATCTACATAATCATGAGATATAAAGGAGTGTGTAGCTCCAGAATCACACAGCATAGTTAAGGTTTTACCGTTAACCTCGCACTTACCTTGGATTAGATCGTCGGACTAAGCGGCCTCTTTAGCATTGAGGGCGAAGACCCTTCCTTGGTGTTTGGGCTTGGTGGCAGGGGGTAATAGCTTGACAGTGCAGTCCTTAGCCATATGTCCAGGCTTTTCACATCGGAAACAAACATTTTGTCCTACCAAGTAGGGTCATCCTCCATGATTCTTGCCACACTTGGGGCAACTAGGAATCACCACTTGCTTTGGTAACTGACTACTCGTGCCCTTCCTGAAATGCGGTTGCATCTTGTAGTACAGATTATACTTAGTCCTTTGGTATTAGGAAACTATCCTTTTCCCAAAAGCGTCTTTCTTTGGCATGGTGCACTTACCATAGAGTGCAACCTTGAATACTTCCTAAGTAATGGGGTCTAGGAGCCCTTGATCATCCTTCTAGCATTGGGCCACTAGGCTTCAGCATTAGCCTCTAGCATATAGGTAGCAAATATGATTTTCTGTAGCCTCGTGCAACCTAACATAAAGAGTGTCTCAATCCATCCCTCAACTTCCTTAGGGTTGAAGTCTCCTTGGAAAGTTAGTGGGTTGATCTTCATAAACTTAACAAACTTCAAGTATTCTAGGTCAGCCTTAGTTCTTGCTATTCCTCCTAATGCTCGATTAGCTACAGTATCTTGTCTCCATGCGGCTGATACTAGTGCAGGAGAAATATTCACCACATTTGCCATACCAAAGGTAGCAGATTCACCTTGCAACCTATTCTGCCTGTTAAAAGCCATCAGTTTCTGGACACACAAACAAAGATATTGAGTTGATCAAGCACAATACCGAGCTAAGTGTGGCAGTAGATAATCACATTCACAACCAAGCAGTCATGCCTACCTAACTCCTATATCTTACCCCGGGGGTAATATCCATGGCATGATTTCTAACACATGACAGAGTATGCTCGGAAGCATAGTCAGTCCATCCCCAGGCTCTACAAGGACGAACTAGGCTCCGATACTAAAATATAACACCCTAATAATACCATACTATACTTAAGTCATTTTATGGCATTATTAATTGTTACTCTTAACTAGCAAAAGTTCTCATAGTTGAAATTAGCGTAATATACAAAAATAGCTTGTAAATTTTTTTTTTTGTAAAACCTTTATGCCTAAAAACTGAGCCTTCAAGAGCATACTTACTCGCATACATATGGATATTATTTCTCATATCGCAGAGTTACTAGAAAAATGTATGACGAAATTGAAATAACATAACACAATACCTTAAGCCAATAATGTAATCATAAATAATCAAGAGTCATCATTACACTTAATAATTATCACATATGTAATAGGTCAAATTAAGTAGCATGACTTCCCACATGCTCTTAATTACACATAAACTGCCCAACTAGGACTCTTAAGAAAGTGAAAATGCTATGCTACTATCTCGATCCTCCTTAGCTAGGTAGAGAAACATGGTAGTTCATCTTATCCAATCAGGTACCATCGGAAGTGCTGTCGAGGATGCCATCAGCACTGTCTAAAGATGACATGGAAATGTATGAGTGAAAAATACAAGATTTCTTAGTAGGATCTTGACTAAACCATTAATGTGTCATCATCGTCGTCCCTGCCACTTCAGGTTTAATTAGAAAAACAGTGAACATGCATAAGTTCTATTTTTAAAGGGTTTGAAAACATAGATTCCCAAAGTGGGTTTCTTTTAATCTTCCTCATATAAACATAATATAAAGAAACTCAAAGCTAATATATAAAAGCATATACATGTAAGAGCATAGTATAAACATTTATGACTATACAACTAAGAAAATGAAGATGCATGCATATTCGTATAACTTCTTAGACTAGACCAGATCCTTTCCTTAACTTTACTTTCATATTTAGCACGTGCTTAACATTCTTTACTTTTCCTTTGAAATAGACCGCTTTTGGACATGAGCTCATTTTGTGACCGTTGTTACGCAATACTAACCAAATCAAACTAAGCCGATAATGGTTACTTCTAAGTTGGAGGGTCTTCCATGTCACCCTTGCCTCCCTCATAAAGGTTCCTTGAGTCTTTGTGGATCACTATTTCTCACTTCCCTTATCGAAGTGATTGAAGGGTCATATCCATTATTTCTTTCCTTATCATTATACTTTACATGCATAGTACTTTTATTTTATACTAGACACATGCAATAATATGACTAAGTCCATAATTTTGATGGAAATCCGGCAGCAAGATGGCTAGACCGAAGCTTCCCCAAAATGCCAATCATAAAACTTTCAACCAACAATCCATATCATTTCATCACACTAATCATTCAATTATGAGATAGAGCTTAATCACACTTATCATTCATCATGCCAAATGACATCATACATTCATACCCTAAAGGGGTTCATAGTTGTATTATTCTTTGTGAGACGTCTTATGAGTCATCATATGATTTTCCGTGGTTACCCATGAAGGTGTGTGAAATCTTTTAGTTACTTAATTCTCATAGGAATTTACCTTTTACTTAGGTACATGTCTTATAGAACACTTGTTCAAATTAACTAAGTTAGGTGATTGTTTCCTTTCCTTGAGATAGTGCACTTAGTGATTCCTAGGTTCATGGTATGCTCAGAGGCCCTAATCATACTTCTGTTCTCAAGGAGCTCGAGATCCTTCTAATCCTTGGGTCATGACAATGTATAACCACACTCATGAACCCAACAACACCATATTCACTAATCACCAAGGGTGATTTTTAACTAATTCATATTGCAAAGTTTCAAGCTTTTATTATCAACATGACAAGATCTTACCATAAATATAATCAAAGTTATCATTCTTTATGAAGTAATTATAAATTTTTATTCTTTAAGAAAGCATATGACTCTAGGATTAAGCTTTTGCCTTAAAGATTCATTCTTTGTGAAATAATGATGCAAGATATCAAGTTTAGAACTAAAAAGTTTTATTCTTTATGAAAGTTGACACTTTTAATTATTCTAAGACTATCAAAGTCTCAACTTTATGATTTAAAGTTGTCTTAGAGTCTAAAAGATTCCTACTTCATAAAATAATAATACAAGACATTAACTTTAAAGTTAGAAAGTCTTGCTTTTTATGAAAGTTGACACTTTATACATTAATTTGACTCAAGATGCAAACTTTATAAATTAGAAGTTGCAAGTCCACACTTTTATGATTAAAAAGTGACATTCTTGAAGAAAGCTTAGAACTTTACTTAACATTTTCATCTCAAGGTCCAACTTTTACAAGATTAAAGTGCAAACCTACAACTTTATGACTTAAAAGTTACATTCTTGATTAAAGTTTGAAACTTAATAAAAGGTCTTGTCTTCAAGATTCAATCTTTAAAACACGAAGTGACAAGTTCTCATTTTGATGACTTAAAAAGCTTCTTGTTTCAAAAAGTTTAGACTTTTACATATATTCTTGTCTTCAAGAAGAACAAAATGAAACCTTGTGAAATCCATAAAAATATCGCCACTTTTTAAGTATCAAGAAGCAAACTTTTTAAAGTTTTAAGCTTGTAGGATGTTTATAGTCTTACCAAACCATGAAAAACATGTAAAGATGAAACTTTTCTAATCATAAGCTCATCATAAGAAAAGGAACAAACTTTAAACAAAATACCACCGAGAACATCATTCTTTTTCAAACAACTCACAAGAAACATCAAGATCTCATGCATCAAGAAAGAAAAATAGAAACTTAGAGGCATTCAAGAAACAAACTTTCAAATAACCAAGAACATCTCATAAAGAAGAATATGAACACTTTTTGCTAACAAATGAAACTTTTGCTCATGAAGAGCATGAGAGTTTTTCTCAAGCTTTCACTTGAAGATCTTGGTCATAGAAGAAACTAAGCTTCAAGCTTTCTTGAGTAAACAAAGAGAAAGTAGAGATCACTACCTAGAGTGAAAGGCGGCATCCTAGCAAGAGAAGAAGAAGATGATGAAGATTCCTTCTTGGTGGATGATGGTGGTGGTTTGGCATGGTGAAGGTGAGAGCTCTTGAGATCTTATGAAAATAGAGATTGTAGTATGTAGATCTTGTCTCCAAAGACCAAAGAATGTGGTCTTTGAAGGGCTTAGTGAGAGATTTTGGTTATGGTGGTGGTGGAGAAAGGAAGAAGAAGATGAGAGCTTCTTGAAAGAGGGTAGATTAGAGAGATATTGTGAGTTTGAAAAAAATGAAGTGAGTGTGTGCATTTGTGTCTATTTGGCTGTAAGCTTCTTTCATTTAGGGGGGAGGAGATATTTTTCTTTTGTTGTAATTAAGGGGACAAAATGGTTAATTAAGGGGTTTACTTTAGACAAACCCTAATGCTTTTCTTACATAAAGCAATATTGTCTTCTACTTTTTCACTTTAGTGATGTCATCAATGCTTTATGGTCTAGTTGATGAAATTTGAATTTTAATGATATGATTAAGTGCTCTTGCAACTTAATCAGCTTGATTAAGCAAGAATTTGTGATTAACATACAAGAATATGATTAAAAAAATTAAACTTGTAATTAAGCTTAATTATCCTTAATTAAACTTGGTTAAGCTAATTATATGTGATTAGTGCTTAATCAAGCTTTTAAGGATTTGACTTATTTAATTAGAGATTATCTAATCTCAATTAATCATTTTCTTGACTTTTCTTCTCATAAATAGCTCATAATCACTCAATTAATCCCTTAATTAAGCCTTAATCTCATAATTTCTCATTAAGTACCTAATTACTCAAGGCTACTGAGGTAATTTAACATGACAGGAAATTGAGGATGTTACGTTATATAAATGAGAGGATTAAGTGAGAAGAGCGGCTACTTGTGAGAGTAAAAGGAACAAATCTTGACCATTGGATCTTACATGGATAATCATGATTAAAGCATAAAGTCATATGATATTTTTAAGTGATCATGTAACCTTTAAACAACTTTAAATTTTGACCATCATGTATGATTATACGACCTAGATTTGGTTCTCACACTCTCATAATAAAATACTCCTCTCATGTGATATGTCCCATATATATATATATAAAATGCTCAAAACTTAGAGTTATCAAATCCAAATGTTAATTTATGAAATAGACAAACTTTATTTTTATTGTTTAATTCTTTTTATGGTTTTTGTCATAGTGCATAAATTGTCCTTGTTATCATGGTGCATTTAGTGTATAAAAGTTCTGTCCTTGCAATGATCATTATAAAGTCATAATAATGTCCATAAATCAAAGGTTAACATAATGTTATAATACTATCAATAAACCAAGGTATAAAGTTCCAAGCAATGGTATAAATAATTTAATAGTCTATGTTCATGTCTATTATATTTACTTGTTTTAAGTGTTAGATAAAATATTTTACTCTTAATATTGGTCCTTTAGAAAAATTACTATAAATATTGACAATTCAAAGTAATATATCATTATACAAATCATATCTTAATAATAATAATAATTAATAAATAAATTATAAGATAATAGCAACTCATGAAAATTTTCTGGTAATATAAAGAAATTGATAAATTAATATAAACATTATTATAAATGAGCAACAAATAAAATAAATTGTAATAATAAATAATAATGGACAATTTTAAAGGTAAGGCTATTGGCACTCCTTTTTTTATCTATTTACACTTCCTATTATTAGTTTATAACTTTAATTGCCTAAACTATCCTTAATTACTAAAATGAACAAAATTTATTAAAATTAAATTTTAATTAAGTACATTATTTATCTATTTGCACTCCTGTTTAATATTAATTACTCTCACTTTTGTTTTCTTAAAACTCTTCTTTTTACTCCATCTCATAACTCTTCCCTTTATATACTACTATTTATAAAAATAAGTACATGTCACGATAAAAAAAAGCGCATATAAAAAATTAATATATTTTTTCTTAGTTTAATTTCCAATAAATTGATATAAAAATTAAGAGTAAGTAATCATGTTGTTTTATATGCATAATTTTTGTAATTTATTTTCTTGTTGAGTTCAAAAACTAATATATTTTTTCTTTTGATTAATTGCAACAATTATGTTTTCTAAAAAATTTCTTTACAATAAGGATAAAAATTAAACATAGTATTATGAATAATATTATATATATTATTTATTAATCATTGATGTTAAATTTTTGTTGAGATATTTTTATATTAAATATTTACTTAAAACATATGTTTTTATATGACTTTTGTCATAAATATTTATGAACTTTTTTTTAGAATTTTGAATAAATATAAAAATATGAATAAATTAAGGATTGTACATGATAAAGAGAAAAATATGATGAAATGAAGTAAAAGGATGAGTGATGAGATAGAGTAGATAAAAAGAGTTTTAAGAAAATAAATGTGTGAGAATAATTAATATTAAATAGGAGTGTAAATATACAAATAATAATATACTCAACTAAAATTTAAATTTTAATAAAATCAATTCATTTAGATGAGGGTAGATTAGGAAACAAAAGTTATGAATTAATAGTGGAAAGTGTGCATAGGCAAAATGAAGTGCTAATAGTCCTATCACAATTTTAATATAAAAGAACAATAAACAAAATAATTTGCAATTAATAATGAGCAGGGTTAATATAAGGGAATAATAAGTAATATAAATTTTAATAATAAATAATAATGGCTAACTTTGATCTAAAGGAATAATAAATAAAATAACTTGCAATAAATAAATAATAATAAGCAATTTTAATATAAATGAGTAGTAAATAAAATAACTAATAATAATTTAATAATGGGTAAACACTACTAGATATTTGTTAAAAACCGACGGATTTTACCAATGGCTATAATTTCTCGGAAATACAAATGCATTATCTGTCAAAAATATCCACGCATTATCCATCAGTCAAATTAAATAAATCACTAACGTGAAATTTTACTAATGGTTTAATGTTCGTGCCTAATGGCACCAAACCATTATCGACGGAAAAACCATCGATAAGTAATTATGTTTTCTTTGTAAATTTTATTTAAAAATTAATAAATTATCGATGGAAAATCCATCAGTAATTTAGATAAAATAAATATAAATTATTTTTTTATTTTTTTATTACTAACAAATTTTTCATTGGTATTTGAAATTTAAGATTACCACCAAAATTTTTTCAGTTTTCATTTTACCAACAGATTTCCTGTCAATAATGGATGATTAATGAAATGAATCATTTCATTAAATTATTACTGACGAAAAATTCGTAAGTAATAATGAAACAGAATGTTAAAATGCGAACACCTCCTTCTTCTTCCTCATTTGCATTCAGCGTCTTTCTCTCTCCCCCTCCTTTGTAACATCCTCCCGAAATACAGTACTATGCTTAAGTCATAGTACCATACTCAAGACTTGTTACTATTATCTGAGCGAACCTCTTCTGATAGCAACTTCAGCCGTCTTCGGAACTTTCAAGCTATCTGGAGATAGCACAGAAATAGGAGTGAGATTCTTAAATTCTCAGTAGGATTCTTTAACTATTATACATGTTATCGTTGTCATCTCCAGTTGCTTCGGTTTATTATGAAAAAGGTGAACATATTATACAAACTGTTCAATTTTATAGTTCGAAAACATACTGTCCGAAACAAGGTTCATTTCATTCATACACTTGTCATTTGGGTAAGCCAATACAAAGTCAATTCATGAATTATACTATGAATAATAACTGCAATATATTAAAATATGATAGTATCAATATACTGGAGACATAATATCAGCATATGCCCTTACTTGTACTTGAATTTATGCAGATACATAAAATTTACTTTTCTTTCTTTATCTTCCTTAACTTGTTACACATATTCCAGAGTACGATCGCCATGTCATACTCTATCGGGGTGTGATCACCATGTCACACTCCTTAGGAATATATTCTCCCTGCCACATCCCAGAGTATGATCGTCATGTCATACTCTATTGAAATGTGATCGCCATGTCATATTCCTTAGGGTGTGAGATCATCATGCCACATTCTAGAGTATGATCACCAGTCATACCCCATCAGAGCGTGATCGCCATGTCACGTTCCTTAGGAATATGGACTCATCATCATATCTTTCATCATAGAATCTTTACATATCGTATTCCAGAGTATGATTGCCATATCATACCCCATTAGAGCGTGATCGCCATGTCACGTTCCTTCGGAATATGGACTCATCATCATAAATTTATGGTACTTACACTAGCTGGGTCATGCCATGCCTCATGTAAGCCCTATCCCCTATTCTCACATTAGCTGGGTCGATACCATGCCTTATGTGAGTGGGGTACTTGCATATGTTTTAATCTTTAATCTTTACTGCCCTTGGGTGGTCTGATCTAGGAGTGAGCTCGTCAGCTCAACTCGTGACCGTCGTCACACAGTACTAACCCACAAGGGGACCCACGTGCCTCTAAATTAAAGGGATCTCTTCTGGTCACGTGCTTTAAGAGTAGAGGGATCTCATTTGACCACATGCCTTTAATGTAGAGGGATCTCATCTAACCACATGCCTCCAAAGTAGAGGGATCTCATAGTTTTATACTGCCTTCACAGGGAAGGATTCAATGTGCAACTACCTCCAAGTGAAGGGACCCACATCTTATCTTATTTAACTGCCTTCACAAGGAGAGATCTCATAAATGCCTCCAGGTGAAGGGATTCACGTTTAATATGTTCATATCCTTTCATTTTCATACATAATCATGCATAAACATGCTGAATGCACTCATACATATGCTTCATCATTTACTTTCATGTATCCTTGCATATAGAATTTCATATTCATATCATAAATATTCATAACATATAAATGCTCATAGCTTCCTTACTGTTCTACCGAAAATTCGGCAACATAACGGATCGAGTCCGCTTCCCCATGAATAGTGCCAATTTTAGTAGATAGTCAGTCACAGTAAGAGATCAAATATAATGTATTAATCTTTCAAGCACCAACATGGAATTGCAACACTTAGGCTTTACTTGAACTCATATGTGAATTAAGGTGCCAAATCCTTTAACTTTGGGAATCCTGCTCATATTCTTCAACTCTGCCCGTTTTTAGAAATTAAGCCTTAAATTCATCTTAACTCATTTGAACCTGAATTTTGGATATGTTGAAGTGTTATGTGTCTATTTTCTAATCTCTTTGGTCCCATCTAATTTTGATAAATATAACTCAAGTTATTTACGTTTTAACCTGGCCTGCCATGTGGCTGGCCAAGATTATACACCTAAAAATAAAAATCTACTAAAAATTGAAAACAAGTCCAAATTATCCGAAATTGGTGTCAAATCAAAGCTAACAGGACAAGCTTTCATTTGCAAGAAGTTTCATTTCATTTGCTTTAGTAGAGCTTGAGTTATAAGTCCTGAAATTTGACCTTCCTAAACTACCCTGTTTTGGCCTAGTTTGGACATAAGGCAACTTCCTCGAGTCACTGGGAACAAATGGGATCATAACAAACTCTAAATTTTATTCTAAAATGTTTCCCTATGTGTAAGCTTTTTAACAAAGTTAGTTTCACTCAATTTGGAGTTGTGTAGGGTGAGTTACACCCTTCTCAAGTCACACTTCCCAGATAAAAGTCCTGATTCCTTGGTCAAATTTCAAAAATTCATATCTCTCTCCATACTAATCCAATGGCCTTATATGATATATGTGTGGTAAGCCCTAAATGCCTAGTTTCATATAAAAATGGTTTCATCAAATTTGAATGGCTGTAGGCGGAGCCATGCACTCCGCCGTACGGACTGCCGTGGGCTTCTCACTTAAATAGCATCCCAATCCTACACTTCTCCTAGTTTTCTTCCTCCAACCTTAATTCCAACTCAAGATTTCATATTAATCTAACCATAATCCATCATATACATCCAATATATCATCAAATACATGAAGAAGAGTGAAATTTCATACAGCCACAGTTTAGGAAAATTAAGAACAGAAATTGAATCCTACCTCCTTAGGTGTGATCTTGCTGAATTTGAGTTTGGATTGATGGAACCTTAACAATGCTTGGAGATTTGATGGAGTAGGTTGAGAGGGGAAGAGAAGAAGAAGGCTAGAACAAGAGGGAGAGGGAGGCGCAATTCAGTAAGAAGTGAGGGGGAAAATCTGACTTAAACATAACGAGGGCAGTTAGAATTATGAGTGTTGATTGGCTGAATTGCTTGTGGGTAAATTCACTCATGTCTCCCTCTTTTGTGGCTAAATTATTCTCCACGTCACCTAAAAGTGGAATTCGCTTCCATTCTATCTGAAATCAGAACTCGTCTCTATTCTGTGTAAAATCGGAACTCGGGTCCATTTTATTTGAACTTGAAGTTAAAGTCGGATGTCAGACCTCGTGATCATCTTATTTGAGATTTGGAAATAAATCCGGAGATCGGAAATCATGACCGTTTTACTTGAAGCTTGGGAATAAAGTAGGAGATCGGAACTCGTGTAAATTTTGATCGAATTTAGAGATCAACTCAAGGATCTGAACTCGTGTCCATTCTTGTTGAGTTCAACTCTAAGGTCGGAACTCGTTACATTCAACCCGGAGGTCGGTACTTGTGACCATTCTATTAAACTATCAACTCCGATGTCGGAAACTATGTTCTCTTTATTTTGAACCATGAAGTCGGAAGTCGGAAATTATGTACAATATATTTGAAACTCGAAGTCGGAGGTTGGAACTCGGAAACCACTTCATTTAATTTGAAACTTGAAGATAAAGTTGGAAATCAGAAATAATCTGAACTTGAAGATGAAGTCGGAAATCGGAAAAAAAAAAAAAAGCCATTTTTTTTGGAACTTGAAGATGAAGTTGGAAATCGTGGAAACTTGAAGGTGAAGTTGGAACTCGTGGTGGATGTTACATCTTTCATCTCTCATTATGGCCCAGGCCATTTTCTTGCCGTCGGAGCTTCCATTTCACCATTGGAGACTGCCATTGTGTTAGTAATATGTTAATGAGAATTTAATCAGTTTACTTTTTTTATTTAGGCTCCTTTTGCTATTCTATTCCTTTGCTCAAACTTTTTAGTTTTTAAGTTAGTTCACTAACTTGATTTTTTGTGTTGATTATTAAAGATCTCATTTAGAGCACTTGGTGATTGCTGCATTGACTGATTAGGGCTGAGTTAGGAAGCTTTAGATATATTTATTGTACCCATTTTTAAATTTTATGTTTTTTGCATATTAAAAACTTAAAATTTTTAGGATAGAGTTGTAGGATGGAGAAAGAAAGATGAGATTGTATAACTGGGGGAAGGCTTAAAGTTCCTTCCTATTGTTTAAATTATGTGCTGTGGTGTTGTATGCTTGCATGATGTGAAGTAAGGAGATGCATTCTAGAATAGTTTTTAGTATTAATTGATTAATTTGTATGACTGCATGTGTTTTTTATTTGTATTTGACTAATAAAATAATTTTTGTAGAGGCTCCTAAAATAAGAGGAGATTATGCTCAAATTTTGTTGATATTATAATATTATTTGAATTAAATAATTATTGTAATGAAATAAGTAATTATTAGGTATATTTAGGGGAAGAATTAATTTTTGTAGAGGATCCTAATTTAAGGGGAGACTCTGCTTAAATATTTTTTAACATTGTTTAAAAATATTGGTTGAATTAAATAAATATTGTGTGCATTAAAATATTGTTGTGGATTAAAAAATTATTATAATAAGAATTAGTGGGGACTCGTTATTTATGGGGAGACTCTGCCCAATTTTTTTTATTAATGTGTGATTGTACTACTCTATGGGTGTGTGATATTGTTGAGATACAAAATATTTGATCCAAATTGAGCATGGATGTATGATAGATTGCATTCAGATTAGGGGATTACACCAAAATTTTATGAGGGAGTTGAGGAATTCATAATGACCTATGTTCGAATAAAATAGTTTACACGTGAAGTGACAATTAGGTGTCCTTGTCGTAAAAGTTAATGTAGGGGATTTTTAGACACACCTACCCAAGTTTGCGGATTTCATCATCTGGTGCACAACCTCTGCCACCTCCACCACCTCTGTCCCCCTCAGCGCCTCCACATTCTCCATGCCACCACACATCTTGAGAGGAAGACGGTATTTCAAATGCTGACGATGATCGATATTCATAGTTTTAAGGATTTTTTCTATTTTTAGAATTATACTATGAAACTTTTATTTTATTTCTTTTGTTATTGCCAGTTTTTATTTTAATTAAGAGTATAAATATATTTTATATTTTATGTTTTATATTTTATTATATTTTATTTATGTAGATTTGTGAATAATAAAACAATAATTTGAAACATTTAAATATGAATTTCAAATTTTAACAATATAATAGAAAAAAATCTTTATGTACCGATGGAATTTTCGTCATTAATAATCAGTAGGCAAATTATTATTAACCAATTATTGATAGATTTTCTGTCGGTAATTATATATATTAAAATATTATTTTTATATTACTGACGAATAACATGTGGGTAATATTTTTAAATTATAAAAAAGATGTGAAATTACCAACAGATATGCCATCAATAATTATAAATAATTCGTCGGTTTAATTCTGTCTATGACAACTTTTGACGTTATTATTACCAACGTTGTTTTTATTATACTGATGGATATTTTCTGTCGACAATATTCGTTTCTTTTATTATATTACCTACGGATCCTGTACGTCAATAATTCCATTGGTAAAATGATTATCGATGGATTTTGTTGACTTTTCCGTCGGTAAGTGCATCAGTAAGTAGCTCATTCTTAGTAATGAAAGTTCCATTTATATTTCTCACATTTTACAAAATTTTTTATTTAGTTGCAAATTTTTTTTTGTTATATTTACATCCATAATATTTTCAAAATATTTCAATTTAGCCCTTTTGATAGACGATATCTAAATTATAAACGAAGAAAGCTATTGTAGAGGTCAAATTATCCGTTACTTACGTAAGTAGGATGACATTGTTTACCACATCATCCCTCCCCCAAAACCAAATATTTTTGTAAGATATAAAAGATTTTCCTCTCCTGTAATACTTAATTAATCTTTTTCCAACTAAAACCCATATCCAAAGTTTTCTTTTGGAGAATCGAAGACAAATAATCTCCATTAGTGGTGTTTGGACATTACCAACAATGTAACTTGTCCTTCACATTAGCTTTTTCTGTTCGTAATTTGGATGTTGTCTATTAAAAGGGCAAGATTGAAACGTTTTAAAAATATTAGGGACATAAATAGAACAAAAACAAATTTTAAGACTAAATTGAAACCTTTGTAAAACGTAAGGGATGTAAATGAAATTTTACCGTTTAATAATAATGAGCAACATTAATGTAGTCATGGTTTTATTTTTGCAAATAGTTTCATTTTTTATCTTAAGACTTTGTACGTACTAAGCTCTTTTACCCTTTTCTTGTTGTTTCCTTTCTTTAATGTTGAATTCTCACTCTTTCTTATCATTTTTTTCCCACCCTATAACAGGAACTCTCACTTTCTCACTCTATTTCTATCTCTTTTTTTTCTCAGTTATTACGTCTTCTCTCTTTTCTTTTACCCTTTTTTCAACACTATTAAAATCTCACTCTTTTGTTTTTCTTTCTATCTCCCCTTAAGCACTTTCCATTCCCCCTCATTCTTTTCCGTCTATCCTTCCTTCCTTCCGTCCTCTCTTTCTCTTTTTGTTACCCTTCGCTATAGTGCACATTCACATATTGAAACCTTTCTTTCTCAAACGCTAACCTTTTATTTGTTTTAAGAGAAAATGGGAGGATAGAAGTAAAAGAGAAAGAAAATGGGGTAATTAGCAACTTTTGACCTCATTTTTTGTCTTAATGGAACCACCGGTATTTAGGGCTCTATTGCCAATAATCTAACTAATTTGGTCTGACCTGACGAAGGTCCCTAAATAAGGTAAGGGTCTCCCAGTGATGATTTTTTTCATTCCAAGGACTAGAACTTAAGATCTTTGGTTAAGGGGTCAAAGCACCTATCACATTGACCAACCCTATTTTGGTAACTTTTCTCCTCATTTAGTTCAATGGAAAAGAGTAGAGAAGAAAGAAAAGGTTTGCGGGGTCCACCACAAAAATTTTCTTCCCCAATGAGCAAAGAAAACTAACAAGGAGGAGAGAAAATGCATCAAATTACAATAATACCATTGAAAAAATTAGAAATCGTTGACAATCGTTAAAGTTGAAACATTTATATATCATATTTATTTTTATTTAAATGAATAATTTTAAATATTTTTATTATTTAATGTTAATATATTAATTTTTATTAATATTATAATAAAATTATTTATTTGCTTTTTATACGAAGTTATTAGAAATTAAATGAAATAATGTATTTATTGTTATCATAATAGGGGCATATATGTCATTTTAATTTGTTTTTTTTTATATTTTTAATACATCTCTTATTCTCTCTCTTTTCATTTTCTCTTTATCCAAATGCATAAACATAAAACATACTTTTCTATTCATTTTTATTTCTCTTTATTTTTTCTCTAATTATTTTTTCCTCTCATTTTCTCTTCTGATCTAAACAAAGCGTAAGTGCTTCTCTTTATTTTTGCTATGGAGAAAATTATATATATGTATATTCAAATTTTACTTTATGAAACTTATCCTTTTCTTTCTTCATTATATAGAGAATTGAACAATAATTTCTTTTCAATTTTATTTACTAAAATGAAGTATTAATAAATTATATTATTATTATAACTTTAAAATTTAATATTTTCTCTAAATTAATACCATTCTTGTTTTAATATATTTGGAGATTATTATTACTAGCATATAGTCTTTAAAAAGTTAATGCCTAACATTTAACTATTTGATTAATTTTTAATTAGCTATTGTTGTAAAATAAATTTATACAAATCAATTAAAATATATAAATAAACTAGAAGAATCAAAATTACATAATAAAAAATAATTTATGAAAAATGGGATGTTACAATTACGAATTCTACTACCAAAATTCACTAACTTGTTGGATATAACTCTACGTAAGACTTCTTAATTTTGTGTTCTAATTCCCTTATCACTTCCTTTGGTGAAAGTCTCTTCTAGATCACTTCAACTAAAGGAATTTTTTTTCCTCTTAAGTTTTTGATATATCTATTTATGATTTTTGTCAAATTTGTTTCATACGTTAAATCATATCTTATTTGCATTGTTTCATATTCTGTGATATGTGAAGGGTCAAAACAATATTTGTCAAGTTGAGAGACGTGGAAGACATTATGGAGATTAAAAGATTAGGAGGAAGTGCAATTTGATATGCAGTGAGTCTTACTTTTTTGAAAATTTGGAATGGGTCAATGAATTTAGGACTTAACTTTTTGGATTTAAAGGCTCTGCCAATCCCAGTAGTACGAGCGACTCTAAGGAATACATGATCTCGTTCTTCAAATTATAGAGGTCTTCTTCTATAATCAGCATACTTTTCTGCTTGCTTTGAGCAATGAGTATTTTCTCCTTAACGAATTTGATCTTTTCGGTGGTTTTGAACTAAACCAAATCGTAGTACACTTTTCGTTCCAACTTCAGACCAACATAAAGGTGACCTATATTTCCTACCGTAAAGAGCTTTAAATGGTGTTGTCCCTATGCTAGAATGGTAGCTATTGTTATAGGCAAACTCTATCAATAATGATAGATAAGTATCCCAACTTCCCTAAAGTGCTAGCTCACAAGCCCTATGCATGTCCTCCATGGTTTGGATAATTCTCTCTGTCTAACCATCCGTCTGAGAGTGATAAACTGTACTAAAGTGAAGCTTAGTACCTAAGGCTTCTTGTAAGGCTACCCAAAAATTTGGAGATAAATCTAGGATCCCTATCTCAAACTATGCTAGTTGGCATCCCATATAACCTTACAATATCTTGGATGTAAACTTGGAGCCAACTTATACAATAGGCAACCGATCTTTATTGACAAAATATGGGCAGACTTGGTTAGTTTGTCAACTATCACCCATGCTGCATCATACCCTGAGGAATTCCTAAGTGATCCTACCACAAAATCCATTGATATAATATTCCATTTCCATTTAAGAATATCCAAAGGTTGTAATAGTCTTGCATGTTTTTGGTGCTCTGTCTTAACCTTCTGACAAGTAAGACATCTAGCTACAAAAGTAGCTATGTCTCGTTTCATTCCATTCCACCAAAACAATTTCCTAAGGTCTTGATACATTTTGGTTGCACCAAGATATATGGTGAATTTACTACAACATACCTTGATAAAATTTTATTTCTCAGTTCTTCATTATTGGCAACACATAGTTTTTCCTTATATGCCATAGCTCCCTTTTCATCAATATGGAAATACTTAATTTATTCCATTTGAAGCCTACTCTTTAAAGACTTTAGAAATTCATTAATTTCTTCGGCTTATCTTATCTAGTCTTTCAAACCACACTCAGTTCTAACTTTACTAGCATATAAACAATGGGCTTGCAAGGAGACTGAAATCTTCAAATCCCTAACTTTCTCCAACAAGTTATGCTCCTCTATCATCATTAGTGATATGTGTAGGGATTTCCTGCTTAGTGTATTGACCACTACATTAGCCTTGGTAGCATGATGCTTTAATTCCAGGTCATAGTCCTTCTAATCTTTGTTGCCTCATACTTAATTTCTTTTGATCACAATGATATTTCAAACTCTTATGATCACTATATAGCTCAAACTTCACTCCATACAAATAATGGCTCTAAATTTTCGAGGTAAACACTATGGCTGTTGGCTCTAGGTCATGGGTTGGGTAGTTCTCTTAATGAGACCTAAGTTGGCTAGAGGCATAAGCCACAAGTGTACCTTTATTACATCAAAACACAACCCAATCCATTCTTGGATGTATCACTATGTACTCCAAAATTTTGCCTGGAAGCAGGAATTATCAACACTAGGGTAGATGTAAACTTATTCTTTGACTCCTGAAAGTTGACTTCACAAGTCGAGTTCCATTCAAAAGGCTAGTTTTTCTTAGTTAATGTAGTCAAAGGTAAAACTAGTTGGGAAAATCCTTTGATAAATATCCTATAATAACTTGCTAATCCTAGAAAACTTATCATCGGAAGGATCTCTAAAGTCTCAAGAAAAAATCCAAAATAAAGAAAAGATTTATCTAGAAGATCGACTCTAGTAAGAATGAGTCGGTGTGCTCTGAGTATAAAAAACCAGGTCATATCAGACTTAACAGGGCCCAGTTGAATAAGGTGCAAAAAAAGAAGCCAGCCAAGAAGAATGCTATGATGGCTACATAAGAGGCACTTGATAAAGAACAAGAGTCCAAAGAAAATCAAGAAGAAGAAGAAACAAACAATCTCTACTTCATAGCCGACATCAATTCTTGTAACGAAGAGATTGAGGTACAACTTTCTGAACCTTAACTTTTTTTATGATGAGTTATTAAATTCATATGATAAGCTTCTAAATGATTTCATATTAACTTAATATAAATCGTTCAAGAAAAGTTTTAAAAGATTATCATTGGATTTTGAACTTCTCAAATCTAAGAAGGAGAAGCTGAAACATGAGAAGGATTACTCATAATAAAAATAGACATATGAAGGCCGATATCGATGCTCTTAAGGCTAAACCCTCTAAACTTTCTCATGGAACATCTTCAAAAGTTTCCAAACTATAGAAGATTATGAAACTTTTCTCCTCTGATCTTGAGAAGATGGTCAATGGCTCCAAGAGACTAGATTTGATGCTTGGTGGATGATGACCTTATCTGGACAAAGATGGATTAGGCTATGTTAAAAAATATGATAGGGAATTGGCCATAAACTTGCCTGAAAGGAATAAAATATGTTATTTTTGTTTTCAAAATTGACATATTCCAAAGAGTGCTTCTCTATAAGAAAAGTAAACAAAATGAAGAAGTCCAAACCCCCAACGAATCAGAAAGGACCCAAGAAGATTTGGGTATCGAAGCTAAAAAATGTCCTTCCTATAGGTTTACTTCAGAACCATGTAGAAAAGAACCAAGCGGTACTTAGGCAGTGGATGCTCAAGACATATGATTGGAGATAGAAATTTGTTTGGAAGTCTAAAGTAGAAGAAAACAGGACCAGTGACATTCACTAATAAGGTTCACCTACAGATTGTGGGCTTAGGTATAGTGGGCAAGAATGATTGTTACGTTATTACTTGTGTTCTTTTGGTAGAAGGATTAAAACATAATATTATGAGCATTAGTCAATTTTGTGATAAAGACTACAAGTTTATTTTTAAAATTTTTTGATGCATTGTAAAGGATTATACTTTTGATAAAGTCTTTCTTTTTGCTAAAAGACATCTGAACACCTAGCTGGTGTACTTGGATGACCTTTTAGATTAACATGTAAAATGCTTGACATCCTTTATGGAGGAGAAGTGGCTATGGCATCAAAAGCATGGTCATGCAAACTTGAAAATGATTGTAGAACTTTCTAAGAATGATCTTGTCAAAGGCTTGCCCAAGATCAAGTACAATCGAGACATGACTTGTGAATCCTATTAGAAAGGAAAGTTAACCAAGAGCTCATTTCATAGTAATAATGTAGTCTCAAATCACTTGAACTTTGACACCTTGATTTCTTTGATTCAATAAAAATAGTAAGTCTGAGTGAAAAGAGATATGGCTTAATCACTGTAGATGTCTTTTCTAAATTTACATGGGTACTCTTTTTAAGCAATAAGGATGACTCTTGTGAAATCTTTAGGATCTTTTATAAATGTGTTCAGAACGAACAAGGCTTTTGCAAAACATCTATTTGAATGTATCGTGGAGGTGAATTTGAAAAATCATAATTTTGAACTGTTTTGTAATGAAATGTTATTTCTCGCAACTTTTCTACTCCTAGAACACCTCAACAAAATACTGTTGTTGAAAGGAAAAAGAGGTTGTTATAGAAAATAGCTAGAACCTTGTTTTTGGAAAATTGTTTATCATAAGGTTTAGGGCAGAAACTGTAAATACCTCTTATTACATTCAAAATTGTGTTTTTCATAAGGCCAATACTTAAGAAGGCCCCATAAAAATTATGGAAAGGAAGAAAACTCAATATATCTTATTTTTCATGTGTTCAAATCAAAATGTTTTATCCTAAATACTAAGGATAAACTTTTTAAGTTTGATCCAAAAGCTGACAAGGGAGTATTCCTAAGATATTCGACTTCAACTAAATTTTACAAGGTATACAACTTGAAGAATAAAATCATTGAAGTATCCATACATGTATATTTCAAAGAGTTGAAGGCTAATCATCCTTAGAAACTTGATGATCTTGAGGAAGAAATGGAAAATCTATCCTTTAGATATAATATCTGTGTTAAGGAGCCCCAACCTCTTTAGAAGATACCTCTTATGCAACCATCTTAAAATACAATACTACTCAACTTGTAAGCTTGAAGAGGTTTGTGCATAACTACTTTTATAAAATTCTCAACTTTCTGTTTGAGATTGCACATAGGTAGTGGTTGGCCGAACTAGTATAAATCTTGAGTGTGATCCTTCTCACCCTTATCCTTCTGTATATTTCTGTCTTACGACTTTTGATCACCTTTCCATCATCTCTAATCGATGTTTGATAATAAAAATAAGTAAGAGTTTCCTAAAAGCAATTCTAAAGTTAAAACAAGCTTATCTAACTTATTCGCTTCCCTAATCCAAGTTGAAATACATGTGAGCTATTTGTTTAAGTTTTTTAGATACTAGTCAACTCCCCTTTTCATGCCAATAGCCATCCACACATTATTCTATGGATTATGGGTTTAGGATGTGGTCCTATAGCGCATCGCATGTAGTGGTCCTGCTTTTGCATATGTTTTGATTCTTTTTGTTTGAATGAATAAATAATGATCGGGCTATTTTCGGCTACAAGATTTGTGCGGTAGATGTGCTAGACTTTGAAATCGGCTAGTGAAAGCCCTTGTTTCTAAGAGTCAAATGATTACTCTAAGGAGGAAATTTTGCTCCTTGGATTTGGGTTCCCCAATTACTCAAAGAAAACACTTGACTAAGATCAATCAAAGAACAAAATCCAAAACCAGGAGTAGAATAGAGATGTAATGCAATTGACAAAACTTTTATTAAACTTCTAACCAATTACAATGACGATCTCTCTTAAGCTCCCATGGACAATCCGTGTGGAAAGCTTAATGAAAGAAATAGATACAAGTGAAAGGCTAAAAGACTAAAAGGTTGAAACTAAATTGCATGAAAGTAAAGGAAAGGGTAAAAGTGCAAGTAAAGTAAAGTAAACTAAACTAAAAATGCTAGAGTTCTAGATTTGAGGTATGGATCTTTTTAATGATTGGGTCTTGCTTTATTTATTGGCGAGATATCTTTCATAACTGCCCTTTGATAACCGCCACAACTATGTGTTGGTACCATCGGATGGCTTGCTCTTCAAAGCCGTGTTGTGGAGAGGTTAACACGTGTTTGCATAATCTATATTTGCATCCCAAGTATTGGACTTAGAAACCTTCATCCAAGAATCTTCTTAGGCTTTTTTAGATCCACCATCCTGTATTCTAGATTTGTTTCTCGTCCTAGCCAACTAATTATTTGAACTTGTATTCGGCTTGATTAGTGCTTGTGCTATGTCCTCAGTAACGATCTTCTTTGGCCATGCCAGCTTATGGCTCAACTAGTGCTAAGGGTAGATTGAAAACCACTCTCAACTAAGTTTTCTCCTCAATCGAGGGTGCTTAACAATTTTTTGGTGCCAACATATTGCCCCCCTGCATTAGGTTAACCGATTTTATCGCTAAGGCTAGTTTAATGCAACGTCTTGATTTTTACTACCTGCTTACCTAAATAAATGTTAACTATTTACCCATTATAGTATCAACTAGTTGGCTGATTACATGGCAAATATAAAATCTAGCCAATAGACATTGTTCGTTCGACTTTAACCTTCTTTAAGCTTCTATCACTTGCTACTTTGCCTTGAGCTAGCCTTTTTCCATGCTGACCATGTCTTCTACCTCCTCTCTCACAAACCCACAGTACGCGATTCTCTTTCCAGCTTATCTTCTTTATCATCCTCCATCGAATTCTCTCCGGATAAAGAGATGGCTTCTTCTTCTAAAGTCTCACACCCTTCTACTCTTAGGGTTTTTGATGAAGAAAATCGAAGATTCATTCTTGACCTTACCCTTCACGACTTGGGCCATGGTTCGGTATAATTACCCTTGGCCATCCCCTTGTTCCATATTCATAAATGTCCTTTCGAGATCATTACTTGTCCCATTCCCTCATACATTCAATGGCTTGATAGGGTGATCAATAAGAGAAGAGAAGAATAGAAGAAGATAAGGATCTATGACATGATCTTTCTCTTTAAGAAGCAGATCCCTCCAAATTTCGGGTTGCTGTATGACTTCCTTAGCTTCTGGAATACATTAGAGAATGCTTTCTTCTTGTCGTTTAGCATGATGAACCCCACGTTGCTCAAGGTGGCGGCCATTGTCAACTTACCAATGGATGGAGACAAAGTGCCATACCTCCACGACGTGCTCGGCAATAACTTGGGTTTCCAAGTCAATAAGAAGAACAACGCTTATTCCACCCTCATCAATACCTCCAATAGCCGATTTTACTGTTGAGGCTAGTTTAATGCAACCCCTAATTTTTGTATTAATATTGCTACCCTTTCCAAGATGGGTTTCGAGAAGTATTGTGGTAAGTGGTACCTCCCTGGCCAGTGTCCCTGAGAGGATACTTCTCTTGCCCCAATTGCTCGTCATGCCACTATTTCCATTTTTGCTAATTAGCCTTCTAGGAATCTTATAACCCTGATGCTTGAGGAGTTTAGAGGTCTTTGAACCTATCTTGGTGGTGGTATTAATGGTCTCAAGACTAAGATGGATCCTGTGGAGAATGACGTTAGTGCACTTCGTCAGCATTTCATTCTAGTTTAGGCCTATGTTACTCCTACTTCTCGTGCTGATGAGAATGTTGATTCTAATAAGAAGACTAACTCTAATGAGGTTGAGACCTCCGATGGTGCTGCTAATGATGATGTTGACTCTGATGACATTGATTCTAAGGAATTCTATACGAGACTTTGCATGTGACCAACTTCTTATTTCTTCTTCTTATATATTTTTCTACTTTTAACTGACCCATATTTACTTCATGTTTTTGGTTGGACTTATGCTACTTTATTTATCTTATTTTGGTGCTTGGACCATGGTTTTGACTGGTTATACATATTCTAAACTGGTTCTATCTTATGTTATGTTGGTTCTACTTTGACTATTTTGGCTTGGCTATTATTCCAAACCAACTATATTCTTTTTTATAATGCCAAAAGGCGGAGAGATCATGGTGAGGATAAAGGCATGTATTAAGGGGGAGCATGCATGTATTAAAGGGGAGCATGTGCATTTTAAATTTGCAAAATGCTACTATAACTCATTTGATTAAACCATGCATATTCTTGGGAAGAGTGCACAAAAATTTGTATCTTATGTTATATCTATTCAGCTCCTCACCTAAGATGTCTGTCATCATCAAAAAAGGGGAGAATGTAAATGTTTTTGTTGTAGGATTTGATGATGCCAAAATGTTAAAGAATGGTTGCAATAAAAAAGGCACAAGGGTACTTGAAGAAGAATGAGTCCAAAGCTCAACTGCATAGATTCTTAGGATTTAGGTCCTTAATGTTAAAAGTTTTCTTTGAATAACTCTCATGGCCACTATTTTTGATAGATCCAAATTGTTTTCTAAAATAGTTTAATAAGCTTTCTTTGAAATTTGAGAACAAGTCTTGCTTTTACAAAGAAATTTGTGTTAAAACCATTTTCATAAAGTACTTGGCTTTAAAATAAGATAATGTTTTTATTAAAGAATAAATGTTAAAATCTTGTTTGCAATCTTTTTTCTAAGACAAGCAATCAATTATAATTCTTGGTGTAATAGATTACAATGCTCTCTGATATTGAAGTAATCGATTATCTCATATTAGGCATCATATTATGAGCTCTGGAATTTTATGTAATCGATTACCATGTTCTTATTTCTATCCAGAAATGTGCTTTTTGCTCATAGTAATCAATTATAATGGGCTACAATCAATTACAATAGCGCGAAAAGTCTTTAACGGCTGGTATGAATTTAAGGCCTATAAATACCCACTCTATGCCATATTTTCTAAATAAATAAATAAAATCAAGTATCAATTACACTAAATTATTATTTTCATTCCTTGATTTTCTATCAAGTTTTGCAACCAAAAAGAGTTCACTTGAAAAAAATTATAGTGCTTCAACTTGTAATATTTCCTCTAGTAGAGAGTGACTTCCTTCTTTTTTTTATTTCCTTCAATTATAAGAGGGCGAGACATCCCTCAAGTGAGTAAAGAGTGAGGTATCCCATTAGTTTTTGAGTGACTCATACAATGGGGTGAGGGATTTCAAAAGTGAGAGTACTCAAGTGTTATAAAGGTTTCCAAACACCTTTGAAGGATTGGATATAGTGGAAAATCCTAAGTAAATTACTTGGGGACTAGACATAGACCACAGGATGTGACAGAACAAGAATAAATCTAACTTTATATCTCTCTATCCTTATTTCTTTAAATTATTTCCAGTTAAATTTAATATCTTGATTCCTCTCACTATCAAAGTGTTTTAGAAAAACTTGTATAAATTCTTCATATCCTCATTTATCTAATTAATTCCTTAATCAATTACTTTGATAAAAGTTCCAAAAAGAGTTTTTAAGAAAATATTTGTGAAAAATTTTAAAACTCAATTCACCCCTTCTTGAGTTCTTGAGGCCACTTGGTAATAGCTGAGGCTCTTGTGGTTGAGTTTTTATGAGCTTGGAGAAGCTTTTGTAAAAGAATACTTAGTTTAGTGAAGATCTTTCCTTTGGTGGGGATTGTATGTAAATATCGTGATGAAGATTGAACCAATATAAAAGACCTATCCATTGTCTTTTACATTTAAATTATCTGTTCTGATCGGTTTGAGCATTTATTTAATTAAATATGTTTCTATTAAGCTATTTAAACTTCTAGTACAAGTGCAAAAACTAATTGTCGAGTTGTCTTATAAAGTGATAGTAGACATCTTCAATCCTTGTTATAAGATAGTTATGAATGTTTTAACCTGTGCTTTAGTGTGCAAAAATTTTTATTAGTCTAAGGACTTTATTAAACTCCCTTTTGTCAAGTCCTCTGGAACTATTAATTGGCATCAAAGCTTGATCTTTAACGATAAAGCTTCATAGTTTGGAGAAAAAGATCTAGGAACAACTATGGCATAAGTGTTATTGTACACTTTATCAGAGGGACAGTCAACTACTAGGCCTCCACTCTTTAGAGAAGCCAACTATCCTTATTGGAAGGAGAGGATGATAATTTTCATTCAGTCCACTAATTATGCTCTATGGAAGATTACTATCAATGGACGTAAAACTCCCATGAAGACCAATGATGAGGGAGCTCGTGTTTCCAAAATTGAACGCGAATGGAACTTTCTTCCCTATGCAAGTCAACCTTTACCCTAGCCTAGAAGTCAACTTGTATCCTAGCCTTCAAGTAAACCTATAAGTTATTAAACTACAAATTATCAAATCTTGAGCCAACCTATATGGAAGCTGAAGAAGATGGTAAAAAAAGGCCTACTAGAGATTGGGATTTCTGCAAGAGTCAACAAAATAGAGCTAAACTTAGTTATTGTGAAGCAGTAGTATGTTATGTAATTTGTTATTTTGGATGTCTGTATAGGCATGCATTTACGTAATTGGTGTTGTAATTATCACTTTAATCTTTCTTTTATGATTTTGAGCAATACTTATTTTATTTTGAGATATAGCATGCATCTACTCCATTTGGATAATCAACTACAATTTATTAAAACATTATTTTGATATCAAATGCAATTACTTTGTTAGTTCATATTATATTGCTTGAAATATAACTTAATTGAATATTTTTTGTTGGAAATGTTATGTGAATCATATATATTGAACTAAATTGCAATTTACTTTAGTAATAACATATTTGATCTTTTTTTTTTTTTTTTGGTTAAAGACTTATCATATGAATTTAAGTTTGTATTGGCAGTGATAGACTATAAAAACTTTAGCCAAGCATTATCAATGCTTGTGTTCATAATTTAACAAAATAGTATACATGGTAATTTAGCAAATCATTCATTCTAATTCTCACATACATTCATACCCACTTTCACTCCTAATTCTCCTACAAACTATACATCAAATACACAAGGTGTCTTAACCCCTTGGTGCTTCCGTATGTCCATAGCACATATATAAAATTACATTCAATACTCATATTAAAAATAATCATAACTAATATCTTGAACAATTTTCTACTTGTATTTAGTGATCGTTATAAAGTGAGAATCTTTCTTATTTGTCTCATTGCATAGCCATATCCCTACAATCAGCTATATCCTTTTGCTACTATTTGAAAAACACATAGCCACCATGTTCCCCACCTTTGTCTCAATTTACATAATTAGTGAATTAGGAAAATCTACCAATAAAGAAGTAAAAAAAAAATGCATAATTTATGTACCCAAAAAAAAAAAATGCATAATTTTACTAGATAGTTCCTACAACTCCAAAATCTTCGTCCAATATTTGCATTTGTTCCTAGAATACAAACAATGACATTTTTCCAACATTCACAAAATAGAGCCCACCAACCACCTTTGCTGTCACTCATGGAGGAACTTCCTTCAAAATTTGTGCTCACTTTTGGATACTTGACTAAATAAGGTTTATGACTAGCAGTGGTTGGTAGACAATGGATATATAGAGGGATAACAAAGAAGCAATGGTGGGAAGAACAAGATACAAGTGTAAGGAGAAGAAGGAAAATTAGACACATAGATGTAGGAACCCTCATGAGAGATCAAGGTAAAATTAAAGACCATCAGCCATGTCATATGTTACTTGTCATGTCACATGTCAACTGTGTACTCTTCAATCATGTACAATGCCAAATAACTAAAAAATTTTCATGTAAGTTTTCGGAACTAATGGAGTTATACATGAAGTTAGTCGTATGATGATTTTTAGAGTTATAGGATAAATTTAAAAATTGAAAATCAGTTTGAGGATGAAAGTATGATTTTTTTTTTCTCTCAAAATCTATCCAACTAGACACATATCGCATCTAGTGAAATTACTCTTCCCTCCCATTTTCAAGGAATTAGAGCCGTTGCCCAAAGGTTCTATTTTACTTTGCTTAGGGAAAATATAGTTACCTTTAATAAAAAATAATTTTTATCTTATTTGTTTAAAGGGTTTAATTTTGATTCATTGATAGTATTAAATTTTTTACATTGTCATTTAATTATATATTGACATCATCAAATATATTTGACTTTTTCATTTACTACTTCAAAAGTCATACATATGAAAAATTTTGATTGAATAACAATGTAAAATAATTTTACAATATCAGTACATGAAAATTATACTCTTGTTTGAAACATATTTGAAAGATTGCTTTCATTAAAGGTTACTTCTCAAAATGGTAAATAACTACTTTTCTTAGAAAAATAATTACAAGTTGAGAAGTGGCCTTCGAAAACAACCTCCCATTAGGAAAATGTTTCTGCTACACCGTGGCTTGATAATAGGCATGGGCCGTACAGAATGCTTTTGAAAAAACGACCGAGTGGCATGGTATGGTTTACATGGATCCATGGACTCTCTGCATGGAGGACCACTCCCTACTTAGAAACCCATAATTTGCTCATCAGCATCGCTGTGCAGACAAGCCTATCCTTATCAGCGTAAACGTCAAAATTCGAACTCAACTTGAAAATAGAAAAAGGTTGGAATTTTTTGTTCTCCAGAAAATACCTTTGGAAGCAAATAAGACTCGAAAGGGTCAAAAAACATTTTTTGAAAGCATCTATGTAGGTATTCATCTCTTCTCTGAAAAAATCGTGGGTTTGATTCCTAGGCGCTCGTTGAGACTTGTGAGATGTCCTGACTTTTGAAAGGAGCAACCTTTTCTCTCCTAACCATTTTATTACAAGGAAAATCTCTGATAATTGCTACCATGAATTATGTGTGCTGCTTTGGTAATTTTTCCTTTTTGGTACGAAGTTAGACAGAACAGTACAAAATGCAAGGTTTACAACAGCACCATTACAAACATTGAAAGAAATACTATGAAAAAGATTTTGATCAGAGCTGTTACTTTGCCACAAATTAAGCTTTGTACACGTTTAGATTATAAAAATGCTAAAGCCTGAAATTTTACCACAATGTGTTTGTCAGACTAATGTGATATGCATATTGATCATAAGATGGCTAAATGCATCTCATGACTTTATTTTATCTAACGACAATCCTTTTTTTTTTTTTTGGTCAAAAAATTTTAACAATTTTTTTAGTTGTGTAACATTACTCTTTAGCTGAATTTATTTTGTATCTGAAAAAAATTAATAAAAAGCTTCTTGTTGAACATTTAGTCATGTTAATATGCAAATAAAATAAGCTAATACAATAAATTGGCACCATTGAAGTGTGTAACGAGGATAAATCACTTACCATGTGTCATTGTTCTCTCGGATATAAAGTGATATGCAATAAAAATTGAATTAGTGAAAGAAAACAATTTTATTTGAACTCATGACACTTTCCTGCTACAGTAATGTGAAATTAGATAAGTGAAGGAAACCCACAAATGATGGCAGAATTTAAGGATCAAGTTGAAGACGAACAGTATTAGTATTTTTAATGAGAATTAATCTCATCCAAATAGTGATAAGAAATCTTGAAAGCAAATGGAAAAGTCTATTAATCAGTGATTATCTGAATTCTGAAGGGATTGAGTCTGACAATGCATGTTAAAGCCAATGACCAAATCGGATTTCCTTAACCACGTGGAATTCACATGGTCACCATCTATCCTTGATATGGGTCTCACCTGCACCCTGCACTGACCCCGAAGTGACCCATAACTCTGAAGCCCTAGTGTTTGTTTTGGTTAACAGCATAAATTGCTATGACTTGGCTTTGTCCTTACTCCTAAATCCTCTAAATCCTCCAAAAGTGGCAAATCGCTTGTTTCAGTTCTGCCCGGTGTTTTGCTAAAAAAGAAGATGCCCTTGACACAAATGTCAAAGCTCATTTGGTAGGGCTATCATGAATCAGCCACGCCTGTCTCACTTTACAATTATTGGGGATAGAACTAGGGACATATTCTCCTGTCGAAACATAGTCCCTTTGTGTCGTGATGCAAAGAAATTGTTTCTTAAATGGGAACGCCCTGCATGGTGGTTGCTGGTTGAGTGTTTAGGCCTTGTTCCACTTGCGAAGTATGTAGAAAATACCGGTCATGTTTTAACCACTTGACCGGAAAAAATCATGCACCAAATGCTAAGCAAGATCTGAGCCACTCTTATATTCCCGAGGAGCAGGTATGTATATGACAAACAAATGCAGTTGATATGCTATAGTTTTGCTAACGCTGGTTGCTTTTTAATCAACCAATCCTACTTGGGATATTGTTGGAACAGCCCATCAACAGAAGACAGCGTACTTGACTCAAAATAATTCAACTCAAGAATGATTTGTTTGTGTAGGACCAATCTAGATTTCTGTACTATTTCGCGATCATTATTGGTTTATGCCTCGAAAATTGACTAGACATTAATTTCGGCTTCAACAAAAGGTGTGCCCTAATTTAGAATTCAATGAGTTGATTAAATATAGGTACGTTTAGTTGATGAGCCAAATCTGATTCAATTACAAATTACTATCAATGGACGAACAAGAGATTTTGCACGGAAATATACTTGTGTACACATGGAGGTAGAGTTTTTTCTTACTCTATTTGAATTCTTGCCACAAAACACTTAAAATTTAGGATAGAAAAGAAACAATAAAAAAACTAAATATGAGGTTGAAAAGTTCGATGGAGGGAGAAAATTCTTTCCGTAGAAGTAAAATAGAATATCTGTTGGGCATGTTACTGGTATGCAATCCTTCATGGTTGGACCTGATGGTTGACGTACTTTTCTAATTTGTAACTGTTTGGAAGTAAGAGATTTGATAGAAGTTACTTGATCTCCGATGGGGGTAGGAAACACGGTGCTGCAGTGACTGTAGCTTTTCGATGGTGAGGTGTACTTGCAAAGATTCCGACATTCAAATCAGAGAGTGCACAAAAGATAGGTAGGTATGCCTACCTTTATATTCTGACTTAGGAAAGATTTTATAGAGTATCAGTTACTTATCTAAAGAGGGAGAGATAGACTCAGAATTCGGATTTGGGTCTTGAACATCCAGTCCGTGACAGTATCATATATCTACGTAGACATTGTTATAAGATTAAACTCTCCATATACTATAGTGACTAAAAAACTCCTAACAATTACTTTCTCTAAAATTTGAATATTTTCCCTTTCCCTAAAAATGCAGCACTCTAACCACTACATCCAACCCTTGTTGGTGGAGGCTAATGTATAATGGGATGTATCTGCAACAATCATTTACCCCTATTTGAACATTGTAATATTCACGCTAACTGCATCACGAGTCATGCTTCCCTGGCCATGGAAGGAGTGGATTTACTTTATATAGCACGTGAACCCTTGATTTTTCTTGAGAAAATCAGAAAGAGAGAGAGAAATTAAGAGTTGAGATAATGTTGTTGAGGAAGAATCAATTTCCTCCATGAAGGATACAAAAATTTTCCCTGCATCACAAACTCATGTACCACTCATGAAAAATGCATACTATCAGTTTGCTATGGGTTAAGAATCACGGCAAATTCATAGAATAAATTTATTGAAAAGATATAAAACATAAACTGATCCATAATTTTTCATCCCACTTTTTTACCAAAGTGATTGTCACTCTGATCTTACTACGGCTTCCCCCGGCAAAATTGACTACTATCGTTCCGCTTTCTTGCTATCATGTTAATCTTTCAGGAACAACTAACAATATCACTTCAATAAGTTCTACATCGCATTAAAGGTAGTTTAGAGAGCATGATACAGCCATTCAAGTCACAAAAACAACCCGATATAAAGAAAAGGACTCAAGCTTAAGGGTTTCCTTTTTCCTTTATATACTTATTAGCGAAATTCAAAAAGAATTAAAAATAAAAGTTTTGAAATTTTCAACGAACACTTTAAAACATCTCGTTTGGTTCCTCAACCAATAAAAAAATCTAAAAAATACCCCCAAATCATGAAAACATGAAGCATGGGTAGCTTCAGTAAGAGAGTAGGCCTCATTGATTCAAAAAGATGCAACACGTCAAGTCAAATCAAATCAAAGTGCACGATGAAATAATGGGAAACTAGAGCCACGATCCCAAAATCACGATGCAAGCATATAGATATTAATTTTCAAGCGAGAAGTATCTTAAGTCGTGTTTGGTTCTTATTATTTTGAAGAAAATGATAGCATTTTAAAAAAAAATCACAAATAACTTACTATTATAAGCTATTTTATATTCAAAATAAACTACTCTAAACACACTTTTTAATCCATCTGCAAGTGCTTTGGAAGAGTGGGGAACTGCAAAGGTAAGAAGAGTTTAATAATTACCACAGTTAGACATCACAAGCAGCGTTTCTGACAATCCAAAATTAGTATAATTAAGCCCAAGAGCTTGTAGCTCAACTGGCATCAGTCATAACCACTAAATGAATGTGATATTGATGTCAAACGTTTGATCCTCCACTTATCTGTCCCCATTCACTACCCAAGTGCTTGCAGCTCCTACAATAATAATAATAATAATATTGCTATTATTATATTATCCAAAAACTTCCATGCATAGTTATTAAACTCGGACCGGAGATCAACCTGGTCAAGGCACTGAATCACTGGTTTAACTAGTGGATCACTAATTAAATTGGTTAAACTGGATTTTAATTAAATAAATATATAAAAATACAATGTAATTCAAATAAACCTATAATATATATTATTATTGACATATTATAACACAACAGGTTGCATGACTTAATGGTAGTTGAACGTGCCCCCCATTGTCCATGGACAGGGTTTGACTCCTATCAACCACAATTTTTAAGCTCAAAAGATTTCCAGCCTCAAAACTGGTTCAATGCATCTGGTTCGGCCAGTTCAAATGCATATACGGTCCAAATAAAAAACCGAACTAGACAAGTGGTCAGTTCAGCTGTTTCCGATCCGAATTGGCTAATTCGATCTGGTTTTGATAACTATGCTTCCATGCACATTCATAATGACAAAAGATTTTCTGAATGTTTTAAAGCATATCCAAAATCTATGCAACCTGTCACTACAAAATATCTAGTCTACCACTAATTCTAACCAACTTTAGATATATCTCTTAAGAATATGGTTCTAACTACCTCAAAAGGTAGCTCAAGCAGGGATGATTGCCAAGTGAGTATAAAGGATATTTAGGCCCATATAAGACCCAACACACCCCCCTCATACCTAAGTCTGGACATATAGAGCATTAAGTTTGTGGCATTGGACATCTACAGATGGGCAGATGACCCAACCTAAACCATGATAGATTTTGATACTATTTGTTGGACCAAGTGCTTACTATTAGACTAAAAGCTATAGCTGATGGCAAGAGTATCACTTTATTTTCTTAAAATTTTTCAGATCCACATCAAGCATGAGGAGTACATCATTTTTAGGCACCATAAGCCAGAATGCTAAACCCATCGAATTTAAAAATGACTAACCAAATAAAATCAACAATCCCCCCCTCCCCCCAAGTCTTAGCCAAGGGATTCAAACTCTTGACCTTGCTCTGATACACTTAAGATTGTGAACCTAACTCTATCTTAAAAATTAGTTCAAGGGAAAAGTATTGCTCAATTGTGAATATAAAGACTATCTAGACCCATATGGGGCTCAACCCTATCTTAGCAAGTTCTCAAGATTCAAGTAACAATCAAACAATTGGAAACACTGGTACCATGGAGTTCATAATCTAAACTTGGAGAACGTTATCAGTTACAGTCAATACTTAAAGAAATATAGTTTACACTGACAAACGAAGTACTTTAGTACTTCCTATACAGTGGAAGTGGGGCTTCTTAATCAAACAGCCGTCTATCAAACAATTTCAGCATTGCTTTAGTACTTCCTATACAGTGGAAGTCGACCTTCTTAATCAAACAGCCGTCTATCAAACATTTCAGCATTGGTTCTTCGATCCCTACTGAGTAAATATCTATTATAGATTATTAAGTACATTTGTAAGCATAGACATTCAATATATATAAATATTTTACTTCTCAGCAGTGACGGTGCTTCGGCAATTGCTATTCAAAATTGAAAGTGCTTTGGCATCTCAGCACTGTGGTGTTTGGATCAAAGGTTATGGATTTGCATACGTGTGTGATCTACTCCATTAAATATCATACAGAGAAAAATATAGACAAATAGCAATATGTTGGTATACACAATCCACCCCCAAATTTGCCCACCTGATTAGATTTTGAAATGAATAGCCAACCAAATTGTTGTATCTATCTAGATGTTTTTCTCTATGTACACATCTATCTTAGACCCTTCTAGTATCTACCAATTTCCAACTCATTAAGAGTCACAATGAAAAGGCCTTTGTGCTTTTCACTTTATCAATCATAACCTAACAATACTAGAGACCTTTTTTCTTTGCACATTTATATCTACCAGCATAATCTCAGTCAAGAAAACCTTGGTTATCAGATACCAAGAAAAGAGATCAAAATGAAGGTAAGTCTAAACCATGTTAATTTAGAATGAAAAATTTCTTTCAATCCTTCAGCTTCATCCCCGTATTGTATTTACTTATTGCAGTTATTCCAATGGGTGCATCGAAAGCTTCGGCAGAATAGTATTGATCCTTTCAAGGATTTCACACTTGGTATTCAGCTGTCCTTGTTTTCTCTGTTTCCAATTTTTCTCTTGCTTTTTCTTCATGTGAGTGAGCATAAGGGGAAAGAAGGGAGGTTGGCAATGTAACTGGTCTTTGTTCAGTGAATGCTAAAAACTATCATCAGTCATTCTCTGACACAACTTAATTGTCTGACTGACTGGAAACTGTCCATCAAAGTAATAATAGCTCAATAATATATACTATATTGATTTTACTGAGCTGCACCAATATCTCTGAACAATAATCTAACCAAAACGTTACAAGACTCTGGCTGAGTTAAAAGTCAAGTGTTTTCCAGATTAGGCATCTTAAAAGAACAGGACCAGTATTGTACTTGAAAAATCTGCATCCATCTTCAACATGCTGGTTGCAATCACTAACCGAGATACAAAGTTGCATGTATATCACTCTTAATGCCCCTTGTCCACATTTAACTCATCTGATTGTCCTTTTTCCATGTTTGGTATTCCTCTTTCTAAAGTATAAGAGCAATTGAAAGAAATCAATATACTTCACCAAGTCATGCAGATTGAGATCATCTCTATTGCTAATTTTACCAATTCAATAATTTTCTTTTGGAACAATAATTTCAGGAAACCCTTGTACTTGCCTTACACCGCAGCCAACACTCGACAACCAATACTCCCACATGAAGCCAAGCTTTGGCTCCATAAATCAACCCAGTTTTGTAAAGCCACACCATCAAGAAAGTAAAACATCTTATTCTGGGCTTGATGACAATGGAAACGAAGATAAGTCCCAACAAGAAACACCTGCAGTCATCTCCGAGCTCTTTGAAGGCTTTCTGACAATTGGAACTCTCGGTGCAGAAACAGTCACCAATGAACCAGCAACACCAACATTTGCCATGCCTATTGAAGACATAACTATGAACAATGCAGAGGTGACAGAGAATGACCTGAAGCTCATAAGTTATGAGCTTGAGAAATTCCTTGAGGCTGAAAAAGAAGAAAGTTTCTATGAATCATCAGGAAGAAACAGCCATGTTAGCACTATCACACTTAGTGGCAAGCAAATAGTTGGATCTAAAGCTGAAGATTATGCAAACAAAGCTATATGTCCACTGCAAGGATATTTATTGGGGTCATCAATTGAACTGCCAGAGACAACAGAAGTGAAGAAAGAGAGGGCATCACTTGCAGAGCTATTTCATAGGACAAAGACAACAAATCAAAAGTGTACAGAAACAGGAGAAAAAGGAGAGACACAAGTCAAGCAAAAGCATAAGCCTGCCATGCATATTATGAGAAAGATGTTGAAAAAAGTCCACATTTCTTCGAAAAGCTGTAACACTCTGGGCTATGATGCTGATTCTGCTTCAACCAACAAAAAGCTCCGTAAGGTATGCCTTTACCAGATCTTCTGCACAAAATTTAAAAACAAATCCCGTGGTTGTCCCTATCTCCCATTGCCTATGATTATTGCCTTGGCATCTTAACAACAACTAGCCAATGAAAATTCAAATGCACGTTCATTTTTTAAGTCATGCAGAAATATAATGAAAAGAACTAGGGCATCAAACACTATCTACAGAAACCAGATTGTGCAAAGCATCTGATTCTCAGATTTATTAGCCAAGAACTATCAATAACACTAACAAAAAAATTTACTAGTTACTTGTTTTCATTGAGGATGAAGTATAGAACTGTTCATAGAGGATAATCAAAGGAAAATCATCATTCAACATTTAAAATCTGTAAAACAAACCTAAAGAAAATTAGCCGAAGGGATTCCAGTCAGACTTTTAACAAACATAACAGCACTAAAGAAGGTAATATGCCAAATGTAACTCCAGGTCTGGAAAGTCTTGGAATCTGTCAGAGTAAGTTCAGCAGTCAAAATAAGCTAGGATTTCAACATGAATGTCTTGAATATATACTGAAAGCAAACTATCATATTGTAAATTTGGTTCATTCATATGGATATGTAGGTTCTGCGAATGTTTCACAGAAAAGTCTATCCTGAAAACACCATAAATGCCAAGGATTTTATTAAATCCAGCAAAGATAAGATCAAGAATGTTCCCCATGACTGCTGCCATGAATATGATAACGGAGAGCCCACAAACCCAGACAAAGGCAGAAGATTTCATTCAGACACCAAGTCAACAAAGTGGTCCCAACACTGTGAGACCAACTGGAACCCACTGCAACATGGGCTAAGTTGCAGTACTTCAACTGGAAACAATGAGCACTGGATCAAAACTGATGCAGAGTGTAAGTACCATACATCTCTAGCATGCAATTCCTCGTACACACAAGCACACACAAATTTGACAAAAATCTTTCATCAACATCATTATATGTATTCATTATATCTTATCTCAACTACATACAATAAAGAATATAAATTACCAAAATAACGGAAACTCATTGATCCTAGAAATTTTGTTTTCTTTTTTTTTTTTTTTTTTTTTTTAGAAAAAGAAATTTTATTAGAAGAGAACTTATCATGATATAAATTATGTTCGAAAATTTTGTACTTGACACTTATATGAATCAAGAAATTCTAGCATAATTTCTCTTTCCCATTGCCTTAAAATGACCTTACAAAACATTGTAAGGAACCCAGACACCCAATCACTAACTTCTTGAGCAAAATGTACTTTACTTGAAACATAAGACAAAATGACAATCTGCAAACATTGAATACCATTTAAGATGTAACACCAATTAAGATGTAACATAAGACAACTCTCATACTAAATCCACAGCTGACTTCTAGAATTCAATACAAACTAACATGTCAAGGAGCACCTTAATATATGTAAGATTGCATTATAATTAGATTATATTTATGTATTTTGACCCATTTACAATTTTTTGGCATTGTAGACTTGGTGCTGGAGCTGTAGCAACCTAAGAAGTAAGAAAGTGGCAATGAGTTGAGCTTCTGTAAGAGAGACTTGTAAAATCTAATATTTCATAATACTATTATCATGTTATGTGTGTACTTCTGAGTGGAAAGCGATAATGCATTCAATAAAGCTGTAAGTTTCATGAATGCTTTCGAATAAGTAGACATGTTTCGGTTACTTTTACTAGTTTCTTATGTACTCTTGGGAATCATTCTTGCATCACAACTCAGGCAAGGTCAATCAAAATTAAGGAGTTTGTTCAGTGCCTACTATGTCTGCAGTCTAACTTGGCAAAGGTGAATGTATTAACATTGCTACAATAGTTGTGTCATAGAACAAATGAAAATGAACTAGCCAGCTAAAGACATGCATCATTAACCACCAGAATGAATATCCAGGAGTTGTCATCAGGTCATTAGTGTTGGAAATAGCATTAGACATTAATAATCATGTAGGTTCATGTACTTAGAAAAAAACTGTACATAGGAAATATTCATTCTTATTGTAAATAATCGATATATATAAATATGATACATGCTCCAGGCTAAGCACTTAAGCAATTCAACAAATCTATCCGTTTCACTTTGAAGTTGGTAATAGAGTGGCAACCATCCCACTTCTGCTTTGCTTCTCTATCCTTTCCAGGTGGTTCTGTATCTAATCCTCAGAACCCAAGTCTGTTTGGTGTTTTTGTCCTTGAACCTAGGGGCTTCTATTTTACATTAATCTCAAGGTTTTGCATCAGGTCAAGCAAAACCCATCTCTTTCTTCTCTGCAAGAACCAGGTCTAAGAACAGCTTCCATAACACCACCTAAAGACCTTGCCCATCATCATCAAAGGGTGTCGTCAGCAAGTCCAGGACCTCAAAATCAGCTGACCCACCATGTGCTGCCGCTGTTCACCTAGTCACGTGCTGTCAAGCACGTTTTTTGTAAGCTTCTCATCGGCACATGAGGTACATGCTTTTCCCTATAGGGCTCTGTTCATCGTGCTGCCAATGTCGTTCAGCTCACTGCTGCCTACTCTTCTCGTTCCAGTGGTTGGTTGCTCAAACTGTCCTTGTTAAGGTGGTGTGTCTTCATTACCCAAGGTTCCAATTTTGTCTCCTCGCCTCCGGCTCCACATCCATGTCTCCAATGCCACTCATCAGCACTGTTCAAGTTCTTATTAGCCTCATATTGTCTCCTATCATCACTGATTTTAGTCCCAAGGTTTTTGCATTAAACTTTCTCTGCCACCTCGAAGAAGAACAACTCTGAATATTTGAAGAAGTGTCTGACTTCCTTTGGTTTCTGTGGCAACCAGAATGTTTTGTCAGTTAAGGAATATAGAGAGTACCTGCAACTCAAGGCAGCCGAAAAGACCTGTGTCTTCAACCAATGTAGCACAACCTGTCTCTCTCATAGTCATCTTTCATCTATTGGATCCTGGATTTTGGAAGCTGGTGCTTCCAATTATATAGCTAGTAATTCTTCCCTTTTCTCAAAATTATCATTTTTAAAAACAACACATTGCATCACCCTTGTTGTCAATGCCTCCAATGTTAAGGCCACTGCCATTGGGCAAGTTGCACCTCTCCCATCCTTATCCTTGAACTCTGTTCTTCTTGTTCTTGGTTGTCCTTTTAATTTAATCTCCGTTAGTCAACTTACCTGCTCTCAAAATTGCTTTGTAGCCTTTATTGCTAAGTCATTTCTTATACAAGACCAAAGTATGTGACTGACTATTGGCGCAGGATCTGAATCAAGTGAAATTTAATATCTCCAGCCTCTGTCATCTACCATGTGTTGTCACAGTCTCCTAGTCTCCATCATTGTTTGGGTCATCCAAGTCTCATAAATTTACAGAAAATGGTTCCACGCCTCTCTCATTTACAGTCTCTAGAATATGAATCTTGTTAACTTGGGAAACATATTCAAGCATCATTCCCAAGTAAGGTCAATAGTCGGGCTGAATCTCCTTTTTATATTGTTCATTATGATATTCCCAGTCGTAGTCATGTCAGTACAATTTTGAGATATCGATACTTTGTTACCTTCATTTATGATTTTTCAAGGTGCACTATTTTCTATTTTCAAAACTTCGACAATGAAATTAAAACTTAGTTTGGGCAAACTGCTCATATTTTGCATAGTGATTATGCAAGAGAGTATTTTTCTGCCCTCATTTGTGCCATGGTTCATCAATCTACTTGTCCACACACTCCACAACAAAATGGTATAGCATAACATTGCCATATTGTTGAAACATCTCATACTTGTTGAATGCTAATGTACCATTAAGGTTTTGGGGTGATGTTCTCAAAGTTGGTTGCTTGATAAATTGGATGCCATCTTCTGTTTTAAGTAACTAGGTGCCTTCTTCTCTTCTATTTCCTAAGGACCCGCTTTAGATTGTTCTCCCCTGTGTTTTTGGGTTTTGTTTTTTTTTTTGGTCCATGATCTTTCTCCAAGTCTAGACAAATTGCCTACTTGTTTTATTAAGTGCATTATTCTTGGTTATTCTCGAGTTCCGAAAGGGTATTGATGTTATTGTTCTTTTGGCTTCTACACATCAATTCTACATGTCAGCAAATGTCTCTTTATTTTAAGAGATTCCTTACCCACCCCCCCCTTTTTTTCCTTTGATAAAAGAAGAATTTTATTAAGAAGAAGAAAGGAAGAGTACAAAGATAAGGAGGACAAGGGACCCTCTTACAAAGAAAAAAGCTAACAAAAAAAGAAAAACATCAAAAGAGCAAAGCTATCCAATCTCTCAACATATCTGAGAGAAAAATCCCTATAAAAAGATCACGAGTTTTCCACCAAATAAAGGTTAAACACCTAATCTTATCCACAAGATTTGATTGACTGAAATTCTGTCAATAAAAATACAGGAATTTTGATCCAACCAAATACACAAAATAGTGGCATAAATCGTGCACTGCCAAAAGGATTTGACTTCCTTTTACCAAACCAGAAAAATTAGTCAACAGGAATTGGTCCAAAGATTTAGGGCATACACAACACTTGCCAAATATATCACACAAATTGTTCCACAAAGATTTAGCTATAGAACAGTGCAAAAAAAAATGTGAAACAAATTCAGAACTCACCACACAGAGCACACATCAGTGGAGATAGCCCTATGTGGCCTTTGAACCTGCAACACATTATTGGTGTTAATTCTGTTAAGAACTGTTGTACAAATAAAGGATTTAACCTTAGAGTGGGTTTTGGACTTCCAAATTGGTTTATCAAGGTCGAAAGAGATTCTATTCAACTCACCAACTGAACAAGAAACCATCTCTCAAGTTGTCCTGATTCCCTACTTTGAATCTCCTATCTTTCTCCCTCGTCTCCCAAGAGCCAGAATCAAACAGTGCTTCGACTCTTTCCTCCCCTCGCCTTCTTATAAGTGTCAACCTCGCCCAGAAGTTTTGGAGGCTGTTGTCACTCTAGATTCAGGTCCTGCACCAGCATCTCCACCTAGTTCCAGCCTATTTGCACCTTCAGATGACCTACCAATAGATCTTCGTAAAGGTGCCTGCTCTACCCGTAATTGTCATCTTATTTACAATTTCTTGAGTTATCATCGTTTGCCCCCTTCCCATCATGCCTTTGTGCAGACCATATTTTTTCTATAAGCATTCATCCTATAATCAATGCATTCACCTTGTCTATTTGGATGATGTTGCCATTAAAGGAGATGATCATGACGGTATTAAGGATGTAAAGTAGCACCTGTTCCAACATTTTGAAACTAAGGACTTAGGCCAGCTATGATATTTCTTTGGGATTAAAGTAGCTCAATCAAGAACAGGTATTGTGATTTCTCAAAGAAGTATGCCCTTCACATTTTGGAAGAAACTAAGATGCTAGACTATAAGCCAGTCAATACACCCATGCATCCAAATGTTAAACTTCTACCAAATCAAGGGAAGCCTTATTCAGATCTTGGTGGATATCGGAGATTAGTGGGAAAGTTGAATTATCTCACTATGTCCAGGTCAGATATAATTTTTGTTGTCAGCCTCATAAGTTAGTTCCTTAATTCTCCTTGTGACAGCCATTGGGATGCAGTGGTTCAAATCTTGAGGTATATCATAGGTTCTGGAAAGGGGCTGATAATGAGAACAGAGGTCACTTAGATATTGTTGTTTATACAAATTCAGAGTGGGCTGGATCTCTTAGTGACAGGAAATCAACTTCTGGGCATTATGTTCTCATTGGTAGTAATCTAGTCTCATAGAAGAGTAAAAGCATAATGTGATTGCAAGATTGAGTGTAGAAGCATAGTATCAAACTATGGTTTTTACTACATCAGAACTTGTTTGGTTCAAAAATCTACTTAAAGCATTGAAGTTTTGTAAGATCGGCTCTATGAAACTCATTTGTGACAACCAAGCAACATTGCACATTGCTTCCATTCTAGTCTTTCACGAGAGGACCAAACAAATAGAGATTGAATGCCATTTCATTTGCAAAATGATTCTCTCTAGAGGAATCATTACCTCCTTCGTAAACTTTAACAATCAACTAACTGATATCGTCACTAAGGCTTTGTTTGGTCAAGTGGAAAATGGAAGAAAGGAGAGGAGAAGGAAAGAAATTGAAAAGAAAGAAGTTAATTTCCTTTGTTTGGATGTGGAAGGAAAATTGAGAGGAAAGAATAAATAATGTAAAAGTATACGTGGGACCCACTATATTTGTTTCCTCCCAAAAGTGGGTGGAAAGGGAAAGGAAAATGGACTCAACCATTATTTCCAATATTACCCATACATTAATATTGTTATTTTAAATAATTTTGAATAACTTTTTTTTATAATATTGGCTTGATTTAATAGGTTGATATTATTTTAAACTTGTTACATTAAAAATAGTTAACTTTTCTATTTGATATTAATTAAGATAATTATTAAACATAAATTAAAAATATAGAAGTGACAATAGTCTAGTACAACTTTTAATTAAGAGTGTTTTAGTAATATTAAAATAAAAATAAAGAAATGGGAGGGGTAATAGAAAAAGTGGATATAAATGTGAATCATTTTATATAAAAATAAAAGGCCAACTTTTATTATATTTATCTATATTATATTATTTTGATAGATAAATTAATGACAAAATTGCATTAATTTTTATGTTTCCACTAATTTTTTTACTTGACTCCCTATTCATGGTTGGAGTAACCTTTTATTAGAGATGGCAAAGCCAACCGGCCCGCCCTAACCTGCCAAAAGCAGGGCAGGGTGAGGCAGGCCGAATTAGGAAAGCAGACTCAATATTCTAGTCCGCCCCATTTAAGGGCGGATTGGTGGGTTGGCTCACCAAAAAAATTAAAAATAAAAAAATTATTTTAATACTTTTTATGAGTTAAATAACTTTAAAAATTAAAAAAATATATTGAATGAAAAGTCTACTTAAATAAAATAGAACAAAATAATTAAACTACATAATTTATATCAAAATTTAACTCAAATACAAGTATAATAAACTAATTAGGATATATAAATAAGTTTATAAATAATAATTAACTATAAATTTATAATATAAAGTTCACAAATTAATAAAAGTATAATAATAACATAGTCTATAATAAAAATCTAAAATTTTTTTTGAAAAAAACTCTTGAACCTAAAAAAAAAAAAAAGAGACAAACTTGGCTTCACGGGCAAACCCGCCTCGGCCCGCCAAAGCCCGCGAGTTAGGCCGGCCAAATATTTCAGCCAACCCGTTATTTTTGGCAGGTCTGGTAGGCCAACCCGGCGAGTTGAGCCCGTTTTGCCATCTCTACCTTTTATAATGATATAGTCATTTGGCATCATTATATTTTTCGTTCCTTTCATTTTACCGCACAAACAAACAAGAGGAAATATTTATTCTTCTATGTTCTTTCCTCTCATTTTTCTTTCATCCAAACATACTTGTGGAAAATAGAAATCCACTCATTTTCTTTCCTCTCATTTTCTTTCCTTTGCCAAACATAGTGTAAATCTCTTTAGGGTCCAAGGATTTCATATATATGTAACAAGTTGGATGAATATGATATATATACTCCAACATGAGGGGAAGTGTTGGAAATAGCATTAGACATTAATAATCATGTATGTTCATATACATAGGGAAAAGTTGTACCTAGGAAAAATGCATTCTTATTGTAAATAATTGATGTTCTCTAAATGTATATAAGTATGTTACTATGCATGCTAAGTGTTAAGCACTTAAGCAATTCAATAAACCTATCCTTTTCTCTTTCAAGTATTAGCAAACTCTTTCTGCACTACGGTTTCAGAGGACAGGCAAGTGGCCCTCTCAAATTAAAAAATTGTATGAAGGGCTCACTGCTTAAAATAGAAAAGTCCTGATCTATCTTTAAGATGTTAAAGACTTTGTAAAGACTTTGTGCCCGTTTGGTTCTCAGTTTGCAACTCCCAGAAGGCCTTCTAGGAGAAGGAAAATGATTTTGTACAGTAAATGGTAGTATTTGGTTTAACTTCTTTCAAAAGGCCTTTTGGAAAAAGTATCTTTGAGGTTACTTTTTATTCTAAAAAAAAATCTTTTGAAAAGGAATCTTACTATTATTCTCACATTAACAACCAAAAGTAATTTTACTTTATCCTATCCAAACAAAACTCATTCTTCTAAAAGGCCTTTTGAAATATTCAAACAAAACAAAAATCATTCTTTTAAAAGTACTTCTTCTAAAAGGCCTTCTTTTAAAATACCTTCTTTCAAAAGATCTTCTCCCAAAAGTTAAACCAAACGGACCCTTTATCGATCTCACTAGCACAAAGATTCTTCTACTCATTATATAGTTCAGTCACTCACATTGGTAGCCATCAAGTCATTGCTTTCAAGGATCAAACATCCCAAAAGCTTAAGTTGATAGGTGAAAGCCCAAGAATGGTTTATAATTATATCTCTAAAATTACCCTTCATGCAAACACCCTTGGCTTGAAATGTAGGCAAGCATAGGCTCGGCATAGTATATGCTTAAATCATAATTTAATTATGAAAAATGGATATGGCAAGGATGAACTCCAGGCCCCTAGGTCAAAGAGACCTTAATACATTGTCAATGTGCAAGCATCCCAAAAGCTTAAGCTATCAAGAGATAGCCTAAGAATAGTGTATATATCTATCAATAAAGCAAAGTTCTTGTTTTTTTCTATTAATAGATTTCCAGTCTAAGCATTGAGGTGCAATAGAAAATACATCAAGCACTTAGCTTATGGTTCAAACCTCAAAGCATCCCATGCTGATTACCAAGGCAGTGAATATAAACTATAATGGTAGTAATTCCTCTCTAAGGTTGCCACCCATTTCCATCCTCCATGATCGATCAACTAGACTCGCGAACTCTCTGAAATGCACATAGGAAGCTCCATAAGTAAAATGACCAATTCTCGTAGCATTATGGAATAGAACAAGAGAAACAAAAACTTCTAACATTATAATGGAAGAAAAGATTAGCTTCAAAGACATAAACAATATATAACAATTAACCTAGGGACCTCCGAGATATAACACACATGCAGTATTGCAAAGAGCATCTACATTCTATGTGCCACCATTTTGAGTTATTCAATTAAACAGTCTAGTTTTTCATTCAATAGCTGCCAAATTATGAATCAAAATGAAAATCAGATGGTCAATTTTCCGAGTTGCAAATTATTATTCATGTACATTAATTTTGGGGTTTCTGCATGATCTTCTCTATCTTAGCATGGCATCTAGAACCTAGCAAGAGAAATCCTATTTTCCGTAGCCACCCAATTTGTTTCTCTCTCCTTCACGGTCTCAGATCAACAAATCTGAGACGTGCTTCACCTCCTACTAACCCCATCACTCTCAAGGCCAGTGTCAGGCTAACTGTCATAGGAGCAGACACACACCCTGATCATTGTCCACTACATCTATCCGTCTTGGCACTTCATGACAACATCTGAGCATGCTTCCAGCTTTCTGTCTGCAACTGTCAACGAGATTTTGGCTCACCCCACCGTGGCTGTTTGGTTCCCTATCCCTCCAAAATCAGTATCATCAGAATTGAGATTCCTGTGTGAGATATGATAGATTGTAACTGATTCTGTACAGTTTTTGTATTTGTTAGGATAGATATGTTACTTTATTTCTATTTATTATGATAGATGATAGATAAGCTACCTGTAATTTTGCTTTAATTTAGGCAAGTAATTATTAAAGAATGACTGAGATGTCTATATATAACAAACTATTGTACATCAGTTCATAGGTGAATAATATTTAGTTTATTTCCTTTCGAGTTTGCATTAGAGCTCACAATCTGGGAGTCTCTGTACCTTCCAACACTGTCAGTGTCTTCTTCCAGCCTTCATTGCTGTATCTAGTTGAATATCACAGTCTTAATTGCTGTTTTTCAATTTGTGCACATTCAGCCGGCTTTATAGTGCCTCCTCCAAGCTTTCATTGCTGGACCTAGTTAAGTATCACAGCCTTAATTGTTTTTTCAATTTTTCCCCAGCGTCCATCATCTCTAAGCCCCTATACCTATTTTTCCTCCTTTTACCCTTTCACCTCATGCCACCCTCTAGCCACCATTGACCCCCCCGTTTCCTTCTCTCACCATGATAGAACTCGAAACCACCAAAACATCCGACTATAGCTAACCCACAACCCAGTATAACTTAGCTTACACCTCAAACTCTAATGACCTTCCTATCCTACACCCTACTGATACCTTAATGGGAAAAACTACTTGCAGTGGGTTCACGTCATCTGAACTACCCTCAAAGGTCGTTGGCAGTTAAACCACATTGAGGGAACTGCTCCTACGTAGGGTGACCCACACTTTGAGGCATGGGATGATAAGGACTCTCATTATGACATGGCTCTTGAAGTGAGTCAGAGCTCCATATTCCTTCCTTCCTCCTTTAAAATTTGGGATCTCCTTCGCCAAACGTCCTCCACAAATTGGGGACATTGCTACTTGTTTTGAGTTCAAGTCGAAGATATAGTCCATCAAGCAAAGTACTATCTATGTTACGGACTACTATGACACTCTTACTGGTCTATGGATTGAATTGGACCTACCAAAATTTACAAAAGGAATGTAGCAAGGATACTTCCAACTTGGCGAGTTTTGTTGAAAAGAATAGAATATTTGAGTTTCTCTCTGGCTTAAATTCAGAGTATAATCCTATTTGGGTTCAGATTGTGGGAAAAGAGAAACTGCCCTCACCATTTGAGGTGTTCTGTACTGTTCAATTAGAGGAAAGTTGTAGAGCTGTCATGCATAACGACAAACCCACTCACTGGTCCACCTTGGCAGCAAGCAAGACAACCAAGTCAGGTCCTTCACCTTCTTTGTTGACTATACAAGAGAGTCGTTGGTGTTCATATTGCAAGAAATCTGGCCACATCACAGAGAATTGCTTTAAACACCACGGAAAGGACCAAGTTCTTAGCAGAGACTTCACAGGAGGAGGATGAGGTTTCAACCCTCTTGCAAACTCTCATTAGCTCCCTCTGTGTCTGTATATTTTCTGGCTCTAGTTCTCTAACCTTGTCTATACCTTGCCACAGGGAAGCAATTAGAGTTGCTAAAGGCCTACCCACAAAACAGTTTGAAGAACTTACTTGCAAGCTGGGAATGATAAATACCCATTCACTTGTTTGAGGGAGAATGTTGGGATACCATATGAGATATGATAGATTGTAACCAATCCCATACATTTTTTTATATTTCTTAGGATAGACATGTTACTTTATTTTTATTTATTAGAATAGATATGTTGCATGTAATTTTGCTATTTAGGGAGAGGCAGGTTTATTTATAGACAACACTACGATTCGGTTTATCATACATAGCAAAATTGCCTGCCTCAGTTTACCATGTAATAGATATGTTACATGTGATTTTATCATTTATAGACAACACCACAATTCGGTTTATCATGCATAGCAAAATTGCCTGCCTCAGTTCACCATGTAATAGATATGTTACAAGTGATTTTATCATTTATAGACAACACTAAATTGCCCAAATCACAGAGTTGAAAGGAAATAAATTGAGTGACAAAACAAAAATCTTCCATGTGTACATCAGTTTCATCAGTGAATAGATATGTTATTTTATTTTTATTTATTAGAACAGATATGTTCCTTTCAACTCTGTGATTCGGGCAATTTGGTGTTCCATTCTGATGACAAAACAATGTGATTTGCATCAATTGGGTGAAAACTCGCATCAAATAGCGATTCGTGATTCTAACTGGTATGTTTCTTACAGCCAGTCTATGAAGCACCAATATGGCACTTAGGCCTCTGTGCCTGTGTTTGACACACATCTAGAACAGGAAAACATTCATATGCCGAAAAACATATGGGTAGGTCCTTTGAAATGCACTAAAGGTTCGAAAAAAGCATGACAAACATCAGGTGCGCAACTGAGAGTCCAAAATTTTCTCAAAGATGTGGTATTTTGGAACCAAGGGATAATGTTTGGAGAGCCAGATAGTTTCACACTTTATAACTCCCCTTAACCCTATATTTGGAGTTGCAAAGCAAGTCATTAACCTTGTTTCATATTCTACAACTTCCATCTTCCATCTTCCATCTTCCATCATTCTGCATTATGAAAACTCGATGTTTTTCTAGTGACTGGTTCGGCTTGTGGTGGACAAAGGCCCCTTATAGATGCAATAAGTGTATTTTCCCTACAACATTGGCTTGGTCTCCAACGAGGTTGGCGGGAACTCGATGACTACGCAACTTCTATCTTCCTCAATTTCTCACAAAATCTTGCAGTAACTATTATCTACTTTGAAGGCATTCCTCTAGTACTCTATGAAAATTATTGTTATTATAATATTTCCCCCAACATGTGCTTGTCTAACCATGTGAATATTATTATAATATTATTATATACTTGATCTATGCGTGTTTTGCCAACACATGTTTGCTGCTATGTAGAATGTCTAACCAAGTCTAATCAAGAATATCAATATATTATCATAATATTTACTCTAAATATTATAATACTATTATCTATGTGTTTGTCATTTATAGGACCATGTTTTTATAATTGTAAAAATATAAATGCACACTTTTTATTTTATGGCTTTATGCTAATAAGCCTTGAAATATTTAATTACTTTGTAACTTCTGTTAAGCAAATGCAAGTAAATTAATAACAATATTTTCCAATTTAAGAATATTAAATTAATATCATTGTGATGTTAATGCTAAAGCATGTGAAAATTTAAGAATAATTTCTTTTAAGGAAGTAAAAGAAACCATGTACACTTTTATTATTGTAAAGGCCAAGATGAGTTCATTTTATCCTTTCCAATACACACATACTTCTACGTCTGATTGGTAAATTGTATTTACTATTTATTTTATTGCTTGAGATGTTGAGTTCATTTATATGTTTTTAATTAGTTTATTGCTAACAAAATGTCAAAGTCAAAGGTTAATAATAATAGCATTATTAGTAAATTTGTCATTCATGACCCAAAAAAAAACTGCGACTCCTCTTCGGGCTTATGTCATACAAGATGAAGTCCCTGCTTTGAGGTAGTAGAAATAGAAAATAAGTATTTAACTTTTGTCATAAACACTGCTATAGTTTGTATACTAGTGTGAAAGCTCACATGTTTGGACTTAGTGCTGTAATTGATAGACGTCCAAATATGAATGCTAACTACCTAACTACCTACCAAGGAATGTTCCCCTTCTTTCTTTATCTAGTACTCATAAGTCTTAATTTATTTGGTGAATCATCACAACCTGTGCTAGGAAATAAGCGATTGGCAAGTAACCTTTTAGATAGAGCTTTTAACGCTAGAGTTAGAGAGTAACTTAAGTCTGAAGTTGCTAAGATGTTTTATTCTCAGTTTGCTTTTCAATCTTGCACGCAATCCTTATTATATCAGTTCATATAAGTTTATTCTTGCTGGATTTTTTCCTCCCAATCACAATGCTTTGAGAACTACATTATTACAAAGGGAAGGGGCAAGTATTGAGACGTTACTTGAACCAATAAGCATAGTAATAGATGGATGAACTGATGCATAAAGGAGATGATTAATTTAATGGTTACTTTGGATGGTGATCCTATATTTTTAAAAGATGTTGATGATTCTAGAGAGTACAAGGACAAAAATTATATAGCAGGCCAAATTGAAGAGATTGTACCAAATATAATAGTCCAAAATATCACTAATAATGCCGTAAGGCAGCTGAAAGTGTATTAAAGGGGAGTACCAACATTTTTTTGAACTCCTTGTATAGTGCACACACTCAATCTTGCTATAAAAAATTATTTGTGTGGATAAGAATTTAGAGTAAAATGTGATTGTTTATGAGAAATACCATTGAATCATTTTTCATGATGTTATGTTTGTTAAAATTTTTATCATGGATCATTCTATGAGGCTTCTCATATTCAATAAATTTGTGAAACTAAAACTGTTTTCCATTGCCAAGATAAGGTTCTCTTCCACAATAGTCATGTTTAAAAAACTAGGTGTGTTTGGTTTGTGAAAATATTTTCTATTTTCATTCTCTATTTTCATTTCTTAAAAACCATTTTCATTTTCATTTTTCAAATTTTGAAAACATGTTTGATTTGTTATATGCATTTCCAAGTTTTTTATATTTCACCCTAGACTCCAACAATGACCCACCCTCTCAATCCAATTCTCTCCCCTTATAGTGAGCCACCTATCTAAATGCCCAAAATGTAGAGAATGAATTACTGCACTTATATTGGTTAATGAAATCTCAATAGTCATTCTCTACACAAAAGAGGTTGAAAAAGAAAACGAAAACAAAAAGGAAAAAATACCCTCAATGCCTAATTGAATGATGTTTTGAGAATTGAGGACGGGCTGTGCGATGCAAAATTAGAACGCAGTAGCAGCCATGGTTGAAGAGAGAAAGGAGGGCACAATGGTGGCGGCATGACAGGTTCGCAGCGGTGCAACAGCAAACTTGCTAGGCGGCGTCATGCAAGATGTCGGTGGCTCGATTTGCAGTGGAGGAAGGTGATTGTGGTGGGGGCTGGTTCAAGGTCGGGATGGTGGTGTAATGGCAGTTCACGACAGAACTTTGAGGTTTCAGTGGCAGTGTAGGCGCGGGTTGCAGGCCATGGACGGTGTGATGGTGGTTGATGATGGTCGAGGTTGATGACGGTGTGTGACAGTTTTGGCTTCTGGTGGTTTGTGGTGGTTGGTTGCAGTTCATGGCTTGCAATGGTGGTGCTGGTTCAGTGCCACGATGAAGAATGTTGGCAGTGAAAAATGGTGGTGATGGGAAAGAATTAAAGAAAGCGGTTAAAATTTCAAATATGCCACCACACTAAAACTGAAAATGTTGTAAACAAAGAAAAGTTGTTTTCAAAATTTTTAGAAATTTTGAAAACATCTCCTAGAATTGAAAATGAAAATGATGAACCAAACTTATTTTCTATGGCATTTTCTATTTTTTATGAAAATGAAAACAAAAAAGAGGGAAACCAAATGTACTCTAAGAATCATTGAACATAGTCTCCAAAGTATGGTTATTAGTGAAGAGTGCAAAAATTATAAGATGATGTTGGAAAGGTAAAACATATGAAAACAATTATTCCTGATGATTTTTGGTGGAATAAGGTAAACTATATTCTATCTTTCACAAAGCCTATTCATGATATGCTTTGGTTGTGTAATGATCAACCTACACTTTTTGATTTATGACATGTGGGACTCAATGATTGAGCAAGTGAGAGCAATAATTTTCAGCCATGAAAGGTTTGAATAAGGAGGGACATCATCCTTTTATGGAATTTTGTATGGCATTCTGTTAGGAACCCAATGGATGACATTGGACCTAGTTCACAGGAAACTAGTGGGTTTAGAGCAAAGAGTAAGGTAATTACTCCTTACGCTAAGGTGTATGTAAGGAGGGACAAAAAGGGAAGGAATGAGAGGAGTGAGACGTGTGGCTTGGGTGGGTTTTGTAACTAACTTGCCAACGAGGCAAGTTAGAGGGTGAGCGGCAAACACTGATTTTGTTATGGGTTGTTGGGGGGAAAATATAGGGGAGTGGGAGAGATATTGAGGGGGATATCTCAGATTGTGAGTCTTGGACAATTGGGAGAGAACTAGGTCTCTCGAATACCTAGTGTCAACTTATACCATCTTTCTTTCTTAGTGTGAATAATATACAAGAGGAGGAACTTGACATTATTCTGGTGTCAGTCCCTTCACTCATTATACAGTACAATTAATCTTTCATTTACCTTTCATTGATACCAGTTCTAACAACTGGTATCAGAGCCACGATCTTGAGGGCTCTGTGTATGGTCACTACGCGTTCTGCTATGGAAGCTCGTTTGGAAGGGGTCGAACGCCGTTTGGAGAATCTATCCACGATGGAACGACTCCAGGAAGAACAAGGACGTGTGCTAACGCTCTTGTCGCGACAGATGGATCAGCTACTGCGTGACCGGAGTGGTAGCCGTTCACGCGGTCGCGATTTCGAACGACGGCACGATCGTCATGCTCGACGACGAGGGGGACCCATCGGGAGGCATCACGGCGGGGAGAAGGTTCTGCTGAGCGCTCCGAACATCATTCACAAGCATGGGGAGAAGACCGCTACTCGGAGGGAGGGTGGGATGGAGGCCGCCGTCCTCGATTGGCAGAATCTGGCCGGAAGATTGATTTACCGGTGTTTTCCGGTAACGACGCGTACGGCTGCCTGGTGCGCGTTGAGCATTACTTCCGGGTAGCTCAGATCAATGAACAGGAGAGATTAGAGATGGTGTTGGTCGCGCTAGAGGGTGATGCCCTGACTTGGTTCGAATGGTGGGAGGAGGAGGAACCGTTTCCATCCTGGCACAAGTTTAAGGATGACCTCCTTAAGCGGTTCCAACCAGGGGCTGCCCAGAACCCCATGGGGCCCCTGTTGCAGGTGAGACAAACCGGAGGAGTGTTGCAATACCGAAGAGAGTTTGAGCTCATGGCGAGAGCTAAGCGGAGCATTGAACCGGAAATTCTCATGAGTATTTTCCACAATGGGCTCAAAAGAGAGATTCGAGCAGAGATGACGGTGGCAGAATTTCCCACCCTAGCTGCAATGATGGATCGGGCCCTGAAGTTGGAAGAACGTAACATGGCCTGGAAGGAAGCTGGGGTGCAACCAGGAGGGAAGGGTACAGGTGGACCCTCGAAAAGCCCAAGCCCATTTCATCCTCAGAATTGGGTTAGAAGTAGCCCAGGGGGATTCCAAGGGGGGGTCAGAAAAATGAACCCACCGGGTCAGGGGAGAAGAGAACTAGTGGCATCCAGAAGTTATCTCCAGAAGAATTACATGAGAGACAGAGGAAGGGGTTGTGTTTTCGGTGTGGGGATAAGTGGAACCCGGAGCATGTATGTCGCTTGAGGCATTTTCAAATAGTGCTGATGGAAGAACAGGATGAGGAGGGAGGTGAGGAGGAAGGGGGGGAACCGGGAAATGAGGAAGTAGAGGGACTAAGCTTGAGAACGGTCCAGCTTTCCATCAACAGTTTTTGGGGGCTCACCTCCAACAAGTCTCTGAAAGCTTGGGGGGAGATCAATGGAGAAAAAGTTGTGGTGTTGGTAGATTCCAGAGCCACTGCCAATTTCATTTCTCATAAACTGGTTGAGAAGCTGCAGCTACCAGTTGAGAAGATCTCGGGGCTTCAGGTGGAAGTGGGGAATGGAGCCATTGAGGAAGGTTATGGGGTTTGCCAGGAGTTGACACTGTGGGTGCAAGGGACTCTAATCACCCAGAACTTCTTTGTTTTGGAATTAGGAAGATCTGAAGTGGTATTAGGGGCAAACTGGTTGGCTAGCTTGGGCACCTTCAAGGGGAATTACCAAAAAATGACTATAGAGTGGGTTGAGGAGGGTCATTGCATGATACTGCAGGGTGATCCAGCATTATGCAGAACCAAGTCCTCATGGAAAGCGACATTGAAGACTTTGAGGGCTGATGGAGAAGGTTACTTAGTAACCCCAATTCCTGCTGGGACTGAACAAGGAACTATGACATCACTTTCAGCGGCAACTCAGCAACTGTTGGAGCAATTTGAGGATATATTTCAAGTACGAATGGGGTTACCACCAAGGAGGGAGCATGACCATGCCATCGTGTTGAAGGAGGGAGCATCCATTCCTCATATTAGACCTTACAGGTACCCACACTATCAAAAGAATGAAATAGAAAGAATGATAGATGAAATGTTACAATCTGGAATTATAAGGCCAAGTACTAGCCCTTTCTCTAGCCCGGTAATATTGGTGAAGAAGAAGGATGGAGGTTGGCGATTTTGTGTAGACTATAGGGCTTTGAATCAAGTAACAGTACCTGATAAGTTTCCCATCCCTGTCATAGATGAGTTGTTGGATGAGCTAGGGGATGCTAAGATTTTTTCCAAGTTGGATTTAAAATCTGGATACCACCAGATTCGTGTGAAAGCGGAGGATGTTCACAAGACAGCCTTTAGAACGCATGAGGGGCATTATGAGTTCCTAGTCATGCCATTTGGACTCACAAATGCACCCTCGACTTTTCAAGCTTTGATGAACAAGATGCTGAGGCCTTTCCTACGAAAATTCGTTCTCGTATTCTTTGATGACATTCTGGTTTATAGCTCCACTAAGGAACTTCATCAGGTTCACTTGCGACAGATTTTTGAAGTATTGAGAGTTAATGAGCTATATGTAAACAGGAAGAAGTGTTGCTTTGAACAGGTTCAGCTTGAATATCTGGGTCACATTATTTCGGAGCAAGGGGTGGCAGCAGACCCTAGTAAGGTGAAAGATATGTTAGATTGGCCTGTACCCACTGATCTAAGGAGTCTGCGAGGTTTCCTTGGGTTGACGGGCTATTATCGGCGGTTTGTGGCGAATTATGGGAAGCTAGCATGGCCGTTAACACAACAACTGAAGAAGGACAACTTTAAGTGGGGTGCAGAAGCCCAAACAGCTTTTGAGAAGCTGAAGGAAGTTATGACTTCTCTGCTAGTTTTGGCTGTTCCTTCTTTTGCTAAGACCTTTGTGATTGAGACGGACGCTTTAGGTAAGGGAGTGGGGGCAGTTTTGATGCAAGAGGGGAGACCCATAGCCTATATGAGCCAGGTTTTGTCTGAAAGGGCACAAAACAGCTCAGTTTATGAAAGAGAGCTCATAGCCATTGTTCTGGCAGTGCAGAAATGGCGCCATTACCTTTTGGGACATCACTTTATTGTGCATACTGACCAGCGGAGCCTGAAATATTTACTGGATCAGCGGGTGATCGGCGTGGACCAACAGAGATGGATGGCAAAGTTACTTGGATTTGATTTTGAGATCAAATACAAGGCAGGAGCAGAGAATGGGGCAGCGGATGCATTGTCTAGAAGGTTGCAGTATTTAGCCATTTCATCAATTTCTTTTGGGGACTGGACTGAATTAGATGAGGAGGTTCAAGCGGATCCAAGATTACGAGGGATCATCCATGATCTGATGCAAGGTTCTGGGGATCATCCGGGCTTCGAACTCAAGAAAGGGAGACTACACTATAAAGGGAGATTGGTGATAGCTAGGAATTCAACTAAGATCCCTCAGATCCTACAGGAGTTTCATGATTCCAGCATGGGGGGGCATTCGGGCTTTTTTCGCACATACAAACGAATTTCTGGTCTTTTGTATTGGGAGGGAATGAAATCACAGGTCCAACAATACATTAGAGAATGCGACACTTGCCAGCGGAATAAAAATCAAGCCCTCTCACCTGCAGGTTTATTACAACCTCTTCCAATACCGGGAAATACATGGACTGATGTGGCTATGGACTTTATTGGAGGCTTACCTAAGGCTATGGGGATGGACACAGTCATGGTTATAGTTGACAGAATGACAAAATATGCCCACTTCTGCTGTTTATCTCATCCATATAATGCCAAGGAAGTAGCAGCATTGTTTGTGAAGGAGATAGTTCGGTTACATGGCTTCCCAAACTCCATAATTTCCGACAGAGATAGAGTGTTTATGAGCACTTTCTGGACTGAGTTGTTTAGAATGGCTAGTACTAGACTTCGTTACAGCTCAGCATATCATCCTCAGACGGATGGGCAAAGTGAGGCTATTAATAAGTGTGTGGAGACTTACCTCAGATGCTTCATTGGCTCCAAACCGAAGCAATGGCCAAAATGGCTTGCTTGGGCAGAATATTGGTATAATACCAACTATCATGGTGCTATTCGTATGACCCCATTCAAGGCTCTCTATGGAAGAGAACCTCCCACTCTGATGAGAGGAGGTGGGGACTCTTCCAATGCTGAGATTCAGGGGTTGATGGAAGAAAGGAATTGCATGCTGGATGAGCTGAAATTCCACTTGGAAAGAGCTCAAAATAGAATGAGGATGTATGCTGACAGAAAGAGAAGAGATGTTGAGTATGCAGAAGGAGATATGGTGTATTTGAAGCTACAGCCTTATAGGCTCAAGTCTCTCGCCAAAAGGGTCAACCAGAAACTGAGTCCTAGATATTATGGACCTTATGAGATCATTAAGAAGATCAGTCCGGTGGCTTACCAGTTGCAGTTGCCTTCGGGTTCGCAAGTGCACCCGATTTTTCACATTTCTCTCTTGAAGAAATGCACCTCACCAGGAGTGGTTGCTCAACCGTTGCCTGCGGCTCTCACTGCTGAATGGGAATTGCAGGTACAGCCCGAGTTGGTCTTGGCGAGCCGCACCAATGCCGCAGGAGAATGGGAGGTTTTGATCAAATGGCAAGGCTTACCTGATTTTGAGAATTCGTGGGAGTTAGCCGATGACATACAGCAGCAGTTTCCTTCTTTCCACCTTGCGGACAAGGTGGATTTCCAAGGGGGGGTGTTGTTAGGAACCCAATGGATGACATTGGACCTAGTTCACAGGAAACTAGTGGGTTTAGAGCAAAGAGTAAGGTAATTACTCCTTACGCTAAGGTGTATGTAAGGAGGGACAAAAAGGGAAGGAATGAGAGGAGTGAGACGTGTGGCTTGGGTGGGTTTTGTAACTAACTTGCCAGCGAGGCAAGTTAGAGGGTGAGAGGCAAACACTGATTTTGTTATGGGTTGTTGGGGGGAAAATATAGGGGAGTGGGAGAGATATTGAGGGGGATATCTCAGATTGTGAGTCTTGGACAATTGGGAGAGAACTAGGTCTCTCGAATACCTAGTGTCAACTTATACCATCTTTCTTTCTCAGTGTGAATAATATACAAGAGGAGGAACTTGACATTATTCTGGTGTCAGTCCCTTCACTCATTATACAGTACAATTAATCTTTCATTTACCTTTCATTGATACCAGTTCTAACACATTCTTATTAATCGGTGGACAAAAAGTAACACACCCTCATATTGCTTAGCACTTCACTAAATTCTAGGTGAGTTCCTAAAATTCTATTTTAATTTAATTTCAATTAATTTAATTTTCTGCATTTTTCATATTAATATTAACTAAGTTTTTATTTGATATCATTAAAAAGGCATTATAGTCAACAATAACTTTGTCAAGCGCCAAATAGAGTTGCTCGACATAGATCGTGAGATTTCTATTGAAAGACAAATGTGCTGAAGAAGATATTTTCCTGGCCATGATGAAAGTAGAGAGGTAACAAGAGTTTTCTAAATTCTCTAGGCATCTAGAGGAGTTCGGCCTTAATGACTTCAGCAATTAGAGCTATTTTGAAGCCAAAAGAGAGGGGGATATCTAGTGGTGGATATCTTTTGGAGCCAAAAGATTTTCCTAGTCTTAAGGTATGGGAGCCCCATGACTCCAACGCATCGTTTTGAAGCTTCTTGGACAACCATGGTCATCAACATGTTGTGAACGGAACTGGAGCACTTACTCTTTCATTCACTCTATGAAGAGAAACAAGATTGACCATAAGAGCTGAGAAAGTACAATGTGGGATCTCATTAGAGATGAACGAGTGCCACTACCCACTTGATGGCACTGAAAGCCAGGCTTATCCGTAACCAAATATGTAGTTTAGTTTTTATTTGACTTTGGAATTTGATGAGACTATTTATTTTATAATTTGGGCTTTTCGATGATTTATCTTTATATAGTTAATATTTGGGATATTTAAAATGACATTTTATGGGTTTTTTACAATGGTTTTACATTTATTATTATTATTATTATTATTATTTGGGGGATAAAAGAAAAAGTTTATTGATTAGAAAGAAGAGAAGAAGAATACAAAGAGCTTGGAGAACAAGAGATCTTCCTTACAAAAACAAGAACAGAAGAAAATAAACTAAAAAAAAAAAATAATGAAGCCAAGCTTTCCAATCTCTCAAAATATCTGAAAGAAAAATCCCTCCAAACAAATTATGCCCTTTGCACCAAATAGAAGCCAAACATGTAATCTTATCCCACAAGACTTGTTTGTCCAAATATCTGTCATTAAAAATACGAGAATTACGCTCCAATCAAATACACCAAACAATGGCATAGACTACACACCACCACAAAGATTTGGCTTCCTTCATCTTCCCAAAACCGGCAAAACTAGTCAACAGATATTAATCCAAAGCTCTAGGGCAACCTACCAAAGATACCAAACAAAGAATTCCATACAAGTCAATCATAAAACAATTTAAGGAGTTGATCTTGAGCTTGCACCACACAATACACACTTATCAAGAGAAATGGCCTTATGTGGCCTTCAAGCCTGCAACATGACATTGGTGTTAATTTTATTAAGCACAACTATCTAGATAAAGGATTTAAACTTTGAGGAAGCTACTTCCAACTGGATTTATCAAGGTGAAAAGAAGTTTGATATAAAGAATAAATTAGGAATTGAAAGAATTGAAAGAATTGAAAGTAAGATTTACAAAGAGACCAAGCATTTCATCTTGGACAAGAAGCCAAATGGACAAAATCAAGGAGACCTAGAAGGATTATAATTCTAATGACTCCCTATCATTTAAATTTTTGAAAAAGCGAAAGTCTCAAAAATAAGTGAAATCCTATGTATTATAAAGGTAGTATAACCTTGAGCAATGAATTTCCAGGGGCTAGAATTCATTAAGATAAACATGAATTGATCATAACCGTTCATCTTCTATAAATCATAACACTTTCATGTCTGGCTAATGGATCTTTAATAGAAAGATCTACTATAGCAATAGCAAAACTTTAAGGATAAATTAGCACAAAGTTAAAGTTTAGGGTGCCTATTTGCAAAAGGCATAAACTTTAGGTTATTAAATACAATTTTCCCAATTTTTAATGATTCTTTTTCATCTGTAGACTTTATTCAAGATAGGATTATTTTTTTCTTTTTTTTTGATAGAAAAAGAAATATTATTAGCAAAGAAGAAAATGTACAAAAGAGGATAAGAAATCCTCATAATAGTGCAAAATATACCTCTTAAACCTAAAGGGATAGACCATGTAACAAAGCATGCCAATCCCTTTGAATGTCAGCTAGAGGAACACCTTTAAACATACCATGAGCTGTACACCAAAAGGAGGCCAAAAAAATAATCCTATCCCAAACAAAATCAATAGATGAAAAGGAATCATTAAAAATTCTAGCATTCCTTTCCAACCAAATACACCAAAGCACAGCAAACAATGAAGACTGCCACAGAATCTTCGCTTCTTTACGTGAACCAAAGCCTCTGAATCTAATAAGTAGAAACTGCTATAAGTCCATAGGGCAAACCCAAGATTCACCGAAGAAACCAAAAAGCCTATTCCAAATAGATCTCGCCGAAGGACAATGTAAAAAAAGATGAGCCCCAACTCGGAGTCTAAGCCACATTATTCAGGATAGGATTATATTTTTGGCTTCACTTTGGTGCTCTGCTCATAGTTTATTTCGTGGGTTGTTGTTATCTAACATACAAAGGGATTAGCATGCATTTTTACATGGTTTATCTTCTTAGGACTTAGCTTTGTTATTTTGGCTTCTTTGTGAGGATGCCTCATCCTCTTTTGTACTATTTCCTTATCTTCTAATAAAATTTCTTTTTCCATGAAATAAAAAAAAGAATATACAGAGGTTGGAAACAAGAACAAATAGATGAAAAAACCATCAATAAAATAGATCTTTCCAATTACTTGACAAACCTATGAGGGAAATCCCTTAGAAAATATCATGTTTTGCACCAAATAGAAGCCAAAAGCCTAATCTTATCCCACAATCCAAAAATGTACCATTAAAGATGGCAAAATTACGCTCCAAACCAAATATGCCAAACAATGGCGCAAACTGCACACCACCACAAATGTTTGGCTTCCTTCCTCTTTCCAAAACTAGGAAAACTAGTCAACAAGAACTGAAACAAAGTTCTAGGGCACACCCAATACTCACCAATGATACCAAAGCCATAGAACAATGAAAAACTAGATGTGGAGTTGATTCTGAGCTTACACCACATATTACACACACATAAGGGGAAATAGTCATATTTTGGCCTTCGAACCTGCAACCTGTTGATGGTGTTAATTCTATTAAGCACCGCTGTCCAAATAAAGGATTTAACCTTCGAGGGAAATTTGGACATCCAAATGGGTTCAAGGTGGAAAGAAGTTGTATTTAAAGAATGGGTTGGGAATTGCAAGCAAGGTTAACAAGAAAGCACTACAACATGATCAAGAGACTAAGACCTTTTAAGTAAATAAATGGACAAAATCAAGGAGACCCAAAAGGATTACTAATTCTGAATAATCCCTATTATTTTAGTTTCTAAAAAAAAGTGAGTCCCAAGAGTAATAAATAAAGATTTAGTATTAATACCAAAAATAAAAAAAATTAAATTAAAAAACGATTTTAAAAATTTACCTAGGCAATATAAGGGTGTGCTACTTTTTGTTCACCAATCAATATAAAAGCTATACACAACATCATAGAAAGATGACGTCCCTTCTTCTTCAAACCTTTCAAGATTGAAATTATAGCCTTCACTTGCTTAATAATTGAGACCAACACATCACAACTCAAGTGTAGGCTAATCAGTATCACACATCCGAAGCATATCATCAAATAGGCCTTTTGTGGGATAGAATATAATCCACCTTATCCCACCAAGAATCATTAAGAATAATCATTTTCACATGTGTTACCTTTCCAACACCTTCTTTAGTATTCCACTTCTCAGTAATAATCATATTTTGGAAATCACGTTTGATGAGTCTAAGTCTTTCCAACTTGACAATTATGGAAGCATAACAAAATTTCTAATAAACATAGCATCATCATGAACTAAAATGATCCAATGGCATTCTTTCTTCATAAACAACTTCATTCTTCTCTATGTTTTTTGCCACACAAATATTTTTTATAACAAGATTAAGTACGTACACTACAAGGAGTCCAAAAAAATATAGGGATATATCACTTCAATAATCCTTCTAGCTCCTTACACATAAGCATTATCAGAGATAATTTGGACTACTTTATTTAGTCGCAATATTTCAATAGCGAATTTAATGAGACATGCTACATAATTTTCATCCTCATACTTTTTAAAACCATCAACTTTAAAAATATAAGACCACCATCCAAAGCAGACATGAAATTAATGGATGACCTCCTTTGTGCATCAATCCATCCATTTGTTACTATACTTATTCCTTTTTCACTCCAAGTCCCTGTAATTAGTTCAACTAACTTCTCAACATTTGATCTTTCCCTTTGATAGTTCTCAGAGTATTGTAACCAAGTGGAACAAATCCAGCAATAGAGTTGTTTACTACAAATTGATATGAACGAATATGATAAAGATTGCACACAAGATTGACGAGCCAACTGGCAAAATAATACAACATAACAACTCTAGACTTAGTTGCTCTCGAGCTCAAATAGTAATCTATCTAAAGGGCAATGGTTGTGATGATTCAACAATTATGTTAAAAGTATTGGATGAAGATGGAAGGGGAATATTTCTCAGTCTTCTTGATTCTTCAGCACACTCAACAATTCTATGAATTTCAGCAATGAACATCTATCAATTTTAGCACTCAAAAGTCCGAGCAAATGTGCCTTTACTCTAGCATACAAACCATAATAGTGGTCATGACAAAAGTTACATACCCATCCTCTATTTCCACCACCTCCAAAAGCAAGGACTTTGTCTCATATAACAAAGCCCAAAAAGGAGTATCAGTAATTCACTTATCATCAATGACAAATTTACTAATAATGCTATTACTATTAGCCTTATACATTCTTAGAGATTACTATGATATAAAGGCTGAAATGATATTAAAAGTTTAAATAAAATTTTGTTAGAAACAAACTGATTAAAAAATAAAAATGAACTCAATGTCTTAACCAATAAAATAAATATTAAGTACTAATTACTAACCGGCATAAAAGTACGCATTTACTTTGAAAAATAAAATAAACTCAGATTGGCTTTTACAATAATAAAAGCATACATGCTTTTATTTGCATCCTTAAAAGAAATTATGCTTCAATCTTCTTGACATACTTTAACATCAACATCACAAGGATATTAATTTAATATCTTTTAAACCAGCAAGCATTGCCATTAATTTACTTGCATTTTCTTATTAAAATTAAAAGGTAATTAAATATTTAAAGGCCTATCAATGTAAAGCCATAAAATAAAAAGTTTGCATTTACATTTTACAATAATAAAAGTATGGTCCTAGTCCATAAACAACAAACATATTGATGATATTATAATAATATTATAATATTTGGAGGAAATATTATGATATTATTCCAGATTAGATCTGGTCAAACATTCTACATAGTGACAAATGCATGTTAGCCACAAATACATGGATCAAATAGATAATAATATTATAATAATATTTGCATCATTAAACAAACACATGTTAGGGCAAAAATTATTATAATAATATTCACAAAGTAATGGAGCACTGCCTTCAATACATATACACTTACACAGGGAGTTTGGGAGAAATTGATAAAGACAGAAGTTGTAGAGTCACTGAAGTCCAAGCCAACATCACTGGAAAAGTACACTTACTGCACCAGTAAGCAGTATCTGTCCACCACAGACCATCACTGGAGAAAAACATAAGTAACGAAATGCAAAACAACGGAAGATGGAAGTTGCAGAATGAGGAACAAGCTTCATGGGTGTCTTTGCAAATCGAAATATAGGGTTAACAAGAGTTATAAAGTGTGAAACTATTGGGGCTTCCAAAAATTATCGTTTGGTGCAAAAAGATCACATCTTTGAGAAAATTATGGACTCTCAATTCCACTCACGTTTCACACTGTTTTTGAATGTTTCAATGTGTTTCAAAGCTTTCCTAGCCCCCCCCCCCCAAAAAAAAAAATAAAGAAGACCTATCCATACATTTTTCAATGTAGGGAATGCATTCCTGTTCTCGATGTGTCAGCCACCGGTATGGCGCCCTGAGAATTGTACCAATGCTTCAAAGCTCTCCAACCATCAAGACACTCATATTTCTTCAACCACACAACCTTATTAACCCAAAGAGCATGAATTACACCCTAAAATCACACTGAGACAAGTTAATTACAACATCCCATGACTAAGCATAATAAAAGTAGAAAGAACCTAAGATTACATTTAGTAACTTCAAAGTCCAACTATTTAGATCACAATTAGTGTTTCTTTTGAGTTCATAGCATGCACAAACTCAAATAAGTCCATATGTTAGAAGTTGTCACCTAGCCTAAAACCAAGCATCTATACTGAAACACAAAAGTCATATAAATATCAACATCATTTTTATCTATCAATGTATCAAAATCATTATGACACTCACATTAACGCAAAGTCTTTGTAACAATCAAAGTTAGAATTTCTGAATGACATGCGCAAATCATGAGCTAAAGCTAAATACAAACTCGAACATAAGCAGGATATGATAAGAAATGATCAATAGTTATAATAAAAAGTTCAGATAATTCAAAATTAATAGAGAAAATTGAAACAACCTCAAATCGTGGCTGACAACAAGCACAGTTAACTCCTTTTTTAGATGCCTTAAAAGCTTCACAACATCTGCGCGTGCTTTCCAATCTGCTCAGTGCGAAAGTGTCAGATACAACTTTTAAAAGATATACTGTAGTTCATTTTAGCAAAAAGATAATCTTTGAAGGAGCAAAGATTCACATATAACATAATCAGACATCCTGAACTATAAGAAATCTAATATTCTAACAATTACAAACACAAAAATTTTGTAAAAACAAAATTAAAGCAAAAGATGATTTTAGTAAAATTTAATTGAATCCTTAAGAAGAAATAAGCAAGTTCATTAAGCACAATAACAACAGCAAAGCAGAATCAAGAAGTCACAGGTTGCATTTTTTTTACCAAGTCCAGCAAGAGGCTCATCCAATATCAGTACATCAGGGATTTGCACCTAAAAAATACATTTAGGAAAACCATGAAGTCAATTAATGCTTGGTTGACTGACACCTATAACTTCTTAAATGTGATTGCGTCAACTACTCAATAGCCAGTCAGGTGAAGGAATGAAGCAATAATTAGTGGGCATGTCTGTATCACAATTTCTAATATTTAAAAAAAAAAAAAAAAAAAAGTTCTTACTAATTGTATTGCCAAGGCAAGGCGACGTTTGTAACCGCCACTAAGGGAGTGAGGATTTTTATCCAACAATATCCCATTTAATCCAACCTATAGTGATGAATAAGAAAGAGCACTAGACATGAAATATACAAATAAATTAACAGTGAAGGCTTTAAATATAATATTGGTCACAAATAAAATGCACACACACACACACACACACACACACACACACACACAGAGACACCCTGTAAGATACAGAGGCATAACTACCCAGTTAATTGCCCTCTGAAGCCCTAGAGCAAGATTCTCTCTCAATTGATAGTTACTCTTTTGCCTTGGCCACCCAAAAGTGACTTCATCGAGCACATTTTCAGCCACAAAATACCTAGGTTGAAACACAAACAAGTGTAGAACTTTAGAAATGAAAATCCATTAAAAATGAAAAATGATCAGACAAGATTTACAAATGGCTGATGGAAGAAATTAGACAATTCAACATCATAAAACTCTGAAGGGATCAAAATGATTTAATTAGTATAATGAAACATAAATAGTGTTAAGATAGTGTAACTGTCATGGCTATTTTGATAAAAAGATCAAGATAATTTTCATTGAAAGTTCAAAAGATGACTATGAGACAAATAAACTACTTATGACAGATGAAAAGCCCTATCTGCAATCCTAAAAAGGCATCACATGTCTGAAACAGAAATTGTATAGCACTCTTATTTACATGTCAGATGATATAACTAAAAAGAAAAGAGCAAGCATGAGGTCGCCACCTTGTGACCTGGTGGTCACAGGTTCTAGTCGCAGAAATAGTCTCTCCATAGATAGCAGTAAGGTACATAAATCAGAACGTCCCCAACTACCATAATGGTTGGAGCCTTGTGCATAGGGGTGCCCATTTAAAAAGGCAAAAAGAAAGAGGAGACATAACAAGGATAAGAAATTCTCCATAGAAGACTAGAGAAGGACATATTGCAGACAACAAAAAAATACATGAATGTAAGGTTCTCCAATCTCTCTGCAAATTTGACAAGGAATTTTCACGAGAAAATCCATGCGCCAAACACCAAAAAGAATCTTGAAAGACAACTCTATCTCATAACAAAAACAGACAGAAAGTTGTCAGGAAAATAAAAACAAGAGCATGCACAAACAGCACATCTCAAAAACAATTTTCCCTCGCTGGTCATTCCAAATCCTCAAAATAATCAACAGAAATTGCATGAAACTTTGAGGGCACAATCAGATTTCACCAAAAACTCAATAACTGTTTCTGTAGGCATTTTCATCATCAATGCAATGATAAAAGTTGACGATAGGTGTGATTGTTATCGTTTTGATACTCATTTTAGCATATTGGTTAATATCTAAGTAATATATTATATTGGTTGTTATTGTTATGTGTGTGTCCTACCCACATCCGTGTCTATCCTTTATTGCTTAATATTTCTATGTCTATGTTTCTAGGGTTAATTCAGCCAACTAATTTGTAGGAATCCTAACAGTGACATACTATAGTTGATGTAGCACAAGATTTACAACATAAGATTAAAATAAACACAAGTTACACAGTAACAAAATGTCTTCCTATATTCAAATTATTTTATGCTTGTACCTCTCAGGAAACTGGAAGACAATACCAACTCTTTCTGGCGACAACGGCTCTGGAGATTGACTAGGATTTCCATCATCCCCATATTTTTGGATGCAAATAGATCCAGAGGTTGGTTTGCTTATTCCTGCAAGAAGCTAAATGGAGAGAAGGAAGGCCATTGGAGGAGGAGATGGGATGACAGTTATCCAAACAGGAAATTAACATGAATGTACAAGAAACCAAATGCATTAAAGTAAGGGAACAAAAAAGAAGGGAAAAGAATAGGAAGACCTGCAAGAGAGTTGTTTTTCCGCTTCCACTCTGTCCGAAAATTAGACCAAAACTGTGGCAATCGACAGAAATCAGCTGCTACAGTGTACAAAATCAATTTTTTTACCCCACCTAGAAAATGTTAAAAACCTAGTACCTGCATGTTAAATCATGTCACTAGGGGCTCAAGTGAGTTTTAATAGGTAGTGGTACAATACCAAGTAGCTTACATATTATTAGCTCCAAATAATGATCTAAGATTCCCTCAATTTCCCCTAAACATAAAGTTGTACCTCTTTTAAATTACATACAATACAACCATGTAAGGGGAGATACATTATGGAGAAAAATCATACTCATGCTGAAGTTAACGAGATGAAACTAAAGACACAGAATGGTACCTTTTCTCCGGAAGTGAGAAACTAACTGAATTCAGTAGCTTGAACTGAGTCCCCGGGGGCTGATAGCTAACATCTCTAGCCTTAGGCGAAAAATATTACAAGAAATAAAAGCTAATTAACAAGGTGATGACGTGAATGCGAAGCAAAACCTCTACATGTTAAATGCATTATCATTGAGACAGCAACGAATGCTTAAACTTAAGACAAATTTAATTTTAATTGTTATTGTGAAGGTTATTGCTCGAGCTAAATAAGGGTGCCACTAGTAGTTGAAGAGGGCATACTTCAAAACAGGAATAGTCACAGTTGATTCTGCGAAGCTGAGTTGCTGGAAACTTGAACCTGCAAGAACGAACATGATGATGGTGAGTGATGCTGAATTTCGGGTTACAAAAGTGAAATATGGAATTTAAGAGTAAAGAAGGAGAAAAATGCGATAATGATGCTGGCCTGGAGCGCGAAATGGGTGCGGCGGAGAGAGGTGATTGTTTGAGGAAGGGAAAGCCAAGAGGTGGCTTTAAAGCAGCGACGGAAGAGGTGGCCATAGCGAGTGGGAGTGGGAGTGGGAGTGGGGGACGAGGTACGGTGTCGTCGGGGTATGACACTTGGGTTCTTGACTCTTGTCTCTTTCGTTTGGGGTGGGGCTAATGGTTATATTATGTGTGGCGATGCAGATATAAACTGATGATAATAATAGTTTTAAGGATAATAGTTTTATGATACAACCCATTAATTTATTTTTTATTTGAATTCTAATGCTATAATATTTTTTTAATAAAAAATTAAGCTATATTTGGATTAATAGAATGAAGCAAAATTGAATGGATTTAGGGTGCATTTGTTTTTTTTTTAAAAAATAATTTTAAAGTTAAATTTTATATATAGTTAAAAAAATTAAAAATTAATTTTTTTTAGAAGTTATTATTTTTAATTTTTATAAAAAAAATAAAAATATATTTTTTTGAGATTCTGATTAATTTTAAAAAATTATTTAAATATATAAAAATTGATTTTTTAAATAAAAAAAGTGATTTTTTTGCCAAATAAAAATGCTTAACAAACACACTTTTAATTTGTATTATATTCTACTAGAATGGTTCCTGTGATACATGGGTATGTAATAATTAAGTTCACTTAAAGCAATGTATATAATAATAATAATAATAATAATAATAATAATAGTAGTAATAGTAAGAGCAAACCATAAAGTGATCCTTATTGATTTTTATATTAAATAAATTAGTTTCTAACAAAAATATACTGACAAATTGGTCTCTAATTTTTTAAAATATCAGACAAAATAGTCCATAATAAAATAAATAGACAAACTGGTCCCTATTTTTTTCAAAATTAAACAATTTAATCCCATTGAAGAGACTTGATACAGAGATTGTCTAATTTTAAAAATATTAGAGACTAATTTATTTATTTATTTATATTAGGGACTAATTTGTTCGATATTTTAAAATGTTAAAAATCAATTTATTAGTTTATTTTTGTTAAAGAGTAATTTGTCTAATATAAAATCGATAAGAATTATTTTGGGGTTTTACTCTAATAATAATAATAATAATACCTTTTTTTTTTGGTACATAATAAGGCCCCTTTGAATAAATAGTTTGTTTAAACAAATATGTAAAATTAATTTTTGAAAATTAACTTATAAATAAATTATTTTGTATTTAGGTATAGTAATAGAAAGTAGCTTGATTATAGTGTTTTAAAAAGTATTTTTTGAAAAATTAGATATTTTAAATTTTCAAAAAGTATTAAAAATAAATTTTTAAAAAATAATAAGATGTACAATCAAATAGAATAAAATATTTAAAATATAACTTTTGACTTCCAAAGGTTGAAAAGCGTCAAAAATACTGTTTTTCAAATGAGCCCTAAATATAATATAATATATAAAACTTTATTTTGTTGAATATATAATAGAGGGATTAAATTGCAATCTCAGGCATATTGCTCCGATAGCATGTTAGCAATAGGAGCGTGAGCCTGGCTAAAGGATTGTTTGTTTCTTTTTATAGAAAAAAAATTTTAGCTTCTACTCAAAAATTAAAATTAAATTTTTTTTAACTTTTGAATAGAAATTGAGATCGATATGTTCTATAAAAGAATATTTTTTAGTTAAAAAGATCTTTTTTTTTTTGTAAAAAATTGAAATAAATGAACCCATAATATAAAAAGTTAAACTCAATAGGTCCAACATAGTAGAAATTTGCACCCATACAGGTCTATTTGGTTAAGAATTTGGAAAAGTACTTTTTCAATAGTAAAATTAGAAGTAGAAACAAAAGTAAAAGTAGAAAATTTTTTGTATTTGGATATAATAAATATAAAAGAACTTTTTCAATATAAAACTACAATTTAGTGGATAGAGAGTGATATTTTCAACAAAAATTTAAGGATAAAATGATAAGATAGTGGGAAAAGGTAATGGATTTGAAATCCAATACCACTTTCTCTCTTTTCTATTGTTTCTATTTTTGAGATAAGCAGCTCTTTATTTGTTTCTAAAAAAATAAAAAAATTAATTATTTTTTACTTCTTCTAAGAAAAAACAAAAAACACAAACAAACAATAATAGAAATATTTTTTCTCAAAACATTTTGAAAAAAAAAAAAATACTTCTTCTCTCATAAGAAGCGCAAGCAAACAGCCCCTATGTGTCTAGTTCAATTTGTCTCCACTATTATACAAAATATAATTAGGATACATAGACTAAAGAATCATATGATGCTCAAGTCCTTTTTTTTTTTTGTCACTTCAGATGTAGATATTTTGGAGGTGGCAATCCCTGTAATATTTTTTAGCATTCTTAGGTTTTTTTTTTTTGGGTCTTTTTTTCTTATCGATTTTGGGCTTTAGCCCTCTAATGTAACCAAAAAAAAAGGTAAAGAAAAGTGAAACAAGAAAAAGAAAAGAAAGGAGAGCAGAGTGCGTGTTTTGACTTTTGTGATAGAAAATAAATAAAGAAGTACAAAAAAGGACGTGCACTAGGCGAGAGGAAATAAGTAGTGGGCTGGAGGAAAAAAAATTGGGGAACTATGCTAGTGTTGAGACAAATTTAATAGAGGAAGGGATTATATACTATTTCATTGCATTTACCATTATGGTCGTGTTTGAATTTTTTTGGCAAACGGCAAAATACACTTGTTTAGATAATTTATTTTTTCAAGTAAACTCCACTCTTCCTTTTAAGTAACACATGTTAAAGAGTGAAACCAAACATACTGTAATGTCTAAGCAAAATCCTAGTTTTTATTAAAGATATTAAGAATTATGGAACTTTGATTTTAGGATTTCCTCCATGTAAAAATGGATGAATGTAACATCCCCAACTCTTCGAATAGCCTAATATAGAGAAAAGTCGATCCCGAGATAGGGGCAAAATAGTAGATAGTTGAACTATAGTTGAGGAATAGCAAAATGATAAATAATAACTTATGATTGTCAGAAGGGATATTAGAGGAAAAACCCTAATTTCGGGAATATGTGGGTCCCAAGATAGTAAGAGCTAAATAATATACATGTAATAACTTTATAAATAATATTTTATGCATATGATTTTAAATGAAAATATGATATTACTCACATTTGTAAATAATATCTTGCATAACTTTAAGTACCAAAATCAATCATCGAATACCTTGAATTAATCCTCAAGGATCCCATATTGTTTGAGATGAGTTCTAGGAATGACATTTTATTCCTTTGAGTATGATAAATCAAAGGAAATAATCCTACATGGATTACATAAGCATGCCATAAAAGTGATTAATTATGTGACACACCCTAAGTTAGGTAGATTGAATGTCTTAAAAGAAGTCATACCACCTAAGTGTTAAGAATAGTTTCTTGGAATATAAGAAATTGATTCGATAGGAATTTAAAATACAAGAGAGTCTAATTATCATGAGGCAAAATCTAATATATGTGATTAAAAACTAACCACATAGTAACCATATAGTCATGAAACTTGGGTCAATTTTGACTACAAGAAAAGTCAACAATCCACTTTTTCAATTTGTTAAATTATTAAAAATCAAAATAAAAGATAAGCACCCAAAAGAGAGCTCATCTTCTTCCTTCCCTACAAGCAAAAACTTGTCACCCTCTTTCCCAAAACCTTCCTCCAGTTTGGTCTTCTAAAGCTCCCAAATACTTGATCTTCTCTTGTTGTTTTAAGAAACCACTCAACAATCACACCTTATTCCCATATCCTAGCATAGATAGAAGCTAAATATCCCTCACCTTTGGACTCATATAGTTTCAAGCATAGTAAGGAAAGAAGGAGGCTGATTGTTATTTTGTGGGTTTAAGAGAGTTTGAAGTCCAAATGAGTAAGGCTTAAAGAGCCTGTAAGCTTGGAAGTGAGGTAAGTGTCCTAAAACTTGTGTTATATTGAGTTTATATCATGAAGTTAGGATTTCTTCTTTATTTTCTATGCTTGATTAGTGGCTGAAATAAGATGTTATGTGGTATTGATTTAATCATTTAGAGCTTTGTGAACTTGAATTAATGTGAAATATTGAGTTAAAAAAGCAAAGGAACATAAAACATAAATTCTACCTTAGAAAGTAAACTTGCAGCTAATAATCCGTAACTTGTGATCTAAGCTAGAAAACTCAAAATGAGATGGGTTAATTTTATTTGAAACCTAAATCATAGGAAAATATATCCATAAAATTTGAGGTCCATTGGATTTAAGATGGATAAGTTATGAATTTTTTGAAGTATGCTATAGGTAGAGTAAAATGGATCCAAGTAGCATGTATTCTAATGGGCATAACTAGCCCCACAGAATTCAATTTGAGTGTAACTAATTTTGTTCGAAAGCTAACACATAGGAGAATAAGCTTGCAAATTTTGAAATCTAAATTCCCAATGAGTTGTTCCTAGTAATTCTACAAATTTACTCCATGCTCTATAAGTGTCAATATAGGGCAAACCCAATGTAAAGCTTATGACTTAAGCTCTGCGTAGCCAAATTGAGTGGAATTTAATTTGTTTCAAAGAGAGTTCACATAAGTATAACCATGTAAAATTTTAGTGCAAAATGATAAAGAATAGACTTTTAGTAATTTTTCATTTTTAGGCATCCGAAACTATGCCATAACAAGGCAGCAATAGATCAAACCTGAATAACTTGAGTTATACTTAGCAAAATTTAGTGGGACTAAAGAGGTTTGAAAATAAACTAATAGAGCAACATTTTTATAGAAATTGAGATCGAAAGGATTCAAAATGGAATTTTGGTGTAATGTACAAATCTGGACAAAATTAAGGAATATAGACCTAACTTGTAGTTGAATTGTGCATAACTTAACTTAGAGGTCTCCAAATTATATAGGACCAAATTGGTTTTAGTACCATATTGATATATATGCCATGATATCACTATTCATTTGGAATCCTTGAGATTGGGGAAGTCTTTGCCTTATATGATTATGCATGTGATTGAAATTTTATTATATGTGCTAGAATTGTTTTTTTTGTTGACTAGTTAGTTAAACTGCTATTGTAAATTTTGGGAACTCTCATATTACAGCCATCATACTGACGAATTTTGGGTAAAAGTATTTTGAAAGTAAGTTATATAATGTAAGCATAAGAGCATCAAGCATCTTCATATACAATTATGAACAAAGAATGCATATGAAGCTATGAGCTAAGAAAGTATATGAACACATAAGCTCACAAGATGAATATGATTTTAAATTACTTAGGTCAGAGAAAGTAAATCCAGTTAAGTTAGGGAATGTATATTGGCTCCCTTGAACTGAGTCGAGAAAGTAAACCAGTTAGGAATAGGTTTGTGTAAGCATTGAGGAAAATAAACCAAGCAATCATGTATAGGAATGAGTTCAGTCTTAATAAGCAGCCTATTACCCAGGAGCGGGAGAGGCCATCCATCCATCTTAAAGGACCAAGTATAGGTGCTCATGTCAAGATAAGTGCACTTGCATAGCTCATCATATTTGCATTTGCATATGCATATTCTATTATTTCACTATATTATCATAAATATTATGATCTATTCTTTCACTTCAAGTGTGTGATAAAATGAACTTGCTTCGGATAAAGAGTTTTGGAAATACATCAAATAAACTTTTACTCTTTTATCTATTGAGAACATGATTTTTAAAATAAACCGAAGTAATTGAAGATGATAACGATGACACTGTATATAGCAGTCTAGGATTTTCTACTGAAAATCTATAATTCTCACCCTATGTGTACTTCCACATCATCTCTAGATAGTGTAGGCACAACAGCATGGGTGAACGGGTTCCATACCCCTTGAAGATTATAGAAAGTTTGTATTAGGACTAATTGGGTTCGCACATACTTGACAGTTATGTGGACAAAATTTGTATTTATTCTCTAGTGCCTCTGTATTTTCAATTTCTCGAGAAGTGAATAGAGCAAGATAAGTTTCTATAACATTTGTAATAGTCTAATAGATGTGAAGACAAGGAAAATTAACGGTGTATACCGCATGTATTATGATTACAATTCTTGTACAGGCTCAATTTTCCAGAAAAATTCTATTTTCATATTTATTACCCCCATATTTTGCAAAGTTATTCCCTTAAGAAAAATAGTAACAACTTCTAGTTGGGTATTATAACTTAAGCATGATGCCATAATTAGAAGGGTGTTACAATGAACACAAAAATAAGAGTAAACTAGATGATGTAACAATAACATATATGAAGATGCAACAAGGTGTTATAGAAGACCCTAATGTAGTGCAAAGAACAATGGCATTGTTAAGCCAATGGTATTTTTGAATTAGAACGATATCAAAATAAGACTAGTAAGATGGGGGGCAAGTAGTGCTTATTGCACCTGTACCTATTTATGTGTAACACCCTTGATGTAATTTCAAATTTTTCTGTGTTAATCCTATTTGATCGATGTGTTTAATCCATTTATGATGGAAATTTAGTTGGTATGTGACGATCTTAGGTGTTGATGTCATTTGGATTTAAAGGATTGAGTTTTGAGGTGTTGTAATCGATTATCGAAGGGCTAGTAATCGATTATAGGGCTCTCTATGTGCCTACGGGTTGAAAATTTCCTCGTGGTAATTGATTACTAGCTGTTTGTTCGTGGTAATCGATTACCACGGGCTAATATATATGCGAGGACGCGTCCAGCGCCCCCATTTTTGAAATTTTCCTTCTCTCTCTAACCCAAACTCTCTCCCTTCTCTCTAGAATTCCTTCTTCCACCATTCCTTACATCTAATTCAACCATTCCATCATTTCCAACCAAATCATCAACAACACAATCTTTCTTCCATCCAAACACAAATCATCCATGCAAATTGTTCCTCCTTCTTCATTCTTGCTTGGGTGGATTTGAAGTGGAGATCTCAACTCTATTCTCTTTCTCCTCATTCCAATTCTAAAGGTAAATTCTATGTATTATTCTTTCCTTTTCTCAAGCAATTCCAATTCCTTTGATCTTTAAATGAATTCTTGGAACCCTAGGATTGTAAGATTAGAGAACTTATGGTATGGAGAATGTTAGTTATCCAAAATTGATACTAGTGTCCTATTGTGATGTTAGATATTCCGAAGGAACTTCTCTCCAACCTTATGGATCCGGAGACTTAAGATTTTCCTGTGACTGGTGATCTATGAGTAAATAGAATGCTTTTGAATTAATTATGTTTTAAATTATAATTGTTTATTTACTTTAAGAATGCTACTCATGAGTCAATGACAAAAGAAATTTGAATGTGATATGAGATTGATGATTTATGAATATGAAAGAATAGGAAAGTCTGTAACAGGATCTGTTTGCTAATGGCAGTAGACATTAGCCCTGGTGCACCTTGGATTATGATATTACACGGCCACCTAAAGGGGTGGTGCGTGACGAATATTTCACGGCCATACATATAACGTGATGCGTGCCTGATTTCGGGATTCACACGAAGGAACGACTACCTAAGTGTGAATTCTGCCTGTTTATCCTGTTAGATATTTCTATTATTTTCCTTATTTGAATGAAATCATTTTATACTTATATATATACATTGACTCATGAGGTTCAAAAGTATCCTGTCTCTCACTGAGTTTCTCAAACTCACGCCGTGGTTATTATATTCATTTCAGATGCAGGTTTAGACTTGGGAATCAACCCTTCCGCTCAGCATTAGTAGATTCCTATCTTGGTGAGCCCTTAATAGTGAGGGCCCTGATTTGTATTATGTTTTGTTCTGTAATATTAGTTGTAGCTCCATAGTACTATAGGCAGGGTCCGACCCTTGCTGGTGTGTTAAGTTTATGTTCAGAGATTGTTTAGACTGAGTTGTATTGACTATTGTATATTAAATTTGATGATTGGATTATTAAATTTGATGATTGGATGAATATGTTTGATTATAAATTGTGCTGTGTACTGAGGGATGCATTTTGAGAATGCTTGGATCCCCTATGGAAGTGTGTGCTTGTTGAATTGCAGGATAAGTACTCGTATTTGGGAAACATCCTAAATATAGAGGAAACTCTGCCCAAATTTTGTGAAATCTTGATGTGTAAGGCTTGCTAGGGAGCGTGCTTTCTAAGAACCGTTCATGGGCTAGATTGGGTCGTGACATTATGACTCTATGGGAACGTAAGTGTACATGGGTATTCATAAATATCTGACAATTTAAAATAAATAATTTAAAAATTACCAAAGTTTGGAATAAAATTTAACATCATAAACAATATCTTTGTTTAATTTTAAATAACAAATATGATCAAAAGATCATTTATTAGAAAATTTTTCCCTCTAAAACTTCTATAATTTTTGCTAACCAGTGCCCAAGTAGTTAAACAATATCTATTACCCCATACTACTCTCACTAACTCACTTTTTTGGTGTTCTTCATTTAATGTCAATCTCATTTAATTATCTCTAATGTCTAATTTTTTTTTGTGACCAAACTAAGCCCCCTCCAAAAACAAGATCCTATGTGCTCATTACCTAAATATCACGCTATGGCCTTCCCATGATGATGACCCTTCCTATGATGATATAAAATTTTCAAATTTGCTTGTCTTTCTTTATAAGTATTTTTGGAGTTTAATGTAATAATTTAAATCCTATACAATACTTCTTATTGCAACAGTTTAACTATCTCATTTTGTGGAAAGAGGTTTCTACTTCTTCACCTTCGAGAAAGCCTTTCTGTCTTTCCTCGTCCTCTTCTTCTTCTTCTCCCCTCTTCCACTATTGCCATCTTTATCACCACTATAGTGACTCATTTCAATAGCACCATTGACGCAACTTTGTGAGAATCATCTCCAACCATTGTCACTCTCAAGCCTATGGATAGTGAAGCTAGAATGCTTGTAAACCAACTCCACACTCAAAGCTAGCTCACCGCTAGCCACTGCGATCTCCACTGCCATCACAAGCACGTCAATTCAACCTCTATTGAATGTCGACCTCGACGTCAACCTCGACCTCAATGTCAATTAGGTATGCCATCATGTCTAGCAACATCACTAGACAACCTTACTATACCGTGGCGCCATTGCCTCTACTGCTCCGCATAGCCTCTTCCCTGCTGTTCGTGTTGTGTTGCAGATCCTAGCCCCATTGCCTCTCCATTTACACATAAGGTTCTTGCAGTTCTTAAACTTGTATTATCAATTTCTATGCTATTAACCATTCTCCTTACTTCGAAGTTCAATGGTTATAGTGCAAGATAATTCTCCAAAGTAACGGTTGAATTGACCAACAATTTACCTAATAACAAGCAACTTGGCCATTTAATGGGAATATCTATCTGAGATACTAGTTTGCTTGTGTGTTTATTTTGTTCATCTAATTTTTGTTTGGTTTTTGTAGGCTTTAAAGCTGTGTTGCTAGGATATATATATATATATATATATATATATATATATATATATATATATATATATATATATATATATATATATATATATTTGGTTATGTTGGATATTTTCTTTGGCTAGTGCTTTTGGCTAAGTAAATCATCTTTTTAGTGTAAGGAATGCAAGGTGAATATCCAATAAAGGCAGATTGAGGATCATGGGATACAAATTATTTGAGGGAGACTGTGTGGTCTCAAAACCCGTGTGTGATGATCCTTTGACTCTATCAGAGGAGTTCCTATGTTTTGTGCTAACCATCGGCCTTCACTTGCATGTGAGAGTGTGTGACGATGGCGTCGACATAACTACAGCAGCAGTTGTGGTGGTACTCGCAAGTATGATGTTGGTGGCTGATGAAAGAAGTTGGAACATTGCACATGCTAATGATGCTTATGAATGAATGCGAGTTTTCAATGTTTGGGAACATTACGACGAAGGTGAAGGCACAGACTACTATGCACCAAATGTTGTGGTTATTCCCATGCAACGGACAGTTTGAAGAACATGTGGAAAGCAATTATGTGCACTAATGTGCATGAAAATGGTATCATTAAGGAAGCAAATTGCATATGGGTGATTGGAAAGAGTATAGGTCTTTATGCTATTCTGACCTAATCTCAATTATGCAAAGATGAAAGCTCGAAGATGAAGGCTCGAACCATATAAGAGTTAAAGGTAAGAAAGGGTTAATGGAAGCAAGCTGGTTTTAATTGAATATTGTTTGGAGTTTTGATGCCCTTATGTTTTGGCATTTAGCTCTATTTTACATGTCCTTGTCTTTGTATTTTGCAACTCATTTTTTCTTTTTTGTGCCATGCTTGAGATATCATGTGTAACTGTCTTGAGTATATCAATGTCTTAAGATGAATCTATTATAATAATTGCTCTACTTTTTCATGAGTGTGAATACTCTACTTTAAATTATCAAAAAAAAGTATTTGAAGTTTAATTTTGTTACTACTAACCTAAACATTAGTTAAATAATCTCTCAAAGAAATAAATTAGTTTAATAAGTACAAGAATAACTAATTCTTATATATAGGATTTAAACCAGATCAAATTATATAAGTATCTAAAAACTTGCAAAACTAAAAAAATAAAATAATCCACATTAACCAAATGAAATTGCATATTAACCTAGAACCACCATATATAAAATGGTACTTAAAATGATAGACAAATAACACAAAATATTGTTAGCAAGTCCTTCCAAATCAATTGCCTTCAATCATATTGGACTTCATTCTCTGTCCACCTTAAAATAAAAACCAATCACCATATCACTATGACTTAATAAAAAGTAAGAATAAGACTTTATATAATTTAATTTTAAAAAGAAAAGCATAACCAATATCATTGAGAAGAAAGTGAAGCAATATTACCTAATCCTTCAAATAAAATATTTGGTTTAAACAAATATCTTCTTAAGTTATTTTCTTTCTCTTTTATGTGAAAGAAAGGAAATCATTATTTTCCTTTTGAGAATAAGTAGCAATGTGTGTCCCACACCTTTGCATAACCCACAAGTATTATTACATTTTACTCACTCTTTGCCTCCTTTAATTTGCTTTTGTTTGGGATGTCCCTTCAGCTTTGAAATGGAAGGACAATAAACGAAATATCTTGAACACTAGTTGTGATCTCTTTATGTTGTTGTTGTGTGAAAATATGCTCTTGAAATTCTTGTTCAACAATATTGTGTGATGCATGACATCAACAAGGTGACAAGTATTTGGAAGGAATCTTATAAAAATATTTATGCAAAATAGTGCATAGTATATGACAACAAAATATCCCCAAAACTCAAAATGCTTACAACTACAAGTAGCATTCTCACCATCTTAAGTAACATGTTTCTTGCTATTCCCATTCTTATAATATTGTATTATGAAAACATTACCATTCTCTTATTAAATTGAGTATTGAGCACACCTTTCAAATTCTTCTCAGAATCTATCAAAATCAAATCTTGTGAGAATACTTTGCGCTTGCTCTTGTAGATCAAGTTGACATGGCCTTCAAAGAAAATCCTTTGTATTTTTGTAACATTACATCATGTTCTTTAGTTTATATAATATCTTGCAATGTTAAGTCCACTTATTTTATGACATATGTTCAAACTTGTTCAAATAAGTTAATAATGTGGCAAAATTTATAGTATTGTTAATATAGACAGTATAAAACTTTATTTATTTCTTAATTCTTAAAAATTATTTTAGCAATTTGCAATTAAATATAAAAAACTCTTTTTTTTTCTAATTTTCACGAACAATCTAGAGAAAAATGATGATATGATGAATCCTAATTTCCCCAATTTCCATATTTTTCCAATCGTACAAAATTTTTCTCCCAAAATCTTTTCTCCCGAATTCAGCCTTGTTTTCTTCCCCATATTCCTCATGTAGTGCTCATATCTAATTGTGCGCTAAACTCGTTTCCAAGCGTGCCACCAATTCTAGCTTCTTGTGACAACTCATTTACTACAAATTACAAAAGCTATCTAATTGAGTTATGAGTGTTTTCATCATTGTAATACCAAAGCTTATTGAAAAGGCCTATCATTCAAGTAGTCTATGTCAAGCTACACTTCCTAAAATGCTTTCAAAAAGCTAATTATGTTATCTAAGTGTTGATAAAATGGATACGGAAGACGGGGAGAATTTGAGGGAGAGATTTTGTGATAAAAATTCTAAAGTGATTTCAAGAAGATGAGGAGAATTTTGGGGGAACATTTTGGAAGAAAGGTTGGTGAGATTAGGAAAATTAAGAACTATAGGGTTTATCATGTCTTTTCTAGATTATTTTTTTTATATGAATCTTTCCCAGATTATTGAAAGCTAGGAAAATGAACTAAAGCATTTTTTTTATTATTTTTATATATTTAGTTGCATAATTGCTAAAATGATTTTAAAGGATTAAAAAGTAAATAAGAATTTATATAGTACTCATTAACAATACTACAAACTTTATCATGTCATTAGCTCATTTGGATAAGTTTGAAAAAGTGTCACAAAATAATTGGGCCATGTAAAAAGGATTCCAAACCCCTCTAAATTGGGTGGGCACCATAGCAACCACCACCTAGGTGATTTCGATGACTTTATAAATGTGACATATTTAAAGGAACCACTCAAACTTGTATGAGGACTAATAAATCTTCTAATAAATGCATTATGCTCTTTGATCTTCTAGTGGTTGTCATTCCTCCAAAGAAATGACCATGAAGATAAGCAAGTGTTTAATCTTTCCTAACTTAATGCAATCCTTTTATGTGCTTATTACATTTCAAGTTATACTTAACAATCATCTCATGCCATTATTACTCAAATTTTTCAATCGACTCTAACTTATATAACAAAAAAAATTTGCACACCATTTTGAATACTTCTCACAAAGCAAAGCATGAAACCAATCCACTAAACTTGGATGTGATGTGCCATATGCAAAAGCCATGCTTAGTGAATGGAAATTTCTTTGAAATTGCCTCTATCATCCAAGGAACTTGATGTATCAAGATGGTCTTGGGTGGCTTCTTCATTAATAAAACAAAAGTGTAGGGAATACAATAACATATTAGTTTTAGAAATGAGAAGATTTTTTAATAATAAAAAGATATAGAGCATGTTTGTGTAGAAAAGAATAGCAATACTTTCATTAGCCAAGAAAATGTTGCCATTATCTGATTGCGTAGAAGCACACATCCAAAGAGTATAGTCTTTCAATTATTATTAATTCCCACAAAAATGGCAAATAGCATCTCTCAAGCATTTATCTTGTATGTGGTATAAAACACAACAACATCACTATACTTTTGGTACCAATTAAAATAATGAGATGATGACAAAAAAAAATGTGCTCTAACTTCCTTTTTGCACCTATTCTATATGTAAATCAAAACTTAGAACTATACCTTTTAGCATCTTTACAAAACTTCAAAAAGACTCATTGCACCAGTCCTTGCAACTTCTTTCTTAGCTTACACAAAAAGATTTCGAACATCCTCTTTTAGAAATGAGAGGTGATGCTTCACATTTTTCTCAAGTTTTAAAAAACACATTATTTGTCTAATTGAAATACCTGCTTCTTTAAGTAAGAAAATGCGCTTGTAATCATTTTCAGAAATAGTTTGGTTTTAGCTAGTAGAGACCAAACCTTTAATGGAGTTAATGATTCATGATTATGCTCCAAAATGAATTTAATAACCTACCACTCACTTGTAAATATATCATCACACTTTTGCAAAGTAATACATAAATTAGCTTTGCATTCACATTTAGATGATTTTCTCTTTCTTTGCTCTTTTGATGGATAAATAACTTTCAAGGAAACTCTACATTCATAATGACAAAAGAAACAAATAATAATAATCACGGCTATTAATATTTCCATCGTTTGTGACAAATCTTCCTTTCTAAATTGAAAACCCTTTTTGGCATACATATTGATATTTGGATTTGTAACACTTGTTTAGCCTTCATATTTAGTGTACTAACTTTGTAACATCCATCAGATTTTTTTATTTTTATCGTTTTTTGCCTAGTTGTTAGGTTTTTATTGAATAATTGAGGTTAATTAAAATTTGACTAAATATTTATTTAGGATCGATTAATTAGCAATTAATTGAGTTTAGATATGAGGGAATTAGGTTAGAAGTATAGAAGATTCCATAGAAATTTTCTTAAACCGATTTACCAATTTAAAGGAAATAGGTAAGATTTCGGTATTTTAAACTGTCGGAACTGAACCAATAGGATTTTACACTCAATAAACCTACATCAAGTGGTTGAAAGCTCAGCCACTTAACCCATAAAAGTGGTGCAAGACAGCCACAAAGAATGGGGGAAGCATGGCTGAAAGTTGGCCACAAAATCTCCACCAATCAAAGCCCTTAATCCCAAATAAAATTGCATCTGTGAAGGCAGTATAAAACTATGAGATTTTTCTTCCTTATTTCCCTGCTGAATTCTATAATGTCCTCCCGAAATATAGTACTATGCTTAAGTCATAGTACCACACTCAAGAGTTGTTACTGTTACCTGAGCGGACCTTATCGCACAGCAACTTCAGCCATTTTCGAAACCTTTCGAGCTATCTGAAGATAACACGGAAATAAGAGTGAGAATTATAAATTCTCAGTAGGATTCTCTAAACTAACATAGGTAATGTCATCGTTATTATCTGCAGCTGCTTTGGTTTATTATGAAAAATGTGAACATGTTAATTAGACTGTTCAGTTTTATAGTTTGAAAATATATTATCTGAAACGAGTTCCTTTTATTCATACACTTAAGATATAAGAGTTATTATAAAATAAATTTACAATTCCTAACTTAAATAATAGTTGTAGTATATTCAAATATAATAATTCCAATAAAATGAAGAAATAGAACAGATCATGTATATGCAAATACGTTCACTTGAGTTCATGCAAAATGCACTTGTGTTTCTTTAACTTTCTTTGACTTCCTTTCCTTGGCACACCTAGGCGTTACGTATCGCCATCCCTAGGGTGCTTGCATATGTTTTAATCTTTAGTCTTTACTACCCTTGGGTAGTCTAATCTAGGAGTGAGCTCAACTCGTGACCGTCGTCACACAGAACTAACCTACAAGGGGATCTACGTGCCTCTAGTCTTGGAGGGATCTCATTTTGGTCATGTGCCTTTAAATTGAAAGGATCTCTCCTGGTCATGTGCCTCAAGAATAGAGGGATCTCAGCTGACCACTTGCCTGCAATGTAGAGGGATCTCATCTGACCACATGCTTCCAAGGTAGAGAGATCTCATAGTTTTATACTGCCTTCATAGGGAAGGACCCAATTAACTGCCTCCAAGTGAAGGGATCCACATTTAATATATTCAAGTCCTTTCATTCTTATACATAATCATGCATAGACACACTAAATGCACTTATACATATGCTTCATCATTTACTTTCATATATCCTTGCATATAGAACTTCATATTCATATCATGAATATTCATAACAGAAATTATCATAATTTCATAAAATTCTGCGAAAAATTCGGTAGCATAATGAAACGTGTCCGCTTCCCCATGAATAGTACCAGATAATTAGGAAATTTTAATCAAATAGCAAACCCAATATAGAGCATCACATCTTCAATAGCTGTCACACACAACAAAGTCTTATGAGCAAGGCTTAAGTAATTAGGTGCAAGTTTTAAAATCTTAAGTCTTAGTCTATTTTGCAAGCTTTTAATTTCTGTTGATGTTCCCGAGTTTGAGCTTAGGACCGAGTTCTGAGATTAGATTGGGCCAGAGTTCTGAGATCATATAAGTTCCGACTTCCGGGGGGTTATGTTTGATCTCCGAGATTGATTCTGGGTTGAGTTTTGGAATTACGGGTATGAGTTTTAAAGCATCCTAGTTCTCAATTTCCGAGATGCGGGTATAAGGTTTCATATTCTGGTGCCAACTTCCAAGTTTGTGAAAAATCCCGACTTCCGGGTTTAGGTATTTTAGGTTTATATTCTTATCCTTGACTTTCGATCTCAAGGTGTTTTATGTGCTTGTGATCCCGAGTTCCAAGTTTCTGACATTAACTATACTCGATCTAGTTTCCTATTCGCTAAGTTCAGAGTTCAACATTAAGTATACTCGATCTAGCTCTCTGTTTGCTAAGTTCCGAGTTCCGATATTAACTAAACTTGATCTAGTATTCATACATGTCTCTAGCCAGAATTACACTCTTATAAGAGAAAATTCACCAAAAATAGAAATTTGGGTGAAAACTTACGAAATTTATATCACTGTAAAGCTCATAGAGCAAGCTTTCAAATGAAAGAAATTGCGTATTATTTGAATGAGTATAATTCGAGATATAAGCCCCGAAACTTGACCCTACTGGACTACCCTGTTCCAGCCCGGGTTGAACTTAATGTGAATTCATTGATGTATTGGGGATAGTTGGCAATGAATGTAACTCTAAAATTTTTATGAGGTGTTCCCTCATATGTTAGCTTTCAAACAACGTTAGATTCACTTAATTTGGAGTTGTGTAGGGTGAGTTACACCCTTCTCAACTCACACTGCCCGAATGAAAGTCCTGATTTCTAGGTCAAACTTCAAAAATTCATAACTACCTCTATACTGATCCAATGGCCTTATATTATATATGTATGGAAAGCCTTCAATGTCTACTTTCATATAAAAATAGTTTCATCAAATTTAAACAGTGATAGGTGGAGCCATATACTCCGCCGTACAGACTGCCGAGGGATTTTAGTTTTCCAGCCCCTCATATCTTCCTATTTTCACCCTTCCTTACTTCCTAATCGATTTTGACATCAAGAACAACCAACAAACCAGCCAAGATCATCATATTCATTCAATTATCACATCAAGAAGTAAGGAAATAAAGCCATAATCAACCAACCACAACTAGAATAACAAGAACAAAATTGAACCTCTACCTCTTTGTATGTGATTTTGCTAGATTTTGGAGTTTGGATTGATGGAACCTTATCAAGCTTGAAGGGCTGATGGAGTTGGTTGAGAGGAGAAGAGAAGAAAAAGGTTGGAATTAGAGGAGAAGGAAGCGCAATCAACATGAGAAGGAAGAAAGAAAATCTGATTTAAACATGAAGAGGGTAATTGGAATTGTGAGTTTTGATTGACTGAAATTTTGTGGCTTAAGTTCAGCCTATCTCCCTCTTTTGTGGCCTTGGTGGTGCCACCTTTAGAGGCTTGAATGGCTGAGTATTCAACCATTGGGTTATAGGGTTTTGGGCACATAATTCTATTGGTTCGATTTTGATAGTTTAAAATACCGTAATCTTACCGATTTCCTTTGAATCGGTAAATCGGTTTAAGAAAATTCCTATAAAATCTCTTATACTTCTAACCTAATTCCCTCAGATCTAAACTCAATTAATTGCTAATTAATTGATCCTAAATAAATATTTAGTCGAATTTTAATTAACTTCAATTATTTGATAAGAACCAAATAATTAGGCAAAAAATGATAAGAAAATTCTGGTGGATGTTACAACTTCGCCCCCTCCTCTCCTTATTTTAGCCTTCTTCTTCTCTTCTCCACTCACCCAACTCCATCAAACCTTCAAGCTTTGATAAAGTTTCATGAAACCAAACTCCAAAATCAAGCAAGATCACATATAAGAGGTAGAGATTCAACTTTGTTCTTGTCTCCTTTGGGTTATGGGTGGCTGATTGGGGTTTTGTTTTCTCATTTCTTGATATGGTGTTGGATGTATATGGTGATTATTGGCTGGTTTGATGACTGTTTTTATGTTTAAAACCGATTAAGAAGTGAAAAGCAATAAGAGTAGGATGCAGGGAGGGGCTAGAAGACTAAAATCCTTCAGCAGTCCGTACGGTGGAGTGTACAACTCCGCCTACAGCCATTTAAATTTCGTGAAACTATTTTTCTATCATACATATATAATATAAGGCCATTGGATTAGTATTAAGAGAGATATGAATTTTGGAAGTTTGACCTAGGTTTTTGAGTTTGATTCTAGGCAGACTAGGTTGTTCAGGGCAAAACTTGCCCTATACAGCTTGTATTTGAATGAAAATAACGTTTTTAGAAATATTACACATAGGAGAATGTCCCATAAAAATTTCATAGTTAGATACAGTCCCGTTTGTTCCCAGTGGTTCGAGGAAGTTGCCTTATGTCCAAACTGGGCGAAAATATGGCAGTTCAGAAAGGTCAGATTTCGGGGCTTATAAGTTAAGCTCTACTAAAGAAAACGAAATGAAACTTATTGCAAATGAAAGCTTGTCTTGTTAGCTTTAATATGATACCAATTTTGTATGATTTGAGCTTGTTTTTGATTTTTAGTGGATTTTTACTTTTAAGTGTGTAATTCTGGCCAACTACAAGGCAGGCTGAGATAAAACTTAAATAACCTGAGCTACACTTATCAAAATTAGATGGGACTAAAAATGTTAGAAAATAGACACATAACACTCTAACATAGCCAAAATTTAGGTCCAGATGAGTTAAATAAAAATTTTAGCTTGATTTACAAAAATTGGGTTAAATGAGAGTATTGAGACAGCAACCATGTCTTCAATGCACTAATGCTCCTATAAATGTGATGTTTGACTTGCGAATGAAATGTTATGGTTTCTCTGAAAGATTGGTTTTCTATGTATCGGCACTATTCATGGAGAAGCGGACACGTTCCGTTATGCTGCCGAAATTTTGGTAAAGCTTATGCATAAGTTATAATATACATTCAGATACATGTGCATTTTCAAGAAATTCACAAAGGCTATGTTATGATAAAAGTTCCATGATACTTGGGCCAGCCTCGGATTAAAGTTAAGGGGAATAGATCGGTGGGAAGGACGGGGAAAGTAAACCTGACATTCTTGTATAGGAACGAGCTCGATCTTGAAAAGCAGACTATTACCTGGGAGTCTGAATGGCCAAGAACTCCTAGGGGACCAAGTAACGGAAAAGTTTATGATGATAAGTTTAAGAATGAGTTCATTCATGGTTGCATCAAATAGTCATTATAAGTTATTTATAGTTTGATTGTTATGTTTACTTACTGCTGTATGTTCATTTATTCTGCTCATTATTCTATGTAACACTATTTAGTAGTTTATTCTATTTCTTATGCTGTCTTAAGTAAAATTGAACATTGCCTCAGACCAAACATTTTCTTAAACCTATTAAATGTGGATAGTTCAATTTGATGCCATATTTTTATAATTAAATAAAAATCGAGGCAATTGAGAATAAATATGACGTCAGTTAGATACCGTACTCGGATCCTACTGAGAATTTCTTTAAATTCTCACCTCGCTTTGTATTTCTGCATCATTCTCAGACTCTAGTGATGGACTCGATAGCTACCTTGTTTATAGAGATCCCTAACCTGCAGCTCCACCACGACCCTATGTTGGACTCATTGTATATAGCTGGCTCCTGCCGTTTCCGTCTCTACCTTTTTAGCAATAGGAATTGTGCTGTTCCCTTATTTCACCCTGCTTTTGACCTTGCCGGTCCATATTTTGCGGTCCCATTGCATGTAGCACACCCTCCTCCAGTACTCGCAGCACCTGCAGCTCCTACCAGCCCTCCACCAGAGTCACTTCCGTAGGTGGTTCCAAACATTCCTCTCAGTCTTGAAAGCGATCCTTTCGAGGCTACCGGCTCATCATCCTCCTCTTCAGGACCGAGTGCTGACTACACCCCAGTCGGGCCTGGTATGGCCAATGGCTACATGACCGAGTAGGTCATGGCTGCGGATTATATTATACAGTATGGCCCTCTTTTGGCAGTGTGTAGCATTGGGCCATGGACTTAGGCATAGGTATATCAGCTAGATTGAAATATCCTCTAAAGACCTTGTAAGACCATTTTAATTGACACGGGCCTTATGTTTTTTTGGTACACCGGCCCTACTTATGTATCCTCTTGTGATGCTGTATATAAACTGAAGCGTTGGCTTCCAATATATGTATATGTATGTACACAATTGGTGATATATTACCTGTCTTTACCTTTTTTATTGTGCTTTTTATCAAATTTTGTGACATACGGTGATGCTGATCACCTTTATTATGTACAGCGCACCATTTCTTCTACATATATATATATGTGTGTGTGTGTGTGTGTGTGTGTGTGTGTGTGTGTGTGTGTGTGTGATCTCTACGCCCCAAGATGTGGTTTGTCAAATATATAAATATACATATAAGAGAAAAAGAGAATATAATACAATGAATACAGCTACAAACGAAATACTAACACGGTAACGCAATCTACCCAATTTCATGCTGTGACTTAAGCATAACATTAGATTAGTAGGGTGTTACAAACTCTCTTTTGTGCCTAATTATGTGTTAGTTGGATCATATTTGTTGTTGGACTTCAATTTGGCCCTTAATGTTAACTCCAGCATAATGTGCCACAGACACTATTTTTGTATTTCAGCCATAACTTTAGTTCTAGATCTCTAAAAATTGTGTTTCTTATTTTTGTAGGAAAGCCAAGACATTTTGCTACAATTTATAAGAGAAGTCAAGAGCCAATTTAGAGGATGTGCGGACCAAACTGGGTTTGGAAGTGAAGTCAGGATTGTTATCATTGGAACTTGGGCAGCCATCACTAATTGGGCCATAAACTCAATGTATAAAAGTTCAATTAAACTAAATTGATGCCAAATGAAAGATAAGACATAAAGCTACAAGTCTTCTTAAGAATGCTAACCAAAAGACCATGTAATGGAGGTGTTTTAATTGTTTGAAGTTAGCGTACTCTACTAAAGATATCAGTGAAGTGTTTTGAGCCTAACTTTCACTACAAAGCTTCAATTAACACAAATGAGATGTTCAATTAAAGATAAGAGACAAAGTACTAAGATAATAATGGATTTATTCTCTATAATTGCCTACAAATAGGTCCAAGGACAAAGAGGAGAGGATATTTTTTAGATTTGTAAAGTAAAGAGTATTTTAGGTTCTTATGCAAGTTTCTTCACCCCCTTTCTTTGCTCTTCGAATTTTCTTCTCCTTTTTCTTTGTATTCTCTCACCCATGGATGTGTGAGAAGCTCTTAACTAGTTCAAAACTCCAAAAATACATGTTTTGATCTCTTGAGACCTTGTACTTATGTGATTTGAATTCAAACGTGCAATTCCTCTTTTTTTTCTCTCTCTCTTCTTGATTTGTGATTTGGAATTTGTGATTACAAATTTTGAATTTAGAGTGAGATTATGTTTTGATGGATCAATTTATGTGGTTCTAGATGCATGAATTGAGAAAGTTAGGTTTTAGATTTAAAATCTATTCTAGTTTCATTGTCATGCTATAAGTTTATTAGATTTCGTAATTTTATAACTAATTAATCATTTGTTAGCTAAATTCTAGGAGATTTCCTTGTTAGAATGCTGAACTAAATGCAAGGTTTCCAGTTTGGTTTAGGCTAGCCGTGTGTTTTTGTGAATTGATGCTATTTTGTGGTCTATGATGGAACTTGACCTTGTTTCAAATGACTTCTTGAGCTAGTGTTTAATAATTCTACATTTTCCTCTTTAGAATTGTTACTCACATGGCATTTGATGAAAATTCCTTTCTTGCTTTAGATTAAATAACACTTAAGTTTCTCGTAAGATGATTCGAATTGCACCCTATACTATAAGTTTAGCAATCTTGGTTTCGTAATGTGATCGAGCTTGACATTTGAATCACATATATTTTATAGAAAACAAATGCCTCTTCTTAGCTCAAAAAACTTTGACCAACAATTAGTGTCAATTCAATTTTTTTCAAAAATTTTATTGTTCTCCTCAGCATCTCTTAAAAAATCATCCACATAAATTTTTTTTTTTCTAAATCTTGATATGATTCTTCATCAAGTAATGCATTCAAATTAAAAGTACCCATAATTTTTGGAGCTTTACTCGTACCTTTGTTGATTTCATCTACTGCAATGTTATTTATTAACTCAAAAACAAATTAAAAAAATATAAGTAATTAACAATCTAAGATAAAATTAGCATAATATGCATTTTCTTTGCAACCTAAAAAAAAGAAAGCATAAAAAATTTCCAAACACAAGGTCTACAAAGAAATGCCCTAATCATAGCATAACAAGAAATTCCCAAACACATAAAGACGATGGAGAAAAAATGACAACCTGTGTAGTATCTTGATTTTTCCTAATATAGCATAATAGGAAATTCAATTTATTTCACTTAAGCAGTATGAGAATTTCTCAAGCAATGATATACCATATTGATCCTCACATTGAGAACTATAGGGTAGTATTACATTGCTATTGAAAATACGACATTGCCACATACTAAAAATTAAGAAAAGGCGGAAATGCCCTTAGTTGCTAGAACTTTTGTTATTTATAGACTTGCCTAAATATTTTTAGTAATTATATTTAAACCCATATTTTAATTATAATTAGGTCCCTGAACTATTTGAAGATTACATTTAGGTCCCTACACTATTAGAATTAACAAAACAGGTGTTTTAATAGAACCGAGTAAGATAACAAAATCGTAGAAATCCAAATCTCTGCTGATTGGACTATAGAGATTTCCAAGTGTGAAATGACATGAGATGACACTAGACTTGCCAATAATTATAGAAATGCCATTAGTTATAGAAAATAAAAAATACAGCAGAAACTCCATCGAAAAACAGACAGAAAACACTAAAGGGCTTACAGAAGGCCAAAAATTACTCGAAAGACCCCAAAATTTTCTAGAAAAATTTATAAATATATTTTTAATTAAAAAAACCGCATCGTGGTCACATTGACAAATTTATGTAACCAAACTTCTAGTCTTACTTAACAAAATTCCAACATATATAAAAGAGTTCTACTAAAAGCTTCAACTACAATATCGATGATCCAGTACTAGTTACATATAATCATATCAAGGAAAAAGGCTTTAGTGTAGCAAAACATTCTTTGTCATAACACCAACTCTTGTCGAATTTTGTAGTCTTTCGCATCACCGAACCCTCATTGTTAGGATGCTTCAGTCTTGATCATATGGCCTAGGAGGATTACTACTACGGTCGACTGAGCTTTCTGGAGATGACATGGGAACACGCAAGAGTGAGAATTATAAATTCTCGGTAGGCAATTCTAACTAACGTCTGTCGCCCCAGCCACTTCAGTTAATTATAAAAAGTGTGATCATAACATAACACGAAAAAGATTCATTTTACAAAGTTCCAAAACTATCCTTCTGTACTGGGTTTCTTTTATTCAAGCACTTAATCCAAGGTTCCTAACATTCACATAATTTACATTATTACATAATCAAAATAGAACATAATACTGGAAATGAATTAATGAAATATTTCTCCTAAGGTATGCTCTATACTCTTTTCTTGTCGTACTTCCTTAACTTAAATACCATGTTTTCTTTCTTAGTATTCTTTATTTTCTCAACTTTAATGCTTACAATTAACTTATCGTGCCTCAATTTAGGTCAAACATCTTTCTTTGACTTAACCGAAGGGATCTAGTAAGTAGTTAGGTTCACTCTCCCTGATGACTGTTGGAAAAGGCAATACGAGAATAGGGGGTTGAATCGTGCTTCAAGTAAAGATTAAAACCTGAAATTTTTTTTTGCAAAACAACTTTCTCAAGTTTGAGACTTGGAATGCAAAAGCGCTTGAGTTAGAGAAATAAGACGTTTCATATTCAAAAAGTTAGTTCAAGCAGAATGAAATAGTGCACATAGATTTAATTATTTAGTGAAGTAAAGTAATAAAGAGTAAAAAGGTACAGTAAGATTTGTACTGGTTTGGCTAACCGTTTGCCTACGTCCAGTCCCCAACACTTTATTGAGATTTTTATATTATGAATATTCTTTGTCCAAGCCTCTCTAAGCTTTATAACAGAGTAGTCTTTCTCAAGCATTTTCAAACTTTTACAACTAAGTAGTTTTTTCAAGTCTCTCCAAGCTAAAACGAGTAGTCTTTATCTTAGCCTCTCCAAGCTCTCTATGACCTCTAACGAGTCTGGTTACAATGAAAGAAATGAAGGTTTGTGTTTGGAAACACTCACACTAAAGCTCTCAAAGGAGAATATTCAAATAAATACAGTGTGTGTGACTTCTTTAAATTCTCAATATGAGAATATTTGCTATTACAGATTAGTAGAGAAGATTTTTCAAGCAAAAGTTACAATATGTAACTTTCTGATAGTTTAGAAGGTTTAGAATGTTGAAGGATGAAAGCTTTGATAACATTGAAAATATTCAATCAGTTTAATCCATTCTTCTTCAATTTCCAGCTTTATATAGATTTCAAAATATGACCGCTGAGGCTTGCAGATCTTGAGCCTTGTGCATCTTTGATCTACTGGTCTAAGACTGGAAAAAAGAAAATGCAACTTTCTTCTTCAACATGTAGTAGAAACATAGAAGAGGAAAATAGCCATTGAAGTGTTCACTAACCTTTTTAGACTTGTTAGTGCTTCTTTTGCATTTTGTCAAATCATATTTGACTTTTTGAATTCGTCAATGAATTGTGTAGAAGAAGCTTTGAAGGTGAGGAACTTCATGAGAAGCATGTTTTTGATAGTTACCGTTCTGGAAGAAGTCATCCCTCTGAATAAACTGTGATACTTCTGGTGGCATTTTCTTTCTGATGCTGTAATTCTATCCTTTTGAAATTTTTGATCTATTTCTTAAGTGAGAGAGCATATATATATATACAAAACATTCATTCCAAGAAGAGTATATTGTGTGAAGATAAAAAGGAACGAACTACTTGAGTTTTAGTTCGATTTGAATGACCTGTTCACAAAAGAAAATATTTTTCATAACAAATAGTTAATTGACAAAAGATTTACTTAAATCTTGATTTGGTGTTTATTAGAACTTTAAAGCTTAATACGTCTTCAACTATGAGACGGTTTCAAAAGGGCATTAGGGCTTACAATGACAACACACCTAAGCGTTACATCTCGCTATCCCTAGGGTGTCTACATGTATTTGCACTTGAGCATTATGTACCGCCATTCTCAAAGAGCAACCTTACACATGCTTGAGTGTTACATACCATCATCCTCAAGATGCAATTCTCTTCCCATGATCGAGCATTACAGTTTGCCATCCTTAGAATATTAACTTATGCTTGCCTAAGCGTTACGTATTGTCATCCTCAATAGGCAAATTCTATCATACATGATCATACCATCCTAGCCCACTGCTCAGAGGAGGCCCGACATGTTGTTTAATTAACTTATGAGGTTCTTATGTTCATAATACATACTTTTCATGCAACTATATTCTCAAATAACCTATCATAATTACATTTCACTCTCATACTAAATCTCATGAGAACTATCTTTGAGAACTAATCTTGGCGGAATTCTGGCAGCACAACGGTTATACCGGGAGGTTCCCAAAAAATTAGACACAGTAAAATAAACAACCAGTAATCCAAAGAAACAGTTTTAAATGTCATACAATAACGTTAATAATCTCAAGTAAAAGCACACCCAGAGTGCTACAACACAATAGCATCAATAGTCTCAAGCAAGAGCATATCTAATGTACAATCATCAAATCTAAATAGCCACTTTAAAAATCCACCAAAATTCCATTTTAAGTTGTTTTAGCCTCAAATTTTACAGGGGTGTTGCTCTACTAATCCATTTTCAAATCTCTTTAGTTCTACTCAATTTTGATGTGTATAACTTAAACTATTTATGTTTTCCTTACTACTGTCCTATTGCAAAATATATTTGGGCACTCAAAAATGGAAAATATCTAAAAATACATCTTGTATTATTTTGCCATGAAATTTTGCAGGCATATATCCATATGAATCATTTTTCAAACAAAACAAGTTTAACTAAATTTGACTAAGCAAAGCTTAAGTTATAAGCCTTACATTGGGACTACTTTGTATTGACACTTACAAAGCATGGGGCAACTTCGTGGATTATGATTCATTGGGAGTTTGAACATGAGATTTTAGAGGCTTATTTCTACTTGTTAGCTTCTTAACAAAATTTGGTTATACTAAAATTAAAGGTCTATAAGGCAAGTTATGCCTATTAGATTACATAGTGCATAGGTTTATCCCTCTTAGCTCACTATCCAATTCAAAAATTCATAATTTATTCATCTTAGGTCTAATTGATCTCGATTTTTGTGGATATACTTTCTTAATTTTCAATTAAAATTGGTTCTACTTCATTTTGAATTTCCTAGCTTGAGTTATTCATCACAGAATGATTGTTGTCCAACTTTTCTTTGCATGGCAAATTCCCTGTTTTGGGTTCTTTTGATTCTCTAACCCGATATTATTCACTAATCCAATTTCATAAGCTTTAAATCACTAAAACAAGATCATATATCATTTTTTTCAACCCCAAATAAGTGTAGTGAAATAAGTTAAAAACTGTAGCTTCATAGAACTATATCCACATATAGTTAAGTTCTAGGAAACTTACCTCACTTCCAAGACTTGCCTCCTTGAACTACAAACTCTCTTAAAACTACAAAACAACAATCAACCTCCTCCTTTCTTTGCTATGGTTGAAGCTATATAGGTCCAAGGGTGAAGGATTTTTGGCTTCTTCCTGTAACGTCCCGATTTCTGACCTCCTTCCACACATCTTCCCGATTTCTGACGTTATTCAACTCCAACAACGGATGTCCGACTTCACCTTCAAGTTTGATCAAATCCCATTCCCGACTCAATCTTCGGATTTCAGGTAGAAGGGATTATTTCCGACTTCATCTTATGCATATTCTCCTATTTCCGAGTTCGGCTTACCTATGTCTACGACTTCTGACTTCATTTGGATTATTCCCACGACTTCCGAGTTTAACATTCGAGTCCGAACAACGTGGGTGATTTCCGATGTCCGATTTCATACCTCAAAGGAAAACGGATCCATTTCCGATCTCATAACTTATCTCCAAGTTTCAAGCAAAATATACGCGAGCTCCGACTTCATACCTCATGGATCAAAATACTGTACATAGTTTCCGACTTCATGGACTCGAGCATAAGGTTTCCCACTCGGGTACCATTTCCACCTTATGTTTTAAAAATCTCGACTTCCAAGTTCAAGCATTTGGTGTTTGATGCCTTCCGAATTAACGAGTTCCGGCCTTAAGCATTCTATCCGACTTCCGACTTGACTCCAAGTTGTTTCTTTAACACAATAATGCAAGTACCGACTTCGGATTCGAATGTAACGAGTTCCGGTTTGAGAGTTGGATCCAATGGACATGAGTTCGAATCTTTAGTTGATTTCCAAGTCATACACGAGTTCCGACCTCAGAGAGTCCATTCCCAGTAGTGATATTCCTAGGTTCAAATAGGAGTTCCGAGATCATATGATTGTGAACTAAGTGACTCTCGACTTCCGACATTGCTCCCAAGATTCGAATAAACCAGACGGGATTTCCTCGTCACCAGCAAGATGGCACGAGTTCCGACTTTAAACATAAATGGGACGAGTTCCGACTTAAACTATAATAGACACAAGTTCCGATTTCAGGTAGAGCAGAAGCGTATCCCACTTGTGGGACGACGTGGAGAGCAAATTGGCCACAAAAGTGAGGGACATGGCCGAACTTCAACCACAAAACTTCAGCCAATCAATACCACAACTTTCATGTATTTAAGTCAGACTTCCCTCTTCATTCCCAGCTGATTTATGTTCTTCTTCTCCTTGCTCCAGCCTTCTTCTTCTTCCTTTCCTCTCTCAATCCAACTCCATCAAATATCCAAGCTTGGTCAAGGTTCCATCAATCCAAAACTCAAATTCAGCAAGATCACATTCTAAAGAGGTAGGATTCTACTTCTATTCTTGAATTCCTTGCACTATGATTGCATGAGATTGAACTCTTCTTTATGTATTTGATGAATTATTGGATGTATTATCATGAATTATGATTAAATTCATAGGAGATTTTTAATTAGAATTATGATTAGAAGGAGAAAATTAGAAGAAATGGATGGGTTAGGATGCTGCCTGAGTGAGAATTCCACGGCAGTCCGTACGACGGAGTGTACGGCGCCGCCTATAGCCTGTTAAATCTGATGAAACCATTTTTAGATGAAAGTAGACATTCAGGGCTTTCCATAGACATATAATATAAGGCCATTGGATTAGTATTGAGAGAGATATGAATTTTTGAATTTTGACCTAGGAACTAGGGTTTTCATTCGAGGCAGGGTGACTTATGGAGGGTATAACTCGCCCTATACAACCCCAAATTGAGTGAAACTAATTTTGTTAGAAAGCTTACACATAGGGGAACATCCCAATATAAAATTTTGAGTTTGTTATGGCACTAATTGATCCCAGTGGTTTGAGGAATTTACTATATCTCCAATCCATACCAAAATAGGGTAGTGCAGGAAGGTTGACTTTCAGGACTTATAACTCGAGGTGTACTTAAGTAAATCAACTGAAACTTGTGGCAAATGAAAGGTTGTCCTGTCAGCTTCAATATGAGACCAATTTCGTATGATTTGAGCTTAGTTTCGATTTTTAGTGAATTTATACTTCCAAGAGTGTAACTCGGGCTAGTGACTGGACAGGTTGAGGTAAGATTTGAATATCTTGAGTTATATGGATCAAAATGATATGGGACCAAAGAGGTTAGAAAGTAGACATATAGATCTATGACATATCCAAAATTCAGGTTCAAATGAGTTGAATAGAAATAAAGGTGGATCATATGAAATTCGGGCAGAACTGAATAAATGGGCAAAAGTGACCCAATTGATGATTTCACAGGTATTAGTAAAACATATAAGGTATGAGTTGAGAATTGCCAGTTTGACCTTGATATATATGTGTTAAATTGATTATATGGCTATGATTGAATTGTCTATGAAGACTGGCACTATTCATGGGGAGACGGAGCTGATCCGTTATGCTGCCGGATTTACGGCAGAAGTCTATGAAATTAGGAATGTTTACATGCAAGGATAAATTTGAAGATGATATGGATTATCAAGGATGATTTAGAGTATGAATGGGTGTATAGAAACCCTATATTCAAGAATGACATAAGTATGAGATGAGGTATATGAAAGTAAAGGACAAAACATATGTATGAGTGCTAGTAGAATGGTAAAGAGGCTACGGGCCTTTATATGTGTCACGACTAGGTACGTGAAGATCATGTGAACAATGACATATGAAAATAAATGAAGTATAGATACATTCAGTGTGACTATGCATAACCATGTATGAGAAGGAAAAGACATGAGTATATTAAATGTGAATCCCTTCACTTGGAGGCAGTTAATTGAGATCCCTCCTTGTGAAGGCAGTTAAATGACAGAATGTGAATCCCTTTACCTGGAGGCAGTTGCACATTGAATCCCTCCCGGTGAAGGCAGTTAAAAGATAAAGATATGAATCCCTTCACTTGGAGGCAGTTGTACTTTGAATCCCTCCTTGTGAAGGCAGATACCCTCTACCTTGGAGGCACGTAGTCAGATGAGATCCCTCAGTTTTGAGGCACGTGACCAGAAGAGATCCCTTCACTTAGAGGCACGTGACCAGAATGAGATCCCTCCAAGACTAGAGGCACGTGGATCCCCTTGTGGGTGAGTCGATGTGACGACGGTCACGGTTGAAGCTGACAAGCTCACTCCAAGGCCAGGCTACCCAAGGACAGTAATAGCACCCTAGGGACGGTGATACGTAACGCCTAGGTGTGCCAAGTAAAAGCTAAAGGCTAAAGACTAAAGATTAAAGCATATGTAAGTACCCCACTCACATGTGGTATGGCATTGACCCAGCTAGTGTGAGTATGGGGGACAGAACTTACATGAGGCATGGTATGACCCAGCTAGTGTAAGTACTAAAGGAAGATCCCACATTCCTAAGGAACGTGACATGGCGATCACGCTCTGATGGGGTATGACATGGTGATCATACTCTGGAATATGGCACGTAAAGATTTTATGATGAAAAAGAGAGATGAAGAAAGAAAAGCAAGTTTTATGTCTATGTATGAATTTAAATACAAGTTAAGTTATGTGCAGATATTATGTTCTCAGCATATTGATGTTGTGTGGGCGTCTTAATATGATATAGTTCCAGTAAAGTATATGTCGAAGTTATGCCTCTAGTACATTGATGCTATCGTACCTTATTATATTTTAGTTATTAGTCCCAATATAATTCATGACTGGATTTTTACGGATTCTCTCAGATGCCAAGTGTATGATAAAAATGAACTTTGCTTCGGATAATACAGTTTCAAACTGTAAAGTTAAACAGTCTACATAGCATGTTCATCTTTTTCATAATAAACCGAAGCAAACTGGAAATGACAATGATGTCATTATGTATGATGATTAGAGAATCCTACTGAGAATTTATGATTCTCACTCCTATTTCCGTGTTGTCTCCAGATAGTTACAGAAGTTTCCGAAGACAATTTGAAGGCTGGTCGGATAAGGTCAGATTCAGTAATGTGATAGCAACTCCAAAGTATGGTACTATGACTTAAGCATGGTACTGTACTTGGGAGGGTGTTACACTTCCTATGCCAAGTTATAATAATAGGGTATGGCTGTTAGTGGTGCTTTAATAAAGCAACATATCAAGTTTTTAGGAGCTTGGAAAACAAAAATGGAGAAGAGTATTGAGAGAGAGTGGTTGAGCCTTGGGAGAGAAAAAGATGAGCAATCTCAAGGGTGATCATCTTTTATTCTTGTTTTTGTAATTTAAAGAAATTCAAAATATCAAAAGTGAATGTTGACTTTGTTTGTGGTCAAAATTCACTCTTGATTTATGACCATTATGGTTAGTTTCTAACCACATATATTAGGTCTTGTCTCATAATAATTAGACTATCTTATATTTTGGATTCCTATCGGATCAATTTCTTCTGTTTCAAAAAAAAAAAAAACTGATTTTAAAATTCTTATGGTGGGTTAAAATTCTAATATCGACAAAAGTTTAACTATATCACATATTCACTTTTATTATTCTACATTCTCCTTTTTTATAAATTTAGTGTTAATTAATTCTTAACAGTGTTAATTATACACGTGGTTAGATCGGAGTGTTACACTTTGTCTATAAATAGAACCTCTTAGACTTCACCCTCACACTTTAGTTTTAGCCCTAAACCCCCTTGGAATGGCCTAAACCTCCTCCTCTATTTCCTCCCAAGTTCTTGTCTTTTAAACACTCATAAACACCACCCAAAACTTCACCCTTTTCCTCCACCATCAAACACCCACATCCTTTACCTTCATAACTTGAATTTAGGCCTTCAAACAAGAATTAAAAAGCTTGGAAAAGTTCAGGTCTAGCTCCTCAGATTTTCAAGTTCAAGCTTCCTAAACTATGTAGGGTTTTCTTTTCACTTTTTTAGGCTTTATACATGAGTTTTGTGTGATTCTTTGTGTTATTTGAAGCTTTTAAAGTTTATTTTTAGAAGTTATGTTCTTGTTTTAACCTTCTAAAAATTCATGAAGGGTTTGAGTTTTGATAGATTCTTTTGAGGTTTTGAAGCTTGAAGCATGAAGCATTATTCTTGAATTCTTTTAACTCTTGTTTCTTTTTGAATTTGTGAATTAAATCTCTTGATTTCTCCAAGTATAATGTAACACCTTAATAAGCCCATACTATGCTTAAGTTGTATTATCACATGTTGTTAGTTTGTTACCTTTTGCTTTGCGGAAACTTAACTCCTTTTAGAAAATACGTTATGTAAAAATAAGGGTATTTTTTTTTTTTATAAACATATCGGGTTTTATATTGAAAAATTGAGCCATTAACACATAGGTATCTATGTGCGTAACATGCATGGATATACAATCACGTGACAGCATAAAGCAATAATGATAAAGTAAATGTACATGAAAGAAATATAATCATATCTCATACAAAAGTGTCATCACACACAAATATATACATACACACATATAATAAACTGCCAATTCACAAAACACCTGGCTATAACACAAGTCATAACCTATCATCCAGAAATAACAAAAGAGTGCTAGCATTACAAACATAGGGAAAAGATCCGTAACATAAGAATTGAAACATGCCAACAACTGTAGCTCAAACATATGATAACAAAAAGGGAAGCCACATACACAAGAAGCTCGGGCATTCAAGAAGGTCATCCATCCATCCTAACTATGATAGCTAAAGGTTCCTTGATCCTAAGAGAAAATGAAACCATTCCTTAACCTCTAAACGCATTCCCACGACCACATCCACAAGGCCGTCCTCGTCCATGCAGAACTGCACTGGTGTAGATGAAACCACGTCCACGGCCTCTCTTGCCGACATAACTCCCCATGGTAGAGAACTGCAACAGAGTCTGAGGGAAAATGTAGGCTCGAAAGGATCCATCTCAGGAGAATACGTAGGTGTCGCCATAAAAGGATCTAGATTTAACTTCGCTATAGGGCTCAAAGAATGGTGGGTGAACCTCTGTCATCACAATATTTGGATACAGGTTTGTAGGGTTGAAATGCTGACTCATCATCGATACTCCAAAATGATGCCAAAAGAAAATATATGCCAGGACTACTCCCCTCACAATAAGAAGAAGCAAGTCAATATTCGAGTCGAAACGTACGTCCCACGTAGGAAGCTCAATGAACACCACCACTATCATTGTCGACCTCGTCTAAAGACGACATGGAAAGTAGGGGTACAAAATATGAAATTTCTTAGTAGGGCTTTGACGAGACAATTAAGTGTCATCGTTATCGTCCTTAGCCACTTCGAGTTTCTTAATAAAAAGTGAACATGCATAGGGTTCAATTTTTAATTAGTTGGAAAACATACTTTAGTTGAAGTAGGTTTCTTTTAATCATACATCCTTAACATGTTACAAATATGCAATAGGAATATAAATGAACATAAGTAAGCATAACCATTATACACAAACAATCATGAACATGTGTATAATAGAACACATAAGGTTTAAGAGTCTTAGATCTTTCTTTACTTTTTTTGATTTTGACTTTTAGCATATGCTTTAAACTTTCATATACCACCTCGAACTTTACTTTCTTTAGGACATGAGCTTATACCTATGATGATCATCATCACCCAGTACACTCAACTTAAATTGGTGGGTAGAAAAGGGTTTCTTTGTGGGTCATCTTCCCTTACTGAAGGATCACACCCGAGTGTCTTATTAATCATGGGGATTAACATTAAGTCTTATGACATTACTGCCTTTAGACGAAGGACTTATGTCTTTTTTTCTCTTAACACATGACACCATCATTATTCTTAGCAAAATTATTTTAAGTTCATGAATTTGATGAAAATCCGGCAGTATAACGGCTAGACTAGGAGATTCCCCAAAATTTCAAGTAATCGTCGTTCTAGCATATACATCATAATTACGCATTCATAGCTCATTATATGCCATCCTTTATTTTTAACTCATTACAAGCCTCTAGTGAAAAACCATATTGTCCCTCTTACCATAGAGATTATGAGAGCTTTGGTTTTTATTTCTTTGATATGCTTCAAGCTAATTATGGGAGGAGGGGGTGCAAAGTAGTGAAAAGTGTTGAAAAAGAAAAAGAAAAAAAAAAGAAAAGGAATGAAATGAAAAGAAAATTGTTAAAGAAAAAGTAATAGTCTTAAAAAAGCTAAAAAAAAATTTTGATGAAGAAAAGTAGTAGGAATAAAAGGTTGGGATTTGGGATTTCTTTGTAAGGAGTTGAGTTGCATTTTAATGACTTGCTTGTCTTTGGTGACCCTTTGGACTTGCTTGATTCTTAATTGTTGACCAATGCTCTCTTTATTTCTTTGGTAATTATTCTGTCTTTCCCATGTTATATCCTTCCTTTACCTTAACCTCATTACAATTATGATTAAGTCCTTTTGATCTTTGTGTGCATGTGTCATAAGTAGTGGAGAATTAGATAATAGGCAAGCATATGGTAATGTAACTATCTTTGGGACAAATTTGAGTGAAACACTTACCTTTTAAACACTTGAGAAATTGAGGGTATGTCTTGTGAGGCTATCATTCTTGATTTTGCCATATTCATTGGAAGTTGCCTTGCTTGTTAGCTTTGAGTAGAAAAGAAAACTCATTTCTTGATTACTTGATTCTTTGACTCTTAATGGTTTCCTTACTCATGATCTTGTGCTTTCTTGAAGTTTTTTTCCCCTTGAAATTTTTGAGTCTTAGGTTGTCTTGTGTTTTCTTGCCTCTGGTTTTGAATTGATGTTTGTCTAGGACGTGCAAAAGATAAGTGTGGGAAAATGTGATAACTAGCATTTTAATACCTTAATTAGCCTTCACATTTAGTGTTTTAGGCTTCCAAATGGTTTAATCGAGCAATTTTGGGCCAAATAATTAATTGGGCTTCTAGTTGACTTTTATTGCTTTACTTGAGTGTTTTTGGTTCTTAAAGCTATTTTAGTAAATTTATCACATTTTGAGTTTTAGGTGTCTAATTAATGCCAAACTTCTTTTGTAGGAAAGCCAACTCAATGGGCTACAAATGTTATGAAGACACTTAGAGCCAATTCTACCATTTTGAAGGTCATTTGAGCTGTTGAAGTCAGAACAAGCATATTGTTGACCTTTGGGCAATTTTTGGTCATAAGTCACTCATTTTGGGTCCAAATTGCATGGGACTAAAGCCATTTAGAAGCTAGCACACACCATTACTGAATTGGGCGAAGTGGGAGCAAAGATGAGAAGCTAGGATTAGTTTTATGGAGTTAAAAGTAAAAACACGAAAATATCTTTTTCATTTGAGCAGTTTTAGGATCAAACTCTTTCCTTTTTATTTTCTCTCTTGTTCATAGTGTTCTTCACTTCCTTTTTTATTTTTACTGCATTTCAACTTAGAATATTGGTGTAAAATCTTTAACCCAATCCAGACCTTGAAGATTTTATTGGGTTAAGACCTTGAGATCCTTGATCTTCATCAACACATGGTTCATTTTCTTATTTTCTTCTCTTCAATTTCTAAATTGTTAATTATGATCTTAATTGATGATTTGAAATTGTGTGTGAAAGTGATTGGGTGGATTATTCTTAATTACATTTCCTGTTGATTAGAAGGACTTAATTCTGATTTGAATTTCGGGTTAGATGACTTAATGACCTAAACTCAACATTAGTTCAATGTATTTCATTGGATTATATATAGTGCATGCCAAGTGTTTGACTATATGCTGGGTGATTACTCAATAAAGAGTCAGGGGTTAAATTGAGATTCCAATTAAACCTTCCTTATCACTGAACTATGTTTAATCTCTTGATCTATGATTGGCCTTGCTTAATGATTAGATAGGCTCTGGATTGGTGCTATTAGAATCTATTTAATTCACTTTAATTGTGTGTTAATCTGCTTGATTATTCTTCAAAAACTCACCAACTATTGATTGAAAAACATCCAAAAATCCATGGGAAACGATTTAGGTTGATTCTTATGCTACAAGAATTTTGAGAGCCCAAATTAATTTGATAGCATTTTGCACATCTATCAACCATTCTCCAGCATAGGGACAACAACATCCTCCTTCTATAATATCTTTGGAGTAATCTAGGTCCCAGCAGAAGATAAACTAGTCTTGGCTGCTAACAAGACAATGCTAGTCGAACTCTCCTCGGATGGATCTATCACCCTGGAAGATGGAAAAAGGGTTGGTACAGGGAAAATGTATCGGATGAGCATAAAATAAAGGGAGGTCATCAAAAGGGTTTAGGGTTTAGGAAGATCATAATGGACGCCATCATCTTCGTCTGAGAACGATACGAGAACACACATGAGTGAGAAATAATGATTTCTTAGTAGGTAATTCTAGCTTTACAAAAAAGTTTCATCACTATTGCCTCAGTCACTTTGGTTTTTTTCAAAAATGAGCATTTATCTTCAATTTTAATAAGTTTTTAAAACTTGCCTTTCTGAAATGGGTTTCTTTTGTTCAAACACTTAATTCAAGGCTCATCATTTTCAACAAATCAAATTAAAGCATACTAAAAAATAAAGCATAATTCGAGTGATGAATGAATGTAGTATTTTGCATGATGCATGCCTTTATGCTTTTTTCTTTTTGTATGTTCATAGCCTTCTTAACTTAGCACGTGTTTTTATTCTTTACTACTCTTGGATAGACTGTTACTAGTATATAAGTTTATTTCATGACTATCGTCACACAGTACTACACCTATATTAGACTTAGAACTGACATCAAGGGGATTTACATAGGATTACCTCAATTGCTGGAGGATCATATCTAAGTATCATAATTATGGAATTGTGCATTAAACTTATACTTCATATATTCTTTAGGAAGTTCATAATGTGGCATAATTCACATATTATATGCAAAAATCACCATGATGCATATATAAAATGTTTGGCGAAAATCCAGCAGTATAACAATTGTACTAGGAGCATCCAAAAATTTGAAATCAGGAATAATAGTCATCTAACAACCATTCCAATGGTAAGCATGAATCATAGCTAGATAAATAGCCTCAGTCAATAGTATACAATTATTCTTAGGAATAGTTTAATAACAAGAACCAAAGATAAGTCCTTAATAATGCTCTAATATGGTGAAATTTATATAATTCAAGAATTTCAAGGGAATTTCTCATTCCCGACCAAAACCAATATTTTAGAGACTTAAGGACATCATCATATCGTGTAGATTAAAGACACAAAACATCTTTAATAGTTCTCACAAGGTTATAACTAAATTGCTCAATTTTTGAGGCAATAAGCACTAGTTGAGTTCAATTTTCTTATCAACTTGATCCCTATCAAAACCAATCATTCAGGAACCTAAAATCATCATTATCTCATGACAAATAAGGACCTAAAATAGTTTTTACATACTTACTATAGTCATGGCTGAAATTACAAAGTTTTGAGCCATCCAAGGGCTATTTTGTGTTCAAACTCATATTAAATTGTTCCTCATCAAAACTAATCATTCAAGGGTAATTTTATCATCAACATATCATGTAAATTATGAGGTTAAAACAATTTTTGCTAACTCCTAAAGATTATAGCCGAAATTCCCTTGTTTTTAAAGCAACTTAAGACTAGTTACGGTCCTTTCACTTGCAAACTTGTTCCTTGTCACAACTAATAATCCAAGGTTAATTTTAACTTCAATATATCAAGGGAAATTTAGGGTAAAAATAGTTTCCATAAGTCCTAAATGGTTATGATTGAAATCCACTAATTTTATGTAATACAATAGGTAATTTAGGTCCAATTCCATATTAATTTGCTCCACTTCAAAACTAATCAACTAAGGGCAATTTATCATCAATATATCTTGTAAGATTTAGTGTCAAAATAGTTTTTATAGATTCGCTTGGGTTATGGCCGAAAACCCCCAAATTCTCTAGCTTACTAGGTAAGGTTGCTATGTTCTCTCCTTGTAGGTGTTGAGGGAATTGACCTTATCAAAATTTTCCTTGAATTCTCCTTCGCTTTTGATTAGTTCATGAACTAAGTGACTTCTAATTAGATATGTTATGAGGAAACCCATATTGTACAATTACTAATGTCTCAAGTCTTTCTCTAGTCGAATACATTAACAATTAACTACTAATTATTTCAGCTTCTCTAAATAACCCCTTTTACTTGGGATACACATTACCAATACCAATTGATCTCTTTCCTCTAATATCTAAGTCAACTAAGGGACTATGATTATTATCTACAATTTAAGAGGACATTATATCCAACGAAAAGTAAGCATACCAAGCTTTTATTGAAATTTTAGCACTATTCCTGCATTATGCCATATTCACTAAATCACCCTTTTCATGAGTTTCTCACGATCTTACCCATTCTAACTTCATATTCAATCACTCAGCATGCAAAACCAAGCCTTAAATACCCATGTTACATTGAGCTAAAGACCCTAGAATAGTGCCTTACTCATGACATTCAAAAAGTTAGAATAAGAGCTTGAATTCTTACCTTAACTTCAAGCTAAGAGAGAACTTTAGACCCTTGAAAGCCTTGCTCTTGAGCTTCCAAACCAACCAAAACAGCTCAGCCCCCAGCCCTTACTTCCTTATGAAATTATGGGTTAATTTCCTAAGAGCTACAAGGTGACTCCTCTTGTTTTCGATGTAGGGCATTAATTGTTTAAGTGAGATGGCTCCAGTGTTTTTTGAGACTAAAATGAAAAGAAGAAATCAAAGTGATGGAGGTGGAAAGTGTAATGTCCTCCCGAAATACAGTACTATGCTTAAGTCATAATACCACACTCAGGAGTTGTTACTGTTACCTGAGCGAATCTTATCTCACAGCAACTTCAGTCGTTTTCGAAACCTTTCGAGCTATCTGGAGGTAACACGGAAATAGGAGTGAGAATTATAAATTCTCAGTAGGATTCTCTAAACTAACACATGTAATGTCATTGTTATTATCTCCAGCTGCTTCAATTTATTATGAAAAATGTGAACATATTAACTAAAATGTTCAGTTTTATAGTTTGAAAATATATTGTCTGAAGCAGAGTTCCTTTTATTCATACGCTTAAGATATAATAGTTATTATAAAATAAATTTACAATTCCTAACTTAAATAATAGTTGCAGTATATTCCAATATAATAATTCCAATAATACGTTCACTTGAGTTCATGCAAAATGCACTTGTGTTTCTTTAACTTTCTTTGACTTCCTTTCCTTGGCACACCTAGGCGTTACATATCGCCGTCCCTAGGGTGCTTACATATGTTTTAATCATTAGTCTTTACTGCCCTTGGATAGTCTGATCTAGGAGTGAGCTCAACTCATGACCGTCGTCACACAGAACTAACCTACAAGGGGATCCACGTTCTTTAGTCTTGGAGGGATCTCATTTTGGTCACGTGTCTCTAAATTGAAGGGATCTCTCCTGGTCACATGCCTCAAGAATAGAGGGATCTCAGCTGACCACTTGCCTTCAATGTAGAGGGATCTCATCTGACTACGTGCCTCCAAGTTAGAGAGATTTCATAGTTTTATACTGCCTTCACAAGGAGGGACCCAATTAATTGCCTCTAAGTGAAGGGATCCACATTTAATATATTCAAGTCCTTTCATTCTTATACATAATCATGCATAGACACACTAAAAGCACTCATACATATGCTTCATCATTTACTTTCATATATCCTTGCATATAGAACTTCATGTTTATATCATGAATATTCATAACAGAAATTATCATAATTTCATAAAATTCTGCCGAAAATTAGGCAGCATAATGGGACGTGTCCACTTCCCCATGAATAGTACCAGATAATTAGGAAATTTTAATCAAATAGCAAACCTAATATAGAGCATCACATCTTCAATAGCTGTTACTCACAACAAAGTCTTACGAGCATGGCTTAAGTAATTAGGTGCAAGTTTTAAAATCTTAAGTCTTAGTCTATTTTGCAAGCTTTTAATTTCTGTTGATGTTCCCGAGTTTGAGCTTAGGACCGAGTTCCGAGATTAGATTGGGTCAGAGTTCTGAGATCATATAAGTTCCGACTTCCGAAGGGTTATGTTCGATCTCCGAGATTGATTCTGGGTTGAGTTTTGGAATTACGGGTATGAGTTTTAAAGCGTCCTAGTTCTCGATTTCCGAGATGCGGGTATAAGGTTTCATATTCTGGTACCAACTTCCAAGTTTGTGAAAAATCCCGACTTCCGGGTTTAGGTATTTTAGGTTTATATTCTTGTCCTTGACTTTCGATCTCAAGGTGTTTTATGTGCTTGTGATCCCGAGTTCTAAGTTTCTGACATTAACTATACTCGATCTAGTTTCCTATTCGCTAAGTTCAGAGTTCAACATTAAGTATACTCGATCTAGCTCTCTGTTTGCTAAGTTCCGAGTTCCGATATTAACTAAACTTGATCTAGTATTCATACATATCTCTAGCCAGAATTATACTCTTATAAGAGAAAATTCACCAAAAATAGAAATCTGGGTGAAAACTTACGAAATTTATATCACTGTAAAGCTCACAGAGCAAGCTTTCAAATGAAAGAAATTGCGTATTATTTGAATGAGTATAATTCGAGATATAAGCCCCGAAACTTGACCCTACTAGACTACCCTATTCTAGCCTGAGTTGAACTTAATGTGAATTCATTGATGTACTTGGGATAGTTGACAATGAATCTAACTCTAAAATTTTTACGGGGCATTCTCTCATATGTTAGCTTTCAAACAACATTAGATTCACTTAATTTAGAGTTGTGTAAGGTGAGTTACACCCTTCTCAACTCACATTGCCCGGATGAAAGTCCTGATTTCTAGGTCAAACTTCAAAAATTCATAACTACCTCCATACTGATCCAATGGCCTTATATTATATATGTATGGAAAGCCCTGAATGTCTACTTTCATATAAAATTTGTTTCATCAAATTTAAATGGCAGTAGACAGAGCTGTACACTCTGCTGTACAGACTGCCGAGGGATTTTATTTTTCCAGCCCCTCACATCTTCCTACTTTCACCCTTCCTTACTTCCTATCGATTTTGGCATCAAGAACAACCAACAAACCAGCCAAGATCATAATATTCATTCAATCATCACATCAAGAAATAAGGAAATAAAGCCATAATCAGCCAACCACAACCAGAATAACAAGAACAAAATTGAACTTCTACCTCTTTGTATGCGATTTTGCTAGATTTTGGAGTTTGGATTGATGGAACCTTATCAAGCTTGAAGGGTTGATGGAGTTGGTTGAGAGGAGAAGAGAAGAAGAAGGCTGGAATCAGAGGAGAAGGAGGCGCAATAAGCATGAGAAGGAAAAGAGAAAATCTAATTTAAACATGAAGAGGGTAGTTGGAATTGTGAGTTTTGATTGGCTGAAATTTTGTGGCTAAAGTTCAGCCATATCTCCCTCTTTTGTGGCCTTGGTGGTGCCACCTTTAGAGGCTTGAATGGCTGAGTATTTAGCCATTGGGTTATAGGGTTTTGGGCACTTAATTCTATTGGTTTGGTTCCGACAGTTTAAAATACCGTAATCTTACAGATTTCCTTTGAATCGGTAAATCGGTTTAAGAAAATTCTTATGAAACCTCTTATACTTCTAACCTAATTCCCTCATATCTAAACTCAATTAATTGTTAATTAATTGATCCTAAATAGATATTTAGTCAAATTTTAATTAACTTCAATTATTTGATAAGAACCAAATAAATAGGCGAAAAACGATAAGAAAATTCCGGTGGATGTTATAGAAAGGACAGGAACTTCAATACAAGAGAGAGGAGAAAGAAGAAGATTTTGTGTGTAATGTTTTAAAATATTGAAGGTGTAAGTGTTTTGGTTAGGAATGAGTGGTCAAATTGAATCCCACTTTTAAGTTTGAATGGGTGTGTTGGCTTCTCCCTAGCCTTGGGACTTATTTTTGAGTGAAATGTCACTCAATAAATCTACTTGCTTTACTTTTTGTGATATGCTATTGTATTAGGTAAATTATAAGAATTATAAGAGATTTTATTAATTGAAGTGCATTATGTTCTTAAATTTTTTACAGTAGTATTAAAATATTATTATTCATTACAAACATAACTCTAACTGCATTATTATTATGTTAGTATTATTTTATTTCACACGAAACTTTAACTGTTTTACTAGTTTATATTAATTAAAAGAGTTTTTATATAAAAACCACTATTCTTCCTCTACTAATATACTAATATAGAAACAAGGTATTCTCCTTTCCTTTATTTATTATATCCTCAGTATTTAGCTATTAATCATACTGAATTATACATACAGTATAGCTGGGGATATTACATTAAATATATTCTCAAAGTACATTCAGAATTTGGTCTCTAAGTTAGAATTTCAAATAAAAAAAAAATCAACCTATAATAATGTATGAAATTTTTTTGTATTCATTTATAAATTATTTTATAAGTATGTATAAATACATATATTTACAATTGTAAACATAATAATATATAATATATAATATATAATATTTATACATATTTTTCTTCCTTTATATCATGTTTCTGCTATATATATTTGTAATTTTTATCTTTCATGTATTAATGTAAATTAATATTCATATTAAATAGTTGTTGATTACATTAGTGTCGTAAAAATATAAAAATCGAGACAAATTTTGATATATCGTCAGTGTAAAAGAGTTTTACACTGTCATTTAATAAATAATTTTATTTATAAAATTTTTAAAGTAATAGATAGTTAGTCAAATACTTTTATTAATGTGGCAATATATGATTAAATGTTTGTGTAAAACTTTTTTATACTATAAATTTATTAAAATTAAATTCATAAAGATATAGATATACAAGTATATTTAATTATATTAATTCTAAAAAAAAAAAAATATGACTTAACAGGTACTATCATGCTAGTTAAGTTGTAGTATTAATTAACAAGGTGATGATGTACTATGAGTTATCAATTAGAGCCATATACCAACTATTTTAATTAATATGGATAAGAATATGGGTATGTTTTTAACACACCAAGCTACAAATGGTGCTTCATGCACCATTGTTGCATTGTGCAATCTGGTGGTGAAGATTTGCTTTATCAGGACCCAACTCGGGCCGTGACCGGCGCATAGGGGACGAGTTGCCTAGCAAGCCTTGATCACACAATTTCTTTAAATTTTGGGCAGAGTCTCCTTTATATTTAGGATTATTCCCAAATACGGATCCTTACCCCGCACAAAACCACAAACACACAAACCACTGGAGATCCAGGTATTCTCATAATGCACCCCATAGCACACAGTATAAAAGTAGAATATATAATTACATTTATTCATGTAAAATACACAAGATTAATTCATTAAAAAGAAAACCAATCCTTTCTTTAGAAAACCCAACAACATAATATATACAAATAAAATACAACAACATCAATATAATCAGGTTAAGGCCGGAGCCTGCCTATAGTACCATGGAGCTACAATAATCTAAGAGCTTCTCAAACTTAAATAATTTACAAATCGCCCTCGAATAGAGAAGGCTCACCCAAGGAATTTGAAATTCACCTCAAAGGAACAAAATGGCCAGATGCCAATTAATCACTTGAACACTGAAAAAAGACAGGAAGCAACGGGGTGAGTTTATGAAACTCAGTGAGAGATAGAGTGTCCCTAACCCACATGAGACAATGTGCAAGTTTATAGATATTAAGATAATACAATTATATATGTGTATATATTAAAACCAATTAGAAATCTCAATCAGACATTATCCAAGTTTTCTTTTCCAAAAACCATAGAGATTATCTATTCCAAGATAATCCATCATGAATCCTACTTAGGTACCCTGTAATATGTCATGCACCACTTTCTCGAGTGGCCGTGTAATTTCCGTCACACACTACACTATGTGTGTGGTGTAACATCCCCACTTTCGTAAGCAAAACGTAATGGGAATTTTGAATTATTTCTTTTAGGCAGTGCGAGAATTTCTCAGGCAGTGCTATGCCATGCGATTCTCACACTTGGAATTATAGGGTAGTGTAATGCTGCCGTTGAAAATATGGCACTGCCCTATGTTAAAAATAAGAAAATGACAACAGTGCCCTTGTAAACCTTTATCAATTACAACGACACCCAAAATTTTTAGAAATTATATTTTGACCCCAAAGAATTATTTCCACAACAATCCTTGGACTTTTTATAAAATGACCTTTGTGTCCATCCCATAACTTTTTATAAAATGACCCTTATGTCCCCACATCTATAGGATTAGCAGAATAGGGTTTTAAACGGAGCAGAATCGCGTGGTGAAAGCGTAGAAGTTTAAATCTCTGCCGTTTGGGCCATGGAGACAGTCGGGTGTGAAATGACGTGGGATGCCCCTGGACTTGCTCAAAATTTCGAAAATGCCATTAGTTACAGAAAATTGAAAATAGAAAGGCTCCAGGTTTACGAAAATGTCTAATTTACTCCGTTAATTCACTTATTCGGTTTCAATAGTTATGTAAGGACAATTAGGAGTTAATTAGATATCAATCAAGAGCTAATTAGATATTAGTTAGAGAGATTAGGCTTAAGATAAATTAAAATGAATATGTAGATATCTTACAAACTATTAAGTAACTATTTACCGGATTGGAGGAAATCGGTAACTATTCGGTGTTCTAAACTGCCAGGGCCGAATCAGTAGAATTTTACACTGATAACCTTAGGTTGAATGGCTGAAATTCAGCCACCTCCACCACCATAGATGGCGCCATATGGCAGCCACATGATGAGGAAATTTGGCCAAATCATGACCATTGAAGCTAAATATCTCAAGTCATCCTTATCTAGTCATAAAGCCTAGAAAAAAATCTCACCCACCTCCCTCATATTACACCTCCACCAATGCTTCAGCCTTCTCTCATTTCTTCTCCTTCTTCTTCCTTTCTTTCCTTACCTCCATGACCAAGAACTTCAAGCTCAAGATTGGAAGCCTTCTTGACCTCAAATCCTCTTGCTCCTTTTATGAAAATTGATCCTCACCTCCTTCTCTACAAAACCCCTCTAACAATTTCATGATTAAGCACCAAATAGAACCTCCCCACATTCATATGAGCTGCTGCCATGATGAAGAAAGAAGGCTAGGAGTTGGTTCTTGGCCTCCTTGCTTCCATAGCTTCAAGGATTTCAAGGTAGGTAGCTCAAATCCTTAGTTGTTTGATGTATTATATGACTATGTGGCTGCTATGTTCCTCTCATGCCATATCTGTATGAGGGTGCTTTGATGTTCTTCTAATGTTTTGAGGTGAGGAAACTTGGGTTAAGTTGAAGAATTTATCAAAAGACTCAAAGGGGAGCTGGACAGAATCTGTCTTGCGAGGAAACCCTACGGCGTCCGTACTGGCGGAGTGTACGGCTCCGCCTACAGCCGTAGGAAGTGGATGAATATATTTTTATATGAAACTAGACATTCAGGGCTTTCCATACATATAAAATATAAGGCCATTGGATTAGTATAGAATTAGTTATGAATTTTTGAAGTTAGACCTAGGAATCTGGGTTCTCACCCGGGCAGCATGGGTTGAGAAGGGTGTATCCTACCCTATACAACCTCAAATTGAGTGCAACCAAAGATGTTTGAAAGCTAACACATGAGAGAACATCCCATAAAAATTTCAGGATTTAATTCGTTGTCCTTTGATCCCAGCATATCAATGAAGTTGGCTTAAGTTTAAACTGGCCTAGAACAGGACAGACCAGTAGGGTAATGTTTCGAGGGTCATAACTCAAAATCTACTTAGGCAAATGACATGAAACTTAACTCATTTTAAAGCTTGTTGTGTTAGCCTTAGTTTGATATAAAATTCGCATGATTTCACCTAGTTTTCAATTTTTAGTGAATTTTCTTCTATAGGAACCCAATTCTGGCTAAGAACAGTACATGCTAAGATAAAATGTTTATATCTTGAGTTATACAACTCAAAATGAGATGGGACCAAAAGGGTTAGAAACTAGACACATAATGCTATGACATATCCAAAAATTAGACTCAAATAAGTTGAATTACAATAAAGGTGGAGTATACCAAAATCGGGCAGAATAGGAAGGAGTAAACTGAAAACCTTATAGATGCTTGAATTGAACTTGATGAATGATTCTATGAATATCTATATAATGGCTGATCCATATTGAATTACAAGTTTGAAAGATTGTACTGGTGGTCTGGCACTATTCATGGGGAAGCGGACTCGATCCGTTATGCTGCCGAAATTACGGCAAGGATTTATGAGAACTTATGCTATGAATGATTATGCTTTGAGTGTATTTACGTTTACATGTCATATTCATGAACATCATGCATGCAAGTATATGCTTAGAACATGATATGATGTATAAAGTATGAGACATACTCATGAATGCACCAAGCGTCTGCATGCATGACAAGATATGAAAAGGAAAAAGATAATAAGAACTTGCAAGAAAGGCGTACCAAGCTACCACGTGAGGCATGGCATATACCCGACTAGCGTGGGCGAGGCAGATCTTGTCTAAGACTTGGGCCAGCCCACCAGATTTAAGGGAATAGACCGGTGTGAGGTCGGGAAAGTAAACCCGTCACTCATGTATGAGTCACGAGCTCGGACCTGAAAAGCGAGCTATCACCCAGGGGTGAAAGGCCATTCACCTCAGGGGACCAATTCTGAGAAGAGCAAGGTTAAATTGCAAGTTAAAGAGAAAAATGAACTAAGTCAAGTGCACTTGCATACAATCAAATACAAGCATCTATATGTGCATTTCTAATCATCTCATTATGTCATGATGCTATTATGACTCTTACTGAAGCATATTGTACTATCTGTATCTCTATGTCAGTCATATGGAATGGCAAATGGTTGTTAAAATATGACCCACTTCGAGAACGGTGTTTTCAACTTAAAATTGAACCACTGTGTGTTTATATGTGCTGATATTTTCATAAGAAATCGAAGCGGCTGGAATGTTTATGATGGCATTATAAGACTGTTTTGAGTTACCTACTGAGAACCTTAGGTTCTCACTGCCTGCTTGTATGTTTTTCTTTTCCGTAAACATTCCAGCACCCAAGTTGGAAACCAAGTACAAAGCAGAGTACAAGGCCATTCATGGAGCAAGTATCGGGCGTGAGCCAGATCAAGAGATCGTTAAAGCTAGTAACGACTAATCAGAAGTAGACGCTGTGTATTATCCCAGTCACAGTTTCTTTTAAAGTGTAATTATTTTATATTTTTTCCATGTATCAGAGACTATTAGTCGGTAATAAGGTAAGCAATTAAAGGGCCATGTATTATATTTTCCATATTTTAAAGTTTTCTTAGCACAGTGACAACCTCTTAATATAACTCCATGACTCGAGCATGGCTTATATAATAGAGGGTGTTACATTTATTGGTATCAGAGCAGTTCATCCTGTATAGGCCCGTGGATGGACTGGTTATGCTTCTAATGCATACTCTGAGAATCTAGATATACCATGCTTTAGGTCCTCATGTGAAGAGGGCATAGAAATATTGTGCATGGTAGCCTTGTTGTGAGTGTTGTGGACTACCTGTTGCACTTGACTGAATATTGAGCCTGATCACCTCAATGTAAGGTTTTGTGTAAACAGAAGCCTAAAACACCCAGCAGGCTTATTAGGAACCTTCTATATATAATTATTAGAGATAAAACTCCTAGAAAGTAGCGATGGTCTAAAAGGGTTAGACAATTGAGCAAGTCAAGGAGTGCAGAGAATTGGGGATTAAATCAAAAGAAATGTGTCGGACGGTTTGCTATGGACATAGTAAACCTAGTTATATCGAAGAAGGTTGTTTGTAAAGTGTTGTCGGGTAGCCAAAGATTTTCCATCATTAGGAGCAGGATCTTAGTTGGAGACGAGTTGAGTAAAAATCTTCTTCACCTTGATGGGGCTTGGTTCAAGCTTCATTGCGATTACCCAATCCAGACTATCTTCTCTAGATTGAATCTAGGGGATTCTTCTACCTGGTTTCGTATTCTTAATACACGACAGGAGTAAAGTGATTACCCGTTGATGAGTTTATCTCATATGGCATGAATAGTGCTCTTATTTTCTTCATGGATGAGATTACCCTGAAGGTACCTCGCCAGCAAATTCAGTCGATGGTTTGTATTTTGGATTGTGGAAATACCACATTATAAAGACCTGATCCTTCATTAGGGAGCTTGTAGAGTGGATGAAGGAAGTAGAGAGTCAGTGAAAGAAGCTAAGAGCAGAAGCTTCGGCTAGGTATACGGGAGAACTTTTTAAGTTCCGGTCCAGAGAATGAAATGGTTTCTCCCTCAAGGGTACAGGGAACTAACCTTGTAGCGATTGCGAATTGAGAGAATACTAAGTGGAATCTTGGCTATGAAATGGAAACGGTTGAGCAAACTGTAACAAGACCCATCTAACCGTATATTGAATCAAGATAGAGATACGATTATACACGGTATGGAAAGCAAATGAAGTTATAAGTGTAACAAGAGAAAGAGACAATATATCTCCTACTAGCCTGAAGTAGGAACACTTTCAGACTAGAGGTGGCATACGAACCAAGTGTAATTTTTCCTACCTTTAAGGAAGTGTTAGAAAATCTAGTCATGTTCAAATTCTATCAACCTCAGCCACCACAGGAACTGGATGATAGGATCATCTTCAACATATTACTAGTAGAAGAATAAGGCTATTCAAAGAAGAAAGGCAAAGTTGAACAATCGCCTTTAGGTACCATTATATATGCTATGGGTGGAGTAACTCGATGAGAAATGTATTCGGACTCAGACGGGAGCAACAAAGATTTAAAGTATGCAACTAATCCCGATAGACCGAGGGAGCAATGACAAGGTAGGTTCTGACGAATGAAAACAGACAAGTTTCTGTAGTAACAATAGAACACGGTAGGAACGAGGTAGCAATAGAGGAAGTTTGGATTTATGGTTGGCCCACTAAAGAAAGAAAAGCTACCTAGTATGAGAAGTACGGTGCAGACAAGATTGTGTACGAAATACCAAGTAGGGTTACTTTGGCACTGGCCATAAGTGTAGCAGACCTAATGCACCAATATATGATCAAAAAGGATTTGGAAGCGTGCCCCATGAGGGGCAAGGTTACGATGTCGGAATTAGAGGTTGTTAGAAGAGTCTCCATATCTTGGACCAGATTAAATGCGATCAGCACCAGCGCACTAGGTTCCATCAGAGTTCCGTAGTTAAGTGTGCTCGGATGAGAGCAATATTATGATGGGTGACCTTTTAGGAAGTCCTCATATTATAACTTCAATAGGGAAGCAAGACCATCATTCCCATCTCTCACAGCAAATGGATTATATCCTGGGGGCAAGATATCATAAAGAATAGCCAGAAGGCTTAACAGTTAGGGTAATATGAGATATAGCCACTAAAACTAACACACCTCTTTATATTATATTAGGACAAATCCCCAATGAGATTGATAACATCGGTGCCCACAAAAGTGGGAAGTGGACATCAACACAATAGTCGAGGAATCCCCATGCTAACCAATTAAAGGAAAGTAGAAGAGTGGTAGGAACTTCGGCTGTTCCATAATCCTTTCCTTACGTGAAGCTGATCATATTTGGAGGGAACCAGTATCGCAACAATCATTGAGAAGTTCAACAAAAACGGCATGAGATCCGTTTAGCAAATAATAAGAAATGGAGTAAGTTCCGCAAAGGAAGGAGAGATTTTGAAGCAAGGACTATAGATATATTTAGAAGGAAGCTTTAGCATTACACCTAAAACTTAACGGAAGGGGGATTCATCACCGATCGAAGAGGACCAGATAGGCAAGAGTTTTGATATGGCCTGATCGGTTTCTCGAAAAACTTCGGTGAAGCCATTATGGCTACTATTTATTGAAGTTGATTGCTGTTGTAGCTTATAGTTTTCGTAATGGCAAGAACTTCTTCAGTTGGTATTTGGGACCCAGGGCACAAGTATCAGCAAGTTTACCGGAAAACATAGCACACAAGTAGTCAGACATGTGATAAAGAGGATAAGGAGTTTACTCGATGAATTCGATGATGGATCAGAACGTCAGCAAAACAAAGTATATGTTGGCACTCATATAATCCACGACAACTCTCTGTATAGATGTTGGAAAGGCATCTTATAAGACAATATGGTAAGGGAACTCTGTAGCTCCGATAAAAGGATATGACTTTTGGCTCTGGTTTTCACATTAAATTGTCTGTATCTCAATAGCTAGGAATTAACAAGGACATCAGACTAATAGAAAGAGTCATGAGTCTTAGAACTTAATCCGTATATTGGAAGCGACCTGAAAATTTCCTACAGGCAATAGGCACGAGGCAAAATTTTACCAAGAGGAATGAGTTTTAAGATAAGGCTCTTAGTTATAATTTTGAGAAAAGGCCTAAGCCTATGTTTCGAGTCGGAGACGAATTTATTATTGGATTAAGGGTAGCTGAGTGAATAAGAATTTTGGGAAAGAATATACGAACCTCCTTGACATAGGCATTGTCATTACTACATATTGACGTCAATTACTACGATAACTGCTAATATTTGCAATTGCAAATTTTCATGAGTTGAATATCTAAGGTCTCATGTACAAGTGGCAGAAGATTTAGCAGTACCACCAAGCAAGAGTAGTAGGATATAGGGCAAGAGAAATAAGTAGGAATCTTCAATAAACTGAACAGTGATTCAAAACATCATAAGAATTAGACCAACTTGGGCACCAACATACTTCTTATGGATCCTTTGTACTTACGGAGACAGTTCCTCATAGTCATCAGCAAGCCCTGCCGCGAAAAGGATTACCTCTGTAGGATAAGAGGTTTTTCCTCAACCATTCTTAGCCACGGAATTTTGGGGACAAAATTCTTTTAAGGAGGGTAGAATGTAACATCCCCACTTTCGTAAGCAAAACGTAATGGGAATTTTGAATTATTTCTTTTAGGCAGTGTGAGAATTTCTCAGGCAGCGCTATGCCATGCGATTCTCACACTTGGAATTATAGGGTAGTGTAATGCTGCCGTTGAAAATATGGCACTGCCCTATGTTAAAAATAAGAAAATGACAACAGTGCCCTTGTAAACCTTTATCAATTACAACGACACCCAAAATTTTTAGAAATTATATTTTGACCCCAAAGAATTATTTCCACAACAATCCTTGGACTTTTTATAAAATGACCTTTGTGTCCACCCCATAACTTTTTATAAAATGACCCTTATGTCCCCACATCTATAGGATTAGCAGAATAGGGTTTTAAACGGAGCAGAATCGCGTGGTGAAAGCGTAGAAGTTTAAATCTCTGCCGTTTGGGCCATGGAGACAGTCGGGTGTGAAATGACGTGGGATGCCCCTGGACTTGCTCAAAATTTCGAAAATGCCATTAGTTACAGAAAATTGAAAATAGAAAGGCTCCAGGTTTACGAAAATGTCTAATTTACTCCGTTAATTCACTTATTCGGTTTCAATAGTTATGTAAGGACAATTAGGAGTTAATTAGATATCAATCAAGAGCTAATTAGATATTAGTTAGAGAGATTAGGCTTAAGATAAATTAAAATGAATATGTAGATATCTTACAAACTATTAAGTAACTATTTACCGAATTGGAGGAAATCGGTAACTATTCGGTGTTCTAAACTGCCAGGGCCGAATCAGTAGAATTTTACACTAATAACCTTAGGTTAAATGGCTGAAATTCAGCCACCTCCACCACCATAGATGGCGCCATATGGCAGCCACATGATGAGGAAATTTGGCCAAATCATGACCATTGAAGCTAAATATCTCAAGTCATCCTTATCTAGTCATAAAGCCTAGAAAAAAATCTCACCCACCTCCCTCATATTACACCTCCACCAATGCTTCAGCCTTCTCTCATTTCTTCTCCTTCTTCTTCCTTTCTTTCCTTACCTCCATGACCAAGAACTTCAAGCTCAAGATTGGAAGCCTTCTTGACCTCAAATCCTCTTGCTCCTTTTATGAAAATTGATCCTCACCTCCTTCTCTACAAAACCCCTCTAACAATTTCATGATTAAGCACCAAATAGAACCTCCCCACATTCATATGAGCTGCTGCCATGATGAAGAAAGAAGGCTAGGAGTTGGTTCTTGGCCTCCTTGCTTCCATAGCTTCAAGGATTTCAAGGTAGGTAGCTCAAATCCTTAGTTGTTTGATGTATTATATGACTATGTGGCTGCTATGTTCCTCTCATGCCATATCTGTATGAGGGTGCTTTGATGTTCTTCTAATGTTTTGAGGTGAGGAAACTTGGGTTAAGTTGAAGAATTTATCAAAAGACTCAAAGGGGAGCTGGACAGAATCTGTCTTGCGAGGAAACCCTACGGCGTCCGTACTGGCGGAGTGTACGGCTCCGCCTACAGCCGTAGGAAGTGGATGAATATATTTTTATATGAAACTAGACATTCAGGGCTTTCCATACATATAAAATATAAGGCCATTGGATTAGTATAGAATTAGTTATGAATTTTTGAAGTTAGACCTAGGAATCTGGGTTCTCACCCGGGCAGCATGGGTTGAGAAGGGTGTATCCCACCCTATACAACCTCAAATTGAGTGCAACCAAAGATGTTTGAAATCTAACACATGAGAGAACATCCCATAACAATTTCAGGATTTAATTCGTTGTCCTTTGATCCCAGCATATCAATGAAGTTGGCTTAAGTTTAAACTGGCCTAGAACAGGACAGACCAGTAGGGTAATGTTTCGAGGGTCATAACTCAAAATCTACTTAGGCAAATGACATGAAACTTAACTCATTTTAAAGCTTGTTGTGTTAGCCTTAGTTTGATATAAAATTCGCATGATTTCACCTAGTTTTCAATTTTTAGTGAATTTTCTTCTATAGGAACCCAATTCTGGCTAAGAACAGTACATGCTAAGATAAAATGTTTATATCTTGAGTTATACAACTCAAAATGAGATGGGACCAAAAGGGTTAGAAACTAGACACATAATGCTATGACATATCCAAAAATTAGACTCAAATAAGTTGAATTACAATAAAGGTGGAGTATACCAAAATCGGGCAGAATAGGAAGGAGTAAACTGAAAACCTTATAGATGCTTGAATTGAACTTGATGAATGATTCTATGAATATCTATATAATGGCTGATCCATATTGAATTACAAGTTTGAAAGATTGTACTGGTGGTCTGGCACTATTCATGGGGAAGCGGACTCGATCCGTTATCTTTGCGAAATTACGGCAAGGATTTATGAGAACTTATGCTATGAATGATTATGCTTTGAGTGTATTTACGTTTACATGTCATATTCATGAACATCATGCATGCAAGTATATGCTTAGAACATGATATGATATATAAAGTATGAGACATACTCATGAATGCACCAAGCGTCTGCATGCATGACAAGATATGAAAAGGAAAAAGATAATAAGAACTTGCAAGAAAGACGTACCAAGCTACCACGTGAGGCATGGCATATACCCAGCTAGCGTGGGCCAGAGCGGTACTGTCTAAGACTTGGGCCAGCCCCCGACCAGATTTAAGGGGAATAGACCGGTGTGAGGGTCGGGGAAAGTAAACCCGTCACTCATGTATAGGTACGAGCTCGGACCTGAAAAGCAGGCTATCACCCAGGGGTGAGAAAGGCCATTCACCTCCGGGGGACCAATTACAGAAGAGCAAGGTTAAATTGCAAGTTAAAGAGAAAAATGAACTAAGTCAAGTGCACTTGCATACAATCAAATACAAGCATCTATATGTGCATTTCTAATCATCTCATTATGTCATGATGCTATTATGACTCTTACTGAAGCATATTGTACTATCTGTATCTCTATGTCAGTCATATGGAATGGCAAATGGTTGTTAAAATATGACCCGCTTCGAGAACGGTGTTTTCAACTTAAAATTGAACCACTGTGTGTTTATATGTGCTCATATTTTCATAAGAAATCGAAGCGGCTGGAATGTTTATGATGGCATTATAAGACTGTTTTGAGTTACCTACTGAGAACCTTAGGTTCTCACTACCTGCTTGTATGTTTTTCTTTTCCGTAAACATTCCAGCACCCAAGTTGGAAACCAAGTACAAAGCAGAGTACAAGGCCATTCATGGAGCAAGTATCGGGCGTGAGCCAGATCAAGAGATCGTTAAAGCTAGTAACGACTAATCAGAAGTAGACGTTGTGTATTATCCCAGTCACAGTTTCTTTTAAAGTGTAATTATTTTATATTTTTTCCATGTATCAGAGACTATTAGTCGGTAATAAGGTAAGCAATTAAAGGGCCATGTATTATATTTTCCATATTTTAAAGTTTTCTTAGCACAGTGACAACCTCTTAATATAACTCCATGACTCGAGCATGGCTTATATAATAGAGGGTGTTACATGTGGTTGTGTAATATCCATCACGCACCACTCCCTTGAGTGGCTGTGTAGTACCTCATCCTAGGTGCACCCAGAGCTAACGCTTACTGCAGTTAGCCTACAGATCCTGGCCTAGACTTTTTCAAGTCTTTCGTTTCCATTGTACATAACATTTAATAAGGATTCTCATAAAACATACCAATATATCTTAATACTTCAAAAATAAATAAAGTCCATAACTTTCTCCAGAAAACTTTTTAATCTAGTCTCATAGAAAATCCTTATAAAATTACTTTTTTTCCTTTCAAACAACAACAGTTCCAAGGCTTATTAGAAAACCAATATAATAAACATTTACCATACTTTTTCGAAAATCAAGTCATTGCCTCATGTGATCAAGTAGAAATAAATAAGCTGCCCAAAATTTAAGGAAATTATGTGATCAAGGCTTGCTAAGGGACTTGTCCCCTATGCGTCGATCACGGCTCGGGTTGGGTCGTGATATGCTTGGTGCACCAATACACCACCAGCTCTAATGCATTGTACACTCCCCTTCACTTTCTTCTTTCTATTCATCGTTTAACTTTTCGCGCCATCGGCTGGCTCCCGCACCACCCCCACTGCCGCCCCCACTCCTGTACTTTCACCCTTACCTTGCCTTGATTGTCTCAATGCTCCGAGCGAGATCATGTGGCGAGGTCTTCCTTTTCACCCTTCGCCAATGCCCCATCTATGTAGTGGACATTGGCGTGGTATGGCACTGACCCACAATGGAGAGAACACTTAAGGCTCTAGAACCCAAATAGCAGAGGTGGCGATTGACGTCATGAACCAATGTCTATTCGCCCCTTTCTAAGAGCGCGGCGATGGTTCGAGGAACCAATAGGGCGCTGATGTAGCATCCTTCTCCTTTGACAAACCAAAATCATGACACAACCATGGTTTTGCTTCCCAGTCAATCGGCAATGGCTGATGGTAGTGGCAGCAACCACGATTTGCGACCCCTGGTAGTGGCGGCAGCCGCTAGATTCAGTGGCAGTAGTAGTCACAACTCGCAACCTAACAGTGGCGGTGTTAGCAGGAGGCTAGTGATGATGGTTCGGTGGGGGCGAGTTGGCTTTGCTGAACCCGGTGATGGTGGCTATAATCGATGATGCTAGGAATGGGGAAATGGGGAAATCGAGTTCTACTACGATGCAATGATGATAATTGGTGTATGGATGCACCATCAGATCTTAACTATTTATCTTTTAAGGTGCATCAATCACCATAAAAAACTAGGTGTATTTTAGAAGGACTCTAAGAATATATATTACTTCAGTATGCACATTGGTATCATCAGCCTAACGAAAAAAATATCACATTAATAGGTATTATTATTTACATTTATTTTTTTAATTATTCTGAGAGTAAATAGTAATAATAATTTAAAAATAAAAGTTAGAAAATAAAATAAAACTTATATAACAATATAAATAATATTAAGATCCATTTAATTTAAACTTAAAATATTTTTATGATATAAATTTTTAATTTTTTTTATAACTTACACTATTTACTTGAAATAATTTTTTAATTTCGATCATTTAATATTTTAAAAAATATTTTTATTTAAAAAGCATTTTTCAAAAAATAAAACAAAACAGCCCCTTAATATCAGCGTTTAAAAAGGCAATATTACTTTTGGAATAGTACTTAAATTAAAAAAAATTATTATGATAGCTGCCTTTTTAACACCAAATTGTCACCCACTCACTGCAAATTCTCCTTCGATTTGTGCTCTACGAAAGAACGCATGTCCTTTTTTGAAGCTAATAAAGAAGAGTAGTGTTGGCAAAAGTCGATGGCAGCTAAGTTTTTGAACTCAACAACTCTTGGATTTTGGTGGATCTTCGTTCCAACCGTTGTACCTATCAACAAGAAGTGGAATTACAACATCAAAAGGAGAGTTAATGGGATGATAAAGTGTTAAAAAGCTTGTTTGGTGGAAAAAGGATACAATCAAGTAGGGGAGCATAAACTATTTTGACACATATTCCCAAGTTGGAAAGATATCCACTTTTCAACTCCTCCTGGCTTTAGCTTATATTTGATGCTAGTTTCTTCATTGGTTAGACGTAGACAATGCTTTTCTACTTGGAGACTTGGAGAAGGATGTATATGTGAAAGTGCCACCCGGGGTGACCACTTCCCGTCCCAACCAACTTTGCAAACACCTTAAATTACGGGTTGAAACAAGCAAGTAAAAATTGGTTTGAAAAGCTCTCTTTCTTGCTAGGTCAGTGCAATTATCATTGTGCTCATGCACACTAGTCCTTGTTTCTCAAATTCAGTGATGAGTCAAGCAATGCCTCCATGTTTATGTAGATGACATAATGTTGGCAAGGAACTCCACTGTTGAATTTAACTCCGTCCAATGGAAGCTTCATTCACACCTTAGAATCAAATACTTGGGTCTTCTTCAGTATTTTTTTCAAGTTAGAAGTCGCTCACTTATGACATGGAATTTTTCTCTACCAATGGAAATATTGTCTTGACTTGCTACATGATGCTAGGGTGGGGTGCTAGGTTCGAAACCAGCCTCTTCCCCTATAGAATGCAGTGGTCGACTTACTTAGAATGGGGGCGCATCCTTTGCAGAAGTTCAAATATATCGTGGGTTAGTGGGACGGCTCCTATATCTCCCCATTACTCGTCTAGGTATTTGTTTTGCTACTCAACAACTCATCCAGTACATGGCCCAATCCATCGTGCAACATTATCAACATGCAATGACAATTCTTAGATATTTGAAGGGCTTTTTAGGCCATGGGTTGTGTTTCCCTGTACTTATGAGCTCCTGTCACTTGGCTTCAACAATGCCAACTAAGTTAGGTGTTTGGACAATAGACACTCAATCTCGGGCAACTGTGGATATGTCCAAAATTTCCTATCAAGTTAGATGATTCAACTGGACCCATATCAGGTATGACAAATATTTGAGATGACTCAGCTACGTAGCCTTCTGAATTGTATGTTTCTTCACTTGGAGTGAGATGTACTTGGGTGTTTCAGTGCCTATGGTTGGCTTGAGTTGGTAGCATGGTTTTAAATTGCGGTCTTCAATTGCAATTGCAGCCACAATATTGCTATTACGGTGCCTTTTGCATCTGCATCGCCGCGGCAATTGCGGCCACGTCAGTTAAGTTTTCCCACAATTTTTTACATCACAACACAACCACAACTACAACCACAATTTAAAATCATGCTTGGTAGATTCAAGGGATGCCATATCACCTAATACCTTCGGCCAACTAGAATATGAGTTATTACTCAGACATTCCTTACATTAGTCACTATTAGGATAGAGTATTAAGAGTCATATATTTGAAAAAGAAAAAAGAAAAAGGAAAAGAAAAGCTTAATGTTGAGTGTCGAAGGAGATGGGCTATATTAGATGAATTTTAAGTGCTACTCTTGTTGTTGTATATGATGAAGTTTTTCTTTTAAGTTCTTGGTGATACTGGATGATATATAATGCCAGTGGCCGTGAATTTCAAGCTTAGTTATATTTTTTACGTGTGTGTAATTAAATTCATCTTTATCGCTTTAATAAATGAGTTGATTGTGTTTAGTTTCTTTGCTCGAGGACTATCAATAAGCAACTTTCAATATTGCTATAAAGTAATAAGAAATAACTTTTCATTTAACCTTATAGATGCAACTAAGTCTGCATTTACTTGATGAATTCCCATGAGAGGTGGCTGGATGCATGTTAAGAAAGATCTGGTTATTGCAATCTATTTACTTAGTGAGGTTCATGATATGTGACCAGAATAATCAGGTTAGTTGACAATGTATATTTTGATATTGTTGAAATTAAAAGGAGGATAAAGAGAATAGTTTTGAATAATTGTGATATTATAAAATAAAAACATTGAATTATCAAACACTTGGATGATTCAAGTAAATTTACACTTGTTTCTCTTAAACAAGGTCATAAATTTGAGTCTTATAAATAACAAAAAAATGAGAAAATTTTACCCCCATAATAAACCAACTTAGTTAAAATTAGAATAGTTAAGATCCATTAGATTTTGGATAATAATGGTTTATACAAAAAATAAAAAATAAAATACTAAGTTAATATTCATATTTTTACAAATAATCTAAGTCAAATGTAACTATAAAATACAAGTAGTATAAACATAATCACACTCATAATATAACATAATAATTATATATTCTAACCTTTGGCTTCAAAGTGAAACATAGTAAAGCATTCCAAATTTTTATCAGTGAACACAATCGGCATAAAGAAATAACTTAAGAATATAATGGATTCCATTTGAAGACGAAGCATTTAATGGAGTTCAAAAAGGGTAAGGTTCATTTTAACGCCGAAATTTGAATTGTAATATAAATTTTATTTTCACTTCCAATTTTTTTTGCTTAAAATCTAGATTTCATGTTAAAATTTTTTAAAAGAATTAAAATATGAATTGTAATTCTTATTTTAATTTTGTCATTTAAAAGTGTGATGGAAAATTTAAAGTTTTTAAAAATATTAATACAATAACAATTTTTGTCATGTTATAGTAACGTTTCTTATTATAAATATTTTGTTGTGAAAATTATTTGTATACAAAATAATGAATCAGAAGCTAGAAACTTTTTATATTTTAATTAAATATTTTTTATAAAAATATTAAATTTCAATAAAAATGATTGCTAACAAACAAATAAGAATGAGATAAAATCATGGAGACTTCAATGAGGAGAAAAACATTCAATTTTATAAGTTTTAGAATTGAAACTTCTTAGAATATAAATTAGGAATTGAGAAAATCATCATATTTGGTTTTCAATTTCATGAAATCCATTTGTGAAATTATATTTTTAATTCTATATATTATTTCAAACATAAAAATTAAAATTTAGAATCTCAATTTTAATTTTAAACTTTATAATTTCATGCTTAACCATTCTTCAAAATTAGATGTAAGGGAAAAAAAATATTTTATCTCCTTAAACTATAAGCTATGTGCATTTTATTTTCAGACTTTTAAAAATATACAAATTGATCCTTAACTTTTTTTAATTGTGCAAATTGATCTTTCTATTATTTTTAATAACCAAACTATCCTTACCTTCTTCCCCTCCCTCTCCTCTTTTCGATCCTTCTTCAAGCTCTTTTTCCTCCCTTTCTCCTCCACTGCACATCATCCGATATCACCTCCACCCTCAAGAAACTAAAATTAAACCATCCAGTCTTGTTCATTTGTAATTTTTTTCTCTCTGTCAAAAACCTCAGACACCCATTTTCTTAGTTTAAAAAATATGAAGAATATGAGATTTGTAAGATTTGACGGGATGATGTTTTACCATGAAGTGTTTATCTTTACCACTGGTAACTACTCTATTTAATACTAATAGATAGTAAAGCTATTGCTTATGAGGGTTTTATTATTTTTTTAATAGTGAGAACTTCAATTTTTTTAAGCCCTTAATTGAGGAAAGAGGTTAAATATCTCCGTGCTCTGCTACTGTATTTGATAAGTGCTATCCAATGAATACAATGCATTAGCTTATAACTTATATTTGCTAAATAACATTTGTAGACCATTTTATTCTAATGCAAGCTGACATGACATGTATCTGGAAAATTAACTGATCATTATGAATTGACCGTGAAACAACCATACGCCTTGGTTATGAAGCTTACAATAACTTTCTGGATTACACCTTCCTTGCAGATCGTGAAACAACCATACGTCAATACTATGAAAAAGTGGATGTGTGAGGTTTTTTGATAGAGAAGTAAAAATTACAAATGAACAAGGGTGGATGTTAAGTTTTGAGTGGTTCCGTTTTAGTATTTTGAGGATGGAGACGGTGTGGGAGATTGTGGGATGGAAGGAAGAGGGAAGAAGAAGAGCTTCAAGAAGAATAGGGTGAAAGAGAGGAAGGGGAAGAAAATGAGGATAATTTGGCCACTAAAAGTTACAGAATAGTCGATTTGCACGATTAAGAAACGTTAGAGGTCGATTTGCACATTTTTTTAAAATTTGAGGGTAAAGTGTATATAATTTATAGTTCAGGAATAAATTGTTTTTCCCCCTTATATACAAAGAATATGTTCTCAAGAGAAATTTTAATTTTAACCAAATCTAGTTTGGCTCATATGGTTAAAAAAATGCCACAAAATATCACAAATTTCAATTTAACATTTTTTTTTAATTTTATCTACAAATTTCTAGGCAATAACATATATAGTCAAATTCTATCACAATAGTTAGCAAAATATAACTTATTAACCACACCTAAATGTAACATCTTCCCAAGTATGACACTATGCTTAGGTCATACTATCGTACTTAAGGGTTGCTACTAATAAATTAGCGGACCACGTTTTGTTACGTACAATATTTATGGGAGAATAGTGTGATAATTATTGCATTGTGCTGGATAAAATATAAAAAGGTGAAAAAAAAATGTAGAAACTTCATTTGAATACATAAAGACCACATTATGGTCACACTTATTAATTTAAATAATCAAACGTTTAGTCTTAACAACTTTTTAAAAATACAAAAGAGCCTTGCTAAGAGTTTCAAGTATGATATTAACCATCCGATATTGATTACATATAACCTTACAGGAATAAGGGCTCTAGTGTAGCAAAACATTATTTGTCACAGCATTGACCCCTTGTTGCCCAACTTTGTAGTCTCTGGCATCCCCAAACCCTTTTCGTCAGGATGCTTCAATTTTGATCACATACTCCTAGGAGAATCACTACTATGGCCAATTGAGCCGTTTGGAGATGACATGGAAATACATAAGAGTAAGGATTATAAATTCTCAGTAGGCAGTTCTAGCTAACATATACAGTGTCATCGTGGTAGCCCCAACCACTTCGATTTATTATAAAAAGTGTGATCATACCATAACAAGAAAAAAATTCATTTTACAAAGTTCCAAAACTATCCTTTTCGAAGTAGGTTTCTTTTATTCAAGCACTTAGTTCAAGACTCATAACATTCATATAATTTATATCAGTACATAATCAAAATAGAACATAATGCCGAAAATGTATGAATGAAATATTTCTCCTACTTGTTACCTTCCTAACAAAAGTGGTTGCACTCAAATTAAAGGTCTATAGGTCTATAGGTCTATAGGGCGAATTATGCCCATTAAGTTGTACACTACGCAGGTTTATCTGCCTCAGCTCACAACCCATTTCAAAAATTCATAACTTATTCATCTTAGGTCTAATTGATCTTGAATTTCATGGGTATGCTTTCCTATACTCTCTTATGAGTTAAGTTTCAATTAAAATTTGTTCCACTTCATTTGGAATTTCCTAGCTTGAGTTATTCTTCACAAATTAATTGTTGTCTAGTTTTACTCAGCATGGTAGGTTTTCTATTTTGGGTTCTTTTGATTCTCTAACTCAATATTATTCACTAATCCAATTTCACAAGTTTTAAATCATTAGAATAAGATCATATATATAATCTTTTTCAACCCCAAATAAGGGTAGTAAAATAAGTTGAAAATCCTAGTCTCATGGAACTATATCAACATATAGTTAAGTTCTAAGGCACGTACCTTGATTCCAAAGCTATAAACATATCAAAACTTTGCTCCTTGAAACTGTAAAACTTCCCTAAATAACCAAGCACCAATAACTTCCTTTCTTTCCTTCTGATGGTAGTAGCTTCTATGGGCCAAGGGAGGGGGTTTTTAGCTTCACTTAATGCTATATGATGATGGTGAAGCTTAGTTATGGGTGCTCTTTGAAGGAAGCAAAAGAAAGAGCAAGGATTCAAGAAATTGTGAAGCAAAAATGAAGGGTGAGAGAAAGGAAAGGGCTATAGATTTTTGAGGAGAGGAGAAGAGGATGATCATCATCTTTTATTGCAGTTTTTATTAATTAGAAAAAGAAAAAGTGTAATTTGACTTTTGAATTTTTTTGTGGTCATAATTTATTCTTAGAATTATGAACAATGTGGTCATTTTCTAACTACATTTAATATGTGTTGTCTAATAATAATTAGATATTCTTGTATTTTAAATTCCTACCAAGTTAATTTCTTATGCTTAAAAAAATTGTTGCTAAAATTTTTAAAGTACGGTTAAGATTTTAGTATCTATGAAATTTTAACTATATCACATTATCACTTTTATTATTTTATATTCTTCTTTCTATTTATAAACTTAGTGTTAATTAATCTTTAAAAGTGTTAGTTATATACACAATTAAATCGGGATGTTATATAATTAATAATAACAATATAACATAACTCATCATAAATTAAATATAAAAAAATAAAAAATTGAGATCAGGTCATAGATTTGGGTATTGGATCATCGGGTTTAAAATTACCAAACCCAATGTCCAAATCGATCATGATCGTGTTTTGTCAGATTATACCTGATTGGACCTGATGACCCGAACCAACTCAAATCAATTTAATTTGTTCAGTTTGGATTTATTGGGTTCATTAGATCTATCCTATCCGCTTACACCCTTGAATAGAGTCAAAGGTCCATATAGCAGTTAGCAAGGTGACTTGACGGAAAGGTCCATATTAAAACTATCCCAACATATGGAACTAGGCAATAGGAATGATATAGTCATAAAATAGTATACCTTTTTTTTTTGGGTCGGTAATATTGGTATACTTCTTTTTTGTTCTTTTGGGCTAGCCCCTATTTGGGGGTCGAGGGAGGAGGGTGGGAGGAACGGGGCCATTGGCCCTTAGGAATGGAACCCAATTGACCTTCAACTCCTCCTAGGGTACACTATCTTAGAGGCCATGCATATGACCAGTTGCTTTCTACCTCCAAGTGCCAGTATACTTTTTTTTTTTTGGTCACTAATGTACCAAACTCATTCACACAACTACTAGGGCTTTGCCTTTGGGGATTGACCATGCGTCCCCTAATGTGCACTTCTTGTAAGCCCAACAACTTGACCACTTTACTAACGCCTTGCATGCCTGGTCTACTTCTTCAAAATGCTTCATTGTTGGTTTTTGGTACATAAGAGGGTCGAAGCCCAAAAAACAAAAAATGTGGGAAGGAAGTAAAGGCCCAAGGGGCCAGAAGAAACCGTGCAACTTAAGAGAAAAAAAAAAAGCCAAAAAACCCTTCGACTTCGCTTGCGAGCCAAATCCCAATCCTTGCTTCAAAATGTTAAAGTGAAAAGAAACTAGCTTAATACTCAAGGAAATGCGCACAACCTTCTAATAAGATACATATTTGGAATCCAAAGTCACAACTAGAATTTCTAGTTATATACATTATAAAATCCAAATTATCTGCGAAATACGTTTTCCAAATTCACCTTAAACATCACTTGGAAGCCTAAAACACTTTAAAGAACCTCAAAACACATATAAGGTGAGGTAAAGGCTAAGATGAATACTGACCAATTCCAAAATAGAAACGTAGAGGAAATACAAAGCACAAAGGTCACAAACGATGCCATCTTGATGCCAGTTAATATTTTGGAATAAGATCGAAAATGTAATAAAAGATAAAACATTTTACCGATAGGACTGTGTGTCTTGTGACATTAAAACAGACATCTTTATCCTGTTTATACTACTGATCAACAATTTATTAAGTGAAAATGTAAAATGACCTTCTCATCAGAAAAAATAAATAAATAAGACTATTACGAGTATAACCCAAAAAATACTCTTTAACGCAATAGCAGGTCCTAATAGATAAAACTACATAACTTCTGAAATACTTTTTCCGGTTCAAAATAATGGTAAACTTTGGTCATTTGCATATGTATTAAAGAATTCAAAATTAAGGATTGATTATAAAATATTTTTATTTAATATTTAATTTATTGTATTAATATTATATTATTTATTATGTTTAGAATTGTGTGGAGATTAAAATAAAAAAAATATGCAATAAATATTTAATCAAAACGTGAGAGTAACAAATAATATGAATAAAATATTTTTACTTAAAGTTACAGTTATTTTGAACCGTAGGGAGTAATCCTTACATGCTTTCTGGTGCGGGCTTAATTAGTTGAAGTGCTTCTTCAAGTAGAGTCAGCAAACATATAATTTACAAGTAAATATTTAGTAATAGTTTAACCAAAAAAAATTAATGGAAACATTTAATTGAACTACTGTACCTAATCTATAAAACATTAACTGTTTTCTAAAAGTTTTGCAAGTCGCATGGATGGGGAAGACAAATAGGTATAATAGCAAATTCCATTTCTTACACTGTTCACTCCATCATATTAAGAAAAATGTGAAAAAAAAAGTCTTTATGTAATCATTTTTAGATTTAATAGAAAGAAGAAGATTAAACTTTTAATTGCTTATCTTCATTGGTCGGTGCTACTAATATAACATGTCACCCTTCTGAATGTACGAACAATTTAAAAGAGCTTCAAGGTATTATGCTTTGAGCTCTTATGCTTTTACTTACCCTTTTAAATGTCAGATTGCGCTGATTTTTAGCATAGTTAGCAGCTGTAAATCAAGATCTTTTTAGACAAAATGCATGTAGCATGTTGGTTTGGCACAAAATTGACCTATTAGTATTACTGTATTAGATAAACGACATTCCGCTAATTATGCGAACAGCGTGTTCCATACTAATTACACTTTGCTCTTTTCAAATTCCAAATGATCGTTGATGGAATATTCCTTTGTTTATTTGTCAGTTCTCTGGCTGGTTTCACATCTTGTCCGTTGTTACAGTGTTGATGTGCAAATTTACCAAGCTGAGATTCTAATTCATGTGCTCGTTGACCATGACACTTGACTTCTTGGACCTGGAAATTTCATTTTATTTTCTTTTCCTGCCAAACATTGTAATGAAAGCGTTATGAAAAAGGGAAGCTAGTAACATGAATTGAAATGAACATAAAGTTGAGAGTTTAGTCATTTTTAAAAGGCATGATTCATTGTTTTAGAGACTCGTGTGTTTTGATAAGGTCAAAGTTTTTGGCAGAATCTTGGTTATGTCGCAGTGATTGTTTCAGAAGCTGTTGGTCATTCGGGTGGGATTTGGATTCTCTCTTAGCAAGGTCTGGTGAGGTTGTCAATTATTGATCCTCAGGCTAGTGTGTTTCTACGAGGGTTTCTTATGCTTCTAAGGATTGGATATTCTCGGTGGTGTATGCTAGTCCTATCCCTTTGGTGAGAACCCATCTTTGGAAGTATTTAGTGGAGTATAAGGATAGGAGTGTTCAAATCCAATCCAATCAAAACCGTCAAACCAATCTAATCCAAACTGAAAACAGATCAAAATCCCAAAAGTTTGGATTTGTTTGGATCTTATTTTTTGCAAACCGCTTGGATCAGATCGGATTTCGGATTTAATTTTCAAAATCAATCTAATCCAATCCAAACCGAAAAATGTTATATAATATAATTTTTTATTATTAAGTTTGTACTTTTACTTATAATAATTTTAATTTATCACATAATTTTCTATATGCATATGTTATTCTCATTTAAATAGTATTTTATGCATATTATATGAATCACTTTTATTTTTTATTTTTATTTATTTATTTTATTGATTGAAGTTACTTTTCATTTATAATACTTAAAATTTTCTTTTATAATTAACTGATTAAACCGATCCAATCCAAACTGTAATATATTTTATTATTTAGATCAGATAAATTTTTTACCCAAAACTCTACATTGTGAACACCCCTAGTATAGGGACCGTGTCTCTTCTCTGTGGCTATTAATGGGTGACTTCAATGATATTTTGTCACCCTTTGAGTTGAAGGAGGTGATTTTTTGTTTCATAGATCTGAACTATTTTCCAAGATGGTGACCCAGTGTCCTTTGATGGGTCTTAATGCATGTGGTAGTAAATTTAAATGGGTAAGGAATTGTCAGGGTGGCGTCCTAAAGATAGGGATCTTGTGACTGTAACTGGCAGCTGCTTTTTTCTTGAAGTCTTTGTTGAGCATCTTTGTAGAGTTTACTTTGATCATAATCTTATCATGCTGAGGTTTGAGGGTTGTCCCCCTTCTAAAGGTGAGAGGCCTTCTTGTTTTGAGGCTAGTGGAGTTCTCATCCAGATTTTTCAATTGGTGAGGGAGGATTGTTGGTGTTGTGGGGGCCATGATGTTTAATTTGCATTGTTTCTAGTTAAGGAATGGGCAATTCGCTTTAATAGGGAGGTGTTTGGCAATGTTTTTTGTGGGAAGAGGCACCTTGAAGGTTGTATCCATGGTATCCAGTGTCAATTGGAATTTGTCACTCTTCTAATTTGCTCCAGTTTGAGAAAGAATTTCAGCATTAGTATCAAGAGGTTCTTCATCAAGAGGAATTTCTGAAGATGGAAGTAGCACAATAAGGGGGGTTGAATAGTATTTTCAAAAACTATTTTGTACTTGAAAACTTAAACAAACTTTCTTTAGTCCTTGGACTTGGATTGCAGAAGCATTTTATATTAGAAACAAAAGTTATTGTATTCACAATAACTTTGTTTGGCAACAAAAAGATTAAGCCCACAGAATAATACACAAGTTATAAAAATAATAAAGAGTGATAAGGATAGAAGATCACACAAGGAAGTTTTACACTGGTTCGACCAAACCACTTGCCTACGTCTAGTTCCCAACAAACTAGTTGAGATTTTATAGTATTCTTTAATACAAGCTTCTCCAAGTTGACAATCAAGTAATTCTTCTTAGCCTCTCCAAGCTAACCAAAACAGAGTAGTATTGACCTAGCCTTTCCAAGCTAATAAGACAAGTAGTATTTTCCTAGCCTTTCCAAGCTAACAATGACCACTACCAGGTTAGGTTACAATCAAGTATATGAAGGTTTGTGTTTGATTAGCACCTACACTAGATCACTCAAAGTGTATAAACAATTTGATACAGAGTGGAGTGACTTCTTACAAATCTCACCAAGAGAATATTAACTATTACAAAGCAATGAGAAGATTTTTCTCTCACGAGAAGTTATAGAAAGTAATTTTCTAGATGCTCAGAAAGTAAAGAAAGATGAAAACTTGATAAGAGTAGGATTTCTAACTTCTTCTTCTTCATTTTTCAAGGTTTATATAGACTTTGAAATCTAACCATTGAAACTTCAGACCTTAAGCCTAGAGCTTGTTAGGTTCACTAGTTTAAGACTAGATAGAGAAGTAGGTTGCTTTCTTTCTCAGCAAGTAAGTATATCACCAAAGAGGAACACTAGTTGTTTGAGTCTACCACCTTTTTAGAGTGTCAACACTCCTTTTAGATCTATGTTTTGTCAAGTTTGGCCTTTAGAAAAGATCTATAAATCGTGCAGAGGTGACAGTGAAGTATTTTATGTAGATCAACTTTCTAAAGATCACCCTTCTGGTCAAAGCCTTCTAGATAGATCATCCTTTTGATGTGCTTGTGATCCTTCTAATAATTTAATATCCATTTGATGACATAAATACATCCTTCTGATACTTTTGATACACTTTTTGTGAGAAAAATTTTGGAATCATAGATTCTCTTGTGAAAATGTTCTTTTCTTAGAATTATATATATGAAAAAATAAGAACTTTTTAGAGAATTTGTTTAAGAAGGAAATTTGTATGATTCAATTCTCTTCAATGAGCATATAACATGATCTAGTGCAAATAAGAACAAATACTTGAATAAACTGTGAGCCCTCACAAAAGATTTTAGTAAGGATTGATTTGTTATCCATCAAAACCCATAGCTTGGTATATCTCAGACCACTTGGTGGCTTCTAAAGAGTATTTGAGCTTACAATTTCTCTTTTTTTGATGATGGCAAACCAATACTTAAGAAAGGCTTTTGTTTTAAATAAAAACTTTGAAAGCGCATAAGCATACATATGGTTTGTGTTAATTTCAATCTTTCTGATTTGAAAAACATACTTTTTGAAGTTAATCATGATTTGTTATGTTATCCAAAAACTTCAAAAAGTATATATGTAGTTTTTGGCCATTAAGAACATTTTGAACCATACTATCATTTTGCTCAAACTACGATATTTAGCAGATATGCAGTTCATGCTTAAATCAAAGCAAAAAGTGGAAGATTATCATAATATACGAGAATGATAACTTTACAAAAAATAGAAAAATGCATAATCAGAGCAATAAAATAATCAACAAAATTGTGATAGATGTCAGAGCAATAAAATTGTGATAGATATTAGAGCAGAATATGCATAATTAGATATAAAAAAATATCATAGCATAAATTATCATAGCATTATTATAGCAGAAATAGCTTAAGATAAATATCAAAGTAAAAAATAAATCATTATAACTAGAAATATAATAATTCATTCAACCAATAGATATTGTTTTAAAGAAATTGTTTTAAAAATACTATGAATGCAAAATGTAAAATGCAAAAACATGAAATTTATGCTTTGTTTATAATATCCTAGCTCTAGCTCCCCCTCAGCTAAAACTTTTCTTTTCTTCTCCCCCTTTTGACATCAATAAAAGACGACTAAGAATCATAGAAGACCATCGCTAATTGCCCTTCATGTCTTCTTTCTGAAGAGCTCTAATCATCTGTAACATCAGATTATTCATTTTGTCCATCCTTCTTTCAAGAGCATGTTGATTGGCCATTATTGTTTATTGGTTGGCCAGAATGAAATCCATCTAAACTTCAGAAGTATTAGGGAGGACATTATCTTGGGTTCTAGGTGGTTCTTCGAAAGGTAGTTTCTCAGTGTTGGCAGGTAAAGACTTTGCAGAATCAAAACAACTTCAATTATTGTTTTGTCAAACCTTGGGCTAATAGTCAACATTTGGCTGTAGATCGGGTAGCAAGAATGTCTTGAGAGGCAAGCACAATTAGATTCTACATAGAAGTGGAGATGATGGCAGCCTCAGAAGCTGGAATAGCATCAACTTGAGCTTCTCTCTCCAAGGTTCCTTCTGGTGCAGCAGCTTCAATTCTGGTCTCAGTTCGTTTAGCCGTAGTTCCTTCTGGACTAGCAGGAACAATTTGTAGGTTCTATGGTTGAGTTCTAGTTTGTGTAGCTTATTGTTCTGAGGGCACAATCACTCTTCTTATCTCAAAAAGAGGATTTACCTCTTCTATCACCACAAAATGTTGTTCTATCTCTTGAGAGATAGAAGAGCTTCTTGGTTCTGATGCTCCAACTCCGGTGGCTCTATTTCTTTGTTTCTAGAGCCAATCCTATTCTCTCAACTTGTTTTCATATGCTTTTCTTCTTGCTTTTTTGATGGGAGAGGGAGTGGATTCTCTAGAAGGTACAGTAGGAGCTTTTTTCACCTTCTTCTTCCCTTTTCGTTCCGGAACCTCTTTTGGAGTAGGCTCTTCTTTTGCATATTTCTTTATGACAATCCCTCTTTGAGCAGGTCTAGCAGCTCAAGAAGTAGGAAGGGCAGCAGGAGTTGTAGCAATATCAGCCATGTTGATGGGTTTTGCAACAATTGCAGAAATATATCTTCAGCTTTTGAGGAAGAAGAAGACTCTTTAGCAAGTTTCATCAATCTTCTCTCATCTTTTTTTTCTTGCCTTTCTCAAAAGGCTAGGACTTGGCCTTTTTAGTGCTAGGCACCATAGCAGCAGTAGCAACAACAGCATCTTTTTTTTTCTTGCTCACCTTCTCTTTCTCCTTTTCTTGACCTTGGGGTTTCAATTCCAAAGCAAAGAAGGCCTTCATGGTGGTTATGGGTCTTTTGTTGTTAGCTCTATGTCCATCTAGAGGCAATAATGCCCTAATGAACACCCTAGTGAGAAATATGCCATAGAACAAAGTAGCATGTCTTCTCTTTTCAACACTAACAATAGTAATGATGAAATCAATAATCAATCTCACCAGAGTGATCCTTCTTCTGGTCATAAGGCAAAACATTACCATTTGATCTACATCCATCATTACATCAGTACTCTTACTCCTAGGTAACATAGTGTGTTGAACAACAGAGTAGAAAGGCCGAATAGGAATGAATAACTTGAAGATGGAAGTAACACAAGAAAGGGGTTAAATCATGCTTCTTAAAAATTGTTGGTTCCTAAAAATTTTGACAATCTTTCTCAAGTCTTTGGACTTGGAATGTGGAAGCGTTTTGAGTTAAAAAAAGAAGCTATTGTTTTCACAATAACTTTGTAAGAGAGCAAATAAAATAAGCATACAAAAAAAATATACAAACTATGAAAAACTATAAAGAATGATAAGAATAGAAGATCACACAAGAAGATTTTATATTGATTTGGCTAACCACCTGCCTACATCCAGAGTGCAACAAATTCCCTGAGGTTTTATAAACAAGAGTATTCTTTTTCCAAGCTTCTCCAAGCTTTACAACCGAGTAGTTCTTCCTAGCCTCTCGAAGCTAACCAAACAAGTAGTCTTTACAAAGCCTCTCCAAGCTAACAATGAGTAGTATTTTATCCTAGTTTTTCCAAGCTCACAATAACCACTACTGGGTCAAGTTGCAATAATGAGTTTAAAAGGTTTGTGTTTGGATAACACTCACACTAAATCACTCAAAGGTGTATGAAACAATCAAGTTTAGTGTATAATGACTTCTCAATAATCTCACTGAAAGCATATTGGCTAATACAAAGCAAATGAGAAAACTTTCTTCATAAGAAGTTACAACAAGTAACATTTTAGAAGTTTAGAAGGATGAGAAAGATAAAAGCTTAATAGATATTCAAATGCGCAGAGTTCTTAACCTCATCTTTATCGTCTTCCAGGTTTATCTAAGCTTCAAAATCTAGCTGTTGAGACTTCAGACCTTGAGCCTAGAGCTTTTTGATCCACTAGTCTAAGACTAGAGAGAGAAGTAAGTTGCTTTCTTTCTCAGCAAGTAAAAACATCACCAAAGAAGAAAACTAGCCATTTGAGTCCACCAACTTTTTAGAGTTGTCAACGCTTCTTTTGGATATTTTTTTTGTCAACTTTGACCTTTAGGAATGATCCATGAATTATATAGAACAAGATTTGAGGGTGAGATACTTCATGTGAATCATTTTTCTGGAGGTCACCTTTCAGGTCAAAGCCTTTTGGATAGATTATCCTTTTGATGTGCTTGGGATCCTTCTAATAGGTTAGTATTCTTTTGATGACATAGATACATCTTTTAGATCCTTCTGATATGGTTTCTTGTGAGAGAATTTTTAGAAAAGTTCTTTTTCTTTGGATTATATATGTGAGATATATAAGAACTTTTAAATTCATATGATTCCAATCTCATCAGCAGGCGTTTGTCACAATCTAGTGCAAATGATACAAACACTTGAACAAACCGTTAGTACACACAAAAGATTCTATTAAAAATTGATTTGTTGTTCACCAAACCTCTTAGTTCGATATAGCTCAAATCACTTAGTGGCTTCTGAAGGGTATTAGATCTTACAATCTCCCCTTTTTTTATTATGGCAAACCAACAAAGAGTTGAAAGCTCATAAGCATACTGTTTGTTGTTAGTTTCAATTTTTCATTTGTAATTATACTTTTTGAAGTTGATAACAAATAATTATGTTATCCAGAAACTTCAAAACGAGTATAAGTAATTAAAGCAAATATTTAATCAAAAGTTATTTGCAAAAAGATTTGAACATAATGATATATTAAAGCAAGATGAGTCAAATAATCACTTCACATTAGTTCAAAAAGTTCATGATTAATTAGAGCGAAAAGCAAAGTACTAAAAGATTATAACATATCAAAGCATGCTATATGTATAAACAGAGCAATTGAAAACATTATAGATATGAGAATTATAACTTCACAAAGAATATAATATACATAATCAGAGCAATAAAGTGATAAACAAAATTGTGATAACTATCAGAGCAGAATATGCAAAAATAGATATCACAGATATCAGAATATTAAATTATCTACGCATAAATTATAGAGAATATTATAAAGTATCAAAGCAATAAATTGACATAAATTATTATAGCAGAATAATCATAATATTAGAGCAAAATAGTAAGAAAGGATCATAATCTAAAATGTAATAATCCAAAATAAATTTGTTCTGCAAATTCTATGAGTGTAAAACTAAAAAAAAAATGAAAATTATGTTGAAAAATAAATATGAAATGTATTGTTGTGTAGCTCCTGCTCCCGCTCAACTAAAGCTTTTATCTTCTTCTTCCCCTTTTGACATCAGCAAAAGATGAGTAAGGATCATACAAGATTGTTCATTACTGATTATCTTTCTAGTTTTCTCTTTGAAGAGCCTTTAATATTTGCAATATTAGCTTTTCATCTTGTCTATTCTTCTCTCAAGTGCATGCTGATTGGCTATAATAGTGTGTTGATTGGCTAAAATTAGTCTATATGAACTTTAGCAGTATTTGGGAGGACATTTGAAGTGAATGGTTCTTTAGAAGATAGTTTCTCAGTGTGTCCAGCTGAAGACTTTGGAGATTTAGAACCGTTGCAGTTGTTGATCTGTCAAATCTTGACCCTGTAGTCAATAGCAAGAGAGTTTAGTAGTAGATAGGGTGACAGGAATGTCTTGAGAAGCAGTGGTAGTGGTTGGATTCAGCATAGGAGTTGAGATGAGGGGAGGCTCAAATGGAAGGACAACAATAGCTTGAGTTTTTTGTCACCAGGGTTTGAGTTCTCTCTATTTAAGTCCTTTCTGGTGCAACGGCCTCAATTGCAGTCTCAATCCTCTCAAATGGTTCTTTTTGGACTTGCAAGGATTAATGGCAGATTCTGAGGTTGAGTGGCAGCTTGTTTGGCTTGTTCCTCAGAGGGCACAATTACCCTTTTTATCTTAGAAGGAGGGTTTGCTTCCTATATCACTACAAAACATTGCTCTACCTCTTGAGAGATAGAAGATCTTCTAGGTTTTGATGCTCCAACTCTAATAACTAGATTTCTCTATCTTTGGAGCCATGCCTTTTCTCTTAGTTTATTGTCCTTTGCTTCCCTTCTTGCTCTTCTAAAGGGAGAGGGTGTGGAATCTCAGGAAAGAGTAATAAGGGCTTTCTTTATTTTCTTCTTCCTTTTTCCTTTTGGAACCTTTTCTTGTGTAGATTCTTCTTGAGGTACAAGTTCCCTAATCACAATTCTTCTGAGAGCAGGTTTAACAACTTGATAAGCAGGTCGGACAGTAGGTGTTGCAATAGTGTTTGCCCTAATTGTAGATACTTCATCTTTAGCCCTTGAGGACGAATAGGACACCTTAACAGGTCTCATTATTCTTCTCTTGCTTGTCTTTCTCTTTTCAAGAATTAGAGAGAGCCTTCTTTTTCTTATTTTCTTCTTTTCCTTGCCCTCTTCAAAAGGCTTGGATTTCCCTTTTCTACTACTAGTTTCTTTAGTAGTAGAATCTTTCTTCTTCTTGTCCTTATTCTATTTTTCTTGAGCTTGGGGTTTCAATCCCAAAACTGAAAAGGTCTTCATTATAGTTGTGGGTCTCTTGTTATCAGCCCTGTGCCCATCCAATCGCAACTAGGCCTTGATAAACACCCTAGTGAGAAACATGTCATATGGAGGGGTGGTATGCCTTCTCCTCTTGGCATTAATAGCAGCAAGGATAAAGTCCAAAATCAACCTAACCAAGTTAATTCTTCTTCTTGTCATGAGGCAGAACATCACCATCTAGTCTACCTAGTCATGACATCTATGTTACCACTCCTAGGTAGCATAGTATATTGGACCACAAAATATACAACTTGAACAAGAACTAGCAAATGAGAGGTGTGAATGTCTCTTACTCTTATATTGCGCTTCCCTGTGAGAATTTCAGCAACTTCTTCCTTTGTGGCACCAACTTCTTCCCACCATCTGTCTCTGCCACAGCACAGGATGTCGTCATTGGGCGTGTTGGTAATTTGGGCGATATCAGAGGGTAGGACTTGCAACTCGAAGCTTCCAACAATGCTCTGAAGTGAGGTGTTGTCTTCATCAGAAGGTACAAGGGTACTATAGAAAGCAGGAATCACCCTTGTATAAATGTCCTTTAAGATTCTCAGAAAGTCATTCCAACATTGGAACTTAGGGACGTTAAAGACTTCAAGAAGAGCAATGAAGTTCTCCAAATAAAAACTTCCTCCTTTAGTAGTAGGCTTCCGAAAGAAGTTATTCTGGAAGTTTGCTTGCATCTCATCATCTTCAAACGTGTAGGGAACGCTCTAGTTGCTCTTGTCAGCCATTTTTGAGAAGGCGAAAGGTAAAAGTTTGAAGAAATAGGGAATGTGTTTAGGTTGAAGTTAAAGGTGAAGGTAAAGAGTGATGAAAGTTTGAATCTTGAGAGGGAAGATGAACAATTATGAACAGTAAAGGGTTTCCAGTAACTTGGGAGAGAGAAAAATTTTCAAGTGAGTAAATAGGTTCGATGTAAAATGACCAAGGGTTAAGGTAATGTGAAAGGTTTCCTAGTTGAAACAATGACATAAGAATGGCACTTGGCTTTCTCACTTCACTGAATCTGGCAATATGGTACTAGGGAGTTACAAAATCATCCCACATTCTAAAAACTGCCTTGACTCTTCACATTCAATTCTCTAATTAGAAACATGAGTCATCTTTCCGATGGAAATCTTCTTTCTAAAAACCTGAAGCACCTTTCTGTTTACCTTTTCTGAAATAACATTCTGAACACACTTTGCACACTGTTCTAGATGATCTTTCTAAATTATTTCTGTAAATCATTCTAAGTTGATCTTTCTGAACATGTTTTGAATAACATTTTGAATTGATATTTCTGGATCATTTATGAGAAGTCCTTTTCAGAATGGAAACACACTTGGATATAATAATCTTAGATTTAAGCTCTTATAGAAGCTTGAAGGAATAAGATCCATGTATTATAAATGCATGCTCATAAACTAATCATATTTAGAATGTTTTTAATATAAGAAAATTGATCTTCAGCTAGAGGTTTTGTAAATATATTAGCTATTTGATCTTCTATATTTACAAAACTTAGCTTAATATCTCCTTTATGAACATGATCTCTTATGAAATGATGCTTAATGTCTATATGCTTTGATCTAGAATGCTAAATGGGATTTTTAGCAAGATTAATAGCATTAGTGTTATCACACAAAATAGGGATTTTGGTATACCTCAAGTTGATATCTACCAACTAATGCTTAATCCATAGAATCTAAGCACAACAATTTGCTATAGAGACATATTCAGCTTCAGTAGTTGAAAGAGCAATTGTGTTCTATTTGTTGCTTGACCATGTTATCAAGGATTTTCCAAGAAAGCAATAGCAGCCACTTGTGCTTTTTCTTTCGACTCTATCTCTAGCAAAGTCAGCATCATAGTAACCTGTAACATCACATAAAGTACTTTTTTGATACCAGGGACCGAGATTAGTAGTTCCTATTAAATATCTCAGAATCCTCTTGACAGCATTTAAGTGTGATTGCTTAGGGTTAGATTGAAATCTAGCACAAATACCCACACTTAATTGAATGTCAAGCCTACTAGCTGTATGATAAAGTAATAAACCAATCATAACTTGATAAAGTTTATCAAAAACTTTATCTCCATCTACATCAACTTCCAGAGCTTGAGAAGGATGCATGGGAGTGCTAACGCTCTTAGCTTTGTCCATGTTAAATCTTTTGAGTAAACCCTTGGCATATTTTTCTTGATAAATAAGGATCCCCTCTTTCTGTTGCTTTATTTGCAAGCCCAGAAAGTATTTGAGCTCTCCCATCATGCTCATCTCAAACTCTCCCTACATAAACTCAGAAAAGCTCTTGCACAAATTTTGATTAGTAGCACAAAAAATGATATCATCTACATAAATTTGAACAATAAGAAAATCATCTTTCTGATGCATGATAAACAATGTTGCTTCAACTTTTTCTCTTTTAAAACCATTTTTAAGCAGAAAAGAACTAAGTCTTTCATACCAAGCTCTTGGAGCTTGTTTTTGACCATATAAAGGTTTAGACAGCTTAAAAACATGATGAGGAAATGTTTCATTTTCAAAAGTCACAGGTTGTTTAACATACACTTTTTTAGGAATAAAACCATTTAAAAATGTAGATTTAACATCCATTTGATACAGAATAAAACCTTTATATGCTACAAAAACAAGTAGTATGTTGATGGCTTCTAATCTTACAACAGGAGCAAATGTCTCATCATAGTCAATTCCTTCTTGTTGATTATATCCTTGAGCCTCTAGCCTTGCCTTGCCTTGCTTTTTTTTTTGTTTTTTTTATCACCCTTCTACTTTATCGAGCTTGTTTCTGAATACCCATCTTGTGCCAATGACCAAATGTCCTTCAGTTCTTCTTGCATGGCGTCTATCTAGCTTTGATCTTGAAGTGCTTCATCAATACATTCAGGTTGTATTTATGAGATCAAGGCCATGTTTGATTCTGTTTTGAGGGAGGATCTGGTTTTGATTCCTTGAGATTGTTCACCAATGATTTGATTTTGAGAGACAGCTCTCAAATCTCTTTCACCAAGGTATCTTCTTCTGATGGGTGATTCTTCTAAATCTTCTGGAATATCATAAAAAATGTGTTGAGGATAGGAAAGTTTAGAATTTGCCATTATATCATCATTGCTTTCTCTTGTGGCTAGCTAAAGGGATTGCTAATTATGAGAATCATTATTCAGAGACAAATTCTCCATGTCTTCTTCCAAGTCACGAACACTCTAGTCTATATGCTTCATCTGCTCTTTGAAGGATATATGTATGGTCTCCTTCACAGCCTGAGTCTTCTTATTGTATACCCTGTAAGCTTTAGACATAGAAGAGTATCCTTGGAATACACTAGGATCAAACTTAGGATCAAACTTTGATAGTTTGTCCTTGTTGTTAAGTATAAAGCATTCAGATCCAAACATACGAAAATAAGAAATGTTGGGTCTCCTTCATTTCCATAATTCATAGGGGATCTTTTTGATTATTGGCCTTAAGAAAATACGATTTTGAATATAGCAGGCAGTGTTGATTGCTTCTGCCCAAAATCCTTTTGATAAACCACTTTCTAAAAGCATGGTTCTAGCCACTTCTTGCAAAGATCTGTTCTTCCCATTAATAACTATATTTTGTTGAGAAGTTCTAGGAGAAAAGAAATTATGTGAAATGCCTTTTCATTGCAAAACTTTTCAAAAATATGATTTGAAAATTCACCACATGATCAGATTTGATGGATGAAATGTAGAAACCTTTTTTATTTTGAACTCTTTTTCAAAATAATTTAAAGGCCTCACAAGCTTCATCCTTATGGACAAGAAATATAACCCATATGAATCTTGAAAAGTCATCCACTATGACGAGACCGTATTTCTTACTACCTAGATTGACAGTTCCAGTTGGTTCAAAAAGATCAAGATGTAAAAGCTCAAGTGGTCTAGTAGTTGACACTATGTTCTTACTGTGGAAAGAACTCTTAGTTTGTTTACCCCTTTGGTAGAATTCACAAGTTGAGTTATTGCCAAAATTGATCTTGGGTAAACCCTTGACAAGCTCTTTTTGAGAAATCTCAGAGATTAATATCATATGAGTATGACCAAATTTCTTATGCCACATCCACTTCTTATCCACAGAGGATGCTATGCATTTTACATTCTGATTTAAAAGGTCATCTAGATATAATATACATAAGTATTATCATGTCTTTTAGCAGTAAGAATGATTTTATCTAAAGTAGAGTCTTTTATAATGCAATGAGAAGGTTCAAACACAATAGTCTTGGTCACAAAACTGAATAATGGTTGGAAGGTTGTGAGTCAATCCTTCAATATAACATCAATAATCAAGTTAGAGTTGCTCTTACCAACATTAACTATACTAGTGATCTTTGACTTGATACCATCAACAAATTTCATGACTCCTCCATCTCTGGGCCTAAGGTTTCTGAACCAAGATTTGTTTACAATCATATGTCTAGAACAACCATTGTCCGGATACCTTTTCATCTCCTTCTGATGATATGATTTCAGACACACTTGCATAAGAAGCAACTTTACTTTAAGTACCCATATTTTTTTAAGTCCTTTTGGGTTAGTAGCCTTTTTGGGCTTTTTCACCTTCTGTCTCTTTGCTTTTCTTCTTGAAAAGCATTTTTCAGAAGAGTGTCCCTTTTTAAAATAATAAATACAAATAGGAACTTTGCTTTGAGGATTTTTTGATAATTTATCATTCTCCTCCTTCTCATATCCAAATCCTGTCTTTATCAAAATATGCCCTTTGACTGCCAAGCATCAAATCTAGAATTTTGGAGCCATTTACCATCTTCTCAAGATCTGATTTGAGAAGTTAACTATTTTCTGAAGTTCGGAAACATCAAAAGATGTATTCTAAGCAGATTCAGAAACTTCAATTTTCAGGACGCTTATATCCTTTTGGAGAAGGGTGTTTTCTTTTAAAAGCTCAATTTTTTCGTGCCTCATTTTCTTTTTCTTATTCTTAATGCTTTCAAATTCAAAGGATAGTTTTTGAAAGCTTTTCTTTAAAAAGGCATAATAAGAAACAAGTGTTTGAGAATCATCCAAAATCTAGTTGTTAAGGCTTAAGACTTTGAGTCCAAAGCTCTTTAGATCCACTAGTCTAAGACTGGAGAAAGAAGCAAATTGCTTTCTTTCTCAGCAAGTAAGTACATCACCAAAAAGGAAAACTAGTTGTTTGGGTCCACTAGCTTTTCAAAGTGTCAGCGCTCTTTTTGGATCACTGTCTTGTCAAGTTTGACATTTAGAAAAGATCTATGAATCGTGCAGAGCAAGCTTTGAGAGTGAGGTGCTTCATGTAGATCAACTTTCTAAGGTCATTCTTCTGGCCAAAGCCTTCTAGATAGATCATCCTTTTAATATGTTTGTGATCCTTTTGATGATATAAATACATCCTTATGATGCTTCTGATATGCTTTTTGTGAGAGAATTTTTAGTATCATAGATTCTCTTGTGAAAAAGTTCTTAAGAACTATTTTGAGAATTTGTTTAAGAAAGAAATTCATATGATTTAATTCTCTTCAACAAGCGTATAACATGATTTAGTGCAAATAAGAACAAACACTTGAATAAACCATTAGTCCTCACAAAAGATTTTAGTAAGGATTGATTTGTTATTCATCAAAATCTATAGCTCTATATATCTCAGACTTCTTAGTAGCTTCTGAAGGGTATTGGAGCTTACAATTTCCTTAGTACCAAAAATCTAGGGAGAGATGAGTTGAATTTGGTGACAGGAACAAGATCACTGGTTTGTTTATCGACGACACTTAGTGTATAGATGAAGAGGTCTTGGCTAAAGAGGTTCAACGGTTCTTCTTTGATTTAGTGAGCCTTGATGAATCTCCATCTCATTCTTTGTTGTCTATTCATTCTAGCCCCTGGTTGCTTGTGAAGCTCTCTCTTTTCTTATCAAGAAGAAGGAGGTGTTTGATGCTCTTTCATCTATGGTGTCTTTTAAGGCTTTAGGGCCTGGTGGCTTCTAGCCTTTCTTTTTTAAAGAATATTGGGATGTTATAGGTGATGATGATGTGTTCAGGTTGGTTTAGAGTGCATTTTTAACTGGTAGTTTGACCTTCAGTTGGCTCTAACTCTTATTGTCTTGATTCCCAAAGTTGAACCGCTTGTCAATTTGAAAGATCTAAGACCCATTAGCTTGTGTAATGTGGCCTTTAAGATTTTGACAAAGGTTATTGTTAACAGGCTCCAACCTTTCCTAGCGGACATTATTGGCCCATTTTAGAGTAGCTTTATTCCTAGCTGAGTTACCTTAGACAATATCTTTATTCCTCAGGAGATTATTAAGTTTATGCATATGAAAAAAGGTAAGGTTGGGCCCCTTTTATTCAAAATTGACTTAGAGAAAGCTTATGATAAGATCAGTTGGCACTTTTTGAGATGTACTTTGCTGGAGTTTGGGTTTCCTATGCATATTATTAATCTTATCATATCTTGTGTTTTTGCCTCTTCTCTTTTGATTGTTTGGAATGGTGTTATGCTCCCTCAATTCTCTTCTACTAAGGGTTTGAGGCAAGGTGACCCATTGTCTGCATATCTATTTGTTCTTTGCATGGAAAGATTGGGGTTGCTCATTAATAAGGTGGTTTTTGGCGAGTGGCAATGACCCAACTATTTCTCATCTATTTTTTGCGACTAGTTGCTTATTATTTCTCAAGGCTAAAGCTTCATAGGTGCGCCTCATGACAAATGTCTTAGATGAGTTTTGTAAGGCTTTTAGCCTAAAGATTAACTTAGAGAAATCTAAGGCCTTTGGTTTTAGAAATATTGCTTAGAGGAAATGTTTGAAGTGTACTGCCAATTCTTCTTTTAGGTTCACTTCTAATTTAGGGAAATATCTCAGATTTCCCTTGTTGTCTAGTAGAGTGCGGATTCGTGATTTTCTATTCATTATTTTCAGCAGGCTGTCATCACCTGAGTTTGACTACTGGATCCGATATGAGGAAAAAAGCTTAACTTGCAAAAGTTGCTTGAAGGGGAGTCCTATGTTGTCCCTTTGTTTGAATTTTTCCTCTCTTTTCGTATTCTCTATCATGTAGATGCTCGGAATCTAATATTTACTTGTGTATGGTTGTATTTTGGCTTTAGGGATATTTTAAATCTATTAGAATAATCAAGAAAGAAAGACCCTCGCTGTAGTAGTAAATGGGAGGTGAAGTGAAAACCCTTGTTGTGGTACGGCCTCTCTTCTTCCCCTTGCATCAAATTATCAACCACCTTCCTGTCGAGATATTTTGTGCGTTCTCACTCTGGTGAAGGTGAGGATGAGGATGACCACGTAAGGGGAATCATAACGAGGTCATATGAATAGTTATTTTCACTCTATATGGTTAATCTCCCGGCAAAGGCTACCAAGTGATGGATTAGTAATCAGTTTGAGTGTTTTGGTCAAGTTGTGGATGTTTTGTTTCTAAGAAACAAAAATGCTCTTTTTTTTATCACCATTTGTGTTTGTACAATATCGCAGGTGGGAGGAGGCGCACGTTGCAATAAAAGCTTTGAATGGGGTTACTATGGATGGCTATTGTTCGTTGGTCTTTGAGGCTTCATGCAGGAAACCAGAGGGAGGCGCAAGGAAATCTATCAATGAAGGTACGCCTGAGGCCAAGGGGAGTAATTTTCCTAAAGCTAACCATATGGGTTATTCTGAGAACGTACTTGAGGTACTTGTGTTCCTTGCAACTCATCTTGGTTATCCATGAGTACTTGCAACTCGGCAGTGCTGGTTGATTTTCCAATGGAAGAAGGCCGTCGTCGTACGTGGAAGTGCAATGGTACGACAAACTACCGAGAAAGCCAACAGCCACCACATTGCCATGGTCTTCATGCCCCGCATTATTGATTCTTGAATGATTCCAAGGATAGTGCAGGAGTTGTCTTCGAGGCAAGCATTGGAAATGAGTTTCTCATGATTAATGGAATCAGAAAAATACACATGGGGTATGAGACGAAAGAAAGGATGTAACAAACGTATTTTGTTGGTTTTTTGTTTTTACTGATATATTTGTAAGTGAGTAACCTTTTGTGTGGCTCTAATGTTTATATTTAGAGTAAGCCTACATTCTGTGATAAATGTATATTTCTCCACTCTTTAGAGCGTCGAGACATTAATAAATTATCGAAAAAAAAAAAAAATGCAACGGTGATTAGCCGGTTAGAAAGGTAAGCTCCTTGACAAGGCGGGTCAACTAGCTTTGGCCAAGTCTATTTTATCTTCTATGCCTATTAATTGCATGCAATGTGCTAGGCTTCATCAATTTGTAAGTGAGTCCATTGATTTTGTTTTCCACTCTTTTTTATGGCAAAATTCGAAGACTTCTTCTCGTGGGTTCCCTTTGGTCAAGTGGAATAAAGTGGCTAGTCCTAGAAAATTTGGAGGCTTGGGGGTGAGGAGAGCCCGTCTTATGAATACAACAGTGTTGGGGAAGCTTGTTTGGAGTATGGTTAATGAAGCAAAGAAGCTTTGGGTCCGCTTCCTCTCGCACAAGTATTTTGGCAATCATGATTTCTTCTCAGCTCATTGTGCGAGTAGTGCCTCTTTTATTTGGAAATATATTATAAAAGCGTGCAATTGTCTTGGGGATGGGTTTCGGATCCGAGTTGGTGTTGGTCATTGTTCAATTTGTTACAACAAATATGGTTGGATCAAGGAAAAATATGTGACATGGTTCCTTTTGTGGATATTTAGGATGTTAATCTTAGAGTTTGTGACATGATGAGTGATACGGGCTGGAACTTTAATGTGTTGGCAACCATTCTTCTATATGACGTTTGTTCTTAGATTTCTACGTGCATGTTTGATGCCCAATTATTGAAATGTCCTGAAAAGATCTTTTTTCTAGTGTGGCTTATATGTCATGGTGCCCTCCCAACTAGTGAATTTAGGTGCTGGAGGCATGTTGTGAATGACTCAAGCTATCCCTATTGTGGTGAACTATTGGAGGGTTTAATTTACTACTTGAGAGATTATGGCTGGGCTAGACAAGTTTGGCACTCTTCTAGCTTTACTTTCGAGGGGGATTTCTTAGTGCTACCTGCTGGGGAGTGGGTGAGGCATTTTAACAATAATATCCATTTCCTGATTGTGCTTTGGTGGCAATGGAGAGCACGTAATGCGGCTGTGCAGCGAAATGATCACTAGGACCTCTTCACTATTGTTAGAAGAGTTGAGATTATGTGCTAAGATGTTACCCAAATGTATGGGTTGAATATTCCTAGGTCAAACACTAACCAGCAGGAGCATTGGCTATGGCTACTTCCTCCAATTGGGATGCTCAAACTTAACACTGATGGCAATGTGGTTGGGTAAGATGGAGTGGCTGGTTATGGTGGACCCTTAAGGAGTTGTGATGGCGCCTGGGTGATTGGTTTTTAAAGGCATCTAGATAGGCGTCCGTTTTGCATGTTGAACTATTTGCTGTGTGGTGGGGCTTGATGCTGGCCAAAAGCATGGGAGTTACAAGGCTTTGTTGGGCTTTTTACTCCCTCGAGGCAGTTAATCTCATTTTGAATGGTGCGTCCCAATTTGACCGTTATGCTGTTGTTGTTTCTCGTATTAGAGACTTGATGAGGGAAGATTGGGAGGGTCCATTGAGCATACTTCGAGAGAAGGTAATATCCGCATTGATTTTTTTGGCTTAACAGGGGTGCTAGGGGTGGCATTGGGGCGGGTTTTAACTTAGCTTGAGCACTGCCTCACCTCATTAAACAGTTTGATTTCTTATTCTATCATCATGATTTTGACTTTTAAAACCTGAACCTTACTCACAAACAATCCATCCCAACCCGTACCCTATCCGTCCCTATCCACTACTCTTTTTAAATATTAAAAAAAATATTTTAAATTTTTTGAGATAAAAATTATTTTAAAATTTAATTTGTGTTTGGGATGTATTTGATATGAGAGTTAAAAATAAAGTGAAAATTTTTATATATTAGTTTCATGTAAAAAATTACATATTAAAATTTGTTTATATTTATTTTTATTTCCAATCAAACACAATCCTAAAATGATAGAAATATTTAAAAAAATAATCTTACATATATAAAAGTTAAATATAGATATCGGGTGCGGGTAGAGTAGGGGCGGATTTGCTTTGAATCTGAACCCGCCCCTACTAGCATCTAAACCCGCCCTGTTGCAAGGTGAATTTTAAACCCGATCCGATTGAGTTGGGGCGGGGTGGATACCCACGGGTAGAGTAGTAATTACCATCACTATGGGGTGCTTTAGAATGAGCCTTTTGTCAATTGGGATTGGCCTAATTCATCTTTGGAACTTCTTCTTGCTACAGATGCTACAGGAGTGACTTACGCTAGACCTTAGTTCTGGTGTGTTTGTTCTTTTATTTTAGTAGCACCCAAAAAAAAAAAAAATCCTTTCTTACTATAATTTTTAGCTCATTTGTGGTCTATCTTTGATTTAAAGTCTATAATTAAATTATTTAAATTTATTTGTCTAAAAATAATAAATGCTTTTGATATTGCTTTAGCGATTTGTTTGTATTTAAAGTAATTTTCTAAATTCGTCCCTAAAAAATTAACATCGGACACATGAGTAGTTTCTAAATCCTAAGTCCTAAAAAAATAATATCGGACACATTAGTTTTTGAAAAATAAAAAATCTCAACATGGCCTCTAATAAAAAATAGTCATCAAATTAGTCTTTTTTTTTTTAAAAATTCTTAATCACTGGATAAATTCTTTAAAAAATGATTAATATGAGCGAGATTTTAAATTTATTATAAACTATGTTGAGAGTTTTTATTTTTCGGAGACTAATTTGTCTAGTGATGTATTTTCCAATGACAAATTTAGAAATTTACTATTTTTTATTTAGTTTGGTAAAAATGTTTTAATAATAGTGACTTTTCTTTTAAAGTCATACAACCATGATGTATTGTGCTTTCAGCAGTGTTTCACAAGTTTCATGAATTGAATAGAATAAGAATGTCATTGGCTTTAGAAGAAATAAATAATTTTTTGTATTGGCTTAACTATTTCCTTGAGATAATTTATAAAACCAGCATTATGGATTTTTCTTGTTGTTAGTGTTAAATGCCAAGTTGAATATTTATAAACTTCCCAAACTAAATTATCTAATTTTAATATGATTTTTGGATACTTTTTATTAAAAAAGAACGTAAAAGTGGATTATATGAGTTTTAAAAAAAGTACCAAAAATTTGTTAGATGTACCAAAAAAATATAATTTTTTTATAAAAAGGAAAGCAAGATAAAAAAACTTTTCTATTATTCATGAAATTAATAATAGACGGGGCAAAATATCAATATCTTTAGAGTGCATTTGAATGGAGTATTCTAAGAAGGTAATATATTTTTTGAGAGGATTTTAATTAATTGAGCAAAAAATTCTTTATTTGGATACCAATATGAAAGAATTTAAAATTTCAAATATTTTTATGAGGTATTTTCAAAACTTGAAAAGAGTGGATTTCAATTTCTAACTCCTCATACAAAATTCTAAAATTCCCTCTCTTTTCTACCCATTGTCTCTTAACCCTATCCTTCTACAAATCTACCATCACTAGCCAACCGCCCTGCGGTGCCTGCTTTATGCCGACCACCACTTGGCAACCAGCACTTGGCCCCCTATACTAGGCACTCAGAGATCGCCACCTATCACCGATCTCTCCCATTCATAGTCTAATGGGCACTGCCTAGCGATTAATGACTATCACCCAGCCACTGGCAATCGTCACCCAACACTCAGCAGTTGTTGACTGCCGCCCATCATTGGTGCTTGTTGTACGCCATTTGCTGTTCGCTATTTGACTTCCACAATCCAAAGAGAATGTAATATAATTTCATTATACAAACAAAGTATTTTGTAAATGAAATAATATAATTATTTTATCCAAACAAAAAATTTTATAAATGAATAGAATTGAATTGAAGTATTTAAATTTCTTTGTATTTAAAATTTCTGAAATTTAAGAATAATTCATTCAAGCACACTTAAATTTTAGCCTTTTCCTTCACAAAATTTTTTAACCAACCACAGGTTAATTATATTTGACTTTTTCCATACTTATTTATGTTAAATTTTTAAATAAAAGAATTTATTATCCATTTTTTACTTTTATTCCTCTCATTATCAATCATTTAAGCACATTGTTACATGTTCAATCTTTTATAGGAAGAATAATTGATATGTATTTTTGAAAGAAAAAAAAAATTTGGCTAGTGGGGGTCATTGTTACACTAGTGAAAAAAGACTTAGTTATTCAAAGATCTTGAATAAAAGAGAATTTGGAATGCAAAACGGGAAATGTTTCACTCAAATTTCATCTCATGATTGTGTATATGGGTAAACATAGAAAAATAAGTGGCAGTGTGAGAGGGGGTCTAACTAGCGTTGTGAGAGGGGGTTGGAGAGGAAACACTAGAAGTAAGTTCGTTGTGAGAGAAGGTAGGGTGAGAGTGGATGGTAAAAGTCCAGAGGAGGGAAAGGGTGAAGCAGAGAATTTGGAAGTTGGAGAGAAGCTTTCCAAAGTGTCATTTAGAGACAAAGTGCTAGAGGGAGCCCCTTCAGTTCAGATGGTGATTTTGCGTGATATGTTATAATGGAATCTAGCTAACTAATCTTGAAGGATGGTGATAAAATGATGCCTATGGTGACTTTTGATGACTCCATTATCAAGGAACTGTCTCAACCTTGGAATGATGCTTTGGCATTCAACTTATTAGGCAAACAGAAGAGTTTTTGGCCATGAGATGTTGTCTCAAGCTTTTGTGGAGGCCTCAGGCTCAGTTTGACATGATGAGTATTGGTAACGAGCAATTTGTGGTGAAGCTTAACTCTACTATTAATAGGGAAAAGGTGATTAGGGGTGGCTCGTGGGTCCTATTTGGTCACTATCTTGGTATCAAATAGTGGTCCCCAGAGTTTAATCCTAGTGACAATTGTTTTGGGAAGACTATGGTCCAAGTGAGGCTATCAAGGTTAATCTTGTTGAATTGCCATGTGAATGTGCTCAAGATGATAGCATCTACATAAGATGTTCTGTCAAGGTGGATCTTGTCACTGAGCAAGCTAGGCGAGGGAAGTGTGCTTGTATAAGTATGGAGGTGGATTTGAAACTGCCCATTATTTAGAAAGTGTGAATTCAAGACCACTAGCATGCATTGGAGATTGAAAGTCTACATCTAGTTGGTTCTCTTTGCAAATGCTTTGGTCACCATACTTGAGACTGGCTTAATATGAAGCCGGGTGATACGTTAGAGGCCGATTGAAGGTTAAGAATGAAGGGATGCACCAACGGGCCAATAGGAGATTGGTACAATGGTTGAGGGGGAGGTTTCGCTGCGATTAATATAGTTTCCCACAACATGGAAGTTTCCCATAAACCTAATCAACATGACGAGATTTTTGGTGCAATAGAAGATTCTTTGATTGAGAAGGGTAATGATTGGGTATAGGTGAAAAAGAAGAAAAAGGTCTAGGCAAGATAAAGGCAAATTTGTTATGGATCCAAAATTGAAACGGAAGGATATGATGGTGAAATCTCCTCACATAAATTCGCACACAAGATTGCATAAGCATGCTAATTCGAGAAAGAATAATCACATTCACTTTAATGAGCCTTTAAAGCCTTCATTGAAAAAGGCTGCACATGCGGGTTCATGTGACAAAAATGTGGAGACTTGTGGGAAGTTCATGGAGTTTAGGGTTGTGAAGAAAGATGACATAATTAAGGGTGGAAGAATTATTCAATATGTGCAAAAAGAGGAGTATGTCAGTAATGTTGGTTCATTCCATGAAGTAAAGTTTGTCCTGGGGGCAGTGGGTCGTAAAAGGTTGAGGGTGGTTGAATTATCCTCCTTTCCTTTTGATGAAAGTGCAACAGATACATCCTATGGAGGGATGCTTTGAATAAAACTATTTTGATGATGATAGTAATATGGAGGGTTTGAGGCATGATACTAGTGTTATGGAGAAGCAGACTTGAGAGTTTGCCAAGCCAGTTTGAAGTGTAGGTTTGTGATGTTGGTAAGCCTTTCCTTTTCAACTTTTATGATTTAATCATGATGAAAATTTTCATTTACTTTTCTATTATGAGTTGGAATGTAAAGGGTCCAGGGAGTGAGAAGGGAAGAAGACATGTGAGGAACTTGGTTCAAAGATATAGAACTACTATTTTCATCCTTTTAAAATCCCATATATTGTTTGGTAGGGCAGCTAGCTTCTGGAGGGGTTTGGGTTATAAGAGTATGGCTATTGTTAAAGCTCATGTGTTGGAAGATAATAAAACCTCTATTTGTCATTGTATTAATTTTTATAACCAGATGATGACAGTGAAAGTTGAAAAAGGGAATGAAGCTTGGCTTTGCAGTGCCATGTATGCCCTTCCTATCCCTTCCTTGCAAAAGTATTTATGGCAATACCTAGTTAGCTTCTATTACAATATCAACATGCCTTGGTTTTTGATAGGAGATTTTAATGAGATTTTATGACTATCCGAAGTCAAGGGTGGTCATTTTCAAGGCACTACTTAGCTATGTTTGAAAGGGTCTTGCAAGAGTATTCCTTGATGTATTTAGGGGTTATGGGTAGCATCTCTACTTGGAGGAGATAAGAGACTTGACCATGCCTTATCCAATGTGTCATGGAGACACAAGTTCCAAGAAGCCTATGTTCAAACTCTTTGTTACCTTCATTAAACCATGCACCATTGTTTGTTAGATATGGTGGTAATATGTTAATAAAGGGGAAGCGGCCATTTAGATTTTTAGCAACCTAGGTCATTCATCTTGAGTATGATTTGGTAGTCGATAAGACCTGAAGGATGGGAGGGGATGATGTAATGGACAGTCTTGTGAAGGTGAGAACTTAATCATTGATTTTCAATTCTGAAAAGTTTAGAAACATTCTTTTTAGGAAGCAAAAATTGGAAGCAAGGCTAAGAGGTATTCAATGAGCTCTAAAGGTGAAGAATTCCACTTACTTGCGAGAATTAGAATTGGAGTTGTAAAGGGAGTACAATATGGTCTTGTACCAGGAGGAGATTTTATGGTATCAGAAGTCTAGAGAGAATTGAGTCAAGATGGTTGATAGAAACACTAAATTTTTTCATACCCAGACAATTGTGAGAAGAAAGAGAAATAAAATTCATGGCCTCTATCTTGATGATGCTACTTTGGTGATGAAGGATTTAGAGTTATGCAATGAAGCAAAGCATTTTTACCAAAGGCTCTTTTGTGCCAATGAGTCAATCAATGTGAAGGCTATGGAGATTAGATGCCAACAAAGAATTAGTGAGTTGGGGGGGTTTTGCTCTTAATGCCCTTGTTCTAAAGGAGGATGTGAGGGTGATTGTTATGAGCATGCATTCGTTTAAAGCCTAGGGCTTGATGGCTTATGGCCATTCTTCTTTAAGCATTATTGGGAGGTTGTAGGGGATGATCTGTGGAGAATGGCAAGTGATGCTTTTTTCATGCTTGTTTTGACCACCACTTAGCAGAAACTCTCATTATTTCGATTCCAAAAAGGTAAAATCCCTCTTATCTCAAGAATTTAGGCTAATTAGTTTATGTAATGTGGCCTATAAATTTACTAGCAAAGTATTGGTAAATAGGTTGTGACCTTTCCTTGAAGAACTTATTGGCCCTTCCAAAGCAGTTTCATTTCGCATAGAAGCACTTTTGATAATATGTTATTGCCTAGGAGATTATGCACTTTATGCGGAAGATAAAGGCCAAGAAAGAAGTTCTCGTGTTTAAAATTGACCTTGAGAAGGCCTATCATAAGGTGAATTGAAGTTTTCTGGAAGCAACTCTTTAAGACTTTGGCTTTCCTCCCATCATAATCAGGTTAGTTATGTGTTGTGTTAGATCTTCTTGTGTTAGATCTTCTACTCTTTCCATTTTATGAAATAGCTCCCTGTTAGATGGTTTTGCTCGTACTAGAGGCCTAAGATAGGATGATCCTATTTCTCCCTAGTTGTTCTTTCTGTGCATAGAGAAATTTACCATTTATATTGATGAATTGGTGCCTGAAAATAAATGGCACCCTATTCACTTGTCTAAAGGCAGACATGGGATTTCAAATTTATTTTTTGTGGATTATGTCTATTGTTTTGTAATGGCAAAAATTCTCAGGTACATATTATCTGATCACCGTAGGTGGAGTTGACTAGAGATATTGGTAACGACCAACAAGCATTGTTATACAAGGTCCGTTGAAGCAACAGCAACAACTTCCAAGTGTGGTACTATGACTTAAGCATAGTATTGTACCTAGGAAGGTGTTACAAAATGGTATCAGAGCAGTTTAATCCTCCTCGAACCCAAAGATTTGGACTGACTATGTTTTTAGTCCACTTTGGAATCCTTAGAAAATGTTATGCGATAAATCTTATCTGCTTAGATAAGATATAGGAAATTAGATATGCATGACCTTCTAACTATGATTGTTATTAGTTACTATCACACTTAACTTATTATTGAGCCTAATTAACTCAATGTTTTGTTGTGTGTGATTAGGAACTAATGGCTTCTAGGGGGCGTGGTAGGCCACAAACTATACCCACTCCAGAAGACCCTACTAATTTCATGGATGCTATGCGAGAAATGGCTTATGTAATGCGGGCAAGCTGCTGCAGCACAATAGATAATGGACCAATTAAGGAGGCAACCTGAGGCTGGTCATGAAGGAAATTTGAATGGCCCAGGACTGGACCTGGAGTTTCTCAAATTCGCTGAATTCAGAAAAGCGAATCCACCTAGTTTTAGAGGAGCTTTTGACCCCAACAAAGCTTACTAGTGGGTTAAGGCAATGAAGAAGGTTTTCTCCATTTTGGATTGTACGGATCACCAGAAAGTGGCCTTTGCCACTTATATGCTTGAAGTAGACGCATAATTTTGGTGGAATGGTGTAAAGCGACTATTGGAGGAGGCCCAGGCGGAGATCACCTGGGATGTGTTTAAAGATGCATTTTACCATACTTTCCTCCATCGATTCGAAATGTTAAGGAGCTGGAGTTCATGCAACTCCATCAAGGAAATAGCTGTGTATTGGAGTATATTGCCAAATTTGAAGACTTGTGCAAATTTTCTATGATTTATCAATGGAACCTGGATAAGGCATGGAAGTGTGTCAAATTCGAATGCGGGCTGAGCGAAGATATTCTCGCAGCTATGGCACCAATGGAAATTAGGGACTTTGCCACCTTGGTAAACAAATGCCAACTCATAGAGGAATACAACAAGAAGCTTGCCGATACCAAGTCAAATACTATTAAGAAGAGGATGGTGCTTGAAAGCCAAGAATTTCAACACACCTTACCATCAAAGAAGCTATCTCAATTCAATAGACATGGAGGTAAACAACCATAGGGGCCAATCATAAGGAAAGACTACTCAAAATGCATAAAGGACCACGGGGGAAGACCTTGTTTGACTGAACAGAATGTATGTTTCAGGTGTGGGAAGCCAGGATATTTGGTTAGAGACTGCCCCCATAAGTATTAGGTGCCTGCCCCTAAGCCGCAATATTCGGGAAGGGTCTTCATATTGAATGTTGAAGAGACTACTTCCCCGAAGGAGTTGAACTGAAATTAGGGATAACCTAGGACCAGGACTCACTTTTTGCTAACTGTGTTATATTGAATTATATAACGAGGTTTACTGTATTTTTTTCGACTATGCATATCGAATTTCTATGTGCTTATATGCGAACTCTTTTATCAAACTTTTATGATAATAAATAGTTAGTTTTGTGACTAAATTTTGGGGACAAAATTTTTTTTTAAGGAGGGTAGTAATGTAACATCTGAAAAATTTTAACGTTGTTAAATGGATTTATTCAGTTTTATCGCATAATAAGGATTAATTAGAAATCTTTTAAGCATTTATTTAGAGCCAATTAGGTATGAACTAGAGAGATTAGAATTAGAAATAATTAGAATAGAAATATAGAAACTCTCACAAAATTCTTCAAGATCATTTGGCCAATTTGAAGGAAATCGGTAGAGATTCAGTATTTTAAAGTGTTGGAATCGAATCAATAAGATTATACATAAAAAACCCTAAGCTTGTGGCTAAAAACTCAGCCACACTCTCCCCACTTTGGCACCACCAATCAGCCATAAAGGAGAAGGAATATTGGAAGAATGATAGCCACCCAAGTGAAGAGCCAATAGGATTCAAGAATCCTAACTACCTCATTATCAACTACAAAATTTTCCTTCCTTATCCTTTCATTTTCGCCCAAAACAGAATCAGCAACTCTCTTCATCTTTTCTTCCTTCATTCTATCCCATCTCATCTTGCTTCAAGCTTTAATCACACCTATCCCTCAATATTTCCATTTCTTGCTACTAGTTTAACTAAATTGAGGTAGGATTCATGATTTCTTTCTTCAAATTGTGAATCTGTAAGTGATTGAAATTTTATTTCCATTCATTTATGTGATGTTATAGTGTGTCTATATGAGTTCGTGTGGCTAATTAAACTTGTATAAGTTACGTTTGTTTGGGAACTTGAGGGAAAAACCAAGAAGGTAACAAAATAGAACCTGTTCAAGCTAAAAAACCCTAATGTGTCCGTACTGTGAAGTGTACGAATTCTCCTACGGTTATCAAAATTTGACGAAATGAATTTTATATAAAACTAGACATTTAGGGCTTTCCAACCATATAAATTATAAGACCATTGGATTAGTACTGAGAGAGATATGAATTTTTGAAATTAACCTTAGAATTCTATCCCTGATTTTGAGCAGACTGGATTTTGGCCATAACTCGCCCTATACTCCTTCAATTTAAGTGAAACTAATTTTTTTAGAAATTTAAGACATGGAGTAACATTCCATAAAATTTTCAGAACCAAATTCAATCCCCGTTGTTCCTAGTAATTCTTGAAATTTGCCCCAAGTCCTAACTGAGCTAGAATAGAGCAGTGCAAGTTATTCAACTTTAAGAGCTCATAACTCAAGCTCTACTTACTCAAATGAAGTGAAACTTGTTGTAAATGAAGTATAGTTCAATTAGCTTTAAGATAATATAAGTTTCGTATAATTAGGACAAGGTTTCTATTTTTGGTGAATTTTTACTTTTTGGTGTGCAAATATACCTAGTAACAGGACAAACCTAAGTAAAATGTTAATAACTTGAGTTATACATATCAAAACTTAATGGTACTAAAGAGTTTAGAAACTAGACAAATAATAATTTAATATATCCAAAATTCAGACATAAACAAATTAACTAGAAATTATGGGATAAATTATAAATTCGGGCATAATTGAATAAAATTGGCATAAATGACCAAAGTGAAGATTTCACAAGTATTAGTATACATATAAGGCTTGGGTTGAAGGTTACAAAAATTTACATTGATACTAAGGAATTGATATGTTATATTGATTATACTGTTGTGACTGATTTGTCCGTGAGAGCTGGCACTATTCACGGGGAAGCAAACTTGATCCGTTATGCTGCCGAAAATTCGGCAAAAGCTATACATAACATATGATATACCTGTACATGCATGCAATATTCAAATTAAGTATCCACTATTATGAGACTTACAAGAATGTTTGAAGATAAGCGTACTAAAATGCATATGAACATTATATGATGATATGATCATGATCTTTTTTATGAAAGTTTGCATATTTACATGCAAATGAAGAAAATATATAATTATGTAAGATTGGATCCCTTCACTTGGAAGTAGTTGTTTGAATCCCTCCTTATAAAGGCAGTTAAAGCTATGAGATAGATCCCTCTATCTTGGAGGCACGTGGCCAAAATGAGATCTTTCCAAGACTAGAGGCACGTGGATCCCCTTGCAGGTTAGTTCTATACGACGACGGTTACGAGTTGAGCTCACTCCTAGATCAGACTTCCTAAGGGCAGTAAAGATTAAAGACAAAGACATATGCATGCAAACACCCTAGGGATGGTGATACGTAACGCTTAGGCATGTCAAGTAAAGGAAAAAAAGAAAGTATAAGTGCATTCGTATGAATTTATGATGAGCCATTACACATGCACAAGTTATGTTCTTATTACTATTGTTATTATTCTGAAATCACTCACAATCTGCTATGCTTATGCTTTAATTCTTACTCTATTTATCAAGTATGACTAAAATGAACTCTACTTCAGACAATATGGTTTTCAAACTATAAAATTGAAAATATTTATAAAACATGCTCACTTTTTCATAATAAACCGAAGCAGCTGGAGATAATGATGATGACACGGTTTATGATGAATCAATGAATCCTACTAAAAATTTATAATTCTCACTTCTATATATATTCCTATGTTATCTCTAGATAGTTCAGGGTGTATCAAAGATGATCACCGTAGGCGGAGTTGACCAGAGATATTGGTAACAACCAAAGAGAGCTATTATACAAGGTCCGTTAAAGTAATAGTAACAACTTTCGAGTGTGATACTATGACTTAAGCATAGTACTACACCTGGGACGGCGTTACACTTTTCACAAACCATTTTCGATCTCACAGAGGGATGACATCCTCCCCTTTATGCAGTTGTTGCGGATTGGTAATAGAGGATGTTAATAATCTTTTGAAATACTACCCTTTCATTTCTGATCTGGGAAGAACTTGGTTTTGATAAGTGCTTAGGATGTCCTAGTTTATCTATAGAGAGGTACTTGAAGCAGATGTTGATGAATAAAAGGTTATCTTTGTTATTGGTAAGTTTGTGGTGGGTTAGGAGGTGGAGAATCAACTCATCCTTCAATGGGACTCCTTGGAATTGGCAAATAGTGATGCATAATATTTTTTAATCCTATTACAAAATTTCATTTTTGCGTAATAGGACAATCCATGATGACAATTAGAGAAAAACTATTTGGTAGCACCTATCAATTGGGTGCATTAAACTTAGATGGTAGTGTTTATCCTTCTTGCGGGGTGAGTGGATATGGAGGAGTTATCAGATTTGCTTATGGAGATTGGATACTTGGCTATGCTTCTAAATTCAATTCAATGAACATTCTGCAAATGGAAGTTGATTTCATCATAGTGGGTCTGAAGCTTGCATGGGATTATGGATTTAGAGAGGTTATCTGCAAAATGGATTGCCACTAAGCTTTTATGTTGCTATCTAGCGAGTCTTCCATGTTTTTTCCTGAGTTCCAAGCACATTTACATATGTACCATGAGTTGATAGCGAGATCGTGGCTAGTGTAATTGAATCACATCCCTAGGTCTGTGAATTTGGTGGCTAACTCCTTAGTAAAATATGGAGCTAAGGACCAATGTGATCTTTGAGTGATGACTATTCCTCTGCCTGAGTTGAATCCTGTGTTGCACCATGACTTTGTTTCTATTGAGTGGTTTGTTTGTTATTATTTATTCTTAGTCTACCAGAACAAAAAACAATATTTATACTGAGTTGGCTAAGTTGCTACAGCTAAGCAAAGACATGAATCTACAAAATACACCTTCTTATTTGTTACAACCCAAGAAGAATGGAAATAAACCTACTAGAAGCGAGAAAAGCACTAACAAATTGCATCTTACAATAGCAAACTCTTATTCTACCACACAAATGAATTAGGCACAAATCCAACAGTGGAATATGTCAGTAAAGGAAATCTTCTAGAGGTAAAACCAATATAAGACCTTATAGAGACCATTAGTAGAATTGCATTATTGTAGAGTAGAAATGGACTTAATACACCTGCATTTCTTTTTTCCTTTCTCAAGCACCTCATGAGAGCTCAATTGGATTGCTTGTTGGGCCTTGTTTTTACCTTCTGTTGGGCCATCATGTTGTGCTTGTTGGATACTTCTTCTAATACACCCCACAAGTTGGATATTAGAATCCACCAACCCCAACTTGGAAAGAACGATACCAATAGGTCTCAGTGGAAGAGCCTTAGTAAACACATTAGCTAGTTGATTCTTAAAAGAAAGTGGTAATAATATCATCAAACCTGCTTGTGCCTTCTCTTGGACAAGATGATAATCCATAACCAATTGCTTCCTCTATTCATGAAAAGCCAGATTTACAATAGTGCACATAGCACTTTGGTTGTCACTATTAGCTCTACAACCTTTCAGAATCCACCACATATTGCTTTGAATGCCTATTATACGTGGTTTTGACAGATAATAAAGATCTGAAAACTTAGTGAGTACTAACATGTTTGTTGAGTGATTGCCTACTTAGACATGATCTTTCTAACAACATTACTTGGATAAATCTAAAGCTTCAAGAACATCATATACTTCAAAAATGATTTGGTTCGTGCAAAGAAAGAAATTCCAAGATGAGAAGAATGCTTCAACATGATGAAGATAACCTAATCCTTAAAGATTTCAAAGCCTATACATTCTTAGAAGAATGAAAAAAAAAGTCTCAGAAGATGAGAAAAAGTCTCAGAAAGCAAGGTTTAGAAAGATGACACTTTAGAAGAGTTGCCTTGGTTAGAAAGATAAATCGTCAGAAAGGAAGTTTCTTAGAAAGAAGTTATTCAAAGGATCATTTCATGACGAGTACACTGGAAGCTAAGAATTGAAAAGAAATTCAAACATTAGCAAATGCCTACAAATTTGTTAAAGCAAGTACAAATGGACAACTAGCACCAATGGCTAGTTACTATTGACAAAGCAAAAACTTAACCAAAGCTAAATAAGGACAAAATAATGACTAGTATGATGGAAGACACAATTGTCAACTCATGAACACCTATAAATTTAGTCCAAGGGATTAAACGAAGGGGTTGTTGAAGTCATTGAATTCTTTCAAGTCACTCATTTATTGCTCAACTCTCTTGTAAACAACAAGTTTCTGAACGTATATCTTTCTAAACACATCAGAAAGGTTTGTTTTCTCTACAAGCTTTATAAGGAAACACCATTTTTGAGAGTTTAGTAGAGAAACCTTCCTTACTTGAACTTTGTTGTAACATCCACCCTTCAATTGTGATCTTAGTGAGAGAATACACAACCAAACACTATACATTCATTGTAACTTGACCTAGTAATGGTCAAAAAAGTTAGTTTGGAGAGATTAAGACACTACTATTCAAACTTAGTCAATTTGGAGAAGCTAGTACAATACTACTCAAATAGTTAAAATCTCAGCTTTTTATTGGGGATTGGACATAGGCCTGGTTTTGGTCGAACCAATATAAATTCTTGTGTTTGATCTTCTATCCTTGATTCCTCCTTTCCGAACATATATCCATCATTTCTTATTTCAGCTTATTATGAGAAACATCTTTTCATGAGTCAAAGTAAATAGCTTTTTCATAAAATCAATTCCAAAAATAAAATCAAATTATTCTTTTCTAACTCATACGCTTCCGCACTCTAAGTTGAAATATACTTGAGATCATTTGTTTGAGTTTTTTAGATTTCGAAAAGCACTTGAAGGCATACTTCAACTCCCCTTCTCATGCTAATTGTCGTCCATAGTTGGTAACAAAGATTAGCTTCTGGGGTTGAGCTCCTTAATGGTTGTAGAGAAAAATATTTAGGAAGATAGCATAACCAAAATCTCACATCGTCAAAAGACACTTTGTGAGTAGACCTCCATTCTTCAATGGAGAAGCCTTAGGGTGTAGAACGGTTGGTTTGAGCCAAACCCAAATCTGGCCTAATTTTTTTATTGCACCATTTTTTAGAACCTAAACCTAGCTCAATAATGACCTAAAAAATGATTGAGCCAACCCAATAGTTAGACAATATATACAAGTTTAAATATTATGCATAGTAAAATCGTGAAATTTTATAAGTTAGAAGCAAAATTCAATAGATATTTTATAATACATATTTTGAAATAAATTATTTCAAGATAAAAATAACATCATGTTATGTAAAACATAAGAATTGAAGTATAAAAGTCTCAGAATATATCGCTAATTTTGTTGAAAATATAACTTCTAAAGAATTATATCACTTTGGGCAGGTTGGGCCAACCTAAAGTATGACTAAAACTCGACCCGAAAGTACACCAGATCAAAATTTTAAAACCTAAACCTAACCCAATAAGTTTTGGGTTAGGTCGGGTCAAGTTATGAACACCCCTAGAGAAAACTACCCTTATTAGAAAGATAATGAGGTTGTTCATCGAATCAACAAGTCTTGATATGTGGGAGATTATCTAGCATGGAAACTATGTTCTTATGCAACAAATACAAGGACCTCAACAAGAAGGCTAGCCTACTAAACCCCAAAATCAAGTGGCTATTCTCAGGGATCAGTGGGCTAATGTTCAAAAAACTAGAGTCCAACTAAATGCTAAGGCTAAATATCTGCTTACTTTTGCTTTGAGCAAAAGTGAGTATGATAAAATCATCTCATGCAATTCAGTAAAGGAGATTTAGGATCGTCTTCAAGTTCTTCACAAAGACACATACCAAGTAAAAGAGACTAAGATTAGCATGCTCATGCATCAATATGAGCTGTTTAAGATGAATGAAAATGAGTCAATTGATGAAATGGCACCATGCTTCATGCACAACATCAATCAGCTCAAGGCTTAGTGGAAAATTTACACTAATGTTGAGATGGTCATAAAGATCCTTATAAGTCCTTCGAGCATATGGAGATCGAAGGTCATAACTATCCAATAAGCTAGAGACCTCATTATCCTTAGATGTTTTCCTTAGGTCCTTCAAAACCCATGAGACTGAACTCATTGAGGCACTTGAAAATGTGCCAAAGAAAGGGAAAAATGTGGCGCTCAAATCACTTTAGGACTGCTAGACCAAGCTTGCCTTGGTTACTAAATAAGAAGAGTCAGAATCAAAAGAAGCTTTCCCTTGATTGATTATCAATGCCAAGTAGCCATCACATGTAACACTTTCCCAAATACAGTATTATGCTTAAGTCATAGCATTATATTAGGAGTTGTTACAGTTAATTAAAAGGATTAAACCTTAATTTATTATTTGTTGTATTTTTATTTTACATGCATATAATACAATATTCTTTTACATTGCATGAATATTGGTGTACAAGATAAATTTGAAATTTACATGAATAACTCCACTAAGAGTTTTAACTAGGGAATATGGAAACATACATGTATGTGTCTATATATATATATATATATATATATATAGACACATACATTTGTTATTTAACTTCAGTAACAGGTCTAACCTTGGCCACCTCCCCTTAGGTTGGTCCTCTTCAAGATCTTCTAATCTATCTGGAGACAATATGGAAACACATATAGGAATAAGAATTTTACATTCTTAGTAGGTTCTCTAGACTACTTGACTAAATCATGTCATTGTTGTCGTCTCAACTGCTTCAGTTTATTTAGAAAATGTGATCTCATGGATAAGGATAAAGATTCACTAATTAAGTTTAGAAAATGTTCCCTTCCAAAGCAAATTAATTTTAACTCATATACTTAGGATATAGCATGGCAATAAGTATACCAGCACTAAGTGTACATTTTTTGACAAATCAAATTACCAAATGCAAATAAATATGTTGCATGCCAATGTAACTTGCAACATGTAACTTGATGCACCTTTTTACTTTCTTCTTTACTTTGTAGATACCTTTAATCTTTACTGCCCTTGGGTAGCTTGATCAGGAAGTAAGCTCAACTCATGACTGTTGTCACACACAACTATCCTACAAGGGGACCCATGTGTATAATGTCCGAAAAATTTCATCATTAATAACCAAGTTGTTCGGTTTTCATTGAATAATTAGGATTAATTAGAATTCGATTAAGCATTCACTTAAAGCCAATTAAGTGTGATTTAGAAGGATTAGGCTTGATGGAATTAGATTAGGAACATAGGAAACCTCATAGAATTTTTCTAAAATCGGTTTATCGATTTGAGAGAAATCGGTAAGATTTCAGTATTTTAAACTGTCGGAACCAGATCAATAGAACTTATATTATGAGTAACCTAGGATGAATGGCTAGGATTTAGCCAAGACACCTCTATATGTGGCGCCACTTTCAGCCAAAGATGGCAACCGCAAAATCAAGTTGAAACTCCAACACACATCCACCAATCACATGAATCCTTATTTCACAAGTTTGTGTTCTATTCCTTCTTTGCCCTTGTGAATTTCGGCCAGCATAAGGAGCTGACTCCCCTTCATTTCTCTTCCATTCACACTCACCTCTACTCCATCTTCAACCTCTCTTCAAGTCTCATCAAGAGTTTCATCAATCTAAGACACCAAACCACCAAGAATTCAAGTAGACAAGGTAGGAATCCAACTTTTCTTTTTGTTTTCTTTGATTTGGGACTATGTGGGGATCTTATTTTCCTTATGATACTGATGTGATTTGGAGTGATGATGATGGTTTATGATTAATTTTGCATGTGTGTTGTGTTAGAATTGAAATTGGTATGAAAGAATTTGAAAAATAGAGAAAAACTCAAGAAGCTGTTAGGGTTTTTCTCGATAATCCGTACGGCGGAGTGTACGGCTCCACCTACAGTGGTTTAGATTTGATGAATCTATTTTTATATGAAACTAGACATTCAGGGCTTTCTATACATATAAATTATAAGGCCATTGGATTATTATAGAATTAGTTATGAATTTTTGAAGTTTGACTTAGAAATCTGGATTCTTATCTGGGCAGTATGAGTTGAAAAGGGTGTAACTCATCCTACACCAACGTTGTTTGAAAGCTAACATATAAGGTAACATCCCATAAAAATTTTTGAGTCAGATTTATTGTCTATTATTCCCAGTACATCAATAAATTTACCTTAAGATCAGACCGAACTAGAACAGGGTAGTCTAGTAGGGTCAAGTTACGGGGCTTATATCTCAAAATATACTCATGAAAATGATATGACACTTCTTACGTTTGAAATCTCGTTCTGTTAGCTTTAATTTGATATAAAATTTGTATAATTTCACCCAGATATCTATTTTTAGTGAATTTTCACTTATAAGGGTGCAATTCTGGCTAGGAACAGAGCAGTCTGAGGTAAAATACTAATAACTTGAGTTATACAAGTTGGAAACTAGACACATAGGGTTAGGACATATCCAAGATTCAGGTTTAAATGAGTTGAATTGGACTAAGCGTAGATTATACCAAAATTGGGCAGAATAGGAGGAAGTAAACAGAAAACCTTATTGATGTTTGAGTTCAATTTGATGAGTGATATTATAGATATATAATTGCTGTTCTATATTGAATTGCAAGTTTGAATGATTTTACTAGTAGTCTGGCACTATTCATAGGGAAGCAGACTCAATCCATTATGCTGCCGAAATTTCGGTAAGAAATTCATATGTTGTATGAGCTATAATTTGCATGAACACATGATGTTTGCAAGAATAAGCTAGTTGTGCATGCAATTCATGAATATTACAACGGATTCCATATTGCTTAGGCTAGCCCTTGAATAAGTTTAAGGGGAATAGATCAGTGGGAAGATCGGGGAAAGTAAACTCGACAATCCTGTATAGGAACGAGCTCGGTCCTAAAAAGCGGACTATTATCCATGAGTATATAGCCAAAAACTCCCAGAAGACCAAGGACGGAAATGAGTTTTAAGAGGCGAAAGCCTTCAAAGATAAGATGCATTCCCTAGTTGCACATTTATATGTACTGTATGATAATTCTTAATTGATTGTCATAGTTATCTGTTTACTTCTTATGATACGTTATTGTTTATTTATGGTTACTTTCTTAATTGTGTTAATATATCTGTTAACTCTATTTTCATTGTCCCAATTAAAAATTTAGTTAGTTTCGGTGTATGTTTTTATAATAAGAATTTAAGTGAATATTACCATTATGCCGTACTATTTAAAACTATGGAACAGCTGAAACAACTGAGAATGACAGCGATGACAGATGTATATAAAATGAGGATTCCTACTGAGAAATCTTTGTTTCTCATCCTACTGTATGTTTCCGCATAATTCTCGGTTCATGGAGAATGCAGTGACCGGTGTCCTTTTCATCGAGTTCCATGAGCTTCATATCCACCTAGACTTGTTTTTAGATTCTATCTATATATCTGGTAGATGTCAATTCCGTCTTTATTTCTTCTTTCATAGAGATTTTGCTATTCCCCTGACTCACCCACTCTTCGATCCCACCGCACCTTATATTGCTATCCCTTTGTACATGGCCCATCCCTTTCCACCTCCACACATAGCACCAAAGAATGACACCAGATGGCTGCGGCTCTGCGGCACCACCGTGACATCACCTCTGCAGGCTCCCTCTATCTCGCTCTCTGGGGAGGAGGAGGACTCTTCTAAGGCGACGAGTTCATCGTCATCATCCTCTTCACCCAGCGGCCGCTATGCACCGGCCGATGCCGGCATGGCCAATGGATTCCTTTCCTTGGAATCCATCTAGATAGAGTGTGTGTAGTAACAATAAGAGGTGTACAGAGTGGCCTTCTTTTGGTAGCCTGGGTCATGGGCAAGGGGGTAAGAGTTAGGAGTTATACATGAAATGTTCCGTGGAAACTAGTTAGGGTACTGTTCATAGAGACAGGCCGATTTATTTTGTGTTAGTGGCCTCATTTTATTACCCTGTACTGTTTATGTATCTTTTGTCAGACTTTGAACATAGACATATATATATATATATATATATATATATATATATGATGCAATTTCAGTAGTTTTGTTTATTCCACATTTTTATTTATGTTATTTCTGTTACAACGATTATCCATTACTTATTCCGTAACCAAATGGAAATTAATTAAGTGAACAGTTAACTCTATATGGAAAATTAATGTTAAATCAGAAAATGGAATTTAATTATACTGTCACACGTAATAACTTATCAGGTAACATATTATGACTTAAGTATAGTATTATGTCTAGTAAGGTGTTACAATGTGCCTCTAAATTTGGAGGGACTCGGCTGGCCGACTACCTTCACAAGGAGGGACTTAATAACTGCCTCCAAGTGAAGGGACTCATATATTATCCATTTAACTATATTCACAAGGAAGGACCCAATAACTACCTCCAAGTGAAAGCACCTCATATCTTACATTCGATCATTCTTGTATGCATCAATTTCATATACATAACATATAAATAATCTTAATATTCATAATACTCTTGCTGAAAATTTGGCAGTATAACGGCTTAAGCTTCCCCAAAATGCAATAGAGACATTTTCAGCCAACTAATCAAGATACCAAAATCAGCATAATCATATATCAACATTATAATAATTTAATGAGGTTCATCAACACATCTCAATCCTTAGCCATTCAATGTCTAAGAGTTCCTAACTACTTGAAATTGACAATTGCACTTTAAATTCCTAATTTTGTCCTGTTTTATAAATTATGCTAAAATTTTATTTTAACTCATTTAAATCTAAAAATTTAGTATATTGTGGCATTATTTGTCTATTTTTAGTTCTCTTTAGGCACATCAAGTTTTGATGAGTATAATTGAATTATTATAATTTTTCTCAAAGCTGCCTTGCTGATGGATATATTTGGGCACTTAAATGTGAAAATTCAGTAAAAATACAATCTTCACCAATTTTGTCTGAAATTTATATCTAAGTGAAGCTATATGAACCATCTTTCATTTCCCACAAGTGTCATTTCAATTGGGTAAGTAGAGTCTAAGTTATAAGCTCTCAAATTGGGCTAAAGTGAACTGCCCTATTCCAATGTAGACAGGACATAGGGAAATTTTGAAAAATTTTTGGGACCAAAGTACTTAATATATAAATTTGTAATTTTTATGACATGATCATATATGTGTTAACTTTCTAAAAAAATTAGTTGCACTAAATTTGAAATTGTATAAGGTGAGTTATGCCCTTCAAAACCCATACTGGTCAAGACAATGGCCAAGATTCAAGAGGTTATTTCAAAAATTCATAACTTTCTCAATTCAGGTCTAACGGTCTTATAACTTTCTCAATTCAAGACAATGGGCAAAATTCAAAACCCATACTAGTCTGGATGTCTAGTTTAATCTAAAAATGGTTTCATTGAATCTTGATCTTTGTATATCAAAATGCACTGTTCATGGTACGGATAAGTCCTAGGATTTTAGTTTTCAGCAGTTCTATTTGAGTTCTTCCTTAAGTTGTTGATTGAATTTCCAACCCAAACGAAGAATTCTCATGTTAAATCAATTGAAACAAATCATATAATCATCATACAATATTATATTAAAGAGGAGCAAAGAAAACCCTAACCAACCATATGAACCCTAATAACCAACAAGGTTTAGGGATCCTACTTCAAAGCTCAAGTTGTAACTACAAGAAGCAAGTTTGGACTAAGGTCTAAAAGTAAGATGAAAGATTGAGGTTGAGGAAATGAGATGAGGAAGAAAAAAGAGAGAATGGTTTGATTTGGGGGGTCAAAATTGAGACGGAGAAGATGATAATTTATTGGTTTTGAGTCATAAAGAGGAAAGATGACTCATAGAAGGCTATTGGTGGATTTCTGACAATTCTTGAACACCATTTAGCTTCCTTTTTGTGTGGTTGAGAGGGCACCACCCCAAAGGGGAGTGTGGCTAAATTTTGGCCACTCAAATTAGGGTTTTAAAAAATTGGTATTCATATGATCCTACAGTATAAATTCTATTAACTCGACTCTTGCATTACATAATATCGAAATCAAACTAATTTTTCTTAAATTGGCAAGACATTACTAATGGTTTTCATAAAATTCTCTACATGTCAAAGCTAAATATTCTAAACCCTAACATCCACAATTCAACCTTAATTAAGTGTATCTCTCTAATGTAACAAAATAAATTAATTAACAGTGTTAATCCAACGAACCATGCTTCAGGATGTTACATCACAGCTGCTCTTTCCTTTCATTCTCCAAGCACCAGATATCCTCTTAGTCACTATGTTTTGCTTTCTAGTCTTTCTCCTTGGTATTCCAATTTTCTATGTGCCATATCTATTGACCATAAACCAAGAAACTATGTTGAAGCCAACAAATTTGACTGCTGGAGTTGGGCTATATAAGTTGAGAACTCTACCCTTGAGTTGAACAAGACTTCGATTATCACAGACCTGCTTGCTGGAGTAATCCCCATTGGTAACAAACAGGTTTACAAAGTCAAAAGGAAGGCCAGTGGTAGAATAGAAAGATGCAAAGCTCGATTGGTGGTCAAGGGTTACAATCAAGAAGAGGGCTTAGACTATTTTGATACATTCTCTCTTGTGGCCAAAATCTCCACAATTTGGGTAATCTTAATGAGCTACAATCTCCTTCAGCAATTGGCATCTACGTACATCAAATGGATGTCAATAATGGCTACTTCCATGGGAACTTACATGAAGATGTTTACATGACTTTGCCAGCTAGATTCCCTTCTTTTGGTCCCAACAAAGTCTATAAACTACTCAAATCATTTTATGGATTGAAGCAGGCCAGTCATCAATAGTTTGAAAAATTGTCCCTTATTCTTTTCTTGTGTGGTTTTCTCCAAGCACCCTCGGATCATACTCTTTTTGTCAAGAAAACCTCTTCCTCTTTCATAGTACTCTTTGTGTACATGGATGACATTATATTGGTGGGGGAGGGTAGCGTACTTGAATTTGAGCATATCAAGGGTGCTCTTGATGCTAAATTCAAGATTAAAGACCTAGGATTGCTCAAGTACTTCCTTGGTTTAGAGCTTGCTCACTCTAGCAAGGGCATTTCTCTTTGCCAAACAAAGTATTGTGTTGAATTCCTACATGATGCTAGTGTTCATAACTCAAAACCTACTTCTGATCCCCTTGATCCAACTATGAAGTTGCATCAAGATAATGGGAAGCCATATTCAGATGTCCCTTCCTATCGACGACTAATTGGTTGGATGCTTTATCTTACTCCAACTCGACCTGATATAGCCTCTGTAGCTCTACAATTAAGTCAATTCTTAGATAAATCAACCATGGCCCATCATCGTGCAACTCTACGTGTCCTTCAATACCTTATGGCATCTTGGTTGTGGTTTATTCTTTAGTCGCTCCTCTGATTTGCAGTTACTTCGCTTTAACGATGCTGATTTTGGTGGGGTGCTTAGACACTAGCAAATCCATTTTTGGACACCGTTTCTTTATTGGAAATTCCTTAATTTCGTGGAAGTCTAAGAAACAAACAATTGTGTCCAAGTCTTCCTCAAAAGCCAAGTATAGGGCCTTGGCCAATACTTGTGAGTTATAATGGCTTCATTAGTTGCTTCGTGTTCTTCATATTTCTTGCTCCAGACCGACTGTCCTCTGTTGTGACAATCAAATTGCCCTCCATATTGAAGCTAACTCGGTCTTTCATGAAAGGACAAAGCATTTAGATATATTGAATGCCATATTGTGAAGGAGAAAACTCAAGCTGATCTTATGCACTTACTACCTATTGCCACTCATGAGCAATGTGTTGATATCTTCACCATAGCCCTCTCCTTCTGTTTATTCTTGGGCTTCATTGCCAAGCTTGACATGGTAGACATTTACCACCTGCTAGCTTGCAGGGGGTAACACACTCAACACCGGAGCTTAATGCACTAGTGGCTGAAGGAGGATTGGACGGTACTAAAATGTGGTAGGAGGGAAAGTCAGTTTAGGTAGTTAGCTTAGTTATCCAATTGTTAGCCAAGTTAGTTAAGGGCTAGAGTATATGATTCACTGTGCTAAAGTATAGATTACTTATGCTACACTAGATCAAACTTGTCAATATATGTAACTCCACATTAAAATAATCAGAGTTGCATATTCACTCATTTCAAATTCTCTCTTTTCTCAGCTCTTTATTTTCGTTTGATTAAATCGTAACAGAAATAATTATATTTTATTAATTTTTTTTAAAACAATTGATAAATTGAAACAGAGTAATATTTCTATAGTAATATATATTTTAATAATTGAAAGAATGGCTTTTAATGCATTCAAAATAATAAAAATAAGCTTTGGATCCCAGCTTTAGGAAATGTGAGGATGCCCCGAACTAATCTCAACTCTTGCCATTTTCTTTGAAATGATCAAATCCTTTTGACTTTTTTTTTTTCTTTCGTAAATTTCCTTCTATTTTATATTAATTTCTTAGCATGTATCATCTTATTGTTTTGAATGAGTTTGCTACTATTAAGATGCTCGAAGTTCTGACTTCTCACAGAGCGATTACCACTCGTGTTGAATGACTAATTTCAAAACAGCTTTTATATTATTAATACAGTTTATGTAGAATGCTTAATAAGATATAGCAATAATATTATCTTATTTCTATTTAAAAATGTATATAGTTTAGCGGAGCATATGATTAAAAAAAGAAAGACTATAGACAAAACAAATAAAAACAAAGAATGCGGCCATGAATACCATCTCGCGTTGCTCACTTTGTGCGTGGAAGTCGAATAGGTTAGCGATAAAATTCAAACTTTATGATATGTTTGGTTGGGGGTAAAAATGTGATAGAAATTTTTATGGATGAGCTCCATGTACAGTGATAATTGAAAGAAAATTTCCATGAAAATTTTCATACATATAGAACTCATCCATAAAAATTTTTATCTCATTTTTACTCCCAACCAAATATACCATTAGTCTTATCAAATACCCCCTTTCATTACGTCTATGTAACCATTGAAAGAAATTAAAAAAACCAACAAATACAGCGACGATTTTTATTAGATTCTAAAGCCACATTACTTTTGCCAATTAATGGATGGCTGCTTTAGTTTGTAAAATTTGATTCAGGTCAAAATATTAGAATAAAATTGTTAGGGTATGTTATCATGTTAATTTATGCATAATATGTAATGATATCCGGATTTGAAAATGTTAGAAATTGAAGCATGAAATACACAGCAAAAAATTTACATATGTGCCTATAGTTAAAGTTATATAACATTATACTCATGCATTTTTCGAACGGAAGTTCTAAAACTACCATAAAGCAGAGGCAAATAAACTTTTGTAATAGTCAGACACATTCATTCCGTGTGGGTTCCTTGCTAACAATCATCTGTCGCCCCAAAAACTATAAAGTAAAGTTGTCAACAAGAGGAATACAAATTACATATGTTCCGAGTTTAAATTTCTGCGTAAAGCAGAAAGAAGGGATTTTATTATTATTAGAGTTTAGAGTTTAGGGTTATTTATTATTATTATTAGGTTAAAACTACTTTTTGATACCTATTCATGTTTTAGATTTTGATTTTAGTACTTATATTAAAAGAATTTTGGTTTAGGTCCCTATACATTAAAGATTTTTGGTTTAAGTCCCTATACCGAGTTAGTCCTTATCATTAGAAAATTATTAGATAATATTAGCTTTTGGTGATGTAACTAACAAAATCTTCTATGGGACATGGTGACACCCAACTGATATCATTTCAAGCCTAAAAAAAGTTTGTTTTGACACTATTTTGTTTATTTGTTCATTTTTGAAAAAGATCGTTTCGTGCTTAAAAAATGCTTGGAAAGTCGTTTTAGGATTATATTAATAACATATTATGTCTATGTCATATTTCATTAGTCACGTTAAAAAAAATTAATACCATATAATAATTTTCTAATTACAAGGACTAACTCCTTAACCAAATACTAATATAAGGGTTCTAATCAAAACTTTTTTAATGTAGAGATTAAAACTAAAATTTGTTACATATGTAGGGACCAGAAATTGGTTTTAATATTAGGTAATTAAGAAACAATGACGAGAGTACGGAATACATTAAGTTGAAGCAGAAGTAGTAAAAGCTCGATCGTTAACTATATTGGATTAATTCCAATGGGGCGTCACTGCTGACGTTTTTTGACTTCAAAATAACGAGATGGGTCACGGATTCGCATGAGCCCATCAACGGCATCACCCTAATTAAAAGAGGGAAAATAATAATAATAAAAGAAACTAATGAGACCATCAACGGCACCACCCTAATTAGCTAGCCATGCAGGAGGGGACCATGCCAATTGCCAGACCATAATGGCTACCCAACTCAGCAGCGTACGTTTTGCTTTGATGTTCAAAATCGATGCTGCATAAGCCAAAGCCCTGTTCTTCAATTACTTAATTATTGTCTATGCTACAACGTTCTATTCGTAGGTACGTATATCATGGCATCCGCTAGAGTTTGGCCCTTACGACTTATGTGAACAGCTATATATTTTAGACTAATGTTAGACAGGCTGATAGTGAATCTCACGAGTAATAACATATTTATTATTGAATTTTATAATATCTACATATTAAAAATTTTAAATTATATTTTAAATGATGAATGTGTGATCGCTTATAAATTTAAATATGAAGAGGAGTCTTTTTTATTTTTATTTTTTTATAGGGAAGGGTTCCTAACCATTGTCAATTTTATTCATCGGAATTCAGGCGCATTTTTTTGGAAGCAGATATATCCTTCACTAGACCAGCGTCTCAAGTATAATATGAAGAGAAGTCTATATTAATATAAGTAAATTTTATTTATTTATTTATTTATTTATTTAAATCGTTAGTATCTAGATTTTACTGAATTCCAATTAATTTGATTTGAGCTAGATCGATCTATTATGAAAGTAAAACTCTCTCATCGCTATCCAAGATCTAATTATTTAAAATAAATAAATACTAAATCACTTAAATCAATTAAAAATTATAAATATCATTAGATATTTTATATGTAGGAATAAATATTACTAAGCTAAGATCACATGGATAGATAGATTCTATGAGGGTGCGTTTCATTACGGTTAACAATCAAGTCTACAGCTGAAAGATTTTAGGTGGGCTGTGCACAAGAATTTAGATTTCGTAATGAATTAGATATGGCCACATATAAGATCTAAATTATGGCAGCTGCGATTATGCATCAGGCCACGATTGGGTTTCACAAATCACATCTCGTTAATTTATATTTATTACCTTGCAACGGCTGCAACGCAATTAAGATCGTCCTGTCACGATGGCAATTACAATTTAAAACCTTGATTTAGTTGTCTAGACATAGGCTTGGGACTACTACGTAGCAATCAAACAATATTTGATGTATAAGGAAAAGGTAGTAAAATCTTTAACGTCCACTTCTAAATTGAAAATTATTAAATTATTCACGACCATGATTACGCAACCATATATTTTACGATTTTTTTTTTATTTTTTTACAATTCATAACGTTCAAGTATTTTTGTTTGGGCCCCCTTGGGGGGGGGGGGGGGGGAATGGATTGGGTTGTACGCAACACAGTGTGTTGATCTTCAATTTCCATAATCTGTACACACACACGCGCGCACTTAACAGTACTGGGATGGACTGTGAACTACTTAATTTTTGTGCGGTGCGTAGTAATTGTATATATATTAATCGCATTATAAATTAAATAATTTTCATTTGTAATTTTAATATTTATGCTTTAAAAAAAAGGAAAGAGCACAATTAGAGAAATAATGCTTTGAAAAAAGATACTCATAACAAAAAGATAGAAAATATTATATTGACCTCCGTCAAAATCTATTAAAAATACACTTACTCCCTCGTTGATTTTAAAATTACATTTGCTTCCCTTACCTCCAAATATTCTTTTTTTAAAATTCCCAAGTTACCCTCCATAACAAACTAAAATCCCTAAATTTCATCTCTCCATTTGCCCTCAATTTCTTCTTCCTTCCATTCTTCCTCACCTCTGCGCCATTACCTTGAAATCATGTAATGACTAGAACTCCATTATAGATCACGGTATTTACAAAATCCCTAATTCTACAATGCATCTCCCTCTTAGATTCTGCCATAAGTAATCACGGCCTCCAAACTCATTAAAGAATGAAATTGAAAATCACTTTTGATTGCGAAAAATAAGAGAAAGTGATTGTGCACTTTGTAACATCCCCAATTTTTAAAAATAACATAAAAGAAATTTTGAATTATTTCTCTTAATCAATATGTGAATTTCTCAGGCAGCGCTATGCCTGACGATCCTCACACTTAGAACTATAGGATAGCGTAACATTGTCGTTGAAAATATAGCGTTGCCATATGGCAAAAATTAAAAAATGATGAAAATGCCCTTGTATAAACTTTTGTTATTTGTAGTTTTACCCTAAAACTTTAGTAATTGCACATTGACTCCCAAAGATTCTTTTCATAATTACCCCTAAACTTTTTAAAAAATGACAATTAGGTCCCTATATCAATAGGATTAGTAGAATAAGATTTTAAACGAATTAGAATTACATAGCAAAAACATCGAAACCTAATTCTAGATCAATTGGGCCACGAAGGTGTCTGAAGCGGCTCCGACAAATATACTGGATTGTACAAGTAATAAAGTGATGAGAAAAATATCGTTCCCACGAGGATAGATCAATTACCGAGTAACTTACAAGAATAACTATTGGACTAGAAGAATGGAATGAGTAGAGAAAACTAAAAGAAATCAAATAGAACAAGAGAACAAAATTGCACTTAAAGACAACTTAAATCACTGGGATGGACACTAGGGCTAATTGACTTCACCTAACAATGGACTCAACTACCATGGATCTCAATTATCTAGTTTTTACCTTAATTGATTAATGGTCAGATTCCCTAAACTAATTCCAAGCCTTTCTCAAGGTCAAGAAATTCTCTTTTATCCTAAATTGATTGCCTAATCTTTTAGTTAGAAACTAATTTTGGGAAAGGTTGAAACTTTATGGACTCCTAAGATGACCACATGAGTCATGTTTATCTATCTCTAGTTTTGGCTCAACTCACGGTATCTATGATGAAAAGCTTTGTTTGCAAACCCTATCTCTAGTTATTGCAGACCAACAAATCAGTTGAATGCTGGCCAATCACTCAAAAGCATTAGGAACAATCATAAACACTTAATAATCAAGATAAAAACATAACTAAAATCAATCTATGATAACTAAAATCAATCTATGAGTAACATCATCACATAGTTGGATCCATCAATGCCTTAGAACGGGGTTTAATTCATGATGGAATCATAAACAACAGAAAAAATAAAAGAAAGAATAAAAGAAAGAGTAGCCATGAAGAAGAATAAGGATTCCAATATCTTGATGGTGAAGGATGTCTCCAACTTTTCACAAAACTTTCCACAATGCTCCTTGAATTTTCAAGCCTTTCCTCTAGGGTTGCCTCCAGTGTTTTGAGTGTCAAAAGGTGTCAAAAAGGTCGTCCAAATCCTTTAAATAATGCCCCAAGATCTTCTCCTGCAAAGTTGCTTCAAAAAATAGACTTTCCACATTTATTGCAGCCTTGCTCAAGCGCCCTATGCACGCTCGAGCATGCTCCATTGCACCATAAACTTGTTCTCTCTGTCTCGGGCTGCACTCGAGCGCGGGGTCTCACACTGGAGCGCAATCTACGCTTGAGCACGGGGTCTCACGCTGGAGCATGCATCTAAAACAGCAACTCTACAGATTTGCCTCTTTTGCTCAATTCTAGGCTTTATAACGATTAGAATAGTTGGAATTTGCCATCAGAGGTAGATATAGCAATTTAGATCTTTGAGTAAGCTTTTCAAAGCAACAAGAACCACTTCAATTGGAGTTATGTAGCTCAAGATATGGGCAAAATACTGATGACTAGTCAGGGTTGACAGCATCAGAGACAAAATGCAACTTCAATCTTGTTTTGTCTTTTTGTACTAGAAGACTTGAGAATCCCGCAAAGTGCTCAAAAACAAAGTTGGAGATCTCCTTCTCATCTTTCGAAAGAGTCCTAAATCATGTCAAGTTGACTTCCAAAGAGTTAGATATGAATTTTCTCTTGTGACATGGTCTTGAAATCTGGCCAAATGGACTGCTTAAGACTCTAATTGAACTCCTCTTCCACTTCAGTGCTTGTACCTAATTGAAACATAATGACAACATAAAAAACTAAGAAAAATATGAGAAAATGACAAACAGACTAGAAAAGAACCTAAATCAAAGAAACCAACTAAAAATAACTAAAATACCCAAGTAAATTCATGTAACTAAAATCTAAATCTAAGTAAAACAAAACAAAAATAACTCACTATGGGGAGTTATCAGTATCCATATGTGAAATGACATGGGATGCCCTTATACTTGCCCAAAATTACAAAGATGACATTAGCTATGAAAAATAGAAAATAGAAAGGTCCTGAATTTGTAAAACAATTAACTTACATTGTTAATCAATTTATTCGATTTTGATAGTCATGTAAGAGCAATTAGAAGTTAACTATAGGTTAATTAGAAGCTAATTATAATTTAATTAGAGAGATTAGGTTTAAGAACAATTAGAATAGAGATATAGAAAATCTCACAAAATTATTTACTACTGTTCTGCCGATTTGAAGGAAATCGATAAAGATTTGGTATTTTATATTGCTAGAACCGAATCAGTAGAATTTCATACTGGCAACCCTAATTTGAGTGGCTAAAATTTAGCCACTCCAACCCCCTAGGAGTGGCACCAATTGGCTGCCCAAATGGAGGAGAAATTTGGCTCATCCTTCACCATCTAAGCCACCAACCACCCTGTAACACCCATGTTTTAATTTTGAGCTGTTCCTATAGTTACTTTATTTGATCGCCGTGTTTTCTCTAATTATAATTGAATTTTAGCAGGTGTGTGATACCCTAGGTCTTAGATGGCATTTGGGACCAAAGGAGCTAAGTTTTGGACATTGTAATCGATTACTGTTGGGTTGGTAATTGATTATAGTGCTCCTTGTATGCCCATGAGCTAAAATTTTTTAGGCAATAATCGATCACCAAAAATGGTAATCGATTATCATTTCTGGGTTTGTGGTAATCGATTACCAGCATTGATAATTGATTACCACAAGTCTATATATAAACCGAGATGCATCCCTCCTCCTCATTTCCATGTTTTCTTTCTCTCTCTAACTTAGAAACTTTCTTTCTTCTCTCTAAAACTCTCTCTTTCACCAACCCTTAATTCTATTTGAACTTTCACAATTAAATCCACCCCAACAACACAATCTTCACCTCGTATAACACAAATTATCCATTAAATCCGCCTTTCCCTCTTTTTATCTTTGCCCTTGGTGGGTTTAAAATTGGAGGAATGAGTCTCATTACCATTTCCCTCCTCATTCAAATTCTAACGGTAATCCTCAAGTCTTGTCCCTTTCTTTCTCTTAGAAAAAAATTACAATTTTTGGATAGTTAGAAGAACTCTTGTAACCTTAGGATAGTGGGATTAGAAGTCTTATGATTTGGGAGTAATTAGTGATTAGTAATTGATTAATTTTATCTTATTGTGGTGTTAGATTGTTCCAAAGAACTCTATTCTAGCTTTGTGGCTCTAAATAATTGAAATTTTCCCTTGGGCTGGTTATCTGTGAGTAGACAGAACATTTTTGACTTATTCACTATTTTAAATTATGATTAGGTATGCATTTCATGTCATTAATTCATTTTAGAATGTTACTCATGAGTCAGTGATGGAGATAATTCAAATATTTATTGAAAATTGATGATTAATGGAAAATGAAAGGTTAGAAAAGTCTATAATAGGATTTGCTTGCTAACGACAGTAGACGTTAGCCCTGGTGCACCTTGGATTATCATATTACATAGCCACTCAAGGGGGTGGTGCGTGATAGATATTACACAGCCACTCTAAGAGTGGTGTGTGATGGATTACGGGATTCAGACAAAGGAGCGGCCACCTAAGTGTGAATCCTGACAGACTATCCTGTTAGATATTTCCAGTGTTTTCTTCATATTATTTATCATAACTTTTATACTCATATGTACATTGACTCATGAGATTCAAGAGTGTCTTGCTTCTCACTGTGTTTCATAAACTCACCCCGTGGCTATTCTATCTTTTTCAGATACAGGTTCAGACTTAGGACCCGATTCCCCCGCTCCGCAGCAGTAGTTCTCCATCCTTGGTGAGCCCTCATAAATAAGGATCTTGGATTGTTATTTTGAATTATTTTGTAATCTTAGTAATGTAGCTCCGTAGTACTACAAAGAGGGTCCGACCCTTGCTTGTTTGTAATGATCTTAATGTTGGAGAATTATGTATGTTGAACTAAATGGATTATTAGTTACAACTTTGAATTGAATGTGGAAATAGTCTGTACACCTAAGTATTGGTCTATGTATATGGTGTGATTGGATATGCCTAATGAATAATTATGTTGTGTGCTGAGGGGTGCATTATGAGAATGTCTAGATCCCCAATGAAAAAGTGTGCTTGTTGAATTTGCAGGACGAGTACTTGTATTTGGGAAATATCCTAAATACAGAGGAAACTCTATCCAATTTTTGTGAAATCTTGGTGTGAAAGACTTGCTAGGGAATTTGTTCCCTAAGCGCTAGTCACGACCTGAGTTAGGTTGTGACACACCCATTATGACAAAGGCCAAATAATCCTCACTCTTTCTTCCTTATCATTTTGGAAGAGGAGGCAGACTTGCCTCCCCTATTTTTGCTCTCTATTTCATCCTCTCCCTCTTGCCTTTTCGTTCTCTACAAGCTCTAACTCCTAAGGCTTTCATTTTACAAGTCCAAACTCCAAATTCAAGGTAGGATTCTTGCTCTTTCCTTGATTTTAATGATAAGTGACTGATCAGGGTTGAGTTGCACCTTCTCCTTCTAATGTTATTTGATGCTCTATGATATGTTTTAAGTGATTAAAGATGAGTATTCTTGGTTTAGGTTGGTAATTTAATGAAACACTCAAAGAGAAGCTAACCAAAATCTATTGGAAGAGAAAACTCCATGGCGTCCGTACTGGCGGAGTGTACGACTCTACCTACAACAATCAAAACTTGATGAACCTATTTTAAAATGAAAATAGACCTTCAGAGCTTTCCAACCATATAAATTATAAGGCCATTAAATTAATATTGAGTAAGATATGATTTTTTGAATTTGACCCTAGATTTCTGCCTCTGGACCTAACCAGAGTGGCTTGTACAGGGCATAACTCACTCTATACAACTTTAAATTGAGTCAAATCAATTTTGTTAGAACGATTAACACATAGGAAAACATCCCATAAAATTTTAGAATCAAATTCGGTCCCTGTACCTCCCAATAATTTATGAAAGTTGCCCCATGACCTAACCAGGGTACAATAGGGTAGCTCAAGTTAGCCAATTTCAAGAGCTCATAACTTAATCTCTATTCACTCAAATAAAATGAACCTTATTCGAAATGAAAGCTAGTTCAGTCAACTTTAAAATAATATAGGATTCGTATCATTCCAATTAGTTTCCTATTTTTAGTAAATTTTTAATTTTTAGTGCCTACTTCTACCTAGCATCAAGACAGATCTAGGTTAAACCTTAATAATATGAGTTATACTTATCAAAACTTAATAGGACCAAAAGGGTTAAAAACTAGACACATTCAACATATTCAAATTTTAGGTCCATATGAGTTAAATAGAAATTATGGCTTAATCTATAAAACCAGGTAGAACTGAAAGAAATTTGCAGGAACTCAATTCAAATTCAAAGGTTGCAAATTTTGTATAAGCATTGAAAGATTAATGCATTATTTTGATTTTTCTGAATGAATGACTGTCTAGTTGATTGGCATTATTCATGGGAAAATGGATATGATCCATAATACTGCTGAATTTTCGGCAGAAGCTTATGAAGTTATGATAGCTTATGTTATGAGAATTTATGATATGAATATGAAATTCTATATGCAAGAATATTTGAAAGTAAGTGCATTGTAATACATATGAACAATGTATAATGATATGATCATGATTCTTGTTATAAAAGATGGCATATTTGCATGCAAAAAAGGAAAATACATGAATATGTAAAATTAGGTCCCTTTACTCAGAGGCAGTTATTTGGGTCTCTCCCTGTAAAGGTAGTTAAAATATGATAAGGGTCCCATATTTCTAAGGAGTGTGACACAGCAATCACACCTCAATGAAGTATGACATGGCAATCATACTCTGGAATATGGCATGATGAACACAGCCTAAGGAGTGTGACATGGCAATCATACTTTGGCATGTGACATGACAGACACATCCTAAGGAGTGTGACATGGCGATCACTTTTCGATGGGGTATGACATGACGATTATACTTTGACATGTGTATACCATGTACTAAAGACAAGTTATACCCTAGGGACGGTGATATATAACACCTAGGTATGCCCAAGAAAGGAATTTAAAGAAAGTTAAAGTACACATAAGTGCATTTGCATGAATTCAAGTAAAAGTCTTTGCATTTGCGTATTCTATTTTCTTATTATAGTAGAATTGTTATGTTCGAATATACTGCAACTATTATTCAAGTTATGAATTGTAAATTTATTTTGTAATAGTTCTTATGACTCAAGTGTGCGAATAAAATAAATTTTGCTTTGAATAACATGTTGTCAAACTATAAAACTGAAAAGTTTATTAACATGTTCACCTCTTTTATAATAAACCAAAGCATCTGGAGATAATAACAATGGCACTAAGTGTGATCTTTCAGAGAATCCCACTGAGAATTTTTAATTCTCACTATATTTTTGTATTATCTCTAGATAGTTCAAGGAATATTGATGATGGCCAAAGGTTGTTATCCGACAAGGTCCATTTAGGTAACAATAACAACTTTTGAGTATGGTACTATGACTTAAGGATGATACTATGCTTGGAAGGGTGTTACACACTCTGTATATATAAATATTGAAGAAGGCATGGTCAACTGGAGTAGTCTTTATTAGGTGTTTCTTTGTACTACAAATAAAACATCTACCTCTGTAACTTCATTTCTCGATAGAATATTGCAATGAACTCCTCCATGCGCTTATAAACCTCTGCTTCTTCTTCTTCATGATCATCATCTATTAAAGAACTCTTTCTTTTGATGCCATATTCGAAGTTGTCATTGTCCTCAAAATCAACTTGGGGGGGTTTAAGTCGGGAATGCAACTTTGAGTAGTGTGTATAGATTATAGTTTGTTAATGATGGAGTAGTAATGACAATGTGGAGATGATGAGGCTGTAATTAGGGGAGTGGTAGTGAAATAACAATAGAGAAAATAATTAAGAGTATAAAAGTTATGATATATATATATATATATATATATATATATATATATATATATATATATATATATATATATATGAAGGTAGGTATAATTTTAAAAATCTAGGGGTGGGTAATGTATTTTCAGTAAACCTCAAGGGAGGTCAATGAAATTTATCCCAAGTAAAAACCATAATGAACCTAACTGTAGAGGTGGAAATGACCGTAGTTGCTTTATTAGTAGTTGAAGGCTCAAGTATTTACTAAATTGGAGGTAATGTAGAACTAAGTCAAGCAAAAATGAAAATAAAAGACAAAAAAATAGACACAATGCCTAGTGCAGAAGGACAAGTAAGTGGTGTTACCTCTTCATTAAGTCTTTTTAAATTTGACCAAGAGGCAGCTAGAAATACACTAGCGGAGATGTTTATTCTTGAAGAGCTACCATTTCAGTTTTTGGAGAGTAAAGGGTTTCACAAACAACATTTAAAGTCCTTTCATGTGCTACATTAGCGCGTGATATTATTGCTCTCTATGATGTAGAGAGTTGCAAAAATATCTTTCCAAACATTGTTGAAAAGTTTGCCTTACCACTGACACTTAGATGTCAAGTCAAAATTTGAGTTATATGTATTTGACCGCACACTTTGTCAATAATGATTGGAAGTTGCACAAGAAGATATTGAAGTTCTGCCAAGTCATGGGCCGTTCAAGAGAGGTTATGGCTAAGAACGTTGAAGTTTGCTGAAATGATTGAAAATTGAGTCAAGTTTTCACATTGATGGTTGAGAATACAACATCCAATGACCTAGGGATTCAATACCTGAAAAGAGGTTGATTTCTTGGAGTATTGTAATTTTGAAAGGTGAATATATTCATATTTAGTGTTGTGCACATATTTTGAGCATGATTGTGAAGGAAGGATTGAAAGAGATCAATGACTCAATTTTAAGAATTTGCAGTGCAATCAAATATGTTAGATCATCTCCCTCAAGATTAGCTAAATTCAAGGGTTGTGTTAAGCAGGAAATCATTAAGTATAAAGGCCTTGTTTGCCTAGATGTCAAAACTAGGTGGAATTCAACATATGTCATGTTGGAGGCAGCTCTTAAGCATCAAAAGACATTTGGATTATTGGAGTTGCAAGGCAAAAAATTATATCGATGAATTGGGTAAATCTAATGGTGTGCCTTTAGAAGATGAGTGGGAGTATGCTTGATCAATTTTACCATTTTTGAAGATGTTATATCCTGATTCTACTATGCATATTTTTGGTACCTCTTACATTGCTAGTAATAAATATATGAAAGAGATATTTTCTATTAGGAAAAAGATCTAGCATTATTGTGATCATAGTGATGCGAAGGATTAAGAATAAATATGACAAGTATTGGGGATATCCTAATGCAATAAATATGTTGTTGTTGATTGCTATTGTCCTTGATCTGTGTCATAAGTTGGAATTTGTCAACTGGTTTCTTGATTATTTCTTTGGCCCTAGAAAGGGGAGTAAGTTAAAGTTGCCTACTTGTCTAAATTCACTTCGCAATCATTACCAAGACACAAAGGCAGGGTCTCAAGATGATTAACAAGATGCATTAATCAATGAAGATGATGATGATATCTATTATTTGGATTTTTTTTTTTCTACAATCAACTAGGCACAATTCAGTTGCTAAATTCGAGCTTGATCACTATTTTAAGGTAGATTGTAAACCCAAGAGTAAATCTATAGACTTGGATATTTTAGGTTGGTGGAAGGCAAATTCAACTCGATTTCTTTTCCTTGCAAACATGGCTTGGGACATGTTGGCCATGCGTGTTTCTATGGTAACCTCTGAATGTGCATTTAGTATAGGAGAAAGGGTTCTTGATCTTTATCATAGTTCTTTGACACCAAAAATGGTGGAGGCTCTTGTATGCACTTAGGATTGATTAATAGATGAACCTTTCTCATTCTTTGAGAACTTTGAAGAGCTTGAGAAAATTGAGGAAGGTAAGATAATATTAATATTTAACATATATATTTTTTGTTATGTTTTGCCAAGTAATGGGATCTTTTTTCCCTCTTCTATGCAGAGGTGAATTCTTCAAAGGATGTTGCTTTTTCAACTTCTATTGCTCTTGACAATGACTAAAGTTTAATTTTAGGATTGTTGCTATTAGTGCTTTTAGATTAAACTTCACAAGATGTTATGACCGATTTGTTATTGGCTTATATAGTTACAAGTGGTCTCAATTGCTTGTTGCTGAAATTTGCTTAATGAATCCCAGTTCTTCATTCTAATTTTCACTTATGAGATAGTCTATACCTTTTTAGTTTGTTTGACAGGAGATAGTCTATCCTTAGTTTTGGTACCATGCATGGATTTTGATTTTTAAATCCGCATTGGATATCTATCCTTCAAATATTCTTACTTTAGTTTTTGTGCAATTTGCAAGTTTAGAGATGTTTGTAAAGAAATTTCAAATTCAAATATTGTTTATTTGTTTATACATTTTAATTTGTTTGCTTTGCATTTTGGGAACATTTGGACCTGTTTTGTTAGGAGTGGAGGCAAATTTGAGGATTTACACAAAAACTAATTCATATAAGAACCATTTTTTGAACAATTCTGGTAGCAAAAAGAAGCAAAAAACCAATTTTTGAGCACTTTCAATAGAAAAAATCAATTCCAATATATAGTAAATGGTTTTAAACAATTTCAAAACCATTTCAAAATGTATAGTTTTAAACCAGTTTCAATTTGGTTCTCAACCGGTTAATTAGTTTAAAATCGGTTCATGAAGCTCTAAGACTGGTTCAGTTAAAAAACTGAACCTGAAAACCAATTTGAGGTAGTTTGGCTTAGTTCTTCCTTATAAACCAAACCATGCCCGCCCGAGCTATTTAGCAACCATTAACATATTTGATAGGATAAAATCTGATAGTATAAGGTCTAATAGTATAAATAAAGCTCGTAATAAATAAGTGAATAAAACAAGCTGATCATGAACTTAAATACTTTTTGATACATTTCTTTCTTTCTTTCTTTTTTTAACATGGTCATTAAATTAAATATGAATGTACTTGTTTAAATTTAGAAAAATATTTTTATAATATAGCTTTTAAAAACAAATTGGAAACTATTCTTTATAACTTGTAAAAAAGTACTAAATCATTTTTTAAAAAAATTACTTTGTTTTCTTAAAAAGATTATTCATAGTATTGAATTTTTTAGGCATTTTTAATTAAAAAACAATGTTTCCTAAAGAAAATTCAAAAAACTTGAGTATATGTCTTATATAAAGTATGAATTGGGCATGAACTCCATGGGTGGAAGTAAGTTATATTAGGCTAAGCTTTAGTTTAAATAGACTTGGCCTACATTTCAAATATGCGGCCCGAGCCTTTACCTATTACCTGATATAGGCTATTTTTTAAGATTTAACCTGATCTTTTTAAAATATTGGCTTGGCCTGAAAGCCTATTTAGAAACTTAGTTGATAGTAAGACTTTTAAATAGACCAAAAATTCTTATTTTAAATAGATCAAAAATATATTTCTAAATAGACCAAAAAATTTCCTAGATATGCTAAAAAGTCTATTTCTAAATAGACTATAAGCTTTCTATTATTATTAGGTTTTTGAAATAATAATATAATTTAATTTAGATGAGTTAAATAACAATAATAACAATATAGTATAAATAGGCCAGCCTGTTAGGTCTAATAGATTTTTTATATAACCTATAGCTTGATTTTTTTGGTTAAAAAGACTTTTTGAAAAGCCTTTACCCGACTTGTTTATTAAATAGGCTAGGCCAAGGAACACTTAATGTAGGCTAGGTGGAAGATTTCCAACAACTTGCTTGGCCTATTTCTACCCGTAATAAACCAGAAGATATATACTTTTTTTTTTATGCTTAAAAGTTACTTGGTTTAATTATTATAAGTATGTAAGTATGTAATTTTACATCAAGAAATTAAAAGATAATGATTACATAAAATCGTGCAGCCAGTTTCTCCGCATTTGCATGTGCTGTTCACTTTATTTTTCTTCTCATTTCTTCTTAATTTGTTGGTTGGTTTGCACAAGTCAAAATAACCTATTGCTAATGCAAAATAAGCTTATGTCCAAGGTCTTAAGAATAATTTAGCATTTGATTGAGATGTGTCACGTCGCAATTCTACACAAGTAATATAATTGTGGATCCTCACCTAACATATGATATTGGTCTTTCACCTCAAAGAAAAAAAAAAAAGGATATTGGTTTACTTAAACCTATCTATTTGGTTACCAAAGATTTACCATCAACTGAATTGCTCCTGTAAGACTTAAGCTTCGTTAACTAATTTCCTCACGAGTTTACCATTCTACTGGCGTGTAGTTCATTGTTTGGAAATTGGTGTACAGCTAGTTTTGCGAAGCCTGGGTTTCGTCCCAATCTGTTAGCCTAACTTAGTTGTATTACCCACGCTCAAGTTGTTGCATACTTTCTCAGGTACAAGTCTAAATTTCAGGAAAATTATTCTCTCATGTCAATACAGATTATTCTTGTACGGTTGACATGATGTAGCACATTTTTAAGAATTATTTCTCAATTAACAAATTTTCATATGAAAGTAATGATCATAATACATTGTACAATTATTTTGTTACGGTTGTTAAACTCTCATGTTAACTCGTAAGCTTCTACGAGTTTACAAGTTTAGATTCCCAAATAGAGTCAATTCACATAAAAACTCAGCTCTGGGTGAATCGGGGTAAACTCAAGGGTGACCTAAGATAAAATCACAAGCTTACTATTTTAACCAAAATTTAGTTTCTAAAACACCAAAACACGATATTTTACATGTAGCACTCTTAATTAGGACTTTCAAAAGTGAAGTTTTTGATGTCTTGACTTAAGTTATTTTGAATTTTAACATTATGAAGTTATGATATGTTACTTCTGCTGTGATTTTAATTTGTATTTATGACTTGTAGTTGCCTCATTATAATGTTGAAATTAATATTTTGACTTATATTTGCTTTATTATGAATTTATTAATTATATTATGTTTTGATATAATAAATACTTTTTAATATTATTTTCAAAATGAGTGTATGAATGTTTACAATTCGAGTTTTACCTTGACTCCACAAGTTTAGGTAAACTTGCAAGTTTAACAACTATATACAATCTTATGAAAGTTTTAGGTTAATATATTATTCAGTCGCAAGCCCAAATATAAATTTGTGTCTTGAAGAAAGTTTGAAAAGAAAAAGTGGCACTAGGAGGCGTAGCGTAGGGGTCAGTTCTCTGGCCTCCTTGGTAAGTGCACCCGGGAATCGCATGTTCGATTCCCATAGGGGCTAGAGGCTTGCTTGTTCCCCTATTCCCACAGGGGTTAAGCAAAAATGGAAAAGGAAAAATTGTGGTTAGATTATTAATTTTCTAGCAGTATATTTAAAGAAAATGTTATTATGTAATTGTTTACTTGATTTCTATAAATTTGCTTCATGAGTTTCAATTTGGGGAATAGAAGTGGCTCCTTTGATGGATTCTCAAAATATGAAAAGTATCAGATTAAAAGAAACTAAAGAGAATTTAGATAAATAGAAATGAAATAAAATGCCAAAACGAAGTTAAAACATTTAGAAATAGTAACAGTGCTGACTATAAACGTAAAACAAGATCAGAAGTCAAATAAAAGAAAGATGCAGAGGACAATTACTTGAGTTCCTGCACACTCTTTAATGTTAAAATGAACATTTTGCTAGAGTTTTAAGGTGTTTTAAAGTATGTCAAAAGTCCGTCCCTAAACTAGACTCTACTTCTAATATTTATAGTAAAAAATTTCCTAAAAACTAGGCCTAATTAACCCCACACTCTTCAACCTCATCCTTGAAGCCCATGTCGACCTTTGCCTCAACTGATCCATGTTCTTCAAATCCTTGTTTAAACATTATGTGTGGGTCCCTCTGCTGCTTCACATTTTGCTTCCTTCTAGAACCTCCTGTCTTTAAACATCGAATGTTTCAAAGTGTAGTGTTTTGTTGTTCCATAATTTGATTTAACAAACTTAGTGCTCAACTTAGCCTACATCTCAACCTAATCTTCGATCCCAAGCCTTCAACCTTCGATCAACTCATTCTTTGTTTTCTTCAACTTATAATCTAGTACTATTCCTTATTTTCTGAATCTTAACCTTCTTCTGTTTTCACACTTCAATCCCTCTTATCATTGTCAAAAAATAACTTAACATTTTTTGCCTTAACATAATGCCCCCCAAGATTTGAGTTTTTTAATGAGAAAAAAAATCAAATCTTAGTTGTTGTATCGATCCTTTTGATGGTTACTTATCCTTGGTATGTTTCCAAGGAAATTACTCATCATCAATCGTCCACATGTCATGCCCCCTCATTTTCTTTATCACCTCAATCGTCTTTTCAAAATTAATGACTTTTTCCCTCTCTTTCTTTTTCTTCCTTTTTATAAATACCCTTTCTAACTTACTTTTTTTCCTTTGCTTGTGCATTCACCTTTCAGTCCTTAACTTTTCATCTTCTTCTTATTGCAACTTCTCATATTTCCTTCAAGATCACACTCAGCATTCTTCATTTTCTCACCCTTTTTTCACTGTTGCTTGTGTTCATTCTATCCTTGTCTTTTGTAGCAATGGCCAACATCTCTTAACCCTAAACCGTAGCCTCCATTCTAGGACCCATTGTTGACGACAACCGCCACATGGCACTGAACCCTGAGACCATTGAGTTACTTCAGAGCCAAGTAATCTTCCCCTTTTCCCTTGTGTAACATCTTAATAGTCCCATACTATGCTTAAGTCATATTATGGAATTACTAGTTGTTAGTTTTGCTTGCGGAACTAACATTACCATTTGAAAATACTTGTAATGAAAATACAGGGTAATTTTTTTTTTAACAATAATGAATAAACTAATTTGAAAATCAAGAGTCATGAGCGCATTGGGAACACATAATATGAACCTCGCTATCTGATACATACTGTGCGAATAAAATAAATAGAAACAGCAAGAATAATAATAATTAGATAAACATAATATTCATTCCATAGCCATTCATAGTTAATATAATAATACCAAGAGTCATATATAGTGATATAATGGGTCCGATATCTACTGTCGGCCCTATAAAAGAAACCTAATAAATACATCTGCAAAGGAAATATATAAGAAATCCCATCCATCCATACATGTCAAAAGAAAATGATAACCCTAGCTACAACCAAAAGGGGCTATGCTCATGCTCAGTTCTGCATGAAATCACCACATCACTCATCTGGCGAGAGGAAGCCATTCTCGAAGCCACTGGGAGCAACATCTTCACGTCCTTCTCCTCGGGCACGCCTATGCCCACGAGGCATAGCACAAATATGAATGAACCCACGATTGCGAATCGGGGGTGGAGCTGGGCCAGCGGACGAAGCAGAAGAGTTGGAAGATAAGCGAATCATTGAAGGCTAAGAAGGCTCCGAATGGTAGGATCCCATGGAATAAGTCGGGTATGATGACTCAAAAGGATCCATCTTTATCGAAGTAGACAGTGTCAACCGAGTGTTAGAGTCGGAATCCCCATCCATCAGGTATCTTGGAGGATGAAAAGGCAGGCGGACGTCATCTATGGTAATGTCCTCAAACAGCTTGTGAGGACAGAAAAATGGACTCATCACATGTGCACATAATTGGCGGCTATGGAACATGTAGACCCGCATCACTGCCTGAGTAGTCAACATAAATGCATTCGGCACCAGGTTGAACTGCCAATGCATCACCTAGAACTCAACGAAAATCACCACCATACCCGACGCCGGCATCCTCTGAAGATGACACGGAAACATAGGAGTGAGAAATACTAAATTTCTCAGTAGGATCGTGACTAGACAAACACTGTGTCATCGTCATCATCCCAGCCACTTCGGGTTTTAATTATGAAAACGGTGAACATGTATGGATTCAATTTTAATGGTTTTGAAAACTTAAGCCTCGAAACAGGTTGCTTTTAAACTTAACATCATAGCTTTATCATCATAACTAAACATACACATGAAAGCATAGAATAAACATTCATAATGCATAGGGACAATACGAATACATGCAATGACATGCAATCTCATAGACTTAACCATGGTTATACTTGACTTTACTTTCGTTTTTAGCACGTGCTTAACATTCTTTATTTTCCTTTGAAATAGACTACTTTTGGATATGAGTTCATTCCGTGATCGTCGCTACGTAGTACTAACTAAATCAGACTAAGCCGATATTGGCTACTTCTAAGTTGGACGATCCTCCATGTCACCCTTGCCTCCTCCAAAGAGGTTCCTTGAATCTTTGTGGGTCACCGTCTCTCACTTCCCTGAAGTGATCGAGGGGTCATATCCCATTATTTCTTTTCTTATTATTATACTTTACATGCATAATACTTCTTTGACTAGACACATGCAATGATATGACTAAGTCGATAATTTTGATGGAAATTTGGCAGCATAACGGCTAGACCGGAGCTTCCTCAAAATGCCAATCATAACTTTCAACCAACAGTCCATCATATCTATATCATATCATCACACCAATCATTCAATCATGAGACAAAGCTTAATCAAACTTGTCATTCATCATGCCGAATGGCATCATATATTCATACCCTAAAGGGGTTCATAGTTGTCTTATTCTTTGTGAAGAATCTTATGAATCATCATATGATTTCCCATGGTTATCAATGAGATAATCACATAGTTAAAATATATGTATCTTCTCTTTTAGTTGCTTAGTTCTCATGTGAAATTACTCTTTACTTGAGTACATGTCTTATGGAACACTTGTTCAAATTAATTAAGTTAAATGATTGTTTCCTTTTCTTGAGATAGTGCACTTAGTGATTCCTAGGTTCATGGTATGCTCAAAGGCCCTAATCATACTTCTGTTCCCAAGGAGTTCGAGATCCCTCTAATCCTTGAGTCATGACAACGCATAACCACACTCATGAACCCAATAACACCATGTTCACTAATCACCAAAGGTGATTTTTAACTTAACCAAGTTACAAAGTTTCAAGCTTTTATCACTATCATAACAAGATCTTACCTTAAGTATTATAAAAGTTATCATTCTTTATAAAGTAGTTGTAAAGTTTTATTCTTAATGAAAGTTGACACTTTTACTTATTCTAAGACCATTAAGGTCTTAAATTTGAGTTAAAGGTGTATCATAATTTAAAAGAGTCATTTCTAAAAGGAAGTTCAACACTTTATGAATCATTTTAACTCAAGATACAAACTATATAAACTAGAAGTTGCAAGTTAACACTTTTATAACTAAAAAGTAACATTCTTGGTTAAATCTTAAAACTTTACTCAACATTTTCACTTCAAGACACAACCTTTCCAAGATTAAAGTGTATATCCATAATGTTGTGACTTAAGATTATAACTTTTACTAAGGTTAAAAACTTTTTGAAAAACTTTACATTTACACATATTCTTGTCTTCAAGACAAGACAAATGAAACTTTATGGGAGCACAAAGGTTGTGCCACCTTTAAAGCATCAAGAAGCAAACTTTTTGAAGCTTTAAGCATCAAGAATTTTTTAGTAATGTCAACTCAATAGAAAAATGATAAAGAAGATAACTTTCAACTCAACACCAAACATCAAGATCTCAAGCATTAAGAATTGAAAATAGGAACTTTAAAGTATTTAGAGTGAGAAACTTTCAAAGGGTCAAGAACACTTGTGAAGAAGAACATGAACATATTTACCAAGAATGGAAACATCAAGAATATTTGAAGAAGAACATGAACATATTTTACCAAAAGTAGAAACATCTAGAACACTTGAAGAAGAACATGAACATATTTCACCAAAAATAGAAACTTTTTTTCATGAAGAGCATGAAAGATTTTCTCAAGTCTTTACTTAAAGATTTTGGTCATAAAAAGAACTAAACTTCAAGCTTTCTTGAGTAAATAAAGAGAAAAGTGAGGATCGCTACCTCTACTTAAAAATGGCGCTACAAAAAGAGGAGAAGAAGAAGAAGATGATGGTGGTTCCTTCCTTGAAGATGGTGGTAGTTTGATCTTGGAAGGTGAGAGAACTCTTCAGATCTCTTGAAAATGATATTGGTAGTGTGTAGATCTTGTCTTCAAAGACACAAAGATAAGGTCTTTGAAGGGCTAAGTGAGACATTTTGGTGGTGGTGGTGGTGGTGAAGAAAGGAAGAAGAAGAAGTGTTTAGAGAGAAGTGGAAGAATTTGGTTTCAAAAGAGAGAATGAAAAGAGTGAAAATGAAAATGGATGAGTATGGGAAAGAGAGAGGGTGGCGTAACTATTAAGGGAGGAGAGTGAGATATTTTGCTTAATTTTGTGTTATCTTGTGATTAAGGGAACAAAGTGGATGATGAGGGGACAAAGACAAAGTCAACTCTTACATAAAGCACTTTTGTCTAATGCTTTATGCTTTAATGACATCACTCTTTGCTTTATTATCTAGTTGACTAAATTTGAATTTAATCATGTGATTAAGTGCTCTTGCAACTTAATTAACATGATTAAGCAAGGATTAGTGATTAACAAACAAGAACATGATTAACAAAAATTAATCTTATGATTAAGCTTAATTTTCCTTAATTAAACTCAATTAACCTAATTAAAGGCAATTAGTGCTTTAAGCTATTAAGGCTCTGACTTGCATAATTAGAGATTATCTAATCTCGATCTTGGCTTTTCTCACCCGAGTTATCTCATAACCACTTCGTTAATCCCTTAATCAAGCCTTAATCTCATAATTTCTCATTAAGTGCCTAATTACTCATGGTTACTGAGGTAATTTAGCATGATAAGAATTTGAGGATGTTACATTTCTCCTCACCTTAAAAAGAATTTTGCCCTCAAAATTCGTTACCTGTAAACAAATCTGGATACTCGTTCTTCATCTCGAACTCTACTTCCCACGTATACTCTTCCATGTTTCCTCTTCCCCAAGCCACCTTGACCAAGGGTACTGTCTTATTCCTTAGCTATTTTAACCCACGATCCACGATCCGAGACGACAGTAGATTGAAGGTTAAGTCCTCCCTTAACTGTACACTTTCGGGTTCAAGTAGATGACTAGGATCAGAATGGTATTTTCTCAACTGAGACACATGAAAGACATCATGAAGGTTTGACAAGTTTGGAGGCAAGGCCATTTGGTAAGCAACTGACTTGACATGTTTTAGAAATTGAAAGAGGCCAAGAAAACGGGGGCTTAACTTTTTGACCTTCATGACTCTACCTATACCAGTCATAGGAGTGATTTTTAGGATCACATGTTCTCTTTCTTAGAACTCTAGAGGCTTTCTCCTTTTATCTGCATAACTCTTTTGACGGCTTTGAACCGTAAGAATTCTATCTCTTATTCTTCTTATTTGCTTTATGGTCTGCCTCACAAGATCAGGTCCTAATAGGCTCTGCTCACTCGGTTCAAATCAACACAGGGGAGATTGACACTTCCTTCCATACAAAGCTTCATAGAGTGCCATACCAATGCTTGCATGATGACTATTGTTATAAGCAAACTCAATTAAAGGTAAGTATCTATCCCAACTTTCTCGATTGTACAACACACAAGCTCTTAACATGTCCTCTAAAGTTTGGATAGTCCACTCTGACTGTCCATCTGTCTGGGGGGTGATAAGCTGTACTTAGGCAAAGCCTCATCCTACATGCCTTTTGCAAGGCTCCTTAGGATCTAGAGGTAAATCTCAGGTCCCTATCCGAGATTATAGTTGAAGGTACACCAAGCAACCTTACTATCTCTTGAACATACAGCTGGGCTAACTTTTCCAAAGGATAAGTAGCTCGAATGGGTAAAAAGTGAGCAAACTTGGTTAATCTGTCAACAATTACCCATATCACATCAAAACCAGCTTGCGTTTTGGGTAAACCCATCACGAAGTCCATAGATATACTTTCCCATTTCCACTTTAGGATCTCCAATGGTTGCAATATACCAGAGGGCTTTTGGTGTTCAATCTTTACCTTTTGGCAGACTAAACACTTGCTTACTAACTCCGCAATGTCCCTCTTCAATCCTGGCCACCAAAACATCTTCTTAACGTCTTGATACATCTTTGTCACACCAGGGTGAATGGTGAAATGGCTCTTGTGAGCCTCCTCCAAAATCCTTCTTTGGAGGTCACCACTTGTAGGTACACAAACTCTTCCTTCAAATTTTCATAGTTCATCTGTACCTCTAGCAAAACCCTTCAACTTTCCTTCTTCCACCAACTCTAGGGTTCTTAGGACATCCTCTTCCTCACTTTGGACTTGAGTAGTCTAACTTTTGAAATCACTCATCACCATAAGTTGATTAAATCTTAAACTATGGGGGGTTAACACAACTCCAAGGTTAAGGTCTCTAAAGCTCCTTACTAGCTGATCCTCTTTGACCATCATCCATGATGCATGCAAAGATTTCCGACTTAGAGCATCAGCCATCACATTAGCCTTCTTAGGATGATAGTTCAACCTAAACACATAATCCTTCAAAAACTCCATCCATCTCCTTTATTTTCATATTCAATTCCTTCTGATCAAAGAGATACGTCAAACTCTTATGATCAAAAAACACCTCAAACCGCACTTCATACAGATAATGCCTCCATATCTTTAGGGCAAACAATACAGCTGCTAACTCCAAGTCATGGGTTAGGTAGTTTACTTCATGAGGCTTCAACTGCCTAGAGGCATAAACCACCACGTTCCTGTTCTGCATCAAGACACAACCTAAACCTCTCCCAGAGGCATCACAATAAACCTCAAATGGTCCACTTAGGTCAGGCAAAACTAATATTGGGGTTGAGGTTAACTTCTCTTTTAACTCTTGAAAGTTTTTCTAAAAATCCATGGTTTACACAAATAGGGCATCCTTCCTTGTCAACTTGGTTAAGGGCAAAGATATTTGGGAAAATCCTTTTATAAACCTACGGTAGTAACCGGTTAAACCCAGGAAACTCTTTATCTCAGTTACCGAGGTTGGTCTTTCCCAGTTCATCACAGCCTCAATCTTACTTGGATTCATGGCGATACTTGCTTGTGACACCACATGTTTTAAGAACTTTACTTCCTCTATCCAGAATTCACACTTAGATAACTTAGCATAAAGCCTCTTTTCCTTCAAGATTCCTAACACAACTCTCAAATATTCTTCGTATTCCTCCTTTATTCTCGAATAGATAAGAATATCATCTATGAAAACAACTACAAACTTATCCAAGTAGGGTCCAAAAATTCTGTTCATATAATCCATAAAAACAGCAGGGGCATTAGTCAATCCAAACGACATCACCGTAAACTCATAATGCCTATACCTTGTCCTAAAAGCTGTCTTGGGTATATCCTCTTCTTTCACTTTTATCTAATGATATCCAGATCGTAGATTAATCTTGGAGAGCACAACTGCACCTCATAGTTGGTCCATAAGGTCATCTATCCTAGGCAAAAAGGTAGTTGTTCTTAACAGTCACCTTGTTCAACTGCCTGTAATTTACACATAGCCTCATGCTCCCATCTTTCTTTTTCACAAACAATACCGGGGCTCCCCAAGGTGAGGCACTAGGGCTTGGAAACTTCTTCTCTAACAACTTTTCCAATTGTCCCTTCAACTCCGATAACTCCATTGGGGATATCCTATAGGGTGCTATAGAGATTGGCCCTATTCCCGGTACCAACTCTATAGAAAACTCGATTTCCCTTTCTAGGGGAAACTCGGGTATATCATTAGGAAACACATCTGGGTATTCCTTGACTACAGGGATCTCTTCCAGTACTTGCTCGAGTTCCACTTCACTTGCCATAAGGAGAACATATCTCTGATTACCAGACTCATTACTCCCTATCTTAATAGAATTCAAAAACAAACTAACAGGTTCAACAGACTTTACAGGTATAGGAGGAAAAATAATAGATTTTTTAGAATAATTTATCATAGCATGGTTAGCCGAAAGCCAATCCATGCCTAGAATCAAATCCAAACCAGAAAAGGCAAACAAATCAAATTTGCTACAAAAGACCTACCATCAATTTGGATCTGATAATTCAGACAATAATGACAAATCTTAACTAGTTTTCGAGTAGGAGTAGAAATAATTAACATGTAAGGTAATTCAGACACAGACAATCCTAATTTATCTACACAATCATGAGAAATAAAGGAGTGTATAGCTCAAGAATCATACAGTACAATTAAGGTTCTACTATTAACCTCGCACTTACCTTGGATTAGATCGTCGGACTGAGTAGCCTCCTCAGCATTAAGGGCAAAGACCCTTCCTTGGTGTTGGAGCTTGTTGGCAGGGTACAACATCTTGATAATGCAATCTCTAGCCATATGACATCGAATTGTAGGGCCTTCGTGGTTTACCTATTCAAAGGTCGCTTCAACCCTTATGTTTAGCTGGAATTGGATGAAATCTGGTCTAATTTCCTATGCTACCAAGTCTTCCTCGCGGGTCTTCCAGATTCCAAGAATAAAAATGTTGATCTTCATAATCCTTCCTTTGTGCTCAACAATTCGAGTTTTCTCAAGCTATACCTGCACCTTATTCACTCGACCCACATGTCCAATTATGTAGAGCATTCCTCGGGTCTTTTTCTAATCTTGAGTATTTTTGAGTAAGAATGAGCAGAAAAGAAGTCTATATTCTCCTTTTGATTTTGAAAACAGTTTCTTTCCCACTCCATGTTTTACTACTTGGTGGCTTGAATATTACAAGTCCCAATGTCAAAGAATTTCAATTTGTAATGACATATTGGTTGCTAACTTCCTAATTTTTCTTTGCAGAAAAGGACAACATTGACAAAAACCAAAGGTAAACATGTTCAAGAAATTCTTCAATTTGAAAAGTATTTTCAAGTTAAGTATAACCCACTGGCGATCTTGAGGGTGCTTCAGGATGCCATGGATGTTTTTAAACGAAAAAAAGGAGCAAAATAAGGATCGATGTTGGCGCGCTTTTGAAAAAGCTAAGTCTATTACCCCTCTTGCTTGACATCAATCCTACATGACTCCATATTTATTTCCTCCTCTACCAAATGCTCCATTTGGCATTGTCGATCGTTACCCAGATCTACCTCGAGGACACCTTGGGACTCTTTATTTTCATCCTTGACACAAAGTTGTGACCGTTACTAGCTTTTTCATATCGTAAATGATTGAACACTTAGTTAAATATCAATCAAGCGTCTTTGAATACCCTCCACTAGGTAGTTTTCCTTTTCTTTACACTTGTATCATTATGTCGAACTTTGTTATCTTAAATTTCTTTTTATTTTTATTTTGCAACCACTAAGGCCATAAAAATTTCTGATCCAGAAGATGAAGATAAGGCCCCTACCAAGGGTCGAAAAAGGAAAGCCCTCGCCCCCAAGAAGGGCAAAGAGAAAGAAAAAGATCCTTCCTAAAAAGATGGTCATACTAAGAAACGTCCCTTCCTTTCAAGCCGATTTTCAAAGAAGGCTCCTTCGGTTAAGGCAATTTTTTGATCTTTTCCTTTTCTTCCTTGTTTTTGATTATTCTTTCTTATTAACTAATTTATGTTATATTTTTTTTTCATAGTCTGGGATAGGAAGGGTTTTGAGCAACTCTTCTTTGGTGAATCCTACGGAAACTCATGATGATAAAGAGTCTTTTGGGACCAAGGTATTTTCCTATCCTTTGATCCTCTATCTTTTCCACTTACCCAATTCATCTTATTTTAATTCTTGGTTTCAAAATGATGCCATAAACCATGGCAAGGAGGTCAAAGGGGAAAAGTAATATGTGGGTGAAGAGGAATAAAGACCACCTCGGGGCAGACAAATCTCCATGAAGATGATAGCATGGTATCCACAACTCTGGACAAGGATGCCATTATTGTCGATGATGGAGAGAAAGAGGTTGTTGACTAGCCTGAAAAAGAACCTGCTCAAATTCCAACCATCATGATTTCTGGCTCGACCCAGGCGAATGTCGTCTCTACAGAGCTTGCTCATGAAAAAATCCAAGAGGTTGACGATGAGTATGATGACGTTGATTTTGGCAACTTAAGCCGCTTCAACAAGATCCTATCGGCTAGCTACGCAATTCCAACTCAGTTCTAACTCCTACTCCTTTTCCTTTGGCTTAACCACCACCAATCGATCTGCTTGTCAATCTCCTGAGCTCTATTTCCACTTTATTCAATAACCCGTTAGATTCTTTGGCTACTGATGGTGAAACCAAATAATCTTTGATCGATAGCATTTCCTTCCTTAGTAAAGTGGTGCTACCTTCTTCCATTTAGCCCTTGTACCAGTCCCTATGTCGATTCATAGAAGACCTCTTAGAACAATTACCAAAGGTCAATGCTACCAAAGCTTCTTTCGCCAAAGTTCCTAGTAGCTTGAAGCTTTTTGGTAAAGAACTTGATGGGTTAATGAGGGTAAAGAATGTAGCCTCATCGAAACTATCTGCGGGTGAAGCTCGGGTACAACATGGCTTTTGAAATAGCCATTACTAAACATAAGCTAAGGGATTTGAAGGAGAAAATAGAAAAACTCGACAAAGCTATTGGGAGGCTGTGGGTTGACATTATCAAAGCTGAGAGTAAGCTCTCCAAGAAAACAAGCCCAGTGCCAAAAGAAAGTGGTCGCTGTTGATGAGGCTAGAAAAGATTTAGAAGAAGCTCGATCCGCAAAGGAAAATGTGGCTCGACAACAAGAAGAATTAAAATTAGTTGTTAGGGCCTTTTCTATCTTGATTTCATGTAATTTTCTTTTTATAACTATGTACAAACATCATGCCATTAATGGTTACCATTTTTGAGCACTGTACGGCTTTTGAAATTTTGTACACTTTTTATTGTTGAATTTTTATTTCATATTTTGCTAGCTTATATTGCTTTAGGTATTTTCAATTTATTGACGCAATTTTTAAGCTGCTGTTGACATCGACTAGTGCATATGTATTTCCTAAAAATACCTTCTCAATTTTAAAAGGTCCCTCCCAATTTGGGGACCACTTGCCAACTATTCTCAACTTTTTATCTATTGGCAAAATGGCTTTCCAAACCAAATCAAATCACCCACACTAAATACCTTTGCTTTAACTCGATGATTATAACTTTTAGCAATCAATTTTTTTTTTCAAATTAACTTTTCTAACGCAATCAACCTTTCCTTTTCCAACTAATTCAATTCATCAAACAATGCATTCCAATAGTCTTCGACAGGTAAATCATTTTGTTTTGCAATTCCAACATTTTGCAAATTAATTTCAATAAGCAAAACCGCATCATGCTCATAAACAATTGGGTGCATTTCGATATGCCCATAACACTTGGCCTAACAAATTATACCAATTTCTTAGGCATCGATCAATGTTCTTTTTTTATTAAAGTAGTTATCGACTTATTCATTGCTTCGACTTAATCTTTTGCTTGAGCATAGTAAAGTGATAATGTAATCATTTTTATTTGCCTACTTTCAGCATATTCTAACACCCTATCGCATCTTTGGATGAGTTCCGATATGACCATAACACTTGGCCTAACAAATTATACCAATTTCTTGGGCATCGATCAATGTTTTTTTTTTATTAAAGTAATTATCGACTTATTCATTGCTTTGACTTAATCATTTGCTTGAGCATAGTAGAGTGATAATGTAATCATTTTTATTTGCCTACTTTCAGCATATTTTAACACCCTTCACCCAGTAAACATTGTTCCATGGTCAATTGTCAATGCTTTTGGGATCCCAAATTTATGTACAATATGTTCCTTGATAAAGTCAATAATCTTGGTTTGGGTTACCTCCTTTAGTGGTATTGTTTCACCTACTTTGTAAAGTAGTCCATAGCCACTAAAATATATTTGTGCCCCTTAGATGAAGAAGGTGTATTTGCCTAATTAAGTCGAGAGCCCATCCTCAAAAAGGCCATGGTTTCATAATCCAATACAAGTCTGCCACTAACTCATGTTGAATATGGCCATGCTTTTGGCATTCCTTACAGGATTTTGCAAATTCAAAGTAATCTTTAACCATCGATGATGGCTAATGCACTCTTTGCCTATACAAAACCCACTACATTTTCTTTCTTGCTTGATGAGCCTCGCATATCCCCTCGTGAACCTTGGCGAGAGCAATATAGGCTTCCGATTCACTTAAGCAAGTTAATAAATTTCCATCGATAGATTTTTTTAAACAAAGAATCTCCTAAATTTACATAGTTTAAAGCCTTGTTTTTAGTTTTTCTGTCGACGGTTGCATTAGGGTCTTTTAAAAATTCGGCAATAGGCTTTCTCTAATTTGAGGAGCTTAGTTGGCTGAGCAAATATGCTTCTTTTTCCTTGACAAGTTCACATTGCCCTTTTAATTCAATCAACTCCTTTAATGTTGAAATGTTGATTTTATATCTCGAAGCTAATTAGGCAAGTTTATTAGCTTTAAAATTTTCTTCCTTTGGTATGTGTCGAATAATAACATTGTCGAATTGATCTAATAACCTTAGAGTAAGTGATAAATATTTAATTAGATTTTCATTCACACATTTAAACTTTTTCGACACTTGTTTGATAACCAATTGGGAATCTCCCATGATTTTGATAGTTTTAATTGCTTTTTTGATTAATATTTCAAGTTTCAATATTAAGACTTCATATTCAACTTTGTTATTAGAACAATCCTTGTTGATTTTGAAAAGGAATTTAGTTGGTCCCCCCATTAGAAATATAAGTAAAACTCAGATCCTAGAACCCTTTTGGTACCTCGATCCATCAAAGTATAACTTTCAGTGCTTTGTCTCAATAAAATTAACTTCTTCAATTTCAAACCTTGAATGGTTGACTAAGAAATTGGCCAACACTTGCCCCTCCATCGCTTTGGTAGGAACAAAATGGAGTGAAAACTTTGTAAAAGCTAACATCCATTTTCCAACTTGGTTATGTAACATAAGGGAAGAAAATATGTAATTAATAATATTAACTGGAGAAACAACAAAGACCCCTCATGGAATTAAATGTACTTGAGTTTAATATAAGAAAAATACAAGGCCAAACACAATTTTTCAATTGGGCTATATCTAGTTCCAGTGCCAACTAATGTCCAACTAAGGTAGCACACTACTCTTTTGATGCCATTTTTATCATCTTGTGCTAGCATACTGCCTATCGTGGTTTCTGACGTTGAAATGAATAGCTTCATAGGTTTTCCATGCCTTGGAGGAGCCATAATTAGGGGTGAAGATAAATATGCCTTGATTTATTCAAATGCTTCTTAATGCTTTTGCATCCAAGAGAAATCTTCTTTTTTTCTAAGCTTGATCAATGGGGCAAAGATCTTCGTTCTTCCTAACAAGTTCGAAATGAATCTTCTTAAATAGTTGACTTTGCCAAGGAAGATTTGCCACTCTTTTTTATTCGATGGAGGTTTTGCTTCTATTATAGCTTTTGCTTTATTCTTATCAACTTCGATCCCCTTCTTATGAATGAGAAATCCAAGAAAGTTCCCTACAGACATACCAAATGCACATTTTAATGGATTAATTTTCAAATTCTGCCTACAGCTTTTTTCAAAAGCCAATCTTAAACGGTTGAGATGGATATTCTCATCATTGAATTTGATAACCACATCATCAATATACACTTCCATGAACTTACCAATGTATTCATGGAATATTGTATTCATTGCTCATTAATATGTGGGCCGAGCATTTTTGAGCCCAAAGGGCATAACTACCTACTCATGTATGCCAATGGCAGTTAGGCATCGAAATGTTGTTTACGACACATCTTCTTCTGCAATATAAATTTGATTATATCTAGAATATCCATCAAGAAAACTCAAGATTTCATGGCTGGATGTTGAATCTACTAACATATCTGTAATATGCATAAGGTACTTATCTTTTGTTGTGGCATTATTTAAATTTCGAAAGTCAATTCAAATCCTAAACTTACCATTCTTTTTCAAAACAAGAACTATGTTAGAGATATCCAGTCAGCATACCTGCTAGTTTGAATAAACTTGGATTTTAACAATCTTTGGATTTCCTTTTCCACTTTCAACACTATTTTTAGGGAGAACCTCTTGGGTGTTTGTTTTACGGGTCGAACATTTATTTTCATCGAAAGTTGGAGTTCGAACAAAGTTCGACTCAGCCTTAGCATTTTTTCATACTCCCATGCAAAACAATCCTTGTATTCTTTAAGGACTATGATCAACTTATTTTTTAATTTCGAAGCAATCAAGGAACTAACGTATGTAGGTCGATATTCACCTTTTTTCCCCCAAATCAACCTCCTTAAGTGCATCTTGTACTTTGACCTTTTTTTATTGTTTTCTTCTAAAGGTTGCTCAAATCCTAAGAGACTAGAATCATAAATATAATCTAAGCTTGCTTCCTCCGTACCTAATTGTTTATTGGTCATATAGGCCGACAATTGAGCCAAGTGGCTCGTTAAATCCATGGTCTAAGTTCCTTTTTGGCCAATCTTGCCTCGACCATGGGCATAAAATATAAACCATTGGGGCCAAAATAGCATCCGTCGATAAGGTCAAGGTCGAAGGTGCTAGTATCTACAAGAAGAAGCTTCACCTTAGGATTATAGACCTTGAAATCAGCATGAGCTTGTTGGAGATAACAAGGGCTGTTATTAACGTAAACTTCTTTGACATTACTATCATTGTTTCAAATGATCAATTTTTGGTGAAGTGTCGAAGGAACTACACTAGTTCCGTGGATCCATTCTCTTCCCAACAAGGCATTATTATCGGCTTTTGATGCCACCACTACAAATGGTATGATTCTATCCATAGTTTCAACCTATAGCTTCATTTTCCATGCTATATTGGCTTTGATGTGTAGCGGTTGCAAGTATGACTTCATTACCTCATTAGGCCTTTCGAACAACACTTTATCATTGGAGTTTTCATCCAAGAAAAGATAGTCTTGTCTTCGGAATACATCAAAACAATCATCATCCTGACTTTTTGACTCTGTTGCATCTTCGAATTTAGCTAGCAGAATTGTTACCATCCCAATGAAATTAGTCCCCAAAATTACTTCTAAGTCATCATCAAATCTTGTCTCAAAATGTCAAGAGGTCATCCTCGTCCTCGAACCTAAATTCCTTAATTTTCTTTAGGTGCACTCTTTTCCCTTGATTAGATTTGGAAGAAAAGTAAGCTATTGGGACCATCATCTGGCCAGCTTATTGTCTAGAACTCCCTTGGGGTTGGGCAAGGAAATCATCTAAAGGGACATATTTAGGAAATTTCTCAATAACAGGTTGTTGACTCCTCCCCTTCTGAGCCCTTGGTCGATACATGGACCCTTGATACTATTGTTGAGGGCAATAGACTAACCTATTTAGGTTATTCAAACTTGCATATTTTCTTTTCTCTGCCACAGATGGCTATCTAATGGGATGTTATGATATTAGGGCTTCACCCACTTTGCCTTTTTCTTTTATGGCATTTGAATATAAGGTCTAGGGGCTTTTCGAGTGTTGTGAATCCATTTGTTGTTAACCACATTTGATGGGGGTACTCATGTTCTCATTTGCATCCCTTCTGGCTTTTGATTGACTACAACAACTGTTTTAACTTTTTCGGTTGGTGCCCATACTTGGCTACATAATGTTTGTTCCCAACTTCTTAGTGTCAATAACAATCTTATGTTTCCTAGCAATGTCTTTCCTTAGCCTTGCTACTTCGATTTCCTTCTCAACTAACTTTTCCTTGACTTCCTTTTTTTCTTCCTTAATCTTATCTTTTTCCTTTTCAACTTCAGCCTTTTTCTGCTCTTCAAATGTTCGAGCAGTATTCTTGTCGAACACTACATTGCATCTTAGGAAAATGGCCACATTAGCATTAGCATTAAAATCGAGCAGGTCTTCCTTAGCCTTGGTGTATATAAGCTTCTCTGTATTTTCAAATGCATCAAGCTCCATGTCTTTTTTAATTTTTTCTTCTACATTTTCATCAATACCTATAGCATTAATCGACATGGATATTGGCTTGACAAAAGTAGCGTTCATTTTGAGCGGGTTGACATCAACTGTCATGGTGGATTGAATCTTCTCCTCAAACTCGAGTCATCCTTCTTTGATTGCCTTTTGAGTAAAGTCCCTGAAACAGACATAATTGTTAGTCAAATGTCCAACAATTTTGTGGTATTTACAAAATTTTTGAATCTTAATTTCTTCTACTGAAGGTATTTTCTTCTCTTTTGGTAAAATGATTTGTGTATCTTTTAACAATACATAAAAAATTTGATCTAATTTAGTTATGTCAAAGGAATAAGACTTATTGCTACGATTAGCTTTTTCTTTTCCTTTTACTAGCTTAAGAGAAGTACACACATAAGGAGGTCCAACTTGCAATTCAGCTACCCTTCGGCCAAATTTATCTTGTTGAGTTGAAATCATCTTCCTTCTCATTTGACTCCATTTCTACAAAATTCCCTTGTTCTTTTCTGAAAGTTTTCCTAAGTCTAGTCCTTTCGATCTTGTTCTTTTTTGCTTTTAATTGTTTGATCTGTTGAACCTTTTTTGCTACTTAGGGTAAATCGAGGAATTGTAAGTTAACTAATCTTTTTCCTAATACTATAATCAAGCCTATAGGTGGCCATTTTGACCATCTCAAATTCTGGAATAGGTGTGAAGCATCGATTTTTCATTGTTCTAAATCTTGCTAAATAGTCCTCGAATGATTCCTCTTGTCCCTTTCTTATAGTGAATAAATCGGTTAAACTTACTCTCATTTCTTCCTTAAAAAATTGTTCATGAAAACTCTTTTCCAATTGATTCCATGTAAGCATCGAATTTGGTCGCAAGTTTACAAACTAAGTAAAAGCATTTTTCATTAGGGAAGATGGGAAGAACTTGATTTTCAAATATTCTATATTGGCCAGTTCTCCAATTTCCATGGTATATCGAGCAATGTGCTCGACTATAGATTCCCCATTTTTCACCTAAAAATTTAGTCAGTGATTTAGGCACTTTCCATCCTCGAGGAAGCTCTGCCTGTTGAGCATAGTTAGGGAATATATACACAAAATAGGGTTGGTTTGCATAACCCACATTGATGCTCCCCAACATTGTTTTGCCTTAACCTTTACAGTATTTTATCTCCATTTTGCCTTCGATTGACAACGTGTATGTCATTGTTAAGTATTTGGTTTTCTGGTAGGGGTGGAATAACATTCCCTTGGTCGATATTCTTGACATTCTCCCTTGGCCTTACTCTAGGTTGGTCAATGGGTTCATCTACAATATCAACTATCGAAGCTATATGATTGACCTGTTGAGCTAACTGCTCATATCTAGTGTTATTCTACTCTAGCAATGGTGTTATAATTGTAAGCTCTAATGCCCTTCTAAAATCATCTCATAAATTAAGAGATTTCAAGTTTCAATGTTTTGATGAATACCAAATCAAGCTTTAAGTTAAAACTTTTTTTTGTGAACGATTTATTTTATTGAAACGTTTTCTTTCGTAAGCAAAATCTTTTATCTCGTACTTAAACAACTTTTGAACCAAACAAAGTGTCTTAATTCATAGTACTTCTCTTGATTATACTTATATTAGAACAAATACTTTGTGATCTATATGATTTTTCATGTAAGAAGCAAATAGAAAGTTTAGAAGGATGAGATTATAGTATCAGAAAGGAAAATGTATTATGAGAAGGATATTTATTCAATCAGAAGGATGGCTTCATCCAAAAAGGTAATCATCAGAAACATGCTACTCATGAAGTACCTCACCTTTAAAGCTTATTCTACATGCTTTATTCATATATTCAAAAAGTCAACTATGATTTGACAAGATGCAAAGGAAGTGTTGACAAGTCTGAAAAGTGGGTGATCACTTCAATGGCTATTTTTTCCTCTTTTGTATCAAGTCTACTTGTTGAAAAAGAAAACAACATTTCCTTCTTTCCAGTCACAAACTAGTGGATCAAAGAAGCTTAAGGCTCAAGATCTACAAACTTCAACAGCCATATCTTAAAGTCTATATAAAGCTGGAAAATGAAGAAGAAATGGTTAGATTGATTGAATATTTTTCTGTGCTTAAGAGATCTTGTTCATCAACCTTCCTAACCTTCTAAATCATCAAAAAGTTACTCATTGTAACTTTTATTTGTAAAATCTTCTCTACTGTTTTGCATTAGAGAATATTCTCATATTGAAAATTTAGAGAATTCACACACACAAATTCGTTGTTGATCATACTCTAAAAAGAGATTCGGGTGAGTATTGAAACATAAACCTTCTTATCAACTTCTTGTAACCAGACCCGTTAGCAGTCATTGAGAGCTTAAAAAGGCTAGGATAAATACTACTTGTGCAAGCTTGGAGAGGCTTGAAGAAAACTACTTTATTGTATAAGCTTGGAGATGCTTGAGAAAGAACACTCACGTGTAAAAGCTTGGAGAAGCTTGGAAAAAGAATACTCATGATATAAAAATCTCAACAAAGAGTTGGGGACTGGACGTAGGTATTTGTTTAGTCGAACCAAGATAAATTATGCCTTGTGATCTCTCTACCTCCTTTACTTTATTTATAGTGTTCAATTAGTATATAACTTTGTATGTTTATTATAATCCTACTTTAACAGATTTTAGTAGCTAGACTACTTTTACTTCTAACCAAATTGCTTTCGCATTCTAAGTCTAGGACTTGAGAAAGTTGTTTAATGAAAAATTTTCAGATAAAGATTTTTATCTACAACATGAGTAAACCTCTTTCTCATGTTACCGTTTCCAACAATTGGCATCAGAGCCTAACTCTAGGGTTGAGCTTCATAACGGTTGTAGAGGACAAAGATCTAACAAATGGCACAACAAATTAATCATGTTGCAGAGGGTTATTCAATCAACCACCCTCCGTATTTTAATGGTAAAAACTATCTACACTAAAAGGATAGAATGAGACTCTTCATTAAGTCCATAAGCCTGGATATGTAGGACATAATAGAAAATGGTGATTATATACCCACGACTAAGCAACTAGTGCCTCAAGGAGCTACTAATCTGGAGCAACCTCTACTTGTAGTAATCAGAACCATTGCAAGGAATGAATGAACTGACTAGCACAAGACCAAAGTTCAAATGAATGTTAAGGTAAAGTATCTACTCACATGTACCTTGAGTAAAAGTGAATATGATAAGATCATATCCTGTGACTCAGCAAAAGAAATCTAGGATAGACTCCAAGTGCTTCATGAAGGAATTGATCAAGTTAAGAAGACCAAGATCAGCATGTTAGTTCATCAATACGAGATGTTCAAAATGATGGAGCATGAAAACATTGATGAAATGACAACTAAACTTATGCACATCATAAATTAGTTGAAAGCCCTGGGCAAAAAGTACACTAATGCCGAAATGGTGAGAAAAATTCTGTGAAGTCTTTCAAAGGCCTGACATCCAAAAGTAACTGTTATTCAAGAAGCTAAGGACTTAAATGTACTTAGCTTAGATGCTCTTATTGGGTCATTGAAGACTCATGAGATTGAACTAAATGAAGTCTCTAAAGAGACTACTAGAAAAGGGAAGTCCATTACAATAAAGTCTACTCAAAAAAGAACTTAATCCTCCAAGGCCATAAAAGCTTCAGAAGGGTCAGAAGAAGATGAAGAAGACTCCTCCGAAGATGATGACGATGACGATGAGATTGCACACTAAGATATCAAAAGCATGGATCAAAAGGAAGAAAAAGGACTTTAATCCCAAGAAGGACAAGAAGGGCAAGGCCACGCAAGATGAAGTCATCCTCTTTGAATGCAAGAAGCTTGGACATATCATATCAGAATGTCCTAGATTGAAGAAAGCCTCAAAAAAGAAAACTACAAAGAAGAAGGCTATGATGGCCAAATGGGAAGACCTGGATGAAGAATAGGAGAATGTTGAATCATAAGATGAAGAAGAGATTATAGCAAATCTCTGCTTCATGGCTGATATAATTTTAGAAGAAAAAACTGACATATTTGATTCTGAACTTGAACTTACTTTTGAAAATCTTCAAAAAGCTATGATGATCTCTTGGATGATTCTCAATTACTTGCTTCCCATTATGCTTTAAAGAAAAATTTTCAGAAACTATCCTTGGATTTTGAAATACTCAAGATTGAGAATGAGAAGCTAAGGCATAAAAATTCTAAGCTTTTAAAAGAAAATGACACCTTTCAAAAGGATGCTAATGCCTTAAAAATAGAGGTTTCTGAAGGTAGTTAGAATACTTTCTCTGATATATTTGAAATTCAAAACTTAGTCAAACTTCTCAAAACTAATCTTAAGAAAATGGTTAAAGGCTCAAAAATTCTTGATCTCATGCTTGGAGGCCAAAAGCCATATTTGGACAAAACTGGGCTAGGATATGTGGAAGAAATAAATGAGGAATCATCTAAAGATTCTCAACATAAAATTCCTACATGTATTTACTATTTCAAAAAAGGACATTCTTCTGAAAGATGCTTCTCTAGAAAGAAAGCTAAACAGAAAGTGATAAAGCCCAAAATATCAACTACCACAAAAGACCCAAGAAGATTTAGGTACCTAAAGTGAAAATGGTTTCTAGTACAGGTGTGCCTTAAATCACAACATCTAAAGGAAATGAAGTATTATCTAGATAGTGGATGTTCCAGATATATGACTAGAAATAAATTCTGGTTCAGAAACCTCAAACCCAAGGATAATGGAGTTGTGAAATTTACTAATGGAATCAAGTCCAAAATCGTTGGTATAGATAATGTTGGTAAGAATGATTCTAACTTAATAAATGATGTTATTTTAGTAGAGGACTAACTCATAACTTTCTAAGCACTAGCCAATTCTATGACCAAGGCTAAAAAGTTGTATTTGAACCTTCTCAATGCATTATTAAAGATTCCACTTCTGATAAAATCATTTTTATTGCTAAAAGGCATGATAATACATATGTGTTATATCTAGATGACCTTCTAGATCAAACTATAAAATGTTTAGCATCCTTTGTGGATGAAAAGTGGTTATGGCACAAGAAGCTTGGTCATACTCATATGAAACTAATCTCTGAGATTTCTTAGAAAGAATTTTTAAAGGTTTATGTAAGATTAGTTTTGAAAATGACTCATCTTGTGAGTTTTGCTTTAGAGGTAAATAGACCATGAGTTCTTTTCATAGTAGAAATATATTTTTAACTTCTAGACTACTTGAGCTTTTACATCTTGATCTATTTGAACTAACTAGAACTGCTAGTTTAGGTGGTAAGAAATATGGTGTAGTCATTGTGGATAATTTTTCAAAATTCACATGGATTATATTTCTGATCCATAAGGATGAAGCTTGTGAGGCCTTCAAAACTTTTTAAAAAAGAATTCAAAATGAAAAAGGTTTTTCCAATACTTCCATCAAATCTGATCATGGTGGAGAATTTGAAAACCATTTTTTTGAAATTTCCTGTAATGAAAATGGCATTTTACATAACTTCTCTTCTCCTAGAACTCCTCAACAAAATGGGGTAGTGGAAAGGAAGAATAGGTCATTGTAAGAAATGGCCAGAACTATGCTTCATGAAAGTGGTTTATCAAAAGGATTTTAGGCAGAAACAGTAAATACTGCTTGCTACATTCAAAACTATGTTTTCTTAAGGCCAATACTCAAGAAAACCCCTTATGAATTATGGAAATACAGAAAACCCAACATCTCATACTTTTATGTATTTGGATTTGGATGCTATATACTTAACATAAAGGACAAGCTTTCAAAGTTTGATTCTAAGTCTGATCTTGGAGTCTTTCTAGGATATTCTTATGTGTCAAAAGCTTACAAGGTATACAACAAGAAGACTGAGACTGTAGAAGAAACCATACATATAAGCTTCATGGAAAGAAGGAATGACATCAATCAGAAGGTTGCGAATTTGGAAGAAGAAACAGAGAATATGTCCTTAAATGACAATGCCTAGCATCAGCAGAACCTTCATATTGCCACAAGAAATGATAATTATTATGATTCTGATTTGCCTACACATCAACATGTTTATGATGACATCTCTGAAGATCCAGAAAATACATCCATTAAGAGAAGATATATTGGCATAAGAGACTTGAGAGTTGTCTCTCAAAACCAAATTATTGGTGAACCTTCTCAAGGGATCAGAACTAGATCTTCACTCAGAACTGAATCCAACCTTGCTCTGATTTTTGAAATTTAACCAGAAAATGTAGATGAAGCTTTATAAGATCAAAGTTTGATAGAAGTAATGAAAGAAGAACTAAATCAATTTGAGAAGAGTAAAGTCTGGACTCTAGTCCCATTACCAAAAGGACAATCTTCTATTGGGACAAAATGGGTATTCAGATACAAACTTATGAGTATGGGAAAGTAATAAAAAAATAAAGCAAGGCTAGTGACTCAAGGATACAACCAGCAAGAAAGCATTGATTATGATGAGACATTTGCTCCTATAGCTAGATTGGAAGCAATCAGAATGCTAATTGCTTATGTTGCTTATAAAGGGTTTGTCTTATTTGAAATGGATGTAAAATCTGCTTTCTTAAACGGTTTCTTATCTGAGAAAGTTTATGTTAAACAACCTCCTAGTTTTGAAAATGAAAACCTTCCTCATCATATTTTTAAACTGTTAAAAGCTTTATATGGATTAAAATAAGCACCTAAAGCTTGGTATGAAAGACTTATCTCTTTTCTTATCAAAAATGGCTTTGAAAGAGGAAAGGTTGATACTGCCTTATTTACATTACACGAGAAAAATGATCTTTTAATTGTTCAAATTTACGTTGATGATATAGTATTTGGTGCAACTAATCAGAATTTGTGCAAGAATTTCTCTGACCTTATATAGGGAGAATTTGAGATGAGCATGATAGATGAACTAAAATTCTTTTTGGGGCTATGAATCAAGCAACAGAAGGATGGAATCCTCATTCATCAAGAGAAATATGCTAAGGATCTGCTCAAAAGATTTAATATGGACAAAGCCAAGAGCATCAGTACTCCCATGCATCTTTCTCAAGTTCTAGAAGCTGATGAAGAGGGTGAGAAAGTTTCTGAGAAATTTTACAGAGGTTTGATTGGCTCTCTACTTTATCTTACAGCTAATAGACCTGATCTATAATTAAATGTGGAGATTTGTGCTAGATTCCATTCCAATCCAATCCAAAACAATCACACTTAAATGTTGTTAAAAGAATTTTGAGATATTTAGTAGGTACTACTAATCTTGGTCTCTGGTACAAGAAAAGTACTGCTTATGATGTTATAGGTTACTGTGATGCTGATTATTGGAGACAAAGTTGAAAGGAAAAGCACAAGTGGCTGCTGTTGTTTTCTTGGAAAATCACTAATAACTTGGTCAAGTAAGAAGCAAAACATGATTGCTCTTTCAACTGTTGAAATTGAATATGTGTCTACAGCAAACTACAGTACTCAGATTCTATGGATTAAACATTAACTAGAGGATTTCAATCTGAGGTATATCAAAATCCCTATCTTGTTTGATAATATTAGTGCAATCAATCTCACTAAAAATCCCATTCACATTCTAGATCTAAGCATATAGATATCAAACATCATTTTATAAGAGATCATGTTCAGAAAGGAGATATTGAGCTAAGGTTCATTAATATAGAAACTCAAATTGCTGACATCTTTACAAAACCCCTAGCCAAAGATCGTTTCTATCACATAAAGAACCTTCTAAACATGGCTAGCTTCTAAACATGCATTCATATTTCATTAGAACTTTCCCTCATCAGCTAAGCTTTAAAGCTGAGATTGCTGCTACCTACTAGAATTCCTTTCTAGAGAAAGATTCTCAAGGCTATATATCAAAGGTTGTTCAGAAAGAATAGACAAACATACTTCAAAAAGATCATATCAAGAAGAATTGAAAATTGGTTTAGAACAGGTTGCTGACTTATTTGAAAATGAAGGGTATGTTGTTTCAGTTGAGAAAGATGGGATCAAAATTAGTTCAGAAAGAAGGAATTGAAATGTTCAGTTTAGAAAATAGATCAGACTTATGGGTTCAAAATGGTCCCTTTAACTAGAAGGATAGATTGTATCTCAAATCAGAACAAAGCCATAAAAAAGTTGTAATGACATTTGAACGTATGCCAAATTGGTAACCTCCCACTTTGCCACGTTCTCACGATTGAACAGAGTGGGAAAACCAAAAGTTTCAAACAATTCCATTTTCTTTTTGGAAACCCTTCATATCCCTAACCATCATTTACCTCCATCTATCAAATTATCTTTTCACACATACCTTTCACTTCCCAAGTTACAAGAAACGTCACACTATTTATCTTCTTTGTTCAAAACCTTCTACCTTTGCACTTCTTTCTGTACACTTAGCCTATGTACATTATCCTCCTTCTCTCTCAACCATCTACCATTTCAAATCATCATGATGAAAAAAGGAGATTACAGCATTCCATGTACGTATGACGATGAAGAAATGCAAAGAAACATCCATAAGAACTTCTTCATCAAGCCTAATGCCTTTGGAAGGAATTTTACCAAGGAAACTTCTCTTCTCTCCCTCATATCATGGAAGTACTCGAGTTCCAAGGGTGGAACAATTTTCTGAGGATCTCCGAGGATGTTTATATTGGGTTGGTCACTGTATTCTCTAGCACTCTTGCTCCGGTTGATGAAGATAACACCTCACTAAGGAGAATCCTTGGAAGCTTTGAGATCCAAGTGCTCCCTTCTGACCTGGTTCATATCACTAACACAACTAATGAGGGTATTCTATGCAGAAGTGGTGCTAAATGGTGGGAACAACTCGGAGCCACAAAAAAAGAAGTCTTTGAAGTTCTAACGGGCAAAGAAGACATACAAGTAAGGGATATTTGCACTTCCACTCTTCTTTCTACTATTAGGGCTATGTACTCTATAGTCCAATACACTATGCTTCCCAGGATGGGAGAAACTAATGTTATGATAGAGGTGGACCATATGGTCATGATCTGCCTCATGACCAGAAGAAGGATAAACCTAGTTAGGTTAATTTTGGACTACACTCTCTCTGCTATTGATGCTGCAAGAAGGAGTCATGCCACTCTATGTTATGGCATGCTCCTTACTCATGTCTTCACGAGGGCACAATTTCCTATTAACGGACATAGGAAGGATGAAAAACAATCTGCTACCACCAAGAAAATATTCTCTGCCATGGGCTTGAAACCTTAAGGCCCTGAGAAGGAAGAGAAGAAGAAAAAGAAGGAAGAGAAAAAGAAGGACCCAAAGAAGAAGCAAGCTTCTCTCCAGAAGGTTAAGTCCAAGCCTTCTGAAGAAAAGGAGACAAGAGAAAAGTCTCTCACCAGTCTCTAAAAAGAGGAAAGTTAGCAAGAGAAGGTTGTTGAAACTAGCTAAAGAAACATTCTCCTCTTCCAGTGCAGAAGATGAAACATTTGCCATTGCTGTTAGACAAATGAGAGCATCTACACTAGCAAAACCTGCACATAGACCCTCCAGACCGACAGAAAAAGGTATTATGATCAGGGAACAAGTTCCTCAAGACCAAAACAAAAATCAAGCTAAAGCAGAAGCTTCAGATAAGGATGAGGATCTTGAAATTAGGAAGAAGGGCAAGAAAACCAGTGAAGAAAGCCTTTGCAGAGCCATCTAGAGAATCCACTCCTTCTCCTATTAGACGGGCATTGGTTGAAGCAGCATATAACAGGATGAGATCAGAGGCATGGGTGCAGAAACAGAAAGATAAAGCAGCTAGAGTTGGTGCCTCAGTTGGAGGTACTAGAAGCTCATATACTTCTCCGGAGGTGGACTAAAAACATGTGGTCATTAAAGATGTAAATCCACTTTTTGAGATGAGAAAGGTTGTCTTACCCTCGAAGGAACTAGAAAGGAGATCAGAGTAGCCTGCTGCACAACCTTCAAGCTTACTATTGATTCCCTTAAGTCATGAAGGATCATTGGTTCAAAGGGCAGAGACTGCACCAGAGAGAACAGAGCCTGGTAGGACGCCTGTTCTGGTGACAGAAACTAGAAATGAAGCTACTATTTTGGAATATGAGGTTGCACCATTAAGCACTCTAATGCCCCATCTAGCCATTGTCACTACCTCCCAAGACATTCCTGCTACCCTTATTGTAACATCTCTACTTTTGTAAACAGAAAGTAGTGGAAACTTTGAATTATTTCCCTTAGGTAATGTGAAAATTCCTTAGGCAGCATTATACCATAACGATCTTCACACTCAGAATTATAAGGTATTGTAGCAGTGCCGTTGAAAATATGGCACTGCCATATGTTAAAAATTAAAAAATGATAAAAGTGCCCCTATAAAACTTTTATTAATTGTAGTGATGCCCAAAAGTTTTAAAAATTATATTTTGACCCCAAAGACTTATTCCCACAATAACTCTAGAACTTTTCATCAAATGACCTTTATGTCCCCACATATATAGAATTAGCAAAATGAGATGTTAAATAGAGCAAAATCACGTAGTGAAACCGTAGAAGTTTAAATATCTGCCGATTGGGCCATGGAGGTAGTCTGGTGTGAAATAACGTGGGGTGTTCTTGGACTTGCTCAAAATTATGGAAATGCCATTAGTTACAGAAAACAGAAAACAAAAAGGCTCCGAATTGGCGAAAATGTCTAATTTACGCCATTAATCTATTTATTCGATTTCAATAGTAAGTAAGGGCAATTAGAAGTTAATTAAATATTAATTAGGAGTTAATTAGAGAGATTAGGATTAAGAAAAATTAAAATAGAAACACATAAAACTTCACAAAATTCTTCAAAACTGTTTTACCGATTTGAAGGAAATCGGTAGAATTTGGGTATTTTAAACTGTCGAAACCGAATCAATAGAATTACACATTGAAAACCCTAAATTTAGTGGCTAGAACTTAGCCACAACCACCCTAAAAGTGGCACCATTTTAGCAATAAGAATGGAAGCAACTCAAGCTTTAGCAACACCAGAAGTTCTACCTACCACCACTTATGTCACTTTCGCTCTTTAAATTCAAAACTAACCTAACTTACCTTCTCTCCCATAGCAATTTTGTGCTCCCCATTCAGTAGAGGTTTCCCCCTTTATTTCTTCATCCATTCCATCTTCTTCATCTTCCATCTTCAACCTCCATCAACCCCTTGCACTCAAAACTCAAATCTAGATAGTCTTTACATCAATTTGAGGTAGGATTCAACTTTTGTTCTTGATTTCTATGGATTGTAGCTGTTTGAAATTCTACTTTGCTTCATTCATTTGGTGATATATTGGATGTATTTGATGGTATATGGTTGGATGATCATGAAATCTTGAGTTGGAATTGAAGTTAGAAGGAGAAAACTAGAAGAAGTGGAGAATCAAGATGTTGTCTAGGTGGGAAACCCTACAGCAGTTTGTACGGCAGAGTGTATGGCTCCACCTACAGTCATTTAAATATAATTAAATTATTTTTATATGAAACTATACATCTAGGGCTTTTCAACCATATAAATTATAAGGCAATTGGATTAGTATTGAGTGAGATATGAATTTTTGAAGTTTACCCTAGAATTCTGACCCCGATTCTGAGCAGACTGGAATTCGAGGGGCATAACTTGCCCTATACTCCTTAAAATTAAGTGAAACTAATTTTATTAGAAATCTAAGACATAGATAAAAGATCCACAAAAATTTCAGATTAGATTGGATCCCAATTATTCCCAGTGGTTTAAGGAAGTTACCCTAAGTCCAAGCCGGGCTAAAACAGGGCAGTTTAGAAGGGTCAAATTTCGGAGCTTATAACTCAAGCTACACTAAAGAAAATGAAATTGGACTTCTTACAATTGAAATTTTTCCTGTTAGCTTTAATTGGATACAAATTTCGTATTATTTGAACTGGTTTTTGATTTTTAGTGGAGTTTTACTTTTAAGTCTGTAATTCTGGCCAATTATAGGGCAGGCCGAGATAGAACTTAAATATCTTGAGCTATATTTATTAAAATTAGATGAAACTAAAGGGGTTAGAAAATAGACACACCACACTCCAACATATCCAAAATTTAGGTCTAAATGAGTTAAATAAAAATTATGGCTTATTTTACAAAAAATCAAGTTGAGTGAAAGTGCTAAGACAGCAACTATACCTTAAATGCAACTAATGTTCCAATGAAATTGATGTTGAATTATGAATGAAGTGTTGCGAATTTTCTATAAAAATTGGTTATCTAAGTACTGGCACTATTCATAGGGAAGGAACTTGATCCGTTATGCTGTCGAATTTTTGGTAGAATTGTAAGGAGGTTATGAGTATTTATGTGTTAAGAATATGTATATGGAAATCGTGTATGCAAGGATATATGAAAGTAAATGATGAAGCATATGTATAAGTGCATTCAACATGTCTATGCATGATTATATATGGGAATGAAAGGACATGAAAATATTAAATGTGGATCCCGTCACTTGGAGACAGTTATGAGATCCCTTCTTATGAAAGCAGTTAAATAAGATAAGATTGGGTCTCTTCACTTGGAAGCAGTTAATTGGGTCCCTCTTTGTAAAGGTAGTTAAAAGATATGATGAAGGTCCCATATTCCTAAGAAGTGTGACATGGTGATCACACCCCGATGGGGTATGACATGGCGATCCTACTCTAGAATATGGCATGATGAGCACATCCTAAGGAGTGTAACATGGCGATCACGCTCTGATGGGGTATGACATGGCGATCATACTCTGGTACGTGACAAAACTATAAGATCCCTCTATCTTGGAGGAGCGTGGTCAGATGAGATCCCTCTACAATGAAGGCAAGTAGTCAGTTGAGATCCCTCTATTCTTGAGCCATGTGACCAGGAAAGATCCCTTCAATTTAGAGGCACGTGACCAAAATGAGATCCTTCCAAGACTAGAGACACGTGGGTCCCCTTCCAGGTCAGTACTGTATGACGACGGTCACGAGTTGAGCTCACTCCTAGATTAGACTACCCAAGGGCAATAAAGACTAAAGATTAAAACATATACAAACACCCTAAGGACGGCAATACGTAACGCCTACGTGTGCCGAGAAAAGAAAGCAAAGAAAGTTAAAGAAAAATACCAGTACATTTGCATGAATTCAAGTATGAGTATTTGCATAATTATATCCTATGTTTTATTTATGTGGGCACTATTCTATCTACTTATGTTGTGATTATTATTCTAAATATGAAATATTGCCAATGTGACTCAAGTTTGTGAATAAAATGAACTTTGCTTTGGATAATATATTTTCAAACTATAAAATTGAACAATTTATTTGGCATGATCACCTTCTTCATAATAAACAGAAGCAGCTGGAGATAATAACGATGACACAGTATATAGTAGTTTAATGAATCCTACTGAGAATTTATAATTCTCACTCCTATGTTCATTTTTGTGTTATCTCCAGATAGTTCAGAAGTTCCGAAGAAGGTTCTCCGAGGCAGCGTTGACTAGTAAGATTGAAGGTGGCCGAAGGTTGTTGCTAGACAAAGTCCGATTAAGTGACGGTAACAACTCCTAGGTGAGGTATTATGACTTAAGCATAGTACCATACTTGGGAGGGTGTTTCACTTATCACTGCACAAACACTGTTGTTGCTGACCTCCATTCCAAAAGTTGACAAGATAGCTACTCTTGCTATCTTTGAACCCCAACTATCCTTAGCTACTCACAACCAAAACACTGAGAAACTACTTTCTGGAGCCCCGTCAAATGCAGAAGCCTTCCCTAATGCTGCCGAAGTCTAGGTGGATTTAATGCTAGCCAACAAAACACACAATTATGGCTAATTAGACTGAACTTCAGGCTCATCAACAAGTTTTAGAGAGAAGGATGGACAAAATGGAAAATCTCATGTTGCAAATTCTGAAGGCTCTTTAGAAAGGAATAAGCAACAGTGATGGTTCTTTTATGATCCCACATCTTCATTTTTTTTGATGATGTCAAAGGGGGAGAAAATTAAAGAAAAGCTTATGCTGAGGAGGAGCACCTTCTTAGTAGGAGTTAAGATTAAAGTTTATATTCTGTTTAGGAGTTAGGACTAATGTTAATTTTTTTAAAAATTACAATTGCTACATAACACTCACATTAGTATTTCATACTTTGCAATTTTAGGAACATATTTTTGCTATGTTTAAAATTTCAAGTTACTATCCTTAACATTTCATATCTGTTAATATCATTTCTGCTATGTTGCAATATCATTATCTACTATGCTACAATATCACATTAATGCTCTGACATAAATTATGCTAAAATCCATTATCTTTCTCATTATATTATTGCTCTGACATCATAGTTATCATTTACTCTAACAGTTTATAATGATTTTACGCTGATAGTCTTAATTCTTGAGTCATATAGTCTGTTAATTAGTACTTGTCTCTGATAGATTATGAAATATGTTCTATTTATTTAAAACTATATGTATGACTGTTTAAGAATTCTTGGCTCTGATACTTAAACAATCCATTTTTCAAAATAAAAAGCTTGAACTTATATTTCTCTATCCTCACTCTGATACTTTTTGTTCACATCTTTTGAAGATTTTTATAGCAAAAATTGTGGCTTTATTAGTCTCTATAATTCTATGCAATTTTTGGTTTAAAATTTCTGAAGTTTTTGAATGTCATGTCCATTTCCCATCTACTTTAGAAAGTAATTTAAATTCATACAACAAATCATATTCTTCTTAAATGAATTTGTCAACAAAAGCTTTTCTTATATATTGATTTGCCATCATAAAAAAGAGGGGACATTGTAAGCTCCAATGCCTTTTGAAATTGTCTCACAACTTAAGATGTTTCAAGCTCCAAGGTTTTGATGAATACCAAATCAAGCTTTAAGTTAAAACTTTTGTTTGTGAACGATTTGTTTTATTGAAATGTTTTCTTTTGTGAGCAAAATCTTTTATCTCATACTTAAACAACTTTTGAACCAAACAAAGTGTCTGAATTCATAGTACTTCTCTTGAATGTACTTATATTGAAACAAAAGCTTTGTGGTCTATATGATTTCTCATGTAAAAAGCACATAGAAGGTTCATAAGGATAAGATTATAGCATCAGAAAGGAAAATGTGTTACGAGAAGGATATTTATTCATTCAAAAGGATGACTTCATCCAGAACAGTAATCATCAAAAACATGTTTATCATGAAGTACCTCACCTTCAAAGCTTCTTCTACACGCTTCATTGATAAATTCAAAAAGTCAAATATAATTTGACAAGATGGAAAAGAAGCGCTGACAAGTCTAATAAGTGGGGTGAACACTTCAATGGCTATTTTCCCTCTTTTGTGTCAAGTTTACTTGTTGAAGAAGAAAACTGCATTTCTCTCTTTCCAGACATAGGCCAGTGGATCAAAGAGGCTCAAGGCTCAAGATCTGCACACTTCAATGGTCCTATCTTGAAGTCTATATAAAGCTGGAAAACGAAGAAGAAATGGTTAGATTGATTGAATATTTTTCTACAATTAAGAAATCTTCTTTATCAACCTTTTGAATCATCAGAAAGTTATTCATTGTAACTTTTATTTGTAAAATCTTCTCTACCAATTCGTATTAGAGAATATTCTCATATTCAAAATTTAGAGAGACACACACACAGATTCATTGTTGATCATACTCAGAAAAGAGATTAGTGCGAGTGCTTAAACACACACCTTCTTATCAACTTCTTGTAACCAGACCTGTTAGTAGTCACTGAGAGCTTAGAGAGGCTAGGAGAAATACTACTCGTGTGAGCCTAGAGAGGCTTGAAGATAACTACTTTGTTGTATAAGCTTGGAGAGGCTTGAGAAAGAACACTCATGTGTAAAAGCTTGGAAAAAGAATACTCGTGATATAAAAATCTCAATAAAGAGTTGGAGACTAGACGTAGGCATTTGTTTAGCCGAACTAGGATAAATTCTGCTGTGTGATCTCTCTTCCTCCTTTGCTTTATTTACAGTCTTCAATTAGTATATAACTTTGTATGTTTATTATAATCCTACTTTAGCATATTTTAGTAAGCTACACTACTTTTATTTCTAACCAAATTACTTCTGCGTTCCAAATCTAGGACTTGAGAAAGTTGTTTAATGAAAAATTTTCAGGTAAAGATTTTTATCTGCAATATGATTCAAGGACCCTTCTTGTGTTATCATTTCCAGTAATAACAATCGCCATTTGGTAAGTCAACATATTTACCAACTCATGATGGCTTTCCTCGAGCTATTGTCGAAAAGTGGCTAAAGACTCATTGGTATATGAGGGTTTTGTTAATGGCATTGACTTAGGCATGTGGGGTATATGGGGCCTATTGATACGTTCTCCACATTTTGACGTAGGCCTACTGAAGGCCTTGGCAATAACCCAAAAGGGGGGTAAATTAGCCATAATAGTGCTCATGTACAATGGTTTTGAAATATTGTAACCACCTCTAATCCTGGTTGATTTTGAGCTTGTGTAGCCATTGGCGGTACAAAACCAGGCGTCAAGCCATACATTGGCATTGTGCTCATGGGCATTATACTTATACTACTTGTTGCCTAGGTAACTATTGCCCGCCTAGTAAAGGCTACTAAAGCCAAGACTGATTCTAGTGGTTGAGTCACACTAGGGGAATATTCCCATTCATTATTTGTAACACCCTAATGGTTCCATTCTATGCTTAAGTCATATTGTGGAATTATTAGTTGTTACTTTTGCTCACAGAACTAACATTACCTTTTAGAAATTACTTTTTAACGAAAATAAGGGTAAATTTTTTTTTTAAATAAAACAAGTAAACCATTTTTGAAATCGAGAGCCATGAGCACATCGTGAACATATAATACAAACGTTATTATCTCATTCATACATCGCATTTAACATGAGTAGAAGCATTGAGAATAACCACAATCTTAGATAAAGATAACATTCATTCCATAGCCATTCCATAGTTAATATAATAGTAGTAATAGCAGCAGTCATACACAATGATAAATACCTACTGTCGGCCCTACAAAATACATGGTAAAAGCAAATACATAAGAAATCCCAACCCATCCATATATGCCGAATGAAAATAATAACCCTCGCTACAATCAAAAAGGGGTTATCCTCATGCTCAGCTCCGCATGGAAATCAATACCTCACTCATTTGGCGGGAGGTAGCCGTTCCCAAATCCATTGGGAGGAATATCACCACGTCCTCCTCCTCGAGCACGGCCATGCCCACGAGGCACGGCCCGAGTATGAATGAACCCGTGACTGCGAACCAGGGGTGGAGTATGACGAGGGGCTACTGAAGAAGAAGACGAATTGGATGACAGGCGAATCATGGATGGGAAGGAAGGCTCAGACGGGTCCATCTCCACACGGTAGCTCAGATAAGACAGTTCCGAAGGATCGAAATCCAATGAAACTGTCGATGTCAAGCAGGTGTCCTAATCGGAATCTCCGTCAGTGGGGTGCCTCAGAGGATGGAAAGGTGGGCGAATGTTATCCATAGTGATGTCCTCGAACAGCTCGTGGGGGCGGAAAAACGAACTCATCACGGGTGCACGGAACTGGTGGCTATGGAACATGTAGACCCGCATCGCTGCTTGAGCAGTCATCACAGATGCGTTTAGCACCAGGTTAAAGTGCCAATGCATAACTGGGAACTCAATGAAAATCACCACCGTGCCCGACGCCGGTATCCTCTGAAGACAACACGAAAACATAAGAGTGAGAAACACTAAATTTCTCAGTAGGATCACGACTAGACAAACACAGTGTCATCGTCATCATCCCAGCCACTTCAGGTTTAATATAAAAATAGTGAACAGATATCGGTTCAATTTTAACAGTTTCAGAAAATGCAAATCCCGAAGCAGTTACTTTAAACTTTATCATCATATCCATAGTGTCATACATAAGTATACAGGCTAATATACATAATAAACATTCATAATGCATATAAGGAATATAATAGCATGCATCACTATACAACTCATCAATTTGACCATGGTCCTACTTTAACTTTTATTTTTAGCACGTGCTTAACATTCTTTACTTTCCTTTGAAATAGATTGCTTTTGGACATGAGCTCATTCTGTGACCATCGTCACGTAGTACTAACCAAATCAGACTAAGCCGATATTGGTTACCTCTAAGTTGGAGGGTCCTCCATGTCACCCTTACCTTCCTCATAGAGGCTCCTTGTGGATCGCCATCTCCTACTTCCCAGAAGTGATTGAGGGGTCATGTCCCATTCTTTCATTTCTTATCATTATACTTTACATGTATAATACTTCTTTGACTAGACACATGCAATGATATGACTAAGTCCATAATTTTGACGGAAATCCGGCAGCAAAACCGCCAGACTGGAGCTTCCCCAAAATGCCAAGTATAAATTTTCAACCAACAGTTCATCATATCTGTATCATATTATCACACTCATCATTCAATCATGAGACAAAGCTCAGTCAAACTCATCATTCATCATGTCGGATGGCATCACATATTCATACCCTAAAGGGGTTTATAGTTGTGTTTTTCTTTGTGAAGAATATTATGAATCATCATATAATTTCTCGTGGTTACCTATGAGAGAATCACATAGTTAGGATATATGTTTGTGGTCTTTTAGTTACTTAGTCCTCGTATGAAAGTATTCTTTACTTAAGTACATGTCTTGTGGAACACTTGTTCAAATTAATTAAGCTAAGTGATTGTTTCCTTTTCTTGAGATAGTGCACTTAGTGATTCCTAGGTTCATAGCATGCATAGAAGCCCTAATCATACTTCTGTTCCCAAGGAGTTTGAGATTCCTCTAATCCTTGGGTCATGACAATGCAAAACCACATAATGAACCCAACAACACCAATGTTCACTAATCACCAAGGGTGATTTTTAACTTATTCAACTTACAAAGTTTTAAGCTTTCATTAATAATATATCAAGGTTTTTCCCTAAACATTATTAAAGTTATCATTCTTTATAAAGTAGTCATAAAGTTTTATTCTTTATGAAATTAAGTGCCTCTAAAATTAAGCTCTTGTCTTAAAGATTAGATCCTTATGTAATAATGATACAAGTTACTAGCTTTTTAACTAAAAAGTCTTGTTCTTTATAAAAGTTAACACCTTTTGGCATTATTTTGGTTCAAGACGTAAACTTTAGGAATTAAATGTTACAAAACAACACTTTTATGACTTAAAGGTTTCATTCTTGATTAAAGTTTGAAACCTTATGAAAGGTCTTTTCTTTAAGGTTTGATTTCTAAGACATAAAGTAACAAGATATCATTTTATAACTCAAAAAGGCTTGTTATTCTAAAAAGCTTAGACTTTTACATGTATCTTTGTCTTCAAAATAAAACAAAAGAAGACTTTATGATGGCACTAAAACTTGCGCCACTTTTTGTGCATCAAGAAGCAAACTTTTTAAAGCTTTTATAATGGTCATAGTCTTATCAAATCATGAAAACATAATAAGATGAAGCTTTTCTAATCATCAACTTATCATAAAAAAATGAACAACTTTAAGCAAGATACCATCAAGAACACTCAAGAACATATTGTGCCAAAAGTAGAAACTTAAGAGCACTTGAAGGACAACAAGAACATATTTTTCTAAAAGTAGAAACTTAAGAACACTTGAAAAATAACAAGAACATATTTTTCTAAAAGTAGAAACTTAAGAACACTTGAAGAACAATAACAACATATTTTTCTAAAAATGGAAACTTTTGCTCTTGAAGAGCATGAAGGATCTTCTCAAGTTTTCACTTAGAGATCTTGGTCATGAAAGAACCAAGCTCCAAGCTTTCTTGAGCAAACAAAATAAAAAAGATGAAGATCACTACCTTTCTTAGAAATGGCGCAAAAACTAGAGAAGAAGAAGAAGATGATGGTGGTTCCTTTCCTTGTAGATGGTGGCGATTTGGCTTGGTGGAAGGAGAAGCTCTTGAGATCTTGTGAAAATGAAGGTTGTAGTGTTTTGATCTTGTCTCCAAAGACCCAAAGATGAGGTCCTTGAAAGGCTAAGTGAGTGGTTTTGGGTGGTGGTGGTGGTGGAGAAAGGAAGAAGAAGATGAAGAAGATGAAGAGAGTTTTTGTCACGACCCCACTCAGGACGTGACCGGCGCATAGGGGACACGTCCCCTAGCAAGCCTACACTAGACCTTTTCTAAAAAAAATTGGGCAGAGTCTCCCTTGTATTTAGGACTATTCCCAAATACGGATTCTCCACCTGCATAACAATCCAATCACACAAAAATCATTGGGGATCCAGGCATTCTCCGAATGCACCCCACAGCACACAATATAGGAATTTAAAACGTAATCATACTTATGAAAATATATACATATGTATCCATCATGAACATTAACCCATAATCATTAGAAGCAACTTGACTTAACTAAAAACAACATGCTTTTTATTACAAATTAAAATTGATACAGGGAGGACCACACTTTGTGGACTAACGGAGCACTTCTAAAGATTATACAAATAAGCCTAAATGCTGAATCTTCTAATTAACTGCGGAAGCTTGAGCACGATCCCGCACCTGTCTAAAGAATATATAGAGAGAGAAAAGAGTGAGTCATACAGACTCAGTGAGAGATAATACATTTATAACAACAGTGGAACAAGCTTTAACATTAACTTTTAGCAAAAGTATAACATATCCTTAAAACATCCATACATACACACACACACACACATATATATATATATATATATATATATATATATATATATATATATATATAAACAACGCTTTTACAACTAGATGTAATAAAGCATATACATAATGAGGATATAAGAACTGGGTTTAGAGATAGAAATACTTTCTTATAACATAAAAAGTAAATACTTGTTTCAAAATCATTATAAAGCTTAAGGGAGGATCCTATTTCAGAAATAGCTGCCTGACTGGGTGGCCCTGTGGCCTAACTCCAGCAGTAAAAGATAACTTCACGCCTGTGCGTGTCTATATATTCCGGACATGTTGGCCGACATGCCGGGCTAGCAATCACCCTGCTAGCTGGGTTATTCGAGGTGCACCAAGGCTAATGCTGCTGCCATTAGCAAACAGTTCTGTTACAGTTTCCTCCCCTCAAAAAGGCATTCACACTTGCTGGGTCTTCGCCATGCCTCATGTGAGCCCTTAGTTAAAACTCCTTTGAAACACATTTTCTTTCTTTCAAACATCTCTAGCTTTAAACTAGTTTTAAAACATCACAATTTCTAAAAATATGAAAGTTCATCTTTTCTAAGTTCTTGTCATTAAAATTCTTCTTTATATCAATTTATGTGTAATTTAACTGTGCTATTAACCATAGGTTCAAGGCATAATACCTTCAAATCTTTCAAGCTTTAAGTATCTAAATTATCTCATTCCATTGAATCATTCAACGTATTAACTTTAAAACATTGCAATTTCTATACACATGAAACTTTGTCTTTTTCTATCAAATTACTCAATGTCCGAAATCAATTTCTATAAGAGCTTGTCCCACTTAATATATATACACATGCACATAACTAACATCATTACTTCAAGAGTTCTATAAATATAAAGTAAAACACATTGAATCAACTATTTTGTAAAACTTCACTAGAATACATTTTAGGCATGTACTTAGGAAATTAAGATAAGAATTAAGCTATAGGTATACTATCACTCATAGTGCTAATCCAAGGGAAGGAACAGCCTTAGCATACTGAACCATGGAGCTACAGTCACCACATAAGTTATCTAGCATCAAAATTATCATTATCCAAACACTAATTAGCTTATAGTCCAAAGATTAACTTGAAATATTTCTAAAACATAAAAACCGCCAATTTGGAACCCTAGGTTCCCTAACCTCAACCTTAAACTTAATCTTCCAAGAAAATCCTTCCCTATCCATGAAATAGAAGAAGATTTGAGCTTAGAGAGTTACCTTGGATTGCAAAAGAAGGAAGAAACTTGATGGAGGACTTGGGTCTCCTCCACCTTCGTTTCTCTCTCTAAAAGAGATGAGAGAGAGAGCTTCAAGGAAGAAGATTGATGATGATGATGAGGAAGCAGAGGGATTTGTGGAGGATTTGAGTAGAAAAATGGTGAAGGAGTCATGGTATCCATGAGGAGAGAAAGAGAGAAGAGATAGAAAGAAGAGAGAGAGAAGTTGAGGAGAATGAAGAAGAAGGAACGGAATCCTTCTTTTAAATTTCGTCCAGCGGGCGCCCGGGCGCCGCGACTTGGCCGCCTGGGCGCCCGCCCACCTGAAGCTACATCAATTCTGCAGCACAGCCAGCGCCTGGGCGCTGGCCTTGGGCGCCTAGGCGCCCAGTGTCCTTTTTTTTTTTTTTTTCTCCTTTCATCTAAACTTCTCAACTATCATCATATACTTATTTATATTTCTTAATTTTAAGTTAATGTCCTCATTTATTTTATTCTCCATTAACTTTAAAACATAAATGTAAATAAGAGAATATCCCCATTTGAATCCAATAAAAATATTGGAAAAATCAAACTCCCTAAGAATCAAAATCCAACTTTTGGATTTTAGTACAAACTTATGAAAACTTACATTTTCTTAAACTTCAAGCTTGGAAATGAAAGAGTTAATAACTTCCAAAAATTCGTTAAAAATCGCTCTTCAATTCTTTGATATCTAAGGAATAATTACCGGGACTTTTGATCCCATAAAAATGTCCCAATCCTATAGCCCTCCAAGGGGGTATAGGGTCCAAACTTAGAGCTTTCACAGGGTCCGACAGAACAAAGTATCACAATTCGAGTGACTCTTGACCCGGGCATTACAGTTTTAGAGAGAAGTTGGAGGATTTGGCTTTGAAGAGAGAGAATAGGATGAGTGAAAATGAAAATATGAGTGTGTGTGTGTGTGCTTGAAAGTGGCGTCCAACATAAAGGGAGGAGAGTGAGATATTTTGCTTAATTTTGTGTTATCTTGTGTTAATTTGTGATTAAGGTGACAAATGGGATGATGAGGAGACAAAGTATGGTTAAACTCTTACATAAAGTAGTCTTGTCTAATGCTTTATGCTTTAATGATATCACTCTCTACTTTGTTGTCTAGTTGACTAAATTTGAATTTAATCATGTGATTAAGTGCTCATACAACTTAATTAAGGCGATTAAGCAAGGATTAGTGATTAACACACAAGAACACGATTAACAAAAATTAATCTTGCGATTAGGCTTAAGTAACCTTAATTAAACTAGATTAAGCTAATTAAGGGCAATTAGTGCTTGATTAAGCTATAAAGGCTCTGACTTACTTAATTAGAGATTATCCAATCTCGATTAAGCATTCTCTTGACTCTTCCCTTCTGAGTTAACCCCTTAATTAAGCCTTAATCTCATAATTTCTCATTAAGTGCCTAATTACTCAGGGTTACTGAGATAATTTAGCACGACATGAAATTGAGGATGTTACATTATTCACCTCATCACTTGAGGAAGAATTCCTAAATAATGGTATTTTTTATCTTTCCATGTTGGACACTATGGAGTCACTCCTCAAGATCATGTATTGCTTTAGCTAATATTTCTTTTATTTTACTGACACTTTTCTTTTTCCATCCGATTGGGCGTGCCAATTTGTTTACTTGATTTTTGTCGACAAAACAAATAAATCGACTACTATCAATTTGCTTCACGAGTCTCAATTTGAGGAACGAAAGTAATTCCTCTGATGGATTCTCAGAATATCAAAAGTATCAGATTAAAAGAAAGTAAATAGAATTTAAATAAACAAAAATGAAATAAAATGCCAAAATGAAGTTAAAAACATTTAGAATCAATAACATTGGTGACTGTAAACATAAAACAAGATCAAAGATCAAACAAAAGAAAGATGCTAAGGATAATTACTTGAGTTCTTACATACTTTTCAATGTTAAAATGAACATTTTGCCAGAGTTTTGAGATGTTTTCAAGTATGCTAAAAGTCTGTCCCTAGACAGGACTTTACTTCTAATATTAATTGTGTAACTCACCCTACACAACTCTAAATTTGGTGGAACTAATGCTATTTTAAAGCTAACATATAAGGAAATATCCCATAAAAATTTTAGAGTCAGATTAGTTGCTAATTATTCCCAACACATCAATGAATTTACCTTAAGTTCAAATCGGGCTGGAATAGGGTAATCCAGTAGGATCAAGTTACGGGGCTTATATCTCAAAATATACTCATTAAAATGATATGAAGCTTATTTCATCTCTGTTAGTTTTAAATTCATATAAATTTTGTATGATTTCACCTAGAATTCTATTTTTAGTGAATTTTCACTTATAAGGGTGCATTTCTGGCTAAGTATAGGGCAGTCTAAGATAAAATACTAATAACTTGAGTTATATAAATCAAAATGAGATGAGACCAAAAGGGTTGGAAACTAGACACATAGAACTATGATATATCCAAAATTCAGGTTTAAATGAGTTGAATTGGGCTAAAGGTGGATTATACAAAATTCAGGCAGAATAGGATGAAGTAAGTAGAAAATTCTATTGATGTCGCATTGAATTTGATGAATAATATTGTGAATATATAATTGCTATTCCATATTGATTTGCATGTTTGAATGATTTTACTGGTAGATTGGCACTATTCATGGGGAAGCAGACATGATCCATTATGCTGCCAAAATTTCGATAAAGCCTATGTATGAGTTATAAGATACATCCAGATACATGTGCATTTTTCAAGAAATTCATAAAGATTATGTTATGATAAAAGTTCCATAATACTTGGGCCAGCCCCAGATTAAAGTTAAGGGGAATAGATTGGTGGAAAGGTCGGGGAAAGTAAACTCAGCATTCTTATATAGGAACGAGATCGATCCTGAAAAGCAGACTATTGCCCAGGAGTTGAATGGCCAAGAACTCCCAGGGAACCAAGTAACAGAAAAGCTTATGATGCTAAGTTTTAAGAATGAGTTTTTGCATGGTCGCATTGCATAGTCATTGTAAGTTGTTTATAGATTGACTATTATGTTTACTTGCTACTATCTGTTTATTTACTCTGTTCATTACTCTGTATATTGCTATTTAACGGTTTATTATGTTTTTTCTGCTATCTTAAGTAAAATTGAACTTTGCCTCGGACCAGGTATTTTCCTAAACTTATTAAATGTGGGTAGTTCATTATGATGCCATTTTTTTTGTATAATTAAACGAAAATCGAGGCAATTGAGAATGAATGCGACATCAGTTTAATACAATACTCGAATCCTACTGAGAATTTCTTCAAATTCTCATCTCGCTTTATGTTTCCACGTCATTCTCAGACTCTAGCGATGGCTACGATGGCCGTACTATTCATTGAGATTCCTGACATGCAGCTCCATTATGACCCCATGTTTAACTCACTGTATGTAACATCCCAAAATTTCCTTGTGCTAAATTATTCCATTTTACCTCCACAACGAGTTCCTAGTCCCGAGTTCATTAGTTTTATGATTTCCGACTTCGCATTCGAATTCCACATGAAATGGAACAATTTCCGATTTCCGAGTTTGTCTTGATCAAATTCTTTACGATTTCCGACCTTATCCCAGCATGTTCTTCATTCCTACTTCATGGCCTTTCCGATTTCCGACTTAATGCTTTAGCTTCAAGTTAACTAGAGTGGCTTCCGAGTTCCAATATTCGAGTTAAAGTATAGTGAGTATAATTTCGACCTCCTATTTTCACGACTTCCGACTTGACTTCAAGTCCGAACAACATGACTAATTCCACGATATCCGACTTCATGTCTCAAAGAAAATTTACCCGAAGTTCCGATCTAACCTTAATAGTGTACATGATTTCGACCTCAAAGCTATAGTTTAACATAATGGTGCAAGTACCGACCTCTAGTTAGCGTAACGCCTCGAGTTGAACTCAATTAGAATGGACACGAGTTCGGATCTTTGGTCGATTTCCAAGTCATAAACGAGTTACGATATCCGAAGTTTATTCCAAGAGGCTTTCTATTTTGTTGGTGTTCGAGTTTGGATGGGGAGTTCCGGATTAGGTGATTGTAAGCGGCACGATTTCCGATATCCGAACCTACTCCCTAAGTGCCAAATAAGGTCGGACGAGTTCGACATCGGTTTCACCCAAGCTCAAATGAAGGGGACGCGGTTCGACTTTACACATAATACCAGTTCCGATTTCTAATTTATGGAAGCGAGTTCCACTTTTGGGATGGCGTGAAGAGCTATTTGGCCACAAAGTGGATATTTCCACAATAACTGGAACTTTTCATAAATGACCTTTATATCCCCACATCATGGATTGGCGGAATAGGGTTTTGAGCGGAGCGTAATCACGTGGTGAAACCGTAGAAGTTAAACTCTCTCGCCAATTGGGCCACGGGATGTAGTCGGATGCGAAATGACGGGGGTGCCCCCTGACTTGCTCAAAAATTACGGATATGCCATTAGCTATAGAAAGCGAAATGTAAAGGTTTGGAATTTTTGCAAACGCGTTTAATCTACACTATTAATCGATCTATTCGATCTTATTGATTAGGTAAGGCTGATTAGAAATTTATTAAAGGATAATTAGAGATTAATTAGATGTTAATTAGAGAGATTAGGCTTAAGATAAATCAAAATGAATACGAAGACATCTTACCAAAACTATTAAGTAACGCTTTTACCTGGTTTGAGAAAATCGGTAAATATTCGATGTTCTAAACCACAGGAATCAATCAAGAGAATTCTACTAGTTTGAGTGTGGTTTAGAATGATTAGGTATAATGGAAATTAGATTAGAGCCATAGGAAACTTCATAGGATTCTTCTAAAACCGCTTTCTGATGATTTAAAGGAAATCCAGAAGATTACGTGTTTTTTAAATCGTCGAACCTTGGACCAGTAGAATTTTTCTATGAATGCCCTAGAATCAACGGCTAAGATTTAGCCAAATAACTCCCTCAAGTGGCACCTTAATAGCCCTTGATGATGGAAAGTTAAACCAGATTTTATGACCAAGTTGAATCCACCAATCAAGACTAAGTAGCTTCCAAATATCTCACCTTTTCCTTCCTTCTTCTTATCATTTTCGAGCTCCCCACTACCAGCCCCATTTCTCCACTCTTCTTCATCTTCTTCCACTACCTCTCATCCCCAAACTCAAGCCCCAACCATCAACTTCACTCCAAGATCAAGTTCCATCAAGATTTCACACCACCAAGGTAGGAATTCCTACTCCTTTTCTTGTTTTCTTTGAATTGGGCTGATTGGGACTCTATTTTCTTCCCAATTTCTTGTAAGATTCTGATGCTATCTTGAGTGATGATGATGAATTAAGATTGGTTTAAGGTGTATATGTGAGTTTGAATTGAGGATTGGGTGGATTGATTAGAGAAAAACATGAATCCAAGGAGAGTTCAAGAAGCTGTTAGGGTTTTTCTCCTCGATGGTCCGTACGGCGGAGTGTACGGCTCCGCCTACCGCCGTTTAAATTTGATGAAACCATTTTAAAATGAAACTAGACATCCAGGGCTTTTCATACATATAAAATATAAGGCCATTGGATTAGTATAGAATTAGTTATGAATTTTTGAAGTTAGACCTAGAAATCTGGGTTCTCACCCGGGCAGCATGGGTTGAGAAGGGTGTATCCCACCCTATACAACCTCAAATTGAGTGCAACCAAAGATGTTTGAAGGCTAAAACATTAGAGAACATCCCATGAAAATTTCAGAATTTAATTCGTTGTCCTTTGTTCCCAGCACATCAATGAAGTTGGCTTAAGTTTAAACCGGCCTAGAACAGGACAGAGCAGTAGGGTAATGTTTCGAGGCTCATAACTCAAAATCTACTTAGGCAAATGACATGAAACTTAACTCATTTTAAAGCTTGTTGTGTTAGCTTTAGTTTGATATAAAATTCGTATGATTTCACCTAGTTTTCAATTTTTAGTGAATTTTCTTCTATAGGAATCCAATTCTGGCTAAGAACAGGACATGCTAAGATAAAATGTTTATATCTTGAGTTATACAACTCAAAATGAGATGGGACCAAAAGGGTTAGAAACTAGACACATAATGCTATGACATATTCAAAAATTAGACTCAAATAAGTTGAATTACAATAAAGGTGGAGTATACCAAAATCGGGCAGAATAGGAAGGAGTAAACTGAAAACCGTATAGATGCTTGAATTGAACTTGATGAATGATTCTATGAGTATCTATATAATGGCTGATCCATATTGAATTAGAAGTTTGAAAGATTGTACGGGTGGTCTGGCACTATTCATGGGGAAGCGGACTCGATCCAGATTATGTCTAATTTACAGGATGATTATGAGAACTTATGCTATGAATGATTATGCTTTGAATGTATTTACGTTTACATGTCATATTCATGAGCATCATGCATGCAAGTATATGCTTAGAACATGATATGATATATAAAGTATGAGACATACTCATGAATGCACCATGCGTCTGCATGCATGACAAGATATGAAAAAGAAAAAAAGATAATAAGAACTTGCAAGAAAGACGCACTGCTACCACGTGAGGCATGGCATAGACCCACGAAGTGGGCCAGAGCTGATCTTGTCAAGACTTAGGCCAAATTTCCACTGATTTAAGGGAATAGACCGGGGTGTGAGGGTCGGGAAAGTAAACCCGTCACTCATGTATAGTGCGAGCTCGGACCAAAAGCGAGCTATCACCCAGGGGGTGAGAAAGGCCATTCGCCTCCAGGGGACCAAGATGAAGAGCAAGGTTAAATTGCAAGTTAAAGAGAGAAATGAATTAAGTCAAGTGCACTGCATACAATCAAATACAAGCATCTATATGTGCATTTCTAATCATCTCATTATGTCTTGATGCTATTATGACTCTTACTAAAGCATATTGTACTATCTGTATCTATGTCGGTCCATATGAAATGGCAAGTGGTTGTTAAAATATGGCCGCTTGAGAATGGTGTATTGAACTTAAAATTGAACCACTGCATGTTTATATGTACTCATATTTTCATAAGAACCCGAAGCGGCTGGAATATTTATGATGGCACTGTATGAGAATAGTTCATGTTTACCTCATCGAGAACCACAGGTTCTCACTGCCTGCTTGCATGTTTTTCTGTTCCATAAATATTCCAGTACCCAAATTGGAAACCAAGTACGAGGCAGAGTACAGGACCATTCATGGAGCAAGCATTGGGCGTAAGCCACACCAAGAGATCATTGAAGCTAGTAACGACTAGTCAGAAGTAGACGCTGTGTATTATATCTACGCTTTCTTTTAAAGTGTAACTATTTTACATTTTTCCGTGTATCAGAGACTATTAGTCGGTAATAAAGTAAGCAGTTAAAGGGCCATGTATTATATTTTCCCTATTTTAAAGTTTTCTTTACGTTGACAACCTCTTAATATAACTCCATGACTCGAGCATGGCTTATATAATAGAGGGTGTTACACTGTACATAGCTAGCTCTTGCCACTTCTATCTCTATCTTTTTAGTAATAGGAATTTCACTATTCCTTTATTTCACCCTGCATTTGACCCTGCCACTCCGTATTTCGTGGCCCCATTACATGTAGCACACCCTGCTCCACCTAGAGCACCGCGACACTTGCAGCACTGGCAGCTCCTGCCAACCCTCCACCAACGTCACCTTCGCAGGTGGTTCCAGATATTCCGCTCAATCCTGAGAGCAATCTGTGTGAGGTTACTGGATCATCCTCCTCCTCTTCGGGACCTAGTGCTGACTACTCCCCAGCTGGGCTTGGTATGGCCAACGGCTACATGACTAAGTAGGCTCCAGCAGGCTACATTGTATAGTATGGCTTTTTTTGGCAATGTATAGCATTGGGCCATGGACTTAGCCATATGCATATCAGCTAGTTTGGAACGTCCTATGATGACCTTGTAGGACTGTTTTCACTAACACGGGCTTTATGTCTTTTGGTACACCGACCCCACTTATGTATCCTCTTTTGAACCTGTATACAAATTGAAGCGTTGGCAAACATATATATGTATGTATAAAGCTGATGATATATGTAACACCCTCCCAAGTACAGTACTACGCTTAAGTCATAGTACCACACCCTGGAGTTGTTACTGTTACCTGAGCGGACCTTATCTGACAGCAACTTCAGCCGTCTTCGAAACTTCTTGAACTATCTAGAGATAACATGAAAATAGGAGTGAGAATTATAAATTCTTAGTAGGATTCTCTAATTATCATATAGAATGTCATCGTCGTCATCTCCAGTTTGCTTCGGTTTATTATGAAAAAGGTGAACATATTATGTAAACTGTTTGATTTTACAGTCCAAAAAAAAAAAAAAATACATTATCCGAAGCAAAGTTCATTTTATTCATATACTTGTCATTTGAGGGGAGAGCCCATACAAAATCAACTCATGAAATCATATTAGGAAGAATAACTGAAACATAATAAAATACAATAGCATCATTACATTGGAGACATAACTTTTGTACATAACTTTACTTATACTTGAATTTATGCATGTACATAAAATTTACTTTTCTTTTTCTATCTTCCTGCCACGTCCCAAAGTATGATCGCCATATCATACTCTATTAGAATGTGATCGCCATGTCACATTCCTTAGGGTGTGGGATCATCATGCTATATTCCAAACTATGATCGCCATGTCATACCCCATCAGAGCGTGATCACCATGTCACGTTCCTTAGGAATGTAGACTCGTCATCATATCTTTACATGCCACATTTTAGTGTATGATCGCCATATAATATCCTATCAGAGCGTGATCGCCATGTCACGTTCCTTAGGAATATGGGATCTTCGTTTGGTACTTACACTATCTGGGTCATGCCATGCCTTATGTAAGTTCTGTCCCCTATACTCACACTAGCTGGGTCGATGCCATGCCTCATGTGAGTGGGGTACATGCATATGCTTTAATCTTTAATCTTTAGTCTTTAGCCTTTACTGCCCTTGGGTAACCTGACCTTGGAGCGAGCTTATCAGCTCAACTCATGACTGTCGTCACGCCGACTCACCCACAAAGGGATTCACGTGCCTCTAGTCTTGGAGGGATCTCATTCTGGCCACGTGCCTTTAATTGAAGGGATCTCTTCTGGTCACGTGCCTCAAAATTGAGGGATCTCATCTAACCACATGCCTTCAATATAGAGAGATTTCATCTGACCATGTGCCTCCAAGGTAGAGGGTAGCTGCCTTCATAGGGAGGGATTCAAGTGCAACTGCCTCCAAGTGAAGGGATTCATATCTTATCTTCTTTAACTGCCTTCACAGGAAGGGATTCAAAGTGCAACTGCCTCCAAGTGAATGGATTCATGTTTAGTATACTTATGTCTTTTCGTTCTCATACATAATCAAGCATAGACATGTTGAATACACTCATACATATGCTTTGTCATTTACTTTCATATACTTTATAACTCATATCATACTTTAATTCATCCTTGCATATAAACATTCATAGTCTCATAGACTTCTGCCGTAAATTCGGCAGCATAACAGATCAGATCTGTTTCTCCATGAATAGTGCTAGTTCTCATGGACAAATCAGTCATAACAGTATAATCAATCTAACAAATCCATCAATGTATAACTTGCAACCATCAACTAAAACCTATATGTTCACTAATACTTGTGAAACCATCAACTTGGTCATTTCTCCCAATTCTACTCAATTTTGCCCGAATTTTGTATAATCCACCTTTACTTCTATTCAAGTTTTTGAAACCTGAATTTTGGATATATCATAGCTCTATATGTCTACTTTCTAACCTCTTTAGTCCCATATCATTTTGATTTATATAACTCAAGATATTTAAAATTTCATCTCAGCCTGTTCGGTCACTAGTCCGAGTTGCACTCTTAAAAATAAAAATTCACTAAAAATCGAAACTGAGCTCAAATCATACAAAATTGGTGCCATATCAAAGCTAACAGGACAACCTTTCATTTGCAATAAGTTTCACTTCATTTGCTTTGGTATACCTCGAGTTATAAGTCCTGGAAGTGGACCTTCTTGAACTACCATGTTTTGGCTTAGTTTGGATATAGGGTAATTTCCTTGAACCACTAAGAACAATTAGGATCATAACAAACTCAGAATTTCATATTGGGATGTTCCCGTATGTGTAATCTTTTTAACAAAGTTGGTCTCACTCAATTTGGAGTTGTGTAGGGCGAGTTACACCCTCCTCAAGTCACCCTGCCCAGATGAAAGTCCTGGTTCCTAGGTCAAACTTCAAAAATTCATATCTCTCTCAATACTAGTCCAATAATCTTATATGATATATGTATGGAAAGCTCTAAATGTCTACTTTCATATAAAAATTTTCATCGGGTTTAACCGGCTGTAGGCGGAGCCGTACACTCCGTCATCCAGACTATTGTGGACTCTTCACCAAGATAGCATCCCAATCCTTTATTCCCTCTAGTTTTTCTCCTTCTAACCATAATTCTAACTCAAGATTTCATATTAATCCAATCATAATCCATCATATACATTCAATACATCATTAAATACATGAAGAATAAAACTTCATACAGCCATAGTGCAAAGGGCTCAAGAACATAATGGAATCCTACCTCTTTAGAGTGTAATTTTGCTAGGTGTTCAAGCTTCAGTTGATAGAACCTTGCTAAGCTTGAAGGAGTGATGGAGTTGGGTGAGTGGAAAAGAGAAAAAGAAGGCTGAACAAGGGAGAAGGCAGCATAGAAATGGGGCTAAAGGAAAGAAAGAGATGAGTTCAGCTTGAGGTGGTAGTTAGCTTGAAGGGTTTTGATTGGCCTAAAAACACAAGGCTGAATTTCAACCAACCTTCTCCATTTTTGTGGGTAAGGTTCAGCCATGTATCCCTCTTTTTGTGACAAAATTGCTCTCCACGTCGCCTAAAAGTAGAACTCGCTTCCACTATATTCTGAAAATGACATTGAAACTCGTACTCTATTATGTGTAAAGTTAGAACCCGCGTCCCTTTTATTTGAGCTTGGAGCTGAAGCCAGATGTCGGAACTCGTCTAACCTTATTCGACACTTGGGAGTAAACTCGGATATCGAAAGTCATACAGCTTACAATCACCTAATCTCGGAACTCCCCATTCAAACTCGGGAATGCCAGCAGAAATGGAAGGCTCCTGGGAATAAGCTTGGATATCGGAACTCATGTACGACTTGGAAATCAGCTCAAAGATCCGAACTTGTGTCCATTCTAATTGAGTTCAACTCTAAGGCGGGAACTCGTTACATTCAACTCGGAGATCGGTACTTGCATCATTGTGTTAAACTATCAATTCGGAAGTCGGAAACCATGACACTATTTTGAAACATGAGGTCTGAGGTCGGAGCTCGCGTCATCTTGCTTGAAAGTTGGAGATGAATTATGAGATCGGAAATTGGGTACATTTTCTTTGAGACATGAGGTCGGATATCGGGAATCACATTCATGCTTCTGGACTTGAATGCTAAGTCACAAGTCTGTAAATTATGCCGAAATTTGAAGACAAACTCGGAAGTCGGAAATAATCCTATTTTATCTGAAATTCAAAGGTGAAGTCAGATGTGAGACCTCGTGCTCACTTTATTTGAGACCTGGGCATAAATTCGGAGATCAGAAATTATGTCCATTTTATTTGAACCTTGGGAATAAAGTATGAGGTCGGAACCCATATAAATTTTGGTCGAACTTGGAGACCAACTCAGAGATCCGATCTCGCGTCCATTAACTCGAAGGTCGGGAATCGTGTCTTGTTCTGTTTGAACAATCAACCATGAAGTCGGAACTCGTATCCTTGGCATTTGAAACATAACGTCGAAAATTATAAAATCAAGTCGGTCCATTATTAAGTCAGAAATCAAGAATTCTAGGTAGGAGGTCAGAAATCAGGACGTTACAATATATTACCTATATTTATCTTTTTGTTGTGCTTTTTTTTTTATTTAACTTTTGCGTTCTATGACATTGAATACGTTTATTATATACAGCACGCCACTTCTTCTGTTTACATATATGTTCTCTGCGTCTCGAGGTATATTTCGTCAAAAAAAAAATATAACAATAATGATATATATATTAGAGAAAAAGAGAATATGAATATAATAAATAAATAGTAAATAAAATACTAATATAGTAATGTAATCTATTCAATTTCATGCTATGAATTAAGCATAACATTTAATTGGTAGGGTGTTACAGGTACCATTCCTTGTTTTCAGAATCTTGACCCTCTTCGGTTTTCATACTTCAATCCTTCCTATCATTATCGAAAAGCAGCTTAACATTTTTTGCCTCAACAACGACATTGACAATTATACTTTTATTTTTCAGCACATTTTTAATAATGAGTATTAATATGACCAACTATTGATGTATATATTTTGTGGTAAATTTCAAAGATTGATAGCTCCATATGTAATAAAGATGAAGCTATGTATGCCAATGCATATGATAGATTATACATTAGTTGCAAAATTTGAACTATACTACAAGTAGGCACTCTTATTGTACTGGAGGGTGTATAATAAATTTTGTTTCATTGGTTATTATTTGGTGAATAAGGGTGTATAATAAATTAATACGTGATGACTTAATGCCCATCAATATGGATTATCAAAAAAAAAGTTCGAACCAATGATGGTATAAGTGGGGCCGCTGAGTGCATATGAAATATTACCTGAATCCTTTGTGTATCAAAAAGAGGATTAAATAGTCAAAAGATTTAGAAGATATCAAGAGGGATGAGACTAAGCCCAAATAATAAGATCTACTTATGAAGATACCCAACCTTGTGATTAGAGATCCCAAATAAAAGTGGCTCGTTATGTATGCACCATATGAAGAGTTATATACTCTAAAAACCCATCCCTAATAAGGTGTAGGTGCATTTACTTGCAATGTTTCGGCGGATGGGTTATTTAACTCTTAATGAATTTTGCAGTTCTTAATTTTTGTGTGAAATGTTACAAATTGCAACGACATTCTTGATGGAATTCACTTGTATGAGTGTACAGGAAGGCTGCTCCTTTGAGAATACCACTAGAAACATCCAATCTAGAGGCAGAAATAATCCCCTCTCCAATAGAGAAAAAAATATAAATTAGAAATGAAGTAGTGCATTGAAGATTTTGAAACGAGATTAGAGGCAAAAATTTTCTTCTCTGAAATATTTCATCTATAATGGGTCAAACAATTACTTTTGTTAAGTTAATGTATTTCAAAGATGAATTTAGAGACAAAACTTGTTTGTCTCTAAACATTCTGTCACTAAATCCATCTCTAATAGGTCAAACAACTATTTTTTAAAAATCAACATGTTTAGAAACGGATTTATAGATGAAACATGTCCGTCTTTAAGTATTTCATCTCTAAATCTGTCTCTAATGAGTCACACAATTACTTTTGTGAAATCAATATATTTTAGTGACGAATTTAGAGTTCGTCTCTAAATATTCAATCTCTTAATCCATCTCTAATGGGTCAAATAATTACTTTTAAAAGGTTATTGTATCAAAAATTAGTTTAATTTTTTCTAAAATCTTTAATATTATCATAGTTTTATAATTTATGATTTTTATAATAGGAGGAATAATTGAAAAATATCAAAATGAATAAAAGAAATAGGATATGTTATTACCCGATAGAGTAAGGTTAATCAATGCTCCTCCATTGATCTCAACATTAGGGGTACCTTCAAAAGGTAGTTTGGCGCTTAAGTTAGTAACAAGTTAATGAAATGATTAGTTATAGCAGAGAATCCCTTAAGACCCATTTGGCACACTATATAAGGTGTTATTGTATAAGGTAATATAATTCATTATGATTTTATCAGTTGTTTGGTGTAATAAATGTATTATATTAGTTTATTCATTATAGCTCCTTTATACATTAAAATAATGTATTACTCAATCAAGCCTCAACATAAGAGATTAGGCCTGACTAAACTTTGATACATAGGGACTCTTTTTCTTTCTTTTTTCTCTCTCATATCTTTATATTTATGAAAATAATAAAAAATAATTATTAAAAATACATAAATAAATAAAATTTTTAACATTAACTATATTTGTATATATAATAAAAATTAAAAATATTTAAAATAATTATAATTAAAAACAATAAATATTTAAACAGTTATATTAATTTATTATTAAGTAAGTAATAAAACTACTATTTTGTTATAATTTTATTTTTCTTGTTATATTTTATAGTAAGAAACAGAAAATATCAAAACATATAAAATAAGAGCTTAGAAACATTTGGACTCAACATATCTTGAATTTGCACGACTCTAAAAATGGGAGGTTAGGGTTATGTGCTAATGGATTTTCTCCATTTGACAAAACTAGTAGAATTTATTCATGTTGGCCTATAATTATTACCCCTTACAATCTTCTTCCATGGATGAGCATGAGAAGAGAGTTCTTGGTTTTTGACTGTCTTAATTCCGTGTCCATCCAATGCTAAGAGTAGAATTAATGTATACTTGTAGCCACTTATAGATGACTTGAAACTTTTGTGGAATACTAGTGTCATGATTTATGATGTTTCATTGAAGCAAAATTTTGTCATGAAGACTTGTTCGATGTGGACAATTAATGACTTCCCTGCATATGGGATGTTGTCAAGTTGAATGATAATGGAAAAACTTGTTTGCCCAATTCATATGGAGTGTTTAAAAGCACTCACCCTTCAACACAGTTGAAGACAAAATTTTTTGGTTGTCATCGTTAATTCTTGCTACTTGATCATTGATATGAAAATAAAAAAGATTGCATTTTGAATGAAATTTGAGGAGAAATCATTGCCTCTGTGCATGTGAACTGGTGAAGAAGTATGGGACGAGGTAAGACATATACCTACTGTAACAGGATCAATAGAAGAAAATCCCCCAGGGTATGGGGTTTACCATAACTAGACCAACAAAATGAACCATATTTTGGGAAAGTGCCTTATTGGAAGACAAATCTTTTCCCATATAATGTACATGTCACGCATATTGAGAAAAATATACTTTTTAACATCTTATACACAGTAATGGATACCACAAGAAAAACCAAAGACAATTTTAATGCTAGATTGGACTTGGAACAATATTGTAGACAGTTGGATCTAAAGCTACAAGATGTTAGAAATGGAAAATTGAAAAAGCCTAAAGCAAAATACACATTAACTAAGCAATAAAGATTGGCTGTGTGTGAATAGGTCAGGCAACTAAAGTTACCAGATGGGTATGCCTCCACATTGGCTAGCTGTGTTGATTTGAGGGAAGTAGAGTTGTTAAATATGAAAACTCATGATTGCCGCATGTTTATGCAATGTTTGCTCCCAATTGCATTCAAGGCTTTACCCAAACCAATTTAGAATACACTTATTGAGGTTAGCCAATTCTTAAGAGAACTAACTTCACTATTGCTAAGAGAAGATAATTAGCAGGTAATAAAGCATAATATTCTAATAATTATTTTGTATAAGCTAGAGTAAATATCTCTAAGATTTTTCTTTGATTTGATGGAATAACTTCCAATTCATTTGCCAAATGAAGCAAAGGTTGGTGGTTTTAGCTCCAATGCCTTTTAGAAGCCAACTCGTGGTCTGAATCTTATTGAGAGAAAGGTTTTGATGAACAACAAATTAAGGCTTTGGATGCTTTTGTGAGTTAGATCAAGCAATTTGTATAGGAATGGATTTTAGATCGTATAAAGTTCAAGTTCTTTTACGTATCTCATCTCTACAACTTTAGAAAAAGAATACTTTGTCAAATTCATGATTTCTCTCACTCAAGAAGCACATTAGAAAAGTTCAGAAGGATGAATCTATAACTTTAGAAGAAAGAACAAGCCATAAGAAGGATGAACTATCCAGAAGGCTATGTCTAGAAGGGTGACAACCAAAAAGTTACAATTCTTGAAGTACCTCACCCTCAAAACTTCTTCTACACGATTCAAGGACCAAATTCAAAAAGTCCAATATGACATGACAGGATCCAAAAGAAGCATCGATAAGTCTAAAAAGCTAGTGAACGATCAACAGATACTTTTATTCTTATGTGATATTTCTACTTCCTAAGGAAGAAAGCTATATCTTCTCTTTCTAGTCTTAGACCAGTGGATCAAAAAGATCAAGGCTCAAGATTTGCAAGTTTTAACAAATATATTTTTGAAGCCTATAAAAAGCTAAAAGTCAATGAAGAAGTTGTCACCCTATTGAACACTCTGCGGTATCCAAGATCATTCAATAGCTCTTCTTTCTCAACTTCTGAACAACCGGAAAGTTACTTATTGTAACTTTTGAACTGAAAAATCTTCTCTTTTACTTTGTATTAGCCAACATTCTCATATTGAGAAGTTAGAGAAGTCAAACACACTGCATCTAAGTGCTTATACTCTTTTGATAGATTTAGTATTAGTGTATTAAACACAAACCTCAAATTTGTTTACTGTAACCTGACTCGTTAGTGGTCTTTGTGAGCTTGGAGAGATTAGGATAAAATACTACTCAGTATAGCTTGGAGAGGCTTGGTAAAGACTACTCATTTGTATAGCCTGGAGAGGCTTGAGAAAACTACTTGGTTGTAAAAGCTTGGAGAAGCTTACAAAAACAATACTCAATTTATAAAACTCAACAAAGTGTTGGGGACTGGACGTAGGTAGTGGTTGGCCGAACTAATATAAAAATTCACCATATGATTATTCTATCCCTTCTACTCTTTTATATCGTTGTCCATTAAGTTTCGGATTCTATGCATAGTTTTATTCACTGCATAATAACTAATTTTATTTCTAACCCAATCACTTTCGTATTCCAAGTCTAAGACTTGAGAAAGTTGTTTAAAAAGTTTGTCAAGAACTAAAATTTAATTTGAAGCATGAGTCAACCCCCCTTCTCGTGCTACCTCATCCTACGAGTGGTCCGATACAATGTTGTTGGATATATCCCTTTAAAAGGTTAGGTCATCTATCCTTATTCCTTTCAATTGAATTCTTATACGATTGACATTGTAGTAATGTTCAAAGATAAATTTATTAAATTTAAACATACATTAAAAGATAAGGTTGCAAACAAAGCTTCAGTTGAATATTCCATTTGTTAAGCTTACTTAGTGGAGGAGACTTATACTTTTGCATCATATTATTATTTGCCAAATGTTTCATGTAGGAGGACAAGAGTTTTGCGGAATGATTGGTGGAAGCACAGGTTGCTAAAGCAATCTACCATTTTCTATCTTTAATTATCCTAGACATCCTTCTGGAAAGTCTTCTTTCTTGGAAGAAAGGGAAATGAAAGATGCACACTTTTATATTCTTCTAAATTGTCTTGAGGTGGAGCCGATTTTGAAGTAAGATGCAAATTCTTACTTGTTCTTCCAATTAGAAAACTTATAATTGAATATATGATGTATTCAATACATGACCTTAATCTAGCATATATGAAAGTATTTTATGGGATCTTAGTTCAGATAATTCAGAAAACAAGTTTCCACAATGTTTCTTAACAAATGCATATGTTCAATATTGTTCACCTAATCTCTTAATTGATTCATTTTACATTTAGGTGAAATTAACTTATTCACTTGTATAATAGGTGTTTGTTAACAATATTGAGGACACTTTTTTGAAGAGTTTGGCATGTGGGCCCTCAAACATAGTAAACAAATTGCACACATTTTTTAAATGGTTGCAAATTTAATACAAATTATCAAAGTTGAGGGATAGGTGCATCAAGATGTGGTGTATGTCTACGAGGTGGCAATAATGAGGGAATAGAGAATGCTTACTATAACATCCTTCCAATTATAGTATTATGCTTAAGTCATAATACCCATTTAGAAGTTGTTACCGTGTTTCTTTAGAGAATACTTTTATAGAATGTAGGGGTAATAAATATGAAAATAGAAATTTTTGGAAAAAAAATTGAGCCTGTACACAAATTATGATCATAACGCTTGCGGATATACACTGCTAATTCCTCCTATCATTACAACTATTATAATGTCACAGAAACTTGTCTTGCTCCTGATGCACTTCTCGAGAGACTAAAAATACATAGACACTAGAAAATATATACAAATTGTGTCTACGTAACTGTCAAATACATGTGATTCCCTATACATATCCAAGTAGGCTTAGCTACAAACACTCCATAATCTTCAAGGAACATGGTACTAGTTCCCTATATCGTTGGCTCTTGTACTATTAGGAGATGATACGGGAACACACATAGGGGTGAGAATTATAAAGTCTCAGGAAGCAAACTCTAAGCTACATATGAAGAAGATGTGTGAGAAAAATCAACATAAAGGTTCATTTTATAAGTTCGAAAACATTCCATTTGAAGCAGGTTTATTTTTATTCATACACTTGAAGTTAAGAGAAGTCCATAACATTAATAATCAATATTGCAAATAGTAGAAATGTATATGTGTCACAACGTGCCCGGAGGGCACCGCGACGAGAGGCAACAAAAAATATTGAAAAATAATTCAATGGAGTCGCCACCAATTTTTATTATGGAAAAAATCGGAAAAACCTTTTAATTTTGCAAAACTGGTCTTTTTAAAGAAATTGGGTTCGGGAGTCTATTTATGTATAGGGAAGGGTGGAAACTTAATCCCACTGCACCCCTAATACATCCATTTTGTAATGGTTACCCTAGAGCTTATCATGCAAATTAATTAATAACTTTAATAATATTAATTTTTCCCCTTAAGACCATAATAATTATTTACAAATAAAATAAAACAAGATTAGTATCACAATTATTTACAAAAGAGAAGAAAAAAAAATAAAATTAATATGATAATTATTTATAAAAGGAAAGAAAAACAAAATTGATATGACACTTATTTACAAAAGAATAATATAAAAATTATTTGCAAAAGAAAAACAAAATTAATATGGTATATATTTACAAAAGAAAAGAAAAGAAAAGCAAAACTAATATAGCGATTATTTACAAAAGATCATAGAAGCAATATATAACAATTATTTACAAAAAAAGAATATACAAAATTAAGATGATAATTATTTACAAAATAATATGAATGCAAAATTAATATGATGATTATTTGTAAAAGAAAAAATTAATATGATAATTATTTACAATAGGCAAGAAATGCAAGATTTATGTGATAATTATTTCGAAAAAAGATAGATATACAATTATTTGCAAAAGAAAAAAAAAGGAAAAAGATTAATATGGTAATTATTTACAAAATAACATAAATGCAAAATTAATATAATGATTATTTGTAAAAGAAAAAAAATTATTTACAACAGGCAAAAAATGCAAGATTTATGTGATAATTTTAAAAAGAAAAAAAAGAAAAAGGTAGATATGCAATTATTTACAAAAGAACAAAGAAAAATTAATATGGTAATTATTTACAAAATGAGAGAAAAGAAAAATTGATATGATAACTATTCCCAAAAAAAACAAGATTAATATACAATTATTCACAAAAGAAAAGGAAAGTACAATTAATGTTATGATTATTTACAAAAAAAATAGAAATTGATTTAACAATTATTTACAAACGAAAAAGGAAGTGAAATTAATGTTACAATTATTTAAGGAATTAAAATTGAACCAAATTTAAGAAAATTTAATTTTTGATTTGACGGAGATTAACCGCTCCTACGTATCCCCTAGTGCAATGAGGAATTCAAAATCACGTAGTTCTTCTAGAAAATATTTGTATGTTGGTTAGTTTTATTTACAAAAAATGATTTAAAAAAATAAAAATAAAAATCTATTCTTGCACAGGATTTAGGATAGCATAAACTATACAATAAATCCTTACAATTCTTACAACCCTTGAGGATGGACGAACCATACATCAATGCCGCAAGCTTGTTGCTAGAAGAGAAAAAAAGGGAAAACAATTCAATCTTTTTTTACTATTCTTTTTCATTTATTTATTTATTATTTTTTCGAAAAGGACCCCAAAAATTTCAGTACAAGGAAAAGACTAAAATGTCACCAACCCATATTTCCAACCAAAAACATAACAAGAAAGCTAAAAAGGAAATTTGCAGGCAAACTAAAAAAAGAGTAATGAAACTAGCTTTTCAAAACCATAAAAGAAAAAATAAAAATGAAAGCGAAGATAACAGAATAGAAGAGCAATATAACGTACAGAGCATCTATGCATTTGAACTTTTTGGGCAAGAGTCTTAGAGATCATTAAATCTCATTAGCCATTAAATCTCATTTACCACGGAACAACGAAGATGATGATGGCTTGTTGAGGTATTGGGCAGTGTTGGAATGGCGTCACAATCATTGGACGGCGACATAGAGAGCTTGTATGACACAACATGCAGTGCAATGGCGGAGAAGGTGGTGCCTCTAAATGTTGAACGATTGGAAGAAATTGTGCTCCTTGCTCTCTCTCGCAGGTACACACACAATTTTTACTCTAATATTCGAGCCTCCCTGGTAATCTCTGTCGCCGATGCTCTCTCCAAAAAAGAACCCCATTGTACACAATCACAAGTTTTGCTCTTGTTCTCTCCTACTGTTGCCAAAAGACCTCCCACCCCTCTTAATATTTGATCTATTTATAAGTATTGAAGGGATCAATTGTCATTAAATTTGATTGATTCTAATTAGAAATTTGGCCTTAATGATGATTGGCGGATTTGATCTGATTTGGATACAAATGCCAAAATTAAGAGATTTGCCCCAAATTTGTTTTCATTTATTTTGATTTGATTATTTTTTTTTTGTTTCTTTTCTCTTCTTTTTTTTCGGTTAAAACATTTTACAATTGGGTTATTCTCTTATTCCAAAAAACAAATAGGCCAACTTTTTTTTCTCTCTTTCCCTTTTTGTTTTCTCTTTTCTTCTTTTTTTTTTTCTTGTGTGTCTCGGACAAAATATGGTGTTCACAATATGCAATGCAAATGTGATGAGATATGTAAGTGCACTTATCTTCTTATTCTTTCTTTAGACTCTTGACATGAGCACTTGTAATTGGTACCCTCGAGATGGGTAGATGGCTTTTCCTACACCTGGATAATAGGCTGCTTATTAGGATCAAGTTTGTTCTTATATGTGATTGATGGGTTTACTTTCCCTAACGCTCAAATAGACCTATTGTTAGCCAGTTTACTTTCCCTAATACTCACATAGACCTACTCTTAGCTAGTTTACTTTCCCGATTCAATTCAAGGGAGCTAGGTATACATTTCCTAACTTAATCGGATTTACTTTCTCTGGCCCAAGTATTTCAAATTCATAGTCATTTTGTGAGCTCATATATTCATATATTTTCTTAGCTCATGATTAGATGCATATTATTCATAATATCTTATGATTGTATAGTCCTAGTCTACTACTAGGTAGAGGCCCCGATACGTGTAACATCCCCAATTTTTGTCTAAGCTAATTAGAGAGGTTAACGATTAACTGAGGACTAATCGGCTAATCTCGATGAGCAAGAACTTAGTAAATTGAGTCAAGTCGATAATTGAATTATAATGCACTAAATGTTTTAATTAAAACCTAATTATTCGAACCTCATTAATTCATAACTTAGAAATATAATTAAGCTAATCCAATCTTATTAATTAAGTACAAGACGATTGTTCTACCTTACCAATTGAGATAGATTAATTCTAAAAACCCTAATTACATAATTCATAAGATCAATTCTTTTAAGGGAAAAAACGTCTTAAAGATGTAATTAACCGAAATCGGTTAAAGAGCAATTTAACTAATCAAATTGATTAACAACTTAGGTAATTCTAATAGCTTTGAAAATTTAAAAATTTCTCCTAATTGATGCGCTAAATTTCGGCCAAGGATAAGAGCAAAAATCCAACCATCCATTTGCCTTTTCATCATGCACCCTTAGATCAAGGGTCTATGTTAGTAGCATCTCTTTAGTCAAGACAAGAGAAGTACCTTCCTCCCTTAGGATTATGCCACTTGGAGTGATCTCATTCAATCAAGCCAATCCCAAGAGGGGTCCTTGCTTTTGTCCACTTGAAAAAACACAAAATAGTCCATAGCATGCACCAAGACTCAAGGAAAATACAACCCACCCTTTTACCCCATGGTTCCTAGCCTCCTTGCTTGCAAAAGAAGGAAAATCACATCACTCTCTCCCTCCCCTTTTGTGCGCCAATCAGCCCCTCTCTCTCCCCCTCATTTCATTTTTCATTCCCTCTCTCAAGATACACAAGCGCTCTCCTCTCTCCAAGTCTCATCCCCCTCTCTTGTTCTTCCAACCTTCTTTGTTCTTCTTCTAACCTCCTCACTACCTCCCACCCCATTTCCATCACCATCCTTACAATCCCTTCAAGGACCACAATTTTTGGTCTTTGGAGAAACAAGATAACACACACACAAGCTCCATTTCCAAGCTTTCAAGGAGGGAGCTCTCTCCAACTTTCTCCACACTTCAACTCTTCAAGAAGCTCTCTTTGGTAGTGACTCAACCCCTTCCTCTTTTATGTTTTTCAAGCTCTAGAACTCCTAAGCTCTCCATAGCTAGGTGGTTTTAGGTCTTGTTTTAAAGGCCTTATGGCTATGCTCTTGTTATAAGTTGTTTGTGATTGTCGCTCTTCTCTTGGAAAATGACTTTGGATGTGCATTTTGTTTTATGTTGAACCCAACTTTTTAGAACTCAAAGTATTGATTTTTACAAAGATGTCAAAGTATAAAAGTGGTTTGGAAATGTAAAATGGTCACTTGAAGAAAAGACTTAATGTTCTTACAAGAAAACTCATTGAAACCAAAACCATGGAAGCTGGAAAATTCTGGCAGTCTGTATAGCGTGACTGATAACTCTTTCAATATAACTTCAAATGGAACTAAAATAATTTTATATGAAAATAGACTCATAGATCTTTTTATACATATAAAATACGTGAAATTTGGCCTTCAAACGAGGGAGATATGATTTTTCAAAGTTGGCTGTTCCCGGATGGATTTCTGTTCGGGCAGTATGCAATAAAACGTGCATAACTCAAGTTATACATAACATTTTTGGGTGGGACCAAGTTTGTTAGAAAGCTGAGACATAGAGGAACATCCCCATAAAACAGTTTTGTCAGATTCTATGTGAGGAACTCCCAGTGAAGTGGACAAGCCACTGACCCGGGTTGAACTTTCAAGTCTGAACAGTCAGAATAAAATGTGCATAACTCAAGTTACAAAATGAATTTTTAAGTGGGGCTTATTTTGTTTAAAAACATACTCAGAGAAGTATATTCACACAAAAATTCGAAACAAAAGAGTAAAATATGAAATTATGGTGAATTTTCAAAGTTACTGCCCCATTGTAAAAGTAAAAACTGGTTATGGTAAAAGTTAAAGAATAAGGAGAAATAAGCTCTAAAACATTAATATCCCTACATTAAGCATTGGACAAACCTTCATAATTCAACTTAAAAGTTTCAAGAAGGATAATAGATGAAATTGGCCCTATCTTACGATAAAAGAAGTTCTGAGAGACAATCTTAATTAAAAACTCAGGAATTCTTAAAAATTTAAGCTCATAAGACTTTGCGTGATATGTATGCCTCCATGTGTCAATATGATGACAATGATATGATGATGATGATGATGATATGATATGATGATGATCATGATGATGATGGTATGATGATGATGTTGATGATATGATATGATGATGATCATGATGATGATGGTATGATAATGGTGATGATGATATGATATGATGATTATGATAGTGTTATGATGATGATAAGAATGATAATGATATGATGACGATATGATAGTGAATGATGATGATATGAATATGATATGTTGATGATATGATGCTTAATGATATACATGAAAGGATTAACAAATAGGAACACCCTGGGGACGGCGATATGTAACGCCCAGAGGTGATTGATAAAGTAACCGCATTTGGGGACGACGATACGTAACGCCTAAATGTGGAAAAGAAACAGAATAATTTTGCATCATAGGCTTTAATAAGAAGAAGATGATGAACTAAGGGTGTGATCCTTCAAAAGGGAAGGTGACCTAATTTAAGCTCCCCTCACCCACGACTCACATGAGGCATGGCATAACCCAGCTAGTGTAAATACCAAAATTCTATGGTGGCGACGGCCACGGTATGAGCTCATTACCACTTATGTTTAGTGGGTGAAAAGATAAAGTCAAGTTAAGAAAAGAAAAGGGACTTCGGTTCAAAACCCTAGAAAGGGAAGAAGTTAAGAGAATCTTATAGCATGGACATGCATGTTTTATGTAATTATATTTGTGCTTATGTATGTTATGATATAAATGATTAGAGAGTATGTTAAAATTGAATCCGCTTCGGATATTCGTGTTTTCGAAAACCTAAGAACAGAACCTTATGAATGCTCACTATTTTCATTAATAACACCGAAGTGGCTGGGACGATGACGATGACACTTTCGTGTCGGGTTCGAGTCCTACTGAGAAATTCCATTTCTCACCCTAGTTATTTTTCCGTATCATCACCAGATCTCGACAGCGCATCCGGTGGAGTGGAGCGTGGATCCCCAACACTGTGAGTGGACGTGTGACGTGAGATGCAAGACGAAGCTGTTTTGGGACTTGTAGGGACCATCGCTCTGCACCTTCACATATTTCTTTTTGAGTTGGGCTTTGTCATTTAAATTTGTACTTAGTATCTAGTATTTGGATTATGGCCAGACCATGAGCCTCCTTCGCTGTAATGCTGATATGTATATATATATTATGAAACCATATGAATGTAATGGTTAGTTATTTAATGCATATATTTGTGAATTATTATTTGTTTACCTTTTTCTTGTTTTATGATATCGGAGTATATATTTTATGCGACACGCTCTTTCTCTAGCTATCTTCTCGCTAAAGGCTTTACTTTTCAAAATGCTGCTAAGCGACGACGTATTTCAAAAAAATAAAAATAAAAATCTTATCGTATTTTTTGCGTAACTTAATTTCAAGTGAAGTTTAGTTTTCCACGAGCATAAGTAACAACTAATAAAACGTCGTAATTTGACTTAAGCGTAGTATGCGTTTATTAGGGTGTTACAATACGTCACTTGTGCCCACGTTGTCTTAGCCCATGCTCGATGGATGCTCGATATTTTACAACCATCATATAATTATGTATGCATTAGATCCTCAGCGATCAAAGGCGTATGCTAGACATTGCCATACAGTGGCAGTATAAACATTTAATTGAAATTACTTTAGGATATCTAGACATAACCTCTGTAACGACCGAAAAATTTATCGTTAACAACTGACTTATTCGGTTTTTATCAAATAAGTGAGTTTAATCAAAACTTGATTAAACATTTACTCAAAGCCAATTAAGTGTGATTTAGATGAATTAGGCTTGATGGAATTAGATTAGGAGCATAGAAAACCCCCACAGAAAAATTTCAAACCGATTTACCGATTTAAGAGAAATCGGTAAGATTTCGGAATTTTAAACTGTCGGAATCGAACCAGTAGAATTTTTCTATGAATGCCCTAGAATCAACGGCTAAGATTTAGCCAAATACCCCCTCAAGTGGCACCTAGACAGCCCTTGATGATGGGGAATGAACCAGATTTTATGACCAAGAAAGATCCACCAATCACATGCCTTCAACATTCAATCATCTCACCTTTTTCTCTCTTTTTCTCCTCCAAAATTTCGACCAGCTAGCAGCTCTTCTCAAGTGCTGAAGCTCTTCTCTTTCTCTTCTCTTTACCTTCATCTCCACTCCATTCTCATCCACCCTCAAGCCCCATCACAAATTTCTTGTATCAAAGACACACAAAATCAGCACAAACTCCACCACACAAGGTAGGAAATCCTACTTCTCCTCTTGTTTCTCTGATTTGGGGCTGCATTTTGGGCATGCATAATATGAGATATTGGTGTTTTATGGAGTGAAGATGATGTTTTATTACTGATTTTGCATGTATGTTGTGATTAAAATTGGATTTGAGGGCAAATAGCTTGAAGGAAGGAGATAAACCTAGAAGTAGGATAGGGTTTCCCTCATGGTCCGTCTGCAGTGGAGCTGCAGCTCCGCCTACCACTGGTTAAATTTGATGAAGCCATTTTTAAATAAAACAAGACATCCAGGGCTTTCCATACATATAATAATAGGCCATTGGATTAGTATAGAATTAGTTATGAATTTTTGAAGTTAGACCTAGAAATTTGGGTTTTCACCCGGGCAGTATGGGTTGAGAAGGGTGTCACTCACCCTATACAACCTCAAATTGAGTGCAACTAAAGTTGTTTCAAACCTAACACATGAAAGAACATCCCATAAAAATTTCAGAGTTTAATTCATTGTTATTTGTTCTCAGCACATCAATGAAGTTGGCTTAGGTTTAAACTGGCCTAGAACAGGACAGCCCAGTAGGGTAATGTTTCGAGACTCATAACTCAAAATCTACTTAGGCAAATGACATTAAACTTAAGTATTTTAAAGCTTGTTCTGTTAGATTCATTTTAATATAAAATTCGCATGATTTCATCTAGTTTTCGATTTTTAGTGAATTTTCTTCTATAGGAACCCAATTCTGGCTGAGAACAAGACATGCTGAGATAAAATGTTTATATCTAAAATTATACAACTCAAAATGAGATGGGACTAAAGGGATTAGAAACTAGACATATAATTCTGTAACATATCCAAAAATGAGAATTAAATGAGTTGAATTGAGTAAAAATTGGAGCATGCCAAACTCAGGCAAAACAGAGAAGAACAAGCTGAAACTTTATTGATGCTTGATTTGCAATTGTTGAATGATGCTATAAATGTATATACATAGTTGCTGGTCTATACTGAAATTATTAGTTGTCCAAATGTACTAATTATCTGGCACTATTCACGGGGAAGCGGACTCAATCCGTTATGCCGCCGAAATTTCGGTAAGAAGTTCATATGTTGTGAAACTTTATGATAGCTTGAATGCATTACATTCAAGAGTCAAGCTAGATGTGCATTCACTTCATGATATTATAAAGAGTTCCATATCACTTGGGCTAGCCCCGGAATAAATTAAGAGGAATAGATCAGTGGGAAGGTCAGGGAAAGTAAACCCGGCCATCCTGTATAGGAACGAGCTCGGTCATAAAAAGAGGACTATTACCCAGGAATGTATGGCCAATGACCCCCAGGGGACCAAGGATGGAAATAAGTTATAATAGGCGAAAGCCTCCAGGAATAAGATGCATATTTTTTTATTTTATTGCACTTGCATGTGTATAGTGTAATGCTCCTTTATTGATTGTTTTATATCCCTGTTTATTATTCTTAATACGCTATTGTTCCACCATGATTATTGTTTGAGTACATTAGTGTATCTGTTAACTAAACTTGAATTTGTTTCGGTGTATGCTTTACAAACAAGTATTCAAGTTAAATATTGTCATTTTATCATACTATTGGAAAAATATTACGCGACCGAAACAACTGGAAATGACTGCGATGACAGATGTATAGAAGCTAGGAATTTCTACTGAGAAATATTCATTTCTCACCCTATTGTATGTTCCGCGTCATTCTCAGACCATGGAGCATGCAGCAACCGGGGTCCTATTCATTGAGTTTCTCAAGCTTCACATCCACATCGACCTGTTTATAGATTCTGTATATATATCTGGTAGGTGCCAGTTTCGTTTGTATTTCTTCTTTCAGAGGGACTTTGCCGTACCACTTATGCACCCCCTGTTTGACCCCTTGGTCCCATATATTGCCATTCCCCTTCATATGGCCCATCCATTCCCACCTCCTCCAGCAGCAGCAACAGCGCCATCGGCAGTAGCAGCCCCAATTCCCATGGCCTTTCCTGCTTCACCGCCGCAGCCGATGTCGTCGGCCTCGACCTCGGAGGAGGATCCATCTGAGGCGGCTAATTCTTCATCATCCTCTGCTCCCAGTGCCGAACATCCTCCAGCGGATGCTGCTATGGCAAACGGGTTCCTTTCATCAGACTCTGTTTAGATAGCGTGCATGCTGTAGTGGGGTTAGATGTACAGAATGACCCTCTTTTGGCAATCTGAGTCATGGTTGGATGGGTAGATATTAGGAATGTACATGCAATGTCCCATGGGGACCACTGAGGGTGCTGTTCGTAGGAACTGGCCATTTTGTTTTGTATTAGCGGCTCATTTTGTCACCATGAATCAGTTTGACGAACTTAAAAATCAGATATATGTATACGTTTATGATACCTTTTGCAGTAGTTCTGTCCTTATTATATTTTTATTTATGTTAAGTTATTTACAGTTTACCGATTGATTAGTATTCATTCCACCGTCACACAGGAAATTTTGTTATGCGATCAAGTATTTATGCTAGTAATTAATACTAATACAAAAAACAGAATTTAACCAGTATTACACGTAACCTCTTATCAGATAAATTATTATGACTTAAGCATAGTACCTTGTCTGGTAAGATGTTAAATTTTTGGTATCAGAGCAGTTCGTCCTAATGTAGGCCTGAGGATTGGACTGACTATGCTTCGCATATGCTCTGTATTCCCTAGATCTTATTATGTTCTGAGTCTTGTCCATATGGATAGGATGTATGTGAAGGAGTTTGCCTAACTGTATGCTATTATTTACTAGCACACCGAACTTAGTGTTGAGCCTAATCAACTCAATTACTCTTGTTTTGTGTGTTCAGAACTTAATAGCTTCTGGAAGGCGAGGTAGGCCGCGAACTTCCTCAGCCCAGGAAGAATCTACGGAATTCCTAGACACCATGCGAGAAATGGCGCATGCTATGCAGCAAACCATTGCGGCAAAGAATGAAATGATGGGCCAACTAGGAAGGCAGTCAGAGGTAGGTCGTGGTGGAAATCATAATGGCTCTGGAATGGATTTGGAATACCTTAAGTTTGCTGAGTTTTGGAAGGCCAACCCACCCAGCTTCAGGGGAGCCTTTAACCCAGATAAGGCAGATGATTGGGTTAAAGCTATGGAAAATATTTTCTCCATGCTAGATTGCACAGACCACTAGAAGGTGACTTTTGCCACCTATATTTTAGAAGCCGATGCAGAATTTTGGTGGAATGGTGCACGGTGATTATTAGAAGGATCTCAGACAGATATCACTTGGGACGTATTCAGAGATGCGTTCTACCAGAAGTATTTCCCCGCTTCTGTTCGCAATGCCAAGGAGCTGGAGTTCATGCACCTCCATCAAGGGAATAATAGCGTGTCGGAGTACATTGCCAAATTTGAAGAGTTGTGCAAATTTTCCACTATTCACCAACGGAGCCCCGATGAAGCATGGAAATGCATGAAATTTGAAGGTGGACTGAGAGAAGACATTCTTGCCACCATAGGACCAATGGAGATCAGAGACTTCTCTACCTTGGTGAACAAGTGCCGACTCGTGGAGGACTGTAACAAGAAGTTAGTTGCTGCTAGATCATCCGGCAATAACTTTAAGAAGGGGTTAGCTCCGTAAGGCTCGAGGTTCAAGCCCAACCTAAAACAGCAGAGAAAGTTTCAGCCGATGAATAACCGAGGTAAGCAACCTCAAAGGTCTTTCGGGAACCAGACTTGTACCCAATGCGGCAGAAATCATGGCGACCGCCCCTGCTTGGCAGGTCAAAATGTCTGCTTTGGATGTGGCAAACCAGGCCACAGAATTTATGAATGCCCTGCCAGGAACCCTCAACCGACTCCTAAGCCACAACGCCACGGGAGAGTTTTTACTATGGATGCACAAGAGGTCAACAAGTCAGAGGATTTGATTCAAGATACGTGTGAAGTAAATGGTAAGACCTTCACCGTTTTATATGATTCAGGTACATCATACTCCTTCATCTCTCATGATTATATGATAGCCTTGCAACTACCTATTTCTGAATTATCTTATGACTTGTTAGTTTCTACTCCTACAAGTAAGCCCGTTAGAACCAATCACATTTGTATCAATGTCCCTTGTCATATAGGAGGTCGAATCTTTCCAGCTAATTTAATTTGTCTTCCCTTGTCCGGACTTGACATCATCTTGGGTATGGATTGGCTCTCTGCAAACCAAGCCTTGTTAAATTGCTCTGATAAATCCATTATACTCCCCCCTATTTCATCTCCTGAATTAGTAATCCCCGTAAGTCTTTATTTAAACTCCTTAATAGTACACCACTGTGGGAATGGAAGTTAAGGGTATATTTTCTTATCAACCAGTGTAGTAGAGGTTGATCAGGAGTTAAACAATATTCCAATTGTTAGGGAATATCCTGACGTGTTTCCTGAAGATATCCCTGAGTTCCCTCCTAAGAGAGAGATTGAGTTTACCATCGAATTAGTACCAGGAGTTGGACCAATATCTCTAGCACCATACTACATGTCACCCTTGGAACTGACTGAACTTAAGGGGCAGATTGAAGAACTCCTAGAAAAGAAATTCATTAGGCCAAGTGCATCACCATGGGGAGCCCCAGTCTTGTTAGTTAAGAAGAAAGATGGAGGCATGCAACTCTGTGTAGATTACAGGCAGTTGAATCAGGTGACAATCAAGAACAAGTATCCGTTGCCAAGGATTGATGATCTTATGGATCAATTACAAGGGGCAACTATATTTTCCAAGATTAATCTACGGTCTGGATATCACCAAATTCGGGTTCGAGAAGAAGATATTCCGAAGACGGCATTTCGGACTCGTTATGGGCATTATGAATATACTGTGATGTCCTTCGGATTGACGAATGCACCGGCGATATTCATGGATTACATGAATCGAATATTCAGACCATATCTCGATAAATTTGTGGTGGCATTCATTGATGACATACTTGTCTACTCGAAGACAGAACAGGAGCATGCAGAACATTTGCGATTAGTTCTGCAGATTCTGAGAGAAAAGAAACTTTACGCCAAGCTATCCAAATGTGAGTTTTGGATGAAAGAAGTAAAATTTCTTGGCTATGTGGTATCCCATGGGGGAATTTCAGTGGATCCCAGTAAGGTAGAAGCAGTATTAAACTGGAAGCGACTAACGACAGTTATGGAAGTCAGAAGCTTCTTAGGGTTAGCAGGATATTACAGAAGATTTGTTAAGAACTTCTCTCAAATAGCTCTACCTTTAAACAGATTAACTAGAAAGAACGCCCCATTTGAATGGACACCCGAGTGCAAGCAGAGTTTTCAAGAATTGAAGGAAAGATTGACAATAGCCCCAGTACTTATTTTGCCGAATCCTCATGGATCGTTCAAAGTGTACTGCAATGCTTCTAAGAAAGGATTGGGGTGTGTGCTAATGCTGGACAGCAACGTTGTGGCATATGCTTCCAGGCAATTGAAGACTCATGAAAGAAATTATCCAACACATGACCTCGAGCTAGCGGCAATAGTATTTGCCTTAAAGATGTGGAGGCACTATCTCTACGGAGTGAAGTTTGAAGTATTTTCTGATCACAAAAGCTTGAAATACCTTTTTGATCAGAAGGAATTGAACATGAGGCAGCGAAGATGGATGGAGTTTCTTAAAGATTACGAGTTCGACCTAAAGTACCATCTAGGCAAGGTGAACGTGGTGGCTGATGCCCTAAGTAGAAAATCCTTGACAGTGGCGTGGATGATGATCAAAGAAGCAGAACTTATAGAAAGCTTCCAGACCCTCAACTTGGGAATCTCTGTGACTCCCAGTACCGTTCGATTACACCAACTTAAGATAACTAGCACTTTCAAAGATCAAATCCAGCAAGCACAACAAGGAAACGACGACTTCCGGCATACAGTACGGCTGGTGCAATCTGGCAAGCTGACAGGATTCTCTCAGGATGCAGAAGGAATATGGCAATATCATGGAAGAATATGTGTACCTAAGGAGAACAACCTCAGGAGTAAGGTCTTGGAGGAAGCCCACAAGAGTGAGTTTACTATACATCCCGGCATTAACAAGATGTACCAAGATCTTAAGAAGATGTTTTGGTGGCCAGGCCTTAAAACAGACGTGGCCAATTTTGTAAATAAATGTCTGACTTGCCAGAAGGTGAAAATAGAGCATCAAAAGCCAGCAGGGACATTACAACCCTTGGAGATTCCGGAATGGAAATAGGAAAGCATCTTTATGGATTTTGTGATGGGTTTACCAAGAACCCCCTCAAGATATGACGCTATGTGGGTCATAGTGGACAGGCTAACCAAGTCAGCTCACTTTTTGGCCCATTTGAGCGAATTCTCCTCTAGAAAAGTTGGCTCAACTGTATATTCAAGAAGTGGTACGGCTACACGGTATTCCTTCAACAATCATTTTGGATCGAGACCCAAGGTTCACTTCACGGCTTTGGGGAGCGCTCCAGAAGGCGTTCAATACTTAGCTATGTCTAAGTACTGTATATCACCCGTAGTCAGACGGTCAGACGGAGCAAATGATTCAAACTTTGGAAGATATGTTACGAGCATACATTCTGGAACAACGGGGAAATTGGGATCGATACTTACCGTTAACCAAATTTGCATACAACAACAGTTACCATGCTAGCATTGGCATGGCTCCATATGAAGCTTTATATGGCCGAAAGTGTCAATCTCCTCTATGTTCGTAGAAAGCAGGAGAACAGAGTCTCCTAGGTCCAGAACTAGTTAGACAGACAATAGAGCAGATCAAAAAGATCTGTAGCAAAATACTTGCAGCTCAGAGCCGTCAGAAAAGCTACGTGGATGTCTGGAGAAAACCCTTGGAATTTCAAGAAGGAGAGCACATGTTTCTGAAAATCACACCCATAATCGGAGTAGGTAGAGCCATTAAAGTCAAAAAGCTAAGCCCTCGCTTTATAAGTCCCTTTCAAATTCTAAAGCGAATCGGGCCAGTCGCCTATCGAGTTGCTATACCTCCGCATCTATCAAATCTTTGTGATGTCTTCCACGTTTCCCAACTTAGAAAATACCAGCCTGATCCTACTCATCTTTTGGAACCTGAATCAATCCAGTTAAGGGATGACTTAACTTTTCATGTACCCCCAGCACGGATAGTAGATAGGAGCATCAAACACCTTCGGAACAAAACTATGCCATTAGTGAAGGTAGTATGGGGACGTGGAGACTCAGCGGACTATACGTGGGAGTTAGAATCGGATATGAGGAGGGAGTATCCCGAACTATTCTCAGGTACTAAATTTTGAGGACAAAATTTTTTTTTAGGAGGGTAGAATATAACGACCGAAAAATTTATCGTTAACAACTGAATTATGCGGTCTTTATCAAATAAGTGAGTTTAATCAGAACTTGATTAAACATTTACTCAAAGCCAATTAAGTGTGATTTAGATGAATTAGGTTTGATGGAATTAGATTAGGAGCATAGAAAACTCCCACAGAAAAATTTCAAACCGATTTGCCGATTTAAGAGAAATCGGTAAGATTTTGGAATTTTAAACTGTCGGAACCGGACCAGTAGAATTTTTCTATGAATGCCATAGAATCAATGGCTAAGATTTAGCCAAATACCCCCTCAAATGGCGCATAGACAGCCCTTGATGATGGGGAATGAACCAGATTTTATGACCAAGAAAGATCCACCAATTACATGCCTTCAACATTCAATCATCTCACCTTTTTCTCTCTTTTTCTCCTCCAAAATTTCGACCAGCCAGCAGCTCTTCTCAAGTGTTGAAGCTCTTCTCTTTTTCTTCTCTTTACCTGCATCTCCACTCCATTCTCATCCACCCTCAAGCCCCATCACAAATTTATTGTATCAAAGACACACAAAATCAGCACAAACTCCACCACACAAGGTAGGAAATCCTACTTCTCCTCTTGTTTCTTTGATTTAGGGCTGCATGTTGGGCATGCATAATCTGAGATGTTGGTGTTTTATGGAGTGAAGATGATGTTTTATTACTGATTTTGCATGTATGTTGTGATTAAAATTGGATTTGAGGGCAAATAGCTTGAAGGAAGGAGATAAACCTAGAAGCAGAATAGGGTTTCCCTCGGCAGTCCGTATGGCGGAGTGTACGGCTTCGCCTACCGCCGTTTCAATTTGATGAAACCATTTTTAAATAAAACTATACATCCAAGGCTTTCCATACATATAATAATAGGCCATTGGATTAGTATAGAGTTAGTTCTGAATTTTTGAAGTTAGACCTAGAAATCTAGGTTCTCACCCGGGCAGCATGGGTTGAGAAGGGTGTAACTCACCCTATACAACCTCAAATTGAGTAAAACCAAAGTTGTTTGAAATCTAACACATGAGAGAAAATCCCATAAAAATTTTCAGAATTTAATTCGTTGTCATTTGTTCCCAGCACATCAATGAAGTTGGCTTATGTTTAAACTGGCCTAGAACAAGACAGCCCAGGAGGGTAATGTTTCGAGACTTTAGGCAAATGACATGAAACTTAAGTCATTTTAAATCTTGTTGTGTTAGCTTCATTTTGATATAAAATTAGCATGATTTTATCTAGTTTTCGATTTTTAGTGAATTTTCTTCTATAGCAACCCAATTCTAGCTAAGAACAGGACATGCTGAGATAAAATGTTTATATCTAAAATTATACAACTCAAAATGAGATGGGACCAAAGGGATTAGAAACTAGACATATAAGGCTGTAACATATCCAAAAATGAGAATTAAATGAGTTGAATTGAGTAAAAATTGGAGCATGCCAAACTCGGGCAGAACAGAGAAGAACAAGCTGAAACTTTATTGATGCTTGATTTGCAATTGTTGAATGATGCTATAAATGTATATACATAGTTGTTGGTCTATACTGAAATTATTAGTTGTGCAAATGTACTGATTGTCTGGCACTATTCATGGGGAAGTGGACTCAATCCGTTATGCTGCCGTAATTTCGGTAAGAAGTTCATATGTTGTGAAACTTTATGATAGCTTGAATGCATTATATTCAAGAGTCAAGCTAGATGTGCATTCACTTCATGATATTATAAAGAGTTCCATATCACTTGGGCTAGCCCCGGAATAAATTAAGAGGAATAGATCAGTGGGAAGATCGGGGAAAGTAAACCCGGCCATCCTGTATAGGAACGAGCTCGGTCCTGAAAGGAGGACTATTACCTAGGAGTATATGGCCAATGACTCCCAGGGGACCAAGGATGGAAATAAATTATAATAGGTGAAAGTCTCCAAGAATAAGATGCATATTTTTTTATTTTATTGCACTTGCATGTGTATAGTGTAATGCTCCTTTATTAATTATTTTATATCCCTGTTTATTATTCTTAATACACTATTGTTCCACCATGATTATTGTTTGAGTACATTAGTGTATCTGTTAACTAAACTTGAATTTGTTTTGGTGTATGCTTTACAAACAAGTATTCAAGTTAAATATTATCATTTTATCATACTATTGGAAAAATATTACGCGACTGAAACAACTGGGAATGACTGCGATGACAGATGTATAGCAGTTAGGAATTTCTGCTAAGAAATATTCATTTCTCACCCTATTGTATGTTCCGCGTCATTCTCAAACCATGGAGCACGCAGCGACCGGGATCCTATTCATTAAGTTTCCCGAGCTTCACATCCACATCGACCCGTTTATAGATTCTGTATATATATCTGGTAGGTGCCAGTTTAGTTTGTATTTCTTCTTCCAGAGGGACTTTGCCGTACCACTTATGCACCCTCTGTTCGTCATTCTCAGACCATGGAGCACGCAGCGATCGGGGTCCTATTCATTGAGTTTCCCGAGCTTCACATCCACATCGACCCATTTATAGATTCTGTATATATATCTGGTAGGTGCCAGTTTAGTTTGTATTTCTTCTTCCAGAGGGACTTTGCCGTACCACTTATGCACCCTCTGTTTGACCCCTTGGTCCCATATATTGCCATAACCCTTCATATGGCCCATCCATTCCCACCTCCTCCAACAGCAGCAGTAGCGCCGGTGCCAGCAACAGCCCCAGTTCCCATGGCCCCTCCTGCTTCACCGCCGCAGCTGATGTCATCGGCCTCGACCTCGGAGGAGGATCCATCCGAGGCGGCTAGTTCTTCATCATCCTCTGCTCCCAGTGCTGAACATCCTCCAGCGGACGTCGCCATGGCAAACGGGTTCCTTTCATCAAACTCTGTTTAGATAGCATGCATGCTGTAGTGGGGTTAGATGTGCAGAATGACCCTCTTTTGGCAGTCTGGGTCATGGTTGGATGGATAGATATTAGGAATGTACATGAAATGTCCCATGGGGACCACTTAGGGTGCTGTTCATAGAAACTGGCCGTTTTGTTTTGTATTAGTGGCCTCATTTTGTCACCATGTATCAGTTTGACGAATTTAAAAATCACATATATGTATACGTTTATGATGCCTTTTGCAGTAGTTATGTCCTTATTGTATTTTTATTTATGTTAAGTTATTTACAGTTTACCGATTGATTAGTATTCATTCCACCGTCACGCAGGAAATTTTGTTATGCGATCAAGTATTCTTATGTGAGTAATTAATACTAATATAGAAAATAGAATTTAACCAGTATTACATGTAACCTCTTATCAGATAAATTATTATGACTTAAGCATAGTACCTTGTCTGGTAAGATGTTACAACCTCATGCTCTTAAGTCAAAGCAATAGACCTTTATTTCAATCATGGACAAATCTGCCTCCAACTTTAAATTTCATCATAAATTCATTTTAACTCATTTTACTTTTAAAATTTGCAGGGGCAATCTTCTTTGAATCCTCCAACCTACATCTTTGGCCCAATCTAAGTTGCTTAAAGATAGCTCAAGTTCTATCAATTTAGGTAAGATTGTCCAGTCTAATTTCAACCCCCAAGTAGCTATAATGTAAAATTAGACCTAATCTTTTCCAGTTTGACACTTTTTGGATTAAACCTTCCAACAAAGTTAGTCTCACTCCATTTCAAGCTCTAAAGAAGGAGAGATTAACTATACAAAATAGGGTTTTTGGATTAGCCTTTACTTTATCCTACTTCACTTAAAAATTTAAATCTCGCTCAATTGGGCTTGGATGGCCGAGATTTTTGGTAAGCAAACTCTACATATATTAAACTAATAGGGAAAAATGGTTTTAAACTCAGAAAGTCACATAATTAATTGCAATTTCCTAAACACCATCACTATCCTGTTTCTAGGTATCAATTCAGTTAACCTATTTACAAAAATTCTAAAAATTTCATCTTTAATCCAATGGACTTGATGTAACAACCTCTATCATATAAGCCATGCTCGAGTCATGGAGTTATATTAAAAAGTTGTCACTATGCTAAAAAATCTTTAAAATATGGAAAATATAATACATGGCCCTTCAACTGCTCACTTTATTACTGACTAATAGTCTCTGATATATAGATAATAAAATAATTACACTTTAAAGGAAATTGTGACTGACATAATACACACCGTTTACTTCCGATTAGTCGTTAGCTAGCTTCAATAGTCTCTTGGTCTGGCTTACACCCGATTCTTGCTCAATGAATGGCACTGTACTTTGCCTCGCACTTGATTTCCAACTTGGGTGCTGGAATATTTACGGAAAAGAGAAACATACAAGTAGGCAATGAGAACCTAAGGTTCTCAGTAAGTAAACTCAAACCAATCTTACAGTGCCATCATAAATATTCTAGCCGCTTCGGTTTATTATGAAAATATGAGCACATATAAACAAATAGTGGTTCAATTTTAAGTTGAAAACACCTTTCTCGAAGCGGGTTATATTTTAACAACCATTTGCCATATCATATGATAGACATAGAAATATGGATAGTATAATATGCTTCAACAAGGGTCATAATAACATTATGACTTAACTAGATAATTGAAGATGCACATATAGATGCTTATACTTGAATGTATGCAAGTACACTTGACTTAATTTATCTCTTCTTTAACTTGCAACTTAACCTTGCCATTCTGTACTTGGTCCCCCGGAGGTGAATGGCCTCTCTCACCTATGGGTAATAGCTTGCTTTTCAGGTCCGAGCTCGTATCTATACATGAGTGACGGGTTTACTTTCCCCGACCCTCACACCGGTCTATTCCCCTTAAATCTGGTCGAGGGCTGGCCCAAGTTTTAGACAGTAGCGCTTTGGTCCATGCTAGCTAGGTCTATGCCATGCCTCGCGTGGTAGCTTGGTACATCTTTCTTGCAAGTTCTCATAAATCTTATTCTTCTTTGGACATGTTTATAAATGCATATGATACATGCATTCATTCATATACTTCATATTATACTTAAATCACTCTTGCATATATGAATCTAATGAGCATAACATATAAATGTTCATAACAGTCACATAATTCACATATTTGCTTTAATTTGTGAAGATAATCTGATCGAGTCCGCTTCCCCATGAATAGTGCCAGGCAACCAGTACAAATGTACAAACTTGCAATTCAATTTGGACCAGCAAATATATATATATATATATATATATATATATATATATATATATATATATATATATATAGCATCATTCATCAATTTCAATTCAAGCACCAATTGGGTTTTCGGTTTATTCTCTCCTGTTCTACCCAAGTTTGGTATACTTTACCTTTATTGTAATTCAAACTCATTTGAATCTAATTTTTGGATATGTCATAGCATTATGTGTCTAGTTTCTAACCCTTTTAGTTCCATCTCATTTTGATTTGTATAACTCAAGATATAAAAAATTTACCTCAGACTGCCCTGTTCTTAGCCAGAATTGGGTTCTTATAAGTAAAAATTCAGTAAAAATAGAAACCTAGGTGAAATCATACAAAATTTATATCAAATTAAATCTAACAGGACAAGATTTCCAATGAAATAAGTATCATCTCATTTTCATCACTATATTTTGAGATATAAATCCCGAAACTTGACCCTACTGGACTACCCTGTTCCAGCCCAGTTTGAACTTAAGTCAACTTCATTGATCTGCTGGGAACAAATTGCAATGAATCTGGCTTTGAAATTTTTACGGGATGTTCCTTACATGCTAGCTTTCAAACAGCATTAGTTGTATCCAATTTGGAGTTGTGTAGGATGAGTTATACCCTTCTGAACTCATACTGCCTAGATGAGAATCCATATTTTTAGGTCAAACTTCAAAAATTCATATCTAATTATATATTAATCCAATGGCCTTATATTTTATATTTATGAAAATCCCTGAATGTCTAGTTTCATATAAAAATAATTTCATCAAATTTAATCGGCTATAGGCGGAGCAGTACACTCCGCCGTACGGACCGTTGAGGGAAAAACCCTAACAGCTTATTGAATTCTTCTTAGATTCATGTTCTTCTCTAATCAATCCATCCAATCTTCAATTCAAACTCACATATACACCTTAAATCAACTTTAATTCATCATCCCCACCCATCACAACATCAGAATCATGGATGAATAAGGGGCTCTAGGCAACCCCAATTCAAAGAAAAGAAGGAGAAAGTTGAGATTCCTATCTTGGTGGTGTGAAATCTTGATGGAACTTTATCTTGGAGTGAAGTTGATGGTTGGGCTTGAGCTTGGGGATGAGAGGAAGTGGAAGAAGATAAAGGAAAGTGGGAAAATGAGGGCTGGTCTGTACCTCTTATGGGGAGGACAAAAATATAAAAGGGGAAGGAAGAAAAAAAAATGAAAACTTATGAAGGAAGTTGGCTCTTGATTGGTGGATTTCAACCCTCATTCAAACTTGGCTTGGCTTCCCTCTTTTATGGCTGATTTGTGCGTCACTTGTAAGGAGTGTTGGCTGAATCTTGGCCATCGCAGTATAATTTCTATTGGTTCGGTTCCGGCAGTTTAAAATACCGAAATCTTACCGATTTCCTTTAAATCGGTAAACTGGTTTTAGAAAAATCCTATGAAGTTTCCTATGGTTCTAATCTAATTCTATTATACCTAATCATTCTAAACCACACTCAATTGGCTTTAAGTGAATGCTTAATCGAATTCTAATTAATCATAATTATCCAATGAAAACCGAAAACTCGGTTAATAACGATAGAATTTTTCGGATGTTACACTCTCCACTCACTTGACAGCCAATTGGCACCATCCATTAGGGTAGAAATGGCTCAATTTTCAGCCACTCAAACTAGTGGTGTTAGTGTAAAATTCTACTGATTTGGTTTTGGCGACTTAAAGTACCGAATCTTCACTGATTTTTTTCAAATCGGCAAAACTTTACTAAATGACTCTGAGAGAATTTCTATATCTCTATTCTAATTGTTCCTAAGCCTAATCCCTCTAATTAACATCTAATAACCTCTATTAACCCTACTTAGTCAATAAGATCGAGTAAATTGCTTGTTAACATGAAATAATCGTTCTTGCAAATTAGAGCTTTTCTGTTTTCTATTTTTCGTGGCTAATAGCATATCCGTAATTTTGAGCAAGTCCAGGGGCACCACACGTCATTTCAAACCAGACTGCCTCCATGGCCCAATCAGTGGAGATTTAAACTTCCACAGTTTTACCACGTGATTCTGCTTCGTTTAAAACCCCATTCTGCTAATTCTACCGATGTGGGGACATAAAGGTCATTTTATGAAAAGTTCTAGAGTTATTGTGAAAATATTCACTTGGCGTTAAAGTACAATTTCTAAAACTTTTAGGCAAGATTGCAATTAACAAAAGTTGACAGGGGCACCTTTGTCACTTCCTAATTTTTAGCATATGGCAGTGCTATATTTTTAATGGTAGTGTTATACTACCCTATATTTCTGAGTGTGAGGATTTTCGGGGTATACCACTGCCTGAGAGATTCCCACACTGCCTAAGAGAAATAATTCAAAATTTTTATTATACTCCACTTAAGAAAATGGCGAATATTACACTTGAAATTTTACCATCTAATACTCCCAAGTTTTATCTTTCAAATGAAATTAGTTTCACTTGATTTGGTGAAACCTAACTCGAGTTATAAAGACTTGAACACAGACTGTCCTATGATAGCTTTAGCAGGCTTTTTGACCTAACTGTGGCACTATTATAAACTAAATACCAATCTATAGCAGGTTAGAAACAACTTTTTTGTCTGTGGTTGTTTTTTCCACAGGGGACTTAGTGTTATAGCATGGCGCAAATTGATCATGCGCCACCAACCTGACATCGACGGGACAGGACCATCACAGGTGTGGATGGTGCGACATGAAGCTATGCCAACCTGGCTTCGTCTGACAATGACGTGACAGCATAAGGATGGTGCTGGTTCAAGCTGCGCCACTCTTTTAGCAAAGTTTCAATCAGAAAGGTGGCACTGGTTCAGGTTGCACCAACCAACAATGACCACACAGGATCTATCACGGGGTAACAGGGCAAACAGGTGGAGCAGAATGGAGATGCACCATCCATCACCTATATATACATACCTATCTCATCTAATTCATGCACACCAATTTTAACTTGCATTCAGACTCTTTTCATTAGTTTTTTTAGTTTCTGTATATTTGATTTTGCTGTCTACAATCTTTCAATTTTTTAGCTCTTCCACAAAATGTCTGCTTAAAATTTTCAATTTTTCAGTTTTTATATATTTTATTTCATTTTGCAGTCTTTAAATTCCTTAATTTTTAGTTTCTTTAGGTTGTTTTTATTTTTTTTTATAGTGTTTAAGTTTTCTTATTTCTCAATTTTTAGTTTGTTACTCTTGTAGTCTTTGAATTTTTTTAGCTTCTATTTTTTTTGTCAAATTATTTTATAATATTTTTTTCTTTTTTATTTACTTCAAGAAAATGAGTACATTTAATGTATTTATATATTGGAATGGTAGAAAATTTGATGGGCCACAAGGATGTACTTTTGAAGATGATAAAAGAATAATTAACATACAGAAAGGAGTCAGTTATATGCATTAAAGAAAAAGATTGCTGCCAAATTGAAGCTTCATTCCCAGCAAACAATTTCAAGTCTCACTTATAGATTTCCAATTGCTTGAGATAGTAGTACATATACTACTCTTAAGATAGTTGATGATGATGATGTTGACTGTATGATTAGCACCTTTGAGCAACAGTTCCTTTTGACGGTGTTCGGACTATATATTGAGATTGATGTTTCAGGCAAGTCATTCATGCTTATTGCTCGTTTTATTCACTCTATGGTTGCATTTGAAGATAAAGATTACATAAGAAATCTATCCTTAGATGAAAATGAAGATGATGAAGGTGAAATTCCTGATGGTGATTCTTCTAAATCTGAGGCTGAATTGGATTCTCCAGCTATTGCAGTTTCTTCTGTTGCATCCTCATTGCATATTAGAAAGCAACTTTCACGACAAGGCGGTTAGTTTTCGAATAATTATTTATATATATTGTGATTTTAATAGAACCCTTTTCATGATTTGATGATATTTTTATAGGTGTAGCACATTTGAATAAGTCTCATTATGGAGTGTGTCTCCACATTATGATTATATCAATTGGGACCACCCTAATCAAGAGATGGATGAATTTTCTAGGTTGGATGTGCCTGGTTCCTGGTGTGCTGGAGATGAGCTATATGTTGGTTTACAATTTGATAGCAAAAAAGCTGTACAGATGGTTCTTAGACATTACTCTATGAAGGTCCATCAAACATCTATTATGGTCGAATCAATATTCACAATTTTCTGCACAAAGTGCATAAGACACAAAGAAGGTTGCCCCTGGCAAATGAGGGAAATTTTAAGAAAGAAGACAAACAAGTGGCAAATCACTAAATGGGGTGGTCACCATGTTTGTCTTAATCCTATGCTATCTCAAGATCATTGCAAATTAGATTCAAATTTTATCTGAGCAAATATATTAGGTGCATCACTAAACTATGTATGAATTATGTACTTTATGGTTGTTAACTTTTATTATTGATAAAAGTTTGATTATGATAGGGTTGGTTAAATTGGAAACATTGGTGCCAATTTCCTTCATCAGAGAAGGAATTAGTGGTCAATATGGATTTCAAATATCATACCGGAAGGCTTGGAAGGCTAAGCAAAAGGCAATATCAAAGGTGTTTGGTGATTGGGATAAATCATTTGCAATGCTTCCTAGATGACTTGCATATATGCAAATATTTGCACTAGATTTTGTCTGCAAAATAGAGACAACCAAATTTATCATCAATAATCAAGTAGATACTCGATTTCATACATTTCATCGAGTATTTTGGACATTCAAGCAATGTTGCGATGCTTTCAATTTTTGCAAACCCATTGTACAAGTTGATGGCACATTTTTGTATGCAAAGCATCATGGTACACTCTTAATTGCCACTACATAGGATGGCAACAGTTGCATTTTACTAATTGCTTTTGCTATTGTTGAAGGAGAAACCTTAGACGCTTGGTCATGGTTCTTAGGAAATATCTTGCAATATGTGACAAAAAAAGAAGGTTTGTGTCTTATCTCTGATAGGCATACAAGCATAAAAGGAGATATGGCAAATGAAAACCTCAGCTGGCAACCTCCATATGCATATCATGTGTGCTGTATTCGCCACATTGCTAGCAATTTCAACCACAAGTTCAAGAATACAAAATTGAAGCAAGACCTATTGAAACTTGGTAAGAAGTATATTTTCATAATTTTAATATTATATATATGAATTTTGTTTCTTTTCAAAGTTAACATTTAATTTGTGGCAATGTAGGATATATGGCTTGCATGCACCGGTTTGATAAGAATTTGGAAAAATTTCGTCAAACTAATCCTAAAATTCAAAGATAGATTGATAGTATATCGAAGGAGAAATGGAGTCAGGCATATGACATAGGAGAACATAGATACGGTCATATGACAACAAATTTATCAGAGGCTATGAATAAAGCCTTAGAAGATGCTAGAAACCTGACAATAACTGCATTGGTTAAATGCATATACGAAAGTATGGTAGAGTATTTTGTGCAAAGAGGTACAAAGGGTAAGGCGGAGCTAAGCGCTAGAAATAGGTTTTACAAGAAGTTAATTGATGCTATTAGGAAGAATCAAGAAAATGATTGTTCCTACCAAGTTCACAGATATGATATAGAGACCACAAGGTTTAAGGTTGAAAAGGCATTCAAACCTATGACACAAAGTGGTGGTCATACATGGGCCATAAACTTAAGGAAAGGTACTTGCCAATATAGGAAATTTCAAGCATATAAATATCCATGCTCTCATGCCATTGCTGCTTGTGTTACTATGAGTTTAGACTTTTATAATTTAGTTGATCCTGTTTATTCCATTCAAAATATTGTCAGTTCGTATAGTGGACAGTGGCAGCCAATTGGCAATGAGGATTGCATCACAGCTACATCTGGTTGGACATTGGTTCCAAATCCATCAACCCTTTGTGCTAAAGGTAGGCCAAAGTCTACACGCATAAGGAATGAGATGGATTTGAGAGTCGCAACAAAGGCAATGGTGTGGAATATGTAAAAAGGAAGGTCATAATCGACGTCTTTGCCCTCGTCTTTCTAGAAATCAAAGCTCCCAGCTTGATACTGACACCGTAGATGATGAAGATATTTAAATTGTGCCAAATTTATCCTAGGTCAACTAGTGCAATTTCATTTAAATTTGAAGAAGAAAAACTTTGATGCGGTTCTTAATTATTTTCTTGCCATTATTACCTTATTTCGTGATCATTCTCTGAATTACCCTTAGTTAAACCCTAAACTATACTCAAATTAAGATTATTAACTTATCTATTTAACTTTTACAATAAATAATTTAAGGAATAAGGAATAAGAAAACTAAATGCATCTTTAATAATCTACATGATATGCATACTTTTTTTTCCAACATTTATACAAATAATCCATCTTTAATAAACAAGATACATCCATAATCAATCATGCGGAGAGTTAGACGATAATATACAACCCTATCACCTATCTCTCGCTCTATGATGCGAGTTTTTTTCTCACATTAGCCGCATCATCCTTAGGGTCAGCTACAGATAAAAAATCTTCATTCAAGTCAATACCCTATGGAGAAACAACATTCACACCACATGGAGTGTAAAGGGTTTCATGTAATAGAAATCCATAAACCCCATAGGTGCACTAGGTGTGAGCTCTGGTGGCATATATGTAAGGGGTGTAAATTGTGATGGAGTTGGTGAGGAAGGGACGTACGCCTTATTTGGACCATATGAGTGATATACAGCATAGGAAAAGAATGCTCCTGCTATTGCTTGATGCTGAGGTGGCCAATAATAACTTCTTTCAAGAGCTGAATCTATAGCACCTTAATAAATCCATACTACGCTTAAGTCGTATTACGACATTTTATTAGTTATTACTTATGCTCGTGGAAAACTAAACTTCATTTATAAATTAAGTTTAAGCGGAAAATATGGTAAACTTTGTTTTTTTTAAATACATCATCGCGTTACAGCATTTTGGAAAGTAAAGCCTTGAGCGAGAAGATAGATATAGAAAGAACGTGTCGCATAAATTCATACCCCAAAATTCATAAAACATAAGAAAGGTAAATAAATAGTAATTCACAATACATTGCATTACATAGCTAATCATTACATCCATATGGATTCATAATATCTATATATATATATATATATATATATATATATATATATTTATAAACATTAAATCGAAAGAGGCTCATGGTTGTGCCGTGACCCAAATACTAAATACTAAATACAAACTTAAAATGACATAGTTCGTCACAAAAAGGAATATATAAAGGTGCAGAGCGACAATAGCTATAAGTCCAAAATAGCATCATCTGGCATCCTTTATTATACGTCCACTCATAGTGCGGGGGATTCATGGTCCATTCCATCGGATGCGCTATTGGATTCTAGTGACGATATGGAAAAATAATTAGAGTGAGAAATAAGATTTCCCAGTAGGACTCGAACTCGACATGAAAGTGTCATCGTCATTGTCCCATCCACTTTGGTTTTATAAATAAAAACAATGAACATCGATAAGATCCAATTTTTAGGTTTTTGAAAATATAACTATCCGAAGAGAATTCAATTTTAACATATTCTCTAATCATTTATATCATAAGAAGCATAGGAACAAATATAATTACATAAAACATGCATGGCTGTGCTATAAGCTTCTCTTAACTTCTTCCCTTCAAGGGTTTAGACCGAAGCCCCTTTTCTTTTCTTAACTTGACTTTATCTTAAGTCCTTTTCTTTTCACCCACTAAACATAAGTGGTAATGAGCTCATACCGTGGTCGTCGCCACCATAACTTTTCGGTACTTACATTAGCTGTGTCATGCTATGCCTCATGTAAGCCCTATCCCCTATACTCATACTAGCTGAGTCAATGCCATGCCTCATGTGAGTCATGGGTAAGGGGAGCTTCTTATTACGGGTCACCTTCCCTTTTGAAGGATCACACCCTTAGTTCAATCTCTTCTTATTAAGGCTTATGATGCAAAATTATTCTAAGTCCACAATTTTTGTAGAATTTCGGCAGCATAACGGCTGAACCGAAGCTTCCAAAAATTTTGCCAAACAAAGAATCCAATGTCACATATCATTAAGCATCATATCTCCAACATATCATATTCATACATCATCATTCATTATCATATCGTCATCACATCATTATCATATCATTAACATCATCCTTATCATAATCATCTCATTATCATAATCATCATCATCATTATCATATCATCATCATCCTCATGATGTTGCACATAAAGGCATACATAACACACAAAATCTTATGAGCTTAACTTAGTAAATTTGGTGCAAGCTTTTAATTGAATTTGCCTCTTGTGATGATTCTTTTATTAGACATAGAGCCAATTTCGTCTATTATCCTTTTTGAAACTTTTAAGTTGAAGTCTTCCAATATCTTAATGTAAGGGTCTTAATGTCTTTAAGCTTATTTCTCATTAACCTTTAAACTAACTATAACCAATTTTATTTTTACAGTGGGGCAGTGATTTCAAAAGTTCTCCATAATTTCACCTTTTACTCTTTTGATTTGAATTTTGGTATGATTATACTTCTCTGAGTCTATTTTTAAACAAACAAACCCCACTTAAAAATTCATTTTGTAACTTGAGATATGCACGTTTTATTCTGGCTGCTTAGTCTTTTAGATTCATTTTGGAACAGTGACTTTTAAACTTTACTCGAAGTTCCTCACAAGGAATCTGACAAAACTGTTTTATCGGGACGCTTTCTAACAAACTTGGTCTCACTCAAAAATGTTCTGTATAACTTGAGTTATTAAGATTTTAATATAGACTGCCCAAATAGAAACACATCTGGGGACAACCCATTTTAAAAATTCATATCCCTCTCATTTTAAGGCCAAATTTCGCGTATTTTATATGTATAAAAAGATCTACAAGTCTATTTTCATTTAAAATTAGTTTCACTTGAGTTGTATTGAATGAGTTATTACTCGCATAAAATGGACTGCCAGAGTTTCCAGCTTCAACAATTTTGGCTTCAATGAGTTTTCTTGTAAAAACATTAAGTTTTTTCCTCAAGTGATCACTTTTCTCTTCTAAACCACTTTTATGCTTTGAGATCTTGATATTAACTCAATGTTTTAAATTCTAAAAATTTGGTTCAACAACAATAGTCATACCAATCGAAAATTTCATGCCAAAGAGAAGAACACAACACATGAAACTCATCATATCAACAAGCATGGCCATGAGGCCTTGGATCAAGTCCTACAACCACCTAGTTATGGAGAGCTTAGGAGTTCAAGGGCTTGAAGAACACATAAAAGAGGAGGGTTAGAGTCACTACCACAAAGGTTTCTTGAAAGTTTGAAGAGTGAAAATGGTTGGAGATGGCCTCGTTCCTTAGAGCTTGAGAGAATGTGGCTAATATGTGTTTACTTTGCTTCTCCAAAGACCCAAGAAGGTGGTCCTTGAAGGGTTTGTAAGGGTGGTGATAGGAAAAGAGGTTGATTATGGTGGAAAAGTAAGAAGAACAAGAAGGGAAATAGGAAGAACAAGGAGAAGTTGAGAGGAAAAGGAGTGATTACTTGGTGTCTTTGGGAAAGAAAGGATCACAAATGAAAGAGTGAGGGGGGCTGGTTTGGCGCAAGAAATGGGGAAGTGGGCTGATTGTTTTGCTTCTCCAACAAGCAAGAGGAAGTAAGTGAGTTTAGCTTCTCTTTCAAGCAAGAAAACTAGGAACCTTGGGGTAAGAGGGTGGGTTTGTGTTTTCTTTGAGTCTTGGTGCATGATATGGACCATTTTGTGTTTTCTCAAGTGGACATAAGCAAGGCCTACCCACTCTTGTGAAAAGACTCAAATGAAGACTAGCCCTTCCTTAGGTTAGGTTTGGTTAGAGAATAATGCCAAAATAGGCTTGATCTAAGGGTGCAAGATTAAGAAGCAATGGATGGTTGGATTGCTCTTGTCCTTGGCAAAAATTTCTATGCAACCATTAGGAGAAATTTTTAATTTTTCAAAACTATTAGAATTACCTAAGTTGTTAATTAATTTTATTAGAGTAATTGCTTATTAGTCAATTTCAGTTAATTACACTTTTAAGATATTTCTCCTCTAAAAGAATTGATTTTATGAATTATGTAATTAGGATTTAAGAATTAATCTATCTCAATTCATTAAGGTAAAACAATTGTCTTATACTTAATTAATAAGATTGGATTAGCTTAACTATATTTCTAAATTACGAATTAATGAGGTTCGAACAATTAGGTTTTAATTAAAACATTTAGTGCATTATAATTCAATTATTGACTTCACTCAATTTACTAATCTTTTGCTCATCGGGATTAGCCGATTAGTCCCAGTTAATCGTTAACCTCTCTAATTAGCTAGGATCACTGAGCTAATTAGCTTAGTCAAAATTGGGGATGTTACAGAATCCATTAGGTTAGCTGATGATGCCGACAGAACATAATATTGACTGTGACCATGTTTAGGAATTGGAGGAAGGGTATGAACCTCTATTGCCTCTCGCCTTCTATGCCATTGACATCCCTGACCTTCCACCCAAGTCAAAGGTATTGCCATATTCACATCAGGTTATGGAAGAGATTGCTGTTGAACATGAGCTCCCACAGGTTCATTGATCTTGTCTAATTCCTCAAACTGCTACAATAACTTTGCTATTATGTCTCTAACATCCTCCATCGAAAAGGTTGAATCGTTGATAGAGGATAAATGATGCATCTGCTCGAGTTACTTGTGCTATTCAAAACGACACAAACATTATATACCAGTACCAATAACACAAAATTAATTTAATCAACAAAAAATAATAATACTTACTATCTGTCCTCTGCATGTACCATCCCTACTGATCCAACGACGAGTGTGCCTTGAATACCACCTCATGCAGGGATCATTCTCACTCAATAACCCCATCTGTTGGTCACTAATTATCACATATTGTGCCCTCTCATTGCATATTTGGATAATCCAAGCGTATAAGAGCATCCAATTATCACTTTCCTTGCCACGCAAAGTAAGATCATGGAGTTGTTCAACCTAATGCGATGGGTCTAGAATACCTTATTGTAAGCCAAATTGACGCATCACCCAATCCGGTTGATGCCACTCTACGATATGAAAAAATATAAGTAGCACAATAGCTTTCCAAACATGAGAGCCTTCAAGGCATATATGCAGAAGTGACCCGTAAATTTCAAGATAGGGTTCCCATATAATCTGCAAAATAATAATAATGAATATTAAAAATTTTATAGAGTTAACATGATCAAAATTATAAAGGCATCAATAAGATATTCTTACATCTTTTTGCTTTAAACAATCAAGTTTGCGACAATAGTTGGCAAGTCTTATCGTATGGCCACGAAAGTCCTACTACCTATCCATCTGTTATCTCATGTATTCAACTAAATATTATAAACATGCAATGATTATTTAAATAGAAAACTTATTACAAAAAAAAGAAGGAAAAAAGTCATATTGAACACTGTGTAGGGGATTGGCGATCTCTACTGAAGGAGTTAGGCCAATTGATGGGAATCTATCCTACGCCCATAGCTGAACCAACATAGTCATGCCTCCAATCGCACAGTGATTATAATCTGTACACTTGCAAAGCTCGTGATATTAATAAGAGAGCACAATTGATCCCCAACTGTATTGTCCAACTAAGGTGAAATCCTCTAAAAATGGTAGAAGTCTTAAAGGTACCAAGTTTCCATAATGATCTAGAAATAGGAGTAACCCTATCAACTGCAAAATATATGCTCGAGCAAATTGTTAAATTAGTTAATGTATATTTAGACTTCAAAAACAAAAATGCCTGAAGTAGATGATCTATATTAAGATGAGTCAATCTCACAAATGCCAAAGAACGAGAAAAAAAAATAGAGGAGGAGGAGTAGTAAGAGACTAAATGAAATAACTGAATTGCTTTGCATGTAATTATATTAATTAGTTAATGTATTATATAGTATTGCGTTTGTTAATAGAATTATGCTTATCTAGTTGCCAATTTTTTATGTTGCTATATTTTATTAATTATTTTCTAGTATTTATTTTTGTTTTTAATACCTGCTTAAACTCTTTCATTAGTATTGTATATAAATGGCAAGTAAAGGTAGAGGTAGAGAGAGAAACACTTCTTAGCTATCAACATAGCCTACCATAACTCCAATACCCACTCCATCTCATCATTTTCCTATTGGCCCTAATCCATTTCCTCATTCGTAACTTGGCCTTGCGTCTATCCCACCTTCACATATATGATGAGCAATTTCTCTTTTTAAATTAATTTAACCCATTTTACTAGTAATTAAGTAATAAATAATGAGTAGAGTGTCGATCCCACGAGGATTGAATAAATCAATTGCCACGATGACCAAATAGAATCTATTTAGGCTAACCGAGATTATTGTGAGAGTGATTGAAAGCAATAAATAAGTAAATTTAAGAAAATAATTAATTGCAATTAAGGTTGAAAATTTAATGAAGAAGCATGCTAGGGGTCAATTTTACCTATTTTCCTAATGGGTATTGACTTTCTGGAATTTATCTTAATCTAACTATTTTATTGAAAGGCAAGGATCCTAAGTGATTAGTAATGGGTTCCCCTCATGTACTAATCCTATTTTAAACCTTAAAAGATAATCAAACTTCCAAGATATTGAATTTTAAGGTAAGAGAAATTATTGTTCTATGATTCTCTTTTAACTAATGTCCCACACTAGTCGTAGACAGATAGGTAGATAACAGTTTTTATTCAATGTTCTAAGTACGTATCTAGATTCCTCATAGTCTATACAACTCTGAGTTCATTCCTATGGGTGATCAAGCCATGGAAAGCATTAAGAATAGAAATAAAAACTCAACGTAAAATAGATAGGATTCAAATAACCCAAAGAAAATTCAATACATCATTGTTCACATAGGCTATATCTTAGCCCTAGCATACAAGAGTTTTAGCCACTTATGGATACAATATTCGTACCCAATGAAGAAACAAATATCATAAACATTAGAAAAGAGAAGGGAAAAGGATTGCTCAGTGATATGGTCAATCTTTTCTTCTCCAAGCTTCCATTCCCTTATGCTCTTCCAAAATAAGGATTCCAAGATGGTAGCATGATAGTGTGTATGTGTGTAAGCAGTTGGAACCCCATTTTAGCCTCTAATCTCCTTTATTTAAATTAGAAATTAGGGTTAAAAGGATATTATCTTTTATTTCTAAAGTAGGTCACAGATTAGGGTGAGTGGAATGGGTCCAATTGGGTTAGGAAAGCTCAAATCATGTTCAGGTACAGTCTCTAATATGGATCGTAAACTTGCAAGCGCTATAGCGATCTTTGCAGCCAGAATTAGCAGATCTGCATTAGAGACAAAGTTGTAGAGAATTTTGTTAGCTTTCAAACACAAGAAGTCAAGAACTGTGTCAATCCGAGTTCTGCAGCTTGAGATATTGGCAAAATACTATATGAAGATCAGGTTGGACAACATCAGGACATATGTGCTCTTCAAACTTGCAACTAATTTTACTTATAGATAAAGTAAAGTTGGAGATCTCTTTCTTAACTCTCTAGTTCATCTTGAATCATTCAAATCCAATATCTATATAAAACAATATGAATTTTTCTTCATCAACACTTTCCAAAAATCTTCTAGATTTGGTCCCAAAATATTCCAATTAATGCCATATCAACCTTTTTTGCAAGTAAAGCTAAAATTAGCCATAAAACCTATAAAAGAAACAAATATTCACCAAATAAACATTAATAGCTCAATAATTAATAGAAATCAAATTTAATAATAATTTTGGCTAAAACCTCTTAAAATCTATACAAAATAGCATTAAATTTATGTCAAATTATAGCAATAAATGAAAGCATTTTTACTTATCAACACCCCAAACTTAAACTATTGCTTGACCCCAAACAATTAGATTGAAACAACGGTATAATTCTAATAAAATTAAGTTATCTTTCAAGTTACATTACACATATCCTGAACACCTATGTAGACCCCACTAGATCTATCTCAAACACAACCCATACTGATTTGATTCTTTGGTGCAGCGACTTCTCTATGCTTAGTCTACACCTCATTATTAAGCTTGAAGCCATATTTATACAACACTTATAAGTTGACATGCAGCACTTATAAGTTGCAGCACTTATTGTATTTGACATGCAGCACTTATAAGTTGCTCAACACTATATTTGGTCTTAGAAAGTAAGAGTGGGCTAGATTAGCTTAATTAAATATGTAAGAGAGAGACACTTCTTTCTCTCTCTCTTTCTTTGATTTTTATATTTTATTGAAATAAAAATAATTATTAAAAATATATAAATAAATAGTAAACAATATTTAATAATAATATTTATTATACATTATAATTTTGTATAATAAAAAGAAAAATATATAAAACAATTATAATTCAAATAAATGATAAAATTGTCATTTTAACATACTTTTTCTTATTATATCGTGTGATAGGAAGTACAAGTAAAACATATTAAAATATATATAAATATATATGATAATATTACATATCTATTAATTTTTTATAAAAAATAATTACTAAAAATATGTAACTAAATAATAATTTATATCTAATATATTTAATATAAATTATAATTTGTAAAAATGGGCTTTTTCGTTCCTCATCTTTATTTATTTATTTTTTTTCAATGTGATCTCTTCTCTTTAATTTTTTCAAATTAGTCTTTTACATTACAAATCATCTTCTAATATGATGCGTGCTCACTTTTTCTTCATGAAACTAACAAAAAATGGTGACATGACATTAACAATAGAGTTACAGTGTGTACACGTGGACATGACACTATTTGTACCACTTCAATATCTTCCATTAGTTTTGTATTAGAAAAATGATTAGGAAACACATTAGTAGACAGTTTATAACGAAATGGACTAAATTAAAGAAAATTAAAAATAAAAGACCCATTGAAAAAATAAATAAAGATAAGGCACTAAAAGAACCACTTTACCTTTATATTTTATACAATAAAAAAAGTAAAGAATACTTCAATAATTATAATTAAAAATAATAAATATTTAAATGTTAATTTATTTAAATTTATAATTAAATAATTATTTTTTTTATTTTGTTACAATTTTACTTTTGTCTTACATTTTTACTAGTGATTAGAACTTTTAACAATAATAAGAGGATAACATTATCTTATGTATTACAATATCTTGGACAATTCCACACTAAATACACCATAATAGTAAAAACTTATATAACATATCTTATCCTATCAAAGTTTCTATTAGAATTTATACTATTAGACTTTATCTTATCATGCATAACAAATGAACCTTAACGTATGTTTAAAAATAGTCTTAACAAGTAATTTGAAGTAGAAACTCAAACTTATTAAAATTTATTTAAAATCAACAATAATTTTTTTGAAAAAAAAGTATACATTAGCTTCAAAAGAAAATATGCAATAACTTCTCATTTGGGAGTTTCACTATAGAACTCACGAGAAGTTTTCCACGAGACTTGTGCCCCAATGGAGAAATTCTTTTAGCTACTCTTGGAGCATGCGAAATTTTTTATTCTAATCCATTCTCTATTTGCCACATCAAACATTGATAGTTAAGGAAATAAAATTGGCCCACATTTACTAATGTGGCCAACAATGTATTGATTAGGGTGAGAGAAATCTCGCTCTTGCTCTGAAAGCACCTAAGAATTTCTCACTTTAACTTGGATCCCATTCCTTATTATATTTACATCAATGGGAACTTACTAGTTGTTATTGTAAAAATTCGTCGAGTAAATAAAAAACATTGAAAGGGTTAGATAATGATCAATGGATCAAGAAAGGTTCTGATTGGTATCAAAGGCGTAGTGGGATTTTGGATGAAAATATTCCCCAAGTACAGAAATGGGTCAATGCATTGTGATCGATTCCTGAGGGGTAAGTAATTCAAAACAAATTATTTGAAATTCAAATTTGCTTGTTAAATAACTGTCAGAGGCAAGATCATGCTCAAAGAAATGGTTACAAAGAGATTTTGACATTGACAAAAGGGCAAATAATCATCTAAGACACATGTCACAGATGCAAACACGAAGGGAAGCCTATATATAAGGGAAAAGGGTGCAAACCAAGGGATGGAACTTTTGCTTGTGTAACCCTTTGCAAAACTCAAAGTCATGACCATATTGACATTTAAGAATTACAAGGAACTCAAGTAATTCTTCCTTCATCATCTTTCATTTCTTTTCTTTTCTTTTATTTCACTTCAGTCCATTTCATTTTAGTTTCTTTTATGTTCTTTTCTATTCTTCTCCTTTTTTATTCTTCATTCTAGTATCTAGTCCTTTACGTTTCCTTTTCTATTTTCTTTTGTTCTTCTACTTTACATCTTCAACCTTTTATTTCTAGTCAAAATCTTTATAGACAGAACCAATCATTAGTTCCCAACCATGGGTCGAATGGAATCCTATACATAAATCAGTTAATAAAAGAATAGAAAAAGCTTTTATTGTGTCACTTAAGTTATATAGGAATTCTTGAACCCACGAGTTAAGAATAAGAAGTTCTTGATTACCTAGACTGGAATAACCACTTAGAATAACGAAATAAAGTATGTTTTTCGAGAAGTGCAAAATCACATGGATACGATCTTCGTTGTGCGTCTTGATCAATTGGATGGTTTTTTGGTGGATTTCGGTACGAAGATTTTGTAGACGTGTTTCCGGGTATTCCTTTAGCATTTCATCCAAGAGGAACAGTTCCTTGAATTCTATGAATTTTTTTAGAATATTCTTTTCTTGAATATAATCATTTAACAATCCAAATTTATATTCAAGTTTGTTTACATTCCAAACATTTGTGTGTTTCTTTAAAATTTTGTGGCAAAGTGTACTTTTGAGTTGAAAAGCAAGATTTATTCAACCAATTAAGTGATGAACTTCGAATTTGACAAAAAACTTTTAACTTGAGAACTCATCAGAGGAGTAACTTCAACTCCCCAATTTGAGATCTTCAAGTGAACTGTTGAGATAATGAATCTAGAGGGACCACAAAACTTAAATGGTCATCCAATACCCCTACATGATGAAAATATGCCAAAGATGACATTCATTATATCGGTCAAGGGCAAAATGCAAATAATGTAATTCAACAACTTAGACAAAAAAATGTGGGGGCATCATAATGTTGCTCAAGTTATCAAACAAGTTTTAAACCATTTTGGGTTTAATGTCAGTTATGCAAACTGACCCTATTTTGCTTCTACTGTCCCCAATTATATCCTTCAAGTTGAAATGCCTGGAGGATGGAAAATGTAAAGTATTTAACTATGTTTTCAAGAGAAAGCGGAGAATCAACCGTCAAGCATATTGCTTGATACACTTTAGAGATAGGGGAAATAGCAACAAATGAATATTTGAAAATGATGCTCTTCCTATTGTCCCTTACAAAGAATGCTTTTACATGGTTTTCAAACCTTCAACCAAATTCCATTTTGTCATGGATGCAGTTGGAGATATTTCATGAGCAATTCTTTATTGGGGAGATGAAAGTGAGTGTAACCAACTTATTCAATATAAGGTACCATGGAGAGTCGATAGATGACTATTTGGCTAGGTTCAGGGTCAGGAAGAATAAGTGTTTTACACTAATTCCCGAAGCAGAAATGGTTAAAATTGTAATTACTGGGTTAGATTATAGTATACAAAAAAAGTTAGTCAACCAACAACTTTTGGATTTTGCCCAAGTTGCTGACAAAGTTAGACAAATTGAGCAATTTAAAATGGAAAAAGAGAGAATTGAAAGAGAACTTCGAAAGATTGTGAGGAAAGAAAAAATAGCCTTTGTCGAAATGAATGAGAAAGAAGAGGATGGCCAAAACAATTCGAACAAGGCTTTTGTAGCCAAGTTGAAGTTGGGGCCACCATATATGTGTGCCTCTTTAAAACCTGTAAAAGGAATAGAGCAAACTTCTTCTAGTGATAAAACTTATTCTTTCAACATAACCAAAGTTGAACAAATTTTTGATGTTTTATGCAAAATAAGCAAATTGTATTAATAGAGGGCAAGAAAATGCCGTCAAAAGAAGAAATTAAGGGGTAGAAATTTTGTAGATTTTATTTACTCCCTAGTCATTAGACTAACAATTGTGTATGTTTCAAGGATTTCATTCAATGAGCTATCAAAGATGATGAAGGACTCAAATTCATGGAAAAGCTTGCTGCCAAGATGACTGTCAACAAAGATCCATTTCCCATGAATTTAGCATATGTTGAGCCAGATTTAATGCTGATAAATGCTGTTAGGTTTGGAGAAGTCAATGATAAAGAGATGCAAGATCAAATGTCAAAAAACCAATCTTTTAGATTTTCTTTTGAAGCAATGAGACAGTGGGGGTAGCATTGCTCTATGTCCATGATGTAATGCTATGTTCAACCACGTAGCAACAAAGACTTATGAGAAAGGGAATAAGCCTGAAGTACAAAGTCCTAATGTGGAAAAAGAGGAACCTAGAACAAGCAGTTTGAAAGTGGTTAGGATAAATTCAATAAAGCAACAAATGAAGACTGTGATTATGGTGGATAGTTTAACAAACGACTGGAAGTCCAAAACTTGTGTGCCCTTTGCCAATGTTGTCAATAACAAGTGGGTGCAAAATGTAAGAAGCTCAGGACATTTCTTGCCAAACCCAATGAAACAAAGAAAAAGGAATGTTAAGGGAAGACCAAATAAGTCAGTACTCGGCAAGGTTAAAGCCTCATGTATGGAAGCAAGTAGAGGCTAAGTCCAAGTTCAATCATAAGGAAAGACCTACACCATCAATGAGGAATCTAAGGAACCCAGCACCTTTTCAAAGGTATGAGTTTCGACTGCTAACCACTACTCCAAAGAAGTAGGTTTTTGTACCATGTGAAATGTTAGTAAAAAAAGTAAGAAGAAAGGACATCGCAGAGGCCAAGTAACCTTAGGCAAGTCTGGTTTGGATCTTTTGCCCCACATAAGTTGTACGAAGATATTGACCCTTCATAAAGGCAAAGGATCGATTCGAGTCTTGATTGAAGAATTCAAAAGCAAGTGCCAGAGTACAATCCATTGTCAAGTTACATGCGTTCACTAGCGAGTATTCCAATGCCTCAGTATAGTCCATTGTCAAATTATGAAGATCAAGCCACTCAAGTGCCTTCTGAGCAATCCGAAACCACTCAGAATAAGAAGGAAGTAGGGTCAAAATTTGATATGGAGGTCGAAGAGGATGACATGCTAATCGATACATTTGAATCAGGATTCGACAACAATTTGGAGGAAACTTTTAAAAATATTGCAGGAGTTGTGTTGATCTTACCCTCCGCATATGGAGAAGTTCAAAAATTGCAATAAATGGAAGATGATTGCTTCGATGTTTTCCCTAGGCGAGAGAGTCTTTATTCTTGAACGATGAATTTAGCAAACATGTATTGTTTGAAAGGCTAGATGAAATCATGAGATATGTCTTCTCTACATTAAAGCAATGGTTGAAGGTCAACTTGTCAACAGGGTGTTGATCAATAGAAAGGTTGGGATTAGTTTGTTGCTAGAGTCCATGATGATGAAGCTTAGCAAATGAGAAAGAGACCTAGTCAAAACAAATGTTGTGGTGACTGATTTTAGTAGGAAAATATAGAGGAATGCTGATGTTGAGTGTGAAAGTAGGGAGTGTTGAGTGACCAATCACTTTTATGGTCATTCCATCAAGAACAAGCTATAATTTCTCCTTAGGTGAGATTGGATTCGTAGCGTTGGGGATATTCCATTGACTCTACATCAAAAAATTGGAGGAAATTAGTGCTAATGATAGCATTTGCTACTACCAATAACTTCATGCTGATTTCAAAGTCTATAATCCCAATGTCAAGTCATTGAAGATCGATCCAAGCACCTTTAATCGTGAACACATCGAAAGATGCTTTATTGGTCCTACTGGTTTAGACATTAAGGCCAGGGCTGATGAATAATCGACCTCTAAAAAAGTTTAGACATATGGTTCATTTGTCGACCTATATGGTCGACAAAGACTTAGGGACCCATGGCGTACCCATTTGGACTATATTTATGATGTAGATAGATTAGGATTCAAACAATTTATTTCTATTAATTATAATAGTAAAAAAAAAGTTAAAGTGAAAGACCCACTAGAGGAAATCAACATTGGGTTGGAAGGTGATAATCGATCAACTTACTTTAGTGCATTGTTGTCTGATGATTTCAGGATTGAGTTGGTCGAGCTGCTAAAGGAGAATCAAGACTACTTTCCTTGGGAATATGATGAAATGTCAGGCTAAGCCAAGAGCTTTTAAAGCATCGACTGCTAATTAGAGCCAGTGCCGGATCAGTAAAGTAGGCTCTTCAAAGATTCTCCCCTAAAGTAATCCATAAAATTAAAGATGGATTTCATCATTTATTGAAAGCAAAATTTATTAGAATTGCTAGATATGTCAAATGGGTGTCTAACATTGTTCTAATAATGAAGAAAATGGTAAATTAACAATATGCATCGATTTTAGAAATCTAAATAATGCTACTCCTAAGGATGAGTATCATATGCCCGTTGTTGACATGTTGGTTAAGGTGGTTGTAGGCCATAATATTTTAAGTTTTATAGATGGTTACTTAGGATATAATTAGATGTTTATAGTCAAAAAAGATGTGTAGAAAATAGAATTTCAAAATCCAGGTGCTTTGGGCACTTACGAATAGGCAGTAATGCCCTTTGGACTAAAAAATGCTAAAGGCACATATCAAAGAGCTATGAATTCTATTTTCCATGAGTTGATTGGAAAGTTTATGGACATTTATATATATGATGTTGTGGTTAAATCCGACACTAAACAAACACAACTCGATCACTTGAAAAGAGCATTCGATCGAATATGGAAGCATAATTTAAAGATGAATGCATTGAAATATGCTTTTGGTATTTCTATAGCAAATGTTTTAGGATTCTTGGTCCAAAAGAAGAGGGAAAAGGTCAACAAGAACAAAACAAAGGCAACCTTGGAAGTGATCCCTCTAGCAAACAAGAAGCAATTACAGGTGTTTCTCGGCAAGGTTAATTATCTTCCATACTTTATTGCAAACCTGTTGGGAAAGACTAAGGTGTTTTCTCCCCTAATCACGTTAAAAGAAAAAGGAAGATTTCTTTTGAAACTAAGAACATCACAAGCATTCGAGTATGTTAATGAATATTTAACAAACCCACCCATTATGGCTCTTCTAATGCCAGGCAAACCTTTAAAGCCATACATTTCTGTGTCTGAGTCGAAAATTGGTAGCATGCTGAGCCAAGATAATGAAAATGGACTTGAAAGAGTCATTTATTATTTGAATCAAACTCTAAACGATGTGGAAATGAGATATAGCTTGATTGAAAAGTTATGGTTGGCTCTATACTTGTATTAAACTTGAATAGTATTTGCCACCATGTGATGTAGTTCTCGGACAAATATTATTAAATATATGCTATCTTCTCCCATGGTTCATGGTCGAGAAAGAAAATGGATGTTTGCACTAACAGAATTTGCTTTCCACTATGTCCTTACAAAAGCAGTGAAAGGGCAAGTACTAGCTGACTTTTTGGTCAATCACCCATGTGTCAATCTCGAAAATACTAATGCAAACGTGGTCGAACTAAAACCTTAAAAATTATATTTTGATAGGTCAAAACATTAAAATGGAGTCAGTATAGGTATTTTCATTTGATCACTTAACAAAGACCAATAAAGTTCATGTTCGAGCTCAAACAGCCATGTTCAAATAATGAAGCTAAATTTGAAGCATTAATTGCCAAGCTCAAGATTCTTCTCCAACATTGGGCAAGAAATATTAAAGTCCTTAGTGATTCTTAATTGGTGATTAAACAAATTACAAGGGAATATAAATGCATAAGTGAAAATTTGGGAAATATTTGTTAATGGTAGCTTGCTTACTAGCCGAGTTCAACAACGTTGTAGTTAAACATGTACCTAGATAGTGAAATCTTGAGGCTAATGAGCTAGCTCAAATTGCTTCAGGTTATAAGATAAAGCCATCAACATTGAGAAAAATGATTGAAGTAAGACCTACATTTGTTTTTTTCAATTAGAAGGAAATTTGTTTTATCGATCAATTAGACCCCTCTAATTGGAGGAAACTTATAGTTGACTTCATTAAAAATCCAAATCTGGTCGTCGACAGGAAGGTTAAAGAAAGAGCCCTAAACTATGTTATATTGGTAAATATTCTATTCAGGAAGGCTGTTGACAGACATTTGTACACGTGTTTAGGTGAAAAAAAAGCTTATATTGCTCTAATAGAAATATATGAAGGAATTTGTGGTGCTCATCAAGCAGGTGAACCGATGAAGTGGGTTTTGTATCATCAATGTTTATTTTGGCCATCTATGATTAAGTATTGTATTGAATATGCAAAGTCTTGTCAAGAATGCCAAAAGCATGGCGATATCCAGCATCTACTAGCATCGAAGCTACATGTGATACCCCGACCATTTTGAGGTTAGGCGCTTGATTTAATTAGGCAAATTAATCCTTCATTTTCCAAATGAAAAAAATTCATTTTGGTTGGTGCTGATTATTTTACAAAATGGGTAGAGGCAATGCCATTAAAGGATATAACTCAGAGTGAAATTATTAATTTTACTAAAAAACATATTATACATCGATTTGGGATTCCTCAAACATTAACCACGGACCAAGGAACTATGTTTATAGGTCAAAGAGTTATAGAGTATGCTAGTTCAAGGGATATTAAAATGATTACCTCGACTATTTATTATGCCTAAGCTAATAGGCAAGTTGAAGTGGTAAATAACGCTATTATTTCTTTGATTAAAAAGCATACTCATCAGCATCCAAGAAATTGGCACAACATATTAAGCCAAGTTCTATGGGCTTATCATAACTCACCTAAAGGATTGACAGGTATGCCATACATATTGATTTATGGTCATGATGTCATTTTTCCAATTGACATCGATTTACAATCCATCGCTATGGCAAAACAAGATGAATTACCTGTCAATGATTATTGGAACACTATGTACAATGAATTAAACGAGCTTGAGAGCAAATATTAAATGCGCTTGAGTCCATTTTGAGACAAAAAGAGGTTATGTCCAAAGCTTATAATCATCGACTCAAAATAAAGGCTTTTAACGTGAGGAATTTAGTTTGGAAAACTATTTTGCCTATTGACAAAAAGTTGAGAGATTTTAGCAAATAGTCTCCTATTTAGGAAGGAACATTCAGAATCAAAAGGGTATTTTCAGGGAATGCATATTCTTTTATTGATGTTAATAATGGTTTTAAGATAATGGTAAATATTTGAAAGCATATAAATCGAAAATGCTCAAAGTTAGAATTAAATGTTAAAGAGAAGCAAAGTGAACCCTTGTGGGGAAATAGTAAGTGCAAAGAAAAAAAGAAAAAAGAAAATCCAACACAGTGAGCAAACAAAAAAGCATGTGATAAAAAGCTCATCACAACAAGCAAAAAGTTAAAGAGTTCATAACTAAGGCTCAACGCAGCAAGCATATAGAATCAATGAAGTAGAGCTTCGATCAACAACTTCAAATTGTTTTAATCTTCAATGAGCTTAGTCTTTGTTGATTGAGCTTTGTTGAGTCTTTCTTGAACCTCCCGTAGGGATTTCTCTTTATCTTTTTTTCTTTTTTTTTTCTAAGGGGTTTAGCTTGTTAGAAGCCTTTGCCAGTTCTGCTAGACCTTTGGCTAGTCCTTTATCAATGGAAGTTTTTTTGGTTTGAGTTTCATCAAACTATTTTTGAATTTCCTTTAGTTTTTTCTTCAGTTTCTTCACTTCTTTCAATAGGTTGGCTGCATTAGCTTCACCCTTTTTAACAAACTCTATAATTTTGTCTTGGTGCCCTTGGTCTTTTTCAAGGTTGGCCATTAAGGAGGTTATAATCTATCACTCCTGCTCAAATTGCTTAGCCTCAAGATGACATCAATGACTTGGCTCACAAAATTTTGAAGCATGTGAGGAAACTGTTGCAAATTTGAGGGGAGGATGGCTTGATTGAGATTTGACACGGCCTCAAGCGAATGTAGCTTAGCCTCACCATCTTCAGCCAAAGTCTTAATTGGGTTGTTCAAAACATGAAGAATGTTGCTCAAGAGTTCGATGGGCATTTCAGCAACAAGAGAGGATATGGCTTCAACTTCCTAGAGTTGCTCGACTATTTATTCTTTCTCTTGTTTTTTAGGGTTTTTTGTACAGAGGTTTAATGCTGAAGAGTTTAAGTGGTCAAATTTAAGGTGTATCTCAAAAACCCCTTTCTCTCTGTCCTCCATAAAGCTTAAGTCAAGTTCATTATCTAGTTTGGGGTCCAAATTTGGATTGATCTCAACAAGATTGGCAATGGTTTTTGCCCCCAGTCAATGTCGAATAAGAAATGAGGATGGGATCCTTTGACAATGACTTGTGAATGGGGATTCTATGAGAAATAGGGGTTTTGTCTATGGCATCTTTATCCTAATGAGGAGAGTCCACCTAGTCCTCTTCTTATGGGTTGATCAAAGTTTGTTTCGAGAAACATCTTGCATATTGTCAGGCTCATCTTATTGAGACTGTTGTAAGAATAAAATTTAGTTAGTTTAACAATGACTAATAAATCAAAAAATATGAAAGTTGATGAAGAAAAATAGACACTTACTTTCGAGTCTGTGGTGGAAGTTGGGTTTGCTCAGAAGGATTAAGAAAGGGAGAATTGATAGATTTGTTGGTCAACTAGAAATGTTAGCTAAAAGTCGATATATGGAAAGATTAGTGAAAAAAAATAAAATACCTTGGCAAAAGGGGCTTTAATTGGCAAAGTTATGGCGATCTTTTGGCTCTTTGAAGAGGTTTTCAAACTTCTTTTCTATGTTGGGTTTTTCCTCTTCTTGCCTCGAAGGTTAATTCTTGCTCTTCCTTTTCTTTCTCTTTATCCTTATCAGCAGACCGATCCTCCTCTTGTTAATTAAGAGCAACATTGGATATCTTTGTGGTTCAGTAGCTACCAAGAAACACATGAATGATAATGAGATAGAAAGTGTGAACATGAGTATTAGTAGCCAAAGAAAAGGATACCTACTAGTACATATCCAAGGATTTTGGCTTGCCCTTAGATGACATGTTTGGCAGTTTGAGATAAGAAAAAAACCAGAAAATTGCACTTCCAAAACTTTTGGGTTGAAAAAAAAAAAATCAGAAGCCCCTCGGTGAGGGTCAGGAAAACGGTTAACAAATCCAAAAGGCACATTAGGAAGTAGAGCGAATTTGAAAGGTTTCATGAATGACTCAGGTCAAACAAAAGGATTTCAAGCCTTAGCCTTTTCATAGGCCCTTAAGCATTGACCTTCATTTGCTTCCTTTCTCTTCTTGAATATGTTAGTTGCGTCCCTAACCACTCTTTATGCAGCTCAAGGATTCCATGTCACTTTAAAGAATTTTTCAAATTGACAAATTTCTTTAATATGCATACCTTTGGTCTTCAACTTTGGGTTGTCAGTTTGCACACGAGAAGGACAAACATCGATCATAGTAAAAATGCAATCATCCATAATTCACCGATGGGATCCACAATAATCAAGCCACCACTCAGCAAAAGATTGGGGAACAAATGAGTTAGATTCGACAAGAATAGGGTGATATTTATTCTTTCTCTCCTCATTTTCCTCAAGAAGTATTCAGAGATGTTTTAAGTTTTTTGAAGCTTACTGATGTCCATCAAAGTGATGAGATTTTAAGAGCTTAAAGTGATCCAAAATCCTTTTAAAATTTCCTTTGATGAGTGTTTTTTATACTTCTTTGATAATTGTTATGTTATTGCATTTTTGTCAACATATTTGTGGATATTTGAGTGCCCAGGCTAAACTTTCACCGCCCAAGCGCTGATTCTACTGATATTGTTTTGCTGTCAGGTGGTCTGGCGCCTAGGCGCCCAACACCCAGCGCCTAGGCGCCCACGACGTGCTGTCAAATTCTGTTTCGATTAAATAGAAGAAAGAACGGGACTTTTTAAAAAAAAAAGAGGAGGATAAGGAACGCAAAAAAAAAAAACAGGGGGAGGAGGCGAAGGGACAACTAGAGGAGGAGAGATTGAGGAATCGTCACTCCAAATCTTGCATTTTTACGGTTTCTTCTCCTATTTTCTTCTTTATTTTCTTTTATAGCATGAGTCACTAGACTCTATAGCTAGGGTGAGGGTACAATCTGATGTGGTTGGCTTGTTTATGAATTTCTTGTGCCTTGATATTGGTTTCTATGGATTAAAAGTTTATCCTTTGTTTTTATTGCAATTTGTGAATGGGTTTTTCATGAATTGATTTAGGGTTCATATATGAATTGGGAAATTTGTGTATGTTCTTGCTCTAGGGATAAACTTCATAATTCTCAAGGTTTAGGAATTTATCTTGAAATTATGTGGATTTTGGATTGGTTTGATTGCTTAATCCCTCTTTTTACTAAAGCATGATTAAGGAATTGATATGTTTTATGTGAGAGGAGGAGAATTGGTTTCACCAAGGAATTGGGAATCAATTATTTAGAATCTATCCTTTAATCTATAGTTTTCCAATTCAAGTATACGGGGATTTAATTAACTTTTGGAAAAATCAGACAACCCCAATCCCTAGCTTCTTTTGTACGCTGGTTAATTTTGTTTCAAGTTTTTGTTTTCTCTTATTTTTAGTTGCTACTATTCTTGTTTTATGTTTTAATTTTAGGATTTCCTTTAATCCAAAAATTCGTGCTAATCTAAATAGGAGTTGATTTAGCGAACTATTGTTTGATGACATCAATCCTCATGGGACGATACTCACTCACCGTGTTTACTGCTTGAACGATTCGGTGCACTTGCCGAGTAGTTATCACTTACCATACTTGAAATTTGAGTTCAAAAGAAATGGGAGTGACTCGAGTGTCGAGCTTAATCAAATTATAAAATCGAATCACAAAACTATAGTGTAGTATGCGATCCAGATCGTCTCCCAAAGATGATGATACTGTGCGATCAGAATTGTGAATGGATATATCATCAAACAATGTGTGTGTAGAGTGCAATTGGAAGTGTAGTTGAACGAGTTAAGACAAAATTGAATTGAACACTAATTCAAGGATCAAGAAGGAACAACTGTGTGCTCTATCATAAGATTCTAAAAATAATTTAACAAACCAAATTAGTGGCTAAACATGAATTCAAATGAAACCTCAATTTAAATTCAACATTCAACATGAAGACATTCATGCATTCAACCAATACCCAATCAATCAAGTCATCAAACCTCAAAAACTGAATTGATCCATATTGATTTCAAACACCAATGTAATTAGCCTTAGATTCAAACCTGAAATCCAAACTCTACTCATCACACAATTACACCACACTAATCAACTAGATAACATGTAAGTAATCAAATCTTGAATCATAATTCCGATTTGAAAACCTTCAAATTTGAAAATCGATCAAGAACAAGAAGGAGGGTAGAAAACTGAATCTGAGATGCTAAATTGGGGTTCAACAATCCTTAAGAGCATCAATGCTCACTTGATTCCTTAAATTAGTTGAGGATTTACTCCTCCATGAATGGAGGTAAACGAAAATTCACAGATGAGAGAGGGAGAGTTCATAGGGAGAGAAGAGAGGGAAAAGAGAAAAAGATAAATTATGTATATTTCAAATTCTGAATAAAAATGATTCCCAAAAGTTCTAACTGAATTCAACCTCTTCTTATTTATACCTACAAATTAATTCACTAATCTCTAATTACATTAATTCTCTTTCCCTAAGCTACAATTGGATACCTTAATTGCATAATTTGGAATTTTGGAGGGAAAGATATGCCTAAAATACTCAATTGGGTTCCCTAGACCCATCAGTGGACTTCAACCATATTTTTGGCCAAGAAGATGTCTCTATTTGGATCAATTCTTTGAAGGTGTATTGAAGTCCTAGATGTTACCTTTCAAATGGCACTGGAACAAGCTTAATTGGGCTCCTATGGGCTGAGATATGGCCTAAATAATACACCCTACTAAGGAGCTGCGGCTACATCCCTTGACTCCACTTCTAGGCCCAATTCCAGCTTCATAGCTTGAGAATTAGCCTCTGACCTGCTCATGAAAGTTGTAGGCCTAGCTATCAGCTTTTCTACAAATCAAATTAGATCTAAAACTCAAGTTATAGTCAAAATACAAAACAGTGTCAGAATAAGCACAATGCTGGAAAAATAGAATTAAGACTCAACCAAAACCCAATTAACAAATATGATTCAAATCAAATCATTAAGGGACGGTTGAACCAATCAGGGCTTACTTGACGAGAAATGAATGGGGCCAAGTTGATGTTTCTTGGGGATTTCATTCTTGATCGGTGGAATTGTAGAAAGAAATGGGCAAATTCATCAATCTTAGATGTCTTATGAGAGGTGGATCGATATAAATGACATAGGTAACGACCGTCAATACCCTTATAGAAATCTTTGGAAGGTTTGAATGTCAATTGTAGTTCGACGAAGGCATTTAGCCACAGTTACAAAAGCTAAAATAGTCTGCTTGGATTGATTGGCTTCTTTTATTCTCAAATGTCTTGAACAATACCACTGGTAACATCATATAGATGAGCTAAAAGAAGTTTGGCCAAACAGAGTTTTTGACCTTCATCAAGAAGAATGGCTAATGGCAAACAAAAACCTTGCATCTGAATTGACCTTGAGCAAAGGATACACCCATTCAACTAATAGAATAGAAAGGCCACATGTTCATCTTCTATGACAAGGTTAGAATCTTGACCCATGTTAGCTTCAATGAACAAAGAATAAGATGTCTCACTAAGGTTGATGGTGTATTCTTTTCCAGTGGGAAACATGTTTCATAGAATCATTTCACCAAGTAGCTAAAGGCCTATGAGAGCAGCCACATCAAATAAGGTCAGCCCAACCAAGCCATATGAGAGATGGAAGTTGTTTGTGGTAGGATTACAAAAGTAAAAGGATGCACCGATCATGGCATTGTTAAAAGAAATAGGCTCCCCAAAAGGTTACAGGATGTCGAGTATTCCTATGGACTTCCAAAATTTCCCTTTTGATGGATGCAGTTGATCCATCTATTTGATAAAATCCTTTGATATTTTTAGCATTGCTATGAAAGACCCTAGATTTGTTAAAGTACCTAGTAGGGATGGATTTTTAGGTAGCAAGAGGTTTATACTTCCTAAGGCAAAGGAAGAAATGTTTGACACTAACAACATCTATAAAAGACATTAAAGGGCTTAAATACCCATAGGTAGAGGTACCAATGGTGAAAGGAAGTGTTACCTAGTTGGCCTAGAGTTCTTGGTGCTCTGGTTGATAATTTGAAGCCATGGTGCAACCTCCTTCCGCAATGGGCTCTAAGGCGGAAGCAATGTTCATGATAGTGTTGGTTGGCTATGGAAAAGATGCCATTGCTACGAAAAATGGATGAATTGGAAAAGGTGCTGGAATAAGGACCAATTAAGGTAGCTAGGCACATGTTGAGATCTCACAAGAAAAAAATTTCTTGTTGGAGAAGAGAAAATGCCGAGGAAGGTGGGAGCATATGGAGAATCTAAAGTTTCCAAGGAATAAGAATGCAGGGGAAGAAGATAAAAGGGCAATGCATCTCAAAAAAGATGAAGAAGGGAAATGAGAAGAAAAGCATGGGGAAGAAGCTATATAGGTGAGAGTGTTAAGGGGTGAGAGAAAATAGGGAAAACTAAAAGGACAGTGTAATGATGAGTTGGGCCTTAGGAAACTACAAAGTAAAGGTTATTTGAAATGGGCCCATATGTTAAACCTTTAGTGTTATTAAAATAAAAGCAAGCAATTGGGAAATATGTATATAGGTAATATGGACGAGGGAACTATCACAATGAATATTCCTCCTTCAAAGTTGTCATTCGACAAAGAAGGAAGAATATTAGGGGGCAATTATGTTACTATAAAAATCCATCAAGTAGATAAAAAACATTGAAGGGATTAGATAATGATCAATGGATGAAGAAATGTTCGATGCTCATTGGTATGGAAGGAGTAGTGGGATTTTGGATGAAAATATTCCCCAAGTCCGAAAATGGGTCGATGCATTGTGGTTGATTCCTAAGGGGTAAGTGATCCAAAATAGATTATTTAAAATTCAAATGTGCTTCGTAAATTACTGTCGGAGGCAAGATCATGGTCAAAGAAACAGTTACAAAGATGTTTTGAGTTTTGACATTGACAAAAGGGTAAATAACCGTCTAGGACATATATCACATATGCAAACACAAGGGAAGCCTACAAATAAGGGAAGAGGGTTCAGACCAAGAGATGAAACTTTTGCTTGTGCAACCCTCTACAAAACTCAAAATCATGACCATACTAATATTCAAGAATTACGAGGAACTTAAGTAATTCTTCCTCCATTGTCTTTCATTTCTTTTCTTTTCTTTCATTTCACTTCACTTCAGTCCATTTCATTTTTACTTTCTTTTATGCTCTTTTATGGTCTTCTCCTTTTTCATTCTTTGTTCTAGTATTTAGTCCTTTACATTTCCTTTTCTATTTTCTTTTGTTCTTCTACTTTACATCTTCATCCCTCTATTTCCAATCCTTTATTAATATTGTAAATATTTAACAATCCAAATTTATAGTCAAGTTTGTTTATATTCCCAACATTTGTGTATTCTTTAAATTGTGGCAAAGTGTACTTTTGAGTAAAAAGAAGAATTGTGTATTCGACCAATTAAGTGACGAACTTTGAATTTGATAAAAAAACACTTTTAACTTTAATAATCATTAGAGGAGTAACTTCAACTCCCCAATTAGAGATCTTGAAGTGAATTGATTTGTCATACTAGTTGTTATTTGCTACCGACTATAAAACCAATAGAACACCAATGTACAAAGTTTTCACTGCGACTCATAACAATTTTGTATCTTTACCCACAGCTGTACCGGTAAATAAAGCCTTCGAATTTGATGAAGACATTTTCAATTTGACTGACTCAGAACAACGGTTATCTTAGTTCGTAAACATGCTGGAATTCAATTCACTTCAAATCTTAACATACAAGGCAACATAGAGTAGACAAGTTCGAGTTTTATTGCTTCTGAATTTTACACAGTAGAGACTAGAACACAGAACACAAGGTCAAAAAGCACTATTTATTGTTTCCAATATGGAAAAAACGGGTTTTAGTGTCTAACCACTGCGTACGTACAGGGCCTAATCGAAGCAACAGATGAAAAATGATATTTTGGTTCAACAAATGGAAAACATCATAGGGTTATCTGGTGAGTCTGGTACCGTCACAAATTCCACCCTGAATGGTGGCACACAGAACGCGGGGGGGAGAAGGTGGACCAAATGCTAGGAAAATAATTGATCTTAATTTGATGCTTGGAATTTTCTCTACTCTTACGTAAGTTTAGTGACAATTTCGGTGAAACTTGATCGTGATGTTTGAAAAGAGGATTGATGGGGAGTTAGGAATCATGGAGGTTAATTGGGTCCTTTACCACCTACAAAACAAAGGAGTACAATAATGTGGCATGTGACCATGCATTTGACGTTTCAAAATGAGTTTGAATAATATGCAGTTTTGAAGCATGCTTTTCAAAAGTATTACGAGAGGAAGAAAAGAGGCTGCGCGGACCTAACTCCTAGTTAATTTATATTTTAATCTCTGTACTCCTTGTTTTTTCAAACTTCAAACCCACATGCTTCTCTTGTCTTTGTCATCCCCACGTACAATGAATTCACACGTATCTACGGTCAATTCTCTCTCTCTCTCTCTCTCTCTCTCTAATATATGTCATGATAAATCTTGGAATAATAAATGATGCATCTACCATTCCCATGAAGAAGACAACTAAAAAGGATCTGCCTGCAACAAGAATATACGAATTCCTTAGGAAAAAAAAATTGGGATATATGTTCTAATTGTCCCTTTGATATTTGATAGAGAAATATTATTTAAATATAATATTTATAAATATAATATACACATATTATAAACATGATATATGAAAATTAACATAGGTGAGTATTAAGATATATGTATATATAAGAGAGATGTTATATTTAATACTAAAAAATTATATATAATTAACATGCCTCTATTTAATATTCGTGCGTGGCTGACAGAGAAAACAATTCAAGGAAATTAATTAGTGACAAAGATTGAAAATTTCACCTTAGGAAATTTTCCCCAGTTCTTGACCAGTCGACTATGTTTGGCTTTTGTGATTTAATGACAGATTTTAGTCACGATCATTCTGAGTCAGCGTGATCTAAAAGTATTTTCCACACAAGACCACTCAATGGAAGAAAGAAACCTCAAACCGGCGCTTATCTTTTCACGTTACAAATTACAAGATCTAAACCTGTGTTTTAAATTGTGGTTATGGTTATATTGTAATTATAAAAATTATGAATAATTGCAAATAAATACAGCTTCTTGTTGGGAGAATTGCACAGTGGAAGGGTCCATAAACACACTCATACGAATTCAATGACAAAATATAAACACACAATATCAAGGAAAATAAATTAACAAGATAACAATGAGTGCAGATATATAAGAATTTATGTGGCTTAGCATATCTCATGCCTACTTCCACATCAAAACACTTTCACCATGAGAAGAAAGGTAGTACAAGAATATCACTTTGCTTTCATATCCAAAGTCTCATGTACATTATCTCTCATAACAAAGTCCCCTCTTTTACATTCTCCCAATCTCTTTGACTATTACACACCTAGGCTATTGACTTTATTTATAATCAAGAGTCCTTAGTCTCTAAGAATCCTTATCCTATATCCTAATCAATTTCACATATTCTAACAGATTTCATATATTCGAACCGATTTCTCATATCCTTAAATTCAAATATTCCTAAATATAAGGTATACATCTCAAGGATATACATAAATAAAATCAATCACAATCCTATCAAGATATATACATGAGCCAACTTTCCTAACAAATCTCCACTTTGGCAAATGTCCTGCCACCTTGGAAATAGTTAACAGCTCCACCTTGATCTATGTTGCCTAGTCACATGCAAACCTTCATAAATACCATGAAGAGTCCTTATTTGTAAATACCACAAATAAGTATCATTGGCCTCATCGCGTACTAGCTACACACAACCCAAATCAACCATATAACACTTCTAAACCCACAAATTGTGGCTATGTTAAAGTTGCAGAATCTCCTAAAATCATAATAGTAGAATAACCAATGCAGTTTTGGACGGCAAACTTCATCTAAATTATGAAAGATACAATATTATCAACTTTAAAGGAAAAGAGATTAATTTCAATATACTAAAAGTACAAAATAACTTTATACTATAAGCTAATAAAATTTGAGAAAAATGACAAATCATGGTGGATAGTTATTTACCATGATTTGACATTTTCTGCAAATTATATTGGCTAATAGTGTAAAGTTATTTTATACTATCAATATATAAAAATTAAATCTAAAGTAGAAGAAAAAAACCCCTAGGAATCGGTATTAAGAATATATTTTATGTAATATTATGGGTACGTATGCTTATATGCATGCATAATGTATTTATGTGTCATCGATGTAAGGAGCCTTTCATTTTCATTTTGGATACCACATATGTAAGCACCTAGTGTCCAAGTATAAGCCATAACACATAATTTTGAGATGTGTGATAGCGTTAAATGCGTACTAGGAGCATATTTATGCATGATGCATATACTAACTGCTTCACAACTTTGTCAATTCATTGGGAATCAAGAAAATGATCTCAACATTGATCAAAATTTTGAAATTTCAAGCACTATTAATTGCCAAACTGACCGATCTAGAAGCTAAAATTGCGTTTAATCTAATAAGCATATCCTACTTTTATTTTTTATTTTTTTGGTTTGCTTCTCTATACCCACAAAGTATAATTGTTGTCTTACGAAATATTTGAATAATATCTGATCGGATGATCAAACTAAGTTCAAGCATGGTATAATTGTAATCCAAATAATTTAGTAATTACAAAAAGAAGAATGTGATAAGATTGCATTCGGTCGATCTGATGAAGACTGATCATGGTCTAAGGTGTCACAATCTAATAATACTCGAAAGGGGCTCGAGATAGAGTATTCTCATGTAATGACACATTTGGCGGAAAAAAATTGCTGCAATTGAGCTTTAATTTGAAAACCGATCTAGATGGCCGGTCAAACTAGTTTAATTGGAAATTAGAACATACTTCGGTTTGGTCAAGCGCTCAAACCATATATAGAAACAAGACAATGTTGAACAGCTTAACGCTTGATTTGAACGAGTATCATCTCAGCAGCAACGTGCAAGCTTTCCACTCGCACTAATATGTTTGAGAAATTCTTCGATGTTCTAAGAGGAAAAGGAAAATTTTGTTCTATTTAATATTTCAATTTTGTGGAATATCACTATTTTTCATTTTTATTACATTTTTAATAAAATTACCGAAATGTTAAATGATATTAGTATATGGAATATAAAAAAACTTTTCTCTTATACTAAGAGCCCTTAAGAATTTCTTCACAATGTTTATTAAATTTATATGCCCCCCTTATACTGGGTGTTGAATATGCAGAATATACACCGTCGGTCCAGGAATTAGACTTGTTTAATGTCTTACCACTAGACCTTTGCTCTATATTTTAATTACTAAATGCAAGAATGCAATGAGTGAGAAATTGTATTACAGTTTAAACTAATTCAATCTTAAAATCTTGAGCCTTTTTCACTGACTTAACGTCCAATTTAGTTTTTAAAACATTAAATCTTAAGTGTAAGCAATATGGATAAATGAGTTTATTTGTTAAGAAATGAACAAAGCAAATACTATAAAATTAGTGAAAAGGCCAATGATATTAACAAAGATTTGTCAAAATATGATATTGGACAATGAGAGTGATTTGAAAGTCAGCTTTTGCGAATTACATTGGGGTCACACAATCCACTACTAGAAAATTGGCTGATTGCGATCGATTTTTCAATTGTAAAATGAGCCAATTTGGTTGCAAAGACCATTTACGATCGATTTTGCGACTGATTTTTTCTGTATTTAGGCAGGTTGCAAATATATTTGCGACCGATTTTTGTATTTGCAACCGATTTTGTAACTAATTTAGGGCAATCCTGTACCATGTTTGATTTGGTTATTTGTTGACTATTTTACATCCGATTTTTTAGTCATGAATTCCAAATTTTGCAACTGAAAAATCGGTCACAAACATTAATCAGTCGCAAAGTTAAAAACAGAATTTAATACACTAGAATCTTATAAATCCAAATTTAATACACATGAATTCAACAATAGTCCAGAAAACAATATCCAGTAATCCATAATTCATCTTTTTGTCTAAATAATATTCAACAAGAACAAATTATCCAACATACACAATATAGTCAATACCACTATCAACTACATATATCCTAAATACAATATATATATATATATATATATACAATATATATATATATATATATATAAAAACTACCACAATATTAAACTATAACAATATATATATTGTTGACCAAACTACAAGATTCTTCTTAATAAAACTTCAGAAGATAAAGTTTTAGCATACTTCTAATTAGTTCTCGTTTCCATGATTCTTCAGTTCTTTCCATTAAGTCTTCAACTTTCATTGATTTCTCATCAACTTCTATTGTATTTTCTCCATTGAGCTTTTAACAATTTCTATTGAGTCTTCAATTTTATTTATAGAGTCTTCAACTATTGAGTCTTCTACTAACTCTATTAAGTCTTCAACTTGCTCAATTGAGTCTTTTATAACCTCTATGTTATCTTCTGGCATATCTATTTAGTCTTCAGCAAATTAACTAGATATTCAATAATCATTAACATTATATTCATTTAGTATAGATCAACATTACATAAACTCAAAGCATAATAACATAAAAAATCAATTCCAAATATCTCAACCAATTTAAGAACACAAACATCCTAACAATGTAATTTAAAGAACTAAACAAAACCAAAAAATCAACAATCTAACAACACCCAAACACCCATTATTAAAAACAACTAGATCTGAAAATTTCCAATAAAAAAAAACAGAAATAACAACATACTCTTATATTCAACTAACAATATAATTAAACTAAATTTTAATTAAAACAACTACCTGTAACAACAACAAACTCTCTTAAATAACCAATAATATCAAAAATCAATCTCAAATATCTCAACCAATTTAAAAACACAAATACCTAAATAATGTAATTTAAAAAGCTAAACAAAACCAACAAACTAATAATCTAATAACACCCAAACCCCCATTATTAAAGAAAAATCATATCTAAATTAAAAAAAAAAAAAAAAGAAACAACAACATACTCTTATACTCAACAAACAATATAATTAAACTCAAATAACATTAAAACAACAACCACGAACAATAACAAACTCTCTTAAACAACCCATAATATCACAAATCAATCTCAAATACATCAACTAATTTAAGAATATAAACACCTAAACAATATAATTTAAAGAGCTAAACAAAACCAACAAACCAACAATCTAACAACACCTAAACACCTATTATTAAAAAAAATAGATCTGAAACTTAAAAAAAGAAAAAAGAAAAAAGAGAGAAGCAAGCAAAGGGAAGAAGAGAACTAGGATGGTGGAGACAGGAGGGGTGGCGGCTTGGAGGTTGGGGAGGGTTAGTGTGGGGGAGAAGAAGAGGAAGAGAGAAGCAGAGGCGCTTTGCATAATGTTTCCACGCTTTGCATAATGTTTCCAATCTGAAAATTTTGAGTTTAAGTATTTGAATTGGTGACCGATTTTTATGTCGCAAAATCGGTTGCAAAATGGATTCAGTTTTGCGAATTGAAGTGTTTGAATTTGCGACTGAAATCGGTCGCAAATTTTAAGTTTTCTGGGTTCACATTTGCAACCAATTTTTCAATTACAAATATCAAGAATTTTTTTTAATGCAAAGGTTTTTAATTTGCGACCAATTTTTCAGTCTCAAAATTCGAGATTTGCGATCCATTTTTTGGTCTCAAATTTCCAGTTTTTTATGTTCACTTTTGTGACCAATTTTTCGGTTGTAAATTTCAAGATTTTTTAATGTAAATGTTTTAAATTTGCAACCGATTTTTAGTTGCAAAATTCAATATTTGCAACCGATTTTTCAATTACAAATTTCAAGATTTTTTAATGTAAATGTTTTAAATTTGCGATTGATATTTTAGTCTCAAATTTTAAGATTTGCGACTGATTTTTCAAACACAAATCTCAATATTTTTTAACGTAAAATTTTTACTTTGTGACCGATTTTTTAATCTCAAATTTTGAGTTTATTTTATTCATGTTTGCGACCGATTTTTCAGTCATAATTTAAAATTCGCGACCGATTTTTTACTCACAAATTTCAAGACACATTGTTTAGTTGACTTTTATAAAACGGTCGCAAATCTTGAATTTGCGACCGATTTTGCAACTAAAATACACTTTCATTATTTTTTCTTTCCTTTTTCATATTGGTTGCAAATTTAATTTATAATCGATTTTATAATCCACATATTTTTCCTACATGACCCAAATCGATCGCAAATCCTAAATTTTGCAATAAAAAAAATTTTGGTCATAAAATCGGTCGCTATACCGACAATTTCTAGTAGTGACCGCATGACGTTTAAAACACAATAAAACAAATGCTCTGTTAGAAATATGAGTAACATCTACCAAAAAAAACAAAGAAATATGAGTAACAAAAATAGTTTAATTTTGATTCACTTTTAGGATAATTTTTCCAAACATTATCACTCTATTATTCAATGACATATCTCTGCAGTAGCATGGCAAAGAATTTGTGGAGATGCTTTCGTGGGTGTGTAGCAACTGTTCAGGTGCTGATTGGTTATGGTTTGAAGTGGTCCAAGCTATCCTGCAAGTTTGTGGTCTTCAAGTGTGTTGGTCCATCTTTGAGGAGGAATTGTGGAACAAAGGTGCAGATTGGCGACGTTAGATTCATTAGTTGGGTTTCTCTGGTTTTTATGTTTCTTTTCTTTTTCTTCTTGTTTTCTTTTTGTTGTTGTTTCAGGCTTGCTCCCCTCCTTCATGGAGTGTTTGAACCCATCTTAACTATAGAAAATATATATATATATATATATATATATTTAAGTTTATTAAATATGATCCGTATTTTTTATCATATATTTTATGTTACATATGATTAAATTAAATTTTGGTATAATTTCATTCAATAATGATGGACGAAGCTTATGAGGTCCTATATATGAAATCTGATAAAACTTGGTAATATTACTGTTGTATTAGATTAGACAAAATTCATTTATTATGTGATAAACTTAAATGATTGCATAATATATATTGTATAAGATAAAATAATAATCATATGTAACATACAAAGCGTTGAATAGTATAGAAATTTACATAATCTATAAGTTATCGTATTTAACTTGTATATATTGTTAGTATAAAAGAAAAATTTATATTGTCATCTAATCATATATTACTATATCAACAAATATGGCTAAGTTTTACATCTACTACTTGAATAATTACATAAATAAAATAATATAATTAGTTAATTGGATAAAAATATTTTATATTGTTAGTTCATTAGAATTAAACTCGATAATTTATATTATACTATCAAATATTGCATTATCAATCTTTATTTGCTCAAGTTTTGTCCTATACAAAATAGGTTTAATTTGAATACACTGTCAGTATAAAAATTTTTTACACAGATATTCAATCATATATTGCCATATCAGCAAAAGTCTTTGACATAACCATCTACTACTTGAATGGTCATACAAATGGAATGTTTTGATTGGATGATATTGTAAAAAAATTTTACACTGTCAGTGTACTCTAGTTAAACTCATACAAAATATCAAATAGAACATAACAGAGTGTGATTTTTAGGTAATTACTGGAGTGAGTTATTTTTAATAATATAAAATATTTTATATTAAAATTAAAGTGAATAAAAAAAGTGAATAGTATAAAAAAAGTGAATCGAAATTATATCCTAATAAAATATTTTGTTAATGACTTAATCATAGATATATTCATAATTATTAATTTGCAACGATCATTGATTCGGTAGGGATATATTATGGCTACTAAGTCACTAATTCAACCGATAAATCGTTATTTAAACCAAATATAAGTAAATTAGTAGGTAAGTATTGAATAATACAAGTAACCGAGACAATTTAACAAATTCAAAACATAAACAACGAAATTCAACTCCTACAAAATATGTGATTGAATAATAGTTTAAAACTTTTTTATATTGAAATTGTATCAAAATTATCTCCATTTTAAAGATGAAACCTAGTCGCATTGCTACAACGTATCTGATTCCCAGCCCACACAAATCAGAATTCTTAGAGGGACCCACCAGAGTAGTGATTGCAACAACACTTGGTCGTCTCATCAAGAGAGCCAAGCCCAACCACATAGAGAGAGATCAACCGAGACTGCATGGAAATGGAGATCAAAGCATTTAGAGTGAGGACTAGGGATGCTTGTCTATGGTTAATTAGGCGTGGTGGAGGCTAGAAAGAGCCCTAAGGTGGCTTTCACTTCTTACCACGTTCTTAAGACTGGAATTGAAGATTGATGGTTTTGTCTTTAACATTTTCCTTTCTTTTAAGACCAAAATGATGCCATTTTGAGTTTTTTTTTTAAATGCATATGACCCTGTTGAGTCAAGTAAAGCCGAATCGACTTATGAGTTTTCTCCACCTTAGGGAGACTAATTTCCATCGGATAGCATGCATGGCCGATCCAAAAGGCAACTCAAATTGGTTCGTTGACTAGTTAACTGGTCTTTTCGACGAACCATTTCATACAATCCAAGTTTAGTGACTCTATTGGAGAAAACATTCACTTACCCACATGAGGCTAACCTATCACATTATAAATATTAGGTAAGAACAAGACACTTGAGTTGTGCTAGGTAATGGTTCTGTAGGAGGCTAACCTCTTATAAATTTTATTTACTTTCAGTAAATGTTCAAATGAGAAAAAGTTTTTTTGTTTTTTTAATTTTTTCGCGGTAACAATCAATATCAAAAGCTGATTTTATATTCTCTTTATATATAACTAGCGTTTTGAGGGAATGTACTTAAATTTTCATTTATTTTCTTAATTAAGATTAAAAGTATATAAATAACAGTGAAGAGATTATAACTGCAAAGTTTTGTCAAAAAAGAAAAAGAAAAACATAACTGCAGTGAAAAAAATTAAAAAGTGTTTAAAAATAGTTATAAATGCAAATTAAGAAGAATTAACAAGGAGTTGTTTCGAGTTAAAGGGGCTCAAATATCTTAAGAATGAGGTATTGGATTTGATCCTGGCAAGGGCAGATGCACACTGTAAAATGTGGGGACGTATGCCCCCACCAAAATTTGAAACTTTTAGATGATCACATAAAGAAGTTAACCTACTTCTTTTATTCTTCATTTCACCAATTACTTTACTTCAAATTTTTTTTATTTATAGTTTCATATAAATTGATTTTTTATTATTTTGGATTAATATATTTTTCAATATGTAAATCAAATTATTTAAAACTTGATTAATATATATTTTGATGGTTAAATGTAATTATATAAAACTTTTTGTTATGCTTATGTATTATTCTTGCCCCCATTACCTGAATTTCCTAGATCCATCACTAGATCCTAAGATTCATGTGTATGAAAAAAAAAAAGATATTAGGAAGGGTCTCTACTTAGGTGCTTAACCGTGCCTTGAGAGATTTTTCTCTCATCTATCCGGTGAAGGAATACTATGAAAAATCATACATACATACATACATACATATATATATATATATATATATATATATATATATATATATATATATATATATATATATATATATATATATATATATATGTATGTATAATAAGAAGCATTTATGTTTATATTTCTCTTTCATATATATGTGTATGGTTAAAGTTAATAGAGATTGATTTACCTAATCAATCTTTCACTTATATATTATTATGATTTGGATTTGATTCGGATTCTCTTGATGGTGGGGTGAGCCTTTTCCTCAAATTAAATTTTTACAGTAGGAAAAAAGGTATAATTAAATAATAGTAGTGTTGAAAAAAAAAAACACAAAATTATGAGCGAATGAGGCATTTCCCTTTGTAAATAATATACATAAATAGTTCTGAATGGTTCTACATAATCAATAGGTGTCAATGTTCAAACAAAGTGTTGGTTTAGGTGGAAGGAGTTTGGTTTCTTTAAGCATATGATTTCGGGTTTGATCCTAAAATTTATATATATAGAAAAAAAAAACATTGTTGAAAGAGTCTCTGCTTAGATGTCTGATCATACCCCTAGAGATTAATCTCTTACCTATCGAGTGAAAAAATACTCTAAGATTCTTTAAAAAAAAATGTTCAAACAATAATAACTCGGAAAATTTGAAAATCTCTCTACAACCACTTACATCTTACAAAAAGTAGTCCCTAATCTAAGTATAAATGCCATTTCTTCTTTGTATTAGCCTCGCCTACTAGAGCCCACTCCTACTTTGCATCTCGCTTAAATCTTATTTTAATTAACCCTTCAACTAACTGAAATGAGACAAATTGGGACTCTTTTATTTGATATTAACAAGGTTTAATTAATATAAACTCCATTTTTTTTTATCAAGAATTGCTTATAGAATTTTAGGTCGAGAGTAATGGTTAGATAAAATCCCTCTCAAAGTGGCAATTTCAAATATTTGAACTCCTAATTGTAGTTAAATTTTGTCTAGATCATAATCCCCTTTTACTTCAAGCAACCACTTATAGGTGGTTAAAATGTAACTTTATTTCTTTTACTTTATACTAATTTTTAATTTGGTTTCAATATTGTTAGTTGTGGATTAGCATTGTGCCTTAAAAAGGCCCAAATTGGGTTAGATTCATATTAAACCATGTTGCTTATTTAACTTAAAAAGTTGTGGCTTGAGTAATAGTTATAACTTTTGACCTAGTAATAAACTCTCGATCCAACAAATGGTAGTAGAGCAAGGTTCACCAGCTTGATTCCCGGAAAGGCACAAGCTATCGACAAAAGTTGGGAGTGAGATATTAGTTAGGGTAAATTACATTGACCTCTTCTGAGGTTTAGTGTAATTACACTCGGCACCCCTCTAATTCACTTTACTTAGTGTATTATCTATAAATAGAGGGGTGCCGAGTGTAATTACACTAAACCTCAGGGGAATACAGTACAATTCACACTATTAGTTATATGCCAATATTCTACCTTGACAAGATAAGGTAGATTAGAATCAGATTGGGTTAGAGACCCGATTCTTGCAATGGATTGTGGATTGTAGGTATTGAGAGGGGAAAGTTGGTTGTGGGCTAGCATGTCTTGGCAAAACTCAAATGGGATTGGAGCTAGAACGATACATGCTGCCTAGTTGTGTAGCATGACATAGTTAACAGATTTTAAGATATATAACATCATTTATGTCCATGTTATCATCCTTGAAACTATTATAAGAATGAAAATGATAAATATAAAACTATAAAGATTAATTAACAATAAGAAAAAACAATAAAAATCAGATGTATAATATGATTATAATTTTGATATAGACAGTCAATTTATAAAAAAATTTGAGTTATCAATTAATTATATATTATTAAATGTGTGCCTATTAAAGTAATTATCATAAAAATCAAATGCTTTTAATAACATAACAATATATAATTAGATGACAATATATTAAAATTATAATTGGATAACACTAATTACTTTTTAAAAAAAAAGTATATTAAAATTAAATCTCTAAAAATATATTAGCTTAATCATTGTTCTTGCTCATCTTGTATGATATGTTACCTTATATTTAGCAAGCTTTCTGTCCCTAAACATTGTTCCACTACCTTAGTTTTTCATGTTAACATTTAAGTGCCTTTGACAAGCCGTACGACTAACAAATTCTAGTCTCAATAGGTGGCAGTAATCCGTGAACAAAAACAAACCGTAATATATTCAACATAATAACATGTTTTTTACATAATTTTTATGTATCCTATTTTGACATTTTGGAAAATTATGTATTTATAATTGGAAATTTCAATTATTTTTTTGGTAAATTTGATTATAAGAATTACATGTTAATAAATAGAGATTTCAATTCTTTTACTAATGAATCAAGTGAAAAGATTTTGCATCTATTATTAATGGGAATTTCAATTGTCATCTCAGTGATTCATCTCATGATTCACTCATAATGTAAGTAAAATCCTCAATTATAGATGCATGATTTCCTATGTATCACTATGATGAACAATGTATGGTTGGTTCAAGGGCTTCTATTTGTTTCCCTTAAGTAGTGTTTGGCATTTAATTCTTGTAAATAAAAAAAATTAATGTTGGGAAAGCTTTATCGTATGATAAACGAGTTAGATTAATTGAAATCCGGTAGATTATAGTACAAATTTATAAACAAATAATCACTCTCTTTAATATACGCATCTTGTTGTTAATATTAGTCTACAATAGTCTTCTTCCTCTTGTACATCATCCTATCTTGTTATATCAAATTTCTTAATATGTAGGAATACAACCATTTATATATACATACGCTTATAGACATACTTAAGGTTACACCAGATGGTGTAAAATTATATATAAGTAAACTCGCATCAGTGCTTCTTATGCTTTACATGGAAGCTTTTAAAGAGAGAAAATTGCCCTAGTCTTTGGTTTATAGAAGAGTTTCGTATCGATCATCCCACTAAAGTTAGAGCACAGTTTTTGGGCTTAGTAAGCATTTACAAGGGACTTACAAGATTATCTATCAATGGAGTTCTCATATCGGATAGTGAGAATTGAACTTCCTTCCTTGTGGGATATGAATCCGTTGTTTACCATCTATGCCAAACCTCATTGGCAACAAAACAAACCATTTTACTAAAAAATTGTAAACACATAACATATGTAGTTGCTATAGTTTCTATTTTCTTATTTTTAATTTACTTCCCAAATTCCTAATATGCAAAGAAGAAAAAAGTTTATGAATTAAATTGAAAATGTGGAAAACTATAAGTAAAATGAATATACTTATGATATTAATTTTAATATACTATCAGTGTAAAGTATTGTATACTATATATCAATAAATTATATCTTATCTTTTATATAACTTTTGAAGTAGTTATGAAAAGATTCAAACTATTTTCTTGACGTGACTATACATAATTAAATGAATTTATAACATGTTTAGACCTAACAAATTCACTGGGCCTTAGAGTTCGGCCTAGACAAGCTTGGGAAAGGCCTCTCTAGAAGGAACTTCCTTCGAATAAGCTCAAATTGAGTTGTTGCATGGAAGTAGCTAACTCGTTAATGGTAGTTATCAAACTTAAGAGAATCCCACGAGAATAGGATACTGGAAGCTACCGAGAAATGGGGAAAAGGAATTCAAAACTTAGATATAAGAGCAGGCTTGGGAGGAGCCAAAGATAAGTTACTAATTCTTTTATTCACACTTGAGTGGAATGGAGTTTTAACTTGAGCGTCAGAATCCCTTGCAGGTCCCTGGAGGAGCATACGAAGAGTTCTGACTTGCAGAGAACAACGTCGAACAACCCCAAAAAACAAGTTAGAACAATATCAAAATTAAAATCATATACTCAAACTATAAATAAATATAAAAAGTTCTCACCTTAATGTCTATTTGCTTTCAATAGTTAGCTAGATTATGTTTTCTCCTTAACTTTCTATTTGTCACTTTAGGAAAAAAAATTTAGTTTATAATATTTAGGGGAAATTATAACAACCTCCTTTAAGGTCTTTTAAAATTACATTCACCCCTCCTTGATTTAAAAAAAACACTTGATACCCTCATTTTATTTAAATATATCACAGTTACATCCCTTATCGCTAATAGGCATTAAGCACTTTTAGTAGCATATGAGTGGCACATGTTTTTTGTTACTTCAAATGACTAAACTATCCTCATCATGACTTCCCCTTGTTTATTTCCTTTTCCCCCTTTTAATAAAAAGAAAGAAGCCATTGTTATGAAAAAAGAAGTTTCTTGTGGGAAAAAAAAAAGGTCTGAGGATGGCATTTTGGGGGGCACTGGTAGTCTAGTAGATGGCCGCAAAGTACAACCGTGGAAGATACCATGGCAGAGGCATGAGTCGATGACTCTAGAGCAGTGGGACATGACTATACAACTTCATCTAAGCAGCGGAGGCATTGGCAAAATGCGGTGAGGTTGTCAAGCCGGTGGTGGCTATTGGCTCTATGAGGAAGGTGATAATGAGGTCAAGGTGCGAGGTTAACGGTGCTGTACTATTGTTGGAGAAAGGGAGGTGTTCACGGTGGTTGGGTTCTACAGTGGTGGTGGTCGCGGTCAAGGGTGACTAGGTGAGGTGCTGGTCTGTGGTTTTTGGGACTGCTCACAGCATTCTCTATTTCCCCCTCTCTTTTTGATGTCTTTTGGTTTGAGCTTCTTGTGATTCATGGATGTACATTTGGTTTTTGAGAAAGCGATTTTGTTGTGTAAATTTGACTTTGGTTTGTATTCTATCGCTTTTTTTTTTTTAAGCTTGGTTTCGATTTGGTTTTAGAAATATATAAAGGTGTGGATGGTTTGAACTTGGGGGATTTTTATTTTTTACTTTCAAATGAGGGATTGCGTTTGAAGGGGTGTTTTTTGGCTTTGTTCTTATTTCATTCTTGGTTAGGGATTTGTGTTTGTTCTCTGTTTTATGTGTTGATGTTTTTGTGGTTGAATTTGGGTTGTTTGGGTTTGGCTATGAGTTTATGGAGGTTTTTATGGGGATGCATTGTTTTTGGCTTGAGGAAGATGAAGGTGAGTGTGTTTTTGTTTTCTTTTTTGATTGAGGATATGCAAATTGGATGTTCGGAAGATGATATTGAAATGAAAGTGCAGTCGTGAGGATGGTGTGTTTTGGGGAGTTGGGGTGCGAATAGGTGAAAATGTGGTTTAAGTGAGATTGTTCAGTTATGATTTAAGGGCATTTTGATATTTTCTTATGTTACTTAATGGTGGTTAACACCATTTAAGCTCGGGAGTATCAGGTGTAATATTAAAATCATGAAGGGGTGGATTAATTAAGAGAAACTTGGTATTAAGAGAAACTTGCTTTCATAATGACATATTTTAATCTGTTATTATGAAAGCAGTATTAATTAAGAGAAACTTGGTCCTTTTTCTCCCCTTTTTTTTTCGATCATCTCTTTTGAAAACTGTTACTCGAACTATATTATAATTACAGGTTTACAACAGCAAAAAGCTAAAATATATCGCTTGAAAGTAACCTTGCCTTTTTTTTTTTTCCTTGTCGCGTGTGACCTAGCTTTTTTTTTTTTTCAAGTCGCGGGTAACCTTACTTTCTTAAGTTTATATACATAAACCATTTATAAAGTACCACTTTTTCTAAATATAATATTTTTCTATTTGTTACATCGAAATATGTGTCTTTAATTCAATGTTCATCTACCTAAAACACGAGGTATATTTTATTTTATTTTATTTTTAATTCGAATCTAAAACATGAGTTAAATCTCGATGAACTGCCATACGTACAATGGAGGAGCCAACCTTCTCACGTCTAATCGCGCAATCATCGTTTCCGCCAGCATCAAGTTACTTCATGGAAGCTGCGCCATATTCCGCAGACATGCACTTTCAGAACCTTGCACCCACCCACCCCACTCATCACATACAACATTTCATTAAAAGAGTTATATTATTTATATTAAATTTTCTTTTGTCTTTAATACCCACTCATTTTTATTTATTATTGGACCGCATGTGAGATTCAAATCAAATAATACTTATACTCCATTCAATAATAAATAAAAAAAATTTAATACAAATAATATTTCTCTCATATTAAATTAACTTATACACGTGTGAAGTGTGACCATAGCCCACATGTTTATATTTAAGTCCAAAGAAAACTGCTTCTAGTCTTTGCCAAGACTACCACCACGAGCAAACACACATACCACAATTTTCACAAACTATGACCAATGACCGTCACCCGCAGAGATTTGAAAATTTTAATAAAATTTTATTATCTTGCAAATTATAATTGGCCCACTAATACAGACACAGTCATCCTATTAAAAATATACACGTATTCAAAGTTAAAATTGTAATCTATGTAGCTGATTGGCTATATGGAATCTGGAATGCACCCTAAACCATAGTAATGTCTTTATCCTAATCATGAAGCCGCCTCACAATTCAATCTTAGACTCTTAGAGCCCCTTAATTTTCCAATTGAACCCCTACGCTGCTGATAATAAATGAAACACAATTTTCACAACACACACATACACACACTCCTTTGGGCAATTTTCGTGCCGTTTACGACACTATCCACAGTTATATATACCCCTCTGGACTTTCTTTTATCTTTCCTCACATTCGGTGTATGTATCCATTATCTTAGCCGCACCAACATTAAGCGCCGCCCCCACCATTTATAAACTCTTCTTCAGCTTTTTACCATAGGGAAACAATTTTCTTCACTTTTCCTACCTCTTCTTTAGCTCCCTTTTTTTTCTTCTTCTTTCTTCTAGCTATAGGAAAACACATATATATACACATAATAGTGGAAAGGGAACATTGGAGTCGAAATTATAATTTTCAATGGAGAATTATTCCATGTTGTTTCCTTGTCCTCCATCTTCTTCAGGCTACCCGATTTCAACGAGTGGTGTGGGAAGCTCTCAGCATGGTTTTAGTGGTTTGAATAATGGTCAAACCTCCAATGCATTCCTGGGTTTGAGGCCTAGTGATGAAACTAGTGATCACCATGATCAGAAGTTGCAGAAGAGATCCGCAGAAGCTGCTAGAGATGGCATGTTATCTCAGATTAATGAGAGCATTAATGTAACTGATCAGCTAGGTGGTGGTTCAGGTAATAGTAAAAAGAAAGGGGAGAAAAAGGTTAGGAAGCCTAGATATGCCTTCCAAACAAGGAGCCAAGTTGATATACTTGATGATGGCTATAGATGGAGGAAGTATGGCCAAAAGGCTGTTAAAAACAACAAATTCCCAAGGTTAGATCAATTTCCATATTTGATGTTCCCTAGTTTTTCTCTTGCTTCTTTCTGTTCCTCTTGCTTTTCAGGCGACTACATGTGCCAATATGGCGCCTGACAAGTTTGACTTGGTATATGATACGTGCTTAATTTGTACTAATAAGAATAAAACAGGACCCCACAATATTTATCGCTTTGAATATGGAATTGAAAATAAAAAAAATCATGCTAGGTAATAAAAAAGACTATGTTCTAGAGCTTGAAATCTCGGTTCAATTGTTTCGCTGGGATTGTTGGCAATGAAAACATTTACTTGATCTTCGATTGGTGCGCTTAGAGGGGGTTTTCTTCTTCACTCTTCTATACCCCGCCCGCTTTGTGTTCTAATGCAGTGACATGCGTGTATGGTCAAATCAAAAGAGAAAGGACGCATGTGTATGCATCACCTGCGTGCACGCAATATAGTCTATAATCTTATTTTATAGCTAATAGCCTAGTATCCGATCATGCAGACCAAACCCAGAAGGGGCCCGTACGAGATATCAGACAAATTTTCTGGAAACTTGATTTGATGATTTGTGATAATAATCCAATCTAAACTCGAAGAAACTATATGGTGGATGATGATCAAAGAAACAATCAACAAATCCATAAACTTTTTTCGACACATGAAGGATGATGATTTGGTGCCACTTCAACACTTTCCTTCCATATCATGATCACTTGTAACGTGTGTGATTTTGTTCTTGCTTCATTTTTATTCTACTGGGTTTTCCAGTTACCGATTTTTCATATATTCATGATTGTAACTGAATATTGCCTATGTACATGCAAAGGTCCTCCACATCTATAATTAACACCGCCTTGGTTATCAATGTTAAAACAAGTTCAAAATGTAATTGTACATATGATATGAATTTTAAATTCAAGGGAATAACCATAAATAATTGTCATTCTTCTTCACCTTAAGTACGCGGTGATATTAACATGGAGGTCCAATTCATGGACTAAACAAATTAATGTATTGATTCCATTTCTTTTATTTGCAGGAGCTACTACAGGTGCACGCACCAAGGGTGCAATGTGAAGAAACAAGTCCAACGCCTTACCAAAGATGAGGGTGTAGTGGTGACCACTTATGAGGGAGTGCACACTCACCCAATTGAGAAGACAACGGATAACTTTGAGCACATTTTGAGTCAGATGCAAATATACACTCCCTTTTGAAGTTTCTTTCCGAAGAAACTGGCATATGTTATGTCTTTTGCCAGTTAGATCAATATAGGGACTTCTAGTTTAGTTCCTCTTTTGATACAAAAATAAAATTGTGTCAATACAAGTAAACTCAAGCTTGTGTAAAACTCTGCTTGGACAATCTTCTTTCTTCTTATTGGAATATTAGGTTATGTAAATTGAGCTGTACTCAATTTCGGTACCGCTGAAAATATATACAGGTGATATCCTTTATTCCTTTTCATCGGTGTTTAATTGGTCATTAATTATTATAAAGTTGGAATGAATGCTTGTAGAAACTCACGGAGCCTTTTGTGCATTGAGGAGCAGGATCATCAAAAACAGTTAAAGAAGCAATTTTCTCGTTACATAACATCTGGTATATGTGGGGCAAGCACGCGCTTGCCTTTAATTTTAGAATTATGGTATTTGGACATAGGTTTTGGGTATTATCAATAGGTTTTGCTGTTTTGGAGTACCTAAGGATATCGGAGATTCAAGTGTAAATGAGTAGAGATTTCAAGTACAATGATTAGAGAATCAATGATAATATTATTACTTATTATTGTAGCCACTTCATTCTCAAACCACAATAATTTGTATTTGAATCCGATAAATTGATGAACACCTAAAATTGCGATCTACAAATACCATTATTCTTAATTCTATGTTTTAATAGTGTATATTGAGAGTCAGTCACCTATTCCTTTGAAAAAGCCATATGCAAGGCTACTACTTTTCTGATTCCTAAACATGCATTATTTACCAAATTTTAGCGGCTGGATTGCAAACTACATGTACACGAAAAGTAAATTTCACAAAATATATTTGTTAGCGGAATTCTAGAAAGACAGTTTCTATAAAACATTTACAAAAGAGAAATTTATGTTCACAGATTTTCCTTTCTCAATTTTTTATGACCCTTTTTTATTTTAAATTATATATTCGCAAATTTACTAACACTACTTCAAAAAATTAAGCTTCTTCAAAAAGGTCATCTATTTAACCAGGACTAAAATTTTCATCCTGCAATTGAAATTATAGTGGTAATATTTTAATTTTAAGTATCATCTGGTCAATTTCATTTTTGTTTTATATATATTATATATTTGTGACTAACTCTTCTCACATCTTTCGTTTATAAACATGCTGGTCTTGAAAACGTTATTATACTCTCTTTAGAAAGTTACTAACATCTATTTTACAGAAGTTATATGTATTGTTTGTGTTAGGTTGCGAGTTAGCATTCTCCATTGACAAGGTTCAAGTAGAGTTAAAGTTATATTGAACGGTGGCGCTTCCCACTTGATAATGAGTTTTAAGTGAAAAGAATTGTGTCCAGACTAAAAGTTGTAGCCTTTGATCTAATTATAAGCATCTGATTTAAACTGGTATATAAGTCAAGTTACGAGTTATATTTTTGAAAGGGCATAGATTGCTAGCTTTTTACCTTGTATGGCGGTAAGAGCTTCATGCAAATCGCGTTAACTAATAAATTACTATTGTCATAGTCATGATACGATTGTTTGCACGCTATGGCATTTGAAACTGCATGGTAGAAAGTAGAGAGTACCGATAGTACAGACAGTTGTGTGACACATTCCTTAGTGGATAATATCTAAAGCAGGTTAAGGTTAAGGAATTGGAAGGCATTTTTGCCGATGAAATCTTTGGAAGCACTGGTATTATTTTTATTTATGAGGTAAGAGGAAGCATAAATTGTTACATGGAGTTAAACTTTTTAACTATAAAATTAAGATAAAGAGGAATATGCTGAACATTCTGCTGGAGAAGACAGACAGTAAGAGTCAATAAAAAATTTCTGTCGTTAGATTAATTTGGTCGTAGTTACGATTTTCTTGTTTCCAGTGTTAGTTGTTCGGAATATCAAACAAAATCGTCACCGAGGGTTGATGACTAACTTTGGCTGTTTATGCTGATTTGGAACGTCTGGCGATGGTTGGTGGAAACCTAAGCATGCATACTGAAAGTAAAGTAAAACGATTCACGGAGGGAAGAAGAAATGAATATTTAATATTATTGTTGGTTTTTAAAGGGATTTTGGTAGGAGATTGAATCAAGTTCAGCCCAAAAGAAAATTTTTGCAAGAATAAACTTACAAGATACAGTAATACTTGGATGAGTTGTCTTATATAAACTTAAGTATAACTCTAGAAACTCAAATACTAGAAAATTGACGCAACAAAATGTAAAAGATGAGGGTTAGAAAGAACTTGCACAAGAGATTTTATATATTAGTTTGATCTCCAAGATAAAATTTAGAACAAAGACATAAATTAGTCAATTTTGGTCCTTGATGTTGTAATCCGTCATTACTTGATAAGAGTTATAGTCTATTTTGGTGAGCCTGACACTAAGTACAGGTAATTTGTGTATTGTCTATCTCTTATGTATTTTAAAGAACACTTATATGAATTAAAATATTTAGATGTGCTTCATTATCAACAGGCAAGATCCAGCTTCCGTTGTTTTGTATTTTGGGATTGTTTGAATATGTTAATATGATAATGTTGTGTATCATGGAGATACCTATGATGAATGAAATTATGAAACTAATGTATTCCAGGTTTGATAATGGGTGCATTTATTTGTGGTTCAAGCACTAAAAGAAGTATTTTTTTTTTTTCAAATTTTGATTAAAATAATAAAGTATTTATAAAATTTTTAATGCTATTCGTTGTACTTCTCAAAAAGAGCAAAAATAGAAAATAATTAGTTTTTCTTCTTTTATGAGAAGCAAATAGAGAAGTATTTCTTCTAGAAGCAATAGCAGTAGCAGAGAGAAAATATTGTTATTCAAATTTAGCAACCCATTTCTTCCAATTCAATTACAATTTTATCCTTAACATTTTTTCAAAATATCCCTCCCTTCCCACTCTCATTCTCACACACTCTCTCCATACTTTCAATTGTAATTTTATAAGAAAAAAATATTTCTATATTTATTATATCCAAATAGCTTAACAATTTCAAATTTTGACAAGAAGTACTTATATAATTATATCCAAACATAAAACAATTTTCTCTTTCTGCTTCTACTTTTGTTTCTAAAGTACTTCTGCTAGAATCTTAACCAAACAATAATTAGATGTTATGGAAATGACATATTTTGAAGGGAAACTCTATCAAAATTTCCATAGAATTAATATATCATGATTATGGATATGTTATATGATTATGTTAGGCTTGCTAGGGTGGTCATTCATCTTATGCCAATCTAGCCCGGGCTTTAGGATCATTACAAAGTTGATATCAGAGATTTAGGTTTCCTTATAGTTGATAAAGCGTCATTCAGTAAGATTACAATTGTATAAATGGAAGTGCCCATTTCTACAAATCGTGCCACAACTAGAGACCTTTAGAAATGTCATTCTTGTCAATCCATTCTCTAATTGCTCCCTTCTATTCCTTGTTGTCATGAATTCTACTTCTGTCTTGATCTAGTGTGTCTGTTTTGCTAGATGGAGATGCCACCTATGATCTATTCTCATATGCATGGTGAAAAATGAGATTTATATATAATAATTAGAGTAAAATACACTTAAGAGATAACACTCCACTTCATTTGTTTACAAAATATACACTCCATCCTAATATACTAAGAGTGTGTTTAGATTTTTTTAAAAAAAGTGTCTTTTTGGTTTAAAAAAGTTCTTTATAAGTTTTAAAAAGTGTGTTTGGATACAACTTTTAAAAAAAATACTTCTAGAAAAAGAAAAGTCAATTTACCATTTTTTTTAAAAGTTAGTAATATCTAGCTTTTAAAAACAGTATAAGTAGAAGTGGTTTTTGAAAGATAATTTTGGGTGCATTTATTTGTACTTCTAGCAACAAAAAAGTGCTTTTTTCTTTCAAAATATTTCAAAAAATTACTTGTAAAATTTTTAATGTTTGTTTGTATTTCTTAAAAAAAAAAAACCAAAAGAAAACATTAATCAGTTTTATACTTTTTTTAGAAGCAAATAGGGAACTACTTAACTACTTTTCCTAGAAAAAAAAAAATAATAGAAGAGAGGAAACTTTGACATCCCAAATTTCGTATAACTAGCACTGTCGAATAATTAAATTTTTAGACACATTATAAATATACAAGTATGTTATAAGAAAATATTAATTATAGGATCAAACAAATTCAAGTCTTCTTTATAGAAGAAAATGGCAATGTTTGGTTAGCCAGAGAAAATTTGCCTTGCTAGCTGTAACGTCCGAGAAACCTTATCATTTTTAATCAAATTATTCGATTTTTATCAAATAATTGAGATTAAATAGAATTCGATTAAGTACTTACCCAAAGCCAAACAAGTAACATTTAGAAGAATTAATTTGAGGAAATTAGATTAGAAATATAGGAGACCTTATAGGATTTTTTCTAAAACCAATTTACCGATTTAAAAGAAATTGGTAAGATTTCGGTATTTTAAATTATCAAAAACAAAGCAATAGAAATTATACTATGAGAACCCTAGGATGAATGGCTAAGATTTAGCCAAAACATCCCTACAAGTGGTGCCACAATCAGCCCTAAAGTGGGCAGCTACACTAAATTGAAAAATGAAAAGGAATCCACCAATCATATGATAGCTTCCTTCAAAAGTTTTCAAATTTTTTTTCCTTCCTACCCCTTGCAAATTTCGACCCATGTAGCTTAATTCTCTTCATCTTTCTTCTTCCTCATCTCATCTCATTTCATCTTCATCTCCATCAAACCTTCAAGCTTCAAAAAAAGTTCTTCAATCCAAGTCACAAATCTAGCACAACTACACCTAAAATAGGTAGGGATCCAACTTGTCCTCTTGTTTTCTTTGATTGGGGCTGTTTGGAGTTCCACTTTCTTTCATAAATCTCATGTTATCTTGAGTAGAGATAATGAGTTAGGGTTGATTTTGTATGTATGATATGATTTGAATTGAAGTTGGAATGGAAGAACTTGAAGATAGAAAGAAGCAAGGTGCTGTTGGGTGAAAAACCCTATGGTGTCTGTACGTTCGTCTTGTACGGACAGAAATCCAGCCATCAAAACTTGATAGATCTAAACTAGACACTTAGAGCTTTCCAAACATATAAATTATAAGGCTATTGGATTAGTATTGAGTGAGTTATGAATTTTTGAACTTTAGCATGAAATTCTAGGTACTCTGCTGGGTAGTATGAGTTGAGAAGGGTGTAACTCACCCTAAATAACTCTAAATTGAGTGAAACTAACTCTGTTCGAAAGATAACATGTAGGGGAACATCTCATAAAAATTTCAGAGTTAGATTCATTCCCATTTATTACCAGTAATTCTATGAATTTGCTCTAAGTTCATATGGGACTAGAACAGGGCAGTCCAGGAAGGTTAACTTGCGGAGTTTATAACTCAAGAAATACTTAGGTGAAACTTATTTCATTAAAAATCTTGTCCTGTTAGCTTTAATTTGATATAAGTTTCGTATGATTTCATCTAGGTTTCTATTTTTAGTGATTTTCTACTTTTAAGGGTACAATTATGGCCAAGAGTAGGACAGACTGAGGTAAAATTTAAATAACTTGAGTTACACAAATCAAAATGAGATGGGATGAAAAGGGTTGGAAACTAGACACATAGAACTATAACATATCCAAAATTTAGGTCTAAATGAGTTGAATAGAAATAATGCTGAATTTTACAAAACTCGGGCAAAAGAGAGTAGAGTAAGCAGAAAACTCGATTGATATTTCTGTTGATTTTGGCACCCATATGATTGATATTGCTGCTATAAGCTTGCTGTTCTATATTGATTTGAATGCTTGATTGATTCTACTAGTAGCCTGGCACTATTCATAGAGAAGTGGATTCGCTCCGTTATGCTACCGAAATTTCGGCAAAGACTTCATATATTATGTGAAATGTTTGTGCACATGTGATACTTGAGAAAAATAATACTAGATGTATATGAAATTTTATGAATAATGTTATGATTCCATATTGCTTGGGCCAGTTCCTGAATAAGTTTAAGGGGAATAAATCAGTGGGAGAGCCAGCAAAAGTAAACCCGGCTATCCTGTATAGGAACGAGCTCGGTCCTGAAAAATAGACTATTACCCAAGAGTATATGGCCAAAGACTCCCAGAGGACCAAGAGTGGAAAATATAAGTTGCATAAGTTGAAAGCTTCCAAAGACAACATGCATTTTCCATTTCACATATATATGCTTTGTTCATTAGTTTCTAAGTTAAAGACATATTTACCTATATATTCCTCGGGTTATATTACTGTTTATCTATGGTTACTGTTTCGTGCTATGTTCACATGCCTGTTCAAATATACTTACATTGCTCTAATTTAAAATCAAGTTTTGTTTCGGCTTATATTTTCTACAAGTCAGATTAAGTTGAGTATTATTGTTATATTGTATCATTTAAAAATTAAGAAAAACTGAAACAACTAGGAATGATGATGATGACAGACGTACGTAGAATTAGAATTCCTACTAAGAATTTCTTTAAATTCTTACCCTACTGTATATTTTCCCGTCATTCTCAGATCATTGCGGATGCAGCAACAGGCATCCTCTTTATTGAGTTCCCTGACCTCTACATACACCTCGATCCGCTCCTAGATTCCGTACATATATCGGGTAGTTGCCAGTTTCATCTTTATTTCTTTTTTCGTAGAGACTTTGCCGTTCCACTTATGCACCCACTATTTGACCCTACCACACCTTACATTGCCATCCCTTTCTACATGGCACATCCATTCCCACCTCTACCCGCTGCAGCAACAGCAACTCTCGTGGATCCGCCCGCTTCACCACCTTAGCAGATTCCTTCTACTTCACTATTTGAGGAGGAGGATCCGTTGGAGCCAACTAGATCATCTTCCTCATCCTCTGCACCAAGCGTGGATTATACACCAGCTAACGCTGGCATGACGAATGGATTCCTTTCCTTAGGGGGGCGTTTGGTAGAAGGTTTAGAATAGGATCTCCGGGAATTCCATGGAGATGCCTATGTTTGGTACAAGTTTTGAAAAAAATTCCCAGGAATGTAACATTCCCGAGATTGATTTGGGGGTAAGATTCCCCCCAAAATAATCCCATTTCATACATGGGATTGTAACATTCCCATGGCATGGGAATATTTTTTATGTGAAAAGATCAAATTACCCCTGCTACCACCCACCACCTGTTACCCTCCACTACCACCCTCCATCGCCAAACCGCCGTCGGACCACCGCGGGCAGCCGCCAGACCACCGCAAACCACCGCCAACCACCATCGGGCAGCCACTGGACCACCATCAATCGTCGTTTGTCGCCGAACCACCACCAGCTGCCGTCGGTGCCACGCATTGGCCGAACCGCCATCAGAACCACCATCGCCATGGCCGGACCACCACTAACCACTGTCGTTTGCCGCCAGACCACCATCAACCGCCGCCAAACTGCCATCGAACCACCGTTGTTTGCCGCCGGACCACCATTGGGCATCGCTGAACCGCCGTCGTTTGCCACCGGACCACCATCAGCTGCCGCCGAACCACCATCAACCATCGTTGGACGACCACCGATCGTCACCAGACCACCGCGGGCTGCCGCCAGACCACCACCAACCATCGCGGGCCATCGCCAGACCACCATCAACCACTGCGAGCCATCGTCAGGCAGCCACCGTCAACCACCTGGACCATCACCGCTTGTCGGCGCCAAGGATACTTTTAGAAATGAACAAAATTTTCCTAAGAATTTAATCCGTCTACCAAACGCCTCAAAGTATATATGCCTGAGAAAACTATTTCCGGGAATAATATTCCTAGGATTAAGATTCCCAGAAATAAAAATTGAAACCCCCTACCAAACGCCCCCTAGAATCCATCTAGAGAGCTTATGTAGTGCAGTGCGAAGAGATATATAGTGTGACCCTCTTTTGGCAATCTGGGCCATAGGTAGAGGTTTAGTGGATGTGGCATATAGATGGGTAGTAGATGAAATGTCCCATGGGGACCACATTGGGTTTTATTTCATAGAGACAAGCCGGATTACTTTGTTTTAATGGCCTCATCTTTTATATACCCTGTACTGTTTATGTATCTTTTTGCAAACTTTGCAACAGACATCTATGTACATGTATATATATGACGTAATTCGCTAATTTCTGTATATTCTGTAGTTTTCTTTCTATTACGATATTAACCCATTATTTATTCTACAGCCAAGCTAAATAAATAAATAAACAGCTAACTCCATATGGGTAATTAAAATTGAATCAGAAGAAAACTTTAAGTAGACAGCCATATGTAATAACTTATCAGGTAATATATTATGACTTGAGCATAATATCTCGTCTGGTAAGGTATTACACTAGCAAGCTCTTGGAATGTAAGAACGGAATTGGTAAGAATCTATATTGTAAGATAACATGAGTATCAGTTAAAAATCCTAAAATATATGGCTATAAACTAACTACCTAAGTCATCTTGGTTGGCCAAATCATGGCTACACAAAGAGGAAATTCAACAAAATTTAAAGCCTTTTTTAGAATCCACCAATGAGGAACAAGTCACCAACTTGTGAAGGAAGGAGTTTATTTCTTTTTCTTCCCATTTTGGCCTTGAAAATTTCAGCCAACACCCCTTCCTTTTCATTCTCTATTTTCTTCTCCACCTTTATTCTCTTCTTCCACTCATCCATATTCACCCAAAGAACCCTTGTGATCTTACTTCCTTATAATCAAATCTCTTAGTCTTTCATTGAATATCTCTAAGAAACCCTAAAATAAATACATAAACTCCCTTTATTGGGATCTTCTAACCTCAGCCATCAAGGAGAAAGAGAGGAGTCATTACCATCTTGGAGCTCTAGTAAGGAAGAACCATCAAGAAAAGCTCAAATTTAAAACCTACAAGTTGGATTTTAGGTAAGATTTCTTAGATTAATGGATTTTTATATATTATATGGTTATTAAGGTTTCTTAAGTCATCCTTCCTTTGATGATATTTGATGTTAATATGACTTGTTTTGAGTGATTTAAGGTAGGAATCATTCGTTTAGATTGATGATTTGATCAAAAGACCAAAAGAGAACACAAACAAAAATGTTGAGAGAAAGCCCTAAGGTAACCATCCGTATAGCAAATGGTGTTTCACCACCTATAGGTATCAAGTTATATGAAACTATACTTTAAGAGCTTTCCAACCATATAAATTATAGGTCTATTGGATTTAAAATGAGAGAGTTATGATTTTAGAAGTAAGGTGTTGAATTCCACTCACTATCCTAACCAATGCGTGTTGAGAAGGGCATAACTCATCCTATACAACTTTGAATTTAGTGAAACCAACTTTTTTAGGAATCTAACACATAGATAATCATGCCAAAAAAATTTTAGACTTATATCTTAAGCACATTGCTCCCAGTAATTCACTAAAGTTGACCTATACTCTGTTCAGGTTGAAATAGGGCAGCCTATTTCAAGAGCTCATAACTTGAGCTCTACTTACCCAATTAGGATGAAACTTATTGGGATTAATATAGAATCCAATTAGCTACAATTTGATATAAAATTTGAAGATAAATGATAAAGATAGAATTTTAGTGATTTTCTAAAATTAGGTGCTCAAGTTTGTCCTGAAATAGGGTAGTCTTAAGTAAAACTTTAATAACTAAACTTATACACCTCAAAACTTAGTGGAACTAAAGAGATTCAAAAGTATACTAATAAAGCTACAATATACTGAATTTCTAGATTAAAATGAGTTAAAATGAAATTTTAGTGTAATTTATAAAATAGGGTAGATTTGAGGGAAGTTAGGATAACTTAACAATTTTCAAGAGTTAGGAGCCCCATAGGCCATAAGAAGCCAATGGTTGAGTTATTGCTACAATTATTTATTAGAATGATGTGATTTTGGTATATGAATATACTGCTTCTGTTTACTGTGATTGGCTAGCTAGAAGCTAATAATGTCTATATATGGAAAGTTTCCTGTTTCAGCTGTTATATTGCCAGATTTCCGGCAGAATTATATGAATCATACACCATGAACATAAATTCCTCAAGCATATTCATTCATGAAAGTATGATCTAAGACATAATTAAGATTCCATTTTACTTGGGCCAACCCCTGAACAAATTTAAGGGGAATAAGTCGGTGGGAGAGTTGGGGAAAGTAAACCTAGTAATCCTATATAAGAATGAGTTCGGTCATAAAAAGCAGGCTATTACCTAGAGGTGAAAAAGACCATTCATCTCAAGGGGACCAAGTAAAGGAAGATAAGAGAAGCTGCACTTTGAGATCGGTCATGAAAAGTAGGCTATTACCCACTCTGGAGTTGTCATTGTTACCTGAGCGGACCTTATTTGACAGCAACTTCAGCCGTCTTTGAATCTTCTCGAACTATCTGGAGATAACACGGAAACAGGAGTCAGAATTTTAAATTCTCAATAGGATTCACTAAGAAATTTCATATGGTGTCATCATTATTATCTCCAACTATTTCGATTTATTATGAAAAAGGTGGACATGTTATATAAACTGTTTAATTTTATAGTTTGGAAACATATTATTCGAAGTAGAGTCCATTTTATTCATGCACTTGTCATTTGGGAGGGCCAATACACGATGAAGTCATGAATCATACTATGAATAATAACTGTAACGTATTAAAATATAATAACATCAATATACTAAAAACTTGAAATCTGTATCTGCCTTTACTTGTACTTGAATTTATGCAGGTATACATAATTTTCTTTTCTTTTCTTTCTTTGTCTTCCTTTACTTGTTATACATATTCCAGAGTACGATCGCCATGTCATACTCCCTCGGGGTGTGATCACCATGTCACATTCCTTAGGGGGTGGGATCATTATGTCATAATCCAGAGTATGATCGCCATGTCATACCCCATCAAAGCATGATCGCCATGTCACGTTCCTTCGGAATATAGACTCATTGTCATATCTTCATTAGTTGTCACACACAACAAAGTCTTATGAGAAAAACTTAGGTAGTTAGGTACAAGTTTAAAATCTTAAGTCTTAATCTATCTTGCAAGCTTTTAACCTCTATTGATGTTCTCGAGTTTGAGCTTAGGACCGACTTCTGAGATTGGATTAGGTCCGAATTTCGAGATTATATAAGCTCCAACTTCCGAGGTTATGTATGTAAGGTTAATGTTTTGATTCCCAACTTCCAGGGTTATGTTTGATCTCCGAGACTGATTCTGGACCGAGTTTCAAGGTTATATGTTTAACGAGATACCGAGTTTTGAAATTATGTGTATAAGAGTTTTAAAGTGTCCTAGTTCTCGAGTTCTGAGATTAGGATATAAGGTTTCATATTCTGGTGCCAACTTCCAAGTTTATGTTGAAGATCCTCGACTTCCGGGTTTAAGTATTTTAGTTTTCATATTCTTGTCCTTAACTTTTCGATTTCAAAGTATTATGTGTTGTGCGATTCCGATCTCCGACATTAATCAACAATTGGTCTTCCAAGACTTTTATGAAATGTGTTTCCTAAGTTCCAAGTTTCTGACATCAACTATACCTGATCTAGTTTTCTATTCATTAAGTTTCGAGTTCAACATTAAGTGTATCCGATCTAGTTCTCTACTTGCTAAGTTCCGAGTTCTGATATTAACTAAACTTAATCTAGTATTCATACATGTCAATATTAATGCACTATCATTTAGAACTATCACTAATTTCTGCAGGAGGTTACAAGATCCATAAAACATTCATCTTAATTCATTTAGGCCTGCATTTTGGATATGTTATAACTACATGTATCTAGTTTCCAATCCTTTTAGTCCCATCTCATTTTGATTTGTATAACTTAAGTTATTTGTATTTTATTCCAAACTGCCCTGTTTTTAGCCAGAATTGCACTCTTATGAGAGAAAATTCACCAAAAATAGAAATCTAGGTAAAATCATGCGAAATTTATATCAATAAAAAGATGACAGAGCAAGCTTTCAAATGAAATAAGTTTCATGTCATTTGAATGAGTATAATTTGAGATATAAACCCTGTAACTTAACCTTACTGGACCACCTGGTTTCAGCCTGGTTTGAACGTAAGTCAATTTCATTGAGGTTCTGGGAATAAATGGCAATGAATCTGACCCTGAAATTTTTATGGGATATTTCCTTACATGTTAGCTTTCAAATAACTTTGGGTTCACTCAATTTGAAATTGTGTAGGGTGAGTTACACTCTTCTCAACTCAAATTACCTAGATAAGAGTCCAGATTTCTAGGTCAAACTTCAAAATTCATAACTAATTCTATACTAATCCAATGCAGTATATTTTATATGTATGGAAAGCCCTGAATGTCTAGTTTCATATAAAAATGGATTTATTAAATTTAAACGACTGTAGGCAGATCCGTACACTTCGTCGTATGGACCATTGAGGGTAAAACCCTAACAGCTTCTTGAATTCTTCTTGGATTCATGTTTTCCTTAAATCAATCCATCCAATCTTCAATTCAAACTCACATATACACCTTAAACCAACCTTAATTCATCATCCCCACCCATCATAACATCAGAATCATGGATGAACAAGGGACCCTAGGCAGCCCCAATTCAAAGAAAAGAAGGAGAAAGTTGAGATTCCTACCTCAAATTGATATAGAAACTAGCTAGATTTGAGCTCTTGGTGTAGGAAGTGGGTGGAGCTTAGAGATTTGAGGAAGAGGAAGTGAGGAAGAAGAAGAATGAAGGGAGAGAAGTTGGCATGAAGGAGAAGCACGAAAATGAGGGGAGTTGGAGGGGATTTTAGAGTCTTAAAGCATGACAAATGAGTTGTGATTGGTGGAGGCTTGGATGGTATACATTGAGCCAAGTTTCTCCACTCTTTGGGCAGCCACTTGGTGCCACTTAGGTAGGGGGATGGTGGCTGAATTTTAGCCATCTTTCTAGGGTTTCTAGTGTAGAATTCTACTAGTCCGGTTCTAGTGATTTAAAATACTGAATCTCCACCGACTTCCTGCAAATCGGCAAAACAGTTTTGAAGAACTTTGTGAGGTTTTCTATATGTCTATTTTAATTCTTCTTAATCCTAATCTCTCTAATTAACTTCAAATCAACTCCTAGTTAACCTTTAATTAACTTTTAATTAACTTTACAAACTCAATAAAAATGAATAAATCGATTAACGGTGTAACTTAAATGTTTTGCAAATTTAGGGCCTTCTATTTTCTATTTTCCATGGCTAATGGCATTTTTGTAATTTTGAGCAAGTCTAGGGGCATCCCATGTCATTTTACATATGGATACCTCCGTGGTTCAATCAACTGAGGTTTAGGTTTCTATGTTTTCATTACGTGATTTTGTTTCGTTTAAAATCTTATTCTGCTGATTCTATTGATATAAGGACCTAAATATCATTTTTTAAAAAATTCAGGGGTAATTATAGAAAAGATCTTTAGGGTAAATATGTAATTACCAAAAGTTTTGGACAAAGTCGCAAATAATCAAAATTTGCCCACGGATGTATTCATTATTTCTTATTACGTTATATGGAGATGTTACATAACGCTCAAGTGTAGACCCATGCAAACACTCCAGGGATGACGGTACGTAATACCTAGATGTGTTAAGTAAATAAAGTTAAAGAAAGACAAGTGCACTTACATGATTGCATGATGTGCATCTGCATATGCATAAGTTATATTCTGTTTATTACTGTCATGAAACTACTTTCCTAATTGTTAACTGTGTGAATAAAATTAACCTACTTCAGGAGGATATTTTTGAACCTTCTAAAATGAAATTTATAGTTTATATGGCATTGGTCACTTTTTCTTAAATAAATCGAAGTAGCTAGAGATAGTGATGATGACACTATATGTGGTATTCTAGGAAATCCTACTGAGAATTTATAATTCTTACTCTTGTTCCTATGTTATCTCCAGGTAGCGTAGGAGATAGTGAAGATGGCCATCCTGGACAGAGTTGATTGAGATTGGAGGACGGCCAAAAGTTGCTATCAGATAAGGTCCGTATATGAGCAAATAATAACTCCTAAGTATGGTACTATGACTTAAGCATGGTATTGTGCTTGGGAGGATATTACAAACTTTGTTGTTCGAATTTATGAACCACTACCTTCTCACTCTATTAAGATTTTATCCTAATTTTTTTTTAAAAAAATACCACTCATTTTCACTCTTATTCTCACTCAGTCTCTCTTTTTTTTTCTCTCTCTCTCTCTCTCTCTCTTTCTCTCTTTCTCTCTATCTTTGTCTCTCTTTTTCTCTCTTTCTCTCTCTCTCTCTCTCTTTCTCTCTCTCTATCTTTGTCTCTCTATCTCTCTTTGTCTCTCTCCCCATGTCCTTAATTATAATTATATAAAAAAAAAGCACTTCTATATTTATCGCATTCAACCAGGTTAATGAATTTTAATTTTGATAAAAAGTATTTGTACAATTGTATATCCAAATACAAAACTTTTTTCTGCTTCTACATGTAGTTCTACTTATATTTCTAATTTTGAAGAAATACTTCTCCTAAAGTTTTAACCAAAATGTGCCTATATTAAAAATTAACTCTTATTCCACTTTTTTAAAAGCTAAGTATTACTAATTTTAAAAAGAGTGGTAAATTAACTATTCCTACAAGCACTTTTTTCTAAAATTGTATTAAAATGTACTTAAAAACTTATAAAAGCACTTTTTAAAAAGTACTTTTTTCTTAAAAAAAAAATCCAAATGCACTCTTAATGAATTTGGGGTTGATTGTATATTTTGTAAACAAATACAGTGGAGTGTTATTTTTTGATATCTCAAGGGTATTAAGTGTACTTTATTCTAATAATTAACCTTCATATTTAGTCTTTTAAGCCTCTTTATGTTTAATTGATTGATATCGGACACATCTTATGAGTTTGGACTCCAATTGGACCTAATTATATTTCTTTAGCATGATTGAAAATTTTTCAGTTTTACCCTCGAAGTCAAAACAAAGATGTTGTGGCTGGTGAGCAAAGTACACTAATTGGGCTGTAAATGTTCGATTGAGGTGAAACCAATGTTGTTTGAATGATAAAACATAAAGCTTCAATTTATATGCAAACAACATGTCCAAAAGACAAAGTCTTGATGAAGTTATTTTCTACTAAAGCTAGATGATGGATCTAGAGGGCTGTGAAGATTGATTTGAGCATAAATCTCTTATCCTAACCCAAATTATGCACACTAAGTATCCAACTAAAGATAAAAGACCAAGTATAGGCTAGGATTACATTTAGATTGGGAAAAATAGATGTGGATATTCAAAGTTTAGGTCGCAAGTTTCATAGGAGGTTTTCCAATCGTTATAGTTTTAGATTTTTAGGAGTTCTTGAGTAGTAAGTTTTTTCTCATTTTCTTTCTTTCTATTATCTTGTGTTCATTGCTCTTATGAAGTTCTAATTTTATTTAATCAATCAAAGGATTCTTGAAGAGATTGCATTTTGATCTTAAGAGCTTGTTTTTATTAAATTTGAATTTCTATTGGTGTTTCTTTTCTTCTTCTTCTTCATCTTCTCCTTTACTTAATCTTGAATGACATCAATATAGATTTCTATTTGTGTGTGGATCCAATTGAATCCTTGTTTTTTTTTATTAAGATTTGTGATAAGGTTTTGATTAGTTGATTAATTGATCTTAATTTTATCACATCAGTTTAAGAGATTAGATTTGACTGTGAATCTAGGCTAATTGCATTCTTGATCTCAAGCTAACATAGGTTTAAATAGGTTATGCAATTACAAATCTTTTATTTCATTTGTTAGTTGAATCCTAGGTAATCATCTAGTAGTGAATGCTAGATTTGTTGCAAAGATCCTAGTCAAATTGAAATCAACCACATTAATCAAGATTTCATACAAGTTTAGTGGTTGGTGGTAGATTCAATGCAATCTCTTATAATTTTCTTAGATTGGTTGTTGTAATCATTGATTTTTATTTTTTTAAAATTATTTAATTTACATTCATTATCATTAAACGCCTTATCTTCGATCTTGATTTACTTGGATTTGAATCTATGATCCTTGAAACTTGGTTTGTTCCTTGTTCTATAAGTAATTATAATAACTAGATTTTATTTGTAATTTGAGTGAGCTCGTAACTCATGTAACATGAAGCCAAAGGCCATATGTCTCTTGATACAGCAATTTATAGGGTGCCCTTTCTAGAAGGCTGAGGTAGAGGTTGTGATAGAGTGATGTAAAAGTAGAGAGCTACTTTATATGGTAAACGTAACTCAACCTTCTAGAGCTTGAGATGAAGATATGACTGAGGTGATTATAGTATTATAGTGATAAGGGTAGTTTACTGATTTATAGAGAACCTTGTAGGTTTGATTATAGTATCTAAGTATAATGTCCAACTCACTCAATTTACACATCATGCTCCACATGTAGTACTTAATGAGAGTATAATGTAGGGTTGGTAGATCCTTTACAGTTCCCTTGCCCCTATTAAGATGATGACATATGTAGAGAACATAGATGCTGTTGGGAGAACTAAAGCTAGAAAATTGGAAAATAATATTTTTGAGAGGTAAGGAAACTAAATTAAAGGTTTTTTTTGCCTATTGGTAGTGCTAGTTCTGGTGGAGGATCTGGGTTTTAGAATCATCAGGAAGTGCCTTAAACAAGTTCAATTATTGCTAGGCCTCCCATAGGTCGTATTGTTTCATCGAAAACTAGCCAAACTAGTGCATTACAAAAGAGTTCATACGGTCTAGGAAAATCTAGCCAGGGCAGACCTCGTTGTTAGAGTTATCGTAGACATAATTGTAAGCTCCAATGCTTACCTGAAACAGTCTCTCTGCATTAAACATTTCAAGTTTTAAAGGTTTTGATGGATATCAAATAAAGCTTTAAGTAAATCTCTTAAACTACAAACGATTTGTTAAACACATTTTTATATGTGTAAAACAACATGCTTTAAAGCTAAAATTGTTTTTTGTATAAATCAAAGTGTCAAGTGCATGGTACATTTTTCGAATGAGATTATATTGGATATATCGCTTTGTATCCTATATGTTTACTCACTTAGGAACAAAATAGAAAGTTTAGAAGGATAGTGATAATATACCAGAAAGGAAAAGCATGCCACAAGAAGGGCCACATCTCATTAAGAAAGATGACTTAATCCAGAAGGGTGAATTCTCATGAAGTATTTCACCGCTAAAGCTTTTTTTGTACACTTCATTAAGAAGTTCAAAATTTCAAAAATGATGTGACAAGTTGCAAAAAAAGCGCCAACAAGCCTAAAAAGTTGGTGAAGATTTCAAATGGCTACTTTCTCCCGTCTATGTCATCCAAACTTGTTCAAGAAGAAAGTTGCACCCTCTCTTTCCAGTTATAGACTAGTGGATCATAGTAGCACAAGGCTCAAGATTTGCAAGCTTCAACAGTAATATCTCAAGTCTATATAAAGCTGGAACTCGAAGAAGACGATAAAGACGCTGTTCAAATTTTCAAATTAGCAACTATTTCATATCTTTATCCTTCTCGACTTTCTAATTTTCTAGAAAGTTACTCATTGTAACTTCTGTTGTAAAACCTTCTCTATAAGAATGTAATAGATAACATTCTCAGTTTGAAAATATAGAGAAGTCATTCATTGTGCCTCATTGATTTATGTTCTATATAAGAAGCTTAGTATGAGTGTAAACACAAAACCTTCAAATATCTCTTGTAAACAGACTCATTAGTGGTCATTGTGAGCATGGAAAGGCTAGGAAAGTTACTACTCGTTTAGCTTGGAGAGGCTTGGCAAAGACTAATTAGCTATAAAGCTTGTAGAGGCTAGAGAAAGACTACTCAGTTGTAAAGCCTAGAGAGGCTTGAAAAAAGAAAACTCTTAGTATAAAAAAATCTCAACGAAGAGTTGGGGACTGGACGTAGGCATTGTTCTAGCCAAACCAGGATAAATCCTTCTATGTGATCCTTTTATCTTTCCTTTATTCACTAGTAGTATTTATTTTATTCTTAGATTTGTGCAACTTTCAAATAATTGAATTATTCTTTATAAAAAAAAATATATTTTTCTATCTAACAACTGCTTTCGCATTCCAAGTCTAGAACTTGAGAAAGTTACTTTATAAAAATTTTCAGGTTTAAGAAAATTTTGTAAAGACATGATTCAACCCCCTTTTTGTGTTATCTCTTCCAACAATTGACATCAGAGCCTAACTCTGGGGTTGAGCTTTCTAACGGTTATAGAAGTCAAAGATCCTGTCAAATGGATCAACAAATAAATCACAATGCAGTAGGCACTCCATAAATCGTCCTCCTTACTTTAATTGTGAAGATTATCCATATTAGAAGGATAGAATGAGACTCTTCATTGAGTCCATAAGTCTAGATATGTTGGAGATAATAGAAAATTGTGACTATATACCCATAGTTGAACAACCAGGATCTCAAGTAGTTACTGATCTAGAGCAACCTCCACCTGTTGTAGTCAGAACAATTCCTAGAAATGAGCACAAAACCAAAGTTCAAATGAATGCTAAGGCAAAGTACCTTCTCACATGTTCCTTGAACAACAGTGAATATGACAAAATCATATCTTGTGATTTAGCCAAGGAAATCTAGATAGACTTCAAGTGATTCATGAAGGAACGAATCAGGTCAAAGAAACCAAGATTAGCATGTTAGTTCATTAATATGAAATATTCAAAATGTTAGAGCATGAGAATATTTATGAAATGACAACTAGATTTATGCATATCATAAATCAGCCGAAGGCTTTAGGCAAAAGGTACACCAATGCAGAAATGGTGAGAAAGATTCTGAGGAGTCTTTCAAAGGCTTTGTGTACAAAAGTCACGGCTATTCAAGAAGCTAAGGACCTGAATGTGCTCAGCTTAGATACTCTCATTGGGTCATTAAAGACTCATGAAATTGAGCTAAATGAAGTCTTTGATGAGGCCGCTAAGAAGGGAAAATCTATTGCTTTGAAGTCCACCTAGAAAGGACTCAGTCTTCCAAAGCCATGAAAGTCTCAGAAGAATCTGAAGAAGAAGAAGATGATGATGATGATAATGATGAAATTGCTCACTTAGCAAGGAAGATCTCAAAAGCATTGATTAAAAGGAAGAAAAGAACCTTGTTCCTAAGAAAGACAAAAAGTGCAAGGCTAAGCAAGATGAGATCATCTGCTTTGAATGCAAGGAACCTAGACATGTTAGATCTAAATGTCCCAGACTGAAGAAAGCCTCGAGAAAGAAGACTACAAAGAAGAAGGCTATGATGGCTACATGTGAGGATCTGGATGAAGAACAAGAGAATGCTGAATCACAAAGTGAAGAAGAAATTGTAGCAAATCTCTGCTTCATGGCTGACATCATATTAGAAGAAGAAATTGAGGTATCTGATTCTGAACTTGAATCTTCATTTGAAAAACTTCAAAAATCCTATGATGATTTCCTAGATAATTCTTAGTTACTTGCTTCCCACTATGCCTCTTTGAAAAACAAAATTTTAAAAAACTATCTTTAGATTGTGAAAAACTCAAGACTGAGAATGAGAAGTTAGAAAAAAGAAATACTGATCTTTTAAAAGAAAATGACACCCTTCAGAAAGATGTTAATACCTTAAAAACTAAAGTTTCCAAAGACAATCAAAATGCTTCCACTAATATTTTTAAACTTCAGAACTTAGTTAAACTTCTCAAATCTGATCTTGAAAGAATGGTAAATGGCTCGAAAAATCTCGATCTTATGCTTGGAGGCCAAAAACCATATCTTGACAAAATAGGATTAGGATATATGGAAGAAGAAAATGAGGTTTCATCCAAAGATCCATAGTCTAAGATTCCCGCATGCATATACTATTTCAGAAAGGGACACTCTTCTGAAAGATGCTTCTCCTGAAGGAAAGCCAAACAAAAAGTAAAAAAGCCCAAAAACACTACTAACATAACAGGACCTAAGAAGATATGGGTACCTAAAGTTAAAATTGCTTCTGATGCAGGTGTGTCTTAAATCAATACACCAAAGGGAAAAGAAGTGGTATTTGGACAATGGGTACTCCAGACACATGGTTGGAAATAAATCCTGATTCAGAAACTTCAGACCCAAGGATGGTGGAATAGTAAAATTTGCCGACGGGTTCAAATCCAAAGTCATTGGTATAGGTAATGTTGGTAAGAACAATTCCAATCTAATAAATGATGATATATTAGTGGAAGGGTTAACTCTCAACCTTCTGCGCACTAGTCAATTTTGTGACCAAGGCTACAAAGTTGTGTTTAAACCTTCGTATTATTAAAGATTCCACTACTGATAAGATCATTCTTACTACTAAAAGGCATAATAATACTTATGTATTATATCTAGATGATCTTCTAGATCAAAATGTAAAATGCTTAGCTTTCTTCATGGATGAAAAGTGGCTATGGCACAAGAAGTTTGGTCATGCTCATATGAAGTTGATTTTTGATATTTCTTAGAAGGAGCTAGTCAATGGCTTGCCTAAAATCAATTTTGAAAATGACTCATGTTGTGAGTTCTGTCTCAAAGGCAAACAGACCAAAAGTTCTTTCCATAGCAAAAATGTAGTTTTAACTACTAGACTGCTTTAGCTTTTACATCTTGATCTTTTTAGACCAACTAGAACTTCTAGCTAGGTGGCAAGAAATATGGTCTAATCATTGTGGATGATTATTCAAAATTCACATAGGTTATATTCGTGATCCATAACGATGAAGCTTGTGAGGCCTTCAAATCTTTCTAAAAAAGAATTCAAAATGAAAAAAGGTTTCTGTATCACTTCCATCAGATCATATCATGGTGGAGAATTTGAAAATCATTCTTTTGAAAACTTTTGTAATGAAAATGGCATCTCTCGTAACTTCTCTTCTCCTAGAACTCCTCAGCAGAATGGGGCAATGGAAAGGAAGAACAGATCGTTGTAAGAAATGGCCAAAATTATGCTCCTTGAAAGTGGTTTATCAAAAGGCTTTTGGGCAAAAGTAGTTAACACTGCTTGCTATATTCAAAACTGTATTTTCTTAAGGCCTATTCTTAAGAAAACTCCCTATGAACTATGGAAGGGAAGAAAACCCAACATTTTTTATTTTCATGTCTTTGGATCCGAATATTTTATACTTAATACCAAAGACAAACTTTCAAAGTTTGATCCTAAATCTGATCCTGCAATCTTCCTATGATACTCTTCTATGTCAAAAGCTTACAGGTTGTTCAACAAGAAGACTTAAGCTGTGGAAGAAACAATTCATATAAGCTTCATGGAAAAGAAAAATGACCTGAAGTAAAAGGTTGTAGATCTAGAAGAAGAAATGGAAAATATGTCATTAAATGACAATTCTCAGAATCAGTAGAACCTTCAAATTGCCACTAGTAATGATAATGATGATGTTTCTGAACTTCTTTCTCATCAACATATTTCTAATGGTTATTTTGAAGAACCATAAGGTACCCCTCTGAAGTGAAGATATACTGGTATACGAGACTTGAGAGTTGGCTCTCAAAATCAAATTATCGGTGAACCTTCTCAAGGAATTAGAACAAGATCTTCACTCAGAAGCGAATCCAATCTTGCTCCTATCTCTGAAATTCAACCAGAAAGTATTGATGCAGTCTTAACAGATCACAACTAGATTGAAGCAATGAAAGAGGAATTATCACAGTTTGAGAAGAGCAAAGTCTAGACTTTAGTCCCACTACCAAAAGGACAAAATGTAACATCCCTACTTTCATAAATAGAACGTAATAGAAACTTTGAATTATTTCCCTTAGGCAGTGGAAGAATTCCTCAGGTAGCGTTATGCCATAACGATCTTCACGCTCAGAATTATAGGGTAGTGTAACACTGCCGTTGAAAATATGGCACTGCCATATGTTAAAAATTAGGAAATGACAAAAGTGCTCCTATAAATTTTTGTTAATTGCAATGATGCCCAAAAATTTTAGAAATTATATTTTGACCCCAAAGACTTATTCCCACAATAACCCTAGAACTTTTCATGAAATGACCTTTATGTTGCCACATATGTAGAATTAGTGTAACACCCTAGTAGTTCCATTCTATGCTTAAGTCATATTGTGGAATTACTAGTTGCTACTTTTGCTCGCAGAACTATCATTACCTTTTAGAAATTACTTTATACCGAAAATAGGGGTAAAATTTTTTTCTACAAAACAAGTAAACCATTTTTGAAATCGAGAGCCATGAGCGCATCGTGAACATATAAAGTAACACCGCTATCCCATACATATATTGCATTTAACAAGCATAGAGACCATAAGAGTAACCACAATTCTTAGAATAATGTAACATTCATTCCACGGCCAACCATGATAATACAATAAGAGTCGTACCAGTTCATACATAAGATAATAATGGGTCCGAGTATCTATCATTACTCTACACAAAGCCTACCAATACATAATAAAAGGAAATACATAAGAGAATCCTACTACCCAAGCATGCCATAACGGAATGATAACCCTATAACTACTACCAAAGGGGCTATCCTGCGTCTTTAAACTCAGCATGCGATCGTCACATCAAGCATCTGGCGGGAGGAAACCGTTCCCATATCCAGGAGAAGTACTACCACGTCCCTCCTCGAGCACGTCCTGCGCCCACGATACAGTAGGCGATGCGAATGAACCTTGTGAACCCGGGGGTGAAAATGGGCCAGCGGATGAAGCGGAAGAATCGGAAGATGAGCCCGAATCGCGAGGCTACGGCGAGCCCAGCGGTGAGAACCCCAGAATGAGTCGGATAGATGGGCGCCGGATGGATCGGTCTCCACATGGAAGCTTCGGATAAGGCGGCTCAGGGATCGGAATCGATGAAATAGTCGAGTCAAGCGGGTATCAAGAGTCAGTCTCATCATCATCGTGGGTATCTCGGTGGCTGAAAGTAGGGCGAATGTCATCCATAGTAACCTCGCCAAATGGCGATCACGGTCGGAAAAATGGGCTCATCGGAGTGCAGGCGAGTGGTATGCGTGGAAGATGTAGACCCTCATTCTTTGGCTTCGCCCGGCGGTATTTGGCGTTCAAACAGGGTCAAAGCGCCAACGCCACACAGGGAACTCAATGTAGATCACCGTGCCGCGGCGTGACATCCTCGAAGGCGACACGGAAATGTAGGAATGAGAAATACTAAATTTCTCGATGGGATCGCTGACTAGACAAACCACAGTGTCATCGTCATCGTCCCGACCACTTGGGTTTAATTACAAAAGCGGTGGGCGGATATAAGTTCAATTTTTAATGGTTTGAAAACTTAAACCCCGAGCGGGTTGCTTTAAACTTAACATCATAAACGCACATCATCATGACTAACATCCGTGCTAAAACATAGAATAACATCCATAATGCAAATGGGCCATATACTTTCATGCAAAGACACGCATCATCACAGAGATGTAACCATGGTCATACTTAGACTTTACTTTCATTTTTAGCACATGCTTAACATTCTTTACTTTCCTTTGAAATAGACTGCTTTTGGACATGAGCTCATTAAGTGACGTCGTCCACGGTACTAACCAAATCGGGCCGAGCCGATATTGGTTACCTCTAAGTTGGAGGGTCCTCCAAAACACCCTTGCCTCCCTCATAGAGGTTCCTTGTGGATCGTAGTCTCTCACTTCCCTACTCAAGTGATTGAAGGTCACGTCCCATTGATTCTTTTCTTATCTTTATACTTTACATGCATAACTCCTTGACTAGGCATGCAATGATATGATAAGTCCATAATTTTGGAAATCCGGCATAGCAGCTAGGCCAGGAGCTTCCCCAAATGCCAATCATCGACATTCAACCAATAGTTCATCATATCTATATCATATCATCACACTTATCATTCAATCATGAGACAAAGCTCAATCAATCTCATCATTTCATCATGCCAAGTGGCATCACACATTCATACCTAAAGGGGTTTATAGTTGTGTTGTTCTTTGTGAAGAATATTATGAATCATCACATGATTTCCCATGATAGAATCACATAGTTAGGATATGTGTTTATAGTCTTTTAGTTACTTGGTCCTTGGATGAAAGTATGCTTTACTTAAGTACATGTCTTATGAAACATTGTTCAAATTAATTAAATTATGTGATTATTTCCTTTCCTTGAGATAAGCACTTAGTGATTCAGGTTCAAGTGGTATGCTTAGAGGCCACTAATCATATTACATTTCCCAAGGAGTTCGAGATCCCTCTAATCCAGGGTCATAACATAACCACATCATGAACTCAACAACACAATGTGTTCACTAATCACCAAGGGTGACTTTTAACTTAGTCAAGTTGCAAAAGTTTTAAACTTTTACTAATAACATACCAAGGTTTGCCTTAAACATTATTAAAGTTGTCATTCTTTATAAATTAGTCATAAAGTCTTATTCTTTATGAAAGTAAGTGCCTTTGACATTAAGCTCTTATCTTAAGATTGGATTTTTATGAAATAATGATACAAGCTACTAGCTTTTTGAATAAAAAGTCTTGTTCTTTATAAAGTTAACACCTTTTGCATTAGTTGGGTTCAAAGTCTAAACTTTATGAATGAAATGTTATAGAACAACATTTTTATAACTTAATGATCTCATTCTTGAATAAAGTTTGAAACTTTGTGAAAGGTCTTTTCTTTAAGGTTTGATTTCTAAAGCCTAAAGTGACAAGATATCGTTTTTTTCTAACTCAAAAAGTTTAGACTTTCACATGTATTCTTATCTTCAAAACAAAACAAAATAAAACTTTATGGAAGCTTAAAGTTATCGCACTTTGAAGAAATCATGAAGCAAACTTTTTAAAGTCTAAAACTTTGAGAAGGTTCATAGTCTTATCAAATCATGGAAACATAGAAAGGTGAAGCTTTTCTAATCATTCACTCATCATAAAGAGAAAGGAACAACTTTAAGCTAGAGATCAAATAAGAACATAGGTTTCCAAAGAAGAAACTTAAGAACACATGAAGAACATCAAGAACATATTTTCTAAAAGAGAAACTTAAGAACACATGAAGAACATCAAGAACATATTTTTCCAAAAGAGGAAACTTAAGAACACATGAAGAACATCAAAAACATATTTTTCCAAAAGATGAAACTTAAGAACACATGAAGAACATCAAGAACATATTTTGCTAAAAGAGAAACTTAAGAACACATGAAGAATATGAAGGATTTTCTTAAGTTTTTACTTAGAGATCTTAGTCATGAAAAAACCAAGCTCCAAGCTTTCTTGAGCAAACAAAATAAAAAAAAAAAAAAAAGATGAAGATCACTACCTTTCTTAGAAATGGTGCAAAAACAAGAAAAGAAGAAGAAGATGATGACTCCTCTTGATGATGAAGGTGGCGGTTTGAATGAGCAAGGAGAGAACTCTTGAGTTCTCTTGAAAATGAGTCTTGTAGTGTTTTGATCTTGTCTCCAAAGACCCAGATGTGATCTTTGAAGGGCTTAGTGAGGAAGGTTTGGTTATGGAGGTGGAAAATGATGAAGAAGATGAAGATGAAGAAGAAGAAGGAATGTAGAGAGAGGTTGGAGAGTTTGAGAACTTTAGAGAGAAATGAGAAGTTCAAAATGAAGTGAATATGTGTGTGTGTGTGAGAAAGTGGCGTCCTACATTAAGGGAGGGGGAGTGAGATATTTTGCTTAATTTTGTGTTAATTAGTGATTAAGGGGACAAATGGGATGATGGGGAGACAAAGCATGGTCAAACTCTTACATAAAGTAATCTTGTCTAATGCTTTTTGCTTTTATGACATCACTCTCTACTTTATTGTCTAGTTGACTAAATTTGAATTTAATCATGTGATTAAGTGCTCATACAACTTAATTAAGGTGATTAAGCAAGAATTAGTGATTAACACACAAGAACATGATTAACAAAAATTAATCTCACGATTAAGCTTAATTAACCTTAATTAAACTCGAGTAAGTTAATTAAGGGCGATTAGTGCTTAATTAAGCTATAAGGCTCTGACTTGCTTAATTAGAGATTATCTAATCTCGATTAAGCATTCTCTTGACTCTTCTCATCCGAGTCAACCCTTTAATTAAGCCTTAATCTCATAATTTCTCATTAAGTGCCTAATTACTCCGAGTTACTGAGGTAATTTAGCACAACATGAAATTGAGGATGTTACAATTAGCAAAATGAGATTTTAAATAGAGCAAAATCATATGGTGAAACCGTAGAAGTTTAAATCTCTGCTAATTGGGCCATGGAGGCCGTCTGGTGTGAAATGACGTGGGGTGTCCCTGGACTTGCTCAAAATTATGAAAATGTCATTAGTTACAGAAAACAGAAAACAAAAAGGCTCTGAATGTGCTAAAATGTCTAATTTACGCCGTTAATCTATTTATTCGGTTTCAATAGTAAGTAAGGGCAATTAGAAATTAATTAGATGTTAATTAGAGAGATTAGGATTAAGAAGAATTAAAATAGAAACATATAAAACCTCACAAAATTCTTTAAAACTGTTCTACCGACTTGAAGGAAATCGGTAGAATTTTGGTATTTTAAACCATCGGAACCGAAACAACTGAATTCCATATATGAAGACCTAAATTATGAGGCTGAAAATTCAGCCACCTAGCCCTTGGATTGTGGCGCCACATGCTTCAACAATGGGTGGAGAAACTTGGTCATTTTGCCACCACCCATTTCAAGAGCCAATCAACACTTAGCAAACCAACCACTTTATTAAGCTTGGATCAAATTTTATTTCTCCTCTCCTTCAAGGCAGATTGCGCCCTCTCCCTTCCCTTCCAGCCTCCTTCATCTCTTCTCCCTTCAATCTACTCCATCAACCTTCAAGCTTTGATAAGATTCCATCTATCTAAACTCAAAATCTAGCAAGATCACATTCAAAGGAGGTAGAGATTCAACCCCTTTTCTTGTTTTCTTGGTTATGGAAGCTGTTTGGGTTTTAATTTCTATCACTTCTTGATGTGATATTTGGAGGTATATTGTAACATCCCCATATAACGTAATAAGAAATAATAAATATGTCCGTGGGCAAATTTTGATTATTTGCGACTTTGCCCAAAACTTTTGGTAATTACATATTTACCCTAAAGATCTTTTCCATAAGTACCCCTGAACTTTTTAGAAAATGACATTTAGGTCTCTATATCAATAGAATCAGTAGAATAGGATTTTAAACGAAGCAGAATCACATAGCGAACACGTAGAAACCTAAACCTCGGCTGATTGAACCATGGAGGTATCCCTATGTGAAATGACATGGGATGCCCTTCGACTTGCTCAAAATTACGGAAGTGCCATTAGTTATGAAAACCAGGTAGAAAATACTAAAGAATTTACAAAAAAAATTAGAAACGCAACAGTTCTAAAGGAATTGTGCGACTGATTTACACTATTTATCAATTTATTAGAAAAATAAGAGTAATTAGGAGTGAATTATAAATATTAGAGCTAAGGGAAATTTAGTTGTCATGCAAGAAATTATGAGAAATTATTTAGTATAACGTTTGGAATTACAATACATTTAATTTATGTTATTAATCGATTTTATCGGATAAGTAAGATTAGTTAGAAATTAATTTGAGATTAATTAGGATTTAATTAAGTGTTAATTAGAAGGATTAAGTTTAGAAAAGATTAAGATAGATACCTAGGAATTCTTACAAAACTATTCAATAATAATTTGTCGGTTTGAAGGAAATCGACAAAGATTCGGTATTTTAAACTGCCGGAGCCGAATAAGTAGAATTGTGCATCGAAAACCCTAACATGAGTGGCCAAGATTTAGCCATTCCTCCCCCCATGTAAGGTGCCAATTTGCTGCCCAATTTGTGAAGGGAAGTGGCCAAGTTTCCACTACCCAAGCCACCAACCACACCATGACTTAAACACCACAAAATTTAACTAACTTCTAATCTCTTTCCTCGATATTTTTGACCCCATTAGCAACTGCCTCTTCTCAATTCTTTCTTGATTCTTCTCCTCCCTCACTTCACCTTGCTTCTACCTTCAAGCTCCATCCCTCTTCCATACTAAGAACTTGCATCTAGCCAACATCTACAATAATCTAGAGGGAGGATTTCATGAACTTTTCTTGAGTTTTGTTGATGTTGGGACTGATTAATATTCTTATTCCTCTCCTTGTTATGATGATATATGTTGGTTATATGATTGGTTATGGCTGATGTAATGAAGACACTTTTGGTTAGGGGTGAAGAATTAAGAAAATCTCAAGAAAGAGATGAAATAGAATTGGCTAGGATGAAAAATCCTACGGTGGTCCATACGGTGGAGTGTACAGCTCCTCGTACAATTGTTTAAATTTGATAAATCCATTTTTATATGAAATTAGACATTTAGGGCTTTCTATACATATATAATATAAGGCCATTGGATTAGTATTGAGAGAGATATGAATTTTGGAAGTTTGACCTAGGTTTTTGAGTTTGATTCTAGGCAGACTAGGTTGTTCAGGGTAAAACTTGCCCCATATGACTTGGAATTGAATGAAACTAATTGTGTTAGAAAGCTTACATATAGGATAACATCCCATAAAAATTTCAGAGTTAGATATGGTCCTGTTTACTCCCAGTGGTTCGAAGAATTTGCCCTATGTCCAAACAAGGCCAAAATAGGGCAATTTAGGAAAGTCAAATTTTGGGGCTTATAATTCAAGCTCTACTAAAGCAAATAAAATGGAACTTATTGCAAATGAAATATTGTCCTGTTATATTTAATATGATACTAATTTCGAATGATTTGAACTGGTTTTCGATTTTTAGTAGATTTTTACTTCTAAGTGTATAATTCTGGCTAGCTACAGGGCAGACCGAGATAAAACTTAAATAACTTGAGCTTCATTTATCAAAATTAGATGGGACCAAAGAGGTTAGAAAATAGACACATAACATTCTAACATATCCAAAATTTAGGTCCAGATGAGTTAAATAGAAATTGTGGCCTAATTTACAAAAATCGGGTTAAATGAAAATGTTGAGACAGCAACCATGTTTTAAATGCAATAATTATGTCCATGAATTTGATATTTGAATTGTGAATGAAGTGTTATAATTTCTTTGAAGAATTGTTTTCCTGAGTACTAGCACTATTCACGGGGAAGCGGAGTCGATCCGTTATGCTGTCGAATTTTCGGTAGAATTGTAAGGAGGTTATAAGTATTTATGTGTTAAGAATATGTATGTGGAAATTATGTATGCAAGGATATATGAAAGTAAATGATGAAGCATATGTATGAGTGCATTCAACATGTCTATGCATGATTATGTATGGGAATAAAAGGACATGAACATATTAAATGTCGATCCCTTCACTTGGAGGCAGTTATGAGATCCCTCGTTGTAAAGGCAGTTAAATAAGATAAGATTGGGTCCCTTCACTTAGAGGCAGTTATTTGGGTCCCCCCAGGTGAAGGCAGTTAAAAGGTAATGAGGTGGGTTCCTTCACTCGGAGGCAGTTGTACATTGGGTCCCTCCCTGTGAAGGCAGCTAAAACTTTTGGGTCCCTCTATGTTAGAGGCAGTTGGTCAACTGAGTCTCTCCGACCTAGAGGCACGTGGGTCCCCTTGCGGGTCAGTATTGTGTGACGACGGTCACGAGTTGAGTTCACTCCTAGATCAGACTATTCAAGAACAGTAAAGACAAAAGATTAAAACATATGCAAGCACCCTAGGGACGATGATATATAACGCTTAGGTGTGCAAAGAAAAGAAAGCAAAGAAAGTTAAAGAAAAATACCAGTGCATTTGCATGAATTCAAGTATGAGTATTTGCATAATTATATCCCATGTTTTATTGATACTGAGACTGTTCTATCTACTTATGCTATGATTATTATTCTAAATATGAAATATTGCCAATGTGACTCAAGTGCGTGAATAAAATGAACTCTACTTTGGACAATATATTTTCAAACTATAAAACTGAATAGTCTATTCAACATGCTCACATTTTTCATAATAAACTGAAGCAGTTGGAGATAATAATAATGACATAGCACATGGTAGTTTAATGAATCCTACTGAGAATTTATAATTCTCACTTCTATGTTTATTTTTGTGTTATCTACAGATAGTTCAGAAGTTCCGAAGAAGGTCCTCCGAGGCGGAGTTGACTAGTAAGATTGAAGGTGGCCAAAGATTGCTGCTAGATATGGTCCGATTAAGTGACAATAACATCTCCTAGGTGAGGTATTATGACTTAAGCATAGTACCATACTTGGGAGGATGTTACATATATGATGATTATTGGTTAGTTTGATGACTATTGTTGTGATTAGGATTGAAATTGGTATGAAAGAACTTGAAGATAGAGAGAATCCAAGAAGCTGTTAGGGTTTTTCCCTCGATGGTCCGTACGGCGGAGAATACGGCTCCGTCTACAGCCATTTAAATTTGATGAATCCATTTTTATATGAAACTAGACATTCAGGGCTTTCCATACATATAAAATATAAGGCCATTGGATTAGTATAGAATTAGTTATGAATTTTTGAAATTTGACCTAGAATCTTGGATTCTCATCTGGGCAGTATGAGTTGAGAAGGGTGTAACTCACCCTACACAACTCTAAATTGAGTGAAGCCAGTTCTGTTTGAAAGCTAACATATAAGAAACATTTCATTAAAATTTCAGTGTCAGATTCATTGTCATTTATTCTAGCACATCAATGAAGTTACCTTAAGTCTAAATTGGGCTGGAACAAGGTAGTTCAGTAGGGTCAAGTTATGGGACTTATATCTTAAAATATACTCATGAAAATGATATTCAAATTCTTTCATTTGAAAGCTTGTCCTATTATATTTAATATGATACCAATTTCATATGATATGAACTAGTTTTCGATTTTTAGTGAATTTTTACTTTTAAGTGTGTAATTCTAGCCAGCTACAGGGCAGGCCGAGATGAAACTTAAATATCTTGAACTACATTTATCAAAATTAGATGGGACCAAATGGGTTAGAAAATAGACACACCACACTCCAACATATCCAAAATTTAGGTCTAAATGAGTTAAAATGAATTTATAGCCTAAGTTACAAAAATCGGGTTGAGTGAAAGTGCTAAGACAGTAACTATGCTTTAAATGCAACTAATGTTCCTATGAAATTGATGTTGAATTGTGAATGAAGTGTTGTGAATTTCCTATAAAATTGGTTGTCTGAGTATTGGCACTATTTATAGGGAAGTGGACATGTTCCGTTATGCTACTGAATTTTTGGTAGAAGCATATAAAATTATAATAGCTTATATTATGAAGATTTATGATATGAAGATGAATATTGTATGATGATATGATTATGTAATATTGAGATCCCTTCACTTGGAGGAAGTTATTTAGGTCCCTCCAGGTGAAGGCAGTTAAAAGATAAAGATATGGGTTCTTTCACTCAGAGGCAGTTGCATATTGGGTCCCTCCTTGTGAAGGCAGTTAAAACTTTTGGGTCCCTCTATGTTGGAGGAAGTTGGCCAACTGAGTCCTTCTGACCTAGAGGCACGTGGGTCCCCTTATGGGTCAGTACTGTGTGACGACGGTCACGAGTTGAGCTCGCTCCTAGATCAGACTACCTAAGGGCAGTAAAGACTAAAGATTAAAACATATGCAAGCACCCTAGGGACGGTGATACGTAACGCCTAGGTGTCCCAAGAAAAGAAACCAAAGAAACTTAAAGAAAAATACCAATGCATTTGCATGAATTCAAGTATGAGTATTTGCATAATTATATCCCATATTTTATTGATGCTGAGACTGTTCTATCTACTTATGCTATTATTATTATTCTAAATATGAAATATTGCCAATGTGACTTAAGTGCGTGAATAAAATGAACTCTGCTTCGGACATTATATTTTTAAACTATAAAACTGAACAATTTATTTAGCATGATCACCTTCTTCATAATAAATCGAAGCAGCTGGAGATAATAATGATGACATAACATAAGGTAGTTTAATGAATCCTACTGAGAATTTGTAATTTTCACTCCTATGTTTATTTCCGTATTATCTCCAGATAGTTTAGAAGTTCCGAAGAAGGTCCTCCGAGGCAGAGTTGACTAGTAAGATTGAAGGTGGCCGAAGGTTGCTGCCAGACAAGGTCCGATTAAGTGACAGTAACAACTCCTAGGTGAGGTATTATGACTTAAGCATAGTACCATACTTTAGAGGGTGTTACACAATATGTTATTGCGACTAAATGGGTGTTCAGAAACAAGCTTGATGAAAATAGAAAAATTATCAGAAATAAAGCAAGACTAGTGGCACAAGGTTATAATCAGCAAGAAGGCATTTATTATGATGAAACTTTTTCCCTTGTAGCAAGCTTGGAAGCAATCAGAGTGCTACTTGCTTATGCCACATATAAAGAATTTATGTTATTTTAATGGATGTAAAATATGCTTTTTTAAATGGTTTCATATCTGAGAAAGTTTATGTTAATTAACCTCCTGGTTTTGAAAATGAAAACTTTCCTCACCTTGTCTTTAAGGTTTCAAAAGCCCTATATGGTTTAAAGCAAGCTCCCAGAGCTTGGTATGATAGACTCAACTATTTTTTGATCAAAAATGGTTTTGTAAGAGGAAAAGTTGACACTACTTTATACATTTTTTATGACAAAAATGATTTTCTGATTGTTCAAATTTATGTTGATGATATTATTTTTGGAGCAACTAATCAAAATTTGTGCAAGAATTTCTCTAATCTTATATAGGGAGAATTTGAAATGAGTATGATGGGAGAATAGAAGGATAGAATCCTGATTCATCAAGAAAAATATGATAAGGATTTGCTTAGAAAGTTTGATATAGACAAGGTTAAGAGCATCAGTACTCCCATGCATCCTTCTCAAGTTCTAGAAGCTGACGAGGATGGTGAAAAGTTTCTGAAACTCTTTTCAAAGGTATGATTGGATCCTTACTGTATTTTAATGCTAGTAGACCTGACTTATAATTAAGTTTGGGAATTTGTGCAAGATTCCAATCCAACCCCAAACAATCACACTTGAATGCTGTTAAGAGAATTCGAATTCTGAGATATTTAGTTGGTACTACTAATGTTGGTCTCTAGTATGAGAAAGGTACTACTTGCAATGTTATAGGCTACTGTGATGCTGATTTTGTTGGAGACAAAGTTGAAAGAAAAAGCACTAGTGGTTGCTGTTGCTGTCTTGTGTAACACCCTAATAAACCCATACTACGCTTAAGTCGCATTACGGCGTTTTATTAGTCGTTACTTATGCTCGTGGAAAACTAAACTTCACTTGAAATTAAGTTACGTGGAAAATACGATAAGATTTTTCTCTTTTTTTTTTTTTGAAATACATCACAAGTGTTGTTTTGAAAAGTAAAGAGTTCTCGAGCAAGAAGATGCTAGAGAAAGAAATGGTCGATAAAATATATACCCCAAAATCGTAAAAACATGAGAAAGGTGAACAAATAATAATTCACAACATATCGTTGATTAAATAACTAACCATTACATTCACATGGGTTCATAATATAAATATATACATACATGTATATCAAAGATTACATCAGCCGAGCGCTCATGGTCCACGCCATGATCCAAATACTAGATACAAATCAAATCGACATTGTCCGTCACAAAAGAAAATGAATGAAGATGCGTAGCTATGGCGACTACAGTCCACATCAAAGATTGTCCGACATCCCACGCCATATGTCCGCCATAACGTGGGGGATCCATGATCCACTCCATCGGATGCATCATCGAGATCCGTGACGATACGAAGAATAACTAGGTGAGAAATGGAATTTTCAAGAGATTCGAACCCACACCTAAAAAGTGTCATTGTCATCGCTATTGTTCCCAATACTTTGGTTTTATTAATGAAAATTGAGCATTCATAATGTTTAGTTCTTAGGTTTTTGAAAAACATGAATATCCAAGCTTATTCAATTTTAACATAATCTCTAATCATTATAATAACATACATGACATAAGATAATCATATAAAAAATGCATGATCAGGCTATAAGCTTTTTTCTTAACTTCTTCCCCTTTAAGGGCTTGACCTTTCTCTTTTCTTTACTTGACCTTAATCTTATGTCTTTTTTTTTTTCTTTTCACCCACTAAACATAAGTGGTAATGAGCTCATACCGTGGTCATCACCACCATAGAATTTCTAGATTTACACTAGTCTGGGTCATGCCATACGCCTCATGTAAGCACCTATCCCCTATACTCACACTACCGGCCATACCTACGCCTCATATGAGTCATGGGTGAGGAGCTTACTTCGTCACCTTCCCTTTGAAGCGATCACGCCTAGTTTATTCTTCTCTTCTTATTAAGGCTTATGATGCAAAATTATTCTCGATTCTTTTCCACATTTGCGCTTTATGTTTCGCCTCCCAACGTATCCTTTATCAACCACCTCTGGCAAGCATGTGATCGCCTTATCCCCGCGTGTTTCATATTTATTAATCCTTCATGTATATCATTACAAGATCATATTATCAACATATCATATTCATATCATCATGATTTATTATAATATCGTCATCATATCATTATCATCCTTATCATCATCATAACACTATCATAATCATCATATCATATCATCATCACCATTATCATATCATCATCATGATCATCATCATATCATCACCATTATCATACCATCATCATCATGATCATCATCATGTCATATCATCACCATCATATCATTGTCATTATATATCGAATACACAGAGGCATACATATCAATGAAAGTCTTGCGAGCTCCAATTTAAGAAATTTGGCGCAGTTCTTTAATCGGCGCCGCTTTCAGATAAATTCTCTTGGGTAAGATAGGGCCATTTTCATCCATTATCCTTTTTGAAACTTTTAAGTTGAATTATGAAGATTTTCCAATACTTAATGTGAGGGTCTTAATGTTTTAAAGCTTATTTCTCATTTATCTTTAAATTTTACCATAACCAGTTTTTACTTTTACAGTGGGGCAGTAACTTCATAAATTCACCATAATTTTACCTTTTACTCTTTTGTTTCGAATTTTGGTTTGATGATGCTCCTGTGAGTCTATTTTTAAACAAAAGAAGCCCCACTCAAAAATTCATTTTGTAACTTGAGTTATGCACATTTTATTCTGACTGTTCAGACTTGAAAGTTCAACTCGGGTCTGTGGCTTGTCAACTCCACTGGGAACTCCTCACATGAAATCTGACAAAACTGTTTTATGGGGGTGTTCCTCTATGTCTTAGCTTTCTAACAAATTTGGTCCCACTCAAAAATGACTTTTGTAGCTCGACTTATAAGGTTTTTAATGAAGACTGCCCAAACAGAAATCCATCCGGGAACAGCCAACTTTGAAAAATCATATCTCCCTCATTTTAAATCCAAATTTCACGAATTTTATATGTGTGGAAATCTCTTTGAGTCTACTTTCACAGAAAATTAGTTTCATTAAATTTTGAGTTTTTTAGAACGATTTATACTGCACGCATTACAGACTGCCAGAATTCCAGCTTAACTAGTTTTTAGGTTTCATATATCAAACTCATAGAGATGTTGTTATACCTTCAAATCACCATTTTTATGTTTTATCTCATCATTATATTCAAGGTTTTAGTCACCAAATCAGTATTTTAAAACAAAATAGAGCAAGATATATAAAACCATCATGCCACATATTCTCACTTCAAGACAACATTTTTCAACAAGACAAGAAAAACTCATGGGAAATAAAAGAATGGTCATGAGATATCTGAAAATCGTGAAACCACCTAAATATAAAGAAATTTGGTGAGTTCTGTAGCCTTGAAAATACATGAAAAGAGTAGGTTAGAGTCACTACACAGGATTCTCTGAAGGCTTAAGAATGAAATGGTTGAGATGGCCTTCTTCCTCCTTGAGCTTGATAATGGGGCTAAGCTGAGGGTTTGTTTATTCTCAAGAACCAAAGAGGGTGGTTCTCAAGCCATGGGCATGATGGACAAAAGAGAGTTGATGGGGTGTGAACGCTGGAGGAAGAACAAGAGGAATTGGACCAAGAGTAGAAGAGCTAGGATGAGGCTTAGAGAGAAGTGAGAGCTTAGCTTAGAAAGTGAGAGGATGAAAATCATAAATGAGAGAGAGTGGCTAGTTTGGGGCGCAAAATGGGTGAGGAGGCTGATGGCTTTAAGCTCCAATAAGCAAGAGTGAAGAGTGAGTTTTTACTTCTTTTTCAAGCAAGAAAACTAGGAACCTCTGGGGAAAAGATGCCAGGTTTTCTCAGTGTCTTTGGCTCGTGAAGACCATTTTGCTTTTCGCCTAAAAGACGACTACTCTGGGATTGGCTTCGGGTGGATACTTTATCACCCAAGTGTCACACCTGAGGAGGAGAAGACATCTCTTATTGACTCAAGGAATACTACTAACATAGACTCTTGATCTAACATTTAATGATGAGAATTGGTAATTTGATACGGCTCTTGCCTTCGAATTCAAACTTTTAAACAATAATTAAAGGGAAGTTTCTAAAATTTTACCATTGTTACAATTACCTAAATGCTAATTAATTCAATTAGTTTAATCACACATTAGCACATTTTCAATGAAAAGGATTTTCCTCATTAATTATGTAAAGAAGAGATAAGGGTTAATCTTCATGTAATTAAGATATGATACTTATATGCTCTTAGTTAATTAGGTTAGATCACCTTGATTTTATATTCTAAATCATGAATTAATAAGGATTAGGCAATTAGGCTTTTAATTGTAACTTTTAATGCATTATGTTTCAATTGTTGACTTTCACTTATCTTGTCGACTTGCCTTTAATTTACTAAGCCCTTGCTCTCGAGATTAGCCAATTAGTTCTCAATTAATTGCTAACCCCTCTAATTAGCCGGAGACACCGAGCTAATTAGCTTAGACAAAAATTGGGGATGTTACATCTTGGAACGTCGTTAATAACATGGTCAAGCAAGAAGTAGAACAATATTGCTCTTTCAACTGCTGAGGTTAAATATGTGTCTGCTACAAATTGCAGTACATATATTCTATGGATAAAGCAACAACTAGAAGATTTCAAGTTGAGGTATATCAAGATCTCTATCCTATGTGACAATACTAGTGCAATTAATCTCACAAAAAATCCTATTCAGCACTCTAGATCTAAGCACATTGACATCAAGCATCATTTCATAAAAGAGAGATATTGAGCTAAAAATTATTAATAATGAAAGTCAGATTGCTGACCTTTTTATAAAACCCATGGCTAAAGATCATTTTTGTCATATAAGGAACCTTCTGAATATGATTAACATTTAATCATTCATATACATTGCATTTGGTAACTCTCTCTCTTGAGCAAAAGTTAAAGCTGAGATTGCTGCATCCCAATGGGATTTGCTTTCTGGATAAAGTTCTTCAACATCAATGAGTGCCTCAAAAAGATCACGTCAAGAAAGAATTAAAGAACTAGCTCAGAAAATTTCCTCATATGGTTCAGAAGGTTAATTCAAAATTGGTTATCTACTTGGCTGAGAAAGAATGGCATGCAGTATAAGTTGAGAAAGATGGATTCTGAAATGACTTAAAGAGAAGATATCAGAAAGGTATTTAATTCATTTGTGAAAAAAAAGCCTTTTCTTCTCATCAAAATGGTGACTCAAGCTTCCCATAGACTTCAAGCTTCTGAAGAACTAAAACAGTCTTTAAAAATGTGGGGCTCACTCATAACTTCTTATGCCACATTGCCATTGAAGCGGGAAAACCAAAAGATCACTTAACCTGAAGCGATGTCATTTGCACGCTGAAAACCGTTCATATACTTTAGCCATCACTTTCCCTCATTAACCCTCGCCTATCGCATCAACCTTTCACTTCCCAAGTCACCGAGAAAAACCTCTGACTATTCATCTTCTTCGTTCACAAAGCTTCCTACCTTTGCTCTTTCCTTTATACACCTAGCCTAAACACCTTCCCTCTTTCACCTTCAACCTTCTAACACTTCAAATCATCATGACGAAAAAGGGATATTATTGTAACATCCCCACTTTCATATACAGAAAATAACGGAAATCTTGAATTATTTCTCTTAGGCAGTGTGAGAATTTCTCAGGCAACGTTATGCCATAACGATCTTCACACTCAGAATTATAGGGTAATGTAACATTGCCATTGAAAATATAGCACTGCCATATGTTAAAAATTAGGAAATGACAAAAGTGCCCCTATAAACTTTATTAATTGGAGTGATGCCCAGAATTTTTAGAAATTATATTTTGACCCCAAAAAATTATTTCCACAATAACCCTAGAACTCTTCATAACATGACCTTCATGTCCTCACATCTGTAGAATGAGCAGAATGGGATTTTTAAATGAAGCAGAATCACATGGTGAAACAGTAGAAGTTTAAATCTCTGCCGATTGGGCCATGGAGGCAGTCAGGTGTGAAATGACATGGGGTGTCCCTAGACTTGCTCAAAATTATGGAAATGCCATTAGTTACAGAAAATAGAAAACAAAAAGGCTCCAAATTTGCGAAATTGTCTAATTTACGCCGTTAATATATTTATTCAGTTTTGATAGTTATGTCAGGGCAATTAGAAGTTAATAAAATATTAATTAGAAGTTGATTAGATATTAATTAGAGGGATGAGGCTTAGGAACAATTAGAATAAAGATATAGAAATTCTCTCAGTCATTTAGTAAAGTTTTGCTAATTTGAAGAAAATCGGCGAAGATTCGATATTTTAAACCGCCAGAACCGAATCAATAGAATTTCAAACTAATACCACTAGTTTGAGTGGCTGAAAAGTAAGCCACTTCTACCCCTATGGATGGCGCCAATTGGCTGCCAAGTGAGTGGAGAGTGTAACGTCCGAAAAATTTTATTGTTACTAACCGAGTTGTTCAATTTTCATCGGATAATTGGGATTAATAAGGATTTGGTTAAGCATTTAATTAAAGCCAATTGATTGTGATTTAGCAAGATTAGACTTGATGGAATTAGATTAGAACCATAGGAAACCTCATAGAATTTTTCAAAAACCGGCTTACCGATTTAAAAGAAATCGATAAGCTTTCAGTATTTTAAACTGTTGGAACCGATCCAGTATAAATTATACTATGAGACCCCTAGGATGAATGGCTAAGATTTAGCCAAACCACCCCCTCATGTGGCACCTTGATCAGCCATTGAAGGATGGGAAGCCAAGCTAAATTGGAAGGTAAAGTGAAGTCCACCAATCAAAGAGAAGTTGCTTCAAAAATCTTCACCTTTTCTTTCCTTTTCTTCTTGAAAATTTTTGGCCTTCCCACAACCAGCCTCATTTTCCCACTTTCCTTCATCTTCTTCCACTTCCTCTCATCCCTAAGCTCAAGCTCCAACCATCAACTTCACTCCAAGATCAAGTTCCACCAAGATTTCACACCACCAAGGTAGGAATCTCAACTTCTCCTTCTTTTCTTTGAATTGGGGCTGCCTAGGGTCCCTTATTCATCTATGATTCTGATGTTGTGATGGATGGGGATGATGAATTAAGGCTGGTTTAAGGTGTATATGTGAGTTTGAATTGAAGATTGGATGGATAGATTTAAGGAAAACATGAATTCAAGAAGAATCCAAAAAACTGGTAGGGTTTTCCCCTCGACGATCCGTACGGCGGAATGTACTGCTCTGCCTACAGCCGTTTAAATTTGATGAATCCATTTTTATATGAAACTAGACATTCAAGGCTTTCCATACATATAAATATAAGGCATTGGATTAGTATAGAATTAGTTATGAATTTTTGAAGTTTGACCTAGAAATCTGGATTCTCATCTGGGCAGTATGAATGGAGAAGGATGTAACTCACTCTACCCAACTCTAAATTGAGTGCAACTAATGCTGTTTGAAAGCTAACATGTGAGGAAACATCCCATAAAAATTATAGAGTCAGATTCATTACCATTTATTCCCAGAACATCAATGAAGTTACCTTAAGTTCAAATCGGGCTGGAATAGGGTAATCCAGTAGGGTCAAGTTTCAGGGCTTATATCTCAAAATAAACTCATGCAAATGGATTGGAACCTATTTCATTTGAAAGCTTGTCCTAATAGATTTAATTTGATATAAATTTTGTATGATTTCACGTAGTTTTCTATTTTTAGTGAATTTTTACTTCTAAGAGTGCAATTCTGGCTAGTAATAGGATAGACAGAAGTAAACTTTGAATATCTTGAACTACATAAATCAAAATGAGATGGGACTAAAAGAGTTGGAAACTAGACACATAGACCTATATCATATTCAAAATTTAGGTCAACTGAATTGAATAGAAATTATGGTGAATTTTACAAAATCAGAGAGAATTGAGTAGAATGAGCAGAAAACCTAAGTTATGTATTTATGTTGACATGTTATATGATTGATATTATTATTATAAAACTTGATGCTCTATGTTAGTTTTGCTGCTTGATTGATCCATCTGGTAGTCTGGCACTATTCATGGAGAAGCACACTCGATCCGTTATGCTGCCAAAATTTCGGTAGAAATATACGAATTAGATGAATGTTATACATTTATATATTATACTCATAAGATTCATATATGCAAGAATGATATAAGTATGATATGAAGTATATGAATGAATACATGTAGCATATGCATGTATAATCATGTCTAAAGAAGAATAAGATTGATGAGAACTTGCAAGAAAGACGTACCAAGCTACCACATTAGGCATGGCATAGACCCAACTAGCGTGGGCCAGAGCAGTACTGTCTAAGATTTGGGCCAGCCATCGATCAGATTTAAGGGGAATAGATCGGTGTGATGGTCGGGGAAAGTAAACCCATCACTCATGTATAGGTACGAGCTCAGACCTGAAAAGCAGGCTATTACTCAGGGGTGAGAGAGGCCATTCACCTCTGGGGGATCAAGTACAGATTAGCAAGGTTAAGTTGCAAGTTACAGAAAGATACGAATTAAGTCAAGTGCACTTGTATGCAGTCAAGTATAAGCATCTATATGTGCATCTTCAATTATCTCGTTAAGTCATACTGTTATTATGATTCTTGTTGAAGCATATTATACTATTAGTACTTCTATGTCTGTCATATAATATGGCAAGTGGTTGTTAAAATATAACCCGCTTCGAGAAAGATGTTTTCAACTTAAATTGAACCACTATTTGAGTATATGTGCTCATGTTTTCATAATAAATCGAAGTGGCTGGAATATTTATGATAACACTGTAAGATTGGTTTGAGCTTACCTACTGAGAACCTTAGGTTCTCACTGCCTACTTGTATGTTTTTCTTTTCCGTAAACATTCCAGCTCCCAAGTTGGAAATGAAGTGCGAGGCGGAGTACTTGGAGATTCACTGATCAAGACTCGGGCGCAAGCCAAACCAAGAGGCTATTGAAGCTAGCTAACGACTAGTCGAAAGCAAATGCTATGTATTATGTTAGTCACAATTTCTTTTAAATTATAACTATTTTATTCTCTATGTATCAGAGACGACGAAGTTGATGAACTATTAGTCAGTAATAAAGTATACAGTTAAAGGTCCAAGTATTATATTTTCCATATTTTAAAGCTTGCTTAGTATAGTGACACCGTTTTGATGTAACTCCATGACTCGAGCATGGCTTATATAATAAAGGGTGTTACATTTTGGTATCAGAGTAATTTGTCCTGTGTAGGCCCGTGGATGGACTGATTATGCTTCTGATGCATACTCTGAGAATCTAGATAAACCATGCTTTATGTCCTTGCATGAAGAGGACATAGAAATATTATGCATGGTAGCCTTGTTGTGAGTGTTGTGGACTACCTGTTGCACTTGACTGAATGTTGAGCCTGATCACCTCAATATAAGATTTTGTGTAAACAAAAGCCTAAAACACCCAGCAGGCTTATTAGGGACCTTCTATACATAATTATTAGGGACAAGACTCTAGAAAGTAGCGATAGCATAAAGGGATAGACAATTGAGCAAGTTAAGGAATGCAGAGAATTGGGGATTCAATTAAAGGAATTGTGTCGGACGGTTTGCTATGGACATAGTAAACCTAGTTATATCGAAAAAGATTGTTTGTAAAGTGTTGCTGAGTAGCCAAAGATTTCCCATCATCACAGGCAGAATCTTAGTTGGAGACGAGTTGAGTAAGAATCTCTTTCACCCTGATGGGGCTTGTTTCAAGCTTCCTTGCAATTACTCAATCCAGGCTATCTTCTCTAGATTAAATCTACGGGATTCTTCTACTTGGTTTTGTAACTTTAATACTCGACAGGAGTAAGGTGATTACTCGCTGATGAGGTTATCTTACGTGGCATGGATAGTGCCCTTATTTCTTCGTAGATGAGATTACCCCGAGGATACCTCGCCAGCAAATTCAATCAATAGTTTTTATTTTGGATTATGGTAACACCACATTACCTGATCCTTCATTAAGAAATTTGTAGAGTTGACGAATGAACCAAAGAATCAGTGAAGAAGCTAAGGGCAGAAGCTTCGGTTAGGTATACAGCAGACCTTTTTAAGTCACCGTCTAGAAGATAGAGTGGTTTCTTCCTCAAGGGTACTGGGGACTAACCTTGTAGCGATTACAAATTGGAAGAGTACTAAGTGGAATCTTGGCTTCGAAAGGGAAACAGTTGAGCAAACTGTAAAGTGACCCTTCCAATTGTACATTGAATCAAGATAGAGATATGGTTATACACGGTATGGAAAGTTGATGAAGTTATAAGTGTAACAAGAGAGAGAGGCAGTATATCTCCTACTAACCTGAAGTAGGAACATTTTCAGCTTAGAGGTGGCATACGAGCCAAGTGTAATTTTCCTACCTTTCAGGGATAAAGGAAGTGCTAGAAAATCTAGTCATGATTGTAACATCGGAGTTCCGATTTCCGACTTCACTTCCAAGCCCATGATTTCCGACTTCATTTTGGGATATCAGTTAGAATAATTATACCCGATTTCCGAAGCATGCATTGAATCCCGACTTCATGTATTGGTATGACTTCCGATTTCGTTTTAAGTTTGACTATTCCCGATTTGTGTGTTAAGTGTTCAACTTTCAGCATTCACTTCATGACCTCAGATTTCACTTCATCTAGTCTCAAACTCCTGATTTCCGACTTTATCTTATGATATTCTCTGATTTCCAATGTCTACGACTTCTGACTTCATATGTTAAAGACATTATACCAGTTTTTCGATCTCATTAAATGTAAGATACCGATTTAGGGTTTAAGTACTTAGGTTTGGAAATGTGATTGAATCACCCGAGTTACGATCTTAAGCATCCTCATTCGACCTCGGACCTCATGCTTCATCCGATCTCGGTTATAGATTAACACAATGGTACGAGGAACCTAACTCAGAGTTTAATGTAACGAGTTCCGGCCTTAGTGTTGAACTCTATTGGGATGGACACGAGTTCGGATCCTTGAGCTGATTTCCACAACACACGAGTTCCGATATCCAATCTTATTACAAGGAGTCCCGACTTTGAACTTGGAGTTCCGAGATCAGTTGATTATCAGCTATATGTCTTCCGACCTCCGACCTTGATTCCAAGTCTCAACATAAACAAGATTTCCTCAAGTCACAAACAAGATGATTATTCCGAGTTCCGACTTAACCATGCACGAATTCCGATGTCATGTTCAGGATACACCGAAGCGAGTTTCACTTCTCACGACAACGTGGAGAGCAATTTTGACACAAAAGAAGGAGACATGGCTGAACCTTGCCCACAAAATTTCATCCAATCAAAGCCACTCATTCTAACTACTGTAACACCCTAATAATACCATACTATGCTTAAGTCATTTTATGGCATCACTAGTTGTTACTCTTAACTAGCGGAAGTTCTTGTCTAATGAAATTAGCGTAATATACGAAAATAGCATGTAAATTTTTTTTGTAAAACCTTTATGCTTGAAGCTGAGCCTCGCGCTACTTACTTGCATCGATGTGAACGTTGTTCTTCATATCGCTGAGTTATTAATAAGACATATGACAAAATGGAAACAACATAACACAATACCTTAAGCCAAGAATGCACCTTGAGATAATCAAGGTCATCATTACACTTAATAAGTATCACATCGTAATTATGTCAAATTAAGCGGCATGACTTCCTACATGCTCTTAATTACACATGAACGCCCAATTAGGGCTCATAAGAAAATGAAGATACTATGCTACTCTCCGATTCTCCTTAGCTAGGTGAAGAAACATGGCGACTCCTCGCCTTATCCAGTCGGTACAAATCGAGGTGCTACCATTGATGCTATCAACTCCATCTCAAGGCGACACGAAGCGTGGAGTGAAATGCAAGATTTCTCAAGAGGATCGCGACTAGACAAACACCGTGTCATTGTCATCGTCCCGACCACGCCGGGTTTAATTATAAAAGCGGTGGACAGATATAAGTTCAATTTTAATGATTTTGAAAACTTAAACCGAAGCGGTTGCTTTTAGATTTAACATCATAACTACATCATCATAATCTAACATACATGCTTTGAAACATAGAATAAACATTTATAATGCAAATGGACAACATCATTACATGCAAGGAGATGCATCATCATAGACTTAACCATGGTTATCTTTGTTGACTTTACTTTCATTTTTAGCACGTCCTTAACATTCTTTACTTTCGTTTGAAATAGGCGCTTTTGGACATGAGCTCATTCCGTGGCCAGTAAATGCCATCAGTACATCAACCAAATCGACTAGCCGATATTGGTTACCTCTAAGTTGGAGGGTCCTCCATGTCACCCTTTGCCTCCTCATAGAGGTTCCTTGAGTCTTTGTGGATCGTAGTCTCTCACTTCCCTTACGAGTGATTGAAGGGTTATGTCGCATTAATTCTTTGCTTATCATTATACTTTACATGCATGATACTTCTTTGACTAGACACATGCAATGATATGACTAAGTCAATAATTACGGCGGAAATCGAGCATAGCTTAGACAGGAGCTTTCCAAAATGTCAATCACAAACTTTCAACCAACGGTTCATCATATCTATATCCTTATCATCACACTCATCATTCAATCATGAGACAAAGCTCAATCAAACTCATCATTCATCATGCCGAATGGCATCACACATTCACACCCTAAAGGGTTTATAGTTGTGTTTTTCTTTAAGTATTATGAATCATCGATGATTTCTCGTGGGTTACCATGAGAAAATCACATAGTTGAGATATGTGTTCGTGGTCTTTAGTTACTTAGTCCCTCGTATGGAAGTATTCTTTACTTAAGTACATGTCTTATGGAATACTTGTTCAAATTAATTAAGTTAAGTGATTGTTCCCTTTCCTTTAGATAGTGCACTTAGTGATTCCTGGGTTCATGGTATGCTCTAGGCCACTAATCATACTTCTCAAGGAGTTGAGATCCCTCAATCCTTGGAGTCATGACAACATATAACCACATCATGTACCCAACAACACCATGTTCACTAATCACCAAGGGTGATTTTTAACTTCTTCAAGTTACAAGGTTTTTTAAACTTTTACTCATAACATACCAAGGTTTTACCTTAAACATTATTAAAGTTATCATTCTTTATAAAGTAGTCATAAAGTTTTATTCTTTATGAAAGTGAGTGCCTTTGACATTAAGCTCTTATCTTAAGATTGGATCTTTATGAAATAATGATACAAGTTACTAGCTTTTTGAAATAAAAGTCTTGTCCTTTATAAAAGTTAACACCTTTTTGCATTGTTTTGGTTCAAGATCAAAACTCTATGAATTAAATGTTACAAAACACCACTTTTATGACTTAAAGATTTCATTCTTGATTAAAGTTTGAAACTTTATGAAAGGTCTTTTCGTAAAGGGTGGATTTCTAAGACATAAAGTGAGATATCATTTATAACTCCAAAGGCTTGTTATTCTAAAAAGCAGACTTTTTCTAATGTATCTTTGTCTTCAAAATAAAACAAAAGAAGACTTTATGATGGCACTAAAACTTGCGCCACTTTTTGTGTATCAAGAAGCAAACTTTTTAAAGTTTAAAGCTTTTAGAATGTTCATTGTCTTATCAAATCATGAAAACACAAAAAGGTGAAGCTTTTCTAATCATTAACTCATCATAAAAAGAAAGGAACAACTTTAAGCAAGATACCAACAAGAACATACTTTTCTAAAAGAGGAAACTTAAGAACACATGAAGAACATCAATAACACATTTTTCCAAAAGAGGAAAATTAAGAACACATGAAGAACATCAAGAACATATTTTTCTAAAAGAGGAAACTTAAGAACACATGAAGAACATCAAGAACATATTTTTCCAAAAGAGGAAACTTAAGAACACATGAAGAATATCAAGAACACATTTTGCTAAAAGAGGAAACTTAAGAACACATCAAGAGCATCAAGAACATATTTTTCTAAAAGAGGAAACTTAAGAACACATGAAGAACATCAAGAACATATTTTTCCAAAAGAGGAAACTTAAGAACACATGAAGAACATCAAGAACATATTTTTCTAAAAGAGGAAACTTAAGAACACATGAAGAACATCAAGAACATATTTTTCTAAAAACTTAAGAACACATGAAGAACATCAAGAACATATTTTTCCAAAAGAGGAAACTTAAGAACACATGAAGAACATCAAGAACATATTTTGCTAAAAGAGGAAACTTAAGAACACATGAAGAATATGAAGGATCTTCTCAAGTTTTCACTTAGAGATCTTGGTCATGAAAGACCGAAGCTCCAAGCTTTCTTGAGCAAACAAAATAAAAAGGATGAAGATCACTACCTTTCTTGAAGGTGGCGCAAAAACAAGAGAGGAGGAAGAAGAAGATGATGGCTCCTCTTGATGATGATGGTGGCGGTTTTGGCAAGAAGGAAGGAGAAGCTCTTGAGATCTTGCGACAATGGAGGTTGTAGTGTTTAGATCTTGTCTCCAAAGACCCAAAGATGTGATCTTTGAAGGGCTTAGTGAGTGGTTTAGGGTGGTGGTGGTAGAGAAGGGAAGAAGAAGATGAAGAGAGTTTTAGAGAGAAGTTGGAGAATTTGGCTTGAAGAGAGAGAATAGGATGAGTAAAAATGAAAATGGATGAAGGAGGGAGAGAGAGAAGATGGCGTCCATGATTAAGGGAGGAGGGTGAGATATTTTGCTTAATTTTGTGTCATCTTGTGTTAATTAGTGATTAAGGGACAAATGGGATGATGGGGAGACAAAGCATGGTCACTCTCTTACATAAAGTAGTCTTGTCTAACGCTTTACGCTTTAATGACATCACTTTCACTTTATTGTCTAGTTATTAAATTTGAATTTAATCATGTGATTAAGTGCTCATACAACTTAATTAAGGTGATTAAGCAAGGATTAGTGATTAATACACAAGAACACGATTAACAAAATTTAATCTTACGATTAAGCTTAATAACCTTAATTAAACTCGAGTAAGCTAATTAAGCTAATTAGTGCTAAGTAAGCCGATGGCTCTAACTTGCTTAATTAGAGATTATCTAACCTCGATTAGGCATTCTCTTGACCCCTTCTTGTCAGTCAACCCCTAATTAAGCCCTAATCTCAGAAATTCCTCATTAAGTGCCCTAGTTCTAAGGTTCACTACGGTAATTTGCTTGACGCGATTGAAATTGAGGATGTTACAACTACCACTTCGAGGCTTTGTCTATATATATATATATCCTCCTCCTACCTCTTCAGCTCATTTCTCACGTTGCTTTCCCTTCCTCACTTCAGCTCTCTTTCCTCTTCTCAACTCTCCCACTCTATCCAAATTCAAGTTTCAAAGACTTAGCTCAAGTCATACTCCAAAGAGGTAGGATTCTACTTCTATTCTTGAATTCCTTGCACTATGATTGCATGAGATTGTACTCTTCTTCATGTATTTGATGAATTATTGGATGTATTATGATGGATTATGATGAATTATGATTGAATTAATAGAAGATTTTGAGTTAGAATCATGATTAGAAGGAGAAAATTAGAAGGAGAGAAGAATAAGTATGCTGTCTGGATGAAGAATTCCACGGCAGTCCGTATGGCGGAGTGTATGGCGCCGTCTATAGCCGGTTAAATCCGATGAAACCATTTTTAGATAAAAGTAGACATTCAGGGCTTTCCATGGATATATGATATAAGGTTATTAGATTAGTATTGAGGGAGATATGAATTTTTGAAGTTTGACCTAGGGTTCAAGACTTTCATCCGGGCAGAGTGACTTTAGAAGGGTATAACTCACCCTATACAACTCCAAATCGAGTGAAACCAATTTTGTTAGAAAGCTTACACACAGGGGAACACCCCAATATAAGATTCCGAGTTTTTTATAGTCCCAATTGTTCCCAGTGATTCGAGGAAGTTGTCCTATGTCCAATCTAGACCAAAATAGAGTAGTTCAGAAAGGTAGACTTTCAGGACTTATAACTCGAGGTATACTTAAGCAAATGTAGTGAAACTTGTGGCAAATGAAAGGTTGTCCTGTTAGCTTCAATATGAGACCAATTTCGCATGATTTGAGCTTAGTTTCGATTTTTTAGTGAATATATACTTCCAGGAGTATAACTCGGGCTAGTGACTGAACGAGTTGAGGTAAGATTTAAATATCTTGAGTTATATGGATCAAAATGATATGGGACCAAAGGGGTTAGAAAATAGATATATAGAGCTATGATATACCCAAATTTCAGATTTAAATGAGTTGAATAGAAATAAAGGTGGTTCATATGAAATTCGGGCAGAACCGACTAGAATGTGGCAGAATGGCCAAAGTGATAGTTTCACAAAGTGACCCAATTGAAGATTTTACAAGTATTAGGGAAACATATAAAGTTTGAGTTGAGGATGGCCAGTTTGATATTGATATATATGTGTTAAATTGATTTATGTTGCTATGCTAGGCTGAACTGCGTAAGGGCTGGCACTATTCAGGGAAACGGACTTTGATCCGATTATCTTGATTTATGGCAAAAGTCTAAGAAGCTATGAATGCTTAGATGTAAGAAAGAATTAGAGTATGAATGGGTATATAGAAACCCTATATTTGAGAATGACATAAGTATAAGATGAGATATATGAAAATAAATGAAGTATATGTATGAGTACACTTTCATGACTATGCTTGAATAAGCATGAGAATGAAAGAATGTGAATATATTGAATGTGAGTCCCTTCACTTGGAAGCGATTACTTGGGAGGTCCCTCCTTGTGAAGGCAGCTTAATAAGATAAAATGTGGATCCTTCACAGAGGCGCTATTTGAAATCCCTCCCTGTGAAAAGCGGTTAAATGATAAAGACATGGGTCCCTTCGCGCAGGCGGGTTGCACATTAAATCCCTCCTTGAAGGTAGCTAAGATTTGGGTCCCTCTATGTTGGAGGCACGTGGTGAGGATGAGGTCCCTCATATTAGAGGCACGTGGCCAGATTGAGATCCCTCCAACCTAAAGGCACTGGTCCCTTGTGGGTGAGCGGTGTGACGACGGTCACGGGTGAAGGTGATTTGAGCTCACTCCAAGGCTAGGCTACCCAAGAGGCGATAAATGCACTAGGGACGGCGTAACGCCTAGGTGTGCCAAGTAAAAGCTAAAGATTAAAGACTAAAGATTAAAGATTAAAGCTTATGCAGTACCGCACTCCACATAAGGCATGGCATCCACCCAGCTAGTGTGAGTATAGGGAGAGAACTTACATGAGGCATGGCTTGAACCAGGCTAGTGTAAGTACCAAAGGAAGATCCCACATTCTAAGGAATGTGACATGGCGATCATCAGCTCGATGGGGTATGGACACATCATACTGGAATGTGGCATGTAAAGATTTTAGGATGACAAAAGAAATAGAAAGATGCTGAGAAGAAAAGCAAGTTTTATGTATAGGCATAAATTTAAGTATGAGTAAAGTTAGTGCGATATTATGTATGCGTTTAATATGCCACAGTTATTACTCATGGTATTATATTTGAATGGATTTTATGGATTTTCCCCAACTGCTAAGCATATGATTAAAATGAACTTTGCTTCGGATAAGATATTTTTCGAACAATGTAAAATTAAACAGTTTATGCATGCATGTTCACCGTTTTCATAATAAATTGAAGCAAACTGGAGATGACAACGATGACATTACATGTGTATTATAGAGAATCCTACTGAGAATTTATAATTCTCACTCCTATTTTCTGTGTTGTCTCCAGAGAGTTCCAAGAGGTATTAGAGTAAGCGTGAAGTTCTTTGTCAGATAAGGTCGGATTATCCTGATATAACTGTAACAACTCCAGGGTATGGTACTATGACTTAAGCATAGTACTGTACTTGGGAGGGTGTTACAATGATCAAATTCTATTAACCTCAGCCACCACAGGAACTGGATGATAGGATCATCTTCAACATATTATTAGTAAAGGAATAAGGCTATTCAGAGAAGAAAGGCAAAGTCTAACAATTGCCTTTAGGTACCATTATATATGCTATGGGTAGAGTAACTCGATAAGGAATGTATTCAGACTCAGGCAAGAATAATAAAGACTTAAAGTATGCAACTAATCCCTATAGACCAAGGGAGCCACCACAAGGTAAGTCCTGACAAATGAAAACAGACAAATTTTTGCAGGAATAATAGAACATAGTACAAACGAGGTAGGAAAAGGGGAAGTTTGGATTTTTGACTGGCCCATTAAAAAGAGAAAAACTGCCTAGTATGAGATTACGGTGCAAATAAGATTGCGTATGAAATACCAAGCAGGGTTACCTTGGCACCGGTCATAAGTGCAACAGACCCAATGCACCCTAAGTAAGACCGGATAATGCACCAATATAAGATCAAAAAGGATTTGGAAGCGTGCCCATGAGGGGCAAGGTTACGATGTCAGAATTAGAGGCAGTCAAAAGAGTTTCCATACCTTCGGCTAGATTAAATGCGGTCATCACTAACGCACTAGGTTCCATCAGAGTTCCGTAGTTAAGCATGCTCAGACAAGAGTAATATTGAAATGGGTGACCTTCTGGGAAGTCCTCATATTGTAACTTCAATAGGGTAGCAAGACCATCATTTCCATATCTTATAGCAAATGGATTATATCCTAGGGGCAAGATGTTACAAGAGATAACCAGGAGGCTCAGTAGTGAGAGTAATGTAAAGTTTAACCATAAACTTGATATATATATTATACTAGGATTGACCATCAATGAGGAATGTAGTGCTGGTAACCACGAGATTCCTTAAGCTGGTATTTAAAGTTTCGAAGAAGGTGGATGTCAACATAATAAACAAGGAATCTCCTCACTACCAAATTGAGAAAATAGGAGAGTGATGGAATCTTTTCAATTCGACAATCCTTTTTCTCAGATTGAATTGATCATATTCTGGGGGAAAGGATATTGCAATAGTCATTAAGAAGCTCAATAGGGATGACACGAAATCCAACTGGCAGATAATGAGAAAAATGGAATAGAGCCCATAAGGAGAGGAGAGATTTCAAAGTAAGGTCTGTAGTCATAGTTTACGAAAATGTTCTAATCCTACACTTTAGACTCAACACAAGGGAATTCATCACTGATCAAAGGTGGTCAAGTGGACCAAAAACCTTGGAAACCGCTAAGAGTTGGTGTCGAAGACTTAAGACACAAGTAATGAAGAGTTTACTAGAAATCACAATGCAATAGTAGTCAGACACATGGCAAGAAAGATAAGTAACTTTCTCGGCAAGCTCGTTAACGGATCAGGCCATCGTCAAGATCAAGTGTACTTTGGGCGGTTATACAATCTAGGGGGACTCTTGACGTGTTAGGAAGGTATCTCGTAGAAAAGAAATGGGATAAGGAAGAGTCTACAACTTCGCTAAGGAAATATGGCTATTAACCCTCATTTCTACGCAAATCACGTATACCTTGATAGCTAAAAATCAAGGAGAATAAGATGATGGTAATAAGAAGAGCTATGAATCTTATAAACTTTAACCATACAGTGGGAGTGACCTGAGATCTTCGCACAAGTAATGGAGCATGAGGTGAAGTTTATGAGGAAAAGGAATTTTAAAATTAAGCCTCTAGTTATAATTTTGAGAAGAAACCTAAGCTTATACTTCTAGAGGGCGGTATCGAAGGCGAATTTATGATTGAACTAATAGTAACTAAGCGAATAAGAATCTTGGAAAAGGATATATGAACCTACTAAAACTTGGACACAACCATCATCGTTACTACATATTGACGTCAATTATGGCGACAACTGGTTGTCTTTAAAAACTGTGAATCTTTGCAAAATTGATATTTGGAGACTCAAGTACAAACAACATAAAGTTTAACGGCCACTATTAAGTGAAAGTAGTAGGGTACTAAGTGAAGAAGATGAGGGGAGTCTCCAATGAACTAAATGATGGTTCAGGCCATCATAAAGACAAGATAGGCTTGGGCATCAACATCCTCTTTATGGATCCTTTGTACGTACTGAAACAATACCTCGTAGTTGCCAACGAGCAATCTCAAAATAAGAGGCAACCTCAAAAAACAAAAAAGTGCCCTTGTGGATTAAGAAAAATCCTCCTCAACCATTCTTAGCCCTGGAATTTTGAGGACAAAATTCTTTTTAAGGTGGGAAGAATGTAACATCCCCACTTTCGTAAACAAAACGTAATGGAAATCTTGAATTATTTCTCTTAGGCAGTGTAAGAATTTCTCAGGCAGCGTTATGCCATAACAATCTTCACACTCAGAATTATAGGGTAGTGTAACACTGTCGTTGAAAATATAGCATTGCCATATGTTAAAAATTAGGAAATGACAAAAGTGCCCTTGTAAACTTTTGTTAATTGGAGTAATGCTCAGAATTTTTAGAAATTGTATTTTGACCCTAAAGAATTATTTCCACAATAACCCTAGAACTTTTTATAAAATAACCTTCATGTCCCCACATCTGAAGAATTAGCAGAATGGGATTTTTAAATGAAGCAGAATCACGTGATGAAACCGTAGAATTTTAAATCTCTGCCGATTAGGCCATGGAAGCAGTTAGGTGTGAAATGACGTGGGGTGTCCTTGGACTTGCTCAAAATTACGGAAATGCCATTAGTTACAGAAAATAGAAAACAAAATGGCTTCGAATTTGGGAAATTATTTAATTTACGCTATTAATCTATTTATTCGGCTTCGATAGTTATGGAAGGGCAATTAGAAGTTAATAAAATATTAATTAGGAGTTGATTAGATGTTAATTAGAGGGATGAAGCTTAGGAACAATTAGAATAGAGATATAGAAATTCTCTCAGAGTCATTTAGTAAAGTTTGGCTGATTTGAAGAAAATTGGCGAAGATTCGATATTTTAAACCGCAAAAACCGAATCAGTAGAATTTCAAACTAACACCACTAGTTTGAGTGGCTGAAAAGTGAGCCACTTCTACCCCTATGGATGGCGCCAATTGGCTGCTAAGTGAGTGGAGAGTGTAATGTCCGAAAAATTTTATCGTTACTAACCGAGTTGTTCAGTTTTCATCGGATAATTGGGATTAATTAGGATTCGGTTAAGCATTTAATTAAAGCCAATTGAGTGTGATTTAGCAAGATTAGACTTGATGGAATTAGATTAGAACCATAGGAAACCTCATAGAATTTTTCAAAAACCGGCTTACCGATTTAAAAGAAATCGATAAACTTTCGGTATTTTAAACTGTTGGAACTGACCTAATATAAATTATATTATGAGAACCCTAGGATGAATGGCTAAGATTTAGCCAAACCACCCCCTCATGTGGCACCTTGATCAGCCATTGAAGGATGGGAAGCCAAGCTAAATTGGAAGGTAAAGTGAAGTCCACCAATCAAAGAGAAGTTGCTTCAAAAATCTTCACCTTTTCTTTCCTTCTCTTCTTGAAAATTTTTGGCCTCCCCACAACCAGCCTCATTTTCCCACTTTCCTTCATCTTCTTCCACTTCCTCTCATCCCCAAGCTCAAGCTCCAACCATCAACTTCATTCCAAGATCAAGTTCCACCAAGATTTCACACCACCAAGGTAAGAATTTCAACTTCTTCTTCTTTTCTTTGAATTGGGGCTGCCTAGGATCCCTTATTCATCTATGATTCTGATGTTGTGATGGATGGGGATGATGAATTAAGCTTGGTTTAAGGTGTATATGTGAGTTTGAATTGAATATTGGATGGATAGATTTAAGGAAAGCATGAATTTAAGAAGAATCCAAGAAGCTGGTACGGTTTTCCCCTCAATAGTCCGTACGGCGGAGTGTACCGCTCTGCCTACAGCTGTGTAAATTTGATCAATCCATTTTTATATGAAACTAGACATTCAGGGCTTTCATACATATAAAATATAAGGCATTGGATTAGTATAGAATTAGTTATGAATTTTTGAAGTTTGACCTAGAAATCTGGATTCTCATCTAGGCAGTATGAATAGAGAAGGGTGTAACTCACCCTACCCAACTCGAAATTGAGTGCAACTAATGCTGTTTGAAAGCTAACATGTGAGGAAACATCCCATAAAAATTTCAAAGTCAGATTCATTGCCATTTATTCCCAGCACATCAATGAATTTACCTTAAGTTCAAACCGGGCTAGAACAGGGTAGTCCAATAGGGTCAAGTTTTGGGACTTAAATCTCAAAATATACTCATGAAAATGATCTAAAACTTATTTCATTTGAAAGCTTGTCCTGATAACTTTAATTTGATATAAATTTTGTATAATTTCACTTAGTTTTCTATTTTTAGTGAATTTTTACTTCTAAGAGTGCAATTCTGGCTAGTGGTAGGACAGACAGAAGTAAACTTTGAATATCTTGAGCTACATAAATCAAAATGAGATGGGACTAAAAGGGTTGGAAACTAGACACATAGAACTATAATATATTCAAAATTTAGGCCCAACTGAATTGAATAGAAATTATGGTGAATTTTACAAAATCGGAGAGAATTGAGTAGAATGAGCAGAAAACCTAAGTTATGTATTTATGTTGACATGTTATATGATTGATATTATTATTATAAAACTTGATGCTCTATGTTAGTTTTGCTGCTTGATTGATCCTTCTGGTAGTCTGGCACTATTCATGGAGAAGCTCACTCGATCCGTTATGCTGCCGAAATTTTGGCAGAAATATACGAATTAGATGAATGTTATACATTTATATGTTATGCTCATAAGATTCATATATGTAAGAATGATATAAGTATGTTATGAAGTATATGAATGAATGCATGTAGCATATGCATGTATAATCATATCCAAAGAAGAATAAGACTAATGAGAACTTGCAAGAAAGACGTACTAAGCTACCACGTGAGGCATGGCATAGACCCAGCTAGTGTGGGCCAGAGCGGTACTGTCTAAGAATTGAGCTAGCTCTCGACTAGATTTAAGGGGAATAGATCGGTGTGAGGGTTGGGGAAAGTAAACCCGTCACTCATGTATAGGTACGAGTTGGGACCTGAAAAGCAAGCTATTACTCAGGAGTGAGAAAGGCTATTCACCTCCGGGGGACCAAGTACAGAATAGCAAGGTTAAGTTGCAAGTTAAAGAAAGATACGAATTAAGTCAAGTGCACTTGCATACAGTCAAGTATAAGCATCTACATGTGCATCTTTAATTATCTCGTTAAGTCATACTATTATTATGATTCTTGTTGAAGCATATTATACTATTAGTACTTCTATGTCTGTCATATAATATGGCAAGTGGTTGTTAAAATATAACCCGCTTTGAGAAAGATGTTTTCAACTTAAATTCAACCACTATTTGAGTATATGTGCTCATATTTTCATAATAAACCGAAGCGGCTGGAATGTTTATGATGACCCTGTAAGATTAGTTTGAGCTTACCTATTGAGAACCTTAGGTTCTCACTGCCTACTTGTATGTTTTTCTTTTCCGTAAACATTCCAGCACCCAAGTTGGAAATGAAGTGCGAGGCGGAGTACTGGGACATTCACTGATCAAGACTCGGGCGCAAACCAAACCAAGAGGCTATTGAAACTAGCTAACGACTAGTTGGAAGCAAATGCTGTGTGTTATGTTAGTCACAATTTCTTTTAAATTGTAACTATTCTATTCTCTATGTATCCGAGACGACGAAGTTGATGAACTATTAGTCAGTAATAAAGTGTACAGTTAAATAGCCAGGTATTACATTTTCCATATTTTAAAGCTTGCTTAGTACAGTGACACCGTTTTGATATAACTCCATGACTCGAGCATGGCTTATATAATAAAGAGTGTTACAATTACAACATTCCCTACATGTTTGATGACGATGAAATGCAAAGGAACTTTCACAGGAACTTCTTCATCAGGTCCATTGCCTTTGGTTATAATGCTACAACAACAGTGAAGATATAAACACTATGTAAACATAATTCTAGTAGTGAATGTTGCAATTCACCCAAATTACAATAACTGGTTGCACTAAATATTGTAGCAAAGTGGTACAACTTGGGTCATCTCATGGGGATGTCAATGTTATTTGATTCGCAAGGAGGGGGTTTATGTCCAATGCAATGATTAAAAGATAAAATAAGAAAATATATATGATTAAGGCACTAGCTCAAGAAATTCCTAAGGCACAAGATTGATCAATCATCAACACAGAAATAATTAAACACATGATATATGGCTAATTAAGCTATTAGAAAGACCTCTATCAATAACTCCATAATTCTACCTAGAGACCTCTAGGTGTTCAACCAACATAAAATCAATTAGGAAATTGAAACCTCAACTCTAATTAACCTATATTAGTTTTTAGTCCCAATTGTATTAGTTTAGGTTTAAACCCAAACCCAACTCCCAATTCCTTAATTAATTGAGACCCTACTAATAAACCAATTAACAAAAACTCAATTAATGATCCCATTCAAAACCAACATGTTAATACCATTTACTGTAAGCTATGAATGAAAGAAGAAGGCAAGGAATTAAAGAAAACATATCGTATATCATAAATGGAGCATAAGGTTTCAAGATATAGCTTATGAGCTCTTTGGAAGCCCTTTGAGCTAGCTTGAGTCTACTCATCCATGGTAATAGAGGTTACGAAACAATAACTACAAAATGGGTCTTACAATGTTAGTAGTAAGGATCTTTCTCACCTTGATGAGGAAATTTAGGTCATCGAGCAGGAGGTTGTGTCTCTTTCTTGCATAGTAAAGCACTTATCTGCTCGCCTAAAGTCTATTGAAGCTAAAACTGCTTCTCTTTGTGCTAAAAGTTTCGATGCATTAGCAAAGAAAGCCTCTTTGGATACTCCCCTGGACATATAGTTTCATTTTATGTTTCTTTTTGTTAGCCTTGCAGCTAGGGTGCTTTTCTTTTTTTTACATATTGCTTATCCTTAAAGACTCTTTTGGTTGGAACTTTTGTTTTCCTTATGGGGTTCTATTATGTTGTGTTGCTTGCCTTTCGAACTTTATATTTAGATTTTGGGGGAAAAATTACTATGATCATGCAACTGTTTATCTTTACTTGCCTTTCAAGTGCTCTTTTCCTTTCCTTGTTTACTATGGGGCTAGCCCCCTGGAATGTTCCCATTTTGTTTGTTATGAAGCTTTAGCCCCATGGCATCAAGTGTCGCAGCCTGCACCAAATTATAATTTTAAAATACTTAATTACACTAATTTTGAAGTATAGTGCAACCAAGGTCGTCTCACAAGGATGTTGTTGCTATCTAGGGTATGTGGAAACATGCAGTCAATAAGTTATAAAAGAAAATTAGATGAAAATAAAAACACTAGTTCAAAGAGTTCCTTAGGCATAAGGTGAATCAATCATTAACGCACAATATATCAAACACATGGAGTGCGGCTAATTTGAGCTATTAGAGAGACCTCTACCAACAACCCCACAATTCTACCAAGAGAACTCTAGGAATTCAACCAACACCTAATTGATTAGAAAATTGAAATCTCAACTCTAATTAACCTATGTTGATTTCTAGCCCCAACTGTATTAGCCTAGGTTTGAACCCAAACCCAATTCCTAATTCTTTAACTAATCAAGTTCATGCCATTGACCAATTAGCAATCACCCAACTAATTCCTCATTCATAAACTCACATATCAATACCATTCAATGCAAATTTACAAATAAAAGAGAGCAAAGAATCAAGAAAACAAACATGATTGAAATTCAAGCATAGGGTTTCAAGATTACAACCATAATGCCCTTGGAGTCTCCTTGAACTAGCTTGGAATCCTACTCGTCCATAGCAATGAAGGTTACAAAATAGAACCCAAAACAAGTATCTTCCAAACTGAAGGGAAAAGAAAAAGAAAAGAAGAGGAGAGGAGAAGAGAAGAAAGAAAAAATGAAAAATGTTGGAGATATGAGTCCTCTTCGCGTCTCAGTTTTCTCTCCTCTTATCAGACCTCAAATGTCAAAATTCAAAAATAGCCTTGAGCCCAACTTAATCCTCTGCCTCTTAGCTTTAAGTGGACACCCAATTTGCTTAATTTGGACTTGAAATGAGAGAGTTATGGCCCAATCTTTATAACATGTTCAGATTATACGTGTATTCGCGTCAGTCCATTTTAACAGCCAATAAGTCCATGAAGATGTCATTATTTTGGAGAATAATCTTCATATGAATTGAAGCTTTATGTCTTAGCTTTCAAATGGCACCGGTTTCACCTCAATCCAATGTCTACAACTCATGTTATGGCCCAATTAGTGCACACTGTTCTGGTTCCAGCGTAACAGCCCTGTTCTGATTTCGTGGCCCAATTCGACCCACTAAACATCTGAATTAGTTTTTGACTTCTTCATCAAAGTTGTAGATCTTTCTCTCAGCTTTCCTACAATATAAAATTTGTAATTTTTAGATATCTACAACTCAAGATACAGCCATAATACAAAAACAGTATAAATTTGTAATAGTGCTGGAAATACAATTAAGCCCAATTAGAGTCCAAACTTATAAAATATGTCTAATATTATTCAATTAAGCACAAAAGAGATTCAATAAACTAAATATGAGGGTTAATCAATATATCAAAATATTGCTTATCACCCCATTATGGGCTTGTTTCCTCTTTTCTTATTTGCTGTGGGATCTTGGCCTCTTGTTTTAGGCTTATTTCCTATATTATATCTTATGATATTTATCCACGTGGGTTCTATCATACAATTCATTATGAATACAGATCATATACCAACATTTGTCCTTTCTTATGGCAAATAATAACTTAATAATTAATTCGTGTAGTTAAACATTAGATTTGAACTACTAATTCAGACACCTTACTTCTTTCTAAGTTTCCATGCACAATGTTCATCTTCTCATAATCAAACTGGATGATTTTTTCAAAAAATGATCATGTTTGTAACCATTACCTATTATTTGAAAGTATGAATAGAAGTAAACATTTTCATATTTATATGAGCTTAAAGTTTGATGGACTTATCTTCTTTTTGCATCTCTACCTTGCTATTTCTGGGTTCTAGTTGCATATTTCCAGTTCTAGTTGGATCCTTTCTAGCTTCTTTGAATTTGGGGTCTGCTTGTCTTAGGTGTTTTATTTTGTTGTATGGCTCTTTTTTGCATAACCTAGCCCCCATATATCTAGGAAGGTGCATACCTTTTCGAAATAAATCTTTTTATTGTTCATGTATCTCGTGGCATTCCTTTCATTTTATTCCCACTTTTCCTTATGCCTTTTGCTAGGAGTCATGAGACTTCTCTATTGAACCTTTGTGCATGGTGTGCATCTGAGTATTTTATTGTCATTCCATCCTTTAAATGTGAGGGACTTGTATCCTTTTCCCTGTACTAAATGGGAGACTTAAGCCCCTCTTTTGTTCATCTTAGGCCTTTGCCCTTCTACCATGAGGCCTATTTTTCATGTGCTATGAAGACCTTTGCATTTTCGTTTTGCTCATTTCTTCTTTTGCTTTCCTATAGCATTTTAGTGCATTCCCTTTTTAGCTTTTAGCTTTTTTGGAGTCTGCTTCCCTTTGCTCTTTTTCCTATGAGCCCCTGGGCTTTATGAGCTCATTCTCTTTTAACATTTGCTACAAGACTCAATCCCGTCATGTGCCTATCCCTTTTTTCATTTGCTATAGGACTTTAGCTTCTTCATGGACTTAGCTCTATCTCTTGCTTGGGACCTCAGTCTCTTCATGTGCTCATTCTTTCTTGTTTTTCTTGTCATGGAACGTTAGCCCCTTTTTCAGGCATTTTCCCTTTTTTGTGCGATTATTTGCCTTTATTTGATGCTTTTATCCTTTTTTTGGCGGGGGGGGGGGGGTGGAGGGAACAAGACCATTTGCCTTTACTTGGCACCTTTATCCCTTCTCCATAGATAGTGGGGGTCATTTGCTTTTTCTTGGTACTTTATTCCCTTTTCTCATTTATCATGAGACCTTAGCCCATTTTTAATGGGCTCACTTCCTTTTTCCTAGTTACCGTGGGACTTTAGCCCTCTTTTGTGGACTCATTTCCCTTTTCCCATTTATTGTAGGACCTTAGCCCCTTTTCATATGCTCATTTTCATTTTCTCATTTAGCGTAAGACCTTAGCCCCATTTCATGGGCTTATTTCCTTTTTTTCATTTACTGTGAGGCCTTAGCCCCTTTTCATGGATTCATTTCCCTCATTTCTTTTCTTATGGGAATTTTAGCCTCTTCATAGCTTATTTCCTTTTTCTATTTACCTTGGTACTTTAGCCCATTCATGGGTTCATTTCCCTTTTTTTCATTTGTCATGGGATTTTAGCCTTTTTATAGGCTCTTTTCCCTTTTTTTTTTTCATTTGCTATGGGACTTTAGCCTCTTTGTAGGCTCATTTCCCTTGGAACTTTAGCCCCTTTTCATGGGTTCATTTCTCCTCTTTCTTTCCTTATCAACAAGAGGTAGGTAGTTCGTGCTACATTTTCTCTTTTTTTCATCAAAAAGGAAGGAAAATTGGACATTCCATCACAAAAGGGTCACTCATTTAGGCAACTCCCTTTCTTATCATACACAAACAATACAAAATATTCTTATTTATCAAAAGCAATTGCCTAGCATAGATTTAACCATTCTATGTTCCATCATAAACATTTAATGGCAACTCAAAGTATAGGGACAGAATATACTTTTTTGCACACCTCACCATTTATTGCTTCTCCAAGTATCAGGCTCCTTGACTAACTTTCACGTTAGTATCTCTCATTGTCCTTGTGTCATTAAGTCTCATGAGGTCTCACCTTTGGGGTTTGGAGCAACTTCCTAGGCTCCTCCTGTGGTACCCACCCCTTTTCTTGGTCGGGGTCCATTCTTCTCGGTTTCCCTCAAGTCAAATTTCCCTTTATTGCTTTTGTGCAAGGATAACTTACCATTAGTTGATTCCTTGATCCTTTTCCTTTTTAGCCCTTTGTGTGTGTTTCCATGGGCTTGACCAAGTTTTGCTGCATAGCCATGATATATGTATATGGGCTAGTTGCCAGAATCCGCTTTTTGCTTGTTTCCATTCTCATCACCAAGGGAAGTTCCTACAATTTTGGTAGTTCTCTTTTGAGCTTGCAACTATTCTTGTCGTGTGTAACATCCTCAATTTCATGTTGTGCTAAATTACCTCAGTAACTCGAAGTAATTAGGCACTTAATGAGAAATTATGAGATTAAGGCTTAATTAAAGGGTTGACTCGGATGAGAAGAGTCAAGAGAATGCTTAATCGAGATTAGATAATCTCTAATTAAACAAGTCAGAGCCTTATAGCTTAATTAAGCACTAATCGCCCTTAATTAGCTTACTCGAGTTTAATTAAGGATAATTAAGCTTAATCGTAAGATTAAATTTTGTTAATCGTGTTCTTGTGTGTTAATCACTAATCCTTGCTTAATCACCTTAATTAAGTTGTATGAGCACTTAATCACATGATTAAATTCAAATTTAGTCAACTAGACAATAAAGTAGAGAGTGATGTCATTAAAGCATAAAGCATTAGACAAGACTACTTTATGTAAGAGTTTGACCATGCTTTGTCTCCCCATCATCCCATTTGTCCCCTTAATCACTAATTAACACAAGATGACACAAAATTAAGCAAAATATCTCACCTCCTCCCTTAATCATGGACGCCATCTTCTCTCTCTCCCTCCCTCATCCATTTTCATTTTCACTCATCCTATTCTCTCTCTTCAAGCCAAATTCTCCAACTTCTCTCTAAAACTCTCTTCATCTTCTTCTTCCTTTCTCCACCACCACCACCCTAAACCACTCACTTAGCCCTTCAAAGACCTCATCTTTGGGTCTTTGGAGACAAGATCTAAACACTACAACCTCCATTGTCACAAGATCTCAAGAGCTTCTCCTTCCTTCTTGCCAAAACCGCCACCATCATCATCAAGAGGAGCCATCATCTTCTTCTTCCTCCTCTCTTGTTTTTGCGCCACCTTCAAGAAAGGTAGTGATCTTCATCTTTTTCATTTTGTTTGCTCAAGAAAGCTTGGAGCTTGGGTCTTTCATGACCAAGATCTCTAAGTGAAAACTTGAGAAGATCCTTCATGTTCTTCATGTGTTCTTAAGTTTCCTCTTTTAGAAAAATATGTTCTTGATGTTCTTCATGTGTTCTTAAGTTTCCTCTTTTAGAAAAATGTGTTCTTCATGTTCTTCATGTGTTCTTAAGTTTCCCCTTTTGGAAAAATATGTTCTTGATGTTCTTCATGTGTTCTTAAGTTTCCTCTTTTAGAAAAATATGTTCTTGATGTTCTTCATGTGTTCTTAAGTTTCCTCTTTTAGAAAAATATGTTCTTGATGTTCTTCATGTGTTCTTAAGTTTCCTCTTTTAGAAAAATATGTTCTTGATGTTCTTCATGTGTTCTTAAATTTCCTCTTTTAGAAAAATATGTCCTTGATGTTCTTCATGTGTTCTTAAGTTTCCTCTTTTAGTAAAATATGTTCTTGATGTTCTTCATGTGTTCTTAAGTTTCTTCTTTTGGAAACCTATGTTCTTATTGATCTCTAGCTTAAAGTTGTTCCTTTCTCTTTATGATGAGTGAATGATTAGAAAAGCTTCACCTTTCTATGTTTCCATGATTTGATAAGACTATGAACCTTCTCAAAGTTTTAGACTTTTTATTCAAAAAGCTAGTAGCTTGTATCGTTATTTCATAAAGATCCAATCTTAAGATAAGAGCTTAATGTCAAAGGCACTTACTTTCATAAAGAATAAGACTTTATGACTACTTTATAAAGAATGACAACTTTAATAATGTTTAAGGCAAAACCTTGGTATGTTATTAGTAAAAGTTTAAAACTTTGCAACTTGACTAAGTTAAAAGTCACCCTTGGTGATTAGTGAACATTGGTGTTGTTGGGTTCATGATGTGGTTATGCGTTGTCATGACCCAAGGATTAGAGGGATCTCGAACTCCTTGGAAACAGAAGTATGATTAGGGCCTCTAAGCATACCATGAACCTAGGAATCACTAAGTGCGCTATCTCAAGGAAAGGGAACAATCACATAATTTAATTAATTTGAACAAGTGTTTCATAAGACATGTACTTAAGTAAAGCATACTTTCATCCAAGGACCAAGTAACTAAAAGACTATAAACACATATCCTAACTATGTGATTCTATCATGGGAAATCATGTGATGATTCATAATATTCTTCAGAAAGAACAACACAACTATAAACCCCTTTAGGGTATGAATATGTGATGCCACTTGGCATGATGAATGATGAGATTGATTGAGCTTTGTCTCATGATTGAATGATAAGTGTGATGATATGATATAGATATGATGAACTATTGGTTGAATGTTGATGATTGGCATTTTGGGGAAGCTCCGGTCTAGCCGTTATGCTGCCGGATTTCCGTCAAAATTATGGACTTAGTCATATCATTGCATGCGTCTAGTCAAGGAGTTATGCATGTAAAGTATAAAGATAAGAAAAGAATCAATGGGACGTGACCCTTCAATCACTTCGGTAAGGGAAGTGAGAGACGGCGATCCACAAAGACTCAAGGAACCTCTATGAGGGAGGCAATGGTGACATGGAGGACCCTCCAACTTAGAGGTAACCAATATCGGCTCAGTCTGATTTGGTTAGTACTGCGTGACGACGGTCACGGAATGAGCTCATGTCCAAAAGCAGTCTATTTCAAAGGAAAGTAAAGAATGTTAAGCACGTGCTAAAAATGAAAGTAAAGTCAACAGTATAACCATGGTTAAGTCTATGATGATGCACCTCCTTGCATGTACTGATGTTGTCCATTTGCATTATAAATGTTTATTCTATGTTTCAGCATGTATGTTAGATTATGATGATGTAGTTATGATGTTAAATCTAAAAGCAACCCGCTTCGGGGTTTAAGTTTTCAAAATCATTAAAATTGAACTTATATCTGTCCACTGCTTTTATAATTAAACCCGAAGTGGCTGGGACGATGACGATGACACAGTGTTTGTCTAGTCGCGATCCTACTGAGAAATCTTGCATTTCTCACTCCTACGTTGCGTGTCGTCTTGAGATGGAGTTGATAGCATCAATGGTAGCACTACGACGATACATTGGATAAGACGAGGAGCTGCCATGTTTCTTCACCTAGCTAAGGAGAATCAGGAGAGTAGCATAGTATCTTCATTTTCTTATGAGTCCTAATTGGGCAGTTCATGTGTAATTAAGAGCATGTAGGAAGTCATGCTGCTTAATTTGACATATTACGTATGTGATACTTATTAAGTGTAATGATGACCTTGATTATCTCTGATTGCATTCTTGGCTTAAGGTATTGTGTTATGTTGTTTCCATTTTGTCATATGTCTCATTAATAATTCAGCGATATGAAGAACAACGTTCACACGTATGCGAGTAAGTAAGTGCGTAAAGGCTCAGTTTCCAAGCATAAAGGTTTTACAAAAAAAAATTTACATGCTATTTTCGTATATTACGCTAATTTCATTAGACAAGAACTTCCGCTAGTTAAGAGTAACAACTAGTGATGCCATAAAATGACTTAAGCATAGTATGGTATTATTAGGGTGTTACATTTTTGGTATCAGAGCAGTTCGTCCTTGTAGAGCCTGGGGATGGACTGAGTATGCTTCTAAGCATACTCTGTCATGTGTTAGAAATCATGCCATGGATCTTACTACAGGGGTAAGATATAGAAATTAGGTAGGCATGACTGTCTGGTTGTGAATGTGATTGGCTACTGCCACACTTAGCTTGGTATTGAGCTTGATCAACTCAATATCATTGTTTGTGTGTCCAGGAACTGATGACTTCTAACCGGCAGAATAGGTTGCGAGGCGAATCTGCCACCTTGGGTATGGCAAATGTGATGAATGTTTCTCCTACACGGGTCTTAGCTGTGAGGGGACAGATTGCCATAACTAATCGAGCCTTAGGAGGAATAGCAGGAATTGAGGCTGACCCAGAATACTTGAAGTTCGCTAAGTTTATGAAGACTAATCCACCAGCTTTCCAACGAGACTTCAACTCTAAGGAAGTTGAGGGATGGATCGAGGCACTAGAAGGGACATTCTCTGTGTTAGGTTGTACGGGGCTCTAAAGCAACATTTGCTACCTATATCTTTGGAGGCTGATGCTGAAGCTTGGTGGGCCAATGCAATAAGGATGATCAAGGATTCCCAGACCCCCATTACCTGGGAAGTGTTCAAGGCTGCACTCTACGATAAATGCGCCATGCCAAAGAAAGACGCTTCTGGAAGAAGGACAGTTTCTCAATACCAAGGGACTAGGTACAACCCGTACTGCAAGAGACAACCACAGTTTGGAAGGGGCACAGGTGGTCAGTTACCAAAGTAAATAGTGACCCCTAGGTGCCCCAAGTGTGGCAAGAATCATGGAGGACGACCCTGCTTAGCAGGACAAAATGTTTGTTTCTGATGCGGAAAGTCTGGACATATGGCCAAGGATTACACTGTCAAGCTGTTACCCCCTGCCAACAAGCCCCAACACCAAGAAAAGGTTCTTTGCCCTTAATGCTGAGGAGGCCACTCAATCCAATGATCGGATCCAAGGTAAGCGCGAGGTTAATGGTAAAATCTTACCTGTACTATATGATTCTGGAGTTACACACTCCTTTATTTCTCATGATTGTGTGGATAGACTGGGATTGTCCGTGTCCGAATTGCCTTATATGTTAATTGTTTCTACTCCTGCTGGAAAACCAGTTAAGACTTGTCATTGTTGCTTGAGTTGTCGATTCCAAATTGATGGTAGGTCTTTCGTAGCGAATTTGATTTGTTTTCCTTTGTCTGGTTTGGATTTGATTCTAAGCATGGATTAGCTCTCTGCTAACCATGCTATGATAAATTGTTCTAAGAAATCTATTGTTTTTCTTCCTATACCTATTAAGCCTGTTGAACCTGTTAGTTTGTTTTTGAATTATGTTAGGATAGGGAGTAGTGAGTTTGGTAATTAGGGATATATTCTCCTTATGGCAAGTGAAGTGGAACTCAAGCAGGAATTGGAAGAGATCCCCGTAGTTAGGGAGTACCCAGATGTATTCCCTGATGACATACCTGAGTTTCCCCCGGAAAGGGAAATCGAGTTTCTACAGAGTTGGTGCCGGGTATTGGGCCAATCTCTATAGCACCCTATAGAATGTCCCCACTAGAGTTGTTGGAGTTGAAGGGACAATTGGAAGAGTTGTTAGAAAAGAAGTTTGTAAGACCTAGTGCCTCACCTTGGGGAGCCCCGGTGCTACTTGTGAAAAAGAAGGATGGCAGTATGAGGCTGTGTATGGATTACAGACAATTAAACAGGGTTACTGTTAAAAACAAGTATCCCTTGCCTAGGATAGATGACCTCATGGACCAACTGCGAGGTGCAGCTGTGTTCTCTAAGATTGATCTGAGATCTGGATATCATCAAATAAGGGTGAAAGAGGAGGATATACCTAAGACAGCTTTTAGGACAAGGCATGGGCATTATGAGTTTACGGTGATGTCGTTTAGATTGACTAATGCCCCTGCTGTTTTCATGGATTATATGAACAGGATCTTTAGACCCTATTTGGACAAGTTTGTAGTTGTTTTTATAGATGATATTCTCATATATTCTAGGACAAAGGAGGAACATGAGAAACATTTGAGGGTTGTGTTAAGGATCTTAAGGGAAAAGAAGCTTTATGCCAAGTTATCTAAGTGTGAATTCTGGATGGAGGAAGTAAAGTTCTTAGGGCATGTGGTGTCACAAGGAGGTAGCGCTGTGGACCCAAGTAAGATTGAGGCTATGATGAATCGGGAGAGGCCAACCTCAGTGATTGAGATACAGAGTTTCTTGGATTTAGCCGGTTACTACCGTAGGTTTATCAAAAGATTTTCCCAGATATCTTTACCCTTAACTAAGTTGACGAGGAAGGATGCCCTGTTTGTGTGGACAATGGACTGTGAGAAGAGCTTTCAAGAGCTAACAGGTAAGTTAACCTCAACCCCAATATTAGCTTTGCCAAACCCTAGTGGACCGTTCGAGGTTTACTATGATGCCTCTGGGAGAGGTTCAGGTTGTGTCTTGATGCAGAACAGGAACGTGGTGGCTTATGCCTCTAGGCAGTTGAAGCCTCACGAAGTTAATTACTCAACCCATGACTTAGAGTTAGCGGCTATATTGTTTGCCTTGAAGATATGGAGGCATTATCTGTATGGTGTAAGGTTTGAAGTGTTTTCTGATCATAAGAGTTTGAAGTATCTCTTTGATCAAAAGAAGTTGAATATAAGGTAAAGGAGATGGATGGAGTTTCTAAAGGATTATGATTTTGGATTGAACTATCATCCTGGGAAAGCCAATGTGGTGGCTGACGCGTTAAGTCAGAAATCCTTGTATGTGTCATGGATGATGGTCAAGGAGGATGAGCTAGTAAGGAGCTTTAGAGACCTTAACCTTGGAGTTATGTTGACCCCCCTCATAGTTTAAGATTGAATTAGCTTAGGATGACGAGCGATTTCAAGAGTCAAATTGCTCAAGCCCAAGGCGAGGAAGAGGATTTCCTGGAAACCTTGGCGTCGGTGGAAGAAGGAAAGTTGAAGGGTTTTGCTCAAGGTACAGGATGGACAGTTGAAGAAGACTATCTAAACTTTGGGGGATATGTTGAGAGCTTGTGTGTTGGACAACCGAGGAGGTTAGGACAAATACTTACCTTTGATTGAGTTTGCCTATAACAATAGTCATCATACAAGTATTGGTATGACACCCTATGAAGCTTTGTTGGAATGAAGTGCCAATCTCCCCTGTGTTGGTTTGAGGCAGGTGAGCAAAGCCTATTAGGACCTGATCTTGTGGGGCAGACAATAGAGCAAATAAGAAAGATAAGGGACAAAATTCTTTCGGCTCAAAGCCGTCAAAAGAGTTATGCGGATAAGAGGAGAAAGCCTCTAGAGTTCCAAGAAGGAGAATATGTGTTCCTGAAAATCACTCCTACGACCGGTATAGGTAGAGCCATGACGGTCAAAAGTTAAGCCCCCGTTTCCTTGGCCCTTTTCAAATTTTAAAACGTGTCGGGTCAGTTGCTTACCAAATAGCCTTACCTCCAAATTTGTCAAACCTTCACGATGTCTTCCATGTGTCTCAATTGAGAAAATACCACTCCGATCCTAGTCATCTACTTGAGCTTGAAAGTGTACAGTTAAGGGAGGACCTAACTTTCAACCTACCGCCATCTCGGATCGCGGATCGTGGGGCAAAACAGTGAGAGTAAGACGGTACCCTTGGTCAAGGTGGCTTGGGGTAGAGGAATATGGAAGAATATACGTGAGGCTGGAGGCGAAATAAAGAACGAGTATCTGAATTTGTTTCACAGTAACCCAATTTTGAGGCAAAATTCTTTTTAAGGTGAGGAGAAATGTAACATCCTCAATTTCATGTTGTGCTAAATTACCTCAGTAACTCGAAGTAATTAGGCACTTAATGAGAAATTATGAGATTAAGGCTTAATTAAAGGGCTGACTCGGATGAGAAGAGTCAAGAGAATGCTTAATCGAGATTAGATAATCTCTAATTAAACAAGTCAGAGCCTTATAGCTTAATTAAGCACTAATCGCCCTTAATTAGCTTACTCGAGTTTAATTAAGGTTAATTAAGCTTAATCGTAAGATTAAATTTTGTTAATCGTGTTCTTGTGTGTTAATCACTAATCCTTGCTTAATCACCTTAATTAAGTTGTATGAGCACTTAATCACATGATTAAATTCAAATTTAGTCAACTAGACAATAAAGTAGAGAGTGATGTCATTAAAGCATAAAGCATTAGACAAGACTACTTTATGTAAGAGTTTGACCATGCTTTGTCTCCCATCATCCCATTTGTCCCCTTAATCACTAATTAACACAAGATGACACAAAATTAAGCAAAATATCTCACCCTCCTCCCTTAATCATGGTCGCCATCTTCTCTCTCTCCTCCCTCATCCATTTTCATTTTCACTCATCCTATTCTCTCTCTTCAAGCCAAATTCTCCAACTTCTCTCTAAAACTCTCTTCATCTTCTTCTTCCTTTCTCCACCACCACCACCCTAAACCACTCACTTAGCCCTTCAAAGACCTTATCTTTGGGTCTTTGGAGACAAGATCTAAACACTACAACCTCCATTGTCACAAAATCTCAAGAGCTTCTCCTTCCTTCTTGCCAAAACCGCCACCATCATCATCAAGAGGAGCCATCATCTTCTTCTTCCTCCTCTCTTGTTTTTGCGCCACCTTCAAGAAAGGTAGTGATCTTCATCTTTTTCATTTTGTTTGCTCAAGAAAGCTTGGAGCTTGGGTCTTTCATGACCAAGATCTCTAAGTGAAAACTTGAGAAGATCCTTCATGTTCTTCATGTGTTCTTAAGTTTCCTCTTTTAGAAAAATATGTTCTTGATGTTCTTCATGTGTTCTTAAGTTTCCTCTTTTAGAAAAATGTGTTCTTCATGTTCTTCATGTGTTCTTAAGTTTCCCCTTTTGGAAAAATATGTTCTTGATGTTCTTCATGTGTTCTTAAGTTTCCTCTTTTAGAAAAATATGTTCTTGATGTTCTTCATGTGTTCTTAAGTTTCCTCTTTTAGAAAAATATGTTCTTGATGTTCTTCATGTGTTCTTAAGTTTCCTCTTTTAGAAAAATATGTTCTTGATGTTCTTCATGTGTTCTTAAGTTTCTTCTTTTGGAAAAATATGTTCTTGATGTAAAAATATGTTCTTGATGTTCTTCATGTGTTCTTAAGTTTTCCCTTTTGGAAAAATATGTTCTTGATGTTCTTCATGTGTTCTTAAGTTTCCTCTTTTAGAAAAATATGTTCTTGATGTTCTTCATGTGTTCTTAAATTTCCTCTTTTAGAAAAATATGTCCTTGATGTTCTTCATGTGTTCTTAAGTTTCCTCTTTTGGAAAGATATGTTCTTGATGTTCTTCATGTGTTCTTAAGTTTCCTCTTTTAGAAAAATATGTTCTTGATATTCTTCATGTGTTCTTAAGTTTCCTCTTTTAGTAAAATATGTTCTTGATGTTCTTCATGTGTTCTTAAGTTTCTTCTTTTGGAAACCTATGTTCTTATTGATCTCTAGCTTAAAGTTGTTCCTTTCTCTTTATGATGAGTGAATGATTAGAAAAGCTTCACCTTTCTATGTTTCCATGATTTGATAAGACTATGAACTTTCTCAAAGTTTTAGACTTTTTATTCAAAAAGCTAGTAGCTTGTATCGTTATTTCATAAAGATCCAATCTTAAGATAAGAGCTTAATGTCAAAGGCACTTACTTTCATAAAGAATAAGACTTTATGACTACTTTATAAAGAATGACAACTTTAATAATGTTTAAGGCAAAACCTCGGTATGTTATTAGTAAAAGTTTAAAACTTTGCAACTTGACTAAGTTAAAAGTCACCCTTGGTGATTAGTGAACATTGGTGTTGTTGGGTTCATGATGTGGTTATGCGTTGTCATGACCCAAGGATTAGAAGGATCTCGAACTCCTTGGGAACAGAAGTATGATTAGGGCCTCTAAGCATACCATGAACCTAGGAATCACTAAGTGCGCTATCTCAAGGAAAGGGAACAATCACATAATTTAATTAATTTGAACAAGTGTTTCATAAGACATGTACTTAAGTAAAGCATACTTTCATCCAAGGACCAAGTAACTACAAGACTATAAACACATATCCTAACTATGTGATTCTATCATGGGAAATCATGTGATGATTCATAATATTCTTCAGAAAGAACAACACAACTATAAACCCCTTTAGGGTATGAATATGTGATGCCACTTGGCATGATGAATGATGAGATTGATTGAGCTTTGTCTCATGATTGAATGATAAGTGTGATGATATGATATAGATATGATGAACTATTGGTTGAATGTTGATGATTGGCATTTTGGGGAAGCTCCGGTCTAGCCAGATTATCTTTGCCGGATTTCCGTCAAAATTATGGACTTAGTCATATCATTGCATGCGTCTAGTCAAGGAGTTATGCATGTAAAGTATAAAGATAAGAAAAGAATCAATGGGACGTGACCCTTCAATCACTTCGGTAAGGGAAGTGAGAGACGGCGATCCACAAAGACTCAAGGAACCTCTATGAGGGAGGCAAGGGTGACATAGAGGACCCTCCAACTTAGAGGTAACCAATATCGGCTCAGTCTGATTTGGTTAGTCTTAGCGTGACGGTCACACGGAATGAGCTCATGTCCAAAAGCGCCTATTTCAAAGGAAAGTAAAGAATGTTAAGCACGTGCTAAAAATGAAAGTAAAGTCAACAGTATAACCATGGTTAAGTCTATGATGATGCACCTCCTTGCATGTACTGATGTTGTCCATTTGCATTATAAATGTTTATTCTATGTTTCAGCATGTATGTTAGATTATGATGATGTAGTTATGATGTTAAATCTAAAAGCAACCCGCTTCGGGGTTTAAGTTTTCAAAATCATTAAAATTGAACTTATATCTGTCCACTGCTTTTATAATTAAACCCGAAGTGGTGGGGCGATGACGATGACACGGTGTTTGTCTAGTCGCGATCCCATCGAGAAATCTTGCATTTCTCACTCCTACGTTTCCGTGTCGTCTTCAGATGGAGTTGATAGCATCAATGGTAGCACTACTGACGATACCTGACTGGATAAGACGAGGAGTCGCTATGTTTCATCACCTAGCTAAGGAGAATCAGGAGAGTAGCATAGTATCTTCATTTTCTTATGAGTCCTAATTGGGCAGTTCATGTGTAATTAAGAGCATGTAGGAAGTCATGCTGCTTAATTTGACATATTACGTATGTGATACTTATTAAGTGTAATGATGACCTTGATTATCTCTGATTGCATTCTTGGCTTAAGGTATTGTGTTATGTTGTTTCCATTTTGCCATATGTCTCATTAATAATTCAGCGATATGAAGAACAACGTTCACACGTATGCGAGTAAGTAAGTGCGTAAAGGCTCAGTTTCCAAGCATAAAGGTTTTACAAAAAAAATTTACATGCTATTTTCGTATATTACGCTAATTTCATTAGACAAGAACTTCCGCTAGTTAAGAGTAACAACTAGTGATGCCATAAAATGACTTAAGCATAGTATGGTATTATTAGGGTGTTACATCGTGGAGTTTCGTTGAACTCATTCCTTTTCCTGATCCAGAAAAGTTCTTGGTGTTGAAGAACATTTCTCTTGGCATTGTGTCTAGCAAGGCCATGTTTCTAAGACACCTCCTCAATGGAGTCGCCAATTACTTTAGGAGTATATTTGGATGATTCGTAAGCTTATGAGGCAAAATAGAAACCTGGCCATAGTGGCTTAAGCAGCCAAGGAAGCAGGACCTTCATGGGGTGATGTAGGTAAGGACAATGGTTATCATGTTTTAGAGCATGTTTTTAGTTACAGTGGGAAGGCCTATTTTGTGTTCTTCCTCTTGTTGTTTCTTCTTGAATCCTTTCCTCCATTTTATAAGGGATTTCTCTTATGCGAGAACAAAACCATTTTCTTGCGGACCAAGGTCAATGTTCCCAGTATCCCAGGACTGTGATAATGCTATCAGGGTGTCATTGTTTCATAATTTGAGGCTTTTATTTAGTTTGTCATTTTCTCATTGTGATTTTCGCTTATTTGTGTAGCAAAATAAGGTCCTTATTATATTCTCTTTTCCTTTCCCTCTTAAGATCCCCTGCCTTAGTGAAGTGCCCCTCAAGTTGTGAGTCACCTTTCTCAGGGAAGAATTGCCTGCTGCAAAGCCTGCCAAGCCATTGGAGCCAAGGTTTCTCATATCCAAGATTGAGAGGGCTAGGGCTAATGATTATTACCCTAGTTCTAGACCTGACCCTCATTCCTTGTTTCCCGTGTTAATTGCTAATGTCTAGTTAACTTTTAATACAAATTATGACATTGCTCTTTCTTCTTTTGTATAATGCCACATAAACTAACAAAATCCCAACATCCTACCTAAGGAAGGGTCCACAACAATTCTAATATCTTCCATTAACATTAATTTTTGTTGCTGCTTCTATGGCTTTTTAGGTTGGTATTGACAAGATAAAAATACATTTGTTAACTCACAATTGGTTGGTTGAGCTAGTAATCAAGTTTGACTCTAGAAGAGAACTTTTGACCTAAAAAAACAAAAAAAGAAAATGTTAGAAGAGAATTGAGTTTGAGTCTTATAATGATTATTCTCATGATTAGATTGCAAAACCCTTATGGGTAGACTGTTAATCATTGTGCTTCCATAGTCGAAAGAAAATTAATTTTATATAACAATTCAAATGGGTTGAACCTATAAAAGTATATCTGATGCCAACCAAAAAAACAAATCTCTATTACACTTCAAAACGTTTTAACAATCTCTTCAAATATCCTCTTCAGATGTGGTCGCATTCTCTTTTCTTTTTTAACAAAATCTTCGCACAAAATGTATGCTACTTGTGTAAAATGCATAGATAGGTTGAAGCTCTAAAACTTGAACATTTTTGAAAACATAATGGAATCAATGTAGAGATCTTCTCAAATTACATTTAATCAAAATTCTTGTTCTATGATACAATAGAACTAATAATAGATAATTGCCATATGAAAAGACAAAATAACATGTATATTCCCAAGATATACTTGGTAATGTGACAATGAGGCTATATTTTTTATATCACCCGGACCCTCATTAGCTCATGCATGCAGGTCCAGCTAACTAATTCATCCTAACATTAACACATGAATCTTTAGCTTTCAGATTCATTTAGTTAAGCAGGAAAAGATAGTATGAAAGAGAAGACATGATGAAATTCCATCAATGAAAATGAGAACATTACAAGAATTTAAGCAATTAAGAGTAAAATGACTAAAAAACAATGAGAACACTAATTAATTAACCCACAATTCTGTCCACCAAAGTCATCATGAAATGAAAAGGAAGTTGTAACAAACCTACTCCACTAAGAGAAAGCAGAAAAATTTTAGTAATTAAACACAAACAAGAAAACAACTTGAAATTATTATCCAAAGTGTAACACCCTTCCAAGTATGGTACTATGCTTAATTCATAATACCTCACCTAAGAGTTGTTACTGTCACTTAATCGGACTTTGTCTGGCAGCAACCTTCGGCCACCTTCAATCTTACTAGTCAACTCCGCCTCGGAGGACTTTCTTCGGAACTTCTGAACTATCTGAAAATAATATAGAAATAAACATAGGAGTGAGAATTATAAATTCTCAGTAGGATTCATTAAACTACCTTATGCTGTGTCATTGTTATTATCTCCAGCTGCTTCGGTTTATTATGAAGAAGGTGATCATGCCAAATAAATTATTCAGTTTTATAGTTTGAAAATATATTGTCCGAAGCAGAGTTCATTTTATTCACACACTTGAGTCACATTGGCAATATTTCATATTTAGAATAATAATCACAGCATAAGTAGATAGAACAGTCTCAGCATCAATAAAACATGGGATATAATTATATAAATACTCATACTTGAATTCATGCAAATGCATTGGTGTTTTTCTTTAACTTTCTTTGCTTTCTTTTCTTGGCACACCTAGGCATTGCATATCGCCGTCCTTAGGGTGCTTGCACATGTTTTAATCTTTAGTCTTTACTGCCCTTGGGTAGTCTGATCTAGGAGTGAACTCAACTCATGACCGTCGTCACACAGTATTGACTCGCAAGGGGACCCATGTGCCTCTGGTCTTGGAGGGATCTCATTTTGGTCACATGCCTCTAAATTGAAGGGATCTCTCCTGGACATGTGCCTCAAGAATAGAGGGATCTTAGCTGACCACTTGCCTTCAATATAGGGGATCTCATTTGGCCATGTGTCTCCAAAGTAGAGGGATCTCATAGTTTTATACTGCCTTCATAGGGAAGGACCCAATTAACTGCCTCCAAGTGAAAGGACCCAATCTTATCTTATTTAACTGCCTTCACAAGGAGGGATCTCATAATTGCCTCCAGGTGAAGGGATCCACATTTAATATATTCATATTCTTTCATTTCATACATAATATCATTTACTTTCATATATCCTTGCATACATGATTTCCACATACATATTCTTAACACATAAATACTCATAACCTCCTTACAATTCTACCAAAAATTCGGCAGCATAACGGAATGTGTTTGCATCCCTATGAATAGTGCCAGTACTCAGACAACCAATTTTTATAGAAAATTCCCAACACTTCATTCACAATTCAACATCAATTTCATAGGAACATTAGTTGCATTTAAGGTATAGTTGCTGTCTTAGCACTTTCACTTAACCCGATTTTTGTAAAATAAGCCATAATTTCTATTTAATTCATTTAGACCTAAATTTTGGATATATTGAAGTGTGGTATATCTATTTTCTAACCCCTTTAGTCCCATCTAATTTTGATAAATATAGCTCAAGATATTTAAGTTCTATCTCGGCCTACCTCGTAGTTGGCCAAAATTATACACTTAAAAGTAAAAATCCACTAAAAATCGAAAACTAGTTCAAATCATACGAAATTTGTATCCTATAAAGCTAACAGGACAAGATTTAATTGCAATAAGTCCCATTTCATTTGCTTTATTAGAGCTTGAGTTATAAGTCCCTAAATTTGACCTTTCTAAACTGCCCTATTTTGGCCCGGTTTGGACATAGGGTAACTTCCTCGAACCACTAGGAGCAAATGGGACCGTATCTAACTTTGAAATTTTTATGAGATATTCTCCTATGTGTAAGATTTCTAAAAAAGTTAGTTTTATTCAATTCCAAGTTGTATAGGGCAAGTTTTGCCCTAAACAACCTAGTCTGCCTAGAATCAAACTCAAAAACCTAGGTCAAACTTCTAAAATTCATATCTCTCTCAATACTAATCCAATGGTCTTATATTATAGAAAACCCTGAATGTCTAGTTTCATATAAAAATAGATTCATCAAATTTAAACTGTTGTAGGTGGACCCGTATACTCCGCTGTACGGACTACAGTAGGTTTTTCACCTAGACAGCATCCTAATTCTCCACTTCTTCTAAGTTTCTCTTTTTAACTTTAATTCTAACTCGAAATTTCATGTTAATCTAACCATAAACCATCAAATACATCCAATAAATCATCAAATAAATGAAGAAAAGTGAAATTCATGCAGCCACATTTCAGAGAAATCAAGAATAGAAATTGAATCCTACCTCAAATTGAAGCTTAAGCTAGTAAGGAAGCAAGTCTTGAGCAAAAGTATGGGGGAAGGGTGAAGAATCAAGGATGAAGAGAAGGAAATGAGGAAGAAAATGAGGGAGAGAGTGGCCTGGTGTATTGAGGCCGAAAATATGAGAGAGCTAGGAGAGAATCATGAAGATTTTCTAATATAAGGTGATAAGTGGTGTTTCTTGTTGGTAGTTGCCTTGAGTGGTTGAAATTTGACCAACTCTCCCTTACTTTGTGGCTGAGCAAGGTGCCACTTTGGTGGGAAATGGTGGTTGAATTTCAGCCACTTCTTCTAGGGTTTTCATCATATAATTCTAGTGATTTGGCTCCGGCAATTTAAAATACCGAATCTTTATTGATTTCCTTCAAACCGGCAAACATTATCGAATAGTTTTGTAAGAATTTCTATGTAGTTTTGTAAGAATTTCTATGTATCTATCTTAATCTTCTCTAAACTTAATCCTTCTAATGAACACTTAATTAAATCCTAATTAATCTCTAATTAATTTCTAACTAATCTTACTTATCCAATAAAATTGAATAAATCAATTACCGACATAAATTAAACTTATTGTAATTCCGAGTGTTATACTAAATAATTCCTCATAGTTTTTTACACAACAATCTAAATTTCCTTTAGCTGTAATATTTATAATTCATCCCTAATTACTCATTCATCCCTAATTACTCTTATTTTTCTAATAAATTGATTAACAGTGCAAATCAATTGCAATGTTTCTTTGGGATTGTTATCTTCTCACTTTTTTTGTAAATCCTTTAATATTTTCTATTTGATTTCCGTAACTAATGGCATTTTTGTAATTATGGGCACGTCTAAGGGCATCTCATGTCATTTCATATGTGGGCACCTCTGTGGCCCAATTGGCTAAGAATTGGGTTTCTACATTTTCGCTAAGTGGTTCTGCTTCGTTTAAAACTTTATTCTACTAATTTTATTGATCTAGAGACCCAAATGTTATTTTTTAAAAAATTCAGGGGCAAGGATATAAATAATAAAAGTTTGCCCAAGGATGTTTTTATTATTTCCTATAACATTATATGGGGATGTTACACAAAGTCTGAGCAAATTATATATACTCTTAAAAGATTTGCCGACATCTGAAATATAACCATTAGAAGGCAACTTGACAACATGAAACTCAACTCAGAGAAAAAGCAAATAGTAATTATCTACAATCGGTTAACATTTAGCGCAAAAGATTGAGCAAGAGTTAGATTTTGCAACTGCAGTTAAATAAAAGTAAAGTGCTACTAGTATTTGCTTTCATGATGTATGTTTATTTAGCATAAATATTGTCTTTTCCAATATGAAGTTGAGTCACCGGCAAAGATCGAAGAGCACTGTTAAAAATGCTCTTTGGTTTAATTCTTGCCAGTGGACTTTCGTTAATAGGTCATCTCTAAGTATAAATGTAGGTATGGGGCTTGTGAGTTATAACATGACCAAACTTTGGAATGGGCTAACTTCCTTTAATCCTAAACTTTTATGCATAAAAGACAATTTATATATATATATTGTTTTTAATTCCAACACACATTAGTCCCTTCACTTTGTTTTACCACATGTACATTTTCATTCTAAGATGCCATCTGTTTCAAAAACCAGCATCACGATACTAAGAACATAACTAAAAATGCAATTTAAGTACACAATAGGAGTTGGTTTATTTAGTCGATTTTCTGCTCATATATCGTTATGACTTGGATTCAATTTTCAAGTTTTTTTCGTTGGTAGATGATCTATAAATACATATCTAAGTGTTCAATGAATCCGGAGACCTATTCTGACTTTAGGCTAAGGTAAGCCTTCCCTTTAATCTAAACTTTAACAAACCAAAATTTAAAAATGAAAAAAAGAAGAAGGAGAAGGAGAAAAGCAAAAGTGCAATTTAAGTAACATACATTGACGCTGGTTTCTAAATTAATTCGCTAATTGAACTCTCTCTACTCTGCCACTATTCCTTGAACAGCAAGCATTCATTGACAAACAAGGTTACATATAAATTAACCAAATGGATACTTATTAAAAACGAAAGGAATGAATCAAGCCGTCACTTCGCAGACCACTTATATGATGCAATCTCAGTTAGATAGTTCAAATTTCATAAATTCAAGTTAGATTTTTGTTTTTAAAAAAAACAACTATGAAAATCAGAATTAAACAAATAAAGAAGGTGAAAACTTTACCGCAAGTTGTAGGATTGGTTACTATTCAAGGTATCGGCATTTACGGCACAGAGAAATCCGACGGAGAGATGTATATGATAAAAAAGAAACATATAGTAAAATTGTTGACCAAACCAATGGAAATATGATAAAATTGTGTTATGTAATGAAGCACCTGCATACTCTGAAACAAAGAGTAGATATGTCAATAACACTTATGAAGCTGCCAAATTAAAAGATTTCTTACATCTTAAATTGAAAAAAAAACCAACAACAACAACAAACAAACATTAACGGCATGAAGTTTAAGCTTCATTTGGAAGCAGAAGGGACATTGATGCCAGAATTACGTAATACAATATTAATAAAAATCTATGCTTATGCTTTAGACCGATGATGACTTGATTTAAGCATTAATTGAAAACAGATATACGCATCTCAATATACAAAGCTCTTTCACATTTCGTGGGTTTTCAAATTAAATAGATTAATCTGTTGGAGCAATAGTAAAGTGTAAAGTATATAGTAAGGAGATCTGCAACGTGGAGGCGTTGAAGGCCAGCAAAGTTTGATTTGCCATTTATACTCAAATAATTGAGGCTGACAATGCATCCATTTACAATTTACTACTATTTGCTCTCTTTCTTCCATGGTCAACCAGCACTATGCAAAAGTATATGAATTTTAAATATTTCTAGATTCGAATCTTTACTTCGCAAAGTAGTTAAGTATATACTCTTATTGGAATTTGGACCTTTCAATATTATTTTTATGATATTAGAGAACATAATCTGTTTGGCAGAATATCGGAGTATGACAAAAAATACATACTACAAGCAACTTTATTCTAATATGAAAGAATATAAACAGTCAAAAGATAAAAGTCTACGAAAATATAAGAAGTATTCAGAAAATAATATGCATTATGACAATTAGTAAGCGCGATAACAATTGACAAGCAATTTCACATGTATGTACAGATTATATACGAACTTTCTATTCACTTTTCACTTTTTACCATTAATAATATATAAATTTTGAAGTTTGAGTTTTGAGATTAATTTCGATATATTATCAATATAAAAGAATTATATATTATTATTTAATAATATATTTTTATTTATAAAATTTTTAAGATAATAAATAATAAATTCAATCACTTTTATCGATATAATAATATATAATTAAATATTTATATAAAGCTACACTATATATATATATATATATATATCATGGGGCCATACGGCATGAGAGAACATGTTTATTATAACATATGGGAGAAAGTTCTCATAACCCTTGAATCAAAATTAATGTTTGAGATTAAAAAAGATAATTCAATGGTCATGTGACCTATTATATTTATCTTCCTAAACTCTTGTATGCTGCTGCCTTCATAAAATCTTCAACTGCTTGCAGGTTTCTCTTTCAATTTACCACTCTACATCGTCTATTTTCATTTCTGACAAACTTATTTGATGTGCTTCATTCAATTTCTGTAATATGCTGGCCACGGGTAGGATCTAGTACGGTGGAACAAATGCAATTAAGAATGTGACAAAAATCTATGCGGGAAAAATTGGGGTGAAAAATGACCTTGCAGTGTATCCCAAAAATCAAAAGACCTTGCAATATGGCAGAAGCCAACGAATCACACATAGATTGCAAAATCAAGGGAAAGATCTTCTAGAATAGACCTTTCTGTGAGGCACAGGATCTAAACATAGGCTATGTGTATTTGGTATCAAAAGAAATCATAGAATGAGAAGCAAATGAAAGACGAGGAGGAAAGAGATTGAAGGAGAGATGGAAGAAAATGGGAAGCTATGAAATGGAGAAAGAGTTGATCGTCTATTCGTTTGCATCAAAACCACTTAATTAAATATTTAATCTCAACCATTAATTTTGATCTATAGACTATCGGAGTTTCCTCTTAACTCTCACGATAAACAAGTTATCTCATGTGATTTGGCCCCTTGTTTCCTTGATTTTATTGTCAGTAAATATAAAAAAATAAAAATAAATGACAGTAACCTTTGCTTCTTTATCTCAATTCGGAAAATAGAAGCACTTCCTCTCAATTTTTTAAGATAAGAACTTTTGTCAAAGACTTAAGTTGCCAACCAAATATACAATTCATCGATTAGCACAATAATTCCGACAAAATGCATGCAAATGCATCAAAGTTGATTAAGAACAAAACTTAACAATTGAAATAATTAGCAACTTATACTGATTGAGAAAGATGGACAAAGTCGCACAAACTTGATAATGATTAGAATTCACGTAAAAAGAACAATAAATAAACATGTAATATAATTGAAAGCTAAAAACAAAGCGGAGAGTTTTATTTAAATTCCTCATTCATCATTGCAGCGTCAACGCAACTAGCAGGGCTTAATGAGGTGAAACAAACATTTCTTCCAACCATCCAATCTAAATTCCCCTGCTCTATTTATAAATAGTCCTAGGCTCTGAAATAATGACAAGTGTATTTTTGAGAGTTATTTTGCAAGTAGTGACCTTATCTTCAACCTACACAATCTCATTCATTCCCCACATTTCAAATGTTGCAAATCATGCCTTAAACACGATCTTAAATAACCATCCTCGTTCTTTAAGCCCACGTTGTCTTCTCCAATGCTTTGACATCTCGACATTCATTACCTTGATAGTTTAAGTCTTGAAATGGAACAACTAAGTATTTGATCGACACTTCTTCCTTGTCGACATAGATACCCTTCGTTGATGTTGTGCACAATTGTGCTTTTCATGGAGCCTTCCTTCTTGTTGAAAAGACATGCCTCAATATTGACCTCCATTGTTGATCACCATTTTGTCAACCATCCATTCAGTTTTCACTTTTCACAGATTCGATACTTCATGAGTTTGGTCGACGTTCATTATTTCTTTGACTTCTTACACTGGGAAAATTTTAGCCCAACTACTATATTTGTCTTATCAAGACTACGATTAATTCTATAGTTTTTAAAAAGTTAATTAGTCTATCAATAAAGTTAGTCTCGTCGTCGATTACTTTGTTTAACGATGGGAATGCATTATGCACCTATTGGGTGATCGAATTTGTTCATTTGACAAACAGGCGAAATCTCATAAGGAGATTGAGCAACTTGATGGTTGTAAGTTCAATAGATCAGTTCTAGGCCAGGAATGAGGATTTGGACTAATAGATGACTTGTCTATCAAAATACGGCGTACTTATGTGTGTCAAAATCCTTGAAGAAGGCTTGTCGAATAGAAGGGCAAAGTCTTGGAAGACATGGCTTGAGAATCCTTGATCTTGTCGACTGTGTGTCCAGACTTGTCGAAGATGTTCGCAAAGAGACGTCGAAGTATAAGAAGGTGTATATTTGTTGACTTAGTAGAAGTAGCTTGAAGTATTCTGGCAGTAGTCAAAGGAGCGGTTTGACGAGTCGAAGAATGCATGCAAGAACTCACGATGCAAATCTCCGGGGATATTGAAGTGGTTACCAAGGAGTAGGCTTACGTGATAAAAAAAATGTGAGTGTATGCTATAACTGTCAAAGAAGGATTGTTGCCCACATTAGAGCAATCAAGAAATGGCATGCTATTAGAGCAATTACTTGGTGCTCAAGTAAGATTTACTTGGAGCCCAAGCAGTATTTGTCTATAACTAAGAACTCAGCTCACTTAGGAAAGGCATAGTTGAACACTCAAATTGCACCCTACACTCTGACGTCCCAATATACATAGAGCAACGACGAATTTGAAAGTAAAGATCATAGCCTTTAGTTTGCTTTCTTGTTTTCATTTCATTATTTGCATTTCATTTCCAATTTGTTTTCATTTCTTTATTGCTTTCAATTCAATTATTGTACATACATTTTTTGCTTTTCAATACGATTCTCTTTGTTTGACACCCTTCATCGACCATGAGTTGAGTAGTACACTTCACTAGAAACCCTGTTACCCTTATTGAGAAGAAGTGTCCCTTCCCTAATCTAAGATCTGGAATCAAAGGATTTTTTGCTTCGATGATTGAGTAATGCTCTTACATAAAAAATTCCACATAAACAAATTGGCCACCTGGTAGGACAAGATTGAGTGTACAAGAGCTTTCTGATGCTTAAGCAAAAGTAATACCATTGTGTCCCCTATGTCGAGCTCATTGTTCAATGGACAGAGTACACCGTCAGAAGATGGAAGTAGTAAGCCACAAATTAGCATGCAAAATATGATGATACATTCGAATGGAATAAGTGCTCCAACGGCTTTTTGGCCATTCCTAGTGCATGGGTTGCCTCTATGCTATACCCTACCAGTGGCTATTTCTTTTATGGGTCAAATGCCATTATGGTATCCGAATCCTTTCTTTAATCCTATGTTTGTGGGAATGCCGCAAATGGCACCTATGTCAATTCCCCAATTTTCAATGCCATTGATATGGTAACTGATATGGGAATTATGAGTCAAGATCCTGTGGATATGAGTGTAACAACCACAATGGAAATGACTTAGCTGTCGAAACAAGCTTTGACATTCTAGACACGACTCAAGGATGCCTGAAATGGCACCTGTGCTACTCGAAAATACAATGTCATCAATGATGGAAACTAGTATGGGAACAATGAGTTGAAATCTTGTGGATATGAGTGTGGCCACCGCAATGGAAAGGAATGCCTCAGTCTACTCAAGGCCATATTATCAAATCCCTTGCCACTTTTAGGCAATGGGATAAAGAAAGTAATTATGATCTCATGAGCAAGTTGACTCATCAAATGGCCAAAGTGCTAAATCCTCTAACTAAGTCGAATAACTAGTGTTTTGACACTGAGAATAAGCAAGTGCATAGGATGGTTGAAACTTTGCATTCGAATGAGGATTTCGAAGATTCTATCATTCGACAGCTTGAAAATTAGCCTCCAATTCCCCCTCATATGTTTGAGTAACCATAGCCTGAAAAGCCACCACCATGACTTGGATTACATCATGGTGAGGTGCGCGTCATGGGTCAAAATGAAGACCTTGACAATGTGGTTCGATAGGTTAGAAATAATAACCTTAGGGGTTAGCAAAACATTACTAAAGTGATAGAACAAGTCTTGAATAGGTTTGGATCTAATAATGGATTTGCAAATTGACTTTATTTTGTATCAGCCTTTCTAGACTATGTTCTACAAGCTAAAATGCCAAGGGGTTGTAAAAGCCCAAAATTATTGACAAAGATTTCTAGTGATAGGGATAAGTCCACTATCGAACACATAGTCGGATATACTATGGAAATAGGAGAACTTGTGTCAAATGAATTTTTGAAAATGAGATTTTTTTTCCATGTTCTCTACCTAAAAATGATTTTATTTGGTTATCTAATTTGAGATTGGCTCAACTTGAAAGAAGTTTTTATGAATCATTTTTTAATGATGAAATGTGAGTTAGTTTAACTGACTAGTTTTCTATAAGAAGACATCTTGGAGAGTCCATTGACAATTATATAGCCTACTTTCAACATATAAAAAGTAGGTGCTTCATACCCATACCTGAGGCCGAGATGGTCAAAATGGTGATAAATGGATGGGAAAATAATATTAGAAAGAAACTTGTTAGTAAATAGTTTCTTGACTTGACTCAATTATCTGACACAGTGATACAAATTGAGAACCTTAGAATGGAAAAGGAAAATGTTATGAAGGGTGTTAAGAAAAAGAGGATTGCTTATATTGATTATCTTGACTCCGTCGAAACGAATGAAGGGGAGGATCAAGAATTCTTCGTGGCTACACCCATGTAGAATATCACAGTCGAGTCTAAGCTCATTCTTGTTAAGAAGGATGACCAGATTCAACTAGTCGAACTAGAGAAGCTAGTCCAACTTGTCAACATGGTCAATGCAAAACCAAAAGATGAAGACTTGAGGGGCAACTTTAGGGTTGCACAATCACCTTTATCCTTGAAAAAGCCATATTCAGATGATGAGGAGGTCACTAACAACTTTGATATTCGCTTTGACAATGATGATTTAGAGGTTATTCCTTCAACTGTGCATTGGAAGCTTATCTTGTCGAATGTTGAAGGAAGAGAGGAGGTTGTCGAAGGTAATGATAGCCCATGTTTCTATCAACAATTGCATGTTGATTTCAAGGTTCATGGAGCTATAATTCGACGATTGGAAGTCGACCTTGACACTTTCAACCCTTAGATTGTTAAAGGTTATCATATTCGAACAGATGGGTATTATCTAGTCACCTTGGCTGAGATTGGCTTGGCTAAAGAAGTTGAAATCCTATAAGAGCTAGTTGGCTTGGCTTTTGGCTTATGTGGTCAACAATAGTAGTTGCAATACTCATAGTGCATAAGGAGAATGTATTTGTGATTCTAACCCAAAGTTAATTTGCAATCTATTAGATTGTTGAAAATGATCTCCTTGTTGAAGATCATTGCAAGTCCATGTTTGATGAGTCAAATGTGTTGGAAAGTGAAAGGTTTAATGCATTGGAAATGTTGTTCGATAAAATGAAGTTATTGCAAATCTTATAACAAATGAGTTAAGTTTAAACAGTTTAAAGTTGGTAATCTTGTTTTGAAGTTAATATTTCCTATGGAACATAGGTCTAGAACCTATAGTAAGTGGTCTCCACCTTGGGAAGGATGCTTTCATGCCAAAAATGTGTTTTCTAGAAATGTGCATAGCCTAGTTAAAGTCAAATCAGGGCTTAGAGTGCATGTAATAAGTGTCAAGTATTTAATAGCATACAATAACCCATGGAGAGGGTACAAATTAGCATGAGCCCATAATAGTGATAATTGTCATGCAAGGTATATTGCTCAATGATTTGACAATTACTTGTCGAAAGCAAAAAGTAACAATTGTCTACAAAAGATAAATAATTCGACAATGGTGTGTCGGATAACAACCAAAATGGAAATTGTTCATCAAAAAGAGAATGACAGATCATGTGGGAAGCAAAACGGAAAAATAAGACTAAGAGCCCAGACTTTAGCAATCTCTAAGGATTGTTGAACATCCTCTAGTTGCTTTGACAAGGCTTGTTGAGTGGCTTCTACCTCCTTTGTTGTAGCCTCAACCTTGGGAATTTCTTCAAAGATTTTCTTGCCTTCTAAAAGTTTAGCAACTACTTCTTTCTCAGGTTCTTCAAGGGTAACTTTATCTTGCTCCTTGGCCAATTCAAGATCATTTTTTTTACTTGTTGAGTAGTTTGAGCTCCTTTTCCAGTTTGGTCCATTTATTGGATATTTCATTCGAGTTGGTTTTGATCTTGGCAGTCAATGTAGCAAGATCCAGCTTTCTCTTCTTGAAGGAGAAAAGATCTTCTAAGAGTTTGTTCTTGGACTTAACTAGAGAGCGATGTTGTGCAAGATCTTGGTTTAATAGAGCAAACTTGTTGAAAAGGTCCTTATAGAAACATTCCAACTTGGTGGCATCTTCATAGAGAGATAAAGAAAGTTGAGATTTGAAGGGATCGAGCTCGATGAGTTTGATAGTGAGTCAACCACTGCAATCCTCATCAGTGGCCAAAGAGTGGAGATTTTTGACTTTGATCATCTCGTAGAAATCAACAAGAGCTTTACTAGGGGGCATCGATAGGCTTGGCTCCTAACTCAACAAATATGGCCTTGGTCAAAGAAGACATTATAGCTAATTTTCCACCTAGGGCCATCTCAAGATCAGCAAAGATGGAACCATCATCGAGTTCTTTCATATATTTAGCAAGAAAATCATCTATGACTTTAGTATTGAAGGACTCGACAATAGAATCATGAAGCAATGGATCAAAAAGTTGTGAAGTGGTGGAATCACAAGTTGCAAGGGGATTTGGTCACATCTTCTTTACAATAGCAACATTAGAGGAAATAAGATTGTCGGTGGAGGCACTATCAACGATAGAATGAGTTTAGGATCCTGAGCATGGTCTTGGGAAGATTGATACGAAGGTATATTTTAACATAGAGAAATATAGAAAGTATGCATAAATGCAAAAGTGTCGAAATGCAAATAACCTCAGTACGAGGAAATGGGTTTATGATTAAAGGTTCTGTTAAAAAACTTCTTTAAATGGAGTAGTAGGCTATAAAAGTAATGAATATCGCATCAATAAGGAAGAATGGTGTCAAAGGAAAAATATGGAGAATGCTACTAAGGACAAGGTACCTTGAGGGCTTTTGACTTTTTAGGCTTGGACGAAGCCTTAGCACAAATGTTTGAGGGATCCTTGGGCTCTGTTGAAGTGGTCTTTCAACTCTTGGGAGCTTTGGGAGGAACCCCAAAGTCTTCAAAGTCAGTAGAGGAAGCCTTTCTCTTGCTCTTTTTGTTTCTCGGGCTCCTTGGTGGAATCGTCTTCTTTCTTTCCCTTTGCTTCATTTTCGACAAGGTCCCGAGCGTTGGTCTTTTTCTTGGAAGATTGGTAGTCTTATTGATAGTGATGCGGCTCCGGCAAGTATACCAAATCATACAAGTAATAAAAGTGATAAGTAGAGTATCGTTCCCACGAGGATAGATCAAATAACGATTAGTCTAAGGGAATAACTATTTGGATAGAATGGAATTACTGATGAGGAAATTAAAATTAAATTAAATTAAAATAAATAAGAAAAGTACTAATGCAAAAAATTCTAGCAGTGTGGATAAATGCAATGGGATGGATGCTAGGGCTAATTAATTTCACCTATTGTAGACAAATTTACTATGAATTTCCGTTAATCAGTTTCTATCTTAATTGACTCACGGTAGGTTCCCCTTAATTTATTCCTAGCCTCTCTCAAGGTCAAGCGATACTCTTTATCCTAAACTAATTGCCTAATCTCTTACCACAAAAGTAATCTAGGGAAATGTTGAAGCTCTATGGGTTCCTATATTGACCGCATGAACTACGTTTGTCTATCTCTAATTTTCACTCAGCTCATGGTATTTATGTTAAGAGGCTTTATTCACAAACCTTCTCTCGAGTTATTGTAAATCCCCAAATCAATTAATTAGTGATCAAGCAATTAAAAAGTATTAAGCACAAACAAAAACACTAAGCAATAGAGATAGAAAACAAGATTAATATTAATCCATGAGTAAACTTGTAACACCCTAATAGTTCCATTCTATGCTTAAGTCATATTGTGGAATTATTAGTTGTTACTTTTGCTCGTGGAACTAGCATTACCTTTTAGAAATTACTTTTTAGCGAAAATAGGGGTAATTTTTTTTTGAATAAAACAAGTAAACCGTTTTTTAAATCGAGAGCTATGCGCATATCGTGAACATATAATACAAACGTCGCTATCTCATTCATACATCACATTTAACATGAATAGAAGCATTGAGAATAACCACAAACTAAGATAAAGATAATACTTATTCCACGACCATCCAAAATAACATAATTCTAGTCATACCAGAGTCTCACATAAGATAATAATGGGTCTGATATCTACCATCGGCTCTACACAAGAAACCTACCAAATACATGATAAAAGGAAATACATCAGAAATCCCTACTATCCAAGCATGCCATATAATAGAATGATAACCCTATAACTACAACCAAAAAGGGGCTATCCTCGTGCTCAGCTGCGCATGCAATCGTCACATCAGGCATCAGGCGGGAGGAAACCATTTCCATATCCATCGGGAGAAATACCACCACGTCTTCCTCCTCGGGCACGTCCTCGTCCACGAGGCACAGCGTGGGTACGAATGAACCTACACCCGCGAATTGGAGGTGGAGCTGGGCTAGCGGATGAAGCAGAAGAATTAGAAAATAGACGAATCACCGAAGGCTGCGACGAACTCAAACAGTGAGATCCCCAAGAACGAGTCGGATAGAAGGGCTCAAAGGGGTCGGTCTCCACATGGTAGCTCGGATAAGACGGCTTCGAAGGATCAGAATCTAGTGAAACAATTGGAGTCAAATGGGTATCCGAGTCAGTCTCATCATCATTGGTGGGGTATCTCGGTCGTTGAAAGTAAGGGCGGATGTCATCCATAGTAACCTCGCCGAATGGCTGATGCGGTCGGAAAAATGGGCTCATCACGGGAGTCTAAAACTGGTGGTCGTGGAAGATGTAGGCCCTCATCGCTGCGTTCGCTGACAGCACTGAGGCGTTTAGCACCGGGTCAAAGCACCAACGCCACACTAGGAACTCAATGTAGATCACCATCGTGCCCGACGTCGACATCCTTTGAAGACGACATGGAAAACGTAGGAGTGAGAAATACTAAATTTCTCAGTAGGATTGCGACTAAACAAACACAGTGTCATCGTCATCGTCCCAGCCACTTCGGATTTAATATAAAAATAGTAGACATATATCGGTTCAATTTTAATAGTTTCAGAAAACTTAAATCCCGAAGCGGGTTTCTTTTAACTTTATCATCATATCCATAGTGTCATACATAGGCATACAGGCTAATATACAAAATAAACGTTCATAATGCACATAAGGAATATAATAGCATGCATGACTATGCAACTCATCTACTTGACCATGGTCCTGCTTTAACTTTTATTTTTAGCACGTGCTTAACATTCTTTACTTTCCTTTGAAATAGATTGCTTTTGGACATGAGCTCATTCTGTAACTAAATCAGACTAAGCTAATATTGGTTACCTCTAAGTTGGAGGGTCCTCTATGTCACCCTTGCCTCCCTCATAGAGGTTCCTTGAGTCCTTGTGGATCGCCATCTTTCACTTCCTTAACCGAAGTAATTGAAGGGTCATGTCCTATTATTCTTTTCATATGATTATACTTTACATGCATAATACTTCTTTGACTGGACACATGCAATGATATAACTAAGTTCATAATTTTGACGGAAATCCAGCAGCATAACGACCAGGCCGGAGCTTCCTCAAAATGCCAATCATAAACTTTTAACCAACGGTTTATCATATCCATATCATATCATCACACTCATCATTCAATCATGAGACAAGGCTCAATCAAACTCATCATTCATCATGCCGAATGGCATCACACATTCATACCCTAAAGGGGTTTATAGTTGTGTTTTTCTTGGCGAAGAATATTATAAACCATCATATGATTTCTCGTGGTTACCTATGAGAGAATCACATAGTTAGGATATGTGTTTGTGGTCTTTTATTTACTTAGCTCTCATATGAAATTATTCTTTACTTTAGTTCAAGTCTTAAAGGACACTTATCAAATTGGTTAAGTTAAATGATTGTTTCCTTTCCTTGAGATAGTGCCCTTAGTGATTTCCAGGTTCATGATATGCTCAGAGGCCCTAATTATACTTCTGTTCCCAAAGAGTTCGAGATCCCTCTAATCCTTGGGTCATGACAATGCATAACCATATCATGAACCCAACAACACCAATGTTCACTAATCACCAAGGGTGATTTTTAACTTGTTCAACTTACAAAGTTTTAAGCTTTCATTAATAACATATTAAGGTTTTTCCCCAAACATTATTAAAGTTATCATTCTTTATAAAGTAGTCATAAAGTTTTATTCTTTATGAAAGTAAATACCTTTCATATTATGCTCTTGTCTAAAAAATTTAGATCTTTATGTAATAAGATACAAGTTACTTGCTTTTTAACTAAAAAGTCTTGTTCTTTATGACTTAAAGTTGTCTCTACATTAAAAGGTTCCTACTTTTTCAACTAGTGATATGAAACATCAATTTTAAGGTTAAAAGCCTTGATCTTTATAAAAGTTAGCACCTTTTGGCATTATTTTGCTTCAAGATCTAAACTTTATGGATTAAATGCTACAAAACAACACTTCTATGACTTAAAGGTTTCATTCTTGATTAAAGTTTGAAACTTTATGAGAGGTCTTTTCTTTAAGGTTTGATTTCTAAGACATAAAGTAATAAGATATCATTTTATAACTCAAAAAGGCTTGTTATTCTAAAAAGCTTAGACTTTTACATGCATCTTTGTCTACAAAATAAAACAAAAGAAGACTTTATGATGGCACTAAAACTTGCACCACTTTTTGTGTATCAAGAAGCAAACCTTTTAAAGTTTAAAGCTTTTAGAATGTTCATAGTCTTATCAAATCATGAAAACATAATAAGATGAAGCTTTTCTAATCATCAACTCATCATAAGAAAAGGAACAACTTTAAGCAAGGCGCCATCAAGAACATTCAAGATCATATTTTGCCAAAAGTAGAAACTTAAGAACGTTTGAAGAACAACAAGAACATATTTTGCCAAAAATGGAAACTTTTGCTCTTGAATAGCATGAAGAATCTTCTCAAGTTTTCACTTAGAGATCTTGGTCATGAAAGAACCAAGCTCCAAGCTTTCTTGAGCAAACAAAATGAAAAAGATGAAGATCACTACCTTTCTTAGAAATGGCGCAAAAACTAGAGAAAAAGAAGAAGATGATGATGGTTCCTTTCCTTGTAGATGGTGGTGGTTTGGCTTGGTGGAAGGAGAAGCTCTTGAGATCTTGTGAAAATGGAGGTTGTAGTGTTTTGATCTTGTCTCCAAAGACCCAAAAATGAGGTCCTTGAAGGGCTAAGTAAGTGGTTTTGGGTGGTGGTGGTAGAGAAAGGAAGAAAAAGATGAAGAAGATGAAGAGAGTTTTAGAGAGAAGTTGGAGGATTTGGCTTTGAAGAGAGAGAATCGGATGAGTGAAAATGAAAATATGAGTGTGTATGTGTGCTTGAAAGTGGCATCCAACATAAAGGGAGGAGAGTGAGATATTTTGCTTAATTTTGTGTTAATTAAGGTTTAAGGAGACAAATTGGATGATAGGGGAACAAAGTATGTACTAACTCTTACATAAAGTACTCTTGTCTAATGCTTTATGCTTTAGTGACATCACTCTCTGCTTTATTGTCTAGTTGACTAAATTTGAATTTAATCATGTGATTAAGTGCTCATACAACTTAATTAAGATGGTTAAGAAAGGATTAGTGATTAACACACAAGAACACGATTAACAAAAATTAATCTTGTGATTAAGCTTAAGTAACCTTAATTAAACTCGATTAAGTTAATTAAGGGTGATTAGTGCTTAATTAAGTTATAAAGGCTCTGACTTGCTTAATTAGAGATTATCTAATCTCCCTTAAGCATTCTCTTGACACTTCTCATCCTAGTTAATCCCTTAATTAAGCCTTAATCTCATAATTTCTCATTAAGTGCCTAATTACTCAGGGTTACTGAGGTAATTGAGCAAGACATGAAAATGAGGATATTACATTTCTCCTCACCTTTAAAAAGAATTTTGTCCTCAAAATTCGTTACTTGTAAACAAATTCGGATACACGTTCTTCATTTTGGCCTCCAGCTCCCACGTATACTCTTCCATTTTCCCTTTACCCTAAGCCACCTTGACCCATCGTCCCTCTACCATCTTGCTCCTCAGCTATTTTGCCCCACGATCCATGATCTGAGATGGCGGTAGATTGAAAGTTAGGTCCTCCCTTAACTGTACACTTTTAGGCTCAAGTAGATGACTAGGATCGGAATGGTATTTTCTCAATTGAGACACATGGAAGACATCGTGAAGTTTTGACAAATTTGGAGGTAAGGCCATTTGGTAAGCAACTAACCCAACACGTTTTAAAATTTGAAGAGGGCCAAGGAAATGGGGGCTTAACTTTTTGACATTCATGGCTCTACCTATACTAGTCGTAGAAGTGATTTTTAGGAACACATGTTCTCCTTCTTGGAACTCTAGAGGCTTTCTCCTTTTATCCGCATAACTCTTTTGACGGCTCTAGGCTGTAAGGATTCTGTCCCTAATCCTTCTGACTTGCTCTGTGATCTACCTCACTAGATCAGGTCCTAATAGGCTCTTCTCACCCAAAACCAACACAGGGGAGATTAGCACCTCCTTCCATACAAAGTTTCATAGGGTGCCATACCAATACTTACATGATGGCTATTGTTATAGGCAAACTCAATCAAAGGTAAGTATTTGTCTCAACTTCCTCGGTTGTCCAACACACAAGCTCTCAACATATCCTCCAAAGTTTGGATAGTCCTTTTCGACTATCCATCTATCTGGGGGTAATAAACTGTACTTAGGCAAAACTTCATCCCAAATGCCTTTTACAAGGCTCCCCAGAATCTAGAGGTAAACCTTGGGTCCCTATCTGAAATTATGGTTGAAGATACGCCATGCAGTCTTACTATCTCTTGAACATACAGCTGGGCTAACCTTTCCGAAGGATAAGTAGCTCAAATGGACAAAAAGTTAGCAGACTTGGTCAATATATCAACAATTACCCATATCGCATCGAAACTAGCTTGCGTTTTGGGTAAACCCATCACGAAGTCCATAGAGATACTTTCCCATTTCCATTCTGGGATCTCTAATGGTTGTAACATACCAGAGGGCTTTTAGTGCTCAATCTTTACTTTCTGGCAGACTAAACACTTGCCTACCAACTCCGCAACATCCCTCTTCAATCCTGGCCACTAGAACATCTTCTTAACGTCTTGATACATTGTTACACCAGGGTGTATGGCGAAATAGCTCTTATGAGCCTCCTCCAAAATCCTTTTTCGGAGGTCACCACTTGCGGGTACACAAACTCTTCCTTCAAATTTCCATAGTCCATCTGTACTTTGCACAAAACCCTTCAACTTTCCATCTTTCACCAACGCTAGGGTTTTCAAGAACTCCTTTTCCTCGCCTTGGGCTTGAGTAATTTGACTCTTGAAATCGCTCGTCACCCTAAGCTGATTCAATCTTAAATTGTGGGGGGTCAACATAACTCCAAGGTTAAGGTCTCTAAAGCTCCTTAATAGCTCATCATCCTTGACTATCATCCATGATGCATGCAAGGATTTCCGACTTAACGCGTCAGCCACCACATTGGCTTTTCCAGGATGATAACTCAACCCAAAATCATAATCCTTTAGAAACTCCATCCATCTTTTTTGCTTCGTATTTAACTCCTTTTGATCAAAGAGATACTGCAAGCTCTTATGATCAGAGAACACCTCAAACCTCACACCATACAGATAATGCCTCCACATCTTTAGGGCAAACACTACAGCCGCTAATTCTAAGTCATGGGTTGGGTAGTTTACTTCGTGAGGCTTCAACTATCTAGAGGCATAAGCCACCATGTTCTTATTTTGCATCAAGACACAACCTAAATCTCTCCTAGAGGCATCACAGTAAACCTCAAACGGTCCACTAGGGTCTGGCAAAACTAATACTGGGGTTGAGGTTAACTTACCTTTTAGCTCTTGAAAGCTCTTCTCACAGTCTATCGTCCACACAAACGGGGCATCCTTCCTTGTCAACTTTATTAAGGGTAAAGATATATGGGAAAATCCTTTTATAAACCTGCAGTAGTAACCTGCTAAACCCGAGAAACTCCGTATCTCAGTCACTGAGGTTGGCCTCTCCCAATTCATCATAGCCTCAATCGTACTTAGGTCCACAGCAATTCCTCCTTGTGACACCACATGCCCTAAGAACTTACTTCCTCCATCCAGAATTCACACTTAGATAACATGGCATAAAGCTTCTTTTTCGTCAAGATCCTTAACACAACCTTCAAATGTTCTTCATGTTCCTCCTTTGTTCTCGAATAGATGAGAATATCATCTATGAAAATAACTAAAAACTTGTCCAAATAGGGTCTAAAGATCCTGTTCATATAATCTATGAAAACAGTAGGAGCATTAGTCAATCCAAACGACATCACTGTAAACTCATAATGCCCATACCTTGTCCTAAAAGCCGTCTTGGGTATATCTTCCTCCTTCACCCTTATCTGGTGATATCCAGACCTCAAATCAACCTTAAAGAACATAGCTGCACCTCGTAGTTGGTCCATGAGGTCATCTATCCTAGGCAAGGGATACTTGTTTTTAATAGTCACTTTGTTTAATTGCCTATAATCCACACACAATCTCATACTACCATCCTTTTTTTTCACAAATAATACCGGGGTTCCCCAAGGTAAGGCACTAGGTCTTACGAACTTCTTCTCCAATAATTCTTCCAATTGTCCATTCAACTATGACAACTCCATTGGAGACATCCTATAGGATGCTATAGAGATTGGCCTAGTACCCGGCACCAACTCTATTGAAAACTCGATTTCCCTCTCCGGGGGAAACTTGGGTATGTCATCAGGAAACACATCAGGGTATTCCCTCACTACGGGGATCTCATCCAATACATGCTCGAGTTCGACTTCACTTGCCATAAGGAAAACATATCCCTGATCACCCAACTCACTACTTCCTACCTCAACAGAGTTCAAAAACAAACTAACAGGCTCCACGGGCTTAACAGGTATATGGGGAAGAATAATTGATTTTTCAAAGGAATTTATCATAGCATGGTTAGCCGAAAGCCAATCCATGCCTAGAATCAAATCCAAACTAGACAACGGCAAGCAAATCAAATTCGCTACGAAAGACCTACCATCAATTTGGAATTGGTAACTCAAGCAACCATGACAAGTCTTAATTGGTCTCCCAGCAGGAGTAGAAACAATTAACATATAAGGCAATTTAGACATAGACAATCCTAAGCTATCTACACAATCATGAGAAATAAAGGAGTGTGTAGCTCCAGAATCATACAGCACATTTAAGGTTCTACTATTAATCTCGCACTTACCTCGGATTAGATCGTCGGATTGAGTAGCCTCCTCAGCATTAAGGGCAAAGACCTTTCCTTGGTGTTAGGGCTTGTTGGTAGGGGACAACAGCTTGATAGTACAGTCTCTAGCCATATATCCAGGCTTTTTGCTTTGAAAACAAGCATTTTGGCCAACATGGGCATCCCCCATGATGTTTGCCACACTTAGGGCAAGCTTGACCATTTGCCAGCTTGGGTGGATTCCCAGTAGGCTTCTGGGGTTGCTTTCCTTTGAAACCTCCACCTTGAAATGGTTTCCTAGAGGATTGGGGCTTGAACTTTTGCCCTTGCGGTGCCAACTTCTTCTTGTAGGCTTCGAACCTTGCCACAAACAGCTTGCGGTTGCAATCCTCTACCAAACGGCACTTGTTGACGAGTGCAGCATAGTCATGGAACTCCATTGGTCCTACAGATGCCAATATCTCCTCAAGCAATCCCCTTTCAAACTTCACACATTTCCAGCGCTTACCTGGGTTCCCTTGATAGATCGTCGAGAACTTGCACAGCTCCTTAAACTTGGCTGTATACTCAGCAATATTCATGGTCCCTTGACGCAGACTCATGAACTCTAGCTCTTTCACATTCTTCACAGATGCGGGAAAATACTTTTCATAAAAGTGCATCTTAAAAACCTCCCAGATGATGTGGGTTTGGGTTCCTCCCAATAGCCTCTTTGTGTCTACCCACTAAAACTCGACATCAACTTCCAACATATAGGTAGCAAAGGTTAACTTTTGCTCCTCAGTGCAGGCCAACATCGTAAAAATCTTCTCAATGGCCTTGATCCACTCATCAGCTCGATCGGGGTTGTACGTTCCTCTAAAACTCGGCGGCTTTGCCTTCTGAAACTCAGTAAACTTGAGGTACTCAAGATCTACCTCAGCTCCTCCATTGTGCCCTTCGGGATTCTCCTCATCCCTTTGCTCCATTCGCTCCATCATGCGATCTTGATAGCGACCTGCTCCTCATGGCAAAAGAACCATTTCATAGAGCATCCCCATGACTTTCTCGGGACCTTCCGGCTCGTTACGGGGCCTACCACGTCTTCCTGAAGCCATTAGTTCTTGGTACACAAAATAGAAGACATTGAGTTGATCAGGCTCAATATTTATGTTGACTGAACCAGCAACTAACCACATTTAGAATAGATGATCATGCACATCTAACTCCTACGTCTCATCGTACAGACGAGACTCAAAGCAAGACTTAACTAACACATATGCTTAGAAGCATAGTCAGTCCATCCCCAGGCTCTTTAAGGATGAACTGCTCTGATATCAAAATGTAACACCCTAATAGTTCCATTTTATGCTTAAGTCATATTGTGGAATTATTAGTTGTTACTTTTTCTCGTGGAACTAACATTACCTTTTAGAAATTACTTTTTAATGAAAATAGAGGTAAATTTTTTTTGAATAAAACAAGTAAACCGTTTTTGAAATCGAGAGCCATGAGTGCATTGTGAACATAAAATACAAATGTCGCTATCTCATTCATACATCGCATTTAACATAAATAGAAGCATTGAGAATAACCACAATCTTAGATAAAGATAACATTTATTCCACAACCATCCAAAATAATGTAGTACTAGTCATACCAGAGTCTCACATAAGATAATAATGGGTCCGATATCTATCGTCGGCCGTACATAAGAAACCTACCAAATACATGATAAAAGGAAATACATCAGAAATCCCTACTATCCAAGCACGGCATACAATAGAATGATAACCCTATAACTACAACCAAAAAGGGGCTATCCTTGTGCTCAGCTATGCATGCAATCGTCACATCAGGCATCAGGCGGGAGGAAACCGTTCCCATATCCACCGAGAGAAATACCACCACGTCCTCTTCCTCGGGCACGTCCTCATCCACGGGGCACAGCGCGGGTATGAATGAACCCATGCCCACGAATCGAAGGTGGAGTTGGGCTAGCGGATGAAGCAGAAGAATTAGAAGATAGACGAATCACCGAAGGCTGCGACAACCCGAACAGTGAGATCCCCAAGAATGAGTCGGATAGAAGGGCTCAGAGGGGTTGGTTTCTACATGGCAGCTCAGATAAGATGGCTCCGAGGGATCAGAATCTAGTAAAATAGTTGGAGTCAAATGGGTATCTGAGTCAGTCTCATCATCGTCGGTGGGGTATCTCGGTGGCTGAAAGTAGGGGCGGATGTCATCCATAGTAACCCTGCCGAATGGCTGATGCGGTCGGAAAAATGGGCTCATCATGGGAGTCTGAAACTGGCGGTCGTGGAAGATGTAGACCCTCATCGCTGCGTTTGCCGACAGCACGGAGGCGTTCAGCACCAGGTCAAAGTGCCAATGCCATACCAAGAACTCAACATAGATCACCACCATGCTCGATGTCGACATCCTCTGAAGATGACATGGAAAACATAGGAGTGAGAAATACTAAATTTCTCAGTAAGATCGTAACTAGACAAACACAGTGTTATCGTCATCATCCCAGCCACGTCGAGTTTAATATAAAAATAGTGGACAAATATTGGTTCAATTTTAATAGTTTCAGAAAACGTAAATCCAGAAGCGGGTTACTTTTAACTTTATCATCATACCCATAGTGTCATACATAGACATACAGGCTACTATACATAATAAATGCTCATAATGCACATAAGGAATATAATAGCATGCATGACTATACAACTCATCCACTTGACCATAGTCCTACTTTAACTTTCATTTTTAGCACGTGCTTAACATTCTTTACTTTCCTTTGAAATAGACTGCTTTTTGATATGAGCTTATTCTGTGACCATCGTTACATAGTACTAATCAAATCAGACTAAGCCGATATTGATTATCTCTAAGTTGGAGGGTCCTCCATGTCACCCTTGCCTCCCTCATAGAGGTTCCTTGAGTCTTTGTAGATCGCTGTCTTTCACTTCCCTTACCGAAGTGATTGAAGGGTCATGTCCTATTATTCTTTTCTTATCATTATACTTTACATGCATAATACTTCTTTGACTGGACACATGCAATGATATGACTAAGTTCATAATTTTGATGAAAATCTGGCAATATAACGGCTAGGCCGGAGCTTCCCCAAAATGCCAATCATAAACTTTCAACCAACGGTTCATCATATCCATATCATATCATCACACTCATCATTCATCATGCCGAATGGCATCACACATTCATACCCTAAAGGGATTTATAGTTGTGTTTTTCTTGGCAAAGAATATTATAAACCATCATATGATTTCTCGTGGTTACCCATGAGAGATTTGAACCATCATCTTGGTAAATACATAGTTAGGATATGTATTTGTGGTCTTTTAGTTACTTAGCTCTCATATGAAATTATTCTTTACTTTAGTCCATGTCTTAAGGGACACTTATTCAAATTGGTTAGGTTAAATGATTGTTTCCTTTCCTTGAGATAGTGCCTTTAGCGATTCCCAAGTTCATGGTATGCTCAGAGGCCCTAATCATACTTCTGTTCCCAAGGAGTTCGAGATCCCTCTAATCCCTGGGTCATGACAACGCATAACCACATTATGAACCCAACAACACCAACGTTCACTAATCACCAAGGGTGATTTTTAACTTATTCAACTTACAAAGTTTTAAGCTTTCATTAATAACATACCAAGATTTTTCCCTAAACATTATTAAAGTTATCATTCTTTATAAAGTAGTCATAAAGTTTTATTCTTTATGAAAGTAAGTGCCATTAATATTATGCTCTTGTCTAAAAACTTTAGATCTTTATGTAATAATAATACAAGTTACTAGCTTTTTAACTAAAAAGTCTTGTTCTTTATGACTTAAAGTTGTCTCTACATTAAAAGGTTCCCACTTTATCAATTAGTGATATGAAACATCAACTTTAAGGTTAAAAGTCTTAATCTTTATAAAAGTTAGCACCTTTTGGCATTATTTTGGTTCAAGATCTAAACTTTATGGATTAAATGCTACAAAACAATACTTTTATGACTTAAAGGTTTCATTCTTGATTAAAGTTTGAGACTTTATGAAAGGTATTTTCTTTAAGGTTTGATTTCTAAGACATAAAGTAACAAGATATCATTTTATAACTCAAAAAGGCTTGTTATTCTAAAAAACTTAGACTTTTACATGTATCTTTGTCTTCAAAATAAAACAAAAGAAGACTTTATGATGGCACTAAAACTTGTGCCACTTTTTGTGTATCAAGAAGCAAACTTTTTAAAGTTTAAAGCCTTTAGAATGTTCATAGTCTTATCAAATCATGAAAACGTAATAAGATAAAGCTTTTCTAATCATCAACTCATCATAAGAAAAGGAAAAACTTTAAGCAAGGCACCATCAAGAACATTCAAGAACATATTTTGCCAAAAGTAGAAACTTAAGAACACTTGAAGAACAACAAGAACATATTTTTCTAAAAGTAGAAACTTAAGAATACTTGAAGAACAACAAGAACATATTTTGCCAAAAATGGAAACTTTTGCTCTTGAAGAGCATGAAGAATCTTCTCAAGTTTTCACTTAGAAATTTGGTCATGAAAGAACCAAGCTCCAAGCTTTCTTGAGCAAACAAAATGAAAAAGATGAAGATCACTACCTTTTTTAGAAATAGCGCAAAAACTAGAGAAGAATAAGATGATGATGGTGGTTCCTTTCCTTGTAGATGGTGGTGATTTGGCTTGGTGGAAGGAGAAGCTCTTGAGATCTTGTGAAAATGGAGGTTGTAGTGTTTTGATCTTGTCTCCAAAGACCCAAAGATGAGGTCCTTGAAGGGCTAAGTGAATGGTTTTGGGTGGTGGTGATGGAGAAAGGAAGAAGAAGATGAAGAAGATGAAGAGAGTTTTAGAGAGAAGTTGGAGGATTTGGCTTTGAAGAGAGAGAATATGATGAGTGAAAATGAAAATGTGAGTGTATGTGTGTGCTTGAAAGTGGCGTCCAACATAAAGGGAGGAGAGTGAGATATTTTGCTTAATTTTATGTTAGTTAAGGTTTAAGAAGACAAATTGGATGATGGGGGAACAAAGCATGTACTAACTCTTACATAAAGCACTATTGTCTAATGCTTTATACTTTAGTGATATCACTCTCTACTTTATTGTCTAGTTGACTAAATTTGAATTTAATTATGTGATTAAGTACTCATACAACTTAATTAAGATGGTTAAGCTAACACACAAGAACACGATTAACAAAAATTAATCTTGCAATTAAGCTTAAGTAACCTTAATTAAACTCCATTAAGCTAATTAAGGGCGATTAGTGCTTAATTAAGCTATAAAGGCTCTGACTTGCTTAATTAGAGATTATCTAATCTCCCTTAAGCATTCTCTTGACTATTCTCATCTAAGTTAATCCCTTAATTAAGCTTTAATCTCATAATTTCTTATTGAGTGCCTAATTACTCAGGGTTACTAAGGTAATTTAGCACGACATGAAATTGAGGATGTTACAAAACTTGTCATACAAAATGAGTCCATTAATGCCTTAGCACAAGAAAACTAGTTCATAACTGAAGAAAAGAAAACAATGGAAGAGTATGAAGATGAGAAGATAGAAGAAACAAAAGCCATAAAGATTTCTGGCTAGAGACAAGAGATTCGGAAGAATGTGGATCTCTCCATGTTGAACTTGAGCTCTGGAATCCTTGAATCTTTGCCTTCAATCCTCCGGAAGAAGTCTTCTATCTTGGGAGGTGTTTGGAAGTGTCTAGGGATCTCTTTTCTGACCTTAAGTGTTGCTTTTTATAGTCCACGGATCCCTTTCTCAAATTTTAGCTCGAACCAGCAGCTTGTTGCAAACGGCATTGCACTACAACGCAAGGCAGCGTGCTATAGCGCGCCTGCCTGACACTGCTAACCATTTTTACACACTTCCAAGCTCTATACCAGTTAGAATAGTTGGAACTTGCCTAGGAGGTACAAATAGAGATTGTAGATCTTTGAGTAAGCCTTTCAATGCAAGAAGAATCACCTCAATTAGAGTTCTATAACTCAAGATACAAGTGAAAGAGTAACAAAAGATCAGACTTGACAATATCAGAAATAAGATAAAGCTTCAATCTTGTTTCAACTTTTTCGCTTAGAAGACTCGAGAACTGGATAAAGTGTCCAACAGCAAAGTTGAAGATCTTCTTCCCTTCTTTCCAAAGAATCTTGAACCATCATAATCTGACTTCTAGAGAGCTAGATATTGAATTTTCAATGCTGAAAGATCTTGATTTTATGCAAGATAAGCTCTCTCATGGCTCCAAATTCCAACGTGAGTGCTCCTACCTAATAACAAGTAGACCAAAAACATAAATAAGTATCTAAAATATAAGAAAATAACAGAAAATAAAAGTACCACCTAATCTAAACTACTTAACAAAAATAAAATAAAATATTAACTAAACTAAACAAGTATATGCTAAATTAAATAAAAATTAACTAAAAATATAACTCACTACAAGGAGTTATCATAACCCCCAACTTAAGAACTTGCTTGTCCCCAAGCAAGACTCAAATCAAAGACTCAAAAATAGAGAAACAAAAGACTTAAACAAAAATACTTAAAACAAAAGGACTCACTCACTAGACAAAATAGTTAAGATAGAATTTGTTGCCTATGGAATTCCTCATCACTGCTCCATAACTTAACTTAGAAGTTACCAAGGATCCAAATCTAAGTATCAAGACCATCTAATTGTGCAATCATATTGTCAAAAGAATGGATCAAGTGTGTGTGTGTGTATAAGAGAAAAACAATGAAGAATTGACACATCCTATGCTTATGCAATGTTTAAGAAAAGACAAAAACATCACGCTATCCACAATCCTCTATCTCTATTTCTGCATCAATATCACTTAGCCAAAGATCATAAGGACTTTTCTTAGCTTGTAATGGCAGGCCAAGGTAAGGGGTAGATGGAATAGTCATTTAAGCTCAATATTACCCTTAACTTTAGGAACCCTCACCCCTAATTCATTCTCCTTGAGGAACTCTCAACTTAGTTGCTTGGCAACCATCATGCTTTTCTTCTTCTTGAGCCTTCGCATTATATTTTCCTTTTATTGCCAATTTTCTTCCTTTTTTTTTCATTACTCCTTCATTCTTTCACCCTCTTTCTCCTTCTTTCTTTCTTTTTTATCTTTTCATATTTTCTTACTCCACCTTTTGACTTTAACAAGCATGAGGTTGTGGTAGTAGAGATATTATCCTATTCAAATGAATTTAGAAGCTAAGGCTTGAGGGTAAACGATGGGATCAAAAAGGGGAAAGAAAGGAAGGGCATTAGGCTTATAATATGGTTCAATCCAAGAATAGGCTTTAAGGCTCAAATAGGATTGAAACTAAAAACACTAACAACCTAATCAACAAAACTAACAAAAGGAAGCAGGAACAAATAAGAAAAAGCAATAATGGATTTTCCCAACCCCAACTTAAAAGTATGCATTGTCCCTAATGCATGAAAATAAAATCAAAAGGGAAAGGAAAGGAAAGTTACTCCCCAGCGCATGTATCTCTGCTGCACGCCCCATGTGGCTTCTTCCTCCACTTATGCACTTCCTAATTGCTCTAATAAACCTATAAAACAAAATTAAATAAATTAAAATTAATCAAAACTAAAATTTTACCTAAATTAAAAAAAATAAAAAGATCCTAAATAAGAAAAATTAAAATCAAAGAAAGGTTAGAAAAGTTGGGTTGTCTCCTAACAAGCACTTTGGTTTAATGTCCTTAAGTTAGATATAGTTCTGTCACTCATGGTGGTTTCTTCCTCCCCTTCTTTGGTGACTTGTCACCAAGATAGTGGTTCTTTTTCCCAAAAACCAATGAGATAGAATTAGGCTCAAATGGCAAGTAGGGAGCTTCTAACAGCTTCTCAGGTGCATTATCCCCTACCCTTTTCTTTTTCTTCTTTGCTTTGTTCTTCCTCAATGGTGGCTCCCAAGGAGGTGTAGCATGTGATGCGGGGACTGAAATACTCAAGTTAGCTTCCATGACATCCACTTTATAGCATTGAACTGTCTTTGTGGTAGAGTCTATTGCTTGGAAGACTTTGAACTTCACTTTATAGTTCTGAAATCTCAGAGTTAGCTCCCCCTCTTCTACATCTATCAGGGCTCTGCTAGTGGCCAAGAATGGACACCCAAGAATTAGAGGGAGATTGACATCTTCTTCCATATCAAGAATAAAAAAAATTAGTGGGAACGAAGAAACGGTCCACCTTCACCAAAACATCTTCACTAATACCATGGCAAGTTTGACAAATCTATCAGCCAACTACAGAGATACCCTTATAGGCTTCACTTCAGTAATGCCCAATCTATGCACAAGTGACAAAGGCATCAGATTGATATTTGCTACAAGGTCACATAGTGCCTTGTCAATCCTCAAATCATAAATGGTGCATGGAATAGTGAAGCTCCCAGGGTCCTTCAACTTAGGTGGCAGTTTCCTCTGAATGATTGCCGAACACTTCTCAGTGAATGGTACAGTCTAATCAGCATCCAATTTCCTTTTTTTAGAGAGTAGCTCCTTTTTAAACTTGGCATAGTTTGGCATTCGCTTTAATGCCTCAGCAAACGGAATATTGATGTGCAGCTTTTTAAGCACATCAAGAACCTTAAGAAATTGCTGCCCTTCTAGTTCTTTCTTTTGTTGCTTCACCCTTTGAGGATAAGGAATTGGAGGGTCATAAGCAGGAGGTGCCATATATCCTTTCTCCTCAAGTGGTGCCATATTGGTATCTTTAGCAAGCTTTTCTTCTACCCTTGCTTCTTCCTTTTCAGATTCAACCAATTCTTTACCACTTCTCAGTATGATTGCATTCACATGCTCCTTTGGATTTTCAGTGGTATTGCTAGGTAAGGAACCTAGTGGTCTCTCAGCTAACTGTTTGAAAATTTGCCCCTCTTGATGCTCTAAGTTTTTTATTGCAGCATCATGAGCTCTAAATTGAGCCTCTTTCCTCTCCATAAAAGCTTCAGTCTTCTCCACAAAAAACATATGACTCCTCATGAACTGCTGAAACATGTCTTTTGTAACGACCGAAAAAAAAAATTTATCGTTAACAACTGAATTATTCGGTTTTTAATCAAATAAGTGAGTTTAATCAGAACTTGATTAAACATTTACTCGAAGTCAAATTAAGTGTGATGATGGATTAGACATGATGGAATTAGATTAGGAGCATAGAAAACCTCACAGAAAAATTTCAAGCCAATTTACCGATTTCATGGAAATCGGTAAGATTTCGGTAATTCAATTGTCGAACCGAATCGGTAGAATTTTTTCTATGAGTGCCCTGGAATCAACGCTGGTGATTTAGCCACACAACCCACCAAGTGGTGCCTTGGGAGCCCTTGATGGTGGGAAGCTCAACCAAAATTAATACTAGACTTGGATCCCCCAATCAAAACCAAAATAGATTCAAATATCTCACTTTTTTTCTCTCTTTTTCCATCACAATTTTCGAGCTCTTTCAGCAGCTGAAGCTTCTCTCTTTCTCTTCTCCTTGCTCTCATTTCTACTCCATTCTCATCCATCTTCAAGCCTCATCCCAAGCCACCACCATCCAAGACACAAAATCAGCCTAAATCACTCAAGACAAGGTAGGAAATCCTACTTCTTCTTTTATTCTTTCTGATTTGGGGCTGTATGAGGAGCATGCTTAATCTGAGATTTGGATGTTTTATAGAGTGATGATGATGTTTTATGACTGATTTTGCATGTGTGTTGTGATTAAAATCGGATTTGGGAGCAAATAGCTTGAAGGGAGGAGACAAACCTAGAAACAGGATAGGATTTCCCTCGGCGGTCCGTACGGCGGAGTGTACGGCTCGGTCTACTACCGTTTAAATTGGATGAAACAATTTTTAAATGAAACTATACATTCAGGGCTTTCCATACATATATAATAATAGGCCATTGGATTAGTATAGAATTAGTTATGAATTTTTGAAGTTAGACCTAGAAATCTGGGTTCTCACCCGGGCAGCATAGGTTGAGAGGGGTGTATCTCACCCTATACTACCTCAAATTGAGTGCAACTAAAGATGTTTGAAAGCTAACACATGAGAGAACATCCCATAAAAATTTCAGAATTTAATTCTTTGTCATTTGTTCCCAGTACATCAATGAAGTTGGCTTAGGTTTAAACCAGACTAGAACAGGACAACCCAGTAGGGTAATGTTTCGAGACTCATAACTCAAAATCTACTTAGGCAAATGACATGAAAATTAATTCATTATAAAGCTTGTTGTGTTAGCTTCATTTTAATATAAAATTCGGATGATTTCATCTAGTTTTCGATTTTTAGTGAATTTTCTTCTATAGGCACCCAATTCTGGCTAAGAACAGGACATGTTGAGATAAAATGTTTATATCTAGAGCTATACAACTCAAAATGAGATGGGACCAAAGAGAGTAGAAACTAGACACACAAGGCTATAACATATTCAAAAATTTGATTTAAATGAGTTGAACTGAATGAGGAATGAGACACACCAAATTCGGGCAGAACAGGGGGGGTTAAATTGAAACTCTATTGATGTTTAAATTCAAATTGTTGATTGAGATTATGAATGTACATGTATAATTGAGATTGTTGATTGATGTTATGAATGCACTTGTATAATTGTTGCTCTATACTGAAATTGTAAGTGTATAAATGTACTGGTTATGCGGCACTATTCACTTTTTAAGCGGACTCGATCCGTTATCTTCTTGAATTTCGAAGAAATTCATGCTATGTAAATTTATGACAACTTGAAAGTACATCATATGTAAAGAGACAAGTTAGATGTGCATTCATTTCATGACATTATAAAGAATTTCACATCACTAGGCCAGCCTCTAATAAATTAAGGGAATAGATCGTGGGAAGGTGGGAAAGTAAACCCTTGGCCATCTGTAGTGAATCCACCCTGCCCCGATGTGACTATTACCTCAGGTGAGTATATGGCCGATGACTTGCAGGGGACCAAGGATGGAAATAAGTTATAAAGGCAAAAGCCTCCAAGAATAAGATGCATCCTCTTATTGCACATGCATATGTACAAAGTGTAATACTTTTCTATTAATTGTTCTAGATCTCTGTATTTTTTCATAACATGCTATTGTTCATTGTGATTCTTTGTTTGAGTACATTAGTATATCTCATTAATTAAAATTGAACTTGTTTCGGTGTGCTTTACAAATGAGTATTTAAGTTAAATATTATCATTTTACCGTACTATCTGAAAATCTTGCACGACGAAACAAGCTGGAATGCATGATGATAGATGTATAGAAGTTAGATTTTCTCTTGAGAAATATTCATTTCTCACCATATTATATATTTCGGCGTCATTCTCGGACTATGGAGCACGCAGCTTACGTGAGTTCTCTTCATTGAGTTCCCGAGCCTACATACACCTCGACCCATTTTTAGACTCTGTATATATATCCGCAAAGGCCGGTTCGTTATATTTCTTCTTCCGAGAGACTTCGCAGACCCTGATGCACCCACTGCTTGATCCCGTCATTGTCCATACATTGCCATTCCACTTCATATGGCTCATCCGCTTCACCTCCTCCCGCGCCAGCCCAAACACTGCCCCTATGGCTCCTCTGCCTTCACCACCACATTCGATGCTTTCGCCTCGACATCAGGAAGGACCCATTAGAGGGCCGAGTTCCTCCTCATCCTGCTCCAAAGACGGTGCCACCCTCTGTAGATGCACCCATGGAGAATGGGTTTCTTCTTCTTACGGGTAGATAGTGGGCGCACCATAGTGGTAGTAGGGTGCATAGAATGACCTTCTTTTGGTAGTCCGGGTCATGGGTAGATGAATAGATATTAGGAGATGTGTGAAATGTCCATAGGGACCACTTAGGGTGTCTTGTTCATGAACGGCCATTTCATTTTGTATTAAGCGGCTTATTTTGAAACTTTGTACTTTTTGCCAAACTTTAAAATCAGAGATCTATGTACATGTCTATGCCGCTTTGTGCTATTCTATTTTTATTGTATTTTTATTTATGTTAAGTTATTTATAGTTACCGATTGATTAGTATTTATTCCGCTATCACGCAGAAAAATTTGTTAAGAGGTCAAGTATTCTTATGCGAGAAATTAACACCAATGCAGTAAGAGAAATTTAATCAGTATTACACGTAATCTCTTATCAGATAAGTTATTATGACTTAAGCATGGTACTTTGTCTGGTAAGGTGTTACATCTTTCAAGTTGGGCTTCTTCTCTTGTGGAGGTTGATTGAACTGTTGCCTAAGAACATAGGTGTTGGAGTAGAAGTTATGCTTTTGGGCATTCATGTAGTTAACCTGCTCATCAGAAGAAGGAGCTGCAGTGCACTCTCCATTCGAATGGTTCCCATGGCAAAAATCACAACGCATGACATGTCTTAGTGAAGTGGTGCTGAGCAAGCCCAATTATTTTTGAATGGCTGCATTTTGGACAGAAAGGGCTTGCATCTGGGCTAAGAGAGTAGTGGCAGTGTCAACTTCCAAAACTACCTTTTTCTGGGTTCTCTCACTAGGCCTTTGGTAATTGTTGCTAGCCAATACTTCAAATAGCTTCCAAGACTACTCTTATTGTTTAGAGAACCACTAGCTGCTGCATCAACCATGATCTAAGTGGACATAAGGAGACCATTGTAGAATGTCTGGATTTGCATCCAGAGTGGGATGCCATGATATGGGCACTTAGCCAACAGCTCCTTGTACTTTTCCCATGATTCATAACAAGATTCACCATCTGCTTAGGTGAAGGAGATGATGTCATTCCTCATCTTGGTAGACTTGGTAGGAGGAAAGTACTTCTCCAAGAATTTTCTGGCCACCATATTCCAAGTAGTGAGTGTCCACTGTGATAAAGACTTCAACCAGGCTCTAGCCTTGCCCCTCAATGAAAAGTGAAACAATCTCAGCCGAATAGTATCATTTGTGACACCATTAATTTTTATGGTGTCACATATCTCCAGAAAGTTGCTGAGATGCTCATTAGGGTCTTCACTAGGCTGTCCAGCAAATTGGCAATTTTGTTGCACGAACTGAATTAGTGACATCTTCAGCTCAAAGTTGTTTGCTTAGACGGGTGGCCTCACAATGCTGGATGAGCACCCTTGAAGAGCGGGTGCCAAATAATCCTTCATGGCCTTATCATTTTGCTCATTTTCATCTGCCATGGTAGCTTTAAAGACTTTTTCACCTACTCTTGGTTCTCTTCTGAGCCGACGCAAAGAACGCTCAATCTTTGGATCAAAGAATAAATCTCTTGTGGATTGGCTTCTTTGCATAAATTGCAAAATAAAACACAAGAACAAGTGAAAGTAGGAATAAAATAAAACAAAACAAAAGCTAAATAAAATAAATAATGAAAGAAAAAGAAAGAAAAATTAAATAAAAGAAAAAATAAATAATAAAAAAATAAACACGACAAAAACAAATATAAAATAAAATAAAATAAAAATAAAAATAAAAATAAAAATAAAAATAAAAAATCTAATCTAGTATCCCGTTAACTAAGAATGATATTGATACTATCCCTAGCAAGAGCACCAAAAACTTGATGCGACACCGGCAAGTATACCGGATGATACAAGTAATAAAAGTGATAAGTAAAGTATCGTTCCTACGATGATAGATCAAACACTGGATAGTCTAAGGGAATAACTATTCGGATATAATGGAATTATTGATGGGGAAATTAAAATAAAAATAAAATAAAATAAATAAGAAAAATACTAATGCAAAAAATTCTAACAGTGTGGATAAATGCAATGGGATGGATGCTAGGGCTAATTATTTCACCTATTGTAGACAGATTTACTATGAATTTCCGTTAATCAGTTTCTATCCTAATTGACTCACGATAGATTCCCCTTAATTTATTCCTAGCCTTTTTCAAGATCAAGTAATATTTTTTATCCTAAACTGATTGCCTAATCTCTTAGCACAAACTAATCTAAGGAAAGGTTAAAGCTCTATGGGTTCCTATATTGGCCGCATGAACCGCGTTTGTCTATCTCTAGTTTTCGCTCAGCTTACGGTGTTTATGTTAAGAGGCTCTATTCACAAACCCTCTCTCGAGTTATTATAAATCCCGAAATCAATTAATTGGTGATCAAGCAATTAAAAAGCATAAAGCACAAACAAAAACACTAAGCAATAGAGATAGAAAACAAGATTAACATTAATCCATGAGTAAACTTGCCATACAAAAAGGGTCCATTAACACCCTAGCAAAAGAAAACTAGTTCATAACTGAAGAAAATAAAACAATGGAAAAGTATAAAGATGAGGAGATAGAAGAAACAAAAGGCATAAAGATTTCTAGCTAGAGACAAAAGATTCGGCAGAATGTGGATCTCTCCATGTTGAATTTGAGCTCTGAAATCCTTGAATCTTCGCCTTTAATCTCTCTGGAAGAAGTCTTCTATCTTGGGAGGTGTTTGGAAGTGTCTAGGGATCTCTTTTCTAACCTTAAGTGTTGCCTTTTATAGTCCACGAATCCCTTTCTTGAATTTTAGCCCGAACCACCAGATTGCTACAAACAGCATCGCACTATAGCGAAAGGCAGCGCGCTATAGCGCACCTGCCTGACACTGCTAACCATTTTTACATATTTCCAAGCTTTGTACTGGTCAGAATAGTTGGAATTTGCCATGGAGGTAGAAATAGAGATTGTAGATCTCTGAGTAAGCTTTCCAATGCAACAAGAATCACCTCAATTGGAGTTATGTAACTCAAGATACAAGTGAAAGAGTGATGAAAGGTCAGACTTGACATAATTAGAAATAAGATAAAGCTTCAATCTTGTTTTGACTTTTTTGCCTAGAAGACTCGAGAACTGAAAAAAGTGTCCAACAACAAAGTTGAAGATCTTCTTCCCGTCTTTTCAAAGGATCTTGAACCATCATAATCCAACTTCTAGCTAGATATTGAATTTCCAATGCTAAAAGATCTTGATTTTATGCAAGATGAGCTCTCTTATGGATCCATATTCCAACTTGAGTGCTTTTACCTAATAACAAGTAGACGAAAAACATAAATAAGTATCTAAAATATAAGAAAATAATAGAAAATAAAAGTACCACCTAATCTAAACTACTTAACGAAAATCAAACAAAATATTAACTAAACTAAACAACTATATCCTAAATTAAATAAAAATTAGCTAAAAATATAACTCACTACAAGGAGTTATCAGATAGCTTGATCCATTCCAAGAAAAAAGGTGAGATTTGAAAAGGAAATTATGGGTGAGATTTGAAAAGGAAATTAAGCTATCAAGAAAGGAAAAATTGAAAAGCCAAAGTCCATACCTAGGGTCTTGGTCCTCTTTGGCTCCCCTCTTTATTTCTATGAAAGGGCAAGATCATTAGTCATTCTTGTCAAAATTGTGTCCCAAAGTAGTCAATTACAAGGTTATGCAATTATAAGGACAAAACCTTTGTCTATGTTGAGTATTTTTTTGCTCAAGCACCTGGTAACAATCTACATTTGACATGCAAACGTTGACTTACTGCCTTGATGCTTCAGCAAAGATGGGTAAGGGAAAGCCTTGGATGAATCCCATCTATCGGGATACAGTATTGGGAAGATGTACTAACAATCCCATTGAAGAGCTTCTTGGCAAACCTTCAGTGAACATTTGAAAAGAAAAGATGTTAGATCACTTGTCCAGATGCATAAGGAAAAAATCTAATACACTCAGTGTCGTGTGTCATGTTACAGAAAAATTCGAGGAAGAACTCAAACTTTTTCAAGTAAGTGAAGTTTTTGCTTAGAGGGAGAAATTTGAGGAAGCTGAGTCGAAAGCCCTCATGGTCGGGGAAGTCATACATGGATTGGCATGGTCTAATAGTCTAATAACCATGCATTTTTTAAGGAAAGCATTGAGCCAGAGTTGAAGAATCCAAAGTGGGCCTCCAACATTGATAGTTTCTTCGACAACTTACAAATATTTGACAACATCAGCTACTGAATCATAAAGTGAGCAAGAAGGAGCTTGCTGAAAGAAAAGTCGAGCCCTTCATGAATCAGGCTAGCTAGTGGGGCAAAGACTTTGCGGACTTGCATGGAGGTGGTATAGAAGATAAAGGCATTTTGTTGGAAGAGATGATACGAAAAAGAGGGGTTGAATTGTGTCTTCACAAAAATTTCTCAAACCTGAAAGCTTTGATAAAACAATTTTCTCAAGTCCAAGACTTGGATTGCAAAAGCGATTTTGTTAGTTTATAAAACTATTTTGCTCTATTTATAACAGGTATAGACTTTTCAGATTAAGTATACAAAGAAACGAACTTATGTGATAAAACCAAATAACAATATAAGAGATGGAAGAATCACACAAGAGATTTTTATACTGGATCAGCTAACCACTTGCCTACTTCTAGTCCCCAACACTTTGTTGAGATTTTATAAACCATGAGTATTCTTTGTCTAAGCTTCTCCAAGCTTCTTACAAACGAGTAGTCTTTTCTCAAACCTCTCCAAGCTTTACAATCGAGTAGTGTTTGTCCTAGCCCCTCCAAGCTCACGCTAACCACTACTAGGTCTAGATAAAATTTGTAACATTCTCAATTTCATGTTGTGCTAAATTACCTTAGTAACCCTAAGTAATTAGACACTTAATGAGAAATTATGACATTAAAGCTTAATTAAGGGGTTAACTCGGATGAAAAGAGTTAAGAGAATGCTTAATCGAGGTTAGATAATCTCTAATTAAGCAAGTCAGAGCCCTTAGAGCTTAATTAAGCACTAATCGTCCTTAATTAGCTTAATTGAATTTAATTAAGGTTAATCAAGCTTAATCATAAGCTTAATTTTTTGTTAATCATGTTTTTGTGTGTTAATCATTAATCCTTGCTTAATCATCTTAATTAAGTTGTATGAGCACTTAATCACATGATTAAATTCAAATTTAGTCAATTAAACAATAGAATAGAGAGTGATGTTATTAAAGCAAAAAGCATTAGATAGGACTACTTTATGTAAAAGTTTAACCATGCTTTGTCTCCCTATCATCCCATTTGTCCTCTTAATCACTAATTAACACAAAGTGAAGCAAAAATATCTCTCCTCATGCCATTTCAAGTTTCGGCCACTTCATGCATACACACACACACATTCACTTCATTTTCAACTTCTCATTCTCTTTATAAAGTTCTCAAACTCTCCAACCTCTCTCTACATTTCCTCTTCTTCTTCTTCATCTTCTTCATCATTCTCCACCTCCATAACCAAACCTTCCTCACTTAGCCCTTCAAAGACCTCATCTTTGGGTGTTTGGAGACAAGATCAAAACACTACAACCTCCATTTTCACGAGATCTCAAGAGCTTCTGCTTCTACCAAGCCAAACCACCACCATCTACAAGGAAAAGAACACCATCATCATCTTCTTCTTCTCTTGTTTTTGTGCCATTTCTAAGAAAGGTAGTGATCTTCATCCTTTTCATTTTGTTTGCTCAAGAAAGCTTGGAGCTTGGTTCTTTCATGACCAAGATCTCTAAGTGAAAACTTGAGAAGATCTTTCATGCTCTTCAAGAGCAAAAGTTTCCATTTTTGGCAAAATATGTTCTTGTTATTCTTCAAGTGTTCTTAAGTTTCTTCTTTTAGTAACATATGTTATTGTTGTTCTTCAAGTGTTCTTAAGTTTCTTCCTTTAGTAAAATATCTTCTTGTTGTTCTTCAAGTATTCGTAAGTTTCTACTTTTGGCAAAATAGGTTCTTGAATGTTCTTGATGGTATCTTGCTTAAAGTTGTTCTTTTTATGATGAGTTGATGATTAGAAAAGCCTCATCTTATTATGTTTTCATGATTTGATAAGACTATGAACATTCTAAAAGCTTTAAACTTTAAAAGTTTGCTTCTTGATGCACAAAAAGTGGTGCAAGTTTTAGTGCCATCATAAAGTCTTCTTTTGTTTTATTTTGGAGACAAAGATACATGTAAAAGTCTAAGCTTTTTAGAATAACAAGCCTTTTTGAGTTATAAAATGATATCTTGTTACTTTATGTCTTAGAAATCAAACCTTAAAGAAAAGACCTTTCATAAAGTTTCAAACTTTACACAAGAATGAAACCTTTAAGTCATAAAAGCATTGTTTTGCAACATTTAATTCATAAAGTTTAGATCTTGAACCAAAATAATACAAAAAGGAGTCAACTTTCATAAGGAACAAGACTTTTTATTTAAAAAGCTAGTAACTTGTATCATTATTTCATAAAGATCCAATCTTAAGATAACAACTTAATGTCAAAGGCACTTACTTTCATAAAGAATAAAACTTTATGACTACTTTATAAAGAATGATAAGTTTAATGAAGTTTAAGGTAAAACCTTGATGTGTTATTAATGAAAGCTTAAAACTTCGTAAGTTGAATAAGTTAAAAATCACCCTTGGTGATTAGTGAACATTGGTGCTATTGGGTTCATGATATGGTTATGCGTTGTCATGACCCAAGGATTAGAGGGATCTCGAACTCCTTGGGAGCAGAAGTATGATTAGGGCCTCTAAGCATACCATGAACCTAGGAATCACTAAGTGCACTATCTCAAGGAAAGGAAACAATCACATAACTTAATTAATTTGAACAAGTGTTCCATAAGACATGCACTTAAGTAAAGAATATTTTTATACGAGAACTAAGTAACTAAAAGACCACAAACACATATCCTAACTATGTGATTCTCTCACGGGTAACCATGAGAAATCATATGATGATTCATAATATGCTTCTCAAAGAAAGACACAACTATAAACCCCTTTAGGATATGAATGTGTGATGCCATTTGGCATGATGAATGATGAGTTTGATTGAGCTTTGTTTCATGATTAAGTGATGAGTGTGATGATATGATATAGATATGATAACTATTGGTTGAAAGTTTATGATTGGCATTTTGGGGAAGCTCCGGTCTAGTCGTTATACTGCCGGATTTCCATCAAAATTATGGACTTAGTCATATCATTGCATGTGTCTAGTCAAAGAAGTATTATGCATGTAAAGTATAATAATAAGAAACGAAAGAATGGGACATGACCCCTCGATCACTTCTAGGAAGTGGGAGATAGCGATCCACAAGGAACCTCTATGAGGGAGGCAAGGGTGACATGGAGGACCCTCCAACTTAGAGGTAACCAATATCGGCTTAGTCTGATTTGGTTAGTACTGCGTGATGACGGTCACGGAATGAGCTCATGTCCAAAAGCAATCTATTTCAAAAGAAAGTAAAGAATGTTAAGTACATGCTAAAAATGAAAGTTAATGTAGGGCCATGGTCAAGTTGATGAGTTGCATAGTCATGCATATTATTATATTCCTCATGTGCATTATGAATGTTTATTCTGTATATTAGCCTGTATGCCTACGTATGACACTATGGATATGATGATAAAGTTAAAAGTAACTCGCTTTGGGATTTATGTTTTTTGAAACTATTAAAATTGAACCGATATCTGTCCACTGTTTTTGTATTAAACCTGAAGTGGCTGGGACGATGACGATGACACTATGTTTGTCTAGTCGCGATCCTATTGAGAAATTTAGTATTTCTCACTCCTACGTTTCCGTGTCATCTTCAGAGGATGCCAGCGTCGAGCACGGTGGTGATTTTCATTGAGTTTCCGGTGATGCATTGGCACTTCGACCCGGTGCTGAATGCATCTGTGCTGACTGCTCAAGCGGCGATGCGGGTCTGCATGTTCCATAGCCGCCAGTTCTGTGCACCTGTGATGAGTTCATTTTTTTGCCCACATGAGCCGTTCAAGGACATCACTATGGATGACATTCGCCCGCCTCTCCATCCTCCGAGGTACCCCACTGACGGAGATTCCGACTCAGATACCCGCCTGACACCGATAGTTTCGTTGGATTCTGATCCTTCGGAACTGTCCTATCCGAGCTATCGTGTGGAGATGGACCCGTCTGAGCCTTCCTTCCCGTCCGTGATTCGCCTGTCATCCGATTCGTCTTCTTTTTCAGTAGCCCCTTATCACACTCCACCCTCGGTTCGCAGTCACAGGTTCATTCGTACTCATGCTGTGCCTCGTGGGCTTAGCCGTGCTCGAGGAGGAGGACATGGTGATATTCTTACCGGTGGATTCAGGAACGGCTACCTCCCGCCTGATGAGTGAGGTGTTGATTTGCATACGGAGCTAAGCATGAGGATAACCCCTTTTTGGTTGTAGCGAGGGTTATTATTTTCATTCGGCATGTATGGACGGATTGGGATTTCTTATGTATTTTCTTTTATCATGTATTTCGTTAGGTTATTTTGTAGGGCCGACAGTAAGTATCGGACCCATTGTTATCATTGTGTATAATTGCTCTTATTACTACTACTATATTAACTACGGGATAGCTATGGAATGAATGTTATCTTTATCTAAGATTGTGGTTATTCTCAATGCTTCTATTCATGTTAAATACGATGTATGAATGAGATAGCGACATTTTTATTATAAGTTCATGATGCGCTTATGGCTCTCGATTTCAAAAACGGTTTACTTGTTTTATAAAAAAAAAAAAAAAAATTTACCCCTATTTTCATTAAAAAGTAATTTCTAAAAGATAATGTTAGTTTCGCAAGCAAAAGTAACAACTAATAATTCCACAATATGACTTAAGCATAGAATGGAACTATTAGGGTGTTACAAAATTTATGTAAACAATATATGTGTTTGAACACTCACACTAACTCTCTTAATAAAGAATAAATAATAAAGCATTTTGGGTGTGACTTCTCTAAATTCTCAAAGAGAGAATATTATCTATTATAGAACATAAGAGAAGATTTTCTTTTGAACTGAAGTTACGATGAGTAACTTTCTGGTGTTTCAAAAGGTTGAGAAAGATGAAAGAAGGAAGCTCTTTATGCTTAGGAAATATTCAATCTTTCTAACTATTCTTTCTTCGACTTCTAGCCTTATATAGACTTCAAAATATGGCCATTAAAGCTCGCAGTCTACGACTGGACAGAGAAGAAATAGCCTTCCTTTTTCCCATTCTTTGAAACTTACACAAAAGTGGAAAAGTAGCCGTTTATTTGTTTACCAACTATTCAGACTTGTCAGCACCTTTTCTGTATCTTGTCAAATCACCTTTTTGACTTTTTGAATTTGCCTATGAAGCGTGTTCAGGAAGCTTTGAAGGTAAAACACTTTGTTAGAAGCATGTTTCTAGAGATATCCCTTCTGGACAGAGTCATCTTTCTTAATAAGCAGTGTTTGTTCTTGAGGCACATTTTTTCCTTTTGAACTTTTCTTTCTGTTTCTTACGTGATAGCTCAAGATGCACATAAAACATATATTCCATATCAAGCACATTCAAATAAAAGAACGATGGATAACAAAGCTTTGTTGATTGTCAAGCAATTAAGGCACACAATTAAGATCTTTTTCATGAAAGAAAACATTTCTTTAAACAAATCTTTCATATACAAAAAGATTAGCTTAAACTGTGATTTGGTATTAACCTTAAAGCTCATTTTGGTTCACAACCATAGAATAGTTTCTAAAAGGCATTGGAGCTAACACATGTAGCCAAAAAGTGAGAAAAACAACATGTTTCGATACAGAAACCTCAGTGGTTGAGGAGTTGAAATTGTTCTCTATGAATTTATTGTAGGGAAAGTCATCATATTTACTCTCTAGAAGGCAAGACTAAGGGATTTAGGAGTTCTCCAATAGGTCGAAGACCTGTCATGATCGCTAGGTCGAAAAGGGAAGGACTGGCCATGCCATGTCTAAAGTGAAGTTTATTGGTGGTCTTGTTCCACAAGTAGAAAGATGCCCACAACATGGGAGTGTTGTATCTAATTTGAACTTGACTCAGTTGAATCAAGTTGAAGATTCTTATTTGCTTCTAGAAGGTACCTTTAGCAACTTCGACTTTATTAAGCCAAGCCAAGTACTTGTTGGTCGAGTCGAATAATGGGCCTCTAAATAGCCTATGTTTCTTGGAGAAGTAGTTAATAGGCATCTTTTCCCTAAAGATGGCTACGGTCTTGTCAATTTTGGAAGACTCATTGGATTTGGAAGACTCATGGACAAGGTTAGGGAAAAAGGATTTGAATTCAACAGCCTTAGACGATGTCAAAATAGGACTTAAGCATCCTAGAATATGATTACCTCTAGAACAAGGTATAAGTACCTATTAAGTATTGCTCTTATTCTGCTCGAAATCCGATTCAACAGTGAGCAGCAGGTTAGCCTTCAAATTAGAAAAGGAAGAGTCTGAGCCTAAGCCTGAGCCTAAGCCAGATAGATTAGACATCTTGATAGGAGAAAAAGGAGATTTTGAACCAATTAAAGTATATCAAGGTGAAAATTGGGATATTTTGGGAGAAACGATTGAAAAGAGGTGCAAGATGAAGGCTGTAATAAGAGCTTGAAGTTTCTATCAATAGTGGATAAGAGAGCTTGAAGGTTGCTAGAAGGAAGAAGAAAATAAAGTAAAATGAGTTGGATATTTATATGCCAAAAGTGAAAAGGAAACTAAAATGGATTTGGGCCGTCAGATCTTGAGTAGTTGAATGATAGTAAATCGATGGTCCTATATTTCTCGAGAATGGTTTGACATTGCTTGAAAATTATAATCTAATGATTACATAGGTGATGTAGCATATGAAGAAGGTGAAGAGATTAAAAATACTTGTCTTATCTCATTCGATGGAGGAGTGAACTCGATGAAATAAGTATCTAAGGGACATCTGTTGGTGGTCGAATTTGTTCATTCAACAAATAGGTAAGATGTCGTAAGGAGATTGAGCAACTTGATGGTTATAGGTTCAACATATGAGTTCTAGGATAGGAATGAGGATTTGGGCAAATAGATGACTTGTCTATCGAAACATGGACTACTTATGTGTGTCAGAATCCTTGAAGAAGGCTTGTCAAATAGAAAGGCAAAGTCTTGGAAGACATGGCTTGAGAATCCTCAACCTTGTCAAACGTTTGTCCAGACATGTCGAAGATGCCAACAAAGAGATGTTAAAGTATGAAAAGGTGTAGATTTGTGGACTTAGCAGAAGTAGCTTGAAGTATTCCAACGGCACTCAAAGGAGAGGCTTGACACATCGAAGAATGCATGCTGGAACTCACAATGCACATCTCCAGTGATCTTGGAGTTGTTACCAAGTAGTGGGCTTACGTGACTGAGAATATGGGTGTATGCTGCAGCTGTCGAAGAGGGATTGTTGCCCATGTTGGAGCTATCAAGAAATGGCACATGATTTAAGCAATTACTTGGAGCTTAAGTAAGATTTACTTGGAGCCCATGCAATATTTGTCTTAGGAAAGGTATAGTTGAACACTCATACTACACCCTACACTCTGATGTCCCAGCACACATAAAGCAACAGGGAATTTATGAGTAAAGATCATCACCTCTTTTATTTCTTGTTTTATTTCAATTCTTGTTATTTCCTTTCAATTTGTGTTTCATTTTTATTTCATTTATTGTTTTCATTTTATTTCTTGTATGTACATTTCAGTTATTTCAGTCAAAGTTACTTGTTCTTCATTATATGTTCTTCTTCGACGAGGTGGTCGAGTAGTACACTTCACTGGAAACTCTATTACCCTTATTAAGAAGAAGTGATTTCCTTCCTCGACCTGAGATCTAGAATCAAAGGATTTTTGACTTCAACGATTGAGTAATGCTCCTACGTTGAATATCCCACATAAACACCAAATTGATCATAAAAATATTTGCGCACTATCACATTAATTTAGGTTTGGCAAAGGATTTATCAAAATTTTCTAAGATTTAACATGAGAAAATTAGTCTTCAAGACCCTTCAAGAAGCATAGAATATGATCATGCTTTCTTTGTCTTTTCATAGTTATAGGTGCTACAATTATAGCAAAACCATAAGAGCATGGAGGAAGTGGTCTATATCATATTAATCTTAAATAACCTACGATTTAATAAAATGGGATTTCATTAACCTCTCTCCTTGCTTCAATAAGTGGATTTCGTACCTACAATAAAGAAATCCTAAGAATTTCAACTTGAGCGAACCAATCTTTGAGATAATTACACACATCTATTGCTTGATATGTCCAAAGAACACTCTCTCTATATCTAGATACACAACTTCGTAAACCCAATATAATGGTATCATATTATTATAGCATTCCCAAGCAACAAAATTTGGATCATCTTCACCTAGAATTGGTAATTAAGGTGCCATCAAAGAATAACATTTTATTATTGGAAATCTATATCATCTTCATGGACCTACTCAATGAATAGTGGTTGCTTTCTATGAGAAAGGGTGAAACAAGAACCAACCCAAGGTTCTCGTTTGATTGAAGGAAATACGGACTTGATGGATCATTATTTAGGTCCACCATTGCTACCATCGAAGGTGGCTTGAATTCAAAGTAAAGATGTGCAACAAAGCTCTCCCAAGAGCTTTGATACGACATTACTATAGCAATCCCTGAGTAACTTGGTGGGTTGGGTTGCTTAGAAACTAGCTCGTTAAGGCCCTGACTCATATAAACCATAGGTTATATGGGTTCAATTCGAGTTGAGTCAGGTTGGCCAAATTTTTTCAAAAGAAAATATCTTTCTTCTTTTAGGCTATTGGAACCCTTTTTTTTTTACCTTCATCAATCCTAACCCAGCAAACACTTCATTAAACTAATAACACTGACCCTAACATTGCCATTAACGCGCACAGCAACATGGCGCCAAACCATAGCTACTGCCACCACTCTTCATCCCCTCGAGGCTTCAACCTTTCCCTCGTTCCTTCCATAGCCTATGAGTTATCAACAACCAACCATTACTCCTTATCCTCTCATTTGACCATCAAAACTGCATCTCCTCCATCAGCATCATCCATAGGCACCAGCCTTTCTCCATAAGTACAACCTTGTTCAAAATTGAAGATGCCTCCCTACGTTTACTTAATCATAACTCATTCGAAATCAAAGTTGTCATTAGTCTTGTTGGTTCTCATCACCATTAAACCTCTTTGCCCTCAAAGCTACCTCCACGAAAGGCAAAAGCACAGCCACCATCACTACCAAAAACACGCAGAAAATTGACAACATTACCGATGGGAAAAAATTTGCATTACTACAAATTAGCAACTAACTAATAAATTTTACTGATGGTATAAATCCGTCATTATTTTTGACAGATTTACTGTCAATAAAATTAAAAAAAAAATTGACATCCAAATTTATCGACAGAATAGACAATCTGTTAGTAAATCTGTCGATAAATGTTCGTGCCTAGTAGCACCAATTGATTTCCGATAAATGTGATGTCGATAACATTTTGTATTTTCCTTTTTTTAAAATTTAAAATAATATTGACCAATATTTCATCGATAAATAAATTAAATTACTGACGGAATAACTATTGGTATGAAATTATATTTTCGGTCGGTAATTAAAGCAATTAATTATTACTTTTTTAAGTTACTGACTTTTAATTTTTTTAATTTAAATTTTTTAAATATTATTGATGGAAAATCCATCAATATTTGAAATTTACGAGCTACTATCTAAAGCAATTCTTTTTCCATATTACCGACGAAACTTTTGTCGGTAATTAGTGATTATTGAAATGATTCATTTCATTAACTGATTAACGACAGAAAATCCATCGATAATATGTGATTAATGAAATGAATGGTTTTATTAATTCATTACTGATGAAATATCATCAGTAATAATAAGCCAAAACGTTAAAAACATGAACTGCTTCCTTCTTCTTCCTCATTCGTAACTCTTTCTCTCACCTTTTTCTCGGCCCCCACATGGCCATTGGCCATCTCACTGCTATTGGATGTAACACCCTAATAACCCCATATTATGCTTAAGTTAGGCGTTACTAGTTGTTACTTTTGCTTGCAAAAACTATCTTGCTATTTGAAATTACTTTATTTCGAAAAATAGGGGTAAAACTTTTTTTTTAATCAATAACATAAAACCTTTTTGAAAATAAGAGCCATGAGTGCATCATGAGCATATAATAACAAATGTCATTACTTACATACTCATAGTGTTATAAAGTAAATAAAGGCATTATAAAGAACAATCACCTTAGATAAACATAATAGTCATCATATTCGTTCCACAATTATCATAGTTAGATATAGACATAAGCAGCATAATTCGTCCTACTGAAATAACCATGGGTCCGATATCGACTGTCGACCCTACAAAATAATCCTAACAAGATCCAACGAAAAGAAATACATCATAAATCTCGACCACTTATACATGCCAAAGGAATGATAACCCTAAAACTACCAACAAAAAGGACTATCCTCTCGTCCAACTCAACATATGCTATCCAAACTATCCTTACCCTCAGAATGAAATGTATGCATTCCCAAATCCATTGGGTGCATCATCTCCACATCTTCCTCCTTGGGCATGCCCACGCTCACGAGGGATGGTACATGACTCACAGCTGAAGAAGAAGAGGAGTCAGAGGTCAATCGAATCACGGAAGAATAAGTTGGCTCGGAAGATCAGACTCCACTAAGTAGGTTGGTGTCAGGCGAGTGTCAGAGTCAGATTCTCCATTGGTAGGATACATCGATGAGTGGAAAAGCAGACACACGTCATCCAGAATGACATCATCATATGGTTCGTTGGGGCAAAAAAATAGGCTTAAGACTGGTGCGCAGAACTAACCTCTGTGAAACATGTAGACCCTTAAAGCTGATCGAGCAATCAACACGGATGCATTCAGCATCGGGTTAAAGTGTCAATACATAACTGGGAACTCAATGAAGATGATCACTATGCCCAACAACATCCTCTGAAGACGACATAGAAATATAGGGGTGAGAAATATAAGATTTCTCAGTAGGATCTCAACTAGACAATTAAGGTGTCATCGTTATCGTCCCAGCCACTGCGGGTTTACTTATGAAATGGTGAACATGCTTAGATTCAATTTTAAGGGTTTTGAAAACATAAGTTCCCGAAGCGGGTTTCTTTTAATCTTAATCTCATGAGCATAACATGAAGCAACATAAGGCCATAGAACAAAAACATACCTACTAAAGCCCCATATAAACATCCATGACCATGCATATGAGAAAGTAAAGATGCATGCACATTCATGTAATTTCATGGACTTGGCCAAAGTCTTTCTTTAACTTTACTTTCATACTTAGCACGTGCTTAACATCCATAACTTTACTTGCCCTTGGAATAGACTGCTATTAGACATGAGCTCATTCCTTGACTCTTGTCATGTAGTTCTAATCTAAATCAAACTTAACTGATAAGTGGATCTATGTGCCTTTAAATTGGAAAGATCACATGTCTCCAAAGTAGAGGGATCTCAAGTCTTAGTATATCACCTTCTCTTTTGAAGGATCATGTCCAAACATTTCTTTTCTTTTCATAACATGATACTTGATATTACATCATTCATTCTCAATGCATTGCATTCAAGGATAAGACACATATATGTAAAATATATTTCTAAGTCCACAATTTTGGTGAAAATCTGGCAATATAACGGTTAGACTTGAGCTTATCCAAAATTTGGCGAGTATGGAAATTTCAACCAACAACCATTTATATTCATCTCATATCATCATATCAAGCATCAAAAATCCCTCAATCATGATTCAGCTCTCAATCAAACTTACCATATATCATGCTTAATAGCATCATACATTCATGCCTTAGCGAGTGTCTATGGTTGCATTATCCTTTGTGAGAAGTCTTATGATTCATCATATGATTCCTCATGTTTACTCATGAGAGAATCACATAGTTTAAAATGAATATGTGTTGTAAGCTTTTAGTTACATGATTCTTGGGTAAAGCCACCTTTTATTTTAAGGATTCATGTTTACCAAATAACTTACTAGCTTTCTTATGTACACATGTTTAGGAATCGTTTGTTCAAGTTAACAAAGTTAGACACTTATTTTCCTTTTTCCTTTTTAACATGGCCGAAGCCTAATATGGTATTTTAGCCAATATTTTGCCTTCAAATCTTTTAGTTTCCTTGAGCTAATACACTAGTGATTCCTAGGTTCATGGTATGCTTAGAGATCCTAATTATACTTCCGTTCCCAAAGGATTTCAAGGTCCTTTTAGCCCCTTGAGTCGTGATAATGCATAACCATACTCACGAATCCAACAATACCATATGTTCACCAATCATCAAGAAGTGATTTTTGTTACAAATAATTTAAAAGATTCAAACTTTATTACCAAAATGCTTTAATCTTTAAGGGAGTTTAAATCTTCACTCATTATTTAGTCTCCAAAATTCAATCTTTATTAGATAAAATTGCAAGTCTCCACCTTTATGATCTAAAGTTTTATTCTTGATGAAAGTTTAGACCTTTATTCCTTATCTTATCTTCAAGATTCCAACTTTATAACTTAAAGTTGCAAGATCTCACTTTTATAACTTAAAAGTTTCATCCCTGAAGAAAGTCTGGAGTGTAACTCAATATTTTATATTAAAGATTAAATCTTTACACATAAAGTTACAAGTTCTTAACTTTATAACTAAAAGCCTCATACTTTATGAAAGTTTAAACTTTTACATATTATCTTGTCCTTAAGAAAAACAAACTAAACCTTTAAAGAATGTATCATTTAGGCGCCACTTTCAAGACATCAAGAAGCAAATATTTTAAAGTTTTATGCTTTAGACTGCTCTTGGTCAAATCAAAATTATAAAGAAGATGTAAAAGGAGAACCTTTTCAATCATAAACTCTTCATAAAGAAAGAAACCAACTTTAAACAAGATACCACTAAGAAAACATTTTTCTTTTCAACAACCCACCAAGTGCCAAGAACACATGTATCATGAGAGAAAAATGAAAGCTTTTGAAGCATTCAAGAAGAGAAACTTTTAAATAAACACAAAATATCTCATGAACAAGCTCAAGAAACAAATTTAGCTAAAACTAGAAACTTTGCCCAAGAAGAGCATAAAGTTTTTCTCAAGTTCTCACTTGAAGTTCTTGGCCATGGTGAGAGCCAAGCTTCAACCTTTGTTGAGCAACAAAAAGAAGAAGTAGACCACTATCTAGTGGTGCATTTGGTATTGTCTTGAAAGAGAAAAATAAGGTGAAGATGACTCCTCCAAGGTGGTGATAGTGGCAATTTCAAGTGAAGGAGATGAAAGCTCTTGTGTTCTTGAGAAAATGGAGCTTGTAGTGTTTAAATCTTGTCTCCAAAGACCAAAAGATATGATCTTTGAAAGGCTTAGTGATGAAGGTTTGGTTGTGGTGTCTTGAAGAATAGAGAAGAAAAAGTTGAAGATGAAGAAGAAAGAGTAAAGAGAAGTTGGATAATGAGAAACTTAAAGAGAGAATGAAAGTTGAAAAAAATGAAATGGATGTGTATGTGTGTGTGTAATGACCATGAGCTTTACTAGGCTAAGAGGGATATTTTTGTTTCATTTTGTGTTAATTAAGGTTTAGGGGGACAAATTGGATGACAAAGGAGACAAAGCTTGTACTTACTCTTACAAAAAGTGATCTTGTCTTTTGCTTTATGCTTTAGTGACATCATCAATGCTTTATTATCTAGTTGACTTATTTTAAATTTTAATGATGTGATTAAGTGCTTATGTAGCTTAATTAACTTGATTAAGCAAGGATTAGTGATTAAATTATATGATCATGATTAACAAAAATTAAACTTTTAATTAACCTTAATTACCCTTAATTAAACTCGATGAAGCTAATTATTAGTGATTAGTGTTTAAGTAAGTCATTAAGAGTTTGACTTGCTTAATTAGAGTTTATCTAATCTTAATTAAGCATTCTCATAATTTTCTCTTCATGATTACCTCATTAATCCTTTGATTAAGCCTTAATCCTTTAATTTCTTATTAAGTGTCTAATTACTCAAGGTTACTAAGGTAATTTAACATGAAGGAAAATTGAAGATATTATATTTCTCCCCACCTTTAAAAAGAATTTTACTCTCAAAATTCATTACTTGTAAATAGGTCGGGATATTCATTCTCCATCATGGACTCCAGCTCCCACGTATATTCTTCCATATTTCCTCTACCCTAAGCCACCTTGACCAAGGGTACGATCTTGTTCCTCAGCTATTTTGCCTCATGATCCGTGATGGCAGTAGATTGAAGGTTGAGTTCTCCCTTAACTGTTCACTTTCAAGCTTAAGTAGATGACTAGGATTAGAATGATATTTTCTCAATTGAGACACATGAAAGATATCATGGAGGTTTGACAAATTCGGAGGTAAGGCCATTTGATAAGCAACTAACTCGACACGTTTCAAGATTTGAAAAGGACTAAGAAAATAGGGGCTCAACATTTTCACTTTCATAGCTCTACTTATACCCGTTGTAGGAGTGATTCTCAGGAATACATGTTCTCCCTTTTAGAACTCTAAAGGCTTTCTTCTTTTATCTACATAACTCTTTTTGGCGACTTTGAGTCCCAAGGATCTTATCCCTAATCCTCTTTACTTGCTCCATGGTCTATCTTATAAGGTCAGGTCCTAACAAACTTTGCTTATCAGGTTCAAACCAACATAGGGGAGATTGACACTTCCTTCCATACAAAGCTTCATAGGGTGCTATACCAATACTTGCATGGTGATTGTTGTTATAAGCAAACTTAATCAGGGGTAGGTACTTATCCCAACTTCCTCAGTTATCCAATACACAAGCCCTTAACATATCCTCCAAAGTTTGGATAAAACTCTCTGATTGTCCATCAATTTGGGGATGATACACTGTACTTAGGCAAAGCCTTATCCCAAATACCTTTTGCAAGGCTCCCCAGAATTGAGAGGTAAACCTCGGGTCTCTACCTAAGATTATGGTTGAGGGTACACCGTACAATCTTACTATCTCTTGGACATATAGTTGGGCTAACTTTTCCAAGGGATAAGTAGCTCAAGCAGGTAAAAAGTGAGCAGATTTAGTCAACCTATCAATAATCACCCATATCGCATCAAAACCAGCTTGCGTTTTGGGTAAATCCATCACGAAGTCCATGGAGACATTCTCCCTTTTCTATTTCGGGATCTTCAATAGTTGTAACATACTAAAGGGCTTTTGGTATTTAATCTTTACCTTTTGGCAGACTAAACACTTACTTACCAACTCAGTTATGCCTTTCTTTATTCCCAACCACCAAAACATCTTTCTGACATCTTGATACATCTTCGTCACACTAGGGAGTATGGCGAATTGGCTCTTGTGAGCTTCCTCCAAAATCCTTCTTCGAAGGTCACCACTCACAGGTATGCAAACTCTTCCTTCGAACCTCTATAGCCTATCTGTACCTCAACTGAAACCCTTTAGCTTTCCTTCTTCAACCAAGGTTATGGTTCTAAGAAAATTCTCTTTCTCCATTTGGGCTTAGGCAATTTTACCCTTGAAATCACTCATTACCCTTATCTGGTTCAATCTTAGGCTATAAGGGGTTAGGGTAACTCCAAGATTCAGGTCTCTAAAGCTTTCCACCAGCTTAACTTCCTTAACTATCATCCAGGATGCATGTAGCGATTTTCGACTTAGCGCATCTGCTACCACGTTAGCCTTCATAGGATGGTAGTTTAACTCAAATTCGTAATCCTTCAAAAACTCCATCTATCTTCTCTTTCTCATGTTCAACTCCTTTTGATCAAAGAGATACTTCAAACTCTTATGATCTGAGAACAACTCAAACCTCACTCCATATAGATAATGCCTCCATGTCTTTAGGGCAAACACTATAACTGCTAACTCTAGGTCATGGGCTAGGTAATGCACTTTGTGAGGCTTCAACTGCCTAGAAGCATAAGCCACCATATTCTAATTTTGCATCAAGACACAACCTAAACCTCTCCCAGAGATATCACAATAAACTTCAAAGGGTCCACTTAGGTCAGGTAACACTAATACTATGGTTGAGGTCAACTTCTCCTTTAACTCTTGAAGCTCTTCTCACATTCTGCATTCCATACAAAAAGGGCATTCTTTCTTGTCAATTTGGTTAAAGGTAGAGATATCTAGAAAAATTCATTTATAAACCTACTATAGTAACCAATTAAACCCAACAAACTCTTTATCTTTACAACCTAGGTTGGTCTCTCCCAATTCATAACAGCCTCGATCTTATTAGGATCCATTTCAATTCTTCCTTGTGACACCACATGTCCTAGGAATTTCACTTCCTTCATCCAAAATTCATACTTCAACAACATGGCACAAAAATTCTTTTCCCTTAAGATTCCTAACACAACCTTCTAATGCTCTTCATATTCCTCGTTTGTTCTCAAATAGATGATAATATCATCTATGAAAACAACTACAAACTTGTCTAGGTAGGGTCTAAAGATCCTATTCATGTAATCCATGAAAATTGCAGGGGCATTTGTTAATCCAAATGACATCACCTTAAACTCATAATGCCCATATCTTATCCTAAAGGTTGTCTTAGGTATATTTTCCTCTTTAACCCTTATTTGATAATATCCCTATCACAGGTCAATCTTAGAGAACAAAGTTGCACCTCAAAGTTAGTCCATGAGGTCATCTATCCTAGGCAGGGGATACTTATTCTTAACTGTCACTTTGTTCAACTGCCTATGGTTCACACACAACCTCACGCTTCTATCCTTTTTCTTTACAAACAACACCAGGGCTCCCCAAGGTGAGGCACTAGGTCTCACGAACTTCTTTTCTAACAATTCTTCTAACTGACATTTTAACTTTGCCAACTCCATTGGGAATATCCTATAAGGTGCTATAGAGATTGGTCCCGTTCCCAATACCAACTCTATAGAAAACTCGGTTTTTATTTCTAGGGGAAACTCGAGTTTATCATTAAGACACACATCTGGGTATTCCCTAACTATGAGAATCTCATCTAATACCTACTCAAGTTCTACATCACTTGCCATAAGGAGAAAATATCCCTGATTATCAATTGCACAACTTCCTATTCTAACAGAATTTAAGAACAAACAAAGAGGTTCAACAGGCTTAACAGGCATATGGGGAAGCACAATAGATTTCTTAAAACAATTTATCATAGCATGATTAGTAGAAAGCCAATCCATGCCTAGAGTCAAATCCAGACTAGACAAAGGCAAACAAATCAAATCTACTAAAAAGACTGACCATCAATTTGGAAATGACAATTGAAACAACACTAACAAATTTTCACTAGTTTCACAGTGGGAATAGACACTATCAACATGTAAAGTAACTCAAACATAGGTAAACCCAATCTTTCCACACAATCATGAGAAGTAAAGGAATGTGTAGCACCAAAGTCATACAACACAATTAAAGTCCTACTGTTAACTTCATATTTACCTTAGATCAGATCATTAACTAAGTGGCCTCTTCAGCATTGAAGGTGAAGACCCTTCCTTGATGTTGGGGTTTGTTAGTAGGGGCAGCAACTTGATAGGGCAATCCTTAATCATGTGCCTAAGCTTTCCACATCAAGAACACATGTTTTGCCCAGCTAAGCAAGGGCATCCTCCATGGTACTTGCCACACTTAAAGCAAGCCTGGCCATTTGCAGGCTTTGGTGGATTCTCAGCAAGCTTCTGAGGTTTCTTACCCTTAAAGCCTTCATCTTGAAATGGCTTTCTCGGGGTTGTTGCTTAAACTTTAGCCCTTGTGGCACCAACTTCTTATATGCCTTTGACTTCACCACAAACAGCTTATGGCTACAGTTTTCCACCAAATGGAACTTGTTGATTAGTGCAGCATAATCACGAATCTCCATGGGTCCTACTGACGCCAAGATATCCTCACGTAATCCTCCTTTAAATTTGACAAACTTCTACTGCTCGTCTAGGTTCCTTTGATAGATTGTCAAGAACTTGCACAATTCTTCGAACTTAGTAGTATACTAAGCAACCTTCATGGTCCCCTGATGCAAATTCATGAACTCCAGCTCCTTCGCATTTCTCACAAAAAGTAGGAAAATACTTCCCATAAAAATGCTTCTTGAACACATCCCAAGTGATGTGGATCTGAGCACTTTCCAATAGCCTTTTGGTGCCCATCCACTAGAACTTAGCATCTGCCTCCATCATGTAGGTAACAAAGGCTACCTTTTGCTCCTCAATGCAAGCCAACACCATGAAAATCTTTTAAATGGCCTTGATCTATTCATCCGCTTGATCATGGTTGTATGTTCCTCTAAAACTCGATGCATTCTGTAACACCCTAATAAACCCATACTACACTTAAGTCTTATTACGGCATTTTATTAGTTGTTACTTATACTCGTGAAAAACTAAACTTCATTTGAAATTATGTTAAGTAGAAAATATGGTAAGATTTTTTTTTTTTTTTTGAAATACGTTGTCGCTTTGTAGCATTTTGGAAAGTAAAGCCTTGAGCGAGAAGATAGATAGAAAAGGAGCGTGACGTACGAGAGTTCGATTCACAAGTGGAATAAAAACCATACGAGATACTTAATACATAAAAATTCTCACATACTCATACCACATAAATATAATTCATAATATCCATCATTACGTAAGGGTACTCATAATTAAGTCATCAGTACATATAGAATGCGATCTAGCACAACAAGCTTTTAAGCAACAGAGATACACAAGGAAGCAGAAATCTCAAAAGTCTATGCGCCTTGGTTCCACACCAAATCCTAAGATCAGTCTTCATAATGCACCCTCTAATCTACTAATGTCGCAGTCCAGAGATGCGACTCCTCCTAGCTCCTCGTCCTCAGGGGACATGAGGTGTGCGTATAATGAGGGGGTGCCTACGAATCACTTCAATTCGACGAATGCAGTGACTGAGGCTGGCCTGATTCGGGTCACAGCTGGCTGCTGAGGACCACTCCTCAGAAGGATCCTCCTTCGAAGTCTCAGGATGATACTCAAGGTACGGCGGCGAGGCAGCTGCGGCCTTAAGGGTAGCCATGGAGCTCAGCACAATCATAGGAATCTCCGGCTATGGCAAGGGCTCAGCGGCAGGTAGCTCTAGAGACATCGGCTCCATCTGAATATCCGGCAATGGCTCGGGTGGAAAATCCCAAGGACCCAACGGCTGTCTAGGGTAGGCGGCAGGAATGTCAGCTGGGGCAGGCGGGACATCTGGCCCTACATCCTCATGTATACGGCCAGGGTAAAAATAGGTGTGCACCACCGTAGTGGTTGTCACCACGATGGCCTGAGCGTCGTCATCGAAAGCCCACTCATGATGGGGTGGCTCCATGCTCCACTCCACAGGGTATGCCATCGAGATCTGGTGACGATACGGGAGAATAACTAGGGTGAGAAATAAGAATTTCTTAGTAGGACTCGAGCCCGACAAGGAGGTGTCATCGTCATCGTCCTAGCCACTTTGATTTTATAATGAAAATAGTGAGCATGCATAAGGTCCAATTCTTAGATTTTCGAAAATATGAATATCCGAAGCGGATTCCATTTTAACATACCCTCTAATCATTTATATCATAACATACATGGGCACAAGTATAGTTACATAAAACATGCATGGCTATGCTATAAGCTTCTCTTAACTTCTTCCCTTCAAGGGTTTGGACCGAAGTCTCTTTTCTTTTCTTAACTTGACTTTATCTTAAGTCTTATCTTTTTACCCACTAAACATAAGTGGTAATGAGCTCATACCATGGCCGTTGCCACCATAAAATTTCGGTACTTACACTAGCTGGGTCATGCCATGCCTCATGTAAGCCCTATCCCCTATACTCACACTAGCTGGGACCTCATGTGAGTCTTGGGTGAGGGGAGCTTACTTTGGGTCACCTTCCCTTTTGAAGGATCACACCCTAAGTTCAATCTCTTCTTATTAAAGCTTATGATGCAAAATTATTCTAATTCTTTTCCATATTTAGGTGTTATGTATCGCCGTCCTCAAATGTGATTCCTTTATCACATATCATTAAGTATCACATCATCAACATATATCCTTATCATAATCATATCATTATCATAATCATCGTCATCATTCTCATATCATTATCATAATCATCACAATCATCATCATATCATATCATCATCATCATTATCATTATCATATCATCATCATGATCATCATCATATCATACCATCACCATCATTATCATATCATCATCATCATATCATTGTCATCATATTGACACATAAAGGCATACATATCACACAAAGTCTTATGAGCTTAGCTTAGTAAATTTGGTGCAAAATTTTAATTGAGGTTGCCTCTTGTATAAAATTCTTTTATTAGGCATAGGGCCAATTTTGTCCATTATCCTTTTTGAAACTTTTAAGTTGAAGTATGAAGTTTTTCCAATGCTTAATGTAAGGATCTTAATGTCTTTAAGCTTATTTCTCATTATCCTTTAAAACTTAACCATAACCAGTTTTACTTTTATAGTGGGATAGTAACTTCAAAAATTCACCATAATTTCATCTTTCACAATTTTGACTTGAATTTTGGTATGATTATAGTTCTCTAAGTCTATTTTTAAACAAAGGAAACCCCACTCAAAATTTCAATTTGTAACTTGAGATATGCACATTTTATTCTGGCTGCTTAGCTTTTAAGTTTATTCTTGGTACAATGAATTTTAAACTATACTACGAGCTCCTCACTAGGAATCTACCAAAACTGTTTTATTGGGATGTTCTTATATGTCTTAGCTTTCTAACAAAATTAGTCCCACTCAAAAATGTTCTATATAACTTGAGTTATGCACATTTTATTACATAATGCCCGAACAGAAACACATCTGGGGACAGCACACTTTGAAAATTCATATCTCTCTTGTTTTAAGGCCAAATTTCACGTATTTTATATTAAAAAGCTCTATGAGTCTATTTTCATTTAAAATTAGTTTTGTTCCATTTGGAGGTGTATTGAAAGAGTTATCAGTCATGCCATACAGACTGCCAGAATTTTCCAACTTCCACGGTTTTGGTTTCAATGAGTTTTCTTGTAAAACATTAAGTCTTCTCCTCAAGTGACCACTTTTCTCTTCCAAACCACTTTTATGCTTTGAGATCTTAGTGAAAAATCAATATTTTGAGTTTGAAAAAGTTTGGTTGAAAATAAGAATAAATGCACCACAAATCATTTTCCAAGAAAAGAGCAAAGATCACAAACAACTTCCTATAATGAAAGCATGGCTATGAGGCCTTTAGAGCAAGTCATAAAATCACCTAGCTATGGAGAGCTGAGGAGTTCTAGAGCTTGAAAAATATAGAAGAAAGAGGGGTTAGAGTCACTACCACTAGGATTCTCTTGAAAGCTTGAGGAATGAAAATGGTTGGAGATGGCCTCATTCTCCTTGAGCTTGATAATGGGGCTAAGTGAGTGTTTGTTTTTGCTTTCTCAAGAACCAAAGAGGGTGGTTCTTGAAGGGCTTGTGAGAATGGTGAAAGGAAAGAGAGTTGGATAGGTGTGAAATTAAGAAGAAGAATAAGAGGAATTGGAAGAGTAGAAGAGTTGGAATGAGGCTTAGAGAGAAGTGAGAGCTTTTGCTTTGAAGTGAAAGGATGAAAGATTGCAATTGGTGCCAAATAGGGCAAGGTGGGATGCCACTTTTGGCTAGGAAGGGGCTGGGTGCTTTGCTTCTCCAACATGCAAGAGAGAGTAGGTGAGTTTTACTTCTTTTTCAAGCAAAAAGGCTAGGAACCTTGGGGTAAAAGGGTGAGTTGTGTTTTCCTTAAGTCTTGGTGCTTGGGTAAAGACCATTTTGTGTTTCCTAAAGTGGTTAAAGGCATGACCACTCTTGGGATTGGCTTGGGTGGATATGATCACTCCAAGTGTTATAATCTTGATGGAGGATAGTACATCTCTTGGCTTGACTCAAGGAATACTACTAACATAGACTCTTGATCTAATGGTGCATGATGAGAAGGCAAATGGATGGTTGGATTTTGCTCTTGTCCTTGGCCAAAATTTGGTGCATCAATTAGGAGAAATTTTTAAATCTTCAAAGCTATTAGAATTACCTAAGTTGTTAATTCAATTTGATTAGTTAAATTGCTCTTACGAATTATATAATTAGGGTGTAAGAATTAATCTATCTCAAATGGATAAAGTAGAACAATTGTCTTGGACTTAATAAGATTGGATTAACTTAATTATATTTCTAAGTTATGAATTAATGAGGTTCGAATAATTAGGTTTTAACTAAAACATTTAGTACGTTATGATTTAATTATTGACTTGACTCAGTTTACTAAGCTCTTGCTCATCGAGATTAGTCGATTAGTCCTTAGTTAATCGTTAACCTCCCTAATTAGCCAGGATCACTGAGCTAATTAGCTTAGACAAAATTGGGGATGTTACACATTCACCTTCCTAAACTTAGCAAACTTGAGATATTCCAGCTTTACCTTAGCTCCTCCATTGTGTGCTTTTTAGTTCTCCTCATCCCTTTGCACTATCTGTTCCATCATATGATGAACAGTAGTAGCATGCTACCTCATGGTAGCAGCCATTTCGCATAGCATCCCCATAACTTACTCGAGACCTTCGGGCTCATTGCGGGGCCTACCACATCTCTCTGATGCCATTAGTTCCTGGTATACAAAACAGAAGACATTGAGTTATCAGGCTCAACATTACGTTAAGTGAACTAGCAACTAACTACATTTAGAGTAGACGATCATGTATGTCAAATCCCTATGTCCCATCATACAGACAAGATTCCAAGCATGCTTAACTAATGCGTATGCTTAGAAGCATAGTGAGTCCATCCCCAGGCTCTTCAAGGATGAACTATTCTGACACCAAAATGTAACAATCTAATAACACCATACTATACTTAAGTCGCATTATGGATGTTACTAATTGTTACTTCTGCTTGCAGAACTATCTTGTTATTTGAAATTACTTTATATCAAAAAATATGGGTAAATTTTTTTTTTTTATCAATAGCATAAAACCTTTTCGAAAACAAGAGCCATAAGCGTATTATGAGCGTATAATAACAAATGTCATTACTTACATTCTCACAATGCGATAAAGTAAATAAAGGCATTATAAAGAACAATTATCTTAGATAAACATAATAGTCATCATATTCATTCCACAGCCATCATAGTTAGATATAGTCATAAGTATCATAATTCGTCCTACTTACATAACCATGGGTCTGATATCTACTGTCAGCCCTACAAAATAGTCATAACAAGATCCAATGAAAAGAAATATATCATAAACCTTGACCACCTATACATGCCAGAAGAATGATAACGCTGAAACTGACAACAAAAGGGGCTATCCTCGTGTCTAGCTTAGCATGTGATATCCAAACCATCCTCACCCTCAGAATGGAATGTATCCATTCCCGAAGCCACCGGGTGCATCATCTCCATGTCTTCTTCCTTGGGAACATCCACGCCCTGTCCACGCCCACAAGGCTTAACATAGCTACAAATGAATCCACATCCACGAATAAGGGGTAGTACACGACTCATAACCAAAGAAGAAAAGGAGTCAAATGTCAATCGAATCACAGAAGGATAAGTCAGCTTGGGATGGTCAGATTCTCTATCAATAAGATACATTAGTGGGTGAAAAGGCGAATGCATGTCATCCAGAGTGACATCATCATATAGCTCACAAGGGCGAAAAAATGGGCTTATGACTGATGCATGGAACTGACAGCTATGAAACATATAGACCTTCGTATCTGATCGATCAGTCAGGACAAATGCATTCAGCACTGAGTCAAAGTGCCAATGCATAACCGGGAACTTAATAAAGATGACCACTATGCTCGATAGCATCCTTTGAAGACGACACGGAAACATGGAGGTGAGAAATACAAGATTTATCAATAGGATCTCAACTAGATAGTTCAGGTGTCATCTTTGTCGTCCCAACCACTTCATCTTTAATTATTAAATAGTGAACATGCTTAGATTCAATTTTAAGGGTTTTGGAAACTTAACCTCATAAGCAAACCATGAAGCAACATAAGGCCATAGAGTAGAAACATATCCACTAAAGTATAATATAAACATCCATGACCATGCATATCAGAAACTAAAGATGCATGTACATTCATGTAACTTCATGAACTTGACTAGAGTCTTCCTTTAACTTTACTTTCATACTTAGCATGTGCTTAACATTCATTACCTTACGTGCCCTTGGAATATATTGCTATTGGACATGAGCTCATTCCCTGACTGTCGACATGTAGTACTAATCTAAATCATACTTAATTGACAAAGGGATCTACGTGCCGTTAAATTGCAAGGATCTAATTTTGGCCATGTGTCTCTAAAGTAAAGGAATCTCAAGTCTTAGTGGATCACCTTCCCTTTTGAAGAATCATGTCTAAACATTTCTTTTCTTTTCATGACATGATACTTGATATTACATCATTCATTCTCAATGCATTGCATTCAAGGATAAGACCAATATGTGTAATAGATATTTCTAAGTCCATAGTTTTAGCAAAAATCCAGCAGTATAGTAGCTAGATCAGAGCTTCCCGAAAATTTGCCAAGCATGGAAATTTCAACCAACAACCTTTCATATTCATCTCATATCATCATATCAAGCATCAACAATCCCTCAGTCATGAGTCAACACTAAATCAAACTTACCATACATCACACTTAATAGCATCATACATTCATGCCCTAACAAGTGTCTATGGTTGCATTATTCTTTGCGAGAAGTTTTGTGAGTCATCATATCATACCACATGTTTACTCATTAGAGAACCACATAGTTTAAAATGAATGCGTATTGTAGGCTTTTAGTTACTTGATTATTAAGTGAAGCCACCTTTTACTTTAGGGATTCATGTTTACCAAATAACTTACTAGCTTTCTTACATACACATCTTAAGGAATAGTTTGTTTAAACTAACAAAGTTTAACACTTGTTTTCCATTTTAACAAGGCCAAAGCCTAATAGGGTATTTTAGCCAACATTTTGCGTTCAAATCTTTTAGTTTCCTTGATATAGTATACTAGTGATTCCTAGGTTCATGGTATGCTTAGAGGCCCTAATCATACTTCCGTTCCCAAAGATTTTCATGGCCATACTAGTCCATTGAGTCATAAGAATGCATAACCACACTCTTGAACCCAACAGCATTATGTGTTCACCAATCATCAAGAAGTCATTTTTATTCCAAATAAGTTACAAGATTCAAACTTTATGACTAAAAAGCTTCAATCTTTAAGAGAGTTTAAATCTTCACTCATTATTTAGTCTCCAAGTTTCAATCTATATTAGATAAAATTGCAAGTCTCCACCTTTATGATGTAAAGTTTTATTCTTGATGAAAGTTTAGACCTTTATTCCTTATCTTATCTTCAAGATTCAAACTTTATGACTTAAAGTTGCAAGATCTCACTTTTATAACTTAAAAGTTTCATCCTTGATGAAAGTTTGGAATGTAACTCAATATTTTATATTCAAGATTAAATCTTTACACATAAAGTTACAAGTTCTTAACTTTATAATTAAAAGCTTTGTATCTTCAAGATTCGAACTTTATGACTTAAAGTTGCAAGATCTCACTTTTATAACTTAAAAGTTTCATCCTTGATGAAAGTTTGGAATGTAACTCAATATTTTATATTCAAGATTAAATCTTTACACGTAAAGTTACAAGTTCTTAACTTTATAATTAAAAGCTTTGTATTTTATGAAAGTTTAGACTTTTACACATTATCTTGTCCTTCAGAAAAACAAAAATAAACCATTAAAGAGTATATCATTTAGGTGCCACTTTTAAGACATCAAGAAGCAAACTTTTTAAAGTTTTATACTTTAGAGTGTTCTTAGTCATACCAAAATCATAAAAAAGATGTAGAAATAGAACATTTTCAATCATAAACTCTTCACAAAGAAAGAAACCAACTTTAAACAAGAAAGCATCTTTTTTTTCAATAGCTCACAAAATACCAAGAACACATGCATCATGACATAACAATGAAAGCTTTTGAAGCATTCAAGAAGAGAAACTTTTAAATAATCACAAAATATCTCATGAACAAGCTCAAGAAACAAACTTTGCTAAAAATAGAAACTTCACTTAAGAAGAGCATGAAGTTTTTCTCAAGTTCTCATTTGAAGTTCTTGGCCATGATGAGGGCCAAGCTTCAAGCTTTCTTGAGCAACAAAAAAAAGAAGTGAAAGATCGGCTACCTGGTGGTGTGTTTGGCGTCTTCTTATGGGAGAAAAAAAAGGTGAAGATGACTCCTCCAAGGGGGTAATGGTGGTAGTTTCTAGTGAAAGAGATGAGAGCTCTTGTGTTCTTGAGAAGAAGAAGATGATGACGATGAAGAGGAAGAAGAAAGAGTATAGAGAAGTTGGAGAATGAGAGACTTGAACAAAAAATAAAAGTTAAAAAAAAATGAAATGGATGTGCATGTGTATGTGTGGTGGTCGTGAGATTTACTAGGCCAAGGGGCGATATTTTTGTTTCATTTTGTGTTAACTAAGGTTTAGGGGGATAAATTGAATGATGAAGGAGACAAAGCTTGTACTTACTCTCACAAAAAGCGATCTTATCTTTTGCTTTATGCTTTAGTGACATCATCAATGCTTTGTTGTCTAGTTGACTAAATTTGAATTTTAATAATGTGATTAAGTAATGATTAGTGATTAACTCATATGATCATAATTAACAAAAATTAAACTTTTAATTAACCTTAATTACCCTTAACTAAACTCGATTAAGCTAACTATTAGTTATTAGTGTTTAATTAAGTCGTTAAAAGTTTGACTTGCTTAATTAGAGTTTATCTAATCTTAATTAAGTATTCTCTTAACTTTTCTCTTCATGATCACCTTATTAATTCTTTGATTATGCATTAATCCTTTAATTTCTTATTAAGTGCCTAATTACTGAGAATTGCTAAGATAATTTAGCAAAAAAGAAAATTGAGGATGTTATGCCTGAGCTTTTATTTTGTCGCCGAAGACCGCCATTATGTTTATGGTATGTTATTCAGTATGTTAATGGGTTTAGTTTCTTTTGTTTAGCCTCTTTTCTTTATTCCATTTTTTTACTCAAAGTTTTTAGTTTCTAAGTTAGTTAGCTAACTTATTTTGTTGTGTTGATTGTTAAAGATCCTATTTGGAGCACTTGAAGTGCTTGCATTCTAGTGTATTGAGTGATTGGAGTGTTTTAGTACATTAGGTATGTACATTGTATCCCTTTTTTTAACTTTTTATTTTTTGACATGTTAGAGACTTAAATTTTCTAGGATAAGATGGGATCACATAACTGAGAGAAGATTTAGAGTTGCTTCCAATTGCTTGAATTGTGTGCTATAATATTGTATGCCTACATTATGTAAAGTAAAGGGTGCGCTCTAGGATGGTTTTTAGGATTGACTTATTGATTTGGATGACTACATGTGTTTGCTATTTGTATTTCGTTTATGAATTAATTTTTGTAAAGGCTTCTAATTTAAGAGAAGACTCTGCCCAAATTTTTTTGATAGTTTAGAATATTATTTGAATTAAATAATTATTGTAATGAAATAATTAGTAGAGGCTAGCTCCTTATTTAAGGAGAGCTTTTTACCTAGTTTTTTAGCTATTTAAAATGTTGTATAAATTAAATAATTGTTATAATGTAATAATCAGAGGCTCCTATTTTAAGGGGAGGCTCTGTCAAAATTTTCTTGGTAATGTAGATTGCAATAGACTAAAAAAGTGTTATAATAAGAAGTAGTGGGAACTCCTAATTTAAGGGGAAACTTTACCCAATTTTTTTAATTACTAGTGATTATTATGCTCTGTAATTGTGTGATATTGTTGAGAGATAATATTTGATCCAAATCGAGTGTGGATGTATGATAGATTGCACGTAGGCCAAGGGAGAATTAAACTACAATATTTATGAGGGGGTTGAAAAATTCATACTAGCTTGTGGTTAAACAGAGCAGTTTATGTGTGACAAGACAGGTAGGTGTCCCTATACTAAATGTAAATATAGGAGATTTTTAGAGATTAAGTCCATTAAATATCACCTATACAAGGATAGCTTAAAGTCTGATTATTGGGTTTAGATTGAACATGGGGAAGTCCTTCCTTTGGAAAATTAGTTTGGTGTGAGTTATGTTGGAAATAGTTCGATTAAGGTCCATTTAGGTAACAAAGAGGGTGCTAATATGACTTGAGAGTATAACCTTAGTCGTTAATAGGGAATGATTGCTGATGCTATTGGCCATCAGTTTGGAATGTATTCCGAACCTTCAAAAGATGTTCTCAATCCAAATGCTGAGAGGTTTTATAGTCCGTTAGAAATAATGAATAGGCTTTTAGGGTATATTTGGTTGGAGGGATTTTGGGAGGAAGGATTAGGAGAGGAAAGATATAGGAAGGAAAGAAATAATTTTCCTTTGTTTGGATGAAAGGAAAAATAGGGAAAGAAAGTTTAAACAGTATAAAATAGTGCGTGGACCCCACATAAATAGTGATTTTTTTTCCTCTCCCATCCAGGCGGAAAAGAGGATGGAGGAAGGTGGGACATGTTGGTTTTCCAACTTTGCCCCTATTTCCTTATGCATATCCAAGAGAGAGAATGAGAGAGAACGCATATCCAAGAGACTGAACGAGAGTAGAGAGACGTGGAGGTGATGGGCATACGGTGGACAACACCATGTAAGGTGTTGCATGGTCCTTCTCTTTTTTTTATTTTTTAAATCAACACTTCTAGAAACTCCATCTAAACAATTTTAATTTATCCACCACTATATTATTAAAAATAAATAATGAAAAATACCTAAAGCACAAGTTATATAAATTTTTTTAATTTTTTGATTATCAGTATTTTATTCTAAATAGGCATTTTATTTTAAATAGCATATTACATAATTTTTTTTCTTTTATGCAATATTAAAAGTTTAAATAATAACTAAATAATATTTTTGGTATTATTTAGTTAGTAAAACATATATTTAAGTAATATTTTTGAAATATTAAATTAATTTAAAATAATTATTTTATTTTAAATAATTTTGATACATATTTTTTAATAATATTTTTGGTATTGTTCGATTGGTAAAATATATTTTTAAGTAATATTTTTGAAATATTAGATTAACTAAAAATATTAGTTTTATTTTAAATAATTTTGAATAAATATTAGTTTGATTTAATAGGTTGATATTATTTTAAACTGTTAAATTAAAAAAGTAAAATTATTTATTTGATATTAATTAATATAGTTGAAATACGTTTTTTAACAACATAAGGGTAAAATTGTCATTTGACAACATTACCTTTTTCCTTCCCTTCACTTTTCCACACAAACAAACAAACAAAAAAAAATCATTTTCCTTCCCTCTCATTTTCCTTTCATCCAAACATACGTACGAAATATATAAATCTACACTATTTCTTTCCACTCAACTTCTTTTCTCTCAACTTTCTTCCTTCCAATTTCTTTCCTCTATCCAAACACACCCTTATAGAAAAGGATGTATCCATTTGCAGTTGTCTTTGGCGATTAGAATGTTGAGTAATAAGTGGGCAACGAACTAAAGCCAAAGTTCCTTTAATTGGTCGGCTTCACTAATGAGTGAGATTATTCCACCACCAAAATCTACCCCAAAGGACTTTTACTAAGCCAAAAGGTTAGTTTCTAAGTTTGGGTTGAATGAAGTGAAGATTGATTATTGTTTGAAAAGTTGCATACTCTATTAAAAAGATGATGCTACCCTGATTCAATGTAAATTCTATAGAGAGCCTAGGTTTAAGCCTAAGAGAAAAGGAAGTGTAGTGTACAAGAATGTTCCCTATAAGCGAATGCATTATCTACCCCTAATCCCCAAACTTAAAAAGTTGTATGCATCAATAAGTTCAGCATCTTACATGAGGTGGCACTTTGAGAATCGAATGAGTGATAGGATAATGGCACATCCTTCTCATGGAGAAGTTTGGCAATATTTTGGTCAAACCTATCCTGATTTTGCATATGATCCCCACAATATTAGGTTAAGGCTTTATACTGATGGTTTTACTTCTAATAATCAATTTAGTAAACTATATTCTTGTTGGCCCGTGGCTGTTACTCCTTACAATATTCCACCTAAAATATACATGAAATATCCTTATTTGTTCTTAACTTGTATAATCCCTGGTCCCGATAATCTGAAGGCTAAGATTAATGTCTATCTCCAACCTTTAATCAACGAATTGAATTAGCTATGATGTGATGGTGTTTTGACTTATGACATCCCAACCAACTAGCATTTTATGATAAGGGCAGCATTGATGTGAATCATCAATGATTTTCCAGCTTACAGAATGTTATCTAGATGGATGACGCAAAGGAAATTGGCATGTCATATATGTATGGAGAATACAAAAGCATTCATTCTGAAGTATAATGATCTCGAATGTCGAGCTTGGTCAAATTGTAAAATCGAATTACAATAATTTGTAGTTAGGATGCAACTCGAATCGTCTCCTAAACAATGCTAATGTTATATGATCACAAAATCTGGGGGGTTTTCTTGTTTTATGAATTAAGATTAAAAACAACAAAACAAAATAAAAATGCTGGAAATTAAAATAAGATCAAACAGAAATTGAAACTCTAATCCAAGAACCGAGAATAACAATTACTACTCTATCATCAGATTATAAAAGTATATCAATAACCCAATTCAATGACTAACAACAAATCCAAATGAAACCTCAATTTGAACTTAGCATTCACACAAAAACCTCCATGCATGCAACCAATTACACAAGCACTTCAATTCAAAAGTCTCTAAAACCAAAGAGAATTGAATTGATTTAATGTACCAATGCAATTAATGTAACGTCCTCTTCTGTACAGTACTATGCTTAAGTCATAGTACCTCACTCTGGAGTTGTTACTGTTACTTGACGGACCTTACTTGACAGCAACTTCAGCCGTTGTAGAATCCTCTCGAACTATCTGGAGATAATATGGAAACAAGAGTGAAAATTTTAAACTCTCAGTAGGGTTCGCTAAGAAATTTTGTATGGTGTCATCATTATTATCTTCAGCTGCTTCGATTTATTATGAAAAATGTGAACATGTTAACTAGACTGTTCAGTTTTATGTAATATTCCCACTTTCGTAAACAGAACATAATGAAAACTTTGAATTATTTCCCTTAAGCAGTGTGAGAATTTCTCAAGCAGCGCTATGCCATGATGATTCTCACACTTGCAATTATAGGGTAGTGTAACACTACCGTTGAAAATATGGCACTGCCATATGTTAAAAGTTAAGAAATGACAAAAGTGCCCCTGCAAACTTTTGTTAATCGCAGTGATACCCTGAATTTTTAGAAATTATGTTTTGACCCCAAAAACTTATTTCCACAATAACCCTAGAATTTTTCATAAAATGACCTTTATGTCCCCACATCTATAGGATTAGCAGAATGGGTTTTTAAACGGAGCAAAATCACGTGGCGAAATCGTAGAAGTTTAAATCTCTGTCAATTGGGCCATGGAGGCAATCAGGTGTGAAATAATGTGGGGTGCCCTAGGACTTGCTTAAAATTACGAAAATACCATTAGTTATAGAAAACAGAAAACAAAAAGGCTCCGAATTTGCAAAAATGTCAAATTTATGCCGTTAATCTATTTATTCGGTTTCAATAGTTATGTAAAGATAATTAGGAGTTAATTAAATATTAATTAGGAGTTAATTAGATGTTAATTAGAGGGATGAGGCTTAGGAACAATTAGGATAGAGATATAGAAATTCTATAGAAATTCTCTCAGAGTCATTTAGTAAAGTTTTGTCGATTTGAAGAAAATCGGCGAAGATTTGGTACTTTAAACCGCCAGAACTGAATTAGTAGAATTTCACACTAACACCACTAGTTTGAGTGGCTGAAAATTGAGCCACTTCTACCCTAATGGATGGCACTAATTGGCTGCCAAATGAGTGGAGAGTGTAACGTCCGAAAAATTCTATTGTTATTAACCGAGTTTTCGGTTTTCATCGGATAATTGGGATTAATTAGGATTCGATTAACCATTCACTTAAAGCCAATTAAGTGTGGTTTAGAATGATTAGGTATAATGAAATTAGATTAGAACCATAGGAAACTTCATAGGATTTTCCTAAAACCGGTTTACCGATTTAAAGGAAATCGGTAAGATTTCGGTATTTTAAACTGTCAAAACCGGACCAATAGAAATTATACTGTGAAAATCCTAGGATGGATGGCCAAGATTTAGCCAAAACATCCCTACAAGTGGCACCTCAATCAGCCATGAAAGAGGGCAGCCAAGTTGAGTTTGAATGTGATATGAAATCCACCAATCACAATCTAACTTCCTTCAAAAGTCTTGAAATAATTCCTTTCTCCTTCCCTTGAATTTTCGTGCATATAACCTGCTGAACTCTCATCCTTTTCCTTCTATTCACACTCATCTTCACTCCATCTTCAACCCCTCTTCAAGTCTCATCAAGAGTTTCTTCAATCTAGGACATCAAACCAACAAGATTTCAACTAGACAAGGTAGGAATTCCAACTTCTTTTCTTGTTTTCTTTAAATTGGGCTGATTGGGACTCCACTTTCTTCCCAATTTCTTGCAAGATTTTGATGCTATCTTGAGTGATGATGATGAATTAAGGTTGGTTTAAGGTGTATATGTGAGTTTGAATTGAAGATTGGATGGATTGATTAGAGAAAACTTGAATCCAAGAAGAATTCAAGAAGTTGTTAGGATTTTCCCCTCAACAATCCGTACGGAGGAGTGTACGGCTCCGCCTGCAGCTGATTAAATATGATAAAATATTTTTATATGAAACTAGACATTTAGGGCTTTCCATACATATAAAATATAAGGCCATTGGATTAGTATAGAATTAGTTATGAATTTTTGAAGTTTAACCTAGAAATCTAGATTCTCATCTGGGCAGTATGAGTTAAGAAGGGTATAACTCACCCTACACAACTCCAAATTGAGTGAAACTAACGCTGTTTGAAAGATAACATATAAGAAACATCCCATAAAAATTTCAGAGTCATATTCATTGCCATTTGTTCCCAGCACATCAATGAAGTTGACTTAAGTTTAAACTGGGCTGGAACAGGGTAATCCAGTAGGGTTAAGTTTCGGGGCTTATATCTCAAAACATACTTATTCAAATAAGATGAAACTTATTTCATTAGAAATCTTGTCCTGTTAGCTTTAATTTGATATAAATTTCGTATGATTTCACATAGTTTTCTATTTTTAGTGAATTTTTACTTTTAAGAGTGCAATTTTGGTTAGTTGTAGGGTAGATAGAAGTAAACTTTGAATAACTTGAGTTACATAAATCAAAATGAGATATGACTAAAAGGGTTGGAAACTAGACACATAGACCTATAATATATTCAAAATTTAGGTCCAACTGAATTGAATAGAAATTATGGTAAATTTTACAATATCGGGCAAAATTGAGTAGAATGAACATAAAACCTTAGTTATGTATTTATGTTGACATGTTACATGATTGATATTATTGCTAGAAAACTTGATGCCCTATGTTGATTTTGCTGCTTGATTGATCCTTCTGGTAGTCTGACACTATTCATGGGGAAGCAGACTCGATCTGTTATGCTGCCAAAATTCTGGCAGAAATATGTGAATTATGTGATTGTTATGAACATTTATATGTTATGCTCATTAGATTCATATATGCAAGAATGATTTAAGTATAATATGAAGTATATGAATGAATGCATGTAGCATATGCATGTATAATCATGTCCAAAGAAGAATAAGATTTATGAGAACTTGCAAGAAAGATGTACCAAGTTACCACATGAGGTATGGCAAAAACCCAGCTAGCGTGGGCCAGAGCAGTACTATCCAAGACTTGGGCCAGCCCTTGACCAGATTTAAGGGGAATAGACCAGCGTGAGGGTCGGGGAAAGTAAACTCATTACTCATGTATAGGTACGAGCTCGGGCTTGAAAAGCAGGCTATCACCCAGGGGTGAGAGAGACCATTCACCTCCGGGTGACCAAATACAGAATAGCAAGGTTAAGTTGCAAGTTAAAGAAGAGATAAATTAAGTCAAGTGCACTTGCATACATTCAAGTATAAGCATCTATATGTGCATCATCAATTATCTAGTTAAGTCATAATATTATTATGATCCTTGTTGAAGCATATTATACATTCAAGTATTTCTATGTCTATCATATGATATGGCAAGTGATTGTTAAAATATGATCCGCTTCGAAAAAGATGTTTTCAACTTAATATTGAACCACTATTTGTTTATATGTGCTCATATGTTCATAATAAACCGAAGTGGCTGGAATGTTTATGATGGCACCATAAGACTAGTTTGAGTTTACCTACTGAGAACCTTAGGTTCTCACTGCCTACTTGTATGTTTCCCTTTTCCGTAAATATTCCAGCACCCAAGTTGGAAACCAAGTGCAGTGAGTCTGAGCCATTCATTGAGCAAGAATCGGGCATAAGCCAGATCAAGAGACTATTGAAGCTAGCTAACGACCAGTTGGAAGTAGAAGTTATATATTAAGTCAGTCACAATTTCTTTTAAAGTGTAATTATTTTATTCTCTATGTATCAGAGACTATTAATCAGTAATAAAGAGAGCAGTTAAAGGGCCATGTATTATATTTTCCATATTTTAAAGATTTCTTAGCATAGTGATAACCTTTTAATATAACTCCATGACTCGAGCATGGCTTATATAATAAAGGGTGTTACATTTTATAGTTCAAAAAATATATTATCCGAAGCATAATTCATTTTATTCATGCACTTGTCATTTGGGAGAGCCAATACATGAAAAAGTCATGAAGCATATTACGAATAATAACTATAACATATTAATAATGCCAACATACCGAAAACTTGAAATTTTCATCTGCCTTCACTTGTACTTGAATTTATGCAGATATACATAATTTTCTTTTCTTTCTTGGTCTTTCTTTACTTGTCATGCACATTCTGGAGTATGATCGCATGTCATACTCCATTGGAGTGTGATCGCCATGTCACATTCTTTAGGATGTAGTCATCATGCCATATTCCAGAGTATGATCGCCATGTCATACCCTATCAGAGTGTGATCACCATGTCATACTCCTTAAAATATATTCATCCTGCCATATCCCAGAGTATGATCGCCATGTCATACTCCCTCGGGATGTGATCACTATGTCACATTCCTTAGAGGTGGGATCCTTATGCTACATTTCGGAGTATAATCGCCGTGTCATACCCTATCAGAGCATGATCATCATGTCACGTTCCTTCGGAATATGGACTCATTATCATATCTTTTATTATAAAATCATAAATACATAGGGTTCGTATCTTATTCTCAAATAATAATACTTGCTTAGTATTTTCTACACATAACAACATTAACACACCAACATTTAGAACTATCACTAATTTCTGCCGGAAATTTGGCAGCATAACGGATCGAGTCCGCTTCCTCATGAATAGTGCCAGGCTACCAGTAGAACCAACCAAGCAAAAGTTCAACATAGAGTAGCAAACATGTCTCATTAATGTCAATCATGTAGGGGTTGGACCCTTATATATCACAATAATGTCAATTATGTAGGGATTAGATCTTTATGTCTATTCTGCCCATTATACCTATTCTGCCCGATTTTTGTAACTTAGGCCATAAATTCATTTTAGCTCATTTAGACCTGAATTTTGGATATGTTAAGCTTTCATGTGTCTATTTTCTAACCTCTTTTGTCCCATCTAATTTTGATAACTATAACTCAAGTTATTTAGATTTTATCCTGGCCTACCTTGTAGTTGGCTAGAATTGCACATCTAAAAGTAAAAATCTACTAAAAATTGAAAACTGACTCAAATCATACGAAATTAGTCTCATATCAAAGCTAATAGGACAACCTTTCTTTTGAAAAAAGTTCCATTCCATTTTCCTTAGTAGGAATCAAGTTATAAGCCCGAAATTTGACCTTTCTGAACTGTCCTGTTTTGGCCTAGTTTGGACATAGGGCAAATTTCATGGAACACTGGGAGTAAACGGGACCTTCTCTAATTCTGAAATTTTTATGGGACATTCTTCTATGTGTAATATTTCTAAAAAAGTTAGTTTCATTCATTTCCAAGTAGTATAGGTCAAGTTCTATCCTGAACAACCCAGTCTGCCTAGAATCAAATTCGAAAACCTAGGTCGAAGTTCAAAAATTCATATCTCTCTCAATACTAACCCTATGGCCTTATATGATATATGTATAGAAAGCCCTGGATGTCTAGTTTCATTTAAAAATGGTTTCATCAAATTTAATAGGCTGTAGATAGAGTCGTACACTCCGCCGTACGGACTGCCGAGGGTTTTTGGTCCTCTAGCCTCTTAGCTCTCACTAATTTCATTCTTTCTTGCTTCCAATTCGAATTTAACCTCACAAACAGCCACTAAACCAGCCATATATCATCATAATTATTCAATCAATATATCAAAAATTAAGAAAATAAACTACCACCAGCCATCCAAGATTAGAAAATCAAGACAAGAATTAAACCCCTACCTCTTGTTATGTTGTAATTTGGCTTGATTTTGGAACTTGGATGAACAAAACTTGGTTGGGCTTGATGGTTTTATGGAGTTGAGTGAAGGAAGTGTAACATCCCCATTTTTATCTAAGCTAATTAGCTCGGTGTCTCCGACTAATTAGAGAGGCTAACGATTAATTAAGAACTAATCGGCTAATCTCGAGAGCAAGGGCTTAGTAAATTAAAGGCAAGTCAACAATTGAGACATAATGCATTAAAAGTTACAATTAAAAGCCTAATTGCCCAATCCTTATTAATCCATGATTTAGAACAAAAAAATCAAGGTGATCTAACCTAATTAACTAGGAGCATATAAGTATCACATCTTAATCACATTAACCCTCACATCTTCTTACAAAATTAATGAGAAAAAATCCTTCTCAATTAAAATGTGATAATGTGTAATTTAAACCAATTGAATTAATTAGCATTTAGATAATTATAACAATTGTAAAGATTTAGAAACTTCCTTTTAATTATTGTTTGAAAGTTGGGTCAAAGCAAGAGCCATATCCAACCATCCATTTACCTTCTCATCATACACCACTAGATCAAGAGTCTATGTTAGTAGATTCCTTGAGTCATGACAAAAGATCTACTCTCCTCCATCAAGATTGTGACACTTGGAGTGATCGCGATAAATAAATCTTAAATCTAGGATAGATCATGCTTTTAACCATGAAAAGAAACACTACAAGTCTTTCAAGTGTCTTAAAGGCTGAAGGAAACACAACACTTTCTCTTTTCTTGCCTAAGGTTTTTCCACTCTCTTGCTTGTTGTAAGAAGCAAAATCACATCATTCCTCTCCCCCATTTTGCGCCACCATCAGCCTTTCCTCTCTCCCTCATTTCATTTTCCATTTCTCTCACTAAAACACCAAAAAGCTCTCTCCTCTCTCCAAGTTCCTTTCCTACTCTCTTGTTCTTTCAATCTTCTTTGTTCTTCTTCCAATCTCTCTACCACTCCTCACCCCATTTCCATCACCACCATCACCATTCCTTCAAGGACTACCATTTTTGGTCCTTGGAGAAACAAAGCCACTCATACACAAGCCCCACTATCAAGCTCAAGGAGAAGAAGGCCATCTCTAACCATCTTCATCCTTTAAGCTTTCAAGAGGAACACATTTGGTAGTGACTCTTACCTTTCTTCTCTATGTATTTTTCAAACTCTAGAACCCCTAAGCTCTTCATAGCTAGGTGGTTTTGAAGTTTCTTAGTCTCGTGATCAAATGCCTTATTACATGGAGTTTTCTTGCCTTGATGAAAATGTTGTTTGAAATGACATTTTGTGGTATGATGGTTTTTTATGTATCTTGCTTTATTTTGCTTTAAAGTACTGATTTGATAACTAAAACATTGAATATGATGGAGAGATAAAACATGAAAATGGTGATTTGAAGTGGTGTAGCAACATTTCCACAAGATTGATATGTAAAACTTAAAAACTAGTTAAGCTGGAATTCTGGCAATCTGTAAAGCATACGGTATAACTCACTCCACAAAACTCAAAATGGAATTAAACTAATTTTCTATGAAAATAGACTCAAAGAGCTTTTCATACATATAAAATATGTGAGATTTGGCTTTAAAACGAGAAAGATATGAATTTTCAAAATTTGTTGTTCCTGGATGGGTTTCTGTCCGGGCAGTGGGTGATAAAACGTGCATAACTCAAGTTATACATAACATTTTTGAGTGGGACCAAGTTTGTTAGAAAGCTAAGACATAGAAGAACACTCCCATAAAACAGTTTTGTCAGATTCCATGTGTGGAATTCCCAGTGAAGTGGACAAGCCACTGACCCGAGTTGAACTTTCAATCCTGAACAGTCAGAATAAAATGTGCATAACTCAAGCTACAAAATGAATTTTTAAGTGGGGTTTGTTTTGTTTAAAAATAGACTCAGAGAAGTAATCCACAAAAAAATTCAAAATAAAAGAGTAAAAGATGAAATTATGGTGAATTTTCAAAGTTACTGCCCCACTGTAAAAGTAAAAACTGGTTATGGTAAAAGTTAAAGAATAAGGAGGAATAAGCTCTAAGACATTAATACCCCTATATTAAGCATTGGAAAAACCTTTATAATTCAACTTAAAAGTGTCAAAAAGGATAATAGATGAAATTGGCACTATCTTGATAAAGAAGTTCTGTAGCAATCTCAATTAAAAGTTTGCACCAAATTTATTAAGCTAAGCTCATAAAATGTGGCTTGAGAATATGTCTATGTTATGTGCAAGCATGATGCTATGATGATATGATATGATGATGATGATTATGATAATGACATGGTGCTTAATGTTATATGATATTGGTTTCTCTGTTTGGAAAAATTTTGGGAAGCTGATTGCCGTTATCTTCTTAGCCAAATTTTGTAAAAATTATGGACTTAGAAATATTTTGCATCATAAGCTTTAATAAGAAGAAATTTAATTCAAGTAAGTGATCCTTCAAAAGGGAAGGTAACCTAATTTAAGCTTCCCTCACCCACGACTCACATAAGGCATGGCATGACCCAGCTAGTGTGAGTATAGGGGATAGGTCTTACATGAGGCATGGCATGACCCAGCTAGTATAAGTACCAAAATTCTATGGTGGTGACGGCCACAGTATGAGCTCATTACCACTTATGTATAGTGGGTGAAAAGATAAAGTCAAGTTAAGAAAAGAAAAGGGACTTCGGTCCAAACCCTAAAAGGGGAAGAAGTTAAGAGGATCTTATAGCCTGAACATGCATGTTTTATGTAATTATATTTGTGCTCATATATATGATGATGCAAGTGATTAGAGGATACTTTAAAATTGAATCCGCTTCGGATATTCATGATTTCGAAAATCCAAGAATCGAACCTTATGCATGCTCACTATTTTCATTAATAAAGCCGAAGTGGCTGGGACGATGTGATGACATTTATGTAATGGGGTCGAGTCACATTGAAAAATCTTATTTCTCACCACTAGTTATTTAGTCTCGTCACGGATACTCATGGCACATCGAGTGGAGTGGAGCATGGACCCTCCCCACCATGAGTGGGCTTACGATGGGGATACTCACGCTATTGTGGCCATGACCACCACAATAGTCCGCACATATTTTTATCTGGGTCGAATTTTTGAGCAAGAGGAGCCAAAAGTCCCGCCAGCCCGATGAAGCGTTTCATCGGCTCACCTTGGATCATGACTAGGTCCTTGCAGGATTTCCGCTTAGCCATTGCGGAAAATCGAGATGGAACCCATGTCTCGGTCTACACTGGCCAGGGCACTGCCCGCGGCGGAGATCCTATGATAGATGTGAGTTCGATGGCCACTCCTAGGAAGTAAGCAAATCGCCAGCTCCCCGAGTATCACCTTGCCACGTCTGAGGAGGATCCCTCCGAGGAACGTTCTACGGTTGCCAGCTATACTCCTGGTCGTCGCATCCGTCGCGTTGAGGTGATCAGCAGGCACCCTCGCATCATCCGCACTCCTCATGTTTCGAGCGAGGAGTGGGGGACCGAGCGCTCGAGCGAGTCCATCCAGATTGAAGGGGCGTGGAAGAGCGGAAGAAGCCAGCTTATGTCTACGTGGACCTATCCATTATTGCTCCTTATCTTTTGTATCTCATTTTGTATTGGACCTTGTCAGACTTGTGTACTTTTGATCTTTTGGGGCCATGGCATGACCATGAGTTCCCTTTTTATGTATTTGTTAAATATTATGAGACTAATTATATTTATGTGGTTGTTATAGTAATTTGAATGCATGGTATTTTGAGTTATTCCTTGTTCCTTCAATTTATACTGAAATCTTTGCGATACGCTCGTTTATTGCTATCTTCTCGCGCAAGGCTTTACTTTCCAAATGTGACGACGTATTTCAAAAAAAATTTTACCGTATTTTCCGCATAATTTAATTTCAAGTGAAGTTTAGTTTTTCCACGAGCATAAGTAACAACTAATAAAATGCCGTAATACGACTTAAGCGTAGCATGGGTTTATTAGGGTGTTACAGGAAGAAGAAAAGAAGGGAGCTGAAAGGAGGGGAGAAAGTGGCACAGAATTGGCTGAATGAGAGGAGAGGAAAGTGTTATAAAGCATGGAGTGGTAGTTGGCTCCTTGAAATTTGATTGGCCAAGAATACAAGGCTGATTTTCAGCCAACTTTCCTCATGTTTTGTGGCCTTGTTTGCGCCACTTTGGGGGGTTAAGTGGCTGAGTTCTCAGCCACTTAAAGTAGGGTTAGTGAGTTAAAATTCTATTGGTTCGGTTCTAACAATTTAAAATACCGTAATCTTACCGATTTTCTTTAAATCGGTAAAACGGTTTTGAAGAATTTTGTGAGATTTTTATAAGTTTCTATCTTAGTCCTAATTTCTCTAATTTAACCTCTAATCAACTTCTAGTTAGCTTCTAATTAACTTTTTAATTAACTCTACAAACTCAATAAAATCAAATAAATCGATTAATAGTGTACATTAAATATTTTGCAAATTTTAGGGCCTTCTGTTTCTGTTTTTCAAGGCTAATGGCATTTTTGTAATTATGGGTAAGTCTAGGGGCATCCCATGTCATTTCACATATGGATACCTCCGTGGCTCAATCGACCGAGGTTTAGGTTTCTACGTTTTCGCTACGTGATTCTGCTTCGTTTAAAACCTTATTCTGCTAATTCTATTGACATAGGGACCTAAATGTCATTTTCTAAAAAGTTTAGGGGCAAGATGGTGAATAATAAAAGTTTGTTGTTATTATTTCCTATTACGTTATATGGGGATATTACAGTTAATCATAGAAATCAGATGTGAATCTAATTCAAACTCCTTTCAATAATTGAATCATACAATCAAATGATTAGAATGAAAACAATTGAATTATCAACCATACTTCGAAATGAAGACCTTCAATTCCAAAACAAAATTAAGAATAGAGATAGAGAGATAAAATCGAATTGGATGAGTTGAGTCCGGATTGCACTAATCCTCTAGAATGTGATTGCTTCACTTGATTTCTTGAATTAGATAGAAAATTACGCCTCCATAGATGGAGGAATACAAGTTGAAAGAGGGGGGTGTAGAGAGAAGGAAAGAAGAGAAAAATTGAAAAATTGTTAGTCCAAATTCTCCCCCTCCATTACAAGGTTCTGGCCCCTTATTAAACTCGGCCAATTCAGAATCAAAAATGCCTAAACTAATTCCATAACAGTTATTACATTAATCCCCTATCTCTAAGATGAATCTAGACACCTTATTTGCTAAATTCCGAATTATAGAAAGAAAGTTACACTAAAAACATGTAATAAAGTTCCATGGTAAATCAATAATGTTCTTCCACAGACTAGGCAAAGAAAATGCATCCGTTTGGATTTTCATTCTTAATATGAGTTGTAGCCTTAGATGTCAATTCAAAACGCTGCTGGAACGGGCTCAGTTGGGCTTCTGTGGACCAAGATATGGCCCAAATACCACACTCTACTCAGAATCTGCTACTACACCTCTTTAGCTACCTTCTAGGCCCATTTTGAGCTCCTTAACACCAAAATTGGTTTCTAACCTCTTCATAAAACTTGTAGGCCTATCTCTCAGTTTTCCTACAAACTAAAGATCATGATCAAATGAACTCTATAACTCAAGATATGGCCCAAAAATCAAAGCAATGTCAGAATTAGCCTAATGCTAGAAAAAATTAAATTAAGCCCAAACAAAATCCATTAAGCACAAAATGGTCCAAATCAATCCAATTAAGTACAAAAGAGGATTAATGAGTTAAATATGAGATAAAATAAATATATAAAAATCCAATTAATCATATAGCGGAAAGAATTCTTGGTTTAACTGTCATAGAAGGTTTTTTAGATATGGATCATACTTATAGACACAATAGGTATGGATTTAGAAAGAACACCATAGAGAGTGAGCAAACTCCTATTAGACTTACCAGTCAGTAAATTTAGAACAAGGTTAAGCAACTTCCAATGATTACAGAAGTTAGGAAATGCATTAAATTGTTTGGCTATGGGTAGAACATAATTGGATAAAACAAAGTATATTCTGGGAACTACCCTATTGGAAGGGTCACTTAGTCCATCATTGTTTAAATGTGATGCATTTTGTGAAGAATGTATTTGATAACATTATGCACACTGTGATGAATAGCGATCAAACTAAAGATAATTAGAAAGCAAAGAGGGATTTAGAGGAGTACTCTAGATGCCTAGAGTTAAATTTACAACCCTTAAGAGATGGTCATTGGTCTACCTCTATGCAGAGACAAGATGTGTGTAGGTAGGTGCAAGAGTTAAAAATGCCTAATGGTTATGCCTCAAAATTCGGTAGGTGTGTGAATGTTGCACAAGGAAGTTTTTTGGCATGAAAAGTCACACTATCACATATTTATGGAGTGTTTGTTGCCTATTGCATTTAAAGAATTGTTTGATCATATTTGGAGCTGTTAACTACGTTGAGTGAGTATTTTAGAGATTTGTGTTCATCCCCTTTCAGGATTGATGATCTTTTGATGATTGAGAAGAATATTCCTATTATTCTGTGTAAGTTAAAGAGGATCTTTCCCCTTGTATTTTTTGGCTTTATATAAAGCACTTGCTTGTACACTTGGCATATGAAGGACGGGTGGGTAGGCCAGTCTAATATAGGTGGATGTACCCGTTCAAGCGGGAAATAGGCGGATTCAAAAGAACAGTAAAGAATAAAGCTAAAGTTGAAAGATCGATATGTCAAGCATACATCTCGAAAGAGACATCCAACTTTTGCTCTTATTACTTTGAGCTACATGCCAATCTAGGAGAACTAGAGTTAATCAGAATGATGATGGTGCTGAAAGCTCAATCGAACCAAACTTGTCAGCATTCAACCAACCTGGTCGTGCTGCTAGACAATGCAAAGATCGATGGTTGTTTGGAAGTGAATGGAATTATGCACATTTACATATATTGCTAAATTATGATAAAGTGGAATCATTTAAAAGGTAACTGATTGATGCAGCTCCGACAAGTATACCGAATCATACAAGTAATAAAGTGATAAGTAAAGTATCATTCTCACGAGAATAGATCAAATACCAGATAGTCTAAGGGATGACTATTTATACAGAATAAATTCATAGATGCAGAAAATTAAAATAAAATTTAAAATAAAATAAATAAGCAAAATAGTAATGTAGTAATGCTAATAGGGTAGACAAATGCAATGGAATGGCTAGGGCTAATTAATTTCACCAATTGTAGATGTATTTACTATGAATTTCTGTTAATCAGTTCCTATCCAAATTGACTCACGGTCGGTTGCCCTTAATTTCTTCCTAGCCTCTCTCAAGGTCAAGCAATACTCTTTATCCTACACTAATTGCCTAATCTCTTAGTACAAACTAATCTAGGTAAAGGTTGAAGCTCTATGGGTTCCTATATTGACCACATGAATCGCGTTTGTCTATCTCTAATTTTCACTCAGCTCACGGTGTTTATGTTAAGAGGCTCTATTCACAAACCCTCACTCAAGTTATTGTAAATCCCCGGATCAATTAATTGGTGATCAAGCAATCAAAGGCATTAGGCACAAACAAAAACACTTAGCAATAGAGATAGAAATAATACTAACATTAATTCATAAGTAGAATTGTCAAACAAAAAGGGTCCATTGACTCCCTAGCAAGAGAAACTTAGTTCACAACTGAAGAAAAGAAAACAACAAAAGAATATGAAGATGAAAAGATAGAAAAAACAAAAGCCATAAAGTATCGAAGCTAGAGATAAGAGATTCGGAAGGTGTGGATCTCTCCGTGTTGAAGTTACATTTGGGAATCCTTGAATCTTCGCCTTCAATCTCTCTAGAGAAGTCTTCTATCTTGGAAAGTGTGTGGGAGTGTCTAGGGATATGTTTTTTGAAAATAGCAATTGTAGATATTTGAGTAAGCTTTCCAACGCAACAAGAATCATCTCAATCGAAGTTCTATAGCCCAAGATACAAGTGAAATAGTGATGAAAGGTTAGATTTGACAGCATCAAAAATAAGATGAAGCTTGAATCTTGTTTTGCCTTTTTCTCCTAGAAGACTCAACAACTGGAAAAAGTGTTCAACATCAAAGTTAGAGATTTGCTTCTCCTTTCCAAAGAATTTTGAATCATCATAATCTGACTTTTGGAGAGCTAGATATCAAATTTCCAATGCTAAAAGGTCTTGACTTCATGCAAGTTAAGCTCGATCACGGCTCCAAATTCCAACTTGAGTGCTTGTACCTAATGACAATAAGACAAAAACATAAATAAGTATCTAAAAACATGATAAAATGACAATCATACTAAAAAAAATTCAAAATAACTAAATAAAAATAAATAAAATATCAAATAAATTCAAATAACTAAAGCCTAAATCTAAATAAAATAAAATAGAAATAACTCACTGCAAGGATTTATCACTGATAAATTGTTTTGTTGTATTTTTTCGCTTTCTATTTACCTAAATCCTGTATAATGGTAAATCATGACAAAGTGTTTTCTCTTGTATTTTGTTCAATGTTTACAATTATTTTGAACAATTATACGTTCAACAATCCTTTGAGCAATTACCCTAATAGTTCAAACATTTGTATGTGACATAATAATTCTATTTTACTATTCGTGTTTTTGCTTTTGTATTATTGTGCGATTGATATTCCAATATTTATACTTGCTTTTGTATTATTATGTGATTGATATTCCAATCTTTATACTTAGGTGCATGATTAAATGAATGGTGTAACCAATCCTCACTTGTACAATTTAGCTTTGGGTTTGAAAAGTAAAGCTACAAGTTAGCTAATGTATCATGTTAATGGTTACAAGTTTCATACAACTGAATGGGAAAAGGAAAAAAATAGAAATATTAGGGTTTGTGTTGGGGGAGATAGTAGAGCTAGAGAATGTGACTAGTATGGAGTGATTAATAAAATACTTGAGTTGAAGTACCCTCATGAACCTCTTAAAAGGGTTGTACTATTCAATTGTGAATGGTATGATCCAACACGTCCTGGGAGAACACGTAAACACAATAATTACAAAATAATTGAGATTCAGTATACTAAAAGATATAGAAAATTTGATCCATTAATCATCACCAAAAATACAAGACAAGTTTATTACCTGCTATACCCTAAAAGGTGCAAATCTAACTAAAAGGTGGTAATAAAAAGCAAACCAAGGGTTTAAGTAGAGTTTGAAGAACTATTTGAGCAAGCTTACCAAATCAATGATCCAAGTCCTTCTAGAGTTATTCTTGATGCCGACATCCTACTCTAATCTATGTTCTATCTTAGGGGAAGTTGACATAATTGAACTCCCGAGGCAATATTCAATGACTCAGTATGATGAGAGGTAGCAGTTTTAAGGATGAGGATGAGGAATTTAACGACAATGTTGAAACTGAGCATGATGAAGATAGTCTTCAACTTAAAGATTAACGAGGTGCCAAGTGTGTTATGTCTTTATTTTGTTGATGTCTTATGTTTTTAATTTTTGTGCATATTTATTTTTATGGTATAGTTTAATTCTTTGCATTTATAGTTATATGCATGTTATGTTTGTTGTATACATTTATTAATTTGTACATATATTATACAGGTCATTTATGGTAGGACAAGGATCCTCTAATTCTAGAAGAGGTAGGAGTAGACCGAAGACATGGTCTATCCCCTCACACTCGTGCTCCACCCACCACTTCCACTATGCCCGCTTACACCACTCCCACCACTGCTGCTACTCCACCCCTCCGAATCATCCTCCATACACCTAGGAGTTTGTTATGATATATGGAGATAGAGTTACCCCCTCAACTTTCTCCATCTATACCCCTATCTCCACCAGCTGAGGCCCACACCTCATCTATACTTGGTTCTACTCTTTCCCTAACCCCTGCCAACCTAGTTCCTAGGGTGCTCAAACCTCATTGTCTACCCCCTTATAGGGCTTTACAAACCAACGTGTGGAGCTCAAATGTGATAGTAAGTCTTAGTAAGTAATTTCAAATTTAAATTTATTATGAATATTTAATTGTAATAGAATATTTAATTAACAGATACCTAACTTAGTTTATTGTTTATGAAATAGTTGGATTCCACATGCCCCAAGCCTGCACAGGATTATGAAGGTGTTCAATGAGAACTTTCATAACTCATACCAATTTTGTGCAGCCCCTAAAATTGTACAAGAGTTATGGTGGAGAAAATGGAGGGTAAATTACTAATTATATTTTTTATTATTAATTTTGATATTTTATTCTTATGCATATTTATTTATTAATATTGAGCTGACTATTGTGTTACTTATGTGTAGCATCAGTTTGTTATTGATCCATGTAAGAAGGCTGCAATCTACAAGGCATAGAGGACTAGGGTCAACAAGTGGCTCTAGGACATGGTTCATAATATTCACGAGAATAGGGCTAGCACCCATTGGCTCACTAACGATATCCTTTAGGCATTGAAGGCCTACTAGGACTTACTAGAGTACAAGGCGAAGCAGGTGAAAGCCCAAGCAAGCAGAGGATCAGCTCGAGATGGCTCGTTGTATACTGCAGGCTCTACCATCATTAAGGGCACGCAACTTAGGATCGTAAATATCATCCTTTACACTTATTTAGCTATGCGATTTTATATTGAATATTGTATGATCATATGAAAATTGTTTGAAATATAGGAGAAGATGATGAACAAGCTGCCTATTCAGGGGGAGCTACTCTGGGAGACCCAGACTCGGAAGCAAGACAAGTCTCAGTAGGTTGACACTCGATCTGAGACCATGTATGTAACATCTTAGTAGTTTAACTTACGCTTAAGTCACATTTAGATTTTATTAGTTGTTACCTTTCAACTTTGTGGAAAACATAACCTTTTCTTTGAAATTCTTTATTTAAAAATAGTAGGTAAATCTTTCTTTTTTTTTTTTGAAAATTTTTTTTAAAAACATGAGCCTTGATAGCTGAATAATAAGCGTATATGATGCGTTACGTAAGAGAGGCATTGATAGTAGTGTGGGATGGTAAATGCAATTAATAATAGGACATATCATAGTAATATAAATAACTAACATAAATTATAAACTCACCAATTAAATAACATCATCAATCATCCCAAAATAATAAGAAAATACACCTTAAAGTTGTCATAGGCATCCATTAATAAATAATTCCTGTAGCTACGAAACATCCAAAGAAAAACCCTCCTTCCACTATAACTCAACGGCAAGAAACTCAATGACCATGCCCTCGACAACCATGCCCATAGGGAATGATCAAGGTGTAGATCCATCATGGACTGGAAGCATGTTCATATCCAGTACTACATTGGGAAACTTAGCTGGTTACTGTAGATGTTGCTTCCGACGGACCTGACTCAAATATGTCTGATGATTGAAGAGGCTCTGCTATTAGGGCAAAAGAATTTGAAGAGCTTATTTCTATGACTGCTACCTCTAGAACAATGGGTTCTAAGGGTAGTAGGTTAGAAGACATAGGCTGTAACACTAGCAAAGGAATATACTCCGATAGTCACTCGGGCTCTAGAATTAGCTCTACTTCTAGCACAAGTTCGTGTCTTAGCGAGGCTGGGGGAGGCTGCAGGAATTTTGAAAGGTCCACAGATACAAGAACGAGAAGAACCTCAGCAAAATTGTCAAGGCAACCCAAGTATAGTAGCATATAAGTCATAATGGTGGCTACAATCACTACGACATCACGAGCTCTATCATAATACAACTCAACATTCGGTGGCATCATGCAATGCTCTACTAGAGATGCCATTCTCATCTGAAGACAACATAGAAAGTAAGGGTGAGAAATAATGATTTCTTAATAGTATTCTAACTCACAACTAGTGTGTCTTCGTTATCCTCCTAACCACTTCAGGTTTATTATGAAAATATATGCATACAAATTGATTTATTTAATAAAGTTTGAAAACATGATTAGCCGAAGTGGGTTCATTTTAAATGTACCTCTTCACATAAGTCTAGAGTATAGAATGATAAAGCATAATCATCATGTGATACTGGTGCATAATAAATAACAATGGTAAATAAGAATGTACGCATATGCTTAATGCACTTTAGTATCTTAATCTTAGGCCTCATGCCTCTTAACTTTCTTACTTAACTTCTTTAGAGTCTTAATACTTGGTGCACCCTTGTAAGCCTTGTGGCTCTTGGAATGGTATTGAGCTCATACCATGGTCATTGCCACTTTAGGGTTCCTATAAGGGAGAGGGGGAAATGGGCATCACCTTCTCTTGTGGAAGGATCATGTTGAGCTTGGAGATCACCTTCCCTTGACAACATATGTTTAGGGACCGAAGAATCATATCCATTATCTGGTCTTTGGGGGTCACCTTTCCTTATAAAAGGATCATGCTCTCGGTTCCTTTCTTTCTTAGTTAATGCACAACTTGTAACTTAATTATTTCTTTTTACATAACATGTAAATATACCATGATAAATAAAAGCAAATTTAGCCAATCATATATAATCATCAATATCATAATTCATGACAAATATACAAACTACACAATCATTCCACATTGCATTTAACACTATAAATCAAATCAACATGTAACCCAAAGGTCACATATAAACTCAACATTGTTACTTCACAGTTTCATTCATGCATGGCTAATTAGTTATAAACTAACTACGCAACAGAATCTTATGAGCAAAGCTTAGGTAACTAGATGCAAGTTTTGTAATCCACATCTTATCGTTAATCTTAGTTTGTCTTGTAGGCTTTTAACTTAATTTTGCTTAGTTTACCAACTTCCGAGGTTAGGTTCACAACCAATCTCTGAGATTAAATCGGGACCAATCTCCGAGGTTATATGAATTAGGGTCTTATGTTTACCGAGTTACCAACTTCCAAGATTATATGAATAAAGGTTTCATGTTTACTGGCTACCAACTTTCAGATTACCGACTTCTAGGATTGTATGAATAATTCTAGGATTGTATGAATAAAGGTTTCATGTTTACTGGTTACCAACTTCTAGGATTATATGAGTAAGGGTTTTATGGTTACAAGATTTCCGACTTCCAGGATGAAATTATAGTCGGTCTTTCGAGATTATGTGAAAAAGAGTTTTATGTTTTCTGGGTACCGACTTTCGGGTTTAGCCTTTGACCAAGCTTTCGAAATTATATGAATAAGAATTTTATGATTTCTAGGATACCAACTTCCAAGATCAACCTATAGCTAGTCTCCTGAGATTATAAGAGTTCTATGTTTTCTTAGTTTCTGACTTCCAATGTTAAACTATAACCGATCTTATAAAAGTTTTATGTTGACCAAGTTTCTATCTTTCGATGTTAAACTATGATCAACCTTCCAAAATTGTATGAATAAGTTTTATATTTGCTCGTTTTAGAGGTTATGTTAAATAAAGTTGTAGGTTTATAAATTTCTTCCGATTTCCTAGATTAAATACTATATAAAATCATATGTTTTATGGGTTAAAAGTGTTTCTCTTCACTACAAGGCTGTATGTTCATGGTTTTAGAAGCTTTTGGTTGATTAAATCTATTAAAAACATCAAGGGAAAGTTTTGAACCAATATGTTTTAGAAACATCAAGGGAAAGTTTTGAACCAATCAAATGTTTTCTAAAGACATGAACATGAGATTTCAAAGCACAAATAAGCTTTTGACAAAGATAGTTATTCTTATCCATGGAAAGACTAGAGTCCCTGCTCATATGTCATGAACACACAAGAACAAAGCAAAGAGGGGATAGATCCTACCTTAGAGGAGATAATCTTAATGAAGAGCTTGGAGCTTTGAAGGTTGCAAGATCCTTCTCCAACAACACTTGAGGTCGCGAGTTGAACAAAAAGAAAGAAAGGAGCTTTGCAAGTTGAGTGAAAAGTGAAGGAGTAGGAAAGTGAATAGAAAGAGGGGGGCCGCGTATTTATAGTTAAGAGTTTTGGTTTGGTTACTGAGTTTGTTCCTAGATTTAAGCCATCATATTTCAAACTCAAAATGGTTATTTCAAATTTCTATTTCAACTAGTGGCAGGTCCCAAGTTTGTTCCTAGATTTAAGCCATTATATTTTAATCTCAAACTGGTTATTTCAAATTTCAGTTTCAACTAGTGGCGGGTTCTAAGTTTGTGAAGAGTTCTTGTTTCCGATTTGGATCCTAAGGTCCCACCATCATATTTTTCATTTTTAACACTTAATTTTAGCAAGTTAGTTTAGTAAGTGAAATTATCTTTTTGCCTCTCCCTTAACTATGTTGACATTTTAGTTGACTTTTCCTAATTATCAAGCTTTTACTTATTTAATTATTAAATTAATTCTTGATTAATTTGCTAATTACTCTAATCACTCATTAATAATGAGATAATTAGCTTAGAGAAATTGGGAATGTTACAAAATGTGTAAGTACTTTTTAGTTTCCAATACTTTAATTTATTATATTTGCTATTATTTAAATCTAATTTAATTTGTTTTGTTTCCTTAATTGTAGCATGAGTTCACCAACAATTGACTGAGACCCGATCATAGCAATCCCAACAGGAAGATGGGAGCACTCCTGATTGCCCACCCATTAGTGATGACAAGATATGGGCCCAAATGGTTGGCAGTCACTTCAAGGGTTGGATTTATGGTATGGGGACTACCTAAAGCACATCATATTCTCCAGCCTCCATGTCTGGAGTTGGGCTGGTTAGGACTGATGTGATGATCATGTGCGTGCACTAAATGAATCAGTGTAAAAGTAGCTCAAGGAGGTGGATAAGAGGTACATGGGGCTGCATGAGGGACACGAGAAGGAGAAGGATCAGTGGATGCAATACATGTAGCCCATGGAGCAGAGGATGATGGCCTTATATAACTATATCAAGCAAATGCAAAGTGGTGGTTCATCATCACAGCCTCCACCATCTCCACCTCCACCTCCACCGCATCCACATTCTCCACACGACAATAGAGATAGAAACTAGGAGGGCATTTTGAATGCTGACGACGATCAGTATTCATAGTTTCTAGGATTTTTTCTTTTTTTAGAATTGTATATTGATAGTTTATATTTTATTTTTTTTTATTGATAGTTTTTATTTTAATTGATAGTCTATATTTCTTGCATGTTTTTATTTTTTTAATTATATAGATCAGTGAATAATTAAAATAATAATTTGAAACATTTAAATCCTAATTTCAAATTTTAATAATATAATCCAAAAAAAAATAATAGTTTGATATTACTAATGGCTTTTTTGTCAATAATATTTTAAATGCAAAATATTATTATCCCCAATTGCCGATGCATTATCTATTGGTAATTATAAAGATTAAAATATATTTTTTCTTTTACCAATGGATATTCCATCAATAATTTAGTTAGAGTAAAAATTATATAGTTAATTTACCGACGACTAATCCGTCAGTAATTATAAATAATTCATTAGTGTAAATCCATCATTGATGGTTTATGATGCTTATATTACCAACATTTTTGTTAATTATACCAGCAAATTTTTTTGTCGGTGTAATTAGCAAAATTATTGATGAAAACACTGATCTGTTAGTAATATAAATTTTTTTTATTATCAACGCATATATTATGTAACACCCTCTTAAGTACAGTACTATGCTTAAGTCATAGTACCATACCCTGGAGTTGTTACTATTACCTGAGCGGACCTTGTCTGACAGCAATTGCAGCCGTCTTCGAAAACTTCTGAAACTATATGGAGACAACACGGAAATAGAAGTGAGAATTATAAATTCTCAGTAGGATACTAATTATCATATATCATGTCATCATTGTCATCTCCAGTTTGCTTCGGTTTATTTTGAAAAAGGTGAACATGCTGTACAAATTGTTTAATTTTATAGTTCGAAAATATAATGTCCGAAGCAAAGCTTATTTTAATCATACACTTGGCATTTAGGTGAACTCATAAAAATCAATTCAAATATGATATCATGAATAATAACTGCAACATATTAAAACACACATAGCATCAATATGCTGGAAACATAACATCTGTACATAACTTTACTCGTACTTAAATTTATGCATATACATAAAATTTATTTCTCTTTCTTCATCCTTCTTTTTTATCATAAAATCTTTACATGCCACATTCCAGAGTATGATCACCATGTCATACCCCATCAGAGCATGATCGCCATGTCACGTTCCTTAGGAATATGGGATCTTCCTTTGGTACTTACACTAGCTAGGTCATGCCATGCCTCATGTAAGTTCTATCCCCGATACTCACACTAGCTGGGTCGATGCCATGCCTCATGTGAGTGGGGTGCTTGCATATATTTTAAATCTTTAGTCTTTAGTCTTTAGCCTTTACTTGGCACACCTAGGCGTTACGTATCGGCGTCCCTAAGGTGTTTTTACTGCCTTTGGGTAGCCTAGCCTTAGAGTGAGCTCGTCAACTTCACCCGTGACCGTCGTCACACCGACTCACCCGCAAGGGGATTCATGTGCCTCTAGTCTTGGAGGGATCTCATTCTAGTCATGTGCCTCTAATTGAAGGGATCTCTTCTGGTCACGTGCCTCAAAAGTGAAGGATCTCATCTGACCACGTGCCTTCAATATAAAGGGATCTCATCTGACCACGTGCCTCCAAGGTAGAGGGTAGCTGCCTTAACAGGGAGGAATTCAAGTGCAACTGCCTCCAAGTGAAGGGATTCATATCTTTATCATTTAACTGCCTTCACCGGAAGAGATTCAATGTGCAACTACCTCCAGGTGAAAGGATTCACATTTTATCATTTAACTGCCTTGATAAGGAGGGACCTCATTTAACTGCCTCCGAGTGAAGGGATTTACATTCATTATACTCATGCTTTGTCATTCTCATACATATGCTTCATCCTTTATTTTCATATACGTCATAACTCATATCATACTTAAATTTACCCTTGCATATAAACATTCCTAGTTTCATAGACTTCTGCCGTAAATCCGGCAGCATAACAGATCAGCTCCATTTTTCCATGAATAGTGCCAGTTCTCATGGACAAACCAGCCATAGCAATATAATCAACTTAACATATCTATCAATATAAAACTTGCAATCCTCAACTCAAACCTTATATGTCCACTAACACTTGTGAAACTATCAATTTGGTTATTCCGCCAATTCTATCCAGTTCTGCCCGAATTGTGCATAAGTCACCTTTACCTCTATTTAACTCATTTAAACTTGAATTTAGGATATATCATAAATCTATATGTCTACTTTCTAACCTCTTTGGTCCCATATCAATTTGATTTATACAACTCAAGATATCTAACTTTTGCCTCAGCCTATTCGGTCACTTGCCCGAATTACACACTTAGAAGTATAAATACACTAAAAATCGAAACTAGCCTCAAATCATACAACATTGGTGCCATATCAAAGCTAACAGGACAACCTTTCATTTGTAATAAGTTTCACTTGATTTGCTTAAGTATACCTGGAGTTATAAGTCCTAAAATTCAACCTTCCTGAACTGCCTTGTTTTGGCCTAGATTGGACATAGGGAAACTTCCTCGAATCACTGGGAACAATTGGGACCATAACAAACTTGGAATTTCATATTGAGATGTTCCTCTATGTGTAAACTTTCTAAAAAAATTAGTTTCACTCAATTTGGAGTTGTATAGGTTGAGATATACCCTCCTCAAGTCACCCTGCCCTGATGAAAGTCCTGATTCCTAGGTCTAACTTCAAAAATTCATATCTCTCTAAAAACTAATCCAATGACCTTATATTATATATCTATGGAAATCCCTGAATGTCTACTTTCATTTAAAAATAGTTTCATAGATTTAACCAGTTGTAGGCGGCACCGTACACTCCGCCGTATGGACTGCCATGGAATTCCTCACTAAGATAGCATCCTAATTCTCCACTCCTTCTAATTTTCTCCTTCTAACCATAATTCCAACTCAAGATCTCCTATTAATCCAATCATAATCCATCATAATACATCTAATAATTTATCAAATACATGAAGAAGAGTACAATTTCATGCAATCATAGTGTAAGTAATTCAAGAATAGAAATAGAATCCTACCTCTTTAGAGTGTGATCTTGCTGAATTTGAGTTTGGATTGAATGGAGCCTTGGCAAAGCTTGGAGATTTGATGGAGTAGATTGAGAGAGAAAAGGGAAGAAGAAGGCTGGAGCAAGGGGAGAGGGAGGGACGTAAATCAAATCAAATGAAGAGGAGAGTCTGATTTAAATACATGAGAATTGTGGTGTTGATTGGTTGGAGTTTTGTGGTTGAAGTTCGGCCATGTCTCTCACTTTTGTGGCCAAATTGCTCTCCACGTCGTCCCACAAGCTACTCTCCACGTCATCCCAAAAGTGGGATACGCTTCCGTTCTACCTGAAATCGGAACTCGTCTCTATTATGCTTAAAGTCGAAACTCGTGTCATTTTACTTGAGCTTGGAGCTGAAGCCGGATGTCGGAACTCGTCCCATTTTGTTTGTGACTTGAGGAAATCTTGTCTAGTTTATTCGAAACTTGGAAGCAAGGTCGGATGTTGGAAGTCGAAAGCTTACAATCACATAATCTCAGAACTCCCAATTCAAACTCGGAAACATCACCAAAATGGAAGTCTCCTGGGAATAATCTTGGATATCGGAAATCAGGCATGACGGGAAATCAACTCAAAGATTTGAACTCATATCCATTCTGTTCAACTCTAAGGCGGGAACTCGTTATATTCAACTCAGAGGTTGGTACTTGCATCAGTGTTAAACTATAACTTCAGAGATTGGAAGCCACGTATTTTGAAAATATGAGGTACTATGTCTGAAATCGGTTACATCGGCTGAAGCATGGAGATAAACTATGAGTTCGAAAACCGGGTACGTTGTCTTTGAGACATTAAGTCGGATATCGGGAATCACGTTCATGTTGTTATACTTGAAGGTAAAGTTGTAAGTCGGGAACTGAGGAATACGGATTAAGGTCGGAAGTCGGAAATTATGCTGAAAGTTGAACACGAACGCGAAAATCGGGAATAATCCTCATTGGAGACCTGGACGTCAGTTTGGAGATCAGAAATCATGTCCGTTTTTATGTGAAGCTCCGGAATAAAGTATGAGGTCAGAACCCGTATAAATTTTGGTCGACCTTAGAGACCAACTCAGAGATTCGATCTTGCGTCCATTAACTTGTGGGTCGGGAATCGTGGCTTATTCTGGTTGAACCATCAATCATGAAGTTGGAACTCGTATCCTATGTATTTGAAGCATAAGGTCGGAAATCGTAAATAATACCACTTCATTTGGGACTTGGGATGAAGTCGGAGATTGGAAATAAATCCAACTTGTTGAGATGATGTCAGAAATCGGGACATTACATATTACCAACAAAATTTTGCAACTTTTCGGTCGGTAAATTCGTCAATAATTGGTGCATTTCTAGTAGTGTATCGAAAAAAATTGGATGATGTTAAAACACGAGTTGGTAAGAAATTTACTAACGAGAATATTAGTCGTTGATAAAAAGCGACAAGGTTACCAACAGATAGTTAATTAACTCCATCACTAAATATTTGGAAAATTACTGTTAAATTTCATTGATTTGGTAATATATAATAATGGCGTATTTTACTTTATTGACGGCATGCTGTCAAAAATATTAACTTAAATATAAAAAATCATTTATATTTTATTAAATTACTAATGGCGCGCTTGTCTGTAATCAATGAATATAAAATTTTTTTATAATTTTTTAATTTAATATTCACCTTTTTTTTGTTTATTTAATTTTTCATTGGTTTTATTAATTATTTACAATTTTTCATTCAAAATTATAAATAAAAATCTAAATATAATCATAATAATAATAATAATAATAAGTGTTCAAATTAATAAAAAAAAAAAAGTTACCAAAATAGTCAAATATACAATTTAAAAATAAAAAAAATCAATGATAGTCAATGTCCAAGGGGTCGACATTCAAATTGGCATCATGAGCAGTGTGATCGTCTAGGTCGGAGTAGGAGGAAGAGGAGATGTTAGAAGACTGTTCCAATGGCACGTGCGAAAGAGGAACATTAGGTGAAGTGCCTGTCGACACTTGGCGCATGAATGCTTGCATGCTCTTCCACATCTTGTTCTTCTTCTTTAGCTTCTTTATCTCCTTCTTATGACGTGCCTGGATTTTCTCGAACCATTGTGCATAGTTTTGGAGTTCGAAACTCAATGCATGCATACAGTTGTAGACCTTGTGATCCTCAACAGTGAATGATTCAGTCATAGATGCATGGGACATATTACCACCTGATTAGCAAGTCCTTATCTCATATATGTGGCCCTTGTAAGGGCCACCTACCACCTATGACTAGATGTCATCCTTACTAATAGAAGGGCAATCATCATCGTCCTATTGTGAGTGTTGGCTCCACGCCTCCTCAAGTCATTGTTGTATTTCTTCTGCAATGAAAATAAACAAATTAATAAGTCATCGTAGTATACAAAATTATAATGAAAAATTAAAGAAAGTTCATGATTCTTACATATGTGGCCTCAGAACGTTGGTCGACCCACTACTACTTGTCTTCTTTCCGAGTGTGGGCTTCTCTGAATAGCTCATTTACAGTGGGTTCCCTGTTCAAGTTCCTCCTCTGCATTTCAAATTATCATTACATAATCATAAATAATTTAATACATAAAGTGAATGTAAAACTAAATGCAATTTAAATCACTTACCATCCAAATCCTCGTGCCCTTAATATGGTAGAGCACCAATGTGGAGAGACCCACGCTTGGCGGAGGCCTAACTGGCCTTTGCCTTGTAGGCCTTTGTCGTACAAGCATCCATTCCCAATACCTCTGCAACTCCCATAGGTGCTCTTCTGTTAACCACTGCTAGTACGCATTCAGCACCCTTTGTTGGATGTAGTGGTACATCTGTCACAGGCACTTGGCTGCCTATGTGTCCCACACCCTCTTCATGACATGCTCCTCCGTAGGGTCAATTATAAAGTTCTTCTACACAAATAATATAAACATATTAGTCATTTAAGTCATGCATACGAGAGTAACACAATGAAATTAAACTTAAAATAAATTAAATTAAGTGTTTTTACCTTCTACTCCTCGTACCACATATCTCTTATCTTCATAGGAATCTTCAAGAATGTTGGCGCCAATGATTATCGATGGCGAGACTAATGGATATATTCATTTGGATCTAAAATCCATATTAGTTTATTCTCCGTCAGAATTGTTGTCGGTAATATCGATGGATTTTTTTCCCATTGGTAATGTCCATCAGTTTTCCATGTGTTTCTAGCAGTGCATGAAACCACTAGTGTTGGTTTTGAAAATTTTGTTTGTTTGTCCTAAAAAATGAATATTGCAGATAGAAAAAAGTCCACCGATATAATAAAAATAGTGTTGATAATAATAGCATAAGAAATCATCACTAACGGAATTAAATCAATGAATTATTTATAATTGCCAATGGCATATCCATTGATAATTTTACGTCTTTTTTATAATTTGAAAATATTACCGATGGAAAATCTATCGGTACTTAAAGATTTTTTACATTTTTTGGTTTAAATTGTTAAAATTTGAAATTAGTACTTAAATGTTTCAAATTATTGTTTTAATTATTCACAAATCGATATAAATAAAAATATAAAAAATACTAATAACTCTAAAAACATAAAAATAGAAGAAATAAAAAAATTGTTAATTAAATAAAATATATACACATTGTTAATTAAATAAAATGTATGTACACTGTCATAGTATATTTCTAAAAATAAAAAAAGGCGAAAAACTACGAATATTGATCATCGTCAATATCCAAAATGTCATCGTCGTCTCCACATGTGTGGTGGTGTAGAGGTGGGGGTAGAAGTGGTGGAGGCTGTGCACTTGATGATGAATTGCCATTTCGCATCTGCTTAATGTAGCTGTACATGGTTGCCATCTTCTACTCCATGGACTGCATTTGTTGTGTCCACTTCTCCATATCTCTCTCGTGGTGCTCACATAGCTCCATGCACCTCCTATCAGCCTCCTCAAGTTGTTTCTACACCGATTCATTCAATGCATGGACTAGATCACGAATCTCCTTTGTATCAGTCCTAGCAAGCCCATCTTCAGACACAAAGCCTGGAAAATATGACCTACTGTAAGAGGTCTCCATATCGTAAATCCACCCCTTGTAGCAGCCGCCAACTGTCTGAGTCCATATCTCATCATCGCTATCAAGTGGACTGACAATAATGCTCCCACCCCCTACTGCGACTACTGCAATCAGGCCTTAGTCAGCTACTAGGTAACTCATGCTACAATTGGAAGAAACAAAATAAATTATATTTAAAGAATAATAAATATACTAAATTAAAACTATTGAAAACTAAAATTATAAGTACTTACATATGTGATCTCCGACCAAATATCAACCTACGGGGACTTGTCCTGCTTCCCGGTGTGGGTTTCCCAGAACAGCTCCTCCTAGGTCAGCGGCCTGCTCATTGCCTTCTCCTACATTTCAAATAATTTTCACATGATCATATAATATTTTAATATGAAAATTGAATAACTAAATAAGTAAAAGATGATATTTACCATCCTTTGCCATATGCCTTCAATGGTAATGGAGCCTCCAGTGTGCAATAAGCCACCTCAGGCTAATCCGAGCGTTCACTTGCTTTGTCTTGAAATCAGGTGAGTCCTAGTGGGCCCTCAGTGCCTGGAGGATCTCATCAATTAGCCAATGGATGTTAATGTTGTTCTCGCAAATATCATAAAACATATTGCGGAGCCGCTTCCTGGCCCTGGTCCTCCATGCCCTGTAAATCGAAGCCTCCTCACGTGGATCACTAATAAACATACATGCATGCATATAACACAATAGTTAGTAGAATTGTAATAAATAATCATGCATAAGAATAAAAACCAAAACTAATAATAAAAAAGTAAAAAAATAATGGTTATTTTACCTTCCATTTTTTCTACCACAACTCTTGTGCAGCCTCAGGGGCCTGAATAAAACTGGTATATGAGGCGTGAAAATTCTCCTCGAATAGCTCGGTAATCCTATATAGCCCTGGCCATGGTGGAATCCAATTTCGTCGTAAACAATAGATTATGTCAGGTATCTGTTAGTTAAATTTTCTATTATAATTAAAAATTCATAATAAATTTAAATTTGAAATTACATACAGGATTTATCATCATATCTAAGCTCTATGCACTAGTTTGTGGAGCCTTGTGAGGAGATGGATGAGGAGGCCTGTGCACTCTGTGAACCAGGCTGGCTAGGGGTAGAGGAAGGTGTGAAATTAGGTACTTGGAGGTGGGGATAGAGGTAAAGAAGGCTGAAGAGGAAATGAAGGCTAGGACCCTGGCTCCGCATGTTTAGGGTTAGATATCATAACAAACTCATAGGTATATAAAGGATGACTAGGAAAAGTGGAGGTAGTGGCAATGGTGGAAGTGGTGGATGCGGGAGCAGTGGAGGTGGTGGATGGAGCACGAGTGCGAGCAGGTAAACCATGCTTCCTCGGTCTTCCCCTGCCTCATTTAGATCCAAATCCTTGTCCTGCCATAAGTGATCTGTAAAAGATGTGTATAAATCAATAAATGTATACAATACATATAACGTGCATATATAACTATAAATGCAAAGAATTAAACTATAACACCGAAATATATATGTACAAAATTATTTATTTCAAACAATATTCTAAATGATTAACAAAATTTGGGTGGGGTCTCCCCTTATTTTAGGAGCCTCTACAGAAACTATTTCATCAGTCAAACATAAATAACAAACATATGTAGTCATACAAATTAATTAATTAATCCTAAAAATCGTTTTAGAGCACATCTCCTAAAAATTTTGGGCTTGTTTGAAAGTTTTTTGTTTTTTAGTTTTCAAAAATTGTTTTATAAAACTATTTTTAAGTTCAATTTTTAAAAACAAAGGAACAAAAAAAATCTGTTTGATAACTTTGTTCTGAAAATAGTTTTTTAGTGGTAAAAAATAGAAAATCTATTTGGATGATTGTTTTTAAAAATAAGTTTTAAAAGTAATAAAACAAGAACTTGTTTGGCAAAATTTTTTTAAAAGTTGCAAACATATAATAGCATAATTGAATATAATAATAATTTTGATACATAATATGATCATAAAGTCTCAACAAATATCTTAATATAACTTGATACATTTTTATATTCATAAATCCATTTATATACTATACATTATGTTCTTGTTGCCACATCCAATTTGCAATTTGGTCACGATGCCTTGCCATTTCCCTTGTAGCTTCATCAGTTAATCTTGCTGTGATGTCATTATTGAAATTCACCTCCAAATCTGTGTTGCCATTTTGAGTTTCAATTTCAGAAGGATCCATATTCTCTCATTCTCTAAATAATCTATCATGTATTCCCTACCTACGCACATAATTATGAAGTGCACTACAAGCTATGACAATAAGGCGTTGTCTTGAAGACTTGTATGGTGGCATTAGCTTTAAAATGGGGAATCTTGCCTTCAGTACTCCAAAACAACGCTCAATTGTTATCCTCAAAGATGAGTGCCTAAAATTAAACAATTCCTTAGCAGTTCTAGCTTGTCTACCTTGACCATAAGACTCTTGTGCATGGTATCGTTCACCTCTATAAGGTGGAAGAAAGCCTCCATTACATGAATAACTAGAATCCACTAGATAAAATAAACCTAAATCAATGAATGAACATTAATTTTGGCAAGTATGTAAATTAACAAGATCGTTACATAATAATGAATAATTATTCTATTAGATAAAGATATATCACCTTCAGGAGGCCAAGGAAAGTTTGCATTTTGATTAGTAAGTGCATCCAATAAACTTTTGAATCATGAGCACTACCTTCCCAACTTGAATACACATATGTGAATAGCATATTGAAGTCACATATGCACATAACATTTTGTGTGATAGTTGTTTTCTACTTCTACATGATGTCTGCTTATTAGCTGGAACCCACGCACTTATATGTGTTCCATCAATTGCTCCTATACAATTATGATACAAACATACATGCAAGAAACATATCAATTTGACAAAAGAAAATAATACAATACACCATATAACATAAAACAAGTGACAAAAAAGAGCTAACCTTGAATCGTGGGTAATATTTTGGATTATTTTCTATATGATCAGGCAGCTCTATGGAATCTTGTCTTATGATTTCTTTACCTAAACGACAAATTGCTCTTAAAACATTCTTGAAATAGTGAGAAATAGTTTGAGCGAAATGTTGAAATCGATCTGCTACTACTCTGTGACACACATTATGACCAATGATAAATAAAAACATTGCCACTTGTTCTTCTAAAAACACTTCTATCGAGTCTTCTAGATAATTTTTACTCCTCAGTTCATTGCACAAATTAATATAACATGCCTTCTCCATACATAATAATTCGTAGCAAACTATTCCAGATTCCTTCAAAAGCTCATTAACAAATTCTTGACCGCTTAGTGCAGCTATTCTAACAGGAACTTTGTTGTAAAATTTATACTCGTAATCACCAATAAGGTTAAGTATCAATAATTCAACAAATTCAGAATTATCATCACTAGAATCAGATGAGGATGAAGACCTTTCAAAAGTATCTGTTGAGATACTATCACTGCCTGAAGGATTATTATTTATTTCCATCACAATAAAACTTGCCATTAAACATATATGCATTTAAATAAGTAATTTTAAAGCAGCTCAAAGGACAAACCAACAATAAAATAAATACGTAGTCATACATAAATACAAACTAACAACACAAGTCACACATAAATGTGAAGCCAAAGTACAAACCAACAACAAAAGTCATACATAAGTACAAAGCCAGAGTACAAAACAGTCACACAAGTCTATCAATCCATGCCTTTCTCCTATCCTTGGTCATGTTTAAAAAGGCCTCTCTATAATCAAGATCTTTAAATTTCTCCACTACCTTCATGTAGGAGTCATCTGAGATATTTTCCATTTCATTAAGTTCAATTACACATTTAGCTCTAGTGTATTCAGATGATGTAGCTGCAGAACTAGTGGCTTCCATACTCCTAGCCCTATACTTTTCAGCTCTAGCCAATGAAGCTTCAGTCTTCAATTTAGATGCCTCTACAAATGCTTCTGCTTTCAACTTAGATGATTTGAAGTGCATCTCCCACGTGAAGGTTCTTATACTCTTTCCTTGCCTTGTGATCCTGAATTTTAATTGTCCTTTTACCACTATGGGTGACTCTCTCTATTATTGGGCTATCCTCTTTCTCCTCCTCATCATCATCTAAATTTACGTGAATCCCACCGTGCAAGTATTCATTTTCCAGTATATTTTCATTATCTGTATTAGGTGGATCTTGAATGGACGAATGATGAAGTACCCCGGTTGCACTATTTTTATTAAAAATCACTCCCAATAATTTGTAATGCTCCAATCCTTTCCTCTTAAATGGTGTAGCATCAGGGTGTGCCTATAAGGAAAATAAATAAATAATATATCCTAAATTTAAGAAATATGTAAATAAATATATATAACAATAAAAATGTTGAGAGCTATTTGTTGTGTACCCGAAGGTAGGTTGACCAAACTTCCTTTGTAGCAGTAACAGTATTAGTTTCTGCATCCTATCTAAATCCAGTTTGTTGTAGCAAATGAGAAAATGTAGCATGTTGTTGCCCTAACCTATTAAACTTTTGCTTAATTTGTTTCATGTCAAATGCACGTCCAGTTCTTGTGTGCAGTGTTTGCAATATGGCTTGCCATACTTTAGGTGTAAATATATTATTTCTCATATTCCCTTTGTTAACGTCTTCAACCATTATGTCTGTATAAGTTTTTACCACTAATGGGGACCAAAGTGAAGAAATCTCTTTCATGTCATGTTCCATCTACAATAGTAATTATAACAAAACAGTCCACATAAACACAAAATAGTCAATACAATTCAAGCCAAATAACCAAACAGTCCAAACCAAATTACCAAATATCAGTCCATCACAATACCAATCAATTCAAACCAAATTATCAATCCAAACCAAATTATCAAATCAAAACAAATTATCCAGCAAATTACAACCAATCCAACATAGTCCAGCAAAAATTATTCAGCACAATCTAGAAAAAATTATAGTCAATCCAAAGACACCCAAAGAAAAGTCTCCAAAGAAATTATCCAAAGAACCAATCAACAGAAAAAGGAAAAATAAAGGAAAAATTATCAAATCAAAAAATGCACGACCAACAGAAAAAGGAAACAGGAAACAGGAAATAGAAGGGATGGTGGCAGGGCTGGCTGGGCTGGCTGGACTGGTGGCGGGGCTAGCGGGGACTGAACGAAAAAAGGAAGGATGGTGGCGGGGTGTGGCAGATCCCGACCAGGAAGAAAAGCTAGGAGCTGCGGCGGCAGATCTTGAACAGAAAATGGCAGATCGTGAGGCAAATGGCGAAGGAAGGAAGGTGACAAAGGCCCGGCGGAGAAGGAAAGGAAAGAAGGAGAAGGAAAGGGAAAAGGAACTGAAACAGGAAGGATGAAGGTGGCTGTGGCGGAGAAGGAAAAGAAGGGAGGAGAAGGAAGGGAAGAAGGAGAAGGATGGGGCTGGGCTAGCGGCAGCAGATCTCGAACAGAAAATGGTGGATCGTGAGGTAAACGGCAGAGGAAGGAAGGTGATGAAGGACCGGCGGAGAAGGAAAGGAAAGAAGGAGAAGGATGGGGAAAAGGAACTAAAAAAAGGAAGGATGAAGGTCACTGCAGCGGAGAAGGAAAGGAAGATAGGAGAAGGAAGGGAAGAAGGAAGAAGTGCTACCTTTTCCGGAATGAGGGGAAGTGAGGAATGAAGCAAGCAGCTTGAAGAACTTTTCTAGAATGAATGAGGAATGCAAGAAACTATTGAAGTATCAGAATAATAAAAATCACATTAATTTCAAAATTGTCACCGTTTGTTTTTATATTTTCAGAACAAAAATTGCAAAACATGTTAAACTTGTTTCTTATTTTTTGTTTTTAAAAATCAAACTCTATTTTTTGTTTTTTAAAATAACCGCAAGAAAAATTCTTTTCAAACATGTTTTTTTTATTTTTTTGTTTTTAAAAACCCAAAACTATTTTCAAAAACAAATATCAAACAAGTCGTTTGTCTTTAATATTTTAAAAAATATAAAGTTGAAAAATAGGTAAAATATATATACCTAAAGCTTCCCAACTCACTCCAGTCAGTCAATGCACCAATCACTAAGCGCTCCAAGTGCTTCAAATGATATCTTTAATAATCAACACAACAAATTAAGTTAGCTAATGAACATAGAAACTAGAAACTTTGAGTAAAGAAATGGAATAAAAAAAGAGACTAAATTAAAAAGAATAAACCGATTAAGATACTCATTGACATAGTACGAACACAATAGCGGTCTCCGGCAGCGAAATGGAAACTCTGATAACAAGAAAATGGCCTCGGCCCATATTGGGGATGAGAGAGAAAGAAAGAGATTGAGCGAAATAAGGGAGAAAAAAGGGGCATTCGCATTTTAACGTTCTGTTTCATTATTACCGATGGATTTTCCATTGGTAAAATGATAATGAAACAAAATCGTTTGATTAATCATCCATTGCTGACAGAAAATCCGTCGGTAATATAAAAACTAAACTGCCTTTGGTGGTAACTCCAAATTGCAAATATCGAATAATTAAAAAATAAAATAAAAAATAAAATTATATTTTTATCTAAATTACCGATAGATATTCTGGGGGCAAATTATTAAGTTTTTAAATTAAATTAAAAAGAAAACATAATGACTTATCGACAAATTTTTCGTCAGTAATATTTTGGCACCATTAGGCACGAACTTTTATTGACCCTTTTATCCATCGATATTTACGACGGATTATAGCCATCAATAAAGTCTGTCAGTATTTAATGAATTTCTAGTAGTGTTTATTTTAGGGAAAAATATATTTTATCCCCAAAATTATAAACCATATACACTTTAACCCCCTATATTTTAAAAATATGCAAATTGATCCCTTAAAATTTTTTACATGTGCATTTTTACTAAAATAAGTTATTACACCGCCTAAAATTTTTTAAATATACAATTTGATACCTTAAACTTTTTTTAATGTGCATTAGTTTTTGTTTACAATTGATGAAAAAATTAATAAAATAATCGATTTACACATTTGAGAAAATTCATAAAGTTGATTTATATTTTTTTAAAATATAAGAGTTAAAATATACAATATATAATTTAGGGGAATAAAGTATTTTTTCCTTTCTTTTATTTTTTTATTTTAACTTTTTTCTTTTTTATGATTTTTTTTTAAATTTTTAATGAGCCAACCAGGTTAAGGTTTTTTTTTTTTTTTTTTTCTTTTGACTCAGCTATTAAAGTGAGTCAATCTGTTTAACTCATGTTAGCATTAATCCACAAAGAGCCAACCCAAATGAGGTGAGATGTCATTTTGACAGCTCTCCATATTAGAGAGTTGAGAGGAAGCTTTGACGTGAAATTATAGAGAATGAAAATTTGAATTCTATAGATACAGAACTGTCCTAGATACTGGCTTTGATGAATTCACTTCTATTATAGTACATAACCTAATATAACTACTAATAACTGATTGCTAAGTAACTCATAAATTAAGCACATTGGTCATTTTTATTAGCGGGGGATAAAAATCGAAGAGCCTAGAATTTGTACTTAACACGAATTTAGTGATTTACTATTTAAAACAAAACAAAAAAAAGACTGTATTGTCTGTCATATTATTGTTCTTTAATATTTACATTTCTTCGATACACAGAAAGCATGAAAAGAAGATTAAGCAAAGGACAATAGACCAACAGACAAACATAACCATCTGCTAAGAGCATGGTTCCACGTTCATGAGGGTGAGATGTCGATTTGACCGAAGTAATTGCTTGCTTAAAACATTGCTTGTAAGTTTAATTGTGATTGTAACTTTTTTACATTATTATATTATTGATAATTAATTAAATTAACAGTCTGAGTAAGAGTTAGAATTTCCAAAGAGAGCACAATGTTCTAGAACTAATGTTGTAAGTTTAACGGTAGCGTTCCCCATAGGCATGTATGAACAAATAAGTAACTTTTTTTACTTCAGTCTGAAAATCAATGGGGGATTGGGACCTGTGAGAGTCCAAACTTTAAAAAATAATATCATTCAACTTGAACCCAAAATAACAGAGAAAAAAAATTAAAATTTTTTATATGAACAAAAAAAATTTTAAGATTAAACTCGAGTTACACATTAAATTTGAAAGTAACAAGATTCATTGTAAATTCCGCCTTATTTATAAGCAAGAATAATATCATTTTTGGGCTTCTTGCATAGAAAATCTGATTTTTTTTTTTTTCCCACATCATTATCACTTGAACTGATTCATACAACAGATTACTTGCCAGTGCATATATTCATGCTCAGGAATAAAAAAGCAATTTTCCATTAAAGAAAAAAGAAAAGAACATCGAAAGTATAACAATAATTAGTCAACTCAACTCAATTTCATATAGTAAAAGCTTGTTTGAAATGCATTATTCTCAGTTACATGAATTGATTAAATCAAAAACTTATTTGGTGGGACACGAAAACATTTGATATTCAGATTCCCACTTTGACATTTTAATAACATATATGATTTTTATAACATCATCCAGGAATGCAAGTAGGCTTTGTGGTTTCTCTTATAAACCACTAATACTATCTATATGGCAGTGGGTCGGCTAATAAATTTGTAGAAGTGAAACCAAATTAATTAAGGAAGAAAAAAAAAAGAAAAAAGCTAAATTGTCTGCTGCTTGCAAGTTAATTAAAATTGGTAAAAGTTGTCTAATTCACTGAAAATGACATTAAAAGTGGTAAATTCCACATAAGCATATAATTTACAGCCACATCTATATTTATATAATATCAGTATTCAGTGTGATATTGTTTAAAAAATGTAAGTGGATCCTTAGCTGATAAGAAGAAACTTTCCTGTCGGTTTTCACTTTTCCACGAAAAATCATAATAGAGATGACAGCGTCTCCACGTCAAAAACAGGGACAGGATATTTTATTTTTATATGATAAATCATCTTGATCAAGACCGTATTGATCCATATACTCGATTTCTTTTATCAACAAGAGATTGACTTAAAAGGAAAATAAACTGTTTTTCTTAGATGTCTTGTTTTCTTTTTAATGTTTAATTTTGATGTATTTATAGTATAAAAAATTTTTAATATAATTAATTGATTATACTATATTATTTATATAATTATTCAAATAATAAATATGAAATTTAATTATATTTATTAATATAATAATATATAATTGAATAATAATATAAAAGAATTTTTAATTATATCAAAATTAAATTCTTCCTTTTAAACAAGTTTCTTAAACATCATGTACTTGACACGGTAACACACTATAATAATGAGGTGTTTTGTTAGTTCGTTACTAAACAATTTTTAGTGATCGTTTACAATAATGTTGATAATCATTGTTTATTAAGAGTAAATATGTCAAAACTATAAGAAATAACTCAATGTTATTTTTCATCCTCTAATGAATTAAAAAATAAATTAGCAAAAGGCCAACGTATTTGGATGAAAAACTATTAGAAATTAAAATTTGTTAAGTGAAAAATTAATGATACCTGTGTAAATCTATACTCGATTCATCACATACTTTAATAGAAGTCATTAGTATTTTTTTGAAATAATTCATTTGTGCACACTATCTCACACCAGATAATCACGAAACATACTAAATTTTGATCATATTCATAGTTTTTTATTCTAATCATAAATTAAAATAAAGTAAATTTTTTTCTTAGTTTCCGTTGTAGCATTTTTAAAATAATTTATATTGTGTGCATACTTCACGTAATCTGTGTAAGCATCTTTTTCTTATGTGAAATATAATAAATTTTGATCATATGCAAAGTTGTTTTGTTTTAATCGTAAATTAAAATCAAATAAATATTTTAGTCCCTAATAATGCATGCCAAGCAGTATTATTAGCTTAGACATTTTTTTTTTTTCACTTTTTCGATCAAATTGCATTTATCCCACATGCTGGGACAAGTTCAATTTATTCATGGGACCTCTTTTATTTTTAATTATTTTCTTCCTTTAGGTGGCTCAGATGAAAATCATTACAAATGTAATAGAATTCAATTAATGAAAGAGCATCGGGCAATGGACACCAATTCCATAAAGGAAACAAGCATTATTTAGTTAATCAACAGTTATTTTCTTAAAAAAATTAAATTTAGACTTTTTACGAAATACTCCACATCATTAGTGATTAGTTGGTGACAATGCCTAATATTTTGGGCTTCTATTTCAATGCGTTTCACATTCAAAGGTGTATAGTGTATATTGTGATGGTAGCGTATTATATAATTTAGATATATGAGGTGTATCAATATATTAATTATTTATAATATATTATAGTAATATAATAATTTTAAAAAAATTGAAAAATATAATTAAATATATTTTAAAAATTAATTATTATATATTGATAATATAAAATTATATTGATAATATAAAATAATTTTATATTATTAGTATAAAATTATATTATCAGTGAATAAAATTTTAGAAAAATTATGTTATTGTAATTTTACACCATTCAAAAAAATTTTATTAGTGTAATTTTATATTAATAGTGTAAAATTATTTTTTTATTATCAATATTATTTTATATTATTGATATATAACAATTAATTTTTAAAATATTTTTAATCATATTTTTTAATTTTTTAAAATTAAATATTAATATAATATATCATAAATAATTGATGCAATAATACATTTCATAATTTTAACTATTAAATTATAAGATACACTATACTCCTTGATCATAAATTCAGGAGATGGCACCAATCTTTTGATGGGTGAAGTCAACTAGGTCTACAACATAGGGTTTGGTGAAATTTTATTTGTTTTTTCAAATTTTTGGGCAAGCTCATTTAAGACACAGCCCCCCCCTCTCCTCCTCCTCTCTCTCTCTCTCTCTTCTCTCTTTCTCTCTCCCCTCTTTTTGCCCTCTTCTCTCTTCTCTGTCTTCCCTCTTCTCTTGGATTTGTCTTTTCCCTTCTAACTATAACTTTACTCTTATTTGAACAGAGGTACATGCTACATACCACTTGTCTGTGTGGAACCAATTAAAAATAACTAGCATTAACTTATGCCATTTGTTTATCCCAACAACTTCAACAAAAAAAAACCATATAGTCCCAAAACAAAAAAAATCAAAGACCAGTGCATTGGAGAATTGTTTTATTAATTTTCATTTAAATATGTCTTTTACCTGAAGTACCTTTTAAAGAAGCTTCATGGGATGAAAGTAAGGAATCTACACACTTCATCTGACAACTGCACCAAAACCAAAAAGGCTTGCTAATGAACCAATCCCTAAAGTATAGAGCATAGAATATACATACATATACCTATAATTTCTCACATACCATATGAAAACACAATTGCTGAATTTAAGCTTCTCGCTTTGGACAATCAGAAGTTCCAAACCAGTGAGAGCCTGTGCACAAGTTCAATTCAAATTATGCAGGAACAGAGAAGAAGGCATGTTCTCACAACTCGCTTAGCTGCCATGTAGCCATATCCTCAATTTTATTTTTGTGCTAACTTTACTATCCATTACTATTGTTTATTGACTGTAAAGTTGCAGATACAGTCCAAAGCTGCAAGTCACTTTCCCTACTCTCCACCACTATTTATTCTGGTTGCATTATTTATGTGTCATTCATTAATATAACCAAGACTGACCAAAAAAAGAAATTAGAAAGAAAGAAAATCAAAACCAGTGTAGGGAACGACTTACTATAAATAAAAACAACAGAAAAAAAAAAAAAATCAGATCTCACTGTTCTCCATAATTGTTTTTATCAGTAAAGGTAAATTAACTTGCTGTTGATACAGCTTCTGCCTCTTCCCCACCACTAGAGCTCATTGAATTTGAATTGGTGAGCTACTTGATTATTCCAAGCCTCTCTCCAAACAAGTCCTTTCTACTTATCTACTCCCCCAAAGAGAAATATCAAATATTGGTTCTGCTGCTTCTGTGCCCATTTTCTTATAGGGCTCATCTGCAGCTGTGAGAATTTAGGAGATGTAAGTTCTAGAAAACTATACAAGGTGGAGTTGGTATCTTTATATGAAAACTTTATGTTATTTTTCTGTCACAGAAAACAACAAAGTCCCCTGAATTGACATTAATTTCTTTTCAACCCCCCTTGAAGGCCAAGTTGCTTGAGCTTGAGGTGACATTCATGTTTGTGGTCTTTCAGGATAATCTTCGAATACCATTTATATTTTCCTTTTTTTTTTATCATTTTCTTTTTTATTTTTTTTATGTATGTCATGGATTCAATTTAAAATTCTGGGAACTCAGTATTTATTCTCTTAGCTTCCTTTGAGAACCCAATTCACATTTCTATCTCTTGTTTTATTGACCCCTTTGTCCTATTCGTTTCCCCCCAAGTCAAAGTCTTCTTATTGTGGTGATAATCTAAAAGGGCGTGTGTATGTTCTGATTCCTGTTGAGAGTGCCTTGCAGGTTTGGCATCTTGAAAAGAATATAAAAGGAAGCATAGTGTGGGTGGGGGCAATCATGGAGTGGGATTGGAAAGAGTTTGCTTGGGATCCATCGGGGTTGGAGCTAGCCAACCCTGCTTGGGGAGGAGTGCAGAAGAATAGTAATGATGAAGCAGCTTCAGTGGATTTGAGGCTTGGTGAGGTTTCTGATTTGGTGGTGGAAAAACCAGCACCACCAGATACAGATAATAATAAGGACACAAAGGACTCAAAGACTGCGTCATCGCCTTCTTCAGGGTCATCAAAGAGATCCCGTTTGCATAATGGATCACAGAACATGTCTTGCTTGGTTGATGGATGCAACTCTGACCTCAGTGATTGCAGGGAGTATCATAGGCGCCACAGGGTCTGTGAGAAGCACTCCAAGACCCCGGTTGTGTTGGTAGGGGGAAAGCAGCAGCGGTTCTGCCAGCAATGCAGCAGGTACAGAATTGAAGTTGTTGCAATTGTGTTGTGTGGGGTGTTGGAGGTTTTGGGGGATGGGAATTTGTTCAATTGTGTTTGTTTTTTTGGTGCATTTGAGGTTGTTTTGTGACATGGGGTGGTGCCAATTGTTGGAGGTTTTGGGGGATGGGAATTTGTTCAATTTTGTTTGTTTTTTGATGTGTTTGAGGTTGTTTTTTGACATGGGGCGGTGCCAATTGTTGTTGTAGGTTTCATTCACTTGGGGAGTTTGACGAGGTTAAGAGGAGTTGCAGGAAACGCCTTGATGGGCATAATAGGCGCAGGAGGAAACCTCAGCCACCGTCTTTTCTTATGACTGCTGAGAAATTCATGTACAATTACAAAGGTTTGTGTGTGTCTTCCCAGGATTCCTAGATGAATTTTTGTTCTGTTGATCTTTAACTTGATCTCAACTTTGTGATTGTGAAAAATGAGATGAAAAGATGGAACCAGGAAGGAGATATAACTGAATCAATATTAGAGAATAACCCAATTAAGTCAAAGCTGTCTCCTTAATAGAGACTTAGAAAGAAACTAGAAATCTTAGTTACTTAACAATAACTTCTTAGTTCTAAGCTGGTTACTGATATGAAGCTCTGACATTAGAATTAGAACTCTGCAAAAGGCATTTCAAACTATGATGAACTGAATTCTCAGCAAAGATTAGAATTAGCCATAGCTGTTTGGTTAAATGTCATCATAAAGCAAGTAATTATCTTTCTTGACTTATACTAGAAACTTCATGGAATAATATGAAAATTTGGTCAGACATAGTTCCCCATGGAGTACAATTACTTGTTCGGTCTTTGCCAATGTAACTGCTAACATCTTCTTTTGTTTTTGTATTTTTTTTTTTTTTCCCTTGCCATATTTCTTGTCTTCCACAATTGTCTAATTAATGTGCACTTTGGTACTGCCTTGCCTTTCTGCAACTTAGGACCTAGAATCCTGCATTTCGGTAACCCTCAGCCATATGCAAACCCAATTGTGAGAAACATGTGGCCTGCTGCTTCCAAAGCTGGAGCTGAATCTGGTTATGATCAACACCGATTTTTGTATCGAATTGACAAGCATAGGCAGGACAAGGAACTTCTTCTCTGGCAAGATAATGGCCCAGAAGCAGGCAATGCTGCAAATGAAGCAATGCCTGGATCTCCAATCTGTCAGCCTATTTGCGGTGCCATTGCCCCATCAGCAAACGGAAAGGGCAGCCGGAAGTTGCCGCCTTCTGATGGCAAACCTGGATCTTTTGACTCAGGTTGTGCTCTCTATCTTCTGTCAACACTTCAAACACAAAGTCCAGAGTTGAGTTTGGTGCAGTCCAGCATCACCTGTCCAATGCAATCATCACCAGGAGCTGAGCAATTTGATGCTGTGGATGGTAAGCCTAGTGGTCAAGTATTGGTTCTGGATGCAAACTCAACCAACCTTCATTGCAATGGGATGCTGCAATTTGGGCCTGATGGATTGGTGGAAAATGGGGACTCGTTGACACTTCCATTTTTCTGGGAGTAGGTAGTTGAGTTGTTATATCTCCTTTGGGAAACTAAAGGAATAGTTGGTATTGATAACACTATATATCTCTGTACCCACAATAATAAAGCTAAACTTATTGAAGCTTTCAGTAAGGGTCCTTGGTTCCAGACAATTTAAATTTAGGTACTAATTGACTTAGCTGCGGAGGCTGAGATGGATTGCCATGTTGCATGTTCTTTCCCTTGTCATAAAATCAACTTGACTGTTCAGAAGTTATATTATTTCATGGAAGATTTGTATGATTATTGAAATTTGGGTTTTTGATAAAATATAAACCAATGATAGATAATCCCACCTAATAGCTGAAGACTTGATTGTTTTAACCTATCATAAGACATTACTCAAAATAGTAAAGTGACACCAGAGCATGGGATGTTGATAGAAATGTTGTGGTTTAAATCATTTCAATAATTAGTATTTGACTTAACCGGATGATTACTTGCCAGTTGCCAACCTTAGGATAATCTTCTAAAAGGAAAATTACGAGATATTCTTACAAGTGTAGTTTATTTGATGAGACCAATTTTAAATCAATTATAAGAGCATGAGGCTTATACATTCTCTCTAGAAGCGAAGTATACTTAATATGTTTGAATACAATTATGAGATCTTTTATGGAAGATAAGAATACTAAAATGTTACAAAATATTTGGGTTGGCTGAGGGAAAGTGGTGAAATCCAGATGGGAATGTTAGCACTAGACCTTGTTTTTAGGCCTTTCTCGATATTACTGACCAATGAAGTAACCACACGATAAAATCAATGATAGTAGGGTCAACACCTTTTGGCTTTCCTGGTAGAAGCCACTAGAGGGAGTAGAGGATCTTGTTTAGTTTTGGGTGGATGAATGGTGGCAAATGGTGTCAACTTTTAGAAAGAAAACAGAACCAAATGGCACGTAGCAGTAGCCTTTGTCCCATTGATGAGAGATGAAGAAAAGTTGGTGGTGTAACACTGTGCATCCAATAACAACGGTGATTCGAATTTGCCACCATGATTACCCGTTTTTGTCACCTTTGATGAAGGGCCAATGAATCATCCCAAAGAAGTTCTCTAAGTTACTCAAAATAATTTTCACCAGCATTGGTGTTGGTGTCCCTATGACTTTTCCTAATGAGGCTTGTGAATGGATCCGGGTAAAATGGGAAAAGACCAGCAACTAGAAAATTGTTGATTTGACATATTCCACTCTCATGCCTGTCTAGCTTTCATTTTGCTGTAAATGTGATCTGCAATATCATTGTTGCCGGGAACACGATCTAAATTGGCTCCTGTAGTTTTCAGCTGTGTCGATTAGAGTTAGAAAAATGCTGTCCAAGGGAGAATAGACGCCACAATTAACTCAAAAAATTGATTATCTTACACTCTCTTTTAAGGTATTATTAGGAAGGAAAGGAAGAATTAATAATCATTGTATCTTTTGTCTTCAGTTAAGTGGCAACCGAAATTGAAAGGGACTAGGTGTCCTCATATGTTTGTATTCTTGCTTTCTTTGGAACAATGTTTGGTAGTTTCTCCGTTGGAAGGGTGAGAGTGGAAACCAAAAGGATATTCTCTATACATTGTAAACTTCAATCAATTTATTAGTTGGATTGTAAGTTGCAAGAAGACTTTTTTTCTATCATTTTTTTTCCCTAATCAGAGAAGAAGTCTTTTTTTTTTTTTTTTTTGGTGGTGAGATTAAGCTCGTGAGAAGGATTTGTTACGTCCCTATATTATTTTGTTGATAGGTTAAGAGAGATCTTGCCTTGGATTAACAGATATTTTATGTCCTTTAACCCAAAATCCAAAAGTGCATTACTTCCCCCATACACAACAATTAATTAATATTTCCAAAAGACCGGAACACAGTCAATAATCCGACAACCCAAAATCTATGTCGAATCTTGAGAGATTTCACAATTTGGCCATTTTAAAATAATGATTTTCTGAAATATTCTCGGTATTTTTCTATTCGTTATTTTCCACATGTCATTGCCAAAATAAAACAGTTACTTTTTTTTCTTTGTTTTTCATGCACTAGATAGATTCCTATTTTACGTCAGTTGATTGCATGGAGCGTCTCGCCTTTCAAAATATATGTTAAATTTTTTTAAATCATTTTATAACAAAACTTACACATTTTGAAACAACAAAAACTTAACAAAGAAGAGTCATAATCCAGCGACAACATGACAAAAGAAAGCGTAAATACACAAAGAAATAAAAAGTGCAGATTAGATCACATTTAGGAATGTTGACGTCTGAATCAACTGGAACACATAAAGCTTAAGCTTGACTCATATTTTTAAAAGAAAGAAAGAAAGAAAGAAAACATCTAGTCCTCTTAAACTTTTAACCAGCTGTAAATAGTGATCTTTAATTTTTAAATCTTTCAATTAAATCTCTAAACTATAACATTTTTTAAAATGAGTCCTTCTATTCAATTTATATTTTTTTATATAATAAATAATATTGGATTGAGTTAATATAGAATTGTCCATTTATTTTTATTAAATAAATTTATTAGCTCATACTTTTTATTAACTCATATATACCTTTTCTTTTTAATAGAAAATTAAAATAAGATAACGAAAAGAAAAAAATCTTTGAGTATAATACTAAAATTGGTGATCCAAAAGATTAACTACTTTATAACTATTTATTTTCTTTCATTGAAAAAATAAACATAAATGCATCTCTTTAGATTCAGAAAATAAAATAATAATAATAATAATATAATTAATAAATGAGTTATTAAAAACTATAAAAGAGATTTTTTTTTTTTTTTTTGGTTTCATTTCTATATTGAAGTTAGACCTGTCTAGTTCCAATGGTACCTTTTTTCAACAAAAACAAAGAATAAATTACGAAAAATCCATTCCTTACCCGTAGGTAAATGTTAAGACTAAGTAAAACTTGAAATGAAAAAAGATATGAGAGAAAGAATTCGTATTGAAATTAAAATTTTTATTTAAATTTTTAATAATAATAATAAATTTAAAATATTTATAACTTAATAAATTATTTATAATTTATCATTATTAAAAAAATTTATTTATTATTAATTATTATGAATAATTTTTTCTAATAATTATAAAAGTATAATGGAAATTTTATTATATATTTATTCAAATAAGAATGTGTTTAAATTCTTTAGTATAATAGTATATTCTTTTAGTAGTGCCAAATTAGATCTTAAAAAGAATTTTTTAAAAAAATAAAAAGTAGCAAATATTTTGAAATGTGACACTCATAAATTTGCTACGTCAGCAAGTTAAGGTAAATTAAATAGAAGGAGTAATTTTGATAATTATTATACATGAAAATAAAAATTAAACAAAAATAAAAATGAAAATGTGTTTAACATGAAAATAATAAATATCTTTGTTTTCATTATTTTCTGTGAAAATTTTGAAAACAAAAGTTGAAAACAATGAAACTGCCGGCGTAATCTTATATGAATGGGAAATGAACATGACAAAAAGAGGTTTTATGACACGCGAAGAGAAATAAATATACAGTCAACATTAGAACTTCAATTATTGAAGGCATATTTGAATTGTGTGAATGGAATGGGATATTCAAAAGCAAATGATCAAGAATTTGTGGTAGACAGAACCCAAACCTGGTCCTCTCTTTGCCTTATGTTTTTTCTTCTTCTTTTTTTCTTTTATAATACAAAATTTAAGTTGAGGGGAAGAATGTGATGGGTTTCCTTCTTTAGTGGAGGAGAGAAATTTCCTTCTTTAGTGGAGGAGAGAAAAAAAAATAACAAAATAAATAAGAATAAAGAAGATACGAGCAGGTAGCTTTAGAGAATGAATAAGCGAACGGAATAAGTGAAACTCTCCTTCATTTGGCCATCAATTACTTGAAGAATAGCGGCATAATTTATAAGTTCAATCGCTTACGTTCATTTCTATCATCCCAGAAAAACCAAACTCTGTAGAGAAAATAAAATCTCACTTTTATGCAGAGAATTATTCTGAGAGAAAAATAAAGAGAGTGTTACAATCACCATATTGGTGAAATTACTATTCTTGTAGATTCTCATTATTTTTCGTACAAGATAATCATATGTTATTATGCGGGACATAATAAAGCAAGTTTAAAAGCTAGATTACTGATTATAAATCGCTCATTTTAGTTGTATTAGGCAATTTTATTTCTCTTATTTCCCAATAAGTGGTATCAAAGCTTCGGTTCATTACACAATTTAACTTGTGTCATTCACAATGGAAGAGTCGACCTCGACGTCATCTACGACGATGATTAAGTTAACCTCTTCAAACTACTCCATTTGGAAGCCCAGAATGGAGGACATCCTTTACTGCAAAGATTTGTACCAGCCTTTGCAAAATGAAGGGAAGAAACCCGAAGCCAAGTCTGATGCTGACTGGACTTTGATGAATAGGAAAACTGTCGGACAAATTCGACAATGGATAGACCAAAGTGTCTTTCATCACGTAGCGCAAGAAACAATTGCGTACACGTTATGGACGAAACTAGAGTCCATGTATGAGAGAAAGACAGCCCAGACAAAGTTCGACGATTCGACGACAATAACCTCAAGATAGAGACTCGGAGTGTTTCTGAACACTTGAGTGATTTCCAAGGATTGGTGAATCAACTCACCAATATGAAGATGGTACTCGATGACGAATTGCAAGCATTACTACTTCTTAGTTCATTGCCAGACAACTGGGATACACTTGTGGTTTCATTGAGTAATTCAGCACCACAAGGTGTTCTGACATTGAACATAGTAAAAGATAGCATGTTTAATGAAGAATCAAGAAGGAAGGAACAAGGATGTAGAGGTGCGTCACTTGTAATATCGTGGAAAAGCAACAAAGAAATTCCACTAGAGATGTCGAGCAGGCCAAGAGATAAATTTAGAGAAGGTCGAGAGACGAAGAGACGTAGAACGCTACTACACATTGTCATGAGAAAGGTCATATAAAGAGAGAATGCAGGAAGCTTAAAAGAGAGCAACAAGAGAACGGTGATGCAAGTAACGTAACTGCTACCACTTTTCATGGAGATGAGGTAATCTTTATTTGTGATGCTGGTCATGTTAATTTGACATCACAAGATACATGTTGGGTCGTGGATTCTGGAGCATCGTTTCATGTAACCTCACGAAGAGATTTCTTTACTACCTACACAAGCGATGATTTTGGTCATGTGAGGATGGGGAATGATAACAGATCCAAGATTGTGGGAAGAGGAGATGTCTCCCTAGAAACAAACACTGGTTGTCACCTAACATTGAAAGATGTGAGACATGTTCCTGACATGCGTCTCAATCTAATATCCACAGGACTGCTAGACGAAGAAGGCTATACTAGTGTGTTTGGGGGTAGGAAATGGAAGCTAATGCAAGGTTCCCTGGTGATAGCTCGAGGCAAGAAAGTCAACACTCTTTACGTTATAGAAGCTAAAATCAATAATGAGTGTGTTAATGCCCTTGGAGAAGACTCCTCAGTCGAGCTATGGCATAAACAACTTGGACATATGAGTGAGAAAGGGCTTCAAATTCTAGCCAAAAGAGATATATTGGTAGGTTTGAAAGGAAAAAATATGTCTCTTAAACCATGTACACACTGCTTGGCTGGAAAGCAACATAGAGCTTCTTTTCGCTACAAGGCCCCACATAGAAGACCCGATGTTTTAGATCTTGTGCACTCTGATGTTTGTGGTCCAATGACCTCTAGTACACATGGAGGTGCAAGGTACTTTGTTACCTTTATTGGTGACCACTCCAGGAAGGTTTGGGCATATGCCCTCAAAACAAAAGACCAGGTGTTTATAGTATTCAAACAGTTTCATGCTAGTGTTGAGCGAGAAACTAGTAGAAAGTTAAAGTGTATTCGCACTGATAATGGAGGAGAATATATGGGAGATTTCAGACATTATTGCATGAGTAAAGGAATCTGATGAACGGTTCTGTTCAAGACTCTCAAGACAAATCTGAGTGGTCAAAGGATGAACAGAACAATTGTTGAAAAGTGAGAACAATGTTATCTCATGCCAAATTACCCAAAAGCTTTGGGGTGAAGCTTTAATGAACGCAGCTTGATTTGATCAACTTATCCCCTTCAAATTTCATTGAATGGTGATGTTCCAAACAAGGTTTGGACAGTAAAGATGTATCCTACAAACCATTTTAAAGGTGTTGAGTTGTAGAGCATTTGTTCATATTCCTAAAGATGAGAGATCAAAACTGACAAGTCGAAGGAATGCATCTTCATAGGATATAAATGAAGAATTGCCACAAAGTGCTATGGGATCCTATCGAGAAAAGATTATAAGAAGCAGATGTTATTTTCTGAACACCAGAATATTGAAGATACTGTAAGGAGTAAAGCCTATTAGCTCTAGTGAACATCCAATCAACTTGGATCCAGCCTCTTCCGTAGTTTTATGGGGAGATGTAATGTAAGATATTGAGATACAGAAATGAATCTCAAATTGGTAATGATCCAATTGTAGCAGAGTAGTAATAGAAGTGATGGTACTGCTTGAGGATGGAGAACAAGATATTCAAGAGCCTCAGTTAAGAAGGTCAGCTTAGGATACCTAAACCAGAAACTAAATATCCTACAAAATATGTGTTACTCACTGAAGGAGGAGAACCATAGTCTTATGAAGAAGCTATAATGGATGACAACAAGGGAGAGTGGTTGAAAGCCATGCAAGAAGAAATGCAATCCTTGCATGAGAACCGGACTTATGAGTTGGTAGAATTAATGAAAGGTAAAAGAGCACTTTCAGGAAATAAATGGGTGTACAAGCTAAAGACTGACGAGAATAACTCACAACCTAGATACAAGGCAAGATTAGTTAGAAAGGCTTCGATCAAAAGAAAGGTATTGACTTTGAAGAGATATTCTCACCCGTGGTAAAGATGTCGCCCATCCGAGTGGTGCTTGGTTTGGTCAGTAGTTTAAATCTAGATGTAGAACAACTAGATGTGAAACTATTTCTTCATGGTGATCTAGAAGAAGAAATTTACATGGAGCTCAGAGGATTTGAAGTCAAAGGCAAAGAAGATCTAGTATGTCCTAAAGAAAAGTCTATATGGACTTAAGCGAGGCCAATGGTACAAGAAGTTTGACTCTTTATGATTGAGCATGGATATCAAAGGACTATTTCGATCATTGTGTGTCTTTGTCAAGAGATTTCTTGATGGTGAGTTTATTATACTACTTTTTGTATGTTGATGATATGTTGATCGTAGACAAAATAGTGACAAGATTCAAGTTAAAGGAAGAAATGAAAAGTCTTTTGCTATGAAAGACTTAGGACTCAAGAAGCAAATTCTTGGTGTGACCATCTCTGTGATCGAAAGGAAAGAAAGTTGTGGTTATCACAAGAAAATATATTGAGAAGGTATTAGAGCGGTTTCACATGGAAAAAGCAAAGCCAGTTGTTACTCCACTTGCTAATCACTTTATGCTAAGCTCAAAACAAAGTCCTACATGTAGAAGTGAAGAGAGGAAATGCAGCAAGGTGCCATATGCCTCGTTGGAAGCTTAATGTAATAAATGGTGTGTACGACGGACATAACACATACAATTGGTGTTGTTAGTAGATTTTTGGGTAAACCAGGAAAGAACATTGGAATGTCACAAGTGGATTTTAAGATATCTCAGAGGAACTTCCAAAATGAGTTTATGCTTTGGGAGCAAAAGACTCGAACTAATAGGCTACAGTCAGATGCGTATATGGTCGGAGATATTGATTCACAGAAAGTCTACTGGATACTTAATTACATTTTCAGGGAGCAGATGATCGTGGCAATCAATGCTACAAAAGTGTGTTTGCTTTGTCAACCACAGAGGCAGAGTTCATTGCAATAACAGAAGCTTGCAAAGAAATGTTATGGATGAAGCGATTCTTGCATGAGTTAGGGCATGAACAACAAAAATACATTATGCATTGTGATAGTCAAAGTGCGATCCACTTGAGCAAGAATTCAAGTTTTCACTCAAAATCAAAACACATTGATGTACGATATCACTGGATACGTGATATATTGGAATCCAAGCAATTGCAACTTGAGAAAATCCATACTGATGATAATAGTTCAGATATGATGACCAAGTCCTTACCTAAGGATAAATGCAATTTTGCAAAAGAAACAATTGATTACTGGAGCCCTCCACCTAAATCAGGAGGGGGAGATTGATGGGTTTCCTTCTTTAGTGGAGGAGAGAAAAAAAAAATAACAAAATAAATAGTAAATAAAAGAAAGAAGGTACGGGAGAGTTTAGAGGAAATGAATTGCGAAAGGAATGGAAACTCTCCTTCATTTAAGGAGCCATCAATTAGCTAGCAACATTGGCTATAAAAAGCCAATTGCCTACGCTCACTTCTATCATCCTGTAGAAAACCAAAACCTAGAGTTTTGAGAGAAAATAAAATCTCACTTTATGCGGAGAAAGCCTGTCGGCAGAAAAATAAAGAGTGCAAGTACCCACCATATTTGGTGAAATTACTATTCTTGTATTCTCATTATTTTTTCATAGTGGAAGATAATTGTTATTGTCTCATTGTGATTACACAAAGTGTGGGAAAAGTTAGATTAAGGGATTATAAATTGTTCATTTGGCCTTGTATTAGGCAATTTTATTTCTCTTATTTCCCAATAGAATGGCCTTACTCCAAAGTTAAGATATACCTCCAAACTCAACGAACATTTATAAAAGTACTTATAGATTATCTATTAATGAGAGAATCTAAGAATCAAATTCAATTGATGTGATATATGAGTTGACCAGGTAAGCCAATCTCGTTGGCCCTTTCAATTAACTTACTATATCAAGAACAATTTATCATTATTATTTACTTAATTAACTATATATTTAATAATAGACAAAATATCTATTTTTGTCTCTAATGAAAATTGTAGAAGACAAATTAATTCATCAAAATTTAAAAGTTCTTGAATAATCCCCCACCATTCAAAAAGGGAGACAAATTAGTTTCTCTGTCCATATTCGTACCATTAAAAAAATTTTGTGTAGGGAGACTAATATGTCCTCTTTTTTTAATAATGAGGGACCGTCCAAGGACTTTTAAATCTTTGAAGACTAATTTGTCTCTCAAAATTTTTATCAAGGACTAAAATGGATATTTACTCTTAATATTATAATTTATCTTATACATTAAAATTCATATTTAACAATGTATAATAAGAAAATTTTAAAATTAATGAAGGTTGATTTTTTTTTTAATCAATGGTAATGAGATTTGAACCTAGGATTTGATATAAACTACTCAAATCCTTCATTATTAGACCACTCTTAGTGGCTTTTAATTTACTTACTTGATCTTCTAGTTTTTTTTTTTTGTCATAAAATTTAAATCTCAAAATTTTTCATTAGTAGGTAATTGATAATTTTACTATAAATCTTTAAGTAAGATCTCAGATTCAAGAAGGTATTAGAAGTGGCCTGGTGATAAAGGATTTGAGTAGTATATATGAGATTAGGAGTTGGAATTCAATTGCCATCAATGTACTAAAAAAGGTCTCAAATTCACATTTTGTGAATAAAAAGACTAATACTAAGAGTGCTTTATTTTATAGATAGTCAACCTGACTCAAACTAAATTAGTTGGAGACTAATTAGAGGTTTGGAATATGGGTGACTTAGAAAAAAAATAATTTTATTATAAATCGTCACTGAGATTAGTCGTTTAAGTTACATCATTTATTCATGGCCTAATAATATACCATTAATTATAGCTATTAACCGAACCAGGCTTCCCTAGAGAAAGATTTTCAATTGATGGATTCACGCAGTGCCCCGCGAGGGTGTCGAACAATTCGTGAAAACTTAACCAACTTTAGGAAAACAGTGGCAAATCAAAACTTTTTTTTTTTTATTTGGTAAATCACAGTTTCTCAAATTTATGGATGGTTGATTATAGGGTTAAAACTCACTAAATGTTAATTTCTTTTAAATTTATTCGACCTAGATTCAAGATATTATTTAAAAGGAACAAGTGTAAAACTAATGTTGATATATCAAAACCTTAATGATCTTAAATCTAGATTTAAATATTTTAGGACCTAATCTACTTATCGAAGTTGAGATTATTGGCACTTCTTTTTATTTATTTCCATTAATATTAAAAAAATATTTATATTTTCTATATTATTATATAATCTGAATTCACATTAGTTATAATTTAACATTTTTCTTTATAATAATGTCTAATAATAATGGTTTAAATACTCTTTTATGATAATATGATTTTTTGTAAAATTATAAATAAATTTTATTTTCAATTTATCTACTAAATAATTATATAATTATATAATTAATTATCTTAAAAATTGTCAACTGATTTGGATTCTAAATTATTTTAAAAATTTATACTCCAAATCTTAACATGTTTATTTAAAATAAAGTAATATTTAAATATTAATTAAATTATTGAAGACAAATTTTGTTTTGAATGAATAATTTACAACTTAGTATTAATGTAGATTCATTTTTTTAATAAGATTGATCTAGTGATATTTGGGTCAATTTAAGCACAATTCAAGTAATTTATATTTATGGTATGATAAAAGATAAGCATGTTCGTATCGAGACTATAAAATTTATAAAGGTTTCCCTATAATCTATTACTAAGTAATTAACATAATTCCAATTTATAAAAAGTGATTAACATAACTCTACTAAAAATTTTATTTTTTCGAATAGATGTACCAGTTATTTCAAATTATTATAAAAAGTTTTTGAAAAATTAAAATAAAGCTATACTTCTATTGAAAAATCAAATACACCAGTTATCATATATCTTTCATGAGTTCTAAAAATATTACACAGAGTTTCATATTATTTTTATATTAATATGAGTTATTCAAACTATGTTTTATTTAAAAATTTTAAATAATTTATTTATTATTTAGATTTAAATTTTATTAAAATAAAAATCTTCAATTTAATAACTTAAGAGATCTAAGAACTTTGAAAAATTACAAATTATTATGTCATATTATAGAAGGTTAGATTCACTACTAGAAATTCATCAAAAACCGATAGATGTTATCGACGGCAATAATCCATTGGAAATACCAACGGATAAAATAATCTACCGGAAATGCCGACGGATTATCCGTCAAATCCGTTGATAAATTTAAACAAAAAATGTTGACATGGAACTATATTAACGATTTCATATTCCATCGATAAAATCGTTGATAAATGTTTGCGACTAATGGTGTGAAACCATTACTGACAGATATGTCATAGGTAAAATTTTACATTTTAATTTTATTTTTTTAAACTTTAATAATTTACTGTCGATAATTTTATCAATAAATAAAGTAAATTACTGACGAAAAAATCATCAATAAGTAATTATATTTTCTTTTTTATTTTAATTTAAAAATGTAATATGTTTTTCGTCGGTAATTTGAATAAAATAAATTTTTTTTTGCATCATAATCTCTTTTTTAGATATTACTAATGGAATTTCCATCAATATTTGTAATTTTGGGGTTACTGCCAAAGACCGTTCAATTCACATATTATCGATAAATTTTTTGCCGGTAATGGTTGATTAATGAAAAGATTTGTTTCATTAAATCATTACTAATGGAAAATCCATCGGTAATATGTGATGAATGAAATGAATCATTTTATTAAATAATTACCGATGGAAAATCCGTCGATAATATCAAACTAGAACGCTAAAACACAAGACACCCTTTCTTCTTCCTTATTTACACCATTTCATCACTCACTCTCTCTCTCTCTCTCTCATCCCCCATTCGGCTATTGGCCATTTGAGTGATGCCAAAGCTTTCATTTCATCGCCGAAGATTGCCATTGTGTTCATGGTATGTCATTAAGTATTTTAATCGATTTTTTTTTTTTCCATTCCTTTACTCAAAGTTTTTACTTTCTAAGTTAGTTAACTAACTTATTTCATTGTGTTGATTGTTAAAGATCTCGTTTGGAGCACTTGGAGCCATTGGTGATTGGTGCATTGACTAATTGAAGAGAGTTAGGAAGCATTAAGTATGTACATTGAACCATTTGTTTAACTTTGTGTTTTCTAAAATATTAGAGACTTAAAATTTCTAGGATAGAGTTATAAGAAGGAAGAAGAAAGATGAAGTTGCATGATTGGGGAAAGGCTTAGAGTTTATTCCCATTGTTTGAATTATGTGTTGTGGTATTATGTGCTTACATGATGTGAAATAAGGGGATGCGTTCTAAAACGGTTTTTAGGAATAATTTGTATGACTACATGCATTTGTTATTTGTGTTTGACTAATGAAATAATTTCTATGGAGGCTCCTAAATTATAGGTAAACTCTAACCAAATTTTGTTGATAATTTAGAATATTATTTGAACAAATAGTTATTGTATTGAAATAAGTAATTATTATTTGTGTTTAATTCATGAACTAATTTTTGTGGAGGCTCCTAATTTAAGGGGAGACTCTGCCTAAATTTTTTTTAACGTTATTTAAAAATATTGGTTGAATTAAATAAATATTGGAAGTGTTCATTAAAATATTGTTGTGGACTAAAAAATTATTGCGGAAGAATTGGGGGGGACTCCTAAATTTATAGAGAGACTCTGTCCAATTTTTTTTATTAATGTGTGATTGTATTTCTTTGTAGGTACATAATATTGTTGAGATACAAAATGTTTGCTCCAAATCGAGTATGGATGTATGATAGATTGCACCTAAATCAAGGGGATTAAATCAAAATTTTATGAGGGAGTTGAAGGATTCATAACGGCTTGTGTTCGAATAGAGCAGTTTACACGTGAAGGGACAGTTAGGTGTCCCTTTTGTAAATGTAAATATAAAAGATTTTTAGACATAGAATCTATTAGATATCACTTGTACAAAGGTGGGTTTAAGCCTGATTACTAGGTTTGGACTGAACATAGAGAAATCCTACCATCAGAGAATCAATTTAGTGTGGGTTATGTTGGAATTAGTTTGACTAGGGACCACATAGGTAACAAAGAGGGTAGGACTATGACTTGGGAAGATAACATTAGTCGTTATCAAGTAACGATTTCTTACGCTGCTGGCCATGAGTTTGGAACGTATTCCAAACCTTCGGAAAAGGTTCCTAATCCGGATGATGGGAGATTTTATAGTTTGTTAGAAGCAGTGAATAGGCCTTTATGGGAAGGGTGTGTGTATTCTTAGTTGTCTCTGATGGTAAGAATGTTGAATAATAAGTCAGAGGCGAACCAAAGCCAAAGTTCCTTTGATCAGTGGGCTTCATTAATGAGTGAGATTAATTCACAACCAAAAACTATCCTAAAGGACTTTTACCAAGCCAAACGGTTAGTTTCTAAGTTTGGGTTGAATGAAATGAAGATTGATTGTTGTTTGAATGAGTATATGCTCTATTATAAAGATGATGCTGCCCTGACTCTTTGTAAATTCTGTGGAAAGCCTAGATTTAAGTGGAAGAAAGGGGGAAGTGTTATGTATAAGGATGATCCGTATAAAAGAATGCACTATCTACCCCTAATCCCTAGACTTAAAGGGTTTTATGTATCAATGGGTTTCAGCACCTTACATGAGGTGGCACTTTGAGAATTAAAGGAGTGATTGTGTAATGATACATTCTTCACATGGTGAAGCTTGGCAACATTTTGATCGAACATATCCTAATTTTGCATATGATCCCCACAATATTAGGTTAGGACTATGTGCCGATAGTTTTACTTTTAACAATTAATCTAGTAAACCATATTCTTGTTGGCCTGTGGTTGTTACTCCTTACAACCTTACCCCGGTCTCGATAATTCAAAGGCCAAGATTGATACTTATCTCCAACCTTTAATTGATGAATTAAATGAGTTATGGTGTGATGATATTTTAAATTTTGACATATCAACCAAGTAGAATTTTAGATTAAGGGCACATTGATATGAACAATTAATGATTTTCTAGCTTATGGGATATTATCTGGATGGATGATGCAGGGAAAATTGGTGTGTCCAATATGTATGGAGGATGCAAAGCATTCACCTTGAAGTGAGGCATAAAGAATTCTTGGTTTGATTGTCATAGAATGATTTTATATATGGATCATACTTATAGGTGCAATAGATATGGATTTAGAAAAAACACCATAGAGAGTGAGAAGGCTCTTGTTAGACTTACCAGTCAGCAGGTTTGGGTTAGGGTTAGACGACTTCCAAAGATTGCAGAAGTTCGGAAATCCATTAAATTGCCTGGCTATAGGGTAGAACACAATTGAATCAAACAAAGTATATTCGGGGAACTACCTTGTTGGAAGGATCACTTAGTTTGTCATTGTTTAGATTTGATGCATGTTGATAAGAATATATTTGATAATATTATGGATACTGTGATGAATAGTGACCGTACTATAGACACCTTGAGTTAAATCTACAACTCTTAAGAGATGGTCATTGGTCTAAGCCTAAGGCCAGTTATATGTTGATCTCTATACAGAGACAAGATGTGTGTAAGTGGGTGCAAGAGTTAAAAATTTCGAATGATTATGCCGTATACTTTGGTAGGTGTATGAATGTTGTTTAAGGAAAGTTTTTTGGCATGAAAATTCACGATTATCATATATTTATGGAGTGTTTGCTATCTGCTGCATTGAGAGAACCACCTTATTATGTTTGGAGGCCGTTAACTGAGTTAAGTGAATATTTTAGAGATCTATGTTCATCCACTCCCAAGGTTAATGATCGTTTGGTGATAGAGAAGAACATTCCCATTATTCTTTATAAGTTATAGAAAGAATCTTTTCTCCTAGATTTTTTGACTCTATGGAGCACTTGCTTGTACACTTGGCCTACGAAGCATGGGTATGTGGGCCAGTCCAATATAGGCTGATATACCTATTCGAGTGGGAAATAGTAAGGTTCAAAAAAATGTTAATGAATAGAGCTAAAATAAAAAGATTAATATGTTAAGCATACATTTCAAAGGAGATATCTAACTTTTGCTCTTACTACTTTAAGCCTCATGTCCAATCTAGGAGAACCAAAGTTGGTCAGAATAACAATGGTGATGAAAGCTTAATTGAACCAACCTTGCTAGTATTTAATCAACTTGGCCATGCTACTAGATTATGCAAAAATTGATAGTTGACTAGGAGTGAATGGAAGTTTGCACATTTACATATATTGTTAAATTGTGATGAAGTGGAGTTATTCATAAGGTAATTGATAAACCATTTTCTTGTGTTCTTTGTTCTCTAATTCCTCAAATCCTATGTAATAGTAAATTGTGACAAAGTGTGTTCTCTTATACTTTGTTCAATGGTTACAGGTATTGTGAAGAACTATATGGTCAACAATCCCTTGAATAATTTCCCAAATGGTTCAAATCATTTGTATGTGATACAGTGATTCTATTTTACTATTCATGTTTTTATTTTTGTATTATTATGCAATTGATATTCCAATCTCTATACTTAGGTGCATGATCAGAGAGATGGTGTAACCAATCCTCACTTGTGCAATTTAGCTTGGGGTCCAAAAATTAGAGCTACAAGTTAAACAATGTACCATATTAATGGTTACAAGTTTCATACAACTGAATGGGGAAGGGAGAAGAAAACTGACAATACTAGAGCTTATGTTAGGGGAGATATTGGAGATAGAGAAAGTGACTGGCATGGAGTGATTAATGAAATACTTAAGTTGGAGTACCCTCATGATCCTCTTAAAAGGGTTGTGCTATTTGCTTATGAATGGTATGATCAAACACGTCCCGAGAGAATACGTAAACACAATCACTATAAAATAATTAAGATTAACCATACTAAAAAATATGAAAAATTTGATCCATTTATCATCACCCAAAATGTAAGAGAAGTTTATTACCTATCATACCTTGGAGGGTGCAAATCTAACTAGAGGGTGGTAATAAAATGCAAACCAAGGGGTAGGGTTGAGGTTAAATAAGTATCTGAGCAAGCTTACTAAACTGATGATCTAAGTTCTTCCAGGGTTGTTGTTGATACCGTCATCCCCTCCAATCTATACTTTGTCTCAAGGAAAGTTGACATAATTAAACTCTCGAGACAATATTCAATGAGTCAGGCTAATGAGTGGAGGGCCAGTACTGAGGATGAGGATAAGGAATTCAACGACAATATTGAAACCGAGAGTAATGAAGATAGTTCTCAACTTTTAGATTAACGAAGTTCCAAGTGTGTAGTGTCTTTATTTAGTTAATAAATGTCTTACGTTTTCAATTTTGTGCATATCTATTCCCATGTTATAATTTAATTCTTTGCATTTATAGTTATATTTATTATATACGTTTATTGATTTATGCATATGTTATATAGGTCATTTATGGCAGAACGAGGATCTAGACCTAGATGAGGCAGGAGTAGACTGAAAAAGCATGATCTACTCGCATCCACCCACCACCTTTATTGCGCCCGCATCCACCACTCCCACCATTGCTATGACCTCCACCCCTCCTAGTCATCCTCCATATACTCAAGACTTTGTTATGATACCCAACCTTGGGTGTGTAGAGCTAGGGTCTCAGCCCTCATTCCTCCCTCAGCCTTCTCCATCTTTACCCCTACCTCCAACAGGTGAAGCCTGCACCTCATCTGTACTTGATTCTACTCCCACTCTTTCCCCTATCCCTCACCAACCTGGTTTGCAAGGTGCCCAGGCTTCATTATCCACACCTTCACAGGGCTTCATGAACCAACGTGTAGAGCTCAGATATGATGGTAAATCCTAGTAAGTAATTTCAAATTTAAATTTATTATGAATTTTTAAGTGTGATATAAAATTCAATTAACAAATACCTAATTTAGTCTATTGTTTATGACATAGCTAGATTCCACCAAATTCAGGTCTGCACAGGATTATTGAGGTATTTAAAGAGAACATTTGCAACCCATATACTAGTTTTGTGCAAAACCATGAGGTTGCATAGTAGTTGTGGTGGAGAGAGTGGAAGGTAACATAAGTATTACATTTTTATTATTAGTTTTGATTTTTATTCTTATGCATGATTATTTATTACAATTGAGTTGACTAGTGTGTTACTTATATTCAGCATATATTCACTATTGGCCCACGAAAGGAGCTTCAATCTACAAGGCATGAAGAAGTAGGGCCGAGAAGCGGCTCCATGATATGTTTCACGACATTTGCAAGAGCGATGTTAGCACCCATTGACTCACTAATGACATCCTCCAGGCACTGAGGGCCTATTGGGACTTGCCCTAGTTTAAGACAAAGTAGGTGAAAGCCCCGAGCAAGAAGAGGATTAGCTTGAGGTGGCTCGCTGCACATTGGAGACTCCACTACCATTGAGGGCACATGACTGAGGATGGTAAATATTATCCTTTACTCATTTAGTTAGTCAATTTCTGTATTAAAAATTATATGATTGCGTGAAAATTATTTGAAATGTAGGAGAAGGCAATGAGCAGGTCGCCGACCTAGGGGGAGCTGTTCTTAGAGACCTACACCCGAAAGCAGGACAAGTCCTATTAGGCTGATACTTAGTCGAAGACCACATATGTAAGTATTTATAATTTTAGTTTACAATACTTTTAATTTATTATATTTGTTATTCTTTAAATCTAATTTGTTTTGTTTCTTCCAATTGTAGCATGAGGTCACCCAACGGCTGACCGAGGCTTAATCATAGCAAGGGGACAGGAGCACTCCTTCCAGCCCACCTATTAGTGATGATGAGATATGGGCCTAGACATCGGTGGCCGCTATAAGAGGCGAATTTACAGTATAGGGACTACTTATAAAAGGTTATATTCTCCAAGCTCTATGTCTGGAGTTGGGCCTACTGGACCTATGTGGAGCACATCTGTGATCGGATGCATGCATTAAATGAATCAGTGCAAATACAGCTTGAGGAGGCAGACAAAAGGTATATTAAGCTACAGGAGCAGCACAAGAAGGATAAGGAGTAGTGGACATAGCAAATGCAGTTTATGCAGCAAAGGATGATGACCATATACAACTACTTTGAGCATATGTGGAGTGGTGATTCATCGTCCAGTGCACAGGCTCCACCACCTCCACCTCCATCACCTCTACATTCTCCACATCACCACACATCTAGAGATGATGACGACATTTCAGATATTGACAATAACAAGTATTCATAGTTTTTAAGATCTTTTCTGGTTTTAGAATTGTACTTTAACTTGTATAGTTATATTTTATTTCTTTTGTTATTGACAGCTTTGATTTTAATTGACAGCCTACATTTTATTATAGTTTTAATTATATGGATTTGTGAATAATTAAACTAATAATTTAAAATATTTAAATATTAATTTCAAATTTTAATAACATAAACCAAAAAAAATAAAAAAGTCTTTAAGTATGACAAAATTTCCATCGGTAATAATCAATAGCCAAATTATTATTGCTCCTAATTACCGATGAATTTTTCATCGATAAATATACATATTAAAAATATTATTTTTCACATTACTGACAGATAATACGTTAGCAATACTTTTAAAATAAAAAACAAGAAGCAAAATTATTGATGGATTGTCAGTTTGTAATTATAAATAAGTTGTTGGTTTAATTCCGCTAGTGATGGTTTCTAAAGTTATTATTATAGATGCTTTTTTTAATACCTGTCAGTATAATTACCTAAATTACCGATGGATAAGCTATTCCATCAGTAATATTCAGTTTTCTTTTTAATTTTCGACGCGTACCTTACCGATGGATCGTGTCCTACAATGAATCCAGTGCTAAAAAGCTTATCGACGGGTTTTCTCCATTTTTTTGGTTGGTAAATTTGTCGATAAGTAGCTCATTTTTAATTCAAATAGATCCCTATACTTTTTAAGTATGTAATTGGTTCCCTGAAATTACAGAGCATTTACAATTAGGTCCCTAGACCCAAACACCCATTAAAAGTCTATCAATGAAAATGGAATATTCTAATATGTCTATCTTCCACATCAATCTTCCTTTTATTTCCTTTATCTTTCTTTCCATTTTCCCACCATAATTTAGTTAGGATTATTCATTTATTTCCTCTACCACAAAGTACTAACCCACAAACTAGCAAAAGTAAGATGCAGCGGTAAGAAAGTAGCATTCTCAAAGAGAGGATCAATGTTCAAACTTTGGAGAAGTCAATTGTTGGAAGGACTTTTTAGTCATGACAGTACCCGAGAGATTAAATTTTGAGCAAAATCTATCGAGATACCCTAATGATCAAAAAACTTAAAGTGAAGTGTATTTTAGTACTTGAAAGATTTGTGTGATATCAATTTAGTCCTTGAAAAATATTTTACATCAAATAGGTCTTTGAAAGGGTCAAATGTGATATCATATTAGTTTTTGAAATTTTTTTACATTAAATTAGTCCCCGAAAGTTAAAATGTGATATTATTTAAGTCCTTCCGAAAAAATATTTGATCCCTTTTTCTGATAAACTATGAATTTTCAAAGACCTATTTGATAGTAAATAACTTAAAAAAAATGCTAAAAGACTATTTGATTCTTCCTTCTCGAAAAAACATGAGTTTTTAAGACCTATTTAATGTCAAATATCTTTCGAAAAAACTAAATTGATGTCATATATTTTAACTTTCAAATACCTATTTGATGTCAAACAACATTCAAGAACTAATATGATATCACATTTTAACATTTAGAAACGAGTTAAGTATCACTTTGATCCCTGAAATTGTATGCATGCTTCACTTGAGTTCCTGAAATTTGAAAATTAACTTTTTAGTCCCTGAAGTTGCATTCCATCGATTACTTTAGTCCCTAGTTAATCAACATCAGTCAATTGTTATGGTCCTGCTGTTGTGTCATGTTAAGTGACACGTCTGCAGGCCACGTGGCATGCTGACATATCATCGATTTTAAATTGGTTCACAGTAGTCCTTGAAATTTTTAAAATGTGTCAAATTAGTCCCTGAAATTTCTAAATGTGTCAAAATAGTCCCTGAAATTTTTAAAATGTGTCAAAATAATCCAAAATTCCTAAACTTCTCCTTTTCTCCTTTACAAGCTCTAAATATTTAATCTTCCTTAAACCAATTAATTTCTCTCCCATTTTCACACCCTACCTAAACTAGATGCTCCCCGCATAGAGTAAGAGGAAGAGTATATATAGAAATGAAATAATAAAATATAATAAATAATTTTAATATAGCTCGTCTTAGTTCAAGATCCAAGAATACCTCTAGATTTAATGAATACTTATAGGCGTACTTATGAATAACCCATCATCAAAGAAATATAAAAGTAAACTTAATTGAAAGACTAACTAGGTGAACTAACCCTGTACATTCGTTAAGACAGTTTCATTCCTAATAAATGGAACTTGCTCATCTTTATATATGTACTAGCTATAGTTTTGAAAGTTAGGTTGCACACAAGTGATAATTCACAACCTCTTAATAGTCAATAAAATGATTTTAATTAAGGACCTCTTAGTATTGGTAGTTTTTACATCCCTTTGGCTCACTCTTCAACTTGATATAATGTTTGTTAGGTCTAATTTTCTAAAAATATTTTAGAAGAAAATTTCTGAATTTTAATATGAAAATTCAGAAGGCTTGGTGCTACGAAGAGTATGGTCCTAAGGAAGTCCATAAGCTGGGAAACTTACCAATTTCTACTCTTCAGCATAATCAAGTCCTTGTCCGAGCTTATGCTGCTACTTTAAATCCGATTGACTTCAAAAGGCATTAATGCCCTATCTTTCTATTTGGAATTCGTGTGAGTATGAAACATAATTCATTAAAGAAGACATATTTGTATGTCATTTCTAGGTAACCATTTACTACATTACAAAGACATCATAAACGAGTAATATCATCACAATAACGGTCATTGTAATTAGTAGAAAGCATGTATTGGCTACTAAGAGGTTCTTAATTAAAATCATTCTATTGGCTAATGAGAGATTGTGAATTATTATTTGTGTGCAACCTAACTTTTGAAACTATAGCTAGTGCATAAATAAAGATGAGCAAGCTCCATTTACTAGGAATAAAACTTTTTTAACAAATGTATGGGATTAATTCATCTAGTTGGTCTTTTAATTAAGTTTGACTTTTAGATTTCTTTGATAATGGGTTATTCATAAGTATGTCTATAAGTATTCGTTCAGTCTAGAGGCATTCTTGAATCTTGAACTAGGATGAGCTACATTAAAATTATTTATTGTATTTCATCATTTCATTTCTATATATTCTCTTCCAATTATTCTATGTGGGAGGATCTAGTCTAGGTAGCATGTGAAAATGGGAGAGAAATTAGTGGATTTAAGGAAGATTAAAGATTTAGAGTTTGTGAATGAGAAGAGGAGAATTTAGGAATTTTGGACTATTTTGACACATTTAAAAAATTTTGGGACTATTTTGACATATTTAGAAATTTCAGGGACTAATTTGAACTAATTTAAAATCAATGACACGTCAGCATGTCACATGGCATGCCATGTCAAAGGTTGTTAAGAGTGCTTCGCAACATGGCATGCTACTAGAGCTGTTAAAGTGGGCCAACCTAGTTCACCGGGTTGGCCTACCACAGGTTACGAGTTACAATTAGTAATACGGTTTGACTCACCTTCCTTTAAGCTATAAAAATCCTAACCCGGCTTAACTCACTCGAGCTGGTAGGTTAAACGGGTTAGCTCATTATAAAATAATAAAAAAATACCAAAAATTAAAAAAATCAGAAATTGTCAGAAAACCTTAAAATTAATCTAAAAAAATACCAAAAAATTAAAAAATCAAAAATAAAAATATATACACTTATAAAATAGGGGAAAAATAAAACAAAACATTAAGTTCAAATCCATCCAATCTAAAGTCCAAACACCAACACAATATAAATATTACAATATCAAGTCCACCAAGACTAAAATATAAACCACCAAATCACTACCAATTTTGTTAAGACAACACTCATAAGTCTATCATAACAGCACCCCAAAGCAGCAACATACATTAATATGAAGTTAACAACACTTCAATAGCACCAAGAGTCTAAAATACAAAACAAGCACTCAAAAATCATAACACTCAAAACATATTGCAGAACTTAACAATTCCTCAAGGCTCAAAATATCCAATGTGTCAATATCTAATGTTATGAACTTCATGCTCACCAACCATATTGGAGCCTTGGATTGTCAGATCAATATCTAATTTGTCTTCTTCTTCTTCAGCATCTTGATCTTCATCTACAATAATAAAAAATAAAAACTAAAAGGTTAAAAGTGAATAATTAAACAGAAGTTGAAAATAAATGAAAGTCCATAAAAGTTACCTGAAGGATTAAAACCATGCAACAAATTTTGTGTCAAAATAAGTGCTTGAACATTGTCAGGAAGAAAGCAACAACGATATTTGTTAAGCACATGAGCACCAATGCTGAATGCTGACTCACTAGCAATTGTAGAGATTGGGATGCTCAACACATCACATGCCATCCTTGCAGGCTTAGAATATCGTTGATGGTGATCCTTCCAATAGTTCAAGACTTCCAACTTCTTAAAAAGTTTCGATTCAAGTGGTGACTCATCCAAATAAAGATCTAATTCGAATTTTCCAGCAACATCTACATTTTGACTCATGTAGTTGATGTACTCCTATGCCATTCAAAGAAAAAAGAAGTACATTAATAGTGAAAAATTAATAACAATTAAAAGCAGCAACAAAGAATGACTAACTTACATCAAATGTATCCATAATTTCTTCTTCTTGAATGGAAGCTTCTTGTGCTGAATTCAATTGTTGAGAACTTGAACAAGCTGACTCATTTTGAATTTCTTTTGCATATTCTTGAAAAAGCTTGTACATCTTGCTCTTAATATGAGCTAGCTTTTCTTCACAAGTAGAGGGGTCAAACTTTGAATAACAAAATCTTAATGCATCAAATTTCATTCTTGGGTAAAAAATAGCCCCATTGCAAGAATTGTATGATACTCATCCCAATACTTGCTAAACTTAACCTTCATCCTTTGTGCCATTTCTTTAATTATTGCATCATCACTCTTGGCATTTTCACGCAACGAACACTCAATTCTCCATACTTGCATGAAGTATAAGTTGGAAGTTGGATATGATGTCCCCGAAATGAATTAGTTATGGTATTAAATGGTCTCAAGAATTCACACATTTTCTCACCCATTTTCCACTCATCACTTGATGGATGATGAGAACCATAGGGTCTATCATGTATCGTCATTTTAGTAAAAGCACGCCGATACTTGATTGCACTTTCAAGCATAGCAAAGGTAGAATTCCATCTAGTGGGTACATCCAATCTCAATCCCACTCTAGTTTCAATCTTGCCTACTTCCTCAACACATTCCCTAAATATAATCTTTCTTGCCTCCAATGCTTTCACATATTTGATGCTATCCCTAATCTTAACCAAAGCATTACTAGCCACCTTTAAGCCCTCTTGAACTATAAGATTCAAGATATGGGCACTACATCTCACATGGAAAAATTGCCCATCAGACAACAAACAATTTTGCAACCCCAATTGTTCAATCAAGATATCTTGCATGCTATCATTGGCGCTAGCATTATCCAAAGTAATATAAAAGATATTTCTATCTATTCCCCAATCTTTCAAACAAAACAATATTTTTTGCACCATATCATAAACAGTGTATAGAGGCTCCATTTTACAAAAAGTAAGTATCTTGCTATTTAAAACCCAATTATTATCAACAAAATGGGCAACCAAATAGATATACCCCTCTTGAGTAAATGAAGTCCAACAGATGTCAAGTAAATCCTATTACGACATCTATACATTGATTGTTTCAATTTCTCCTTTTGTTCATTATGAAATTTCGAAACATCAGCCATAGCCGTATTCCTACTATAGTGTTTCATATCTAGATTCAACATTGAGTGCAATTCCCTAATCCATTTATATTCAACAAAATTAAATGGAAGACCATGTTCAATTATGGCCATTGAAATAACTTCACAAACACGTTTATAGTCAATTTCCCTAGACCTTAACTTCCATGCATGATCAATTATCATTGCAGCCACATCTTGATACTTAGGGAGAAGCTTACACTTTTTCATATGACGCAATAAGGTCGAAGTCCCAATTTTAGTTCCACCAATCACATACTCTTGCCCACACCCATTGCCTTTAGCCTTTTCTTTGCTATCTTTTAGACCAATTTTAATAAAATATTTCCAAACATCAGAAGTACATGTTTTAGCCCTTTTACTAGCCCTATCAGTCTTAACAACACTACTCTCTATAGTCTTTGGCACATCATCTAGAATTTTTAGTTCATCATTAGCACAATTTATGCTTTGATGCACAGTCTCAAATTCCATGCTGCAAAATTTTTACACATAACACAAGAACAATATTACTACACTGTTAAGGTACAATACAGACACATGACACAACAACACAATGGCAAAACTAGTCACAGATCAGAGTTAAATCATCCATATATTCAGAAAGTACCAAGCTTCAAATTTAGAAAAAAAAAATCAGAGACTTCAAATCCAAAAAACAAACTTGATAGAGTCTAGAAAGAGTACATTGCTTAAGTTGAGGATTCAAATTGAAATTATGCAATCCTGTGAGAAAAAGAAAAAAATCAAAAATCAAAATAATCAGATCCTAAAACCAAATGCTCTTCTTTGATTAAAGAGAGTAACAAGTAGAAATTAATAAGAAAATGAACCCTAAAAACCCACCACAATCCACAACTCGAAGATTAACAAGAGAACCAGTGATGAGAGATGGCTGGACAACGGCGTTGTGAAGGGCTAGATGGTGGTGTTGCGAGGACCTAGACGGTTGGACCTGGGCACTTGGCTTGTGATTGGTGATGGACTGACAATGGGGTTGAACATGCGAGGTGCGACTTGAGATGGGGAAGACGGGGTGCGACGACGGTGGGCCTACTAAGGGGAAGAGGGAGGAGACTCAATAGTGGCAAGCTGGCGACACAAAGGGCTGAAAGAAAGGGATGATGGATTGATGGGTTAGGGTTATGAAAGGAAAGGGTTAGAGAGACACGGTGAGAGTGAGAGAATAAGTGACAAATTTGAGTTTTTGACAAAGTGGAGTCACGAGGGTGCTTGCGTGTAGTGTAGGCTATTTTTTTTTTGTTTTAATTGCAAGAAAACGAGGCAACTCGTGCCTAACCCGGCCTAAACCCGGTTAAACCACAGGTTGAACGGGCCGGATCATTTTGACCCACTTTTATATGAGCCCAAAGTTTAATGGCTCAATCCACCATTTTTGTAGGTCAACCCAGGTTGGCTTGTGGGTTGCGACCCATTTTGATGGCTCTACATGCCACGTCAGATGTTGTGCCATGTGGCATGTTGACATGTCATTGAACATGACATATCAACAAAGCCATAATAGTTGATTAACGGTTAACTAACCAGGGTACAAAGTGACTAACAAAATGCAATTTCAGGGACTAAAGAGTTAATTTTCAAATTTCAGGGATTAAAGTGAAGCATGCATATAATTTCAGAGATCAAAATAATAATTAACTCATTTAGAAACCTATTTGATATCAAAATTTTTTCAATGATTAAATTGATGTCACGCGAATCTTTCAAGGACTAGAGTGCATGTTTACTCAAAATTACTACCCCACACATTTCATTTTTACTTGTTTATCCCATTCTCCTAATAGCGTGTAGGCCTTTTACTCGACACCCAAATCCTCATTTTATTTTCTCTGCTTCCATTTTTCTTTTCAACTAAATCCCCATTTCACTTTCTCCAAACCCATTTTTTTTTTCCAAATGAAGTCCCCAAATACCTTAGGGGGTAATCTACGATAGTTGCCTACTAATATTAGGGCTTCATTTTCTACTTATTGTTTTTGCAAGTGCACCTAATGCTTTTGCTGTTGCATTGATTCTGTTCTCGTTGTTGCTACGTACATATGTTAGCACTGGTGGTAAAGGAAGAGAAAAAAAAAAAAAAAAGGAGAGGTGCATCTTAATTTCTTGGAGCAATTTCTACTAGTGCATCTAATGTTGGGGCTTCACTAGTTTCTTTGTTTTTGCAGTGCATCGTAGTCTATTGCAAGCCCTACACCATTTGTTCCTGCTGCTAATACTACTGCATCACAATCCATAAGACCTAAATCTCTAGTTACCAATGAAGAATTATATCTATCGATATCTTTTTCATTGTGTCCAATGGTTAAAATCATAAATTCAAAGTCTTGGTCTTTTTAAAACAACCCTTTAATTTAGTCAGATCAACACCCAAAGAAGGTTTTTTTTCCCAAGAAAAAAAAAAGAAAAATGTTTAGGGCGAAGAAAGTCTCTATTATAAAGGTAAAACTAAACTATCAATGTAACGTCCCGATTTCCGACCTACTACCTAGAATTTCCGATTTCCGACTTTGTTAATTGGCTAGCTTAATTTTTCGACTTCCGACCTCATCTTAGCAAGTTGGATTTATTTTCGATCTCCAAACTGACGTCCAGGTCTCTAATGAGGATTGTTACCGATTTCCGTTTTCGTCTTCAACTTTCAGCATAATTTCCAACTTCCGACCTTAACCAGCATTCCTTATTTCCCGACTTCTGACTTAACCTTCAAGTACAAACAACACGGACGTGATTACCGATATCCGACTTCATGTTTCAAAGAAAATGTACCGATTTTCGGTCTCATAATGTAGCCTCAAGTTTCAGCCGAGGTACCCGAGTTCCGACCTTAGACCTCATGTTTCAAAATAGTGTACGTGGTTTCCGATCTCAGAAGTTATAGTTTAACACAATGGTACAAGTTCCGAACTCCGAGTTTAATGTAACGAGTTCCGGCTTTAGAATTGAACTCAATTAGAATGGACACAAGTTCATATCTTTGGGTTGATTTCCAAGCCATACACGAGTTCCGATCTCCGAGCTTATTCTCAGCATTGATATTCCTGGCTTCAGATGGGAGTTCCGAGATTATATGATTGCGAGCTGTATGACTTCCGACGTACGACCTTGCTTCCAAGTTTCAAATAAACCAGACAAGATTTCCTTATCACAAACAAAAATGGGACAAGTTCCGACTTCAAGCATAATGGAGACGAGTTCCGATTTCAGGTAGAACGGAAGCGTACCCCACTTTTGGGACGACGTGGAGAGCAAATTGGCCACAAGATAAACCGAAGCAAACTGGAGATGACAACGATGACATTTACGTATGATAATTAGAAAATCCTACTGAGAATTTATAATTCTCACTTCTATTTCCGTGTTATCTCCAAATAGTTTCAGAAGTTTTCGAAGACGGCTGAAGTTGCTGTCAGACAAGGTCCGCTCAGGTAATAGTAACAACTCTAGGGTGTGGTACTATGACTTAAGCATAGTACTGTACTTGGGAGGGTGTTACATTAATGGTATCAGAGCAGTTCGATCCTCTCCGGACCTGAGGATTTGGACTGACTATGTTTCTAGTATACTCTAGAATCCTTAGAAAATGTCATGTGATGAATCTTATCTGTTCAGATAAGATATAGGGAATTAGATATGCATGATCGCCTAACTGTGAATGTTGTTAGTTGCTATCATACTTAACTTATTGTTGAGCCTGATCAACTCAATATTTTGTTGCGTGTGATTAGGAACTGATGGCTTCCAGGGGGCATGGTAGGCCACAAGTTGTACCCACTCCAGAAAACCCTACTAATTTTATGGACACGATGTGTGAAATGGTTCATGCAATGCGGGAGCAGGCCACTGCAGCTCATCGGATGATGAACCAGTTGGGTAGGCGGCCCGAGGAGGGCCATGGAGGAAATCCACATGGCCTAGGAGCAGACCTGGACTATCTTAAATTTGCTGAGTTCAGGAAAGCAAATCCGCCTAGTTTCCGAGGAGCTTTCGACCCAGATAAAGTCGAGGAGTGGGTCAAAGCAATGGAGAAGGTCTTTTCTGTCTTGGCCTGCACTGATCAACAGAAAGTAGCCTTTGCCACTTATATGTTAGAAGCGGACGCCGAGTTTTGGTGGAATGGCGCGAAAAGACTATTGGGGGAGCCCCAAGTTGATATTACATAGGACATATTCAAGGGGGCATTTTATCAGAAGTATTTCCCGGCATCGGTGCGAAACACTAAGGAGTTGGAATTCATGAAGCTTCAACAAGGACACATGAGTGTTTCAGAGTATATTGCTAAGTTTGAAGAACTCTGTAAATTTTCCACCATCTATCAGCGCAACCCTGACAAAAACTGGAAATGCATCAAATTTGAAGGAGGACTAAATGCGGAGATTTTAGCCTCGGTGGGGCCAATGGAGATAAGAGATTTCGCCGCATTAGCAAACAAAAGTCAATTAGTTGAAGAATATAACAAGAAGCTCGCTAATGCTAGGATGGATGGGTGTGGAAAAAGGCCGGCACTTGAAAACCAAGAACTCGAATATGCCTCACCACCAGAGAAGTTGTGTCAATTTAATGGACGTGGGGATAAACAATTTCAGGGGCCAAGTACAGGGCAAGTATGCTCTAAGTGTAGAAAGGCTCATGGAGGTAGACCTTGTTTAGCCGGATAAAATGTATGTTTTAGGTGTGGGAAGCCGGGCCACGTGATCAAAGACTGCTTATATACACATCAGTCGTCTACCCCTAAGCTGCAATGACCAGGACGGGTCTTCACCTCAAATATTGAAGAGCTATTTCCCCAAATTTGCTAAACTATGTTATGTTAAATTATATAACTAGGTTTACTATATTTTTTTTGATTATGTTTATTCAACTTTAGTGTGCTTATGTGTGAACCTTTTCTTCAAACTCTTATGATAATAAATAATTAGTTTTGTGATTAAATTTTGAGGATAAAATTATTTTTAAGGAGGGTAGTAATGTAACATCCCGATTTCTAACCTACTACCTAGAATTTCCGATTTCCAACTTTGTTAATTGGCTGGCTTAATTTTCTGACTTCCGACCTCATCTCAGCAAGTTGGATTTATTTCCGATCTCCAAACTGACGTCCAGGTCTCCAATGAGGATTATTACCGATTTCCATTTTCGTCTTCAACTTTCAGCATAATTTCCAACTTCTGACCTTAACCAGCATTCCTCATTTCCCAACTTCCGACTTAACCTTCAAGTACAAAAAACATGGACGTGATTATCGATATTCAACTTCATGTTTCAAAGAAAATGTACCGATTTCCGGTCTCATAATGTAGCCTCGAGTTTCAGCCGAGGTACCTGAGTTCCGACCTTAGACCTCATGTTTTAAAATAGTGTACGTGGTTTCTGACCTCAGAAGTTATAGTTTAACACAATGGTACAAGTTCCGAACTCCGAGTTTAATGTAACGAGTTCCAGCCTTAGAGTTGAACTCAATTAGAATGGACACGAGTTCATATCTTTGGGTTGATTTCTAAGCCATACATGAGTTCCGATCTCTGAGTTTATTCTCAGCATTGATATTCCTGGCTTCAAATGGGAGTTCCGAGATTATATGATTGCGAGCTGAATGACTTCCGACGTACGACCTTGCTTCCAAGTTTCAAATAAACCAGACAAGATTTTCTCGTCACAAACAAAAATGGGACGAGTTCCGACTTCAAGCATAATGGAGACGAGTTCCGATTTCAGGTATAATGGAAGCTTATCCCACTTTTGGGACGACGTGGAGAGCAACTTGTGGGACGACGTGGAGAGCAAATTGGCCACAAAAGTGAGAGATATGGCCGAACTTCAACCACAAAACTCCAACCAATCAACACCACAACTCTCATGTATTTAAGTCAGACTCCCCTCCTCATTTCTAGCTGATTTATGCCACTTTCTTTCCCTCTTGCTCTAGCCTTCTTCTTCCTTTCTCACTCTTAATCTACTTTATCAAATCTCCAAGCTTAAGGTTCCATCAATTCAAACTCAAATTCAGCAAGATCACACCCCAAAGAGGTAGGATTCCATGCTGTTCTTGAATTACTTGCACTATGATTGCATGAAATTGTATTCTTCTCCATATATATGATGAATTATTGGATGTATTATGATAGATTATGATTAGATAAATCTTGAGTTGAAATTAGAGTTAGAAGGAGAAAACTAGAAGGAATGGAGGATTAGGATGCTGTCTGGGTGAAGAGTCCTCGACAGTCTGGATGGCGGAGTGTACGGCTCCACCTACAACTGGTTAAATCCGATGAAAATATTTTTAGATGAAAGTAGACATCTAGGGATTTCCATACATATATTGTATAAGGTTATTGGATTAGTATTGAGAGAGATATGAATTTTGGAAGTTAGACCTAGGAATTAGGGCTTTCATCCGAGCAGGGTGACTTGAGGAGGGTATAACTCACGCTATACAACTCCAAATTGAGTGAAACTAATTTTGTTAGAAAGCTTACACATAGCTCAATATGAAATTCCGAGTTTGTTATGACCCCAATTGATCCCAGTGATTCGAGGTAGTTACCTATGTCCAAACCGAGCCAAGACAGAGTAGTTCAGAAGGTTGAAATTTTAGGACTTATAACTCGAGCTATACTCAAGAAAATGGAATGAAACTTCTGGCAAATGAAAGGTTGTCCTGTTAGCTTCAATATGAGACCAATTTCATATGATTTGAGCTTAGTTTCAATTTTTAGCGAATTTATACTTCCAAGAGTGTAATTTAGGCCAGTGACTGAATAGGCTGAGGCAAAATTTGAATATCTTGAGTTATATAAATCAAAATAATATGGGACCAAAGAGGTTAGAAAGTAGACATATAGAACTAAGACATATCCAAAATTCAGGTTTAAATGAGTTGAATAGAAATAAAGGTGGATCATACAAGATTCAGGCAAAATTGAATAGAATTGACGGAAGTGACCCAATTGATGATTTCACAAGTGTTAGTGAAACATATAAAGTTTGAGTCGAGGATTGCCAGTTTTACATTGATATATATATATATATATATATATATATATATATATATATATATATATATATATATATATATATATATATGTTAGATGGATTATATTCCTATGACTGATTTGTCCGTGAGAACTGGCACTATTCATGGGGAAACGGAACTGATCCGTTATGCTGCCGGATTTACGGCAAAAGTTTATGGAACTAGGAATATTTATATGCAAGGGTAAATTTAATTATTATACGAGTTATGACGTATATGAAAATAAAGGATGAAGCATATGTATGAGTACATTCAGCATGCCTATGCATGACCATGTATGAGAATGACAAAGCATGAGTATAATGAATGTAAATCCCTTCACTCGGAGGCAGTTAATTGAGATCCCTCCCTGTGAAGGCAGTTAAATGATAAAAATGTGAATCCCTTCACCTGGAGGCAGTTGCACATTGAATCCCTCCCGGTGAAGATAGTTAAAAGATAAAGATATGAATCCCTTTACTTGGAGGCAGTTGCACTTTGAATCCCTCCCTATGAAGGCAACTACCCTCTACCTTGGAGGCACGTGGTCAGATGAGATCCCTCAATTTTGAGGCACGTGACCAGAAGAGATCCCTTCGATTAGAGGTACGTAACCAGAATGAGATCCCTCAAAGACTAGAGGCACGTGAATCCCCTTGTGGGTGAGTTGATGTGACGACAGTCACGAGCTGAGCTGACGAGCTCCCTCTAAGGCCAGGCTACCCAAGGGCAGTAAAGGCAAAAGACTAAAGACTAAAGATTTAAAATGTATGCAAGCACCCCACTCATATTAGGCATGGCATCGACCTAGCTAGTGTGAGCACAGGGGACAGAACTTACATGAGACATGGCATGACCCAGCTAGTGTAAGCATCGAATGAAGATCCCATATTCCTAAGGAACATGACATGGCGATCACGCTCTGATGGGGTATGACATAGCGATCATACTTTGGAATGTGACATGTAAAGATTTTATAATGAAAAAGAAAGATGAAGAAAGAAAAGTAAATTTTATGTATATTGCATAAGTTCAAGTATAAGCTAAGTATGTGTAGATGTTATGTCCCTAATGTAGTGATGCTATTATATTTTATTATTCCTAATATAATTCATCCAAAATGACAAGTATATGAATAAAATAAACTTTGCTTCGGATAATATATTTTTTGAAATGTAAAATTAAACAGTTTATATAGCATGTTCACCTTTTTCAAAATAAACCGAAGCAAACTGGAGATAACAACGATGACATTTACATATGATAATTAGAAAATCCTACTGAGAATTTATAATTATCACTCCTATTTCCGTATTGTCTCCAGATAGTTTCAGAAGTTTCCAAAGACGGCTGAAGTTGCTATCAGACAAGGTCTACTCAGGTAACAGTAACAACTCCAGGGTGTGGTACTATGATTTAAGCATAGTACTGTACTTAAGAGGGTGTTACAATCAATCTTATTGAGAATTTATGATGAGAATACATATTGTCTATCAAGAAGTGATTCATAAATTCAAATTCAAATCATATAGTCGTACGTCATAAGTAAAAGGTAAATCATGTGAGTGTTTTACAGTAAATTTTGTTGAAAGAATTCAATAGAAATCAATTTCAAATCTCACTTCATGGAAGGAAATGACTTCCCTTAAGTATTTCAAATTCTTGAAAGTTTATAACTTTTGAATCTTAAACAATTGTAATTAAATAACCACAATGAATCACAAATTCTAAGCACTAAAGAAATGATGGCATACACAATTGACTAATCTAGTGTTGTCCAATTATGGTCGAAGTGTTCATGAGTTTGGTTTATAAGGAGAAGGGAGGGAAGGGAAAGATTAATAGAATTTTTCTCTATTCACGAGTTTTACTTTTTAGGAGAGAAAAGTTTTCAAAGTTTTATGAACCCTCAAAACCCTCTATTGCCCTCATTTTATGATACTCCTACATTTGAATTTTTTTTAATGAAATTATAATATAATTTAGTATCTTATCCCCATTAAAATATTGAAATGTCATTTTTATCTATTTTATGGAACATGTTAACTATATTTAATTATTTTAATAAAAAATAAAATTATAAAAATACATAATAAATTCTCCATTTCCTTCTGCTTTATCTATTTTACACTTATAAATAAGAGTAAGGTCAAACTCCCTAAATCGTCCATTTTCCTTATCATTACTTTTTTCTTTAATTTCTTTCTTTTTTTCTCTTATAACTCGCAAACAATACTTCAATTTTGTTACAGGAGAAATTTGTAACAATGAAATAAAAAAGATTTCTTACTTTATGTCATTAATTTGCTTTAATTTTGTTATGTGAATCATCGACATCCTTAACTTTTGACTACGTTTTTAATCTTTTATATGATATAATATAAATTATTGATATAAATTAAGAGAAATTTATTACTCTAAAAGTACCTAAGATATTTTAAACCCTAGAATGAAACCAATAACTAAAACATTTCGTGCCCTAATAGTAGGCAATTTGTAGCTATTCACCGAATCACACGCTTACCAAGATGAAATCTGTATTATGTTGTTTGTAGTACTATATTAGTAGGAGAGTTACCACCTTAAAAATCTCAAGTCTTGGATTAGAATATTTTAGGACCCAACCCACACATGAAAATATATAGCAAGTTAATGAAATGTCTTTGTTGTTCTTCTCAACCTCGATTGGATTGGGCCACCAATTTTTCGTTCCTAACATAATCACTGAATCACCAAAAAAAAAAAATTGCTTAACGAATTCAATATTTTAAATAAATATAGATATAATTAAAATTATTAAATAAGGTATAAAGATAAAATTAAATTTATATATGTAAGTGGGTGTGGGGCCGTGCCTATTGAGATAACGTAACAAATAAAAAAAGTATAGAATACGAAGAAATAGAGTGCAGATTTGAGCACTTCACTTGTTGAAAGTATATTTCCGTTGCCTGAATAGAATGGGATATTCTGTATGTCAACGCCTAGAAATTTTCGTTGGCACAAGCTCCACGTGGTCTTTTCCTAGCTCCAGCAAATAGCAATATAAGCCAATGGGAATCCAAATACCCTTTTTCTATTCTTAAAAGGAAATCATAGGCTTTGTAATTTTTTGCCCCCGTAGTAGACCGTTTGTAGCTACTCTCCAGATCACGCGCACCTAGAGAAAATTTGTATTATGCAATTATTATTTAATTATAGTCTATTAAGATTATGAATAATAAATGGGTTTTAATATTCATCGCGTGCCACGAAGTGTCGTACACTTCTTGATGACTTGAACCAAAGTCTACGGCCAAATCGAGAGACAAGAAGTCTTCCCAATACTTTAATACCCAACCCACTCATGTTGGTTCAACTATGGAAATTCGTTTTTATGTCAACCTGGATTGGGTTCAGCCATGAATCAAAGATTCAAAATCATACTTTAAGACAGTAATTCATGAATAATTAGATCAAGAAAAATTTATATTTCCCTTAAAAAATGAATAATTGCTTCAATTTTTTTTTTCTAGATTGCCGTTAAAATTTAAGACTCATTTAGATTAGCCGTGAACAAATTTTACTTACGTAATTGATTATATGTATAATTTATTTTTATATAAAAATAATTTTATGTTTGAATATATTAATTGTACAGTTATTTTAAGATATTGTATTTTGTTTAGATTATGAAAAAAATATTACTTTTATGTAGTGAAGTACTAGTAAAGATCTCAAGTTATGATTATGATAAGAAAACTGTAATCAAAATGCTCAAAAAGAAGTTTTTAGATTATAGTCAATTTTTAGTATAAGATAACCAACCCTTGGATTATACATGTGCTTGTGTTCGTGCACGCGTGCATATGTGTAATAATGATCATTTAATATGCAAACAGTTGCAAGTTAAATCTGAGTGCATGACACACATTTTTCATACTTTCTTAGCAATTGGAAGGTACTCATCTAAACACCATCACATTCAACACTGAAAAATAAGATAAAAGGCAACCTCCCTTGCAAGGACCCATTCTGAGTTTTTCTTTTTGTTCACCATCTGATGTATTTCTATTGCTGCTGGTTGTTGGAAAATCTCTACATATATGTTGCGGGACTTAGTCCCTTTTTAATTCTTCAAATAAGATTTTACCGTTTTTGGCAAAGAAAACTTTTAGTAAATATCGTTTTGGGAATACAACACTGATTTACTTTGAGGTTTTTAGAAATTATATCTTATGCCTCTCTAGTCTTAAAAACTAGGTTAATTTCCTTTGATTTCAAAGGATTATCTCTCATAAGCCATTAAAAATGGCCTAGTAATAAGGAATTTGAGTAATTTGTATGATATTATTTAAATCTATATTATCACCGATGTTAAAAAAAAATGATTTTCTTGTGTCACCTCATAAAATGCAAGCTGAAGAATAGATCTAAAGGTTAAATAAACAAAGAGGTGAAGGTGTGAGTTTTTGTCAATTTTTATTCTGTTTCTCATATTCTCCTTTAGAGCTTAGGAAAAATCCCTACAGATTAAAACAGTTTGCATAATACCTATTTGTTAAAACACGAAAGCTAGATCTTTCACAAATTCATTTGATATTTTACGGTCGTATATACAATTGTATCAAGTGCAAATCAAAAAAGAAATGGAAATAATTGAAAACCAAATCTTTAACCGAAGATTCTTAATAAATGTAACTAGAATATATAGTGGTCCTGCTTAAATTGTTTCCTTTGAGTAAATTAACACAATATTTATCACATTCAATATTTTCTAATTATGGAAGAGGCGAGGACGATGAGACTTAATTCTTTTTTTTTTTTTTTTCTAACGCAGGAAATTTGTCTTTCTTAAGGTTCAATGTATTTTCAATGGTGTGGGTACTATTAAAAAATTAAACATAATCACATTAAAAAAAATCAAACATAGGAAATATCGAGTGTAATTAACACAAACATCAGTGAAGATCTGCATAATTTTTGCTGTAGTTTTACGTGATTTAAATTTTGACCTCTAAGTAAGTTTTTTAGCTTTTAATTCTTAAAATTCATTTGATTTCAATATTGATCTCTTAAAACTTAGGGTAAGGCTATTGGCACTCCTTTTTTATCTATTCACACTAACTATTATTAATTTATAACTTTAATTGCCTAAACTATCCTTACTTAAATGAACTAATTTTATTAAAATTAAATTTTAATTAAGTATATTACTCTTATCTATTTACACTACTATTTAATATTAATTTCTTTAACTTTTATTTTCTTAAAACTCTTATTTCTCCTCCATCGCATAACTCTTTCCTTTGTTCCATCACATCATATTATTTTCTCTATCACATACACTCTTTAAGTTTTGGTTTGGACCACCAATATTCGAAAGCTCACTGTACTTCAACTAATCTAGTTTGAATCGGGTTAATCTACTATCAAGATAAAGCTCTCTTAGCACTAATATTTTCCATCTATAAGACTCAAACCCTATACTTTGTTGAAGGGAAACAAGTATCGAACCATTTAAACCAACTAAGTATTTGTATATACTCTTTAAGTTATATTAATGTTGTTATATTTATTCAAAATTTTCAAAAAAGAATATGCAAATATTTATGACAAAAATAATGTAAAAACATTAGTTTAAGAAAATAATTAATATCAGAATATCTCAATAAAATTTAACATACAACAATTAATAAAAATTACATACTACTATTTATAAATTAAGTGCATGTCACGTTAAAAGAAAAGTGTATATAAATATTAATTTCCAATAAACTTACATAAAAATTAAGAATAAGTAATCATATTGGTTTATACGCATAGTTATTTGTAATTTATTTTCTTGTTGAGTTCAAAAACTATTTTTTTTTTCTTTCGATTAATTGCAACAATTATGTTTTCTAAAAAATTCCTTTACAATAATGATAAAAGACTAAACATAGTATTATGAATAATATTATATATTTTTTATTAATCATTTGGTGTTAATTTTTTATTGAGATATTTTTATATTAAACATTTACTTAAAACATGTTTTTATATGACTTTTGTCACAAATGTTTACAAACAATTTTTTTTTCAGAATTTTGAATAAATATAAAAATATGAATAAATTAAGGATTGTACATGATAGAGAGAAAAATATGATGAAATGAAGTAAAGGGATGAGTGATGCAATAAAGTAGATGAAAGAGTTTTAAGAAAATAAATGTGTGAAAGTAACTAATATTAAATTGAAATATGAATAAACAAATAATAATATACTCAATTAAAATTTAATTTTAATAAAATCAATTCATTTAGATGAGATTAGATTAGGAAATAAAAGTTATGAATTAATAGTGGAGAGTGTGGACAGGCAAAAAAGAGTGCCAATAGTCCCCTCCTAAAACTTAACACCTTAATAATTTTAAATGGTAAGGATTAATGCTTAATGAAAAATAGGAACAAATAACTTTATAAGTGAAAGGTATAGGAATTAAAACTCAAATGAATAAAAACTATAGTATTATAATTGCAGGGATCAAAATATAGAAATTATTATCCAAAGAAAAAAATAAGGACCAAAATTCAAATTAATAAAATTATAGAGAATAATTTTTTAATTTTAAATCCATAATTTTAGGTGAAAAGACCCCGTCAAGGCTCATATAATTTCATAAAGGTAAAGTTACTATACTTTACAAAAAAGATCAAACAAGTACTTGTAGTTTAAAATTCAAAAAGAACTGGATCTACATGTTCAACATCTATTCTATTACATACAATGCTATAGGGGACCTATCTTTTTTTTTTTTTTTTTTTTTTTAAATCTGGAATCTAAATTACAAATTTTAAACTAGTAACCTATTTGATTTTTCTTTAGTAAAAACTCCAAAGTGGACCTTAAAGAAAATATTATCTAACAAACTCATCCCTGAAAAATGAAAACCCCCAATATAATCTCTAAGAATTAAAAATGTGAATTAAATTAGTCATTTTAAGAGATAAATTAGTTCTTGAGACATACTTTCACCAGACACATTAACCTACACAAAGGACTACTTTGACCCGTATCTTTAATTCTCAGGAAATAAGCTAGAAAATTTCATTTGAGGGATTAATTTGTTTAATAATGTTTTTATCAAGGACTAGTTTAAAGATTTACTTTCTTTTAATAAAAAAAGATAAAACAGTTAGAAATTAATTTTTATGCACCGACAATATAAAATAACTTTATAGAGTTAGCTAATAAAATTGCAAACAAGTATCAAATCATAATAAATAGTTATCATAATAGATAATTACCAGCCATGACACTTTCTTGTTATTTTATTGACTAATAATGTAAAATTATTTTACATTATCAAGCCAAAGAAATTAAACTCAAACAGTTAATAGAGCAATTTAATTTTTTTACTAATGACATTCAAAGAGAAATGTCCAATTTATCTTTCTCTAACTTAAAATAATGAACATTATAATGTTAAAAACATGTATCGTAAAACCATATATTCCTTGTCTCTAGGGTTGGATAACTTTTTGTCCCAATGGTTGGAATAGGCTAAGGCCTGAGAGTGTGAAAACCTGAAATGATTTCAATTCCAATTCAATCCCACAAAACCGAACCAACGAACCACTTGTGAGATGGATTGGTTTGTAAGGATTCGCGGGTCAACCGAACCCAAATTCGTGAAATGGGTTGGTTAGTTGGTTTACACGCATTCGTGTAGTGGGTCACATCCACACCACCCAAATGAGAAGAGAGAATAAAATAAGGGATGCATAAATTTAGAATCAGGCCACAGATAAAGGATTTTTCTGAAAGGATCTAAGCCCTTCAGGTCTAATACCATATGATTTTACATTAATGACAAAAGCTGCATACCGAAAATCAAAATTTTTAAGTCCAGGAAAGCATACAGCCAGATGGTACCAAGAATAAGTAAAACCCTAATTGCCAAAAAATTTGTGACATCAATTTAGTTTTTGAAAAATTAAAATTCATTTTAAGTTAGTTCTATCACAAATATTTCGAGAACTAAATTGATATCATAACTTTTTCGAAAATTAAATTGATGTCATAACTGTTTCGAAAACAAAATTGATGTTTCACAACTCTTTTGATGACCAATTTGAGGTTTTACTCTTCTAAAAATTCAAATCAAGTAAATATGCTAAAATCAACTGGGAATGCGGAATAACTATGGCTTTCGAACTGGTAAGATATATATATATATATATATATATATATATATATATATATATATATATATATATATATATAACGACTTTCAAGAGTTCTATGAGCAGACATTGATGAAGAACTCATCTTAGTAAGAAGAAACGAAACATCCGTCAAATTCAGTAAAAGAGAAACAAAAAGAAACAACAAAATTACTGCGCTAAACATCCCTATCACCTGCAAAAACATTAGTGCCTGTCGTCCTTAGGAATGTCCATTGGAGGAACCTTTGATTCCAGTTCTTTTGGAGTGGACTTCTCCATTACCCTGGAAAATACAGCAAAAATCTTATCAAAATATGAAATTCCTTTGTTACTGCTATCTTTTGTAAGGTTACCAATACCCTTTATAAATAAGTGGCTAATATTAAGCCATAAATCCACTACCTTAAAAAATATATTTTTTTATATTTGTATTTTGGAAGAAACAAAACATGTGACTTAATCTTAGCCACTAACTTCTTAAGAGTACCAAGTACCCATAAAAAAAAATAAAGGGTACTAGAAAATCCCCCAGTTATCTACACAATAGATAACCATCTTCTACATCAACACTATGGAAGGAGGAGAAAAAACACAACGAAACAAAAAAGCGACAAACATATGCTTTAAAATCATAATCAGAAAGATCCATCCGAGGACTAGTTATCATGATATGTCCAGTTCACAGTTCACAATATCATCAACAAAGTCCAATTTAAAGCCAAGCATTCATGACAATTCATTCCCACTCAATTTCACCTTTTGTTACCCTTGAAATTGACAACTAATGAGGAGGAATAGCTTTGCTGTTTATTGAATGAATTGTCATTTGCCATTTTATCCGATAAATTGCGTTTATTAGAAAAAGGTCATATTGAAATTTTATGCATTATCCTTTTCCTTCACCTTTCTACCCTCATCAATCATTCAAACATGGAAAATGCAGCTCCTTTCTCCATTCCCTTTCCATTTTTCCCCGTTACCATTCTCCATGAAACTCCCATACATAGCCTTAAGTAATTAAAAAAAGTGGTGTAACTACTTCCGCTCTTTGATATTTATCACTGCAGCATGATTTCAAATTTCGATAGGCTGGCACTGAGCTTGCCGAAAGGCAATCAAACCTAATCCTCATGCATCCCTTCCACCATTCATTCCCATTAAATATTACATTTATTTGCTATTTATTATTACCCCAAATATTGCAAATAATTTGTCAGAAGAACTGAAACACCTTTTTCTTGGTTTGCTAAGTTGATCCTAAATAGTTGCAACAAAAGTAGTCATAAAGCTTTAGTACTTCTCTTAACAACAGATGTATCAGAAAATTCAATTTTGAACAATCTCTTCCTCAGCTATCATGATCTGCTTATCAAAAATTAAAAATAGCGTTGGATACGATGTAAAGGAAGAATGGAAGGAATATATGTGAATATATAAATAACTTCATACAAAATCATAAGACATTCAAAATTGCAGCATTGCACAAATAACTGCAAAATAACCAAGCAATCCAACCCAAGGTCATCTAATTTTTCTGAAAGACTCACAACATACTTTTTTTTCTACAGCTGACACAATAGACCAGAAGATCATATCATATGAAAAGTACACAACCTTTTTCTTAGTTCATTCCTAATACTAATAATTTAACAACCAAATCAATAAATCTAAGTGAACTGGTTAGCATCTTCACCTGATAATTTGGGTGAGTTATAATATCTGAAAAATAGGATGAATCCAACCAATTGCAGTTGTTTTGTTTGCCTTCCAATTAAGAGATACAGGTTGCATGATCTAGAGGATTCTTCTACAGAATTTTTTGATTCATTGGGAAATATCTACGAGCTAATTATGAGGCAATCTTACTTGAGCTAATAATATCCCCCTGGCAAATTGAAAAAATAAAAGGGGAGACCATGCTAGAAACATACTGAAAAGTTAAAAGAACAACCATCACCAGCTGTGGCTAAATAACATTGTAAGAGCCACAGAAGAGCTTTCATTACTTTCATCATCCTCTTTCTATCAGAATAAATATTTCATCATGATTTATCGTTAAAATAATAATAGCACACCATGTCTCACATATTATGTTGCGAATTAGTAAGAACTAGAAATAATTCTAAATTTGGGCTAAATGGCTAAATGCATTCCACCAGTCACAGGCTCACACCAACAAAAGGTTAACAGGATCGCCAACATCAAAATTTATGCAGCAGATTAATCATAAGACTAAGGCATCCTGCATCCCTCACATGATTACAGTGACTACACTACTACAAATAATCAAGTATAAAGTGAAAGCTTGAAACAACACTTCACTTGCATTATTCTCTCATCAACCTCTCAAGTAAAAGAGAGCACAGATAAGAAAAAGAATAATAACTAAAGCCAGCTCTGTCCATCCCAACTTCAGCTACATAAACCTTTCAAGCAACATAAATTTTATATTGCTCACATACACTAATTGCGAGCTCTAATCACATGCATGTAATATGCAATAAAACAAGTGCCTCACACAAGCAAGTACGTGGGGAAAAATGGCTAACATTAAGAATAAGAACACATTAGCCAAAAAAACGAAATAAAGCTCCAACCAGGAAAATACTTCACAAAATAAGTACGGATTTGGATATTCTAAAACACCATATGCAATTTCGAGACTGAAAAGTAAGAGCGAAAATTCTAACAAATCCGATAGTTCCTTATCCACGGGCTCGTATTTACCCAAAACCCAAGCCCTCAATGTTCTAATCAATGATATACCCCAATTACTTTGCTAAAATTTTACTCCTTCACACTTAATTGTACAATTTTTTTTTTTTGTTAAAAAAAAAAAAGGACCTGTTGGAAATGATGAACAAGAGATAGGTGGAAAAGGGAAGGGGGGTTCACTTGGCAGAAGCGGCGGTTTCTTCTTCGAGCCACTGGCGAATGTGCTTGACGTTGCGCCTGAAGATCGACGCAGATTGCTTCACGTCGCTCCTCAGCAGAAGTACCACGGCGCTGACGCCAGCCACCGTCAGCACGAAGTTCGTCAATCCCATTGCTCCTCTTTCGGCACACCGATTCCCAAACTCACCGATCCAACTCGGCATAAAAATAGTGCACCGGACACTGCCTTTGCCGGTAAGGGTTTCCTGCACAAAATGGCGGGTTTGTTTGCTGCCTTTTTGGTCAATAAAACTGGATTTTTGTCTTTTGGGATATGTTTTCTGTCGACCATTTTTTGTCAATAAATGAGGGTTTGTCAGAAGAGGAGGGGGGAACATCATCATCATGACATGGGCGGCCTTTTTGTCAAGCCCATGTGGTTCATTATAGGCCCAACAGTTCTTTAATGGCGCCCATCCATTCAAAACAGGCACAATTATTATTTTCATTAAAAAAAAAAGACAATTCCCTTTCCCGTACACTGACTTCAAAGAGTTATTAAGGCTCACTTTGCAAAGACACTGCAACTGGCCGCTTAACCTCTTTTTTGAATTAATGTTGTAAGTAAATTAGTGAGTTCAGAGTCGCCAAGCCGCAAGGAAAGATCGATCGAATTTACCTCTAGACTGTGGGCTACCTGTAAGCCCCACTAAAAGGACCCATCGGGGAGGTTTTAAATTAGTCAAAAAGAGTTAAAAAAAAAACAAAAAAACAGAAGAAGAGAATTGATGGTTGCAAAAATAAAACAATAAAAATAAAAAGCGAAAAAAAGAGATAAAAAAGAAAAGATAGAATGAAAGTTTTAAACAAATCATAATTTTTAATTTAAATAATATTTTAATTTTTATAGTTTTTATCAATTTTGATTTCAGTCTCTATAGTTTTATATTTTAACTTTTATAGCCTATAGTGTTACTAGTTTAATTTTTTTTTTTTATGGGACACTAGTTTAAGTTTTAGTCTCTATAGTGTCACCGCTCATCATTCAGTGTCTCTGTAATCTTTGCTACTTTGAACTTGTTTGTTTTTTGGGTAGTTTCCTATTCAACATTCAATTTTATACAACATTGTATAAGTCTTATAACTATGTCGTAAAATTTTATCTTAAACTTGAGTGATATTTTTCTATCACAAAGAACACTTAAAGCACTTCTTAAATTTTCATTATATAAAAAATATATTTATTGTAATATATAGAAGTAATAATTTTATTTTATTTAATTAATTATTTCTCTTCAAAATGTAAATAACTATTTTTTTCTATTTTTTTTAGTTTCTCAAGGGTATCCCCTTTTATTATGAGAGAAGGAGACAAATCCCCTAAACTAATTATACAATAAAGTCTTATGAACAAAACTTAGATTATTAGGTGCAATTTTTTAATTTAAATCTTATCTTAAATCTTAGTTTGTTTTGTAGGTTATTAACTTAATTTTGTTTGTTTACCGACTTTGGATCTTCGAGATTAAATTAGGATTGATCTCCGAGGTTATATGAATGAGGATCTTATGTTTACCAGGTTACTGACTTCTAGAATTATGTGAATAAGGGTTTTGTGTTCTAGTTCCCAAATTCCAGGATAGGTGCATAAGGTTTTATGTTATGGTTACCGACTTCTGAGATTAGGTGAATAAGGGTTTTTGTGCTCTAGTTCCTGACTTCCGAGATTAGGTAAATAAGGGTTTTTATTTCCTACGTTACTGACTTTCGGTATTAGGTGAATAAGTGTTATGTTTTCTAGGTATCGACCTCTAAGCTCGGGCTACGACTAGTCTTCCGAATTTACAAGAATAAGAGTTTTATGTTTTCTAAGGCTTCCGAGTTCTGACGTTAAACTATCACCAATCTTATAAGTTTTATGTTCACTAGGGTTCTATCTTCTGACATTAAGCTATAACTTATCTTATGTTTTATGTTCGCTAGATTTCTGTCTTTCAATGTAAAACTATGACCGATCTTCTTTGCACGTTGATGTTCACTAGGTTTTCGACTTCCGAGGTTATACTAACCAAGGTTGTATGTTTATAAACTTCTTTTGGTTTCCGAGATAAACCCTATATGACATCAGTGTCTATTTTACAAGTAAAAAGTGTTTTTCTTGACTACAAGGTTGCATGTTCATGGTTTTAGAAGCTTTTAGTTGATTAAATTTTTTAGAAACACTAAGGGAGAGTTTTAAACCAATGAAGTGTCATAGAAACATCAAGAGAAAGTTTTGAACCGATTAAATGTGTTCTTAAGACATGAATATGGGATTTCAGATCACAAATAAGCTTTTTAACAATGATAGTTACTCTTAGCCATAAAAGGACTAGAGTTCCTACTCATATGTCATGAACACACTAGAACAAACCAAAAAAAGGATAGAATTCCTACCTTAGAGGAGATAATCTAATGAAGAGCTTGGAGCTTCGAGGTTGCAGGATCATTCTGCAACAACACTTGAGGCCATAGGTTGGAAGAAGAAGAAGAAGAAGAGCTCATGCTTTAAGAGTGTTTCAGAGAGGAGTGAAAATGAATGAGTGGAAAAGTGAATAGAGGAAGGGGCCCACAATTTTATAGTTAAGGGTTTTTGGGTAGTTACCGACTTTGTTTCTAAATTTAAGCCATATTTAAACTCAAACTAGTTATTTTAAATTCTAGTTTCCACTGGGGGTGGGTCCCAAGTTTGTTCTGAGATTTAGGCCCTCATGTTTAAATCTCAAACTAGTTATCTCAAATTTTTGTTTTAGCTGATGGCGGCTTCCGAGTTCGTTCCGAGATTCAAGCCACCATATCTTAAATTGGTTTTTTCGAATTTCTATTTCAACTATCCCAAGCCGAGATTCATGCCCCATGGAGAGAGGAGTTGCGTTTTTTTTTTTTTTTTTTTTTTTTTTTTTTTTTTCTGATTTTGATGTTTATAAAGAGTTTTGATTCCGATTTTGATGTTTGTGCCGAGTTTCAGTTTCTGGTTTGGATCCTATTGTCCCACTATCATATTTTTAATTCTTAAAATTTAATTTTAGCAAGTTAGTTTAGTAAGTAAAGTTACGTTTTTGCCCCTCCTTTAACTATGTTGACATTTTAGTTGACTTTCCCTAATTACTAAGCTTTTGCTCATTTAATTGGTAAATTAATCCTTGATTAATTTACTAAGTACTCTAATTACTCATAAAAAAAGATAATTAACTTAGAGAAATTGGAGATGTTGCATTACTCCTGCTATCAGACCATACAGGTGCATGTCCTCGGTTGTAAGAAGATACACCAATGCTCCAGGACCATACAGTAGCTACTGCAAGTGTATTTCCAAGGAAGCCTCAGTTCCAGAGCTCATAGCAAAGGTATGATCCCTTCTCCAGCACTTACAATCTTGGTTGGAGGGATCATCCTAATATGAGATATGGGAATGGACCACCTCAATAGCCTTTCCAATAGCAGAAGTACCGGCCATTACATGCCAGGCAACAGATTGTGTCTCCATTCTAGTAGACACCCCAGCAAGCCAATCCATCCACTACTTCACCCGAGCCAGCGATACAGGGCATGATGAAATAACTTGAGGAAAGTAACCTCAGTTACCAACAAAGGACTGATGCTACCATCCAAAACTTGCAGACTCATGTGGGCTAGATTGCCTTCTTATTAAGCTAGCTATACTCTAAAGGTTCAACTTAGATTCCATCCCAATCCATCCCCAACCCAAAAGGGAATGTCAGTGCCATTTTGTTGCGATTTGGGAAAACCTTACTAGAGATAGTTCATGGGACAAATGATAATGTGACCACAGTTGAGGAGTCTGATGAAGCTTCCATAGAAAAACCAGATGCAAGTCATATACAAGTGAAGATAACAGTTATAGAAGTTGATAGATTGTTGTAGACCGAAAATCAGTGCATCTTCCCTTTCTACAAAGAGCCCCTCAAAGCAAGAAATTAAAGGAGTCAGACAAGGAGTTGCTGGAGACTTTTAGGAAGATGGAGGTGAACATACCTCTATTGGATGCCACAAAGTAGATCTCGAAGTACACTAAGTTTTTGAAGGAGTTGTGCATATACAAGAGGGAGCTAAAGGATGATGAGTAGATTAGTATTGGGAGGAACGTGCCAACATTGATCCAGCCACTACCCTAGAAGTGCCAAGACCCAGGGACCTTCACTATCCCATGCATCATAGGCCAAAGTTAACTCGAGAATGCTATGCTTAATCTTGGCGCCTCGATCAATGTCATGCCTATGTCTATGTTTATCTTTAGATCTCTTAAGTTTGGTCTACTGAAGCCAATTGTATTATGATTCAACTAGCAAATAGGAGTAATGCTTATCTAGCTGGCATGATTAAAGATGTTCTAGTTTGAGCGTAGGAGTTGATTTTCTCTACATATTTCTATATTCTAGAAATGGAGGCTAAGACGCCCAATAGTGTAGTCCTACTTATCTTAGGGTGACCATTCTTCAAGACAACTAGGACTACTCTCTCCATGAAATTCAGTGATAGCATTGTGCGATTTAATACCTTAGATGCCATGAACCACCCTATAGAGGAGCATTCTATGTTTACATAAATATTATTGATGATTGGTTGAAGAAGTTCATAATAGTCTGAATGAAGAGTTTCCAGAGTTATGTGGCATGGATGGCTCAATGGACTGCTACTTTTGAGATTAGTGCAATGGTGCTATGCTCACAGTGTGCTAAGTTGGATACATTCCTGATGGGAGATGAGTTAGAGTGTCCTGATGCTATTAAGGAGATTCATGTAGTAGATGTCATGAATCCTATCCAACCATTTCCCTTTATAGTCCAACCACCAAAGTTGGAGTTAAACCTTCTTCCCAACCACTTGAAGTATGCATACCTAAGAGATGATGAGCAACTATTTATGATAGTGGCTAAAGGTCTATCTAAGAATCATGAATAGAAACTAGTCTAGGTGTTAAGAGAGCACAAGACAGCGACTGGGTGGACACTGGCAAATATTCTTGGTATCAGTCCTTCCATATGCATGCACAGGATTTTACTTGAGAAGGGATTTAAGCCAAAAAGATAGCCATAGAAGAGGCTCTTAATATAGGATGTATTGAAGAAGAAGGTGGCCAAATTACTACAGGCTAGCATCATCTACCCGATTTCAAATAGTGGATAGTTGAGCCCAGTTTAGGTTGTTCCAAATACGTCGAGCATCATAGTTGTAGCCAATGAGAAGAATGAGTTGACTCCTAGTAGGGTGTAGAACAGCTAACGAGTTTGTATTGATTATAAACGGCTAAACTAGGCAACTCGAAAGGATCATTCCCCTCTGCTATTCATTGATCAGATGCTAAAGCGCTTAGGAGGGAGGTTTCACTACTACTCTTTGGATGGCTACACTAGGTATGTTTAGATTCATATAGCACTAGAGGATTAAGAGAAGGCCACTTTCATATGTCCTTTCGACACCTATGCTTATAGGTGGATGCTTTTTGGCATTTGCATTGCTCCAACCACATTTCAGCACTACATGATGAGCATCTTTTCACATTTTAGATTTTCAGATGCATGTTTGGATAGTTTAGCTAGGGTGTTGCATAGATGCATTGAGACTAACCTTGTGCTTAATTATGAGAAATATCATTTCATGGTAGATCAAGGTATAGTTTTAGGTCATTTAGTCTCTAGTATGGACATTGCTATAGATCCTGCTAAGGTAGATGTTATTTCATCTTTGCCTTACCTCGCATGCATGTGGGAGGTTCATTCTTTTCTTAGCCATGTAGGATTTTACAAGAGGTTCATTAAAGATTTCAGTAAGACTGACCTTCCACTGTGCAACTTGCTACAAAAGGATGTGGATTTTGTTTTTGATAAGGTGCTAGGAAGCATTTGACCAGCTGAAGAAAGCATTGGCCATCACCCCTATTATCAAGCCACTAGTGTAATGCCCAAAAAATCTTATGGACCTAGTTGTTCGATTTTTATCGAATAAGTGGGTCTAATTAGAATTCAATTAAACATTTATTTATAGTCAATTACATGTGATTTAGAAGGATTAGGCTTGATGGAATTAGGTTAGGAACATAGGAAACCTCATAGAATTTGTCGAAAAAAAAAAAAGAAACCGGTTTATCGATTTAAGAGAGATCAGTAAGATTTCGGTATTCTAAACTGTCGGAACCGGACCAATAGAAATTATACTGTGAAAACCCTAGGATGGATGGCCAAGATTCAGCCACCACACGCATGTATGTGGCACCACTAATTAGCCCAAAAGTGGGCAGCTCTAGTAAATTGAAGAATGAGAAGGAATCCACCAATCATGTAATAACTTGCTTCAAAAGTCTTAAAATAATTCCTTCCTTCTCCCTTGTGTAATTCAACCAACACAAGGAGCTAAGCTCTCTTCATTTCTCTTCCATTTACACTCCTCTCTACTCCATCTTCAACTTCTCTTCAAATCTCATCAAGAGTAGTTTCCATCTAAGGCACCAAATCAACTAAATTTCAACTAAACAAGGTAGGAATCCTACTTCTCTTCTTACTTTTCTTGGTTTGGGATTGTATGGGGGTCTTGGGTATCTTGTGATACTAATGAGATTTGAAGTGATGATGATGAATTATAGTTGATTATGCATGTATGTTGTGATTAGAATTGGAATTGGTATGAAAGGACTTGAAGAAAAGAGAAAACTCAAGAAGCTGTTAGGGTTTTTCCTCGGCAGTCCGTACGGCAGAGTGTATGGCTCCGCCTATAGCCATTTAAATTACATGAATCTATTTTTATATGAAACTAGACATTCAGGAATTTCCATACACATATAATATAAGGCCATTGGATCAGTGTAGAGGTAGTTATGAATTTTTGAAGTTTGACTTAGAAATCAGGACCTTCATCAGGGTAGTGTGAGTTAAGAAGGGTGTAACTCACCCTACACAATTCCAAATTGAGTGAATCCAATGTTGTTTGAAAGCTAACATATGAGAGAATATCCCATAAAAATTTCAGTATTAGATTCATTGCCAACTATCCCCAATACATTAATGAATTTACCTTAAGTTCAACCCAGGTGGAATAGGATAGTCTAGTAGGGTCAAGTTTTAGGGCTTATATGTTGAATAATACTCACTCAAATGATATGCAACTTATTTCATTTGAAAGCTTGTTTTGTTAGCTTTACATTGATATAAATTTCGCATGACTTCACCCAGATTTCTATTTTTGGTGAATTTTTCTTTATAAGGGTTCAATTCTGGCTAGAAGTAGGGTAGTCTGGGATAAAACCCAAATAACTTGAGTTAATCTCAAAACTTGAAAACTTAGTAGATAGAGAGCTAGATCGGTTATACTTAAGGTTGAACTCGGAAGGGTATACTTGAGGTTGAACTCAGAAAGAACTCGGAAGGGTATACTTAAGGTTGAACTCAGAAGGGTATACTTAAAATTGAACTTGGAAACTTAGTAAACATAGAGCTAGATCGGGTATACTTAAGGTTGAACTCGGAAGGGTATACTTAAGTTTGAACGAGGAAAGAACTCGAAAGGGTATACTTAAGGTTGAACTCAGAAACTTAGTAGACAAAGAGCTAGATCGGTTATACTTAAGGTTAAACTCGGAAGGATATACTTGAGGTTGAACTCGGAAAGAACTCGGAAGGGTATACTTAAGGTTGAACTCAGAAACTTAGTAGACAGAGAGCTAGATAGGATATACTTAATGTTGAACTCGGAACTTAGTGAATAGGAAACTAGATCGGGTATAGTTAATATCAGGAACTTGGAATTTTGGAAACACACTTATAAAAGTCTTAGAAGACCAATGGTGGGATAAGGTTGGAGACCGAACATAACCCCGAAAGTCGGAAATTATATAATCTCGAAATATTGAACATAACCTCGAAGGTCGGAACTTGTATAAGCTCGGAACTCGAACCCCATTTAATCTTGGAAGTCGAACTCGGGAACATCAATAGAAATTAAAAGCTTGCAAGATAGATTAAAACTTAAAGTTTTGAAAACTTGCATCTATTGATATTGTTATGTTCTTGGTATGAATATGATGTTCTGTATTGGATTTGCTGTTTGATTAAGATTTCCTGGTTGTTTGGCGCTATTTATGGGGAAACGGACATGATCCGTTATACTGCTGAAATATTCGATGGAATTGTAAGGAGGTTATGAGTATTTATGTGTTAAGAATAATTTAAGTATGATATGAAGTATAATAATGATATTATGATAGTTTTTATTATGAATATTCATGATATGAACATGAAATTTTATATGCAAGGATATATGAAAGTAAATGATGAAGCATATGTATGAGTGTATGCAATATGTCTATATATGATTATGCATGGGAAAGAAAGGACATGAATATATTAAATGTGGATCCCTTCACCTGGAGGCAGTTATGAGATCCCTCCTTGTGAAGGCAGTTAAAAGACAAAGATGTGAATCCTTTCACTTGGAGGCAGTTGCACATTGGGTCCCTCCCTGTGAAGGTAGCTAAAACTTTTGGGTCCGTCTATATTGGAGGCAGATGGCTAACTAAATCCCTTTGACCTAGAGACATGTGGGTCCCCTTGCGGGTCAGTACTGTGTGACGACGGTCATGAGTTGAACTCACTCCTAGATTAGACTACCCAAGGGTAGTAAAGACTAAAAATTAAACATATGCAAGCATCCTAGGGACAGCGATATGTAACACCTAGGTGTGCTAAGAAAAGAAAGCAAAGAAAGTTAAAGGAAAGCACCAGTGCATTTGCATGAATTCAAATATGAGTATTTGCATAATTATATCCCATGTTTTATTAATGCTGAGACTGTTCTATCTACTTATGCGGTGATTATTGTTCTCATTATGAAATATTGCCAATGTGACTCAAGTGCGTGGAATAAAATGAACTCTGCTTCGGACCATATGTTTCTGAATTATAAAACGGAACAGTTTGTATCATATGTTCACTTTTTATAATAAACCGAAGCAGCTGGAGATAATGACAATGACATGGTATGAAAAATTTCTTAATGAATCCTACTGAGAATTTAAAATTCTTACTCCTACTTCCGTGTTATCTTCAGATAGTTCGAGAAGTTTCAAAGACGACTGAAGTTGTTATTAGATAAGGTCCGCTCAGGTAATAGTAACAACTCTAGAGTGTGGTACTATGACTTAAGCATAGTACTGTACAGAGTAAGACGTTACAACTGGATTGGACACTCCCCTTTAAGCTCATGTGGGATGCCTTAAATTATGCAATGGGAGCTATCCTAGCACAGAAAATGGGCAAGATGTCGTATGTGATATATTATTCTTCAAGGACATTGGATGCTACTCAATCCAATTATACTACCACTGAGAAGGAGCTTTTAGCTGTTATTTTTGTTTTAGATAAATTTTGTTCTTATTTACTCAGTTCTAAGGTAATTGTGTTTATTGACCATGCAGCTTTGAAGTTCCTCTTGAAGAAACCAAAAGCGAAGTTGTGGCTGATTAGGTGGATGCTCTTGCTCCAGGAGTTCGACATAGAAATTAGAGACAAAAGCAAGGTAAAGAACCTTGTGGCTGATCACTTGAGTCGGATTGATAGGCCCTCTTCTAACCATCTCCTTATTGACAATGATTTTCCTAATGAGCATTTATTGCATATTCATAACATTATACCTTGGTTTGTTGAGAGTTTTAATTACTTGGTTACTAGTATCTTACCTGAACATTTTACTAAAGCTCAAATTAGTAAGCTTAAGAGTGAGTCTAAGTATTATGTATGGGATGACCTTTACTTGTGGAGATTCTGTAGTGACCAGGTGATTAGGAGATGTGTGCCTGATAATGAGTTCCATTCCATTCTTAGCTTTTGTCATACACTTGCATATATGGGCATTTTGGGCCTCAATGAGTAGTTAGGAAGGTTATAGACTCTGGATTTTGTTTGCCTACCCTCTTTCGTGATGCGAGTGAGTTTTGTAAGTCTTGTAAGCAATGCCAAAGATCAGGTGGTATATCCTGAAGGAATGAAATGCCCCAGCAACCCATGCTATTTTGTGAGATTTTTGACATTGATTTCATGGGCCTTTTTCCTATTTCTTCTGGTTTTGTTTACATACTACTTAATTTTGATTATGTTTCAAAATGGGTGGAGGCCAAGTCCACTCAAACTAATGATTCCAAAGTTGTTGTAGATTTTGTTAGGTCATATATTTTCTACAAGTTTGGAATCCCAAGGGCATCAGTGATCAAGGTTCACATTTTTGCACCTGCAGCATGGAGGCTTTGCTTCAAAAATATGGAGTTATGCACAAAGTGTCCACACCTTACCATCCCCAGACCAATGGTCAAGCCGAGGTGTCCAAAAGAGAGATTAAGTAGATTGTGGAGAAAATAGTGAAGTAGTAGGAAATATTGGAGTGCTCAGCTTGAGGATGCTCTTTAAGCTTACAATACTGCCTACAAGACACCTATTAGGATAAGCTCTTGTAGGATTGTCTTTGGTAAGGCATGCCATCTTCCAATAGAAATTGGGCATAAGGCTTTTTGGGCGGTAAAATAGTGCAACATGGACCTCACTCAAGTTGGAGCCAAGTGAAAATTGCAGTTACAACTTCGCATGGAGGTCTATGAAAGCTCTCGAATCTACAAGGAAAAGACAAAGGCATTCCATGATCGGATCATTTCTATGAAAGAGTTCTCCTTTAGCCAAAAATTCCTCCTCTATAACTCTCATCTCAAGCTCATTTCTGGTAAGCTCAGTACTAAATGGATAGGTCCTTTTTTTGTGATTAAGGGTTTTCCTTATGTTGCAGTTGAGATTACTAGCCTAGACACCAAATAAAGTCTTCATAGTTAATGTACATTGTCTCAAGCTCTTTCATGAAGAGGTTCTGGATCCTATACTAGAGGAAGTCCACTTGTAAGAGGCCTACTACACATAATAAGGACATTCTCTATCTCCTTTATTTTGCTTGTCCTTGATTTGTTTATTTTTTTTTGTGTTACATTGAGGACAATATAGAATCTAAGTGTAAGGGAAGGATTTCTTTTCTTGTTGCTTTCTTTTTTTTTTTTTTTTTTTGGAGTTAGGAGTCATTTAAAAAAAAAGTGTAATTTTGTCTTATTCATGTTCGGTTGTGGTTTTCCAATGGTGATTTGAGAGTTTATTGAGTTTTAAGCTTGAGACATTCTAGGATAGAGGATCTAACATGATTGCATAATACTTCTCCATCTTCCTACTTTGCATGTTTTCTGATTGATCTTGATTTGCTTGGACTGTGTATGGACATGACCCTTGTGAGCTTTTGAGCCATATTTTGTATGGATACATCACATGCCACTCTTTTCTTTCTTGTGTGTCTTTCTCTCTTAGATTTTGTCACTCTAGAACTTGCCTTGATTATCTTTGAGGCTACCTTTTCATTTGCATACATGAACGCAATAGAGGCATTCATTTCATTTAGCCACTTTAGCTATATAGCCATCTTTGTACATTTTTTTTCCTTGTTTAATCCCTTTGAGCCTTACTGACCATTCTTTGTGTTAGCATTTTACAAGCCTAAAGTGAAAAATCATGATTTTACCTAGCCTTAAGGAATAGGAGGACATTAATTATCATTAGAGGTTGCATTAATGTAAGTGTGGGGGTGCAAGTGTATGTGCAAGTGCATGCTATTGCATGAAAAAAAAGAGAAAAGAATAAGTTTGGGGCAATTTTGAAGTAAAAAATGTGACTCGAGTGCTGAGCTTGGTCAACTTACAATAAAATCGAATTACAAAAATTTTGCAGTAAATGATGCAATCCGAGTCATCTCTCAGTGATGACAATGCTATGTGATTAGGAATTCGGGAAGGGGGTTTGTTTGTTTATAAAATAAAAATGCAACTATTTAAAATGAACGTGAACAGAAATTGAAACATCTAATCCAAGAATCAAAGGAAACAACCACAGACACTCAATCATTGAATTCTAAAAATAACTTAGCAACCAGAATTAGTGATTAACATTGAATCCAAATGAAACCTCAAATCAAACTCAACATTCGCATGAAAACCTTCATGTATTCGATTAACACAGATTCAATTAAAATTCATAAACCTCTATAACCTAATTGAATTATGTTAATTTCAAGTGCCAATGCAGTTAACTGTAGAACTTAAACTTGAAATTTTAATTCGTGCTCCTTCAAAAATATGATTACATACATCAACCGAATAATATGCAACCAATCAAATTTCAATCATCAATTCAAAATGAAGAACTTCAATTCAAAATGAGATTAAAAATAAGAGAAGAAAGAGTAGATGAAACCAATTGTATGGTGAGTCTGATCAAACCAATTCTCAAAAGTGTTGTCATTTCTTTAATCCTTGAATCAGATAGAAGCTTAAGCCTCCATGAATAGAGGAAAATGAATTGTGAAGTTAGGGGGGTGGGGCGTGAGAGAAGAGAAGGAAGAGAGAAAAAATCAAAAAAAAGAAATTCTATTTCCAAATTCTATTCAATTTATTACAAGGTTCTGGCTTCTGTTTAAACTCAGCCATCATAGTATCCTAAATGTCCAAAACAATTAAATATTACTTAATTACGTTAATCCTCTACTTGTTAGCTATGTCTGGACACCTAAATTGCCTAATTCTAAATTCTAGAGAGGAAGTTATGCTTGAAATCACCAATTAATGTCTTGAATCAGTCTATGATATTATTCTATAGTTTTGGCTAAGAAATTGCATCCTTTTGGATTTGTGGTATGTAGATGACTCAAAGCCTTGGATATCAACTTCAAAACTCCACTGAAATGGGCTCATTGGGTTTTCATGGACCGAGTTATGGTCCAAACATTGCATGCTACTTAGGAACTGCGGCTGCAGTCAAGACTCTGCTTCCAGGCCCAAATCCAACTCCAAGACTTCCGAGTTTACCTCTGACCTCTTCATAAAAGTTTTAAGCCTATCTCTCAGCTTTCCTACAAATCAAGAATCATAATAAAATGAGCTCTAAAACTCAAGATATGGCCCAAAAATCAAACAGTGTTAGAATTAGCCTAATGCTAGAAAACTCAGCTCAAGCCCAACTAAAATCCAATTAACACAAAATGGTCCAAATCAATCCAATTAGAGACAAAAGAGAATTAATGAGCTAAGAATGAGGGAAAATAAGTATATAAAAATCCAATTGATCAAATTCCTCTACACTTAGCTCTTGTATGTCCTCATGCAAGACTCAACTAAGGACATAAAAACATGCAACCTAAAAATCATGGAATAACCAAAATGAGCAAGCAAATTCTCCAATGAATCATCAAAAGTGCTAAGCTTAGGGACATAAGAGCGTACAAGGTATCAAGAGTTTCCAACAATCAAATCATTCAACACCCCATCTCTCAAAAATGTACATTAAGCAATATCCTTCAAAATGCAAATAAATCAAGCATGAAAGGGTTATCAAGATGGTGTTTGAATTTCTCAACTCTCAAGTACATGGGCAAAAGTTTTTTATGCAAGTCACCTCAATAAACAATGCATTACCATAAATTTGTTAATCTTCTACTTCTCCATTATTCACAATCATATGCAAATACAAATCAAGAGGACTTTATTCAAGGTTGCAAAAGGGCCAAGGTAAGGGTAGGGAAATATGAAGGATATGACAAGACACAACCTAAGAGAATAGAAATAACATTGGTGATTAGACAAATCAAGCCATAACGCACTTACTCTCTTTGAACCTTCTTTTCCTTTTATCAAAATTTCCTATTTTATTTCCTTTTCTTTTCTTTTTCTTCCTTTTTTTTTCACTTTCATTTTTTTTCCTTGCATTGCACACCCCCACACTTTATCCAAAGCACAACACTCATGATGAAACCAATGCATTCCCTATTCCTTAAGGTCAAGTATAACATGGTTTTTCACTTTTAGGCTTGCAATATGCTAGAAATTAAAGAATGGTTAATAAGGCTCAAAGGGGCTAAACAAGGGAGAATGCAAGGTAGGCTATATGGCCAAGTGGCTAAAATAAAAGAAATGCCTCTATCATGTTCATGAATGCATATGAAAAATGTAGCCTTAAAGAAGAATCAAAGCAAGTTCTAGAATAACAAAATCTATGAGGGAAAATACACCAGAAGGAAGAGAATGGCATGAAATGCAACCATTCAAAACAAGGCTCAAAAGCTCACAAAGACAAAATCCAACATACTCAATCATGGCAAATCAAGATCAATCACCCAACTCACACACAATAAGAGGGAAAAGAAAAATGAAATCATGTTGCTATCCTCCCTAAAGCCTTAACAACTTTCAATTCAATAGTGGAATTCAACAGTGGAGAATAAAAGCAAAAACAAAGCTAATTAATTTTTTTTTTCAAACAAATGAAACAGACCAAGGAAAACAAATCTATAATGCAAGAACCTATGACTAAACCACCCCCCACACTTAAACTTTACATTGCCCTCAATGTAATAAAACAATGGAAATGCAAGTAAAATGAAGTAAGGAAAGGTGAAAAGGTAGTGAAAACTCCCTCATGGTAGCTTATGCTTGAACTGGTCTAGGAATCTCCACCATAATGCGCAACAATGAAAAGGTAGTGAATTTCTCTTGTTTCCATCGGGATCCCACAACATGTAAATCATATCTTGTGCTTTAAAATTATTCTTTTCTTTGGATCCTATTATTGATGGTTGTAGCAAAAAATTTTGCATGAACACAATCCATGGAAGCTTCCATACAATAACATGATCATATGCCAAGGAATCCAAAAAATCAACAAAATTCACATGGACTGTGTCAATTGCATAAAAAAATGTAGAATTTAGGAATACAGAATTCAAAAATGTCGAATCTAAATATGCAGGATCTATGACTAATGAATGTAAAAAATTTGGGAATGCAGAATTTGAACATGCAAAATTAACAAATTCAGAATCTACAAGTGCAGAATGTAAAAGTTCCAAATCTAAAAGTACAAAAACAAAGCAAAAAGAATCAAAACCTACAAAATCTAAACATGCAAAAATTAAACTTGCAAAATTCGAAGTTGCATAAATAGAATCAGAAATTGTAGAAACTAAACCAGTAGAATTAAATCCCGAAAAGTACAAATCAGCAAAACCAAAATTTACTAAAATTGAATTAGCATATGCAAAAACAAGATATGTAGAATTTGTACTAATAGAATTAGAAAATGCATAGTCAGAATCAGAAATTGCAATGTAAAAAATTATAAGCTTTCCTGCAGAATCAAAGCTTGCACAAACAGCATCTAAAAACTGCTATAACTGAATTAGAAACTGCATAAACGGAATTTGCAAAGTTAGCACCACTAGAATTTCTAGAATCTAATTATGTAGAATTAGAACTATGTAAGCCTGCATCAATTTCAGCACAAACAGCACATAAATTAATGCCATCACAATCAAAATAATTGAATTCATCTGTAATGCCTACAAGTTCAGGAAATTCAGCCACTAAATTAGCATGCACATCATCAACTAAGGTGTCTAAATAGAAAATAGAATGCTCCTCAACTGGGTATCTCATGGCATCACACAATTTAAAATTAACTTTGTTATCTCCAAATTCCATGGATAAAGTCCTAACATATACATCAATCTTAATTTTAGCAATTTTTAAAAATGGCCTACCTAAGATCAATGTTGGTTGATTAGCATGCATATCATCCTCCATGTTTAAGACATAAAAATTCACAGGGAATATTAAATTATTTACCCTTACCAACACATCTTCTAATACTCCCTCAGGATGAGTTGTGCTTCGATTGGCAAGTTGAATCACCACTCCCGTTGGTTTGAGCTTTCCAATGTGCAATGACTGGTATACTGATTTTGGCATCACATTGATTGAAGCTCCAAGGTCTAGCATGGCTTGGCTAAATTAATTGCTGCCTATTATGCATGGAATGATGAAAGTGATAGGATATTTGCACTTTGGAGGAATGGTTGGCTGAATAATGGCGGACACATTTTTGCCCATGCTCACCTTCTTATTTCCTTTCAGCCTCCTTTTATGAGTGCACAAGTCTTTGAGGAACTTGGCATACTTAGGAATCTACTTGATTGCTTCTAGGAGTGGAATATTGACTTCCACTTTGCTAAAAGTCTCCATGATCTCTTTGTCCAATTCTGCCTCTGCTATCTTCTTGTTTTGTGTCATTCTGTTAGGAAAGGGTAGTGGAACACTTAGTTCAGATTGCTTGCTGCTGTTGATAGTGTGGTTTACTTTAATTCTGACAGGTTCTGTATTATCTAATTTTTCTACAGAATCTGTTTTTGCTTTAGAACCTAATTTCCTGGCAAAATTTGATTTCTCTGCCTAGTTTGGCACTTGCAACTCCTTGCCACTTCTCAAGATGATGGCACTCACATTCTTTGGGTTGCTCACGATTTGGGAGGGAAGGTTGCTAGAACCTTGAGATTTCAGCTCATTTACTATTGAAGCTAGTTGACCAATCTGTGTTTGCAGGTTCTATATACTAGCTTTTGTTCTCTATTAGAACTGAATATTGCTAGTTGCCATTTGCTTCACCAATTCTGCTAGGCTTGGTTCTGCATTGCTGCTTTGCCCTGTTGCACTATGCCTAAACTATTGCTATGGAAACCGGTTAGAATTGTTACCATACCTCAGGTTTGGGTTATCTTTCCAGCCAGGATTGTATGTATTGGAAAATGGATCATAATTTCCCTGCTATTGCTGGTGTGGTCTTCCAGGAAAAATTCCCGCAACAATCTCATTATTTTCTTGTAGTTGTGGACATTAATCTGTTGGATGACCTAGTATATAGCAAATTCCACAAATGCTTGCTGGTAGTACTATGGTTTGAGGAGGCTACTATGTCTATCCAAGTGCTAATTGCTTGACCAAGGATGTCAACTCTTTAATTCTATTCTCCATTCTCTGCTGGTTGGCATTGGAGGTCTGCACTTCATTTACTCCTCAGGTTGGCACTATGGCTCTTATACCAAATTGTTGTGCATTAGAAATTATATTTGCAATCAAATCACGAGCTACAGTTGGAGTCTTGTCTACTAAAGCTCCTCCTGAGGCAGCATCTACCATGCTTCTATCCATTGGCAAGAAGCCTTCACAGAAGTATTGGATTAGAAGCTGGTCACTTATCTGATGGTGTGGGTAGCTTGCACATAACTTCTTAAATCTCTCCCAATATTCATGCAAAGTCTCACCAGTAATCTGCCTTATGCCGCAAATTTCTTTCTTGATGGAAGCAGCTCTTGAGGCAAGAAAGAGTTTCTCCAAGAACATCCTCTTCATGTCTTGCCACCATGTGATTGAACTAGGATGTAGGTAATATAACCAATCCTTGGTAGATCCATCCAATGAAAAAGGAAATGCCCTCAGCTTGATATGGTCTTCATCTACTCCATGTGGCTTCATGGTTGAGCACACCACATGGAATTCCTTCAAGTGTTTGTGAGGATCCTCTCCAGCTAGGCCATGGAACTTGGGCAGCAAGTGTATTAATCCAGACTTTAGCTCAAAGTCTGCATCCAAGTCAAGATATTGGATGGCTAATGGTTGGTAATTGACATTAGGCCCTGTAAGCTCCTTCAAAGTCTTGTTAGCCATGTTTTCTGCAAAAACAGAATTATTAGCAATAAACTTAGAATTATGAACGAAATTATCCTCTACACAACCAGTATCAAATAGCCTTATCCTCCTAGATGTTCTAATCAATCTAAGAGTCCTTTCTAATTCAGGATCAAATGCAACTAATTCAACATTCAAATTTGAGCTGGTCAGGCACTAAAAAGACAGCAAATCGAACCATATCACCTATCATTCGTATCACTACCTAACACAAAACGCTAGAAAATGCAAACAAACACTCAAAATTAATCAATGAAAAATTAAAAATACTACCAAATGATTTTTAAAAATTATGGAACCACTACAGCTCAATTATTTGACCCTCAAGGAGTCCAAAACTGCAAAGAAAAATCTTTAAAAAATTAAAAAAGTGGTCTAAACGAAGGAATTTGGCCAAAAAGTAGCATGCATCACTACTTAGCTGTGACTTGAACTTAGAAGACCCTCTTCCTTTAGCCTACCGAAAATCAGCTCAATCAGACAACAAAAATCTTTAGCAAAAATACCCTATATATCCCGAAATGATTGAAAAACAACAAAAAATAGCAAAACCTCTATCTAAATGGCTGAATTTGGCAAAAACAGGGGTGAAATCAATCCTTAAAGGGATTGAGTTTTTCTCAGAAGGTTGTTTCCCTATAGAATCAAGTCCCGTGATATCAAACTGAAAGGAGTTAGTGGTTAAAAACCATAAAACCGAACTACTAATGCTTTAACTATCAACTAAACCTAACAACTTAAGCAAAGACACACCAAAACAAAATTAGCAATGATATTCGCACATATTTGCATGACCAAATAATATCAATGGTCCCTAGTAACGGCGCCAAAATTTAACTCGAGTGCCGAGCTCGGTTAAATTACAATAAAACTGAATTACAAAAATTTTGCAATAAATGATGCAATCCAAGTCGTCTTTCAGTGATGACAATATTATGTGATTAGGAATTCAGGGGGGTTTTTGTTTGTTTATAGAATAAAAATGCAACTATTTAAAATGAAAGTGAATAGAAATTGAAACATCTAATCCAAGAATCAAAGGAAACAACCACATACACTCAATCATCAAATTTTAAAATAACTCAGCAACCAAAATAAGTGATTAACATTGAATCCGAATGAAACCTGAAATCAAACTCAGCATTAACATGAAAACCTTCATGTATTCGATTAACACAGATTCAATTAAAATTCAGAAACCTCTAAAACCTAATTGAATTATGTTAATTTCGAGTGCCAATGCAGTTAACCATAGAACTTAAACTTGAAATTCTAATTCATACTCCTTCAAAAATCTGATTACATACATCAACCGAATAATATGCAACCAATCAAATTTCAATCATTAATTCAGAATGAAGAATTTCAATTCAAAACGAGATTAAAAATAAGAGAAGAAGGGGTAGATGAAACTGATTATATACTGAGTCTGATCAAACCAATTCTCAAAAGTGTCATTGTTTCTTTAATCCTTGAATCAGATAGAAGCTTAAGCCTCCATGAATGGAGTAAAACAAATTGTGAAGGTAGAGGGTGTGAGAGAAGAGAAGGAAGAGAGAAAAAATCGAAAAAAAGAAATTCTATTCCCAAATTCTATTCAATTCGTTACAAGGTTCTAGCTTCCATTTAAACTCAACCATCATATCATCCAAAATGTCCAAAACAATTCAATATTACTTAATTACATTAATCCTGTATCTATTAGCTATATCTGGACACCTAAATTGCCTAATTTTAAATTCTAGAGAGGAAGTTATGCTTGAAACCGCCAATTAATGTCTTGAATCAGTTTGTGATATTATTCTGTGATTTTGGCTAAGAAAATGCATCCTTTTGGATTTATGGTCTTAAGATGACCCAAATCCTTGGATATCCGCTTCAAAATGCCATTGGAATGGGCTCAATTGGGCTTTTGTGGACCAAGTTATGGTCCAAACATTGCATGCTACTCAGGAACCGTGGCTACAGTCAAGACTTTGTTTCTAGGCCCAAATTCAGATCCAAGACTTCTGAGTTTGCCTCTGACCTCTTCATAAAAGTTGTAGGCCTATCTCTCAGCTTTCCTATAATTCAAGAATCATAATAAAATGAGCTCTACAACTCAAGATATGGCTCAAAAACCAAAATGGTTTCACAATTACCCTAATGTTGGAAAATTCAGCTCAAGCCCAACTAAAATCCAATTAACACAAAACAGTCTAAATCAATCCAATTAGACACAAAAGAGGATTAATGAGCTAAGAATGAAGGAAAATAAGTATCTAAAAATCTAATTGATCAAAAAGATGGAATAAAGAGAGTTGTTTGTGCATTGTTTGGATCTGGGGAGAGCTTTTACACATGTGACCTTATATCTTTGCTAATGTTCTACTGTTCTCTTTGGTTTTTACCTTGTAATATCCTCATTATTTCCCATTTTTTACCTTAGCCCCATTACAATCTTAAATAAAGTCCTCTTGATTTGTGTGTGCATATGTTGTGGAGTAATGGAGAAGTAGAAGATAAGCAAGTCTATGATAGTGCATTTTCTAATAACGTGATTTGAGTGATATAGTTGAACCTATACACTTGAAAGTTGAGAGTGCTTGGTACACTACCTTGTGAGGTCCTTCATGCTTGATCTATGCATTTTGAGTGATTTTGCCTTGCTTGTGCTTAGGAGAGGTAAGTAGATGTGTTTTGATTGTTGAGAATTCTTGATGCCTTGTACGTTTTGCTTGCTTCTAAACTTGGCATTCTTTAAGATCCATTGGAAAGTAGGTTTATTTTGGTGATTGTTATTATTTTATTTTTAGAGTTTGTGTGTTTTGGTCTTAGATTAGTTATTTAGTTAGTGTTTCTTTTCACCATTAGAGCCTGTCTTAGATTTTGCATGAGGACATGCAAAAAGTTAAGTGTGGGGGAATTTAAATATCTTGATATACTTATTAACCCTCATATTTAGTCTTAGACCTTTTTTGTGCTTAATTGATTAATATTGGATATATTTTAAGATTTTGGGTTTTAATTGGGCTTATGTTCAGCATTATTGGGATTTTGTAGTAGTTCTATATTTTGGGCATATCTTGAGTTATAAATATCTAAAAATTTTATCTTTTAGTAGGAAAGCTAAGAGAAAGCTCTACAACTTTGATGAAGAAGTTGAAAGCCAATTCAGATGTCTAGTAGGTTGAATTGGGCCATGAAATCAGAATAGAGCTATTGTAGCTAGAACTTGAGTAGTATGCAGTAATTGGGTCATAACTCGACCTACAAGAGTCCAATTGTGATCAAACTGGTGCCAAATGAAAGCTATGACATAGGACTACAAATTTTCTTTAGGTCATTAAGCTAAAAGGCCACATTGAATTACTTGAAAATCATAGTTGTTGCAAGAGATATTAGTGGAGTATTTTTTGCATAAATCTCTTATCAAATCTTCGATTAATGCAAATCATATCTCCAATTAAAGCTAAGAGGCAGAGGATCATGTGGAGTCTAAAGGCATAATTAGTTTTATTGTTTTTAGGGTTTTATTTTTAAGGGAAGATAGAAAAATGAGAATAGAGGAGACATACACAATTTTTCTTTCTCAAGTTTAGGAATCCTTGTTTTTCTTCTCTTTCTCTCTTTCTTTCTTCTACTCTCAAGACTTTATTTTGGTGTATTCCATGGCTATGGAGGGCTAAGAACTTGAAGGCTATATGAACTTTGAAGGATATTTGGTTTGGTCTTGAGATCTTTATTCTTTAATGCATTTGTTATTTCAGTTTCATCTCTCTTTTACTTCTTTTTCTTCCTCTCAATTTTGATTTTCATGAATAAGGCTTCTCCTTATGTTGATTTAAATTAAGTTTTGTGAAAAAATTTGGGTTGCTTAATATTGATTTTATTGTTTGAAAATAGAGACTTAGGTTACAACTTTGTGCTCTTGAGTTTTTCATATTCTGGTTTTTAAACTAGTTTTGATTCTTATGAATTTTATGATTTCGTGAATTTATGTATCTTTGATTAGTTGAATTCTAGGAACTTTCTTAGTTGAGAATACCAAGTTGACTTCAAGCTTTCGGTTCAACTTGGGAAAACCATGAAACTGGGATACAAATATCTTTTTGATCTATGACAGACCATAACTAAATATTCCAAATAGTTCCTGGGTTTGTTGTTTTGATTTATTGATTTTTTTCATAATTTTTTCATATTATTTTAATATTTTTTTCAAGCAAAGAAAACCACCATCTTTCTTAACTGTCAACAGGTTAATAATAGCATTCAAGGTCCTTTGAGAGATAATATGGATTGCACCTGTTCTACAAGTGTAATTTTAGTAATTTAATTTGGTCGAGCTTGGCACTCGCTCCCACCTTTATGATCTAACCACCAAAGAACACCAAGATTGCTGTGGCCAATGCTTTGCTCCCCAGCACTATTGCTAGCTGTTGCTTACACTCAGCTGCCACCACATCGCCTAGGAACGCCTCCAACCATTGTGTCATGCGATTTCTGGCCCAACTACCATCGGGTTGCATGATTTTCGACCTAGTAGCATTACACAATTTCTAGCCCAACTGTCACCACAAGCACCCAGCTCCACCCAAAATTTACTCCCTTTCTCTTGGTGTGATTTTCTTTCCTTTTTCTGTGTGTTGTGCTATTGATGTTGTTGTTCTTAGTTTAATTTTCTTTTTTGTTATGTTTTTATGTTATTGTTGAGAGAGGTTCTTGTGAGTTAGAGAATGGTTATGAAGAATTATATTATTTGTAATTTGTAGGACTATTTTTGGGGTCATGAGGTGTGCTTGTAGGACTCATCTTTACAACATTTTTGTATTTGTTGAAGAGATTGAGCTAAGTGTCTCTTGTTGTGTTTTGTGCAGCAACAGGGTAAGGGAATTTCTAGTAAGGGAGTTTCAAGCCTTGACTCATCAACCATAGTGAAGAGTTTTATATTTGATTAAGAAAAGCATTGCTCTTTTTATATAAAAATTGTTTAGTAACATGTACAAAGAAGATTAGTTGTGAAGAGGTTTTTATTGTAGCTTTTTTCATACCTTTTATCGATTATGATTTTTGCCCATTTTTTTTTTTGTTCTTACAAATGACAATCATAATTGTACTCAAACCATATTACATAAATTTTGTACTAAATAACACAATAATTTTATTAATTTATTATACAAAAATTATTATGAGTCAAATCTTTTGCTTACTTGGGAGATGATGGAGTAAAAACATTGGCTATGTTTGATTTTCTTTTTCATATGGATCAAGTTGTGCTCCTTGGAATAGCATATACAAAGAAAGGTATAACTTTTTTTTTTAATATATCATATTCAAATTAGTCCTTATTGTTACTATTATTTTCAATTAGAATCGGAGTTGACTTTTAATTATTAGCATATTGAGTTTTGGTTTACCTTATAACATATTGTTATGTGATTCTAGTTTAAGATATTGCTATTAGTATATTGCGCTTTATTGCTAAAGATCTCTATAGTTAATTCTTGTAGACAAAAGCCTTATTCTTTAGCTAGCCAAGATTGAATTCCAAAAATGAAATTTTTGAATAAAAAGAGCCGCATAGATTATAAGTCACATGGAATTATATAGACGTATTAAATTGTTGTATATTTTACATTTTGTATTTTGCTTTCTTGATGTAGATTCACATTTGAAATTACTTATAAAGTTCATGGCGGCCCCTCTTTGGATTTTGCCCATTTATCTTCATCTTGTTGTACCTCACAAAGGTATCTTGTTCCATTGACCATATATTCTCACTAAGGCTATGACTGCTAATTGTTTGTCAATTGTTGTGCTTTGATTCTCGGCTTTTGTGTTATTGTATATTGATTTGAACAAAATCTTAGATTCTCATTTGAGATTCAATATTGTGAGAGTGTATACATCTTTGCATCATTCATTGTATTGAATATTAAATTGTCCAATTCGGACAATTTATTCAACTACTTCTTCATTTGGCAAATATTTGTTACTCAAATCTCAAAGTTTATATTTGTCAAAATTTCAATTACTTTACTTCCTTTTTCCCTCTAAGTGCATACTTAGTTGTGGTAAATGTTACTGCACTCAAGTCATGCACTTGGAAACCAATGGGAAGTGCTATCGAAATTTTGTCAGATATAAGATTTGAGATTTAAATAACAAAAATAATTAGATGAAGGAATAGATTCTTCTTAAATAGGATAAGACTACACCATGAAGGAATAGTTTCTTATTGAACAAGGTTGTGTTGTAATTATTTGTCCTCCAAAATTTATTTTTTAAACTTCTATGATTGATTATAATGTGTTGTTTAATAATGGTACAGAGTATGAATATACATCAGTGTTGTAGTTGGGTGTATAATAAACTTATGTCGAGTCAAAGGGGGTTATACTAATGAATTTTTAGATGGGTTTAAAAGAGTTTATTTCTTTTGCATGACAACAAACACATTTAGCAAATAGGAAAATTAAATATCCTTGGTCTAAGTGTAGAAATAAGAACTACATTCTTCTTGAAGAAGTTAAAATTCATCTTTATATGTGTTACTTGTATGATGTTTATTACTTGTTAAGTACTTTGACTATTTCAAGTTTATTTAGTAAGATTGATATATAAATTTCATACTTCATTGGTGATGAAATTGTTTGAATAGTGAGTGCTTACAAGTGGCATTTCAAAAATTTAGATTTATTTATTTTTTTACATGATCAAACTTTAGCGACCGATTTAATGATTGATTTAGAAGTTAGTGATTGAATCTGAGACCAATTTGGCAACTGACAATGTAGCCACAACATTAGTGACTAGTTTGGAGGCTTATTTTTGCAGTTGAAATATTAGTCAACTGAATTTGTGATTGACTTAATGTTAATGCCAAATTAGAAACTAATTTAACGACCGATTTAGTGACCAAATTAGTGACCGCAATGTTAGTTGCAAAATTAGTGACTGAATTTGTGACTGACTTGATTCAATGACAAATTAGTGACCAAAGGTATACATACATATGTGTATATGTTGGGAGCAGGATCTTCTCCACTATCTCAGAATTTGATGGGGTAATATGAGGAAATAGTCACTCCAAAATGTCTAAAAAAAGTGTTTAGTCTTATTAAGAGGCGCGCACACACACACACACACGCATATATATACACCAAGTAGACTAACATATTTGAGTCCAATGCCGAACACGTGATTTCCAACGATCCATTTGATCACAAATAATAATTATATAATAATGGATCACAAGAACCATCAAGTTACCATTCAACCAATTTTATAAATAAATCAATAGAAGTTTAAAAAATTCTAGCATGTGCAATAAGTACGAAAGAGATAATATATATGAAGAAAGATTATAAAAGATGACTGAATAGTTGTCAACAATTTTATTATCTTATGCTTGCACTTTTTTTTCAATATTTATTAAAAAGGCTCAAAACTCTCCACTTAGAGAGGAGTAGCAAAACCTTTACATCAAACCTAGATAAACAAGGATAACAAAAAGTTTCATCTAAAGACTCAAAACAACATACACCAATTATAACATATCAAAGGCCTACATAATTATAACAATATTAGCCACACTATCTTCCATGTTTCACACCCATTTGTTACTCCTCAGAAAAAGCATTGTAGCAATTTTAGTGCTCGTTCCAAATCACTTGAAGCACTTGACATCTTGTAAAGCTTCACTTTCTAAATGCTCCTAGTCTTCAATACTATGATTAACACACTTATACTTACAATTTATTATCTAATCTAATATTGACAATATATACATACATACATATACATATTGGTGGGGATAAGGTCTAGTAGAAAGCACTACTCCTCCATTTGTGCGAAATCACGATTTGAATTCCAATTACGAAAGGTTTCCGCATTTAGTGTCCGAACATGCACTTTAGTAGGATTGTCTCTATAACACCTTCCTAAGCACAGTATCATGCTTAAGTCATAATACCATAGTCAGGAGTTGTTACTGTTACTTGAACGGACCTTGTCTAACAGCAACCTCTAGCCGTCTTCAATATTTTTTGAACTATCTAAAGATAATACGGAAATAGATATAGGAGTGAGAATTTAAAATTTTCAGTAGGATTCAGAAAGAAATTTCATACCGTGTCATTGTTATCTCCAGTTGCTTCAGTTTATTATAAAAAGGTGAGCATGTTATATAAATATTTTCAATTTTATAGTTTGAAACCATATTGTCTGAAGCTGAGCTCATTTTAGTCATACACTTGATAAGCAGAGTAAGAATTAGAGCATAACATAGCAAATTGTGAGTGATTTCATAATAATAACAATAGCAGATTGTACATGTGCAATGACTTGTCATGAATTCATGCGAATGCACTTATACTTTATTTTCTTCCTTTACTTGACACGCCTAGGCATTACGTATTGCCATCCCTAGGGTATTTGCATGCATGTGTCTTTGTCTTTAATCTTTGCTGCCTTTGGGTAGTCTGGTCTAGGAGTGAGCTCACCTGTGATCTTCGTCACATGGTACTAATCTACAAGGGGACCCACGTGCCTCTAGTTTTGGTGGGATCTCATTTTGACCACGTGCCTCTAAATTGAAGGGATCTCTTCTGGTCACGTGTCTAAAAAATAGAGGGATATCAGCTGACCATGTGCCTTCAATGTAGAGGGATCTCATCTGATCACGTGCCTCCAAAGTATAGGGATCTTATAGTTTTGACTACCTTCACAAGGAGGGACCCAAATAACTACCTCCAGGTGAAGGGATCCACATCTTATCTTTTAACTGCCTTCACTACGAAGGATCCAAATAACTATCTCCAAGTGAAGGGATGTCATATATTCTTCTTTCATTCATATGCAATTATGCATTCTCTCATAAGAATAATCATGATCATATCACCATAACATGTTCATATGCATTCTTGTACATTTACTATTAAATATTCTTGCATGCTAAATATTCATAATTGTATAACTGATCATATCATAAATTTCTCATAACTTAAGCACTCATAATTTCATAAACTTCTGCCGAAAATTTGACAGCATAACGGATCCAGTCTACTTCCTCGTGAATAGTACCAGCCAACTAGACAATCATTTATACAGAAAATCAATATAATGTATCAACCATTTTCAATAGTTATACAAAACTTGCAACTTTTTCACTTAAAATGGATTTCTGCCAATTTCTTCAATTCTGCCTGTTTTTAGAATTAAGCCATAATTTCTATATAACTCATTTAGACCTAAATTTTGGATATATTGAAGTGCTATGTGTCTAGGTTTTAACCTTTTTGGTGGCATTATATTTTGATAAGTATAACTCATGTTATGAACTTTTTATCTAGGTCTGTCCTATTACTAGGCAGATTTGCACACCAAAAAGTACAAACTCACTAAAAATAGAAAAATGGTTGGAATTATATGCTATATCATTTTAAAGCTAACTGATCTAACTTTCATTTCCAACAATTTTCATTCCATTTGAGTAAGTAGAACTCAAGTTATGAGCTTATGAAGTTGGTTAACTCTAGCTAAAATATTCCAGCCCAGTTAGGACTTAAGGCAACTTCAAGGAATTACTGGGAATAAAAAGTATTGGATTTGATTCTGAAATTTTTATGACATGTTACCCTTTGTCTCAATTTCTAAAAAAATTTGTTTCACTCAATTTGAAGATGTGGAGGGTGAGTTATGTCCCTCGAATTCCAGTTTGCTCGGAATCAAGGGCAGAATTCTAGGGTTAACTTCAAAAAATCATATCTCACTCAATACTAATCCAATGACCTTATAATTTATATGGTTGGAAAGCTATAAATCTTTAGTTTCATTTAAAATTAGTTTCATTAAATTTTGATTACTGGTTGAGAGTTCGTACACTTCAAAAGTATGGACATTGTGGGGTTTTCAACTTAAATGGATTTTGTTTTCCACACTTTCTAGTTTTTCATTCTAATTTCAATCCTAACCCAACAATTTTGTGTTAATCCAACCATAAGCCACCACATACATGCAATATATCATCAAACAAATGAAGAGAGAAGAATTTCCAATAGCCACCAGTTCATGAAAAATTCAAGTAGAGAGGTTGAATCCTACCTCTAGATGGGTGTAGATGTTGGCTAGATGCAAGTTCTTGATGTGGAAGATGAGTGGAGCTTGAAAATGGAAGGAGAATGAAATGAAGGAGAAGAATAAGGAGAGGCTCAGTTTCTAAATGAAGAACCAAATGAGGGAAAGAAGAGAAATAATGAAGTTTTATAGAGCTAGGTAGCTAAGTTTCTTCATTCTTTTGGGGCTAAGTGGCGCCACTTTTGAGGTGTTAAGTGGCTGAATTATTAGCTATTAGGTTTAGGGTTTTATAGGGTTAAATTCAGTTAATTTGGTTTTGGCAATTTAAAATACTGAATCTTTGCTGAGTTCCTCCAAATCAGCAAACGATTTTGAAGAATTTTGTGAGGTTTTCTATATTTCTATTCTAATTGATTCTAATCCTAATCTCTCTAATTAACACTTAATTAACTCCTAATTAACTTCTAATAAATTTCTAATTGCCGTTACATAACTATTAAAACCAAATAGATCGATTAACAACGTAAATTAATTATTTTGCAAATTTAGAACCTTCTGTTTTCTATTTTTTGTAGCTAATGACATTTCTGTAATTTTGTACAAGTCTAGGGGCATCCCACATCATTTCACATGTGGACACCTCCATGACCAATTGGCCAAGAATTGAGTTTCTACGTTTTTGCTACGTGTTCTGTTTCATTTAAAATTTTATTCTACTAGTTCTATTAATATAGGGACCTAAATATCATTTTCTAAAATGTTCAGAGGTAATTATGGAAAAGATCCTTAGGGGTAACTATGTAATTACTAAAAATTTTGGGCAAAGCCGCAAATAATCAAAATTTGCCCAAGGACATTTTCATCATTTTCTATTACGTTATATGGGGATGTTGCAGTGTCTAGCGGAGGTACCTATAAGAATGGGTGTGTGCGCGCATGCTTATGGTGAACAACGATTTGAATCCCAATTGGAAGAGGTATCCACATTTAGTACCCAGTCGTTACTAGAGGACACCTATGAAAAAGGGTGTGTGTATGTGTGTGTGAGGGGGTGTGAGATAAAAATTAAGAGAAAATTTTTTGAAGACTAAAATATTAGAGAAAAATTCTAGACAAAAAAATTTTAGAGAGAGAAAATATACTTGTGAATGAACTTTTTTTGTATTTGGTTGACACTAACATTCATGGAAATGTTGTATATTTTTTCAAAAATGCCCCGGTAATTTCAACTCAAAAATTAACCATCAAAGACTTTGGACTCATATTTAGACATGAATTATATATAATAATGATGGTGGTGGTTGTGGGCAATATATTTGGTATTTTTTTTTTTTAAAACCTTCTCTTGCCATGGGAATCTAGGGCTTGGAAATAAATAGATCCCTATTTTTTATTCATGGAAATGCAACTTACTTGAATTTTTTTTTTTTTCTGAATGTGTATCAAATACGGGAACCTTACACTTTCATGGCCAAATTCTCGGAAATGTAAAAACATTTTGGCCACCAAACACACTCGGTATGCCCTTCATCATTTTCTTCCATTTATCTATTTTACACTCCCAAATGAGAGTAAGATTACCCTTTCACTAATAACTTGCAAACACACTCTTATAATATATATATATATATAGAGAGAGAGAGAGAGAGAGAGAGAGAGAGAGAGAGAGAGAGAGAGAAAGAGAAATAAATGAGATATTTCCCGTCAATTATCATGGAAGATGTTCTTTTCTACTCGTCATGATAACTCATGACGATGTAGTGCTTTAATCAAATGTAGATGAAGCTTGACTTCTGACCAGCGATTGTGAGCTTGTCATGAAAATTTGTACCGCAAGCATATGAATAGATAGTTTATACAGTGAAAAGCGGTAATGCCTAATATTGCTTGAATTTGAAGCTATGTGCGTTTTTTCCACTCTTGTCGTGTTAGTCCATGACAAGGAGCCTTTGCTTGGTTGGTAGTTACCCTGTCATGCTAAAGAGAAAAGGAACCCCGAAGCTATTTAATCTTAATTATTATTTACCATGTTCATAGCATCTGCAAGCAAAAAAAAAAAAAAGATATTTCAAGCGAATGTAACAATTATATATAAGGTTGTTTTCATGAATCATTAAACAAAATTATTCCTTTTGTTCAACATTTCACAATAGACCAAATGTATAATTGAAATAGTCATCACCTACATAAATCGAGATGCACTTCAATTTGGACTGAATGACACCAAACAATAGGAGAATCCTACGTTGAAAACTTGACATTTCAAATTTTCATATGTTTAAATATGTTTAAACATAACCTTATGACCTTGTAGCTCAATTGAAATCGGTCCAAATTTCATAAACATTTGCGTTTTTATTATATTAAAAGGAAGTAGGTGCCAATAAATATTGTAGCTCAAATGGTACCTCTTTTGATTTCTGTGACAAGAGAGTTCTTGATTTTGGGTCAGAGGTTCGGTCTCTATTTAACCATCCCCTTTCCTATTTCTCCTAGTTGTTTCTCTAGAAACTCCCTAATTAAAAAAGAAAAAAAGAAGTAGGGTAAAATTATGTATTAAAATGATGTATAAATATCATTAATATTAAAATATTGGCTTAGCAAAATTGAACGTTGCATGCTCATTTCCTACCGACAGAGGGTTGTGATGAAAACATACAAATCTTATCAAATTTGGACCAACTTCCACTATTTATTCAGGATTTTGATAACATTTCCAATAGTAGATTGATTTTAGAGGGTCCGTATTGCATTGCGCAGATGTAATATCGAAATTCCACCACATTTCTTTCTCCAGAAGAAGCAAAAGGAAGATGCAGATTGACTCTCTTCCTTATCTCTCTTTTTCTTGCCTTTCGAGCTATGCTAAGCAAATAGAGACTTTTGATGGCATGCAATAGTCTCTTTAAGGCCTATCCCCTGACGAATAATGATATTTACTTATTTAGTTAATGGAGAATATCTATGCGCATTTTTTATATTCCAAGATGCTATATAACTAGAGAAGAAATGCTTTTGATTTGTTAACCCATTTCCTGTACTTGGTGCTTTGTCCTCCTTCATTTTAATGAATGATGGTCTATCTTTCTTCATATTTTTATGTAAATACTCAAGTTAATCTTCCAAAGATTTTAGATATATATTAATTTGATCTTCCAATGTTAAAAATGGATATCAATTTAGTTCTTTTATTAAACAGTTAGATATCAACTTAATTTACAAAATTAATGGTTATTTTATATTATTAAAAACCAAATTGATGTCAATGAATCACTAGGACTAATATATCTGTCCTATATATCTTTTAAGGACTGATTTAAGTATTCACTTTTTTTTTTTCAACTGCTTTATGAGAAATTAGCCATTGCCTTTTTCTTTTGAAAAAAAAAATGTTATTTGAGCATTTCATTTGACCAATAGAAAACCGTAGAAAGAGAGTATACAACACAAAAAAGGGTGGACTACGGACATTCTCTTTTATTCATTTATACTCCCTTATAATTGCTTTAAATATTTACATATTTTCTTAATTACCCTTAAGTGTTTTTAAAGTTAAATATATTTTTATTTATGTTTTCTAATTACTATATATTCAATTTTATATTAATTACAATTAAGGATCTACTTATTTGAGCTTTTTAAGAAAAATATTTTTTCAATTAAATATATGAATAAAAAATTTAAAATAATTATATAAATTCTTAAAAATTAAAGCCAAATTCTAAAAAATATTTTAATATATCTCGTAAACTAAAAATACTAGGCTTAAAAAAATATCTCAAAAAAGTCATAACATAAAAGAATTATACTTTTAAACTTAAACAAATACGTTCTTTAAAATAAAATTTTTCTTTGTGATAAGGAAGAAAATTTACAACTTTTCAAAGTCTTAAATCTCTTAAGTTATTAAATTCATATATATATATATATATATGAATTTTGACATAATATAAATCTAAAAAATTAATAAATATTTCTAACAAATAATGACAAAAAAATAATGTTAATAAATTATATTAATATAAAAATAACATGAAATTCTAAGTAATATTTTTTAAAAATAATAGATCGTGATTGATATATTTTATTTTTGATAAAAAAATATATCTTTATTCTAATTTTGACAAAAAAAATTATAATTTTGATATAATTACATGTCTATTAAGAATCTAAGTATGATTGGTCATAGTAGAATTGAACTATAATCTCAAAAAAAACCTCGTCCGCCATGTTAGATGTATGAATCTAGGAGTAGTCACTTTGAATAGGGCTTTACTAACCCCCTCCAAAAAATCGTATGAGCAATCCTTAGGCCCAAAAAATTCCTATATTAGAAAAAAATTATATTAGAATTACATTAATTATTTGGTATTAGACTACAAAGAACATCTTTATATATTTTCTAGTACTCTTGATATAAATATAATTATCTTTTATCCTACCATAGAAATAACTAAGTTTTGGTGTGCTCAAATTGATACAAATATCACTATATCACAATCTTACGAGAAATAATATGAGTTTAAAATAATATTTTACATTATAAACTATTCATTTGAAACAAAATTTATCTTAATGAAATTAATATGTTTAATATTAATTTATTTTAAATAAGCATGATGATACTTAGAGTATGAGTTTTTAAAATAATATGGAGTGTAAATTATTGGATAATATTTGAAATAATCAATTTTATAATTATTTAATAGATGATTTGAAAATAAAATTTATTTACAGTTTTATAGAGAATTATACTATCATATAAAAGTATTTTAAAATATTATTGTTATGCCTTATAAAAAATTAAATTATAATTAATATGAAGTAAGAATAGATAATAATATAAAAGCATAAATAAAAATATATTTCACTTAAGGTTAATCAAGAAAATAAAATTAAAAGTATTTATGATGAAGTATAGATAGACAAAGTGGAATGCCACTAGCCTCTCCCTTGAGACTACTTTCTTTGTTTCTGGTTGGGTGTATGTGTCGTATGTGTTATGTTCAAGTACTATTGTTTATTATAAGGACTCAAAATCAATAAAATCAATACTTGACATGTAAAGATATGCATATTAACCTATCTAAGAATTTCTTCACGCCGGATTATGAGATTCATATATCAAAGAAATTAAACAAATGCCTTTTTGTCGTGCTTGAGATTGGACGGAGTTAAAAAATGTGTGAGGAGATCTATAGAAGATGAATCTGCTATTGGCACGGCTCAATCAGACTAAACGGCTCAAATCTCTAAGAACTTTGATTTAGTTGACATGTAAAGATATGCATGTTAACCTATCTAAGAATTTTTTCACACCAAATTATGAGATTCATATATAAAAGAAAGAAATGCTTTCTCTCACGCTTAAGAGTTAAGAGTTATGAGTTAAGACTGCAAGGAGCGAGAAAATATGATTTTTAGGAGATCTGTAGAAGATGAATCTGATATTGGCACGACTCAATCAAACTAAAGGACTCAAATCTCTAAGACCTTTGATTTGATTGAGCCAAGCCAACATCAAATGATTATATTTCTACATAGATAATCAATCAAGAAAATGTTGTCCCGAATATAAATCGGAGATAGTTATAGATACAACAACAAACGACCTAGATAGTTTGATGACATGCTTGCCTGCACTTGCACTTCTTATGGCAACAGCTGAATTACGATTTCTGCAATGAATTTCAAGTGTCAGTGTTGATAGAAAGTAGAATGGCAGACAAAAAAAATGGCTAACGCATGAAAAAAAAAAAGAAGACTAAAGCAACAGAAAGAGATGCCAAAAAACAGCAGTTGGAGGAAGGTTGGGAGTCATGGTGTTAGAATATTTAGCTTATATAGGGAAGAGGGACCAAGTAGCTAGAGGGAACAGCGCATAAAATAACCTTTTTTAATTGGATCAAGCTGCTCAATGAACAGGGTTTGCTTGTGATTAGAAAGCGTTTCTTCTGTTGTACCTAATGCAGGTGGAAGACAACTAGAGGGTCCCATAAGTTTCAATACTGAAATTTCCATAATTGTCATCACATTTGTTGTCATTATGGCATCATCATTGATTAGTGTTAGACTGAAATCTTTTGTTGGACTTTAACTAGTTTGCTTGAGCAGGATCCGGTTACTATGAGGTGGATCTCTCTAAGTGCTCATTTTTTAGATAAAGTCTCATTTATATCTCTTATATTTAGCAAAGATTTCAATTTTGTCCCTAATTTTTTTAATTTTATTTATGTCCCTAATATTTAACAAACGCTCCAATGTTGTCATTCCCATAGACGCTATCTAAACTATAACGTTCAAAAAATTTTATCATTTTTAACCAAGTTGTTCGATTTTTATCGAATAATTTAGATTAATTAGAAATTTGATTAAGTATTTAGTTAAAGCTAATTAAGTAACATTTAGAAGGATTAAATTTGAGGGGATTATATTAGAAACATAGGAGATCTCATAGGATTTTTCAAAAATCGATTTACCGATTTAAAGGAAACTAATAAAATTTCGATATTTTAAACTATCAATACCGAACCGATAGAAATTATACTATGAGAACCCTAGGATGGATAGCCAAGATTCAGCTAACACACCCTTACAAATGGCGCCACTTCAGCTCTTCATATGGGTAGCCAAGTCAAGTTTGAATGAGGGATGAAGTCCACCAATCATAAGCTAGCTTTCTTCAAAAGTTTTGAAATATTTCCTTTCCTCTCCCTTGACAAATTCGGCCTCTATAATCTGCTACTCCCCTATCATTTTTCATTTATCTCAACTCATCTTCACTCCAGATCCATCAACTCTTCAAGCTTCACCAAGGTTCCTTCAATCCAAAGCACAAATCCAACAAGATTTCACCTAGGAGAGGTAGAAATTCAACTTATCTTCTTGTTTTCTTTGGATTGGGGTTGATTGGAACTCCTCCTTCTTTCATAATTCTAATGTTATCTTGAGTAGAAATGATGAATTAGGGTTGATTTTGTATGTATGATATGATTTGGATTGATGTTGGAATGGAAGAACTTGAAGATAGAAAGAAGCCAGGTGCTATTAGGTGAAAAACCCTATGGCATCTGTATGTTCATCTTGTATGGATTGGAATCCAGCCATAAAAACTTGATGGATCTATTTTTAAATGAAACTAGACATTAAGGGCTTTCCAACCATATAAATTATAAGGCCATTGGATTAGTATTGTGTGAGTTATGAATTTTTGAAATTTTGCCTAAAATTCTAGACCCTTTTCTAGGCAGTATGAGTTGAGAAGGATATAACTCACCCTACAAAACTCCAAATTGAGTGACACTAGCGCTGTTTAAAGGCTAACATGTAAAAATTTCAGAGTTAGATTTATTTCTAATTATTCCTAGTAAATCAATAAAGTTGCCTTAAGTCCAAACCGGACTGGAATAGGACAGTTTAGAAGGGTCTACTTATGGGGCTTATATGTCTAGGTATACTTATGCAAATGAAGAGAAACTTCTTTCAAATAAAGTTTGTTCTGTTAGCTTTAATTTGGTATAGGTTTCGTATGATTTTACCTAGGTTTCTATTTTTGGTGATTTTCTATTTCTAAGGGTGCAATTCGGGCTAAGAGTAGGATAGACTGAGGTAAAATTTAAATAACTTGAGTTACACAAGTCAAAATGAGATGGGACCAAAAGGGTTGGAAACTAGACACATAGAAATATTGTAACACCCTGTATCATGTAAGCCATGCTCGAGTCATAAGTTATATTAGGAGGTTGTTACTGTGCTAGGAGATCTTTAAAATACAGAAAGTATAATATATGGCCCTTTAACTGCATACTATATTACTGAATAATAGTTCATAAATTTCTTCATTTTTGATACATATAGAATAAAATAATTACACTTTAAGAAAAAGTTTTGTAGCTAACATTATATACAGAACCTACTTTCGCACTACAGCTGTCGCTTTACTGACTTTAGCCGGTCTCCATAGTCTCTCGGGCCGACTTATGCCTAAGTCTTGCATGATGAATTCCCCAAGATTTTGCTTCGTTATTAAATTTTAGCCTTGGCACTGGAATGCTTATGGAATAGAAAAACATACAAGCAGACAATGAGAAGCTAAGGTTCTCAATATGTAATCTCGAACCATTACTCATACAGTGACATCATAAACATTTCAGCCACTTCGGATTCTTATGAAAATATGAGCACATATACGCAAGCAGTGGTTCAATTTTAAGTTGAAAACATCTTTCTTGAAGTGGGTTATATTTTAACAACCACTTGGCATATTACGTGACAGACATAGAAATAATATACTTCTATAAGAATCATAATAGCATTATGACATAATAAGATAATTAAAGATACACAGGTAGATGCTTGTACTTGATTTAATTCATTTCTTTTTTTAACTTGCAACTTGATCTTGCTTTTCAGTACTTGGTCCCCCAGAGGTGAATGACCTCTTTCACCCTTGGGTAATAGCCTGCTTTTCAAGTCCGAGCTCGTACCTATACATGAGTGACGGGTCTACTTTCCTCGACCCTCACACCGGCCTTTTCCCCTTAAATCTGGTCGAAGGCTGGCCCAAGTCTTAGACAGTACCGCTTTGGCCCACACTAGCTGGGTCTATGCCATGTCTCACGTGGTAGCTTGGTACGTCATTCTTGCAAGTCTTTATAATCTTTTACTACCTCTTGGATATAATTATGCACGTGAATGCTCTATGCGTTCATGCATATATCTCATATCATTCCTCAATCCTATTTGCATGCATGATTTTCATAGACATGGCATTCATAGAAACACATATATCCTTATAATCTTAGCACAATTATTAATAATATAAGTCCTCATAAACTCCTGCCGAAAATTTGGCAACATAACGGATCGAGTCCGCTTCCCCATGAATAGTGCCAGACTACCAGAATGATCAATCAAGCAACAAAACCAACATAGAGTATCAAGTTTTATAACAATAATGTTAATCATATAATATGTCAACATAAATACACAACTTAGGTTTTCTGCTCATTCTACTCAATTCTGCCTGATTTTGTAAAATTCACCATAATTTCTATTCAATTCAGTTGGATCTAAATTTTGAATATGTTATAGTGCTATGTGTCTAGTTTCCAACCCTTTTAGTCCCATCTCATTTTGATCTATGTAGCTCTAGTTATTCAAAGTTTACTTCTATCTGCCATACAACTAGCCAGAATTGCACTCTTAGAAGTAAAAATTCACTAAAAATAGGAAACTAGGTGAAATGATACGAAACTTATGCCAAATTAAATTTGACAGAACAAGCTTTTATTTGAAAGAAGTGCATCTTATTTACATTAATATAGCTTGAGTTATAAGCCCCGTAAATTGACCCTTCTAGACTACCCTATTCTAGTCCAGTTTGGACTCAAGCAATTTCATTGAATTATTGGGAATAATTGAAATCAAATCAAACTCTGAAATTTTTATGGGATGCTTCCCTATATATTAGCTTTCAAAGTCAATTGATTGCACTCAATTTAGAGTTTTGTAGGGTGAGCTACACCCCTTGAAACTCATACTGCCCAGAAGAGAACCCAAAATTTCAGATTAAACTTCAAAAATTCATAACTCACTCAATCCAATGGCCTTATATTTTATATGGTTGAAAAGCCTAGATGTCTAGTTCATGTAAAAATATATTCATCAAGTTTTGATGGCTAGATTTTGGTCCGTACAAGACGAATGTACGAACGCCATAGGGTTTTCACCCAAATAGTATCCTACTTCTTCCTATTTCCAAATTTTCTCCTTCCAATTTCAATTCTAACCCAAAGACCTAAGTTAAACCCACCAATAACCATCATCTACACCCAATTAAACATCAAAGAAAGGAGGAAAACTAAAACCCCATACAGCTGTAACCCATAAGAAACAAGAACAAAATTAGAAATCTTACCTTTTCTAGGTGTTAAGCTTGCTATATTCAAGTCTTGGAGCAAGGAAAGTTGTTGGAACTTGTAACACCCTACCAATTTAATGTTATGCTTAAGTTATAGCATGAAATTAAGTAGATAGTGTTACCGTGTTAGTACTCCGTCTATAGCTGTATTCATTATATTAGATTTTCTTTTTCTCTGACATATATATATATATTTGACGAATATACCTACGAAATGATGCGTTGTATATAATAAACGTGATCAGTATTGTAGAATGTAACAAAATTTGATAAAAATAACTACAGAAAGGAATAAAGACAGGTAGTATATCATCACTTGTATACATACATATGTAAGTTGGAAGCCAACGCTTCAGTTTATATTTATAGGTTCAAAAGCAGGTAAAATAAAGGGATAGCAAAACTCCTATTGTTGAAAAGGTAGAGACGAAAATGGTAGACGCCAGCTATGTACAACGAGTCCACTATTGGATCATCATGGAGCTGCAGGTCCGGAATCTCAATAAGCAGAGTGGCTGTCGAGTCCATCACCAAGGTCTGAGAATGATGCGGAAACACAAGGCGGGGTGAGAATTTAAAGAAATTCTCAGTAGGATTTGGATACGGTATTCAACTGACATCACATTCATTCTCAGTTGCCTCAGTCTTTATTTAATTATAAAAATATGGAAACGAATTGAATTATCCTCATTTAATAAGTTTAAGAAAACATTTGGTCTGAGGTAAGGTTTAATTTTACTTAAGACAACATAAGAAATAGAATAAACTACTAAATAGAGATACATGGAATAATGAGCAAAATAAACGAACATACAACAGTAAGTGAACATCACAGTTAAACTGTAAACAACTTATAATGACTATTCAATGCAACCATGCAAAAACTCATTCTTAAACTTCTCTTCATAAACTTTTCCATTACTTGGTCCCCTGGGAGTTCTTGGCCATTTAGACTCTTCGGTAATAGACTGCTTTTCAGGATCAAGCTCATTCTTATATAGGAATGCCGGGTTTACTTTCCTCGACCTCCCCACCGATCTATTCTCCTTAACCTTAATCTGGGGCTGGCCTAAGTATCATGGAACTTTTATCATGACATAATCTTTAGGCCCATCATAACATAACCTTTATGACTTTCTTGAAAATGCACATGTATCTAAATGTATATTATAACTCATGTATAGACTTTACCGAAATTTCGGTTGCATAACGGAACGTATCCGCTTCCCCATAAATAGTGCCAGTACTCAGAACACTAATTTCTCATAGAAGTCATAACATTTCATTCATATTTCAAACATCAAATTCATAGGAGCATTAGTTACATATAAGACAGGGTTACTGCTTCAACACATTTATTCAACCCAATTTTTGTAAATCAAGCCAAAATTTCTATTTAACTCATCTGGACCTGAATTTTGGATACGTTAAAGTGTTATGTGTCTATTTTCTAATCTCTTTGGTCCCATCTAATTTTGATAAATATAGCTCAAGTTATTTAAGTTTTATCCCGGCCTGCCCTGTAGCTAGCCAGAATTACACACTTAAAAGTAAAAATCCACCAAAAATTGAAAACTAATTAAAATCATATGAAATTGGTCTCATATTAAAGCTAACAGGACAATATTTCATTTAAAAAAGTTTCATTCTATTTTCCTTAGTAGGGCTCGATTTCTAAGCCTCGAAATAAGACCTTCCTAAACTGCCCTGTTTTGGCCCAGTTTGGACATAGGGCAACTTTCTCGAACCACTGGGAGCAAACGGGACCTTATCTAACTCTAAAATTTTTATGAGATATTCTCCTATGTGTAAGCTTTTTATAAAAGTTAGTTTCATTCAATTCCAAGTAGTATAGGGCAAGTTTTACCCTGAAAAACCTAGTCTGCCCAAAATCAAACTCAAAAACCTAGGTCGAACTTCCAAAATTCATATCTCTCTCAATACTAATCCAATGGCCTTATATGATATATGTATAGAAATCCCTGAATGTCAACTTTCATATATGTATGGAAAGCCCTGAATGTCTGGAGGCATATGCAACCATGCTTCCTATTTGCATCAGCACACACCCTAATCCTTGTTTAGAAGCATCACAGTAGACCTCAAATGGTCCACGAGGGTCTAGTAAGGCTAACATTGGTGTCGTAGTCAACTTTCTCTTCAAGTCTTGAAAACTTTGTTCGAACTCCGACGTCCATTCAAATGGAACATTCTTCTTAGTTAGCTTGGTCAAGGCCAAAGCTATTCAAGAAAAATCCTTAACAAATCGCCTATAATATCTAGCTAAGCCTAGAAAACTCCTAACTTCAGTGACTGTGGTCGGCCTTTCCCAATTTAGAACTGCTTTTACTTTGCTGGGGTCTATGGAGATTCCTCCATAGGATACTACATGGCCGAGAAATTTTACTTCTTTCATCCAAAATTCACATTTGGATAACTTAGCATAGAGTTTCTTTTCCCTTAAAATTTGCAGAACCAGTCGCAAGTGTTCCACATGCTCTCGCTCCGTCTTCAAATAGACAAGTATTTCATCAATGAAAACCACTACAAACTTGTCCAGATATGGGCGAAATATTCGATTCATATAATCCATGAATACTATTGGTGCATTTGTTAGTCCAAACGATATCACGGTATACTCGTAGTGCCCGTAACAAGTTTGAAAAGCTGTCTTAGGGATATCTTGTTCCCGAACTCGAATTTGATGATATTCGGAACGCAAATCGATCTTGGAGAATACCGTTGCACCCTGCAGTTGGTCCATGAGGTCATCAATCCTTGGCAGTGGATATTTATTCTTAATCGTCACTTTATTCAGCTGCCTATAATCTATACATAAGCGCATGCTCCCATCCTTCTTTTTGACCAACAAAACTGTAGCTCCCCATGGTAATGCACTTAGCCGTATGAATCCTTTTTCCAAAAGTTCTTCAATCTACTTTTTTAGTTCTGTCAGCTCCAGAGGTGACATTTGATACGGAGCTATAGATATTGGTCCCGCACTTGGAACCAACTCGATGGTGAACTCAATTTCTCTCCCAGGAGGGAATTTAGGAATATCTTCTGGAAAAATATTAGGATATTCCTTAATAACTGGGATCTCCTCTAGTTTCTGTTCAACTCATGTTAGCTGACAAGAGGATGTATCCTTGACTCTTCGACCCACAATAGTTTACTAATAAAGAGTTTAGATAAAAGTGTGTTGAGGCTTGGGGTTCAGAAGATGAGACAGAGGAGAAGACTACCGTCTTGTCAGAACAATTGAGCACGACTCGATTGGCAGAAAGCCAATCCATGCCCAGAATTACGTCAAGTCTAGACAGAGAGAGACAAATCAAATTAGCTGCAAAGATCCGACCCTCAATTCGAAGAGGAACATTGATGCATATTTGACTAGTTTTAACAAGTTCATTGGTAGGAGTAGAAACCAGTAGATCATAAGACAATTCAGAAATTGGCATTTGCAAAATAGCTGCATAATTACAAGAAATAAACGAATGTGAGTCACCCAAATCATAGAGTACAGTTAGAGTCTCATCGTCCACTTCACAGGTACCTTGGATTAGTCCTTCAGACTTGTCAGCTTCTTCTACATTCATTGTGAAGACCCGTCCTTAATGTTGAGGTCTAAACGGTTGTGACAGATTCCTGGTTGGACACTTATAAATTTTGTGGCTTGGCTTGCCACACCCATAGTACACATTTTAGCCCTCCAAACATGGTCGATCACCATGATTCTTACCGCATTTTGTGCAAGTTGCATTCGGAAGAGGCTTTTGGGGCTGCTTGCCTTTGTTGCCCGCCGGTTGAAATCTTCTCTGCTGTTGAAAGTTAGGTTTGAATCTTGGGCCCTGTAGTGCCAGCCCCTTCTTGAAACTATCACAAGATGCCTTGGCTGCAGCCAGTTTCAAATTGTAATCTTCCACAAGTCGATATTTATTTACCAACGTGGGAAAATCTCTAATCTCCATTGGCCCTATTGCGGTAAGAATATCTTCTCGTAACCTTCCTTCAAATTTGACGCACTTCTAAGCTTCATCTGGGTTCCTTTGGTAAATTGTAGAAAATTTGCACATTTCTTCAAACCTGGCAATATACTCGGATACTGTCCGGTTTCCTTGACGAAGCTGCATAAATTCAAGTACCTTGGCATTTCGAACGGAAGTAGGAAAGTACTTTTGGTAGAAAACATCTCTAAACATCGTCCAGGTGACTGCCATCTGAGATTCCTCAAATAGTCTTTGTACATCGTTCCACCAAAACTCTGCATCTGCTTCAAGCATATAGGTGGCACAAGTCACTTTCTGATGATCTGAACAATCCAGGACAGAGAAAATCTTCCCCATAGCCTTGATCCATTCATCGGCTTTATCAGGGTCATACGCCCCTCGAAAGTTGGGCAGATTTGCTTTCCTAAACTCAGTAAATTTAAGATAGTTCAAGTCAACTCCTAGGTCATGTGGGTTCCCTCCACAACTTGCCTCAAGTCGCCTGCCTAATTAATCCATCATCTGGTGAGCTGCCGCGGCCTATTCCTGCATTGCATGAGCCATTTCTTGTATTGTGTCCATAAAGTCAGCTGGGTCCTCTTGAGCAGGTTTTGTGCGTGGCCTACCTCGCATTTCGGAAGCCATTAAGTTCTGAGCACACAAAATAAAAGTTATTGAGTTGATCAGACTCAATACTAAGTCTAATATGCTAATAAATAACAGCCCATATGATCAGGCACTTCATACACATGCACATCCATATCTCCACTGTACAGGCAAGATCTAGTGCATGTTATCAACTAAAAATATAGAATATGCGCGAAGCATAGTCAGTCCAATCCTCAGGCCTTAGCTAGGACGAACTGCTCTGATACAAAAAATGTAACACCCTACCAATTTAATGTTATGCTTAAGTCATAGCATGAAATTAAGTAGATAATATTACCGTGTTAGTGCTCCATCTATAGCTATATTCATTATATTATATTTTCTTTTTCTTTGATATATATATATATATATATATATATATATATATATATATATATATATATATATATATATATATATATATATATATATATATATATTCATCCCTAATTACTCTTATTTTTCTAATAAATTGATTAGCAATGCAAATCAATCACACCATTTCTTTGAACTGTTATATTTTCGCTTTTTCATAAATCCTTTAGCATTTTTTGTGTAGTTTTCATAACTAATGGCATTTTCATAAATTTGAGCAAGTCTAGGGGCACTCCATGTCATTTCACACTTGACTACTGCCATGGCTCACACGGTCAAGACTTAAACTTCTACTATTTCACTACGTAATTCTGCTCCGCTTAAAGCCCTATTCTGCTAACTCTACAGATGAAAGGACATAGATGTCAGTTTCTAAAAAGATTTAGGGTCTTTATGAAAATATGCTTGTGGGGTCAAAGTAAAATTTTTTAAAGTCCTGGCTAACCCTACAAATAACAAAAGTTCATAGGAGTATCTTTGTAGTTTTCTAATTTTTAACATATGGCAGCGCCATATTCTCTATGACAGTGTTACGTTATCCTATAGTTTTAAGTGTGAGGATTGTCAAGGTATGGCACTGCCTGACAAATTCTCACACTGCCTAAGGGAAATAATTCAAAATTTATATTATTCTTTATTTAAGAAGGTGGGGATGTTACAACTATAGCATATCCAAAATTTAGGCCTAAATGAGTTGAATAAAAATAATGGTGAATTTCACAAAATCGGGCAGAATTGAGTATCATGGGCAGAAAACCTTATTGATGTTAGCACACTACATATTTGATATTATTGTTATAGATTTGCTATTCTATGTTGATCTTTTTGCTTGATTGGTTTTATTGGTATCTTGGCACTATTCACGAGGAAGCGGACTTGATCTATTATGCTGCTGAAATTCTGGCAAAAAATTTATTATACTAAGTAAGACATTCAAATGTGTATGAAATATTCTTAATAAATTAGATATGCATGTTTACTTATGAAAATTATTAAAGGATTCCATATTTCTTCGGCCAGGCCTTGAATAAGTTTAGGGTAATAGATCAGTGGGAAAGTCGGAGAAAGTAAACCTGACAATCTTGTATAGGAACAAGTTTGGTCCTGAAAAACAAACTATTACTCAGGAGTATATGGCCAAAGACTCCCAGGGGACCAAGAGTGGAAAATATAAGTTGCATAAGTTGAAAATCTCCAAAGTCTACATGTATTTTTGCATTTCACATATATATGCTCTGTTTATGAATTTCTAAGTTAAGGTCATAGTTAACTATATATTCCTTGTGTTATATTACCGTTTGCCTATGGTTACCGTTTCAGCTATATTTGTGTGCCTGTTAAATATACTTTTATTGCTCTAATTTAAAATTTAGCTTTGTTTCGGGTTCTATTTTCTACAATTTAAATTAAGTTCGATATTATTGTTATATTGTATCATTTAAAATTAAGAAAAATCGAAACAACTGGGAATGACGGTGATGACAAATGTGTATAGAATTAGGATTCCTACTGAGCAATTTTTATTTCTCACCCTACTGTATGTTTCTGCGTCATTCTCAGATCATGGCGAATACAGCAACCAGCATTCTCTACATTGAGTTTCCTGACCTGCATATCCATCTTGATTTATTTTTAGACTATATATATATATATAGGTATCTGTCAGTTCCGTTTCTACTTCTTTTTCAGTAGGGATTTTGCCATCCCACTGACTCACCTGCTTTTTGACCCTTCCGCACCTTATATTGCCATTCTGCTCTATATGACACATCCCTTCCCACCTCCAGCAACAGCCGCAGCAGCACCATCGGCAGCATCATCTCCGCAGGCTTCCTCCATCTCATTTTTTGAGGAGAAAGACCTTTTTGAGGCGGCGAGTTCATCATCATCATCTTTTGTACCCAATGGCGGCTATGCCCCGCGCAGATGCCAGCATGGCCAATGGATTCCTTTCCTCGGAATCCATCTAGGGAGCTTATGTAGTGCAGCAGGAGGAGGTGTATAGAATGGCCCTCTTTTGGCAGTTTGGGCCATAGGTAGATGGTTAGTGGATGGGAGTAGTGTAACATCCGATTTCCGATTTCCGACTTCACCCTCAGCATTGATTAATTCCAATTTTCGATTTCATCTTCGAATTTCACATAATATGGATAATTTCCGATTTCCGAGTTAGTCTCACCTTGGTCTACGACTTCCAACTTCATCTGGATTATTTCCATGACTTCCGAGTTTAACTCTCCAGTCCGAACAACATTGAGTGATTCCTGATTTCCGACTTTATGTCCTTTCAGATTTCCGATTTCATCTAATTTTGATTATTCCTCATGTTCTAGTTTCGAGTTAAATGGATGGCTTCCGAGTTCCAATATCCGACTTCGAGTTAAGATATACTGGGACATGATTTCTGATCTCCAAACTAATGTCCAGGTCCCCAATGAAGACCATTCCCGATTTTCCCGTTCGCTTGCATAATACCCGACCTCCGACTTGACTCTCGACGTGATTACCGATATCCGACTTCATGTTTCAAAGAAAGTGTACCCGATTTCCAGTCTCATACTGTAGCTTTAAGTTTCAGATAGAGGTTCCCAAGTTCCGACCTCATACTACGTGGTTTCCAACTTTAGAAGTTATAGGTTAACACAATGATGCGAGTACCGACCTCCGAGTTGAATGTAACGAGTTCTGGCCTTAAAGTTGAGCTCAATGGACATAAGTTCAAATCTTTGAGTTGATTTTCAGTCATACTCGGGTTCCGATCTACGAGTTTGTATCTAGCATTGACATTCCCGAGTTCAAATAGAGAGTTCCGAGATTATATGATTGCGAGCTGTATGACTTCCGAAGTCTGACCTTACTTCCAAGTTTCGAATAAACAGGCAAGATTTCCTCAAGTCACAAATAAGAGGGGACGAGTTCCGACATCATGCTTTAGCCCAAGTTAGGCAAAAGGGCACGAGTTCCAACTTTAAGCTAATAGGGACGAGTTCCGATTTCAGGTAGACCGGGAGCGTATCTCACTTTTGGGATGACATGGAGAGCAATTTAGCCACAAAAGTGAGAGACATGGCCGAACTTCAATCACAAAACTCCAACCAATCAACACCACAACTTTCATGTATTTAAATCAGACTCTTCTCTCTATTTTGGTCTGATTTACATTCCCCTTCCTCTTGCTCTCCAGCCTTCTTCTTCCTTTCCTCTCTCAACCAACTCCATCAAATCTCTAAGCTTGGTCAAGGCTCCATTCATTCAAATTCAAATTTAGCAAGATCACACTCCAAAGAGGTAGGATTCAATCTCCAATCTTAATTTCTCTAAACTGAGGATGCATGAAAGATTACTCTTCTATATATATTTGATGATATATTGGATGTATATGATGAATTATGATTGGATTAATATGAAATATTGAGTTGGAATTAACGATAGAAGAAGAAAACTAGGAGAAGTGAAAGTTTGGAATGCTGTCTAGTTGAGGAATTCCACGGCAGTCTGTACGGCAGAGTATACGGCTCCGCCTACAACTAGTAAAATCCAATGGAACTATTTTTAGATGAAAGTAGACATTTAGGGTTTTCTATGGATATATCATATAAGGTTATTGGATTAGTATTGAGAGAGACATGAATTTTTGAAGTTTGACCTAGGAATCAGGACTTTCATCCAGGTAAGGTGACTTGAGGAGGGTATAACTCGTCCTATGCGACTCCAAATTGAGTGAAACTAACTTTGTTAGAAAGCTTACACATAGGGGAACATTCCAATATGAAATTCCGAGTTTGTTATGGTCCCAATTGTCCCCAATGATTCGAGGAAATTACCCTATGTCCAAACCAAGCCAAAACAGGGTAGTTCAGGAAGGTCGACTTTCAGGACTTATAACTCGAGCTATACTAAAGCAAATGGAATGAAACTTGTGGCAAATGAAATTTTGTTTGTTAGCTTTGATATGGCACCAATTTCGTGTGATTTGAGGTTAGTTTCGATTTTTAGTGAATTTATACTTCCAAGAGTGTAATTCAGGCCAGTGACTGAACAAGCTGAAGCAAAAGTTAAATATCTTGAGTTTTATAAATTAAAATGATATGGGACCAAAGAGGTTAGAAAATAGACATATAGAGCTATGACATATCCAAATTTCAGATTTAAATGAGTTGAATAGAGATAAAGGTGGATTATACAAAATCCAGGCAGAACTGAGTAAGATTGGCAGAATGGCCAAATTCATAATTTCACAAGTATTAGTGCACATATAAGGTTTGAGCGAGGATTGCCAGTTTTATATGGATCTATATATATGAATAGATTGATTATATTGTTATGACTGAACTATCGGTGAGAACTGACACTATTCATGGGGAGACAGAACTAATCCGTTATGCTGCCAAATTTACGGCAGGAGTTTAGGAGACTATGAGTGTCTAGATTACAAGGAATTTATGATATGAACAGTCACACAATTATGATTGTGTATGTGGAAATTCTATATGTGAGAATGACATAAGTACGACATGAGATATATGAGAATAAATTATGAAGCATATGTATGAGTACATCCAGCATGTTTATGCTGGATTATGCATGAGAATGAAAGAATGTAAATATATTGAATGTGGGTCCCTTCACTTGGAGGCAGTTAATTGAGATCCCTCCTTGTGAAGGTAGTTAAATGACAAAATGTGAATCCCTTCACTTGGAGGCAGTTGCACTTTGAATCCCTCCCTGTGAAGGCAGTTACCCTCTACCTTGGAGGCACGTGGTCAGATGAGATCCCTCTATATTGAAGGCATGTGGTTAGATGAGATCCCTCAATCTTGAGGCACGTGACCAGAAGAGATCCTTTCAATTAGAGGCACGTGGCCAGAATGAGATCCCTCCAAGACTAGAGGCACGTGAATCCCCTTGCGGGTGAGTCGGTGTGACAACGGTCACGAGCTGAGCTAACGAGCTCCCTCCAAGGCCAGGCTACCAAAGGGCAGTAACAGCACCCTAGGGATGGCGATACGTAACGCCTAGGTGTGCCAAGTAAAAGCTAAAGATTAAAGACTAAAGACTAAAAGATTAAAGTATATGCAAGCACCCCACTCACATGAGGCATGGCATCGACCCAGCTAGTGTGAGTTTAGGGGCCAGAACTTACATGAGGTATGGCATGACCCAGCTAGTGTAAGTACTAAAGGAAGATCCCATATTCCTAAGGAATGTGACATGGCAATCACGCTCTAATGGGGTATGACATGGCGATCATACTCTGGAATGTGGCATATAAAGACTTTATGATGATAATGAAAGATGAGGAAAGAAAAGTAAATTTTATGTATATGCATGAATTCAAGTACAAGTTAAGCTATGTGCAGATGTTATGTTCCCAGTATATGAATGCTATGTGTGTTATAAAATGTTGCAATTATTCTCCATGATATCATTCATGAATTGATTTTCATGGGTTTTTCCCTAATGCCAAGTGTATGATTAAAATAAGCTTTGCTTCAGACATTATATTTTCAAACTATAAAATTAAACAGTTTGTAAAGCATGTTCACCCTTTTTCTTAATAAACCGAGGCAAACTGGAGATGACAACAATGACATTATATATGATAATTAGAGAATCCTACTGAGAATTTATAATTCTCACTTCTATTTCCATGTTGTCTCCAGATAGTTTCGGAAGTTTCCGAAGACGGCTAAAGTTGTTGTCAAGCAAGGTCCGCTCAGGTAACAGTAACAACTCCAGGGTGTGGTACTATGACTTAAGCATAGTACTGTACTTGGGAGGGTGTTACAAGTAGCATATGAAATGTCCCATGGGGACCTTATAGGGTTTCGTTCCATAGCGACAAATCGGTTTATTTTGTTCTAGCGGCCTCATTTTTTTTATACCCTGTACTGTTTATGTATCTTTTTGTATGTACATATATATAATATAGTCAGATAGTTTTGTCTATTCCACAGATTTTTTTATTATTTTATTATCTTTGTTAGATGATTACCTATTATTTATTCTGCAGCCAAAAGAAATTAAATAAGTGAATAGTTAACTCTTTGTGGGTAATTAACATTCAATCGAAAATGAAATGTAATTAGTCAGTCACACGTATTAACTTATCAGGTAATATATTATGACTTAAGCATAATATTTTGTCTGGTAAGGTGTTACATAAACCAGATGGAAAATGATGACATATCCATTTGTGAAATGTTAGAGACATAAATAGAATATTAGGGTTTTCTATCCTCAACTCTCTTCTTCCCCATCTCCCTTCTTCTTCTTTTTCCTATGTTCTCTTCTTTGCTACTCTTCCACCACCACCATGCATCTTCTACTCTCAGTTACACAACCTCCTTTACTCTTTTCAACCTCACACCACCACTACCACAACACCAACAAAACTCTCATCACACCTTCTCCTCTCACAAGTGCTTCACTTTTCCACCCCTCCGCTTTGCTCCCGCTCTCATTCTAGGTGCATTCTCCCTGAATCCAGCCTCCTCCTTTATCAAAGGCATCTCCCTTCACAATAGTCCAGAAACTTCCAAAACCGTTCCCCCTCCTCCTCCTCCTCCCATGAGTTCCTCCTCTTGGACATATTCTGAAGATGGGTCTGCTTCCTCTTTTTGATTCTCCTCTAGTTTCTGATTGAAAAGACATGGATGTGGAGGATAAAATGATAAGGATTGTGAATGGTAAAGATATGAAGTTGAAGTGAAGAATAAAGTTGGGAGATGAAAATGGTGAGGACGAGAATCATGAAGATATAAAAATATCAGATAGTTGGGGAAGAAGAGAGTTGGGGAAGAAAATGTTAGATCTTTAATTCTTTATAATCCCAAAATCGTCCATGTTAAACCATCAAGAAAATAAATCTGCTAGATGTGGAACCCTACCTGAATCTATAGAAACTGATTGATGTCCAGGTCTATGGTTTTTCATCTTCCTTATTGATACACATGAATTCTTTAGAGAAGGTAGTCTCTCTTTTTTGATGATGAGAAGTCAAGAAAAGAGATATACATATAACTTGGGGACCATAATCTTTTATAGCTATACAAACCTTAGTTTCTAATTTAGTCCAGCATAAAATTAGTAACTAGACAATATAATATCTACACGTAATAAGCCCATACTTAATAAGATGACTTAGGCCTAATTAATTTAACCTTATTAAATCATTTTAGTTTTTGGCTAAACTTTATGATAGCTCATAATATACAATTATGTATATACAAGTCCACAAATTCTAACAATCTCTCACTTGGATGTATGTATATAAAATTGTATATTAAATTGTGACTTGATGAGCTCAAAAGTTTGCTATCATAACCAAAACATCTCTAAACAATCTTGTCCATCAGCTATGCCAATATAGGACCAAGGCAACCTTCGTCACATGTATTGTAACAAAATCCATCCATGCTCACATATATCAACATAATCAAATGACATAGATCAAGTATGGATGTGTAACATCCCTAATTCTGAGGGTAGATAAATATAAAAGGAAGCTCGGGCCCGAGACAAAGGTAAAATTGTAAATAGAAAGTCATGGCAAAAGAAAGGACAAAATTGTAATTATTAGATTATAATGGCAAAACTGTAAATAAAGATTTACGGTCGTAGAGAGGGGCATTAGTAGAAAATTCCCGACTCTGGGAGTGCATAGGCCCCACAACATTAATAGATAACTAAGATACATACAATAACCTTATAATTGATATTTTCTACACTTAGTTTTAAATAAAACTGTCAGATTACTCACACTAAATATACAATATCTCAAGTAACTTAGAGTACCTGAATTAATAGTCTGATACCTTGAATTAATCTTCAAGAGTCCTATATTATCTTTGAGCATGACAAATTCAGGAAAATAATCTTATAAAGATTATATAGACCTGTCAGGAGAGTAGCCAGAGTATGTAGGCAGGAATGAGCCACACCCTACGTTGGGTAAATGAGTGGACGTGATGGTGCCATACCGGCCCCAATTGGTGGATGTATCAGCACCACTCCTTCTAAAATATCAAGACTCTCTTATCTTCTCTTCCTTTCCACCATTTAGTTGCCACCAACACACCCGTCCATCATGATCATCATCATCTTCTTCATTTTCTTCATCTCCACCTCCATAGCTATGAACTTCAAGCTCATGGTTGATGGCTTTCTTAGCCTCAAAACACCTTGTTCCCTTTATAAAAATTAATCTTCATCATCTCTTCTACAAAACCCCTCTATCAATTTGATGATCAAGTATCAAGTGGAGCTTCCCTACCTCCATATAGGCTATTGGCATGAGAGAACAAGGAGGCTAGGAGTTGTTCTTGGCTTCCATGGCTTCAAGAACCTTGAGGTAGGTAGCCCAAATCCTAGTTTTTTTCTCTTAATCGCTAGCGCCATATATTCTACTAAACCCTAGATCTTTCACTTGATTTTTGTGATGGTTTTATTGGCTTGTTATTGATTGATATAAATATGTGATAGTTTTGAGCCTATGAAGATATGTTGGGCTCATAAACAGAAAACTGCTGTAAGGAAACCTAGGGGTAGTGTATATTATAAGGGACATATCTTAAGCTACAAAATTCAATTTGAAGTAAAACTAATTTTAGATGAAACCTGACTCGAAGAGCAATCCAACTATACAAATTATAGGTCTATTGGACTTGAAATTAAGGAATTATGATTTTTAGAACTTGGCTATTAGTTAACACCCCTGGCCCTGACTAGTGTACAATGTACTGGGCATAACTTGCCCTATATAATTTCAAATTGAGTGCAGGCAATTTTGTTAAAAATTGAACACATAGGAAATCATGCCTATAAAATTTGAGAGTCAGATTATGAGTAGATTGTTCCCAGTAAATCCTTGAAGCTAACCTATGCTTTGTTTGGGTTGAAACAGGGCAGCCCAAATGAAAAGCTCATAACTTGAGCTCTAACTACCCAATTAAAGTGAAACTCATTGGATTTAAAAGAAGGTACATTCTAGTAAAATTTCATATCAAAATAGTTAATGATAATTTTTATTGATTTTCTAATTGTAGATGTGCAAGTCTATCCTGAAGTAGGGTAGCCTTGAGTAAAACTTTAATAACTTAAGTTATACACCTCAGAATTTAGTGAAACCAAAGAAGTTTAAAAGTAGACTAATAGGGCTACATTTTATTAAATATTGAGATTTAAAATGAATTAAAATGGAATTTTAGTAAAATTTAGAAATTCTAGGTAGATTTAAGGAAAGTAGGACAACTTGAGAGTTTCACGACTTAGAGGTTCCACAAATCATGAGGAATCACATGGACTGAATAATTATGCAATTACATGCCAAAATGATGTTATGTTGGTATATTATTTATGATGATCATGATTTTTCTAGGACTAGCTGGCAGTTACTTTTGTTATCTATATTGAGAAACTTTCTTATTACAGGAGTCATGCTGCCAAATTTCTGACATAAGTAAATTGTGAATGAATTATATAGTATAAGCATAAACATATCAATCATTTCATGCATGACCATGAATAAAAATATAAAGCATGACAAGAACTTGCAAAGAAACATATCAAGCCTCCACCTAGTAATGGATTAGGAGATATCATCACAGATAATCACTTGGGCCAGCCCTTGAACAGATTTAAGGGGAATAAGTCGATATAAGAGTCGAGGAAAGTAAACTCGGCAATCACATATAGGAATGATCTTAGCCCTGTGAAGCAAACTATTACCCAGAAGTGGAAGAGGCCATCCATTTCCAGGGGATCAAGTACAAAAGTTTAGATTGCAAGTTAAAGAAAGAGATAAGAAAGACAAGTGCACTTGCATGATTCAGTTGTAACATCCTCAATTTCTTGTCGTGCTAAATTACCTCAGTAACCTTGAGTAATTAGGCACTTAATGAGAAATTTGGAGATTAAGGCTTAATTAAGGAGTTAACAAAGAGTTTATAAGTTGACTCGGATGAGAAAAGTCAAGAGAATGCTTAACCGAGATTAGATAATCTCTAATTAAGCAAGTCAAAACCTTTATAGCTTAATTAAGCACTAATCATCCTTAATTAACTTAATTGAGTTTAATTAAAGTTAATTAAGCTTAATCACAAGATTAATTTTTGTTAATCATGTTCTTGTGTGTTAATCACTAATCCTTGCTTAATTATCTTAATTAAGTTGCGAGAACACTTAATCACATGATTAAATTCAAATTTAATCAACTAGACAATAAAGTAAAGAGTGATGTCATTAAAGCATAAAGCATAAGACAAGGTTGCTTTTTCATATGTTTTGTTCCCCCATCATCCATTTCCTAAACCTTAATTAACACAAAATTAAGAAAATATCTCCCTCTTTCCCCTTTATGTTGGACGCCACTTTCTCTCTCTCCCACCTCATCCATTTCATTTTCACTCATCTCAACACTCTTCATCTTTTTCTTTTTCCTTTCTCACCACCACCACCACCAAAACCTCTCACTTAGCCCTTCAAGGACCTCATCTTTGGGTCTTTGAGGAAGAGATTTAAACACTACAACATCCATTTTCACAAGAGCTCAAGAGCTTCTCCTTCATTCTTACAAAACTGCCACCATCATCATCAAGAGGAGCCATCATCTTCTTTTTCCTCTTCTCTTGTTTTTGTGCCATCTTTAAGAAAGGTAATGATCTTCATCTTTTTATTTTGTTTACTCAAGAAAGCTTAAAGCTTGGTTCTTTTCATGACCAAGATCTTTAAGTGAAAACTTGAGGAAATCTTTCATGCTCTTCATGAGCAAAAGTTTCCCTTTTTGGAAAAATATGTTCATGTTCTTCTTCAAGTGTTCTTGATGTTTCTATTTTTGGTGAAATATGTTCATATTCTTTTTAAAGTGTTCTTGATGTTTCTACTTTTGGAAAAATATGTTCTTGTTCTTTTTCAAGTGTTCTTGATGTCTCTACTTTTAGAAAAATATGTTCTTGTTCTTCTTCAAGTGTTCTTGTCAAGTGTTCTTGATGTTTCTACCTTCGGAAAAATATGATCTTGTTCTTCTTCAAGTGTTCTTGATGTTTCTATTTTTGGAAAAGTATGTTCATGTTCTTATTCTTGAATGTTCTTGATGTTCTTGATAGTGTCTTGCTTAAAGTTGCTCTTTTTCTTATGATGAGTTTATGATTAGGAAAGTTTCATCTTTACATATTTTTCATGATTTGATAAGACTATGAACATCCTAAAAGCTTAAAGCTTTAAAACGTTTGCTTCTTGATTCCTTAAAAGTGGCGCAACCTTTGTGCTTCCATAAAGTCTTGTTTTGTTTTGTTTTGAAGACAAAAATATATGTAAAAGTCTAAACTTTTTGGAATAATAAGCCCTTTTGAGTTAGAAAAATGATGTCTTGTCACTTTATGTTGTAAAGATTGATTCTTGGATGTAAATCCTTTCATAAAGTTTTTAACTTTAATCAAGAAGGTGACTTTAAGTCATAAATTTATAAGCTTGAACACTAAGCCTTGTAAAGGTGGAATCTTGAGATGAATATATTAGTAAAGTTCCAAGTTTTAAGCAAAAATAGCATTTTTGAGTCATAAAGGTGTTAATTTTTTATAAAGAATAAGACTTTTTAGTTAAAAAGCTAGTAGCTTGTATTATTACTTCATAAAGATCAAATCTTTAAGGTAAGAGCTTAATTTAAAGGCACTTACTTTCATAAAGAATAAAACTTTATGAGTACTTTATAAAGAATGATAACTTTTGTAATACTTAAGGTAAGATCTTGTTATGTTAGTGATAAAAGCTTCAAACTTTGTAACTTGGTTAAGATAAAAATCACCCTTGATGTTTAGTGAACATGGTGTTGTTGGGTTCATGATGTGGTTATGCGTTGTCATGACCCAAGGATTAGAGGGATCTCGAACTCCTTAGGAACAAAAGTATGATTAGAGCCTCTGAGCATACCATGAACCTAAGAATCACTAAGTGCACTATCTCAAGGAAGGGAAACAATCACTTAACTTAATTAATTTGAACAAGTGTTCCATAAGACATGAACTCAAGTCAAGAATAATTTCCTATGAGAACTAAGTAACTTAAAGACCAAATACATATATCTTAACTATGTGATTCTCTCATGGGTAACCATGAGAAATCATGTGATGATTCATAAGATTCTTCACAAAGATTAACACAACTATAAACCCCTTTAGGGTAAGAATGTATGATGCCATCTGGTACGATGAATGACAAGTTTGATTGAGCTTTGTTTCATGATTGAATGACAAGTGTGATGATATGATATAGATATGATAAACTGTTAGTTAAAAGTTGATTGGTAATTTGGGAAAGCTTCGATCTAGCTGTTATGTTGCCGGATTTCTGTCAAAATTATGGACTTAGTCATATCATTGCACATGTCTAGTCAAAGAAGAACTATGCATGTAAAGTATAATGATAAGAAAAGAATTAATGGGACATGACCCTTCAATCACTTCAGTAAGGGAAGTGAGAGACGGCAATTCACAAAGACTCAAGGAACCTCTATGAGGGAGGCAAAGGGGACATGGAGGACCCTCCAACTTAGGGGTAACCAATATCGACTTAGTCTGATTTGGTTTACTACTGCGTGATGACAGTCATGGACTGAGCTCATGTCCAAAAGCAGTCTGTTTCAAAGGAAAGTAAAGAATGTTAAGCATATGCTAAAAATGAAAGTAAAGTCAAGTATAACCATGGTTAAGTCTATGATGATGCATGTCTGTGCATGTGTTTCTATCATCCATTTGCATTATGAATGTTTATTCTATGCTTTAGTATGTATGATTAGTTATGATGATGCAATTATGATGTTAAGTTTAAAAGCAACCCGCTTTGGGGTTTAAGTTTTCAAAATCATTAAAATTGAACTTATATTTGTCCACTATTTTTATAATTAAACCCGAAGTGGCTGGGACGATGACGATGACACAGTGTTTGCCTAGTCGCGATCCTACTGAGAAATCTAATATTTCTCACTCCTACGATTTCTTGTCGTCTTCAGAGGATGTCAATGTCGGGCACGGTGGTGATCTTCATTTAGTTTCCAGTATGGCATTGGAACTTTGACCCGGTGCTGAATGCCTCCATGATGTCTGTGAGCGTAGCGATGAGGGTCTACATCTTCCATGACCATCCATTTCAGACTCTTGTGATGAGCCCATTTTTCCGACCACATCAGCCATTTGGCGAGGTTACCTTGGACGACATCCGTCCTTATTTTCAGTCGCCGAGGTACCCCAATGATGATGAGACCGACTTAGATACCCATCTGACTCCGATTGTTTCCTTGGATTCGGAGCCTTCCCACCTGTCATATGGAGATTGACCCATCTGAGCCCTCCTATCCGTCCGTGATACGTCTGACGTCTGACTCGTCTTCTTCTTTAGCAAGTCCTCATCACACTCCACCCTTGGTTCACGATCATGGGTTTATTCGTACCCGTGCTGTGCTTCGTGGGCGTGCCCGAGTAGGAGGACATAGTGATATTGCTCCTAGTGGATACGGGAATGGTTTCCATCCTCCTGACGAGTGATGTGGTGATAGCATGCAGAGCCGAGCACAAGGATAGCCCCTTTTGGTTATAGTTATAAGGTTATCATTTTACTGTATGGTATGCTTGGGCTATAAGGATTTCTGATATATTTTCTTTTATCATGTATCTAGTAGGTTTCATGTGTAGGGCCGACAGTAGGTATCAACCCATTATTATCTGTATGTATGACTTTTAGTAACACTATTAGCGTTATATTAGCTATGAATGGATGTGGAATGAATGTTATGATTATCTAAGTTATTGTTACTCTTGTTGCTTCTGTTTATTGCTATTTCACAGTATGTATAAGATAGCGTTGTTTATTATATGCATTCATGATGCCCTCATGGCTCTTGGTTTTCAGAACAGTTTATCGTTATTGTTCAAAAAAAAAAAAAATTTACCCCTATTTTCAAGTAAAGTAATTTCAAAAAGGTAATGTTAGTTCCGTGAGCAAAAGTAATAACTAGTAATTCCACAATATGACCTAAGCAAAGATAGGAACTATTAGGGTGTTACATCAGTTATGCATATGCCCTGATTTCATTGTGTTTGCATGGTTACTGCTTTTATGATTGGAAAGTATGCTACTATTGCATTCATATCTATTGCGAAAAATGCTAAGCGATTGTTAAAAGTAATTCGCTTCGAGAGATATATTTTCAAACTTAAAATTGAATTAGTGCCTTGATAAGTAACATTTTGATAAATTTAAAACCCTAATATTTTTTTTATTGGACTTCTTTTGTGCTTAATTGATCAATATTCGACACATTTTATGAGTTTGGGGTCTAGTTGGGCTTAATTATATTTTCCAGCACTTTTATAAATTTATACTGATTCTATATTTTAAGTGTATCTTAAGTTCTAGACCTCTAAAAATTACAAATTTTTATTGTAAAAAAGATGAGAGAGAGATCTATAACTTTGATGAAGAATTCAAACTAATTCAGATGTCTAACAGGTTGAATTGGGTCACGAAGTCAGAACTAGGTTGTTATCGTTGGAACCTAAGCAGTGTGCACTAATTAGGTTGTAACTTGAGTTGTAGACATTGGATTGAGGTGAAACTGGTGCCATTTGAAAGCTAAGATATAAAGCTTCAATTCATATGCAGATCACTCTCCAAAATAATGACTTCTTAATGGACTTATTGGTTGCTGAATTTGACTAACGTGAATAGTGATACAACCTAGACATGCTACAAAGATTAGGCCATAACTCTCTCATTTCAAATCCAAATTAAGCAAATTGGGTGTCCACTTAAAGCTAAGATGCAGAGGATTAACTTGGGCTCAAGGGCAATGTTGTATATTTACATTTTAGGTCTGAAAAGTTGTGGGAAATTAGGGACGCGAGAGGACTCTCCTCTCCAATATTTTTCATTTTTTCTCTCTTCTCTTTTCCTCTCCTTTTCTTTTCTTTTCCTTTCATTTTGTAAGATACTTGTTTTGGATTCTATTTTGTAACCTTCATTGCTATGGAGGAGTAGGACTTCAAGTTAGTTCAAGGAGACTCTAAGGACATTATGGTTGTAATTTTGAAACCCTATGCTTGAATCTCAATCATGTTTGTTTTTCTTGATTCTTTGCCCTCTTTAATTTGTATACTTACATTGAATATATCGATATGTGGGTTTATGAATATGGAATTCGTTGGGTGGTTACTAATTGATTAATTGGTATGAACTTGATTAATTAAAGAATTAGGATTTGGGTTTGGGTTCAAACCTAGGCTAATGTAATTGAGGCTAGAAATCAACATCGATTAATTAAAGTTGACGTCTTAATTATCTAATCAATTATATGTTGATTGAATTCCTAGAGTTCTCTAGGTAGAATTGTGGGGTTGTTAGTAGAGGTCTCTCTAATAGCTCAAATTAGCCACACTCCATGTGTTTGATATATTGTGCGTTAATTATTGATTCGCCTTATGCCTAAGGAACTCTTTGAACTAGTGTTTTTATTTTTACCTAATTTTCTTTTATAGCTTATTTACTGCATGTTTACACAAACCCCTTTATTACGTAACTAGATAGCAATAACATCCTTGTGAGATGATCTTGGTTGCACTATACTTCAAATTTAATGTAATTAAGTATTTTAAAATTGTAATTTGAAGCAGTTACAACACTTGCTACCATGCCTATATGTACTTGTCTACATTTTCATAATAAATTGAAGCAGCTGGAATATTTATGATGACACCCTATATATTTAGTGGATTGAGTATATCTACTAAGAACTTTAAGTTCTCACTACTTGTTTTATGTTTTTGTAAAATATTCCAGTACCAAGAATAGGCTTCAGGTCTGCAATAGAGATTCACACAAAATACAGGATCTGGACTTAAACCCAGCTTGGAAGTCTAAGGTAGGTGATCGATAACTACAAAGTGAAGATCATAGAACGAGACATGTTATCTATATAATATTAGTTAAATTTTTCCAAATTGTTCTTTTAAATCATATATGTATCAAATACTTGGGATTGTAAGTTCTTATTCAGTAATGAAGTATGGTATTCTAAGGGCCACATATTATGTTTTTATGTTTTTCTCATTTAAAATTTTTCCATAGCTACTATAATAGCCTCTAAATGTGAGCCATGACTCGGGCATGGGCTGTATATTTGGAGACTGTTACAGGATGTGTAGCATGGAAATTAGATGTAATGTGATCTAACATGCCTATTTCTAACTGGTCCAACTTTATTCATTATGAGATCATATAAAACAAGTTAGAGTGAAACAAAGCCAAATACTTTATTTCTACAGAAAATATCCATAAATATTGGGTCTATCTATATGAGCATTCAAATGCACACTCCCACTAATACAACATAGCATCAAATGATAAGCAGTATGATCATGAAAGACCTTGGGTGTTTGTTCCTTAGGAAGCAAATTTGCTACCATGGAGTTTGTGCCGATATTATAAACACCTAACCACTCTAAACTCTTTCATTAACAACTAGGAGCTTGATGTCTATATACTTAGACATTGTTGAGCTCCTATTGTTGCTAGAATATAAGGTTGTTGACATATTGTCACAAAATAACTTAAGTGGTCTTTCAATTCCATCCATAATTCATAGCCCTATTGTAACACCCTCCAAACACATACATCATGCTCGAGTCATGGGATTATTTCTGGAGGTTGCTATGAGTGCTGTAAAGATATTTTATATAAGAAACTATAATATGTAGCCCTTAAAACTATACACTTCTTTACTTGATAAGGATTTATATTCTCAAATATTCGATACATATATAAAATAAAATAATTTCAATTTAAGGGAAACTTAAATTAACACTATATACAGACCATGTCATGACCTGCGATCTTCACTTCATGGTTACTAGCCACCCACTTTAACCTTCTAATCTGGTTCCAGTCTAGGTCTTGCGTTTTGCAAATGTCCCCAATACTCTGCTGTATACTTGAAATCTATTCTTGATACTAGAATATTTATGGAACACACAAATAGGCAGTGAGAACTTAAAGTTCCCAATAAGTATGCTGCATCCACTAATCATACAAGGTGTCATCGTAAACCTTCCGACTGCTTCAATTTATTGTGAAAATGTGGACACATAAGCACTAATTCAATTTTAAGTTTAAAAATATATTACTCAAAGCATATTACCTCTTTTTAATTATCACTTGGCATATTTCATGGTAAATATAATAATAGGAGTAACATAACACTCCAATCATACTTATAATAGCATAATAACACAATAAAATGCTTAAATATGCATATGCTGATGCACATACTTGACTTATGCAAATACACTTGACTTTCTTATATCTTTCTTTAACTTGCAACTTGCTTATCTGTACTTGGTCTCCTAGAGGTAAATCACCTCTCTCACCTTTGGGTAATAGCTTGCTTCTCACGACCGAGTTTATTCCTATACATGAGTGTCAGGTTTACTTTTCTTGACCCTTACACCGGTTTATTCCCTTTAAATCTAGTCAAGGGTTGGCCTAAGTGATTCTCTTAGACAAAATCGCCCTGTGTAACACCCTACTAAATACAATACTATGCTTAAGTTATAGTTTTATACTCAGTAGTTTGCCACGTATTACTAACTCTCGTTTAATTTACCTTTAGATTATTAATTTGGCAAAGTTAATTTTAAATCAATCATGAATTGTTGGCTCTATTTTATTTACATGATGTTCATCAGTTAGTTAAGTTGCGTATCAAACGGGGCGCATCATAATATAATAAAATATAAATGGTGCAAACAAAAATCTCATAGTAATTACTCACAATATATCTCACACATATATACATCACCTCATGTATTCATATATGTAAGTACTAAGTACATCAAATAGGACTGTCAAAACAAAAAGGAACTCGGTCCATATCCATGAAAAACAACTCTATATGGGTGCTTAGCAAGACATTTCAGCTAACATGAATACATGAGGAAACAAAAGATACTGTGCCTATGATCCAAGGTCATAAAAAGACACCGAAAAAAGGCCACTCAATACAACTACGGTCTCCTAGGATGGATAGCTCCCCTAGTCAGACTCGGAGAGAGGAATCTATTCGGGGTGATGCCTGCCGATCTAGGGTCGGCAGGTGCAGGGCCATTATCAGGTGTTGATGAGGAGAAGGAGGAAGAATCGATCCACTCTAATGGATCGCTCTCTAAAGGTATGGGTTGTATAGGCTAGGGTGGTGCGGTAGGTGGTGATGCCTGGTATGGTAGTACTGGGATGTAGTGAGTCGTATACAAGGGTACTCCTAGAAAAGGAGCAACTAGATCGAAGAGGGGACTAAACTGGGGTATGGCAAAAGCACATCGGAAGAACACATACAGGAAAAATTGGGAGGTGGTAGTTAGATACAGTGAGCCCAAAGTGTGATCATAATGCCATTGCCATTTTGGCACCTCAGCGAAGAAGATGATCATTGCCATCACCTTCGTTTGAGAATGACACAAACATATATTAGGATGAGAATTCAAAAAATTCTTCGTAGTATCTGCTATCTAGTACACATTGACAACACAATCACTCAATTGCTTTGGTTTAGCTTAATTATGGAAAAGTTTGATCAATAAAGCAAAGGCCTCAATTCATAAGTGTTAAAAACGTGGTCCGAAGAAAAATTTTATTTTACTCATGGAACTAATAAACCAAAAAGAACACATATGATAAATAGAGTAAATATCATAGAGAATAATTCGAAATTCAAACTAGACTATAACTAATCATATAATAGGCATAAGAAAGTGCAAATAAGAATTTAATGCATATGCACTTGACTGTTTGTCCTTCATGACTCGGATCATAATTTTCCATACTTGGTCCCCTAGGAGTTTTAGGCCATATAACTCCTGGGTAATAGTCTGCTTCTTAAGATTGAGTTCGTTCCTATACAGGATAGCCGGGTTTACTTTTCTCGACTTTCCTACTAATCTATTCCCCTTAATTTCATTTCGGGGCAGGCCCAAGTGATATGGAATCATTATGTTTCTCATAACTCATGTACTTATGAAAAATTAAACTTAAGGGATTTAAACTTATAATGTACCATTTATATGTATTCTGCCAAAAATTTGGTAGCATAACAGCATAAAATATGCTTCCCGAAAATTGCAACAGAGACATTTTCATCCAACCAATGAAAATACCAGAACTAACACAATATTACACTAACATTTCAGCAATATAATAGAGAGTTGCATCATCAAAATTTCAATCCTTGGGCATTCATGGTCTAAGAGTGTTCAAGTACTTAAAATTGACATTTACACTTCAATCTCTTAAATCTGCCTTGTTTTAGAAATTATGCCATAAATTCATCTTAACTTATTTAAATTTAAAATTTTAATATGTTGTATCATTGTTTGTCTATTGTTATTTCTCTTTGGTACCACTAAGTTTTGATAAGTATAAATTGAATTATTGAAATTTTAATCAAGGCTACCCTGTTGTTGGACAGACTTAAGCACTTAAATGTAAAAATTTGCCAAAAATCCAATCTTCATTGATTTTATCCAAAATTTATATCTAGAAGATATAATTGAACCATCTTTCATTTCCCACAAGTTTCATTTTGAATGAATGAGTAGAGCTCAAGTTATGAGCTCCTAAAGTCGACTATTCTATAATGCCCTGTCTTAACCCAAGCAGGACATAGAGTAACTTTGAAGGATTTCTAGGAGCAATGGACTTAAGATATAAATCTAAAATTTTTACAACATGAACATCTATAAAAAAAATTGATTTCACTAAATTTGAAGTTATATAGGGTGAGTTATGCCTTTCATAACCCATACCAGTCAGCACAGTGGATAAGATTCAAAGGTTTATTTCAAAAATTCATAACCCTCTTATTTTAGGTCCAATGGGCTTATAATTTATATGGGTGAAAAGCTCTGAATGTATGTTTTCATTAAAAATAGTTTCATAAAGTTTTGACCCCTATAGGTTAAATTCTACCGTATGCAATATGGGCAGGTCTTAGGGTTTCAAGTTCTGGCAGATCTTGTTTGAGTTCTTCTTTGAATTTTTGATAAATTTTCCAACCCAAACTAAGAATTTCCATGTTAAATCAATGAAACAAGTCATATAATCATCATACAATATCATATTAAAGAGAAACATAAAAACCCTAATCAGCCACATAACTCTAATACCAAGTAAAGCTCAAGATTCCTACTTAAATTCCAAGTTTGAGCTAGTAAAGAGCAAGCCTTGGGTGAAGAAAATTTGAGTAAGATGAAGAAGTGAGAATGATGGAATAAGATGAAGAAGAAAAATGAGGGAAAAAGATTAGTCTTTGAGGACAAAAATATGAGGGGGTAATTGGAGAAATTACATTTTATAATGAGTCATAGAGAGGATGACTTACTTTGTTGTTATTGGTAGAATTTTCACAACTCTTGAATTTTGCTTAGCTTCCTTTTGTGTGGTAGAGGAAGCGCCAGCCCAAGGGTATGTGTGACTCAATCTTGGCCACTAAAATTAGGTTTTTAAGTGGTACTCAAGTGATCCTACAGTATAAGTTTGTATTGACCCGGTTCTTGTGTTACAAAATACCGAAATCAAAGCCATATTTCCTAAATTAGCATGACATTACTAATAGTTTTTTATAAAATTCTCTACATTGAAAAACTAAATATTTTAAACCCTAATATCCATATTTCTAAGTGTATCTCTCAAATGCAATGAAATAAATCAACTAACGGTGCTAATCAAATGCACCGTACTTCAGGATGTTACACCCTGGCCTACTACCAGGTAGAGGCTTGATATGTCCCTTTACAAGTTCTTATTATCATTTTTCATTCTTATGTATAACCATGCATAAATATGCTATATGCACTTATGCATGTGTCTCATATCTTACTTTTAAACATTCTTGTATGCATAATTTCCATGTACATAATACATACATACTCATAGCATTCTTATACTTCTGCTGAAAATTCGGTAGCATAACAGCTGAAACATAGAGGGTTTTGAAATAAACATTAAATCCAGTCAGCCAATCAATCATAGCAATCATGCTCATCATAATTAACATACCAACATAACAATTCTTGAGTATGGGATTTGCATAAATATGTATGCCCTTAACTTTCTCGTAGTGTATGGGACCATTAAATCAAGACGTTCTCAAGTTATTCCTTTTTCCTCAAATCTGCCCTATTTTTATAAATTACACCAAAATTCTATTTTAATTCATTTAATCTAGAAATTTAATATATCATAGCCCTATTTGTATACTTTTAAACCTCTTTAGTTTCAATGAGGTGTATAACTTGAGTGATTAAAATTTTACTCAAGGCTGTCCTATTTCAAGATAAACTTGCACACTTAAACTTAGAAAGTCACTAAAAAACCAGTTTTCATTATTTTAATCTGAAATTTATAGTATCATGTATCTATTTGGATCATCTTTTAATTTCAATAAGTTTCACTTTAATTGGGTAAGTAGAGCTCAAGTTATGAGTTTCTCAAGTGGGCTACTTTATTTCCACTTGAACAGAGCATAGGTTAACTTCAAGGAGTTATTGGGAGAAATCTATTCATGGTCTAGTTTTGAAATTTTATGACATGATCCCCTATTTATTAGCTTCCTAATAAAATTGATTACACTTAATTTAAAGTTATACAAGGCGAGTTATGCCCCCTACATCATACTTTGGTCAAGACAAAGGGTGAAATCCAACAACTAATTTCCAAAAATCATAACTATTTCATTTTAAGTCTAATATCATATAATTTATATAGTTGGATTGTTCTTGAAGTCTAGTTTCATTAAAATTAGTTTCACTTGAATTTAGACCCTATAGGTTGAGAAATGCCATTCATTGTATGGATGGTCATGAGGGTTTCTCTCTAATAACTTTATCTATTTTGGGGTTTTCTTGATCTTTTGACCTATCCTTCAACCTAAACCAAAATTTCCTATCTTAAATCACTAGAATTAAGTCCTATTAACATTATACAAGATCAAATAAAGGATGACATAAGGAAAACATATCAACCACATAAAGTTCTAAAAGACAAACAAATTAAGGATTTGAGCTACATACCTCAAGATTCTTGAAACTATAGAAGCAAAGAAGACAAGAGCAACATCCTAGCCTTCCTTTCCATTCATGGCAGTAGCTCATATGGAGATGGAGAGACTCCACTTGATGTTTGATCGTCAATTTGATAAAGGGGTTTTGTAGAGGAAGAGATAAAGATTGATTTTCATAAAAGGAGCAAGATGATTTGAGGCCAAGAAGGCCATCAACTATGATCTTGAAGCTCATAGCCATGGAGGTTTAGAAGAAGAAGATAGAGATAAAGAGGAAATAGGGGGAGTGGCTGAAATTTTCCAAGGGGAAAAGGAAGGAAATGTTGACTTATAGCTTAAGTTTGGTTGGCTTACTTATTAAACTTAGTGGGTTAAATCTTATTGGTGGGTTTGAAGCAAAGATTAAATTCTCCTTGGCTTAAATTAGAGTGACTCATCTTTAGCGACCAAGAGGATTTATGTGGTTAGTTCCTAGCCACACATCTTAGAGTTTTTAACGAATACTCATGCCCATAGATGATATAGGACCCTCAAGGATTAATTCAAGGTGTTCGACTATCAATTTGGGTATTCTAAGTTACCTGGGACACTATAACATTGTGTGTGTAGTCCCAGGTCATATTGCATGATTGGATGCGTTATAACAAGCTATAAATTCAATTGTCATGTTGGAAGGGGCAATGAGCATTTGGTTAGCACTCTTCCAAGAGATAGCACATCTAGCAAGCATATAAATATAGCCTGAAGTGGATCTACAACTTGTAACGTCCCATTTCCAATTTCCGACTTTGTCAGTGAATTTTTAAAAGATTTCCGATCTTAGTAAGGCTCAAATGGATTGGCTTGGATTTTACGATTTCCGACGTTATGTAAGTATGTACGAATTCTGACCAAGTCATTCCTATTTTCGATTTCAATAGCTGAAATGGAGTGGCTGATGCTTCCGAGTTCCGATATTAGGATTTCCGACTTAACATGAAATCCGACATCCAATTTGATCTCAACCAGAAATGGACACGAGATCAGATCTCTGAAATTGTCTCCAAGTCCGACTCAAAATTTCACGAGTTCTGATCTAGAGTTTAATACCAAGAGCCCTTATTTCTCTATCTTCCCGAGTTCCGAGATCGAGATCCTATAAGTCCCGATTTCCTGGTACACGGATTAATGTTGTGAATTCCGATCTCCAGTGTTATGATTAGAATTGATTCGAGTTTACCTAATTTCCTGACTTCCGACTTTAAGTGCTTGGCTTCACACCCGATTTTGCTTTCAAGCTTCGACTGGACAATATTTTCCGATTTTCGACTTCATCTCCAAGATGTGCACGAGTTCCGACTTTAAAAATACGAGTTCCAATTTCATTTTTAGAATATACTGAAAACTAGTTCCACTTTAGGTGACGTGGAGAACAATTCTGCCACACAAAGAAGACGACGTGGAGAGCATTTTGGTCACAAAAAGAGAGCAAGGTTGGCTAAAACACAGCCTTGTGTTTTGAGGCCAATCAAAACCTTCCAAGTTAACTAACACTCACGCCTATATAACACACTCTCCTCCTCTCATTCAAACTCTCCTCTCACGTTGCCTTTTTCCTCACTTCAGCTCTTTTTTCTTTTCTTCACTCACCCAACTCCACCTAACTTTGAAATTCAACTAAGTTCCAGCTACAAACTCAAGCCAAATCATTCATAGTAAGAGGTAGAGGTTTTAATTCTTGCTTGATTCTCTGATTGTTGAAGGATTGGTTGTGGTCTAATTTCCTAATTTTGATATGTTGATTAAATGATTATGATGAATTATAGTTGGTTTATTGGCTGTTTATAAGATTAAAATTTGAATTGGAAGTAAGAAAGGATGAAGATATGAAGAAGTTGAGAGACTGGAAAACTCCAAACCCTCGGCAGTCCGTACGGCGGAGTGTATGGCTCTGCCTCCTGCCATTTAAAATTAATGAAACCATTTTTTTGTGAAATTAGACATCTAGGGCTTTCTACACATATATCATATAAGATCAATGGAGTAATATTGAGAGAGATATGAATTTTTGAAGTTTGACTTAGGAATTAGGACACTCATCCGGGCAGTATAGGTTGAAAAGGGTGTAACTCACCCTATACAACTCCAAATTGAGTGAAATTAATCTTGTTGGAAAGCTTACACATAGGAGAACATCATCCAAAGAAATTTCGAGTTTGTTATCATCTCAGTTGTTCCCAGTGATTCGAAAAAGTTACCCTATGTCTGCCTCGGACCAGACATTTTTCCCAACCTTATTAAATATAAATAGTTCTGTGTAATCTCATGTTTTTATAATTAAATAAAATCCGAGGTAGTTGAGAATGAATGCGACATCAGTTAAACGTCATACCTAACCCTACTGAGAATTTCCTTAAATTCTCACCTTGTTTTGCATTTCCGCCTCATTCTCAGACGTGGGCGATGGACTCGACGGCTGCCCTCTTTAGTGAGATTCCAGACCTGCCGCATCACTAGGAACCCGAGTTGAACTCGCTGTACTTAGCTGGCTTCCGCCATTTCCAGCTCTACTTTTAACGATAGGGATTTTTGTTGTCCCTTTACTTCATTCTGCTTTTGATATGTGTATTTATAAACTGAAGCTTTAGCTTCCAACTTATATATGTATATATATACAGCAAATGATATTTCTATGGTAATCATGTTTATTATATAGAGCGCCCTGCTTCGTAGGTATATACGTCAGTCATATACATATATATATCAGACTATAAAATAATGAATACAGCTTTAGATAGAAGACTAATACAGTAACGTAACCTATCCAATTTCATGCTATGACTTAAGCATATCATTAAGTTGGTAGGGTGTTACATTTTTATATCGAGCTTGATTCGTCCTAGCTAAGGCCTGAGGATTGGACTGACTATGCTTCGCGCATACTTTGTGTTTTTAGCTGATGACATGCACTAGATCTTGCCTGTACGGTTGAGATATAGATGTGCATGTGCATGAAGTGCCTGACCGTGTAAGCTGTTATTTACTAGCATATTAGACTTAGTGTTGAGCCTGATCAACTCAATAACTTTTGTTTTGTGTGCTCAGAACTTAATGGCTTCCGGAAGGCGAGATAGGCTGCGCGCAGGACTTGCTCAAGAGAATCCCGCTGATCTTATGGACACTGTGCGGGAGATGGCTCAGGTGATGCGGGAATAGGCCGCAGCAGCTAACCAGATGATGGATCAGCTAGGTAGGCAACCTGCAGCAGGCTGTGGAGGAAATCCACATGGCCCGAGAGCTGATTTGGATTATCTTAAGTTTGCTGAGTTCAGAAAGGCGAATCCGCCCAGCTTCCGAGGGACGTACGATCCTGATAAAGCTGATGAATGGATCAAGGCTATGGAGAAAATTTTCTCTGTCCTAGATTGCTCAGATCATCAGAAGGTGACCTTTGCCACCTACATGCTCGAAGCAGATGCCAAGTTTTGGTGGAACGGCATATGAAGGCTACTGGAGGAATCTCAGACAGCGGTCACCTGGACGGTATTTAGAGATGTCTTCTACCAGAAGTACTTTCCTGCTTTCGTTCGGAATGCCAAGGAACTCGAGTTTATGCAGCTTCGCCAAGGAAACCGGACGGTATCCGAATACATTGCCAGATTTGAAGAGTTCTGCAAATTCTCTACAATTTATCAGAGGAATCCAGATGAAGCCTGAAAGTGCATCAAGTTTGAAAGGGGGTTACGAGAAGATATCCTCACTGCAATCGGGCCAATGGAAGTTAGAGACTTCCCCACGTTGGTGAATAAATGCCGCATTGTGGAAGATTGCAATTTGAAACTGGCTGCAGCTAAGGCATCTGGTGTTGGTTATCGGAAGGGATTGGCCCCACAGGGCCTAAGATTCAAGCCCCACGTGCAACAACAGCGGAGATTTCTGCCGGCAGGCAACAAAGGCAAACAGCTTCAAAGGCCTCTTCCGAATTCAACTTGTACGAAGTGCGATAGGAATCACGGTGATCGGCCATGTTTGGCAGGCCAGAATGTCTGCTATGGCTGTGGCAAGCCAGGCCACAAAATTTATGAGTGTCCGACTAGAAATCCATCACAGCCATCTCGACAACAACGTCAAGGACGAGTTTTTACTATGGATGCGGAGGAAGCTGATAAGTCTGAGGGACTAATCCAAGGTACCTGCGAAGTGGACGGTGAGACCCTGACTGTACTCTATGATTCGGGTGCCTCACACTCGTTTATTTCTCATAATTGTATGGCTGTTTTGCAATTGCAAATTTCTGAATTGCCTTATGATTTACTGGTTTCTACTCCCACTAATGAACCCGTTAAAACTAGTCAAATTTGTATCAATATTCCTCTTCAAATTGAGGGTAGAGCCTTTGCAGCCAATTTGATTTGCCTCCCTCTCTCTGGACTTGACATAATTATGGGCATGGACTGGCTTTCTGCCAATCGAATCATGCTCAAATGCTCTGATAAGACGGTGGTATTCCCCTCTGTCTCACCCTCTAAATCCCAAGCCTTAACACTCTTCTACTTGAACTCTTTATTAGTAAACTATAGTGGGTCGAAGAGTCAAGGATACATCTTGCTGTTAGCTAACGTGACAGAAGTTGAACAGAAACTAGAGGAGATCTCAGTTGTTAAGAAATATCCTGATGTTTTTCCAAAAGATATTCCTGAATTCCCTCCTGAGAGAGAGATTGAGTTCACTATCGAGTTAGTTCCAGGTGTAGGACCAATATCCATAGCTCTGTATCGAATGTCACCTTTGGAGCTGACAAAGCTAAAAAGGCAGATCGAAGAGCTTTTAGAAAAAGGATTCATACGGCCAAGCGCATCACCTTGGGGAGCTCCAGTCTTGTTGGTCAAGAAGAAAGATGGGAGCATGCGCCTATGCGTGGATTATAGGCAGTTGAATAAAGTGACGATCAAGAATAAATATCCACTACCAAGGATTGATGATCTCATGGACCAGCTACAAGGTGCAATAGTATTCTCCAAGATCGATCTGCATTCCGGATATCATCAAATTCGAGTTCGGGAACAAGATATCCCTAAGATAGCCTTTCGAACTCGCTATGGGCACTACAAGTACACTGTAATGTCATTTGGATTGACCAATGCACCAGCAGTATTCATGGATTACATGAATCGAATATTCCGCCCATACTTGGACAAGTTTGTAGTGGTCTTCATTGACGACATACTTGTCTACTCGAAGACAGAGCACGAGCATGCAGAACACTTACAGCTAGTTCTGCAAACTTTGAGAGACAAGAAACTTTATGCTAAGTTATCCAAATACGAATTTTGGATGAAAGAAGTAAAATTTCTTGGCCATGTAGTGTCTCAAGGAGGAATCTCAGTGGACCCCAGTAAAGTAGAAGCGGTTCTAAATTGCGAAAGGCCGACCACAGTCACTGAAGTCAGGAGTTTTCTGGGCTTAGCTGGATATTACAGGCGATTCATCAAGGATTTCTCTCATATAGCCTTGCCCCTGACCAAGCTAACCAGGAAGAATGTCTCATTCGAGTGGACGCCGGAATGTGAATAGAGTTTTCAAGACCTGAAGAGAAGATTGACTACGACACCAGTGTTGGCCTTACCAAACCCACATGGACCATTTGAGGTCTATTGTAATGCTTCCCAACAAGGGTTAGGGTGCGTGTTGATGCAAACCGGAAAGGTGGTTGCGTATGCTTGCAGGCAATTGAAGCCACACGAAAGGAACTATCCTACGCACGATCTCGAATTAGCAGCAGTAGTATTCGCTTTGAAGATATGGAGACATCACCTATATGGTGTAAGGTTTGAGGTCTTTTCTGATCATAAGAGTTTGACATACCTCTTTGATCAGAAGGAATTAAATATGAGGCAGCGGAGGTGGATGAAACTTCTTAAAGACTATGAATTTGAATTGAAGTACCACCCAGGTAAGGCGAACATTGTGGCAGATGCTTTAAGTAGAAAATCTCTGACTGTAGCTTGGATGATGATCAAAGAGATGGAACTTATTGAAAGTTTTCGAAATCTTAATTTGGGAATCCTTATAACTCCCAAGGCCCTTCAGCTACATTAAATTAAGATAGCCAGTAGCTTTAAGGAGCTGATTCGGCAGGCACAACAGCAGGATGCTAATCTCCAATATACGATTAATCTCATGCAATCAGGGAAATTAACGGGTTTTGCTCAGGATAACGAAGGCAGCTGGCAACATCATGATAGGGTATGTGTACCCGAGGGGAACAATCTCCGGAGAAGAATCTTGGAGGAAGCACATAAGAGTGAATTCACTGTACATCCTGGCATTACTAAGATGTATCAAGATCTTAAGAGAATGTTTTGGTGGCTAGGCATGAAGTCAGATGTAGCGAGCTTCGTGAGTAAATGCTTGGTCTGTCAAAAGGTGAAAGCGGAACATCATAAACCCTCCGGGATGCTTCAACCCTTGGAAATCCCTGAGTGGAAATGGGAGAGTATCTCCATGTATTTTGTGATGGGATTACCAAGAACGCCAACAGGACATGATGCTATATGGGTCGTTGTGGATAGATTGACCAAATCCGCTCACTTCCTATCCATCCGAGCAAATTATCCGTTGGAAAAATTGGCACAACTGTACATTCAAGAGATTATAAGGCTGCATGGAACTCCTTCAACCATTATCTCTGATTGGGACCCAAGGTTTACTTCACAATTTTGGGGAGCCTTACAAAAGGCGTTTGGTGCTAAGTTGTGTCTAAGCACTGCATATCATCCGCAAATAGATGGTCAAACAGAGAGAACAATTCAAACCTTGGAAGATATGTTGTGAGCCTATATACTAGAGCAACGCGAAAATTGGGATCGATATTTACCGCTAGCCGAGTTCGCATACAATAATAGCTATCACGCCAGCATCGGCATGGCTCCTTACGAAGCATTGTATGGACGGAAGTGCCAATCTCCCCTATGTTGGTATGAAACAGGAGAATCAACTCTTTTAGGGCCTAAGTTAGTTGAGTAGATCACGAAAATACGAAGTAAAATGCTTACTGCTCAGAGTCGCCAGAAGAGCTATGCGAACACCAGGAGGAAACCTCTGGAATTTCAGGAAGGAGACCACGTATTTTTGAAGGTAACACCTACAATGGGGATAAGTAGAGCCATCAAGGTCAAGAAGTTAAATCCTCTCTTTATTAGTCCCTTCCAGATCTTGAGGCGAATCGGATCAGTTGCATATCAAGTCGCTTTGCCCCCATATTTGTCAAATCTTCATGATGTGTTCCATGTTTCTCAACTTAGAAGATATCAGCCTGACCCTACGCATGTGCTAGAACCCGAATCAATAAAGTTAAAAGAGGACCTGACTTTCCATGTACAACCAGCGCGGATTGTAGACAGGAGCAACAGACAACTTCGAAACAAATCCATTCAGCTAGTAAAGGTAGCATGGGGAAAAAAAGATGCTGAGGACTATACTTGGGAACTGGAATCGGACATGAGGAAAGAGTATCCTGGACTATTCTCCAGCACTAAATTTTGAGGACAAAATTTTTTTTAAGGAGGGTGGTAATGTAACGTCCCATTTCCGATTTTCGACTTCGTCAGTGAATTTTTAAAAGATTTCCAATTTCCGATCTTAGTAAGGCTCAAATGGATTGGCTTGGATTTTACAATTTCCGACCTTATATAAGTATGTACGAATTCCGACTTAGTCATTCCAATTTCCGATTTCATTAGCTGAAATAGAGTGGCTGATGCTTCCGAGTTCCGATATTAGGATTTCCGACTTAACACGAAATCCGACATCCGATTTGATCTCAACCAGAAATGGACGCGAGATTAGATCTCTGAAATTGTCTCCAAGTCCAACTCAAAATTTCACGAGTTCCGATCTTAAGTTTAATACCAAGAGCTCTCATTTCTCTATCTCCCCGAGTTCCGAGATCGAGATCCTATAAGTCCCGATTTCCTGGTACACGGATTAATGTTGTGAATTCCGATCTCCAGTGTTATGATTAGAATTGATTCGAGTTTACCTAATTTCCCGACTTCCGACTTTAAGTGCTTGGCTTCACACCCGACTTTGCTTTCAAGCTTCGAGTAAACTGGACAATATTTTCCGATTTCCGACTTCATCTCCAAGATGTGCACGAGTTCCGACTTTAAAAATACGAGTTCCGATTTCATTTTCAGAATATACTGGAAACTAGTCCCACTTTAGGGGACGTGGAGAACAATTCTGCCACACAAAGAGGACGACGTGGAGAGCATTTTGGTCACAAAAAGAGAGCAAGGTTGGCTGAAACTCAGCCTTGTATTTTGAGGCCAATCAAAACCTTCCAAGTTAACTAACACTCACGCCTATATAACACACTCTCCTCCTCTCATTCAAACTCTCCTCTCACGTTGCCTTTTTCCTCACTTCAGCTCTCTTTTCTTTTCTTCACTCACCCAACTCCACCCAACTTTGAAATTCAACCAATTTCTAGCTACAAACTCAAGCCAAATCATTCATAGTAAGAGGTAGAGGTTTTAATTCTTGCTTGATTCTCTGATTATTGAAGGATTGGTGGTGGTCTAATTTCCTAATTTTGATATATTGATTGAATGATTATGATGAATTATAGCTGGTTTATTGGCTGTTTATAAGATTAAAATTTGAATTGGAAGTAAGAAAGGATGAAGATATGAAGAAGTTGAGAGGCTGGAAAACTCCAAACTCTCGGTAGTCCGTACGGCAGAGTGTATAGCTCTGCCTCCTGCCATTTAAAATTAATGAAACCATTTTTATGTGAAAATAGACATCTAGGGCTTTCTACACATATATTATATAAGATCATTGGAGTAATATTGAAAAGATATGAATTTTTGAAGTTTGACTTAGGAATTAGGACACTCACCTGGGCAGTATAGGTTGAAAAGGGTATAACTCACCCTATACAATTCCAAATTGAGTGAAATTAATCTTGTTGGAAAGCTTACACATAGGAGAACATCATTCAAAGAAATTCCGAGTTTTTTATCATCTCAGTTGTTCCCAGTGATTTGAAGAAGTTACCCAATGTCTAAACCAGGCCAAAACAGGGCAGTTCAGGAAGGTTAAGTTTCGGGGCTTATAACTCGAGCCCTACTAATGTAAATGAAATGGAAATTTTTGTATATGAAAGGTTGTCCTGTTAGCTTTGATAAGAGACCAATTTCGTATGATTTGAGCCAGTTTTCGATTTTTAGTAAATTTTTACTTTTGAGTGTGCAATTTTGGCCAGCCACAGGGCAGGCCGGGATAAAATCTGAATAACTTGAGTTATGGTTATCAAAATGAGATGGGACCATAGAGGTTAGAAAATAGACACATAACACTTTAATATATCCAAAACTGAGGTCCAGAGGAGTTAATTAGAGATTATGGCCTGATTTACAAAAATCGGGTCAAATGCAAGTATTGAGACGCAACCATGTTTTGATTTCAATAATTGTGCCATGAATTGATGTTTGAAATATGAATGAACTATGATGATTCCTATGAGAAATTAGCTCTGAGTACTGGCACTATTCATGGGGAAGTGGACACGTTCCGTTATGCTGCCGAAATTTCAGTAAAGTATATGCATAAGTTATGAAATACATGTAGATGCATGTGCATTTTCAAGAAAGCTATGAAAGTTATGTTATGATGAACTCAAAGAATATGTTATGATGAAAGTTCCATGATACTTAGGTCAGCCCCGGATAAAAAGTTAAGGGGAATAGATCGGTGGGAACGTCGGGAAAAGTAAACCCGACAATTCCTATATAGGAACGAGCTCGATCCTGAAAAGCAGACTATTATCTAGGAGTCTAAAGTGGCCAAGAACTCCCAGGGGACCAAGTGATGGAAAATGATGAAAAGTAATGAAAAAGTTTATGAGAAATGGTTTATGAAGGAAGGTTCAAGAGCAAGTTTTGAATAACTGCATTAAATGCATAATTACATTGAATGTTTACTACGAGTCATTTACAGTTTATTTGTTAAATTCACTTACTGCTGTATGTTCATTATTCTGTGTATTGCTGATATTAGGTTATTCTGTTTCTTATGTTATCTTAAGTAAAACTGGACCCTGCCTCGGACCAGACATTTTTTCCAACCTTATTAAATATGAATAGTTCTGTGTAATCTCATGTTTTTATAATTAAATAAAACCCGAGGTAGTTGAGAATGAATGCGACGTCAATTAAATGTCATACCCAACCCTACTGAGAATTTCCTTAAATTCTCACCTCATTTTGCATTTCCGCCTTATTCTCAGACATGGGTCGATGGACTCGACGGCTGCCCTCTTTAGTGAGATTCCAGACCTGCCGCATCACCAGGAACCCGAGTTGAACTCGTTATACTTAGCTGGCTTCCGCCATTTCCAGCTCTACTTTTAACGATAAGGATTTTTGTTGTCCCTTTACTTCACTCTGCTTTTGATATATGTATTTATAAACTGAAGCTTTAGCTTCCAACTTATATATGTATATATATGCAGCAAATGATATTTCTATGCTAATCATGTTTATTATAGAGCACCCTGCTTCGTAGGTATATACGTCAGTCATATATATATATATATATCAGAGTATAAAATAATGAATATAGCTTTAGATAGAAGACTAATACGGTAACGTAACCTATCCAATTTCATGCTATGACTTAAGCATATCATTAAGTTGGTAGGGTGTTACACAACTATTTTGGCATTTAGCAAAGTCAAAGTCTAAACACCCAATGACCTCTAACTTATTTGACTTCCTTTATGCAAGCATGTAGTGTTTTGTTCTCTAAAAATACCATAAGACCTATTTGGCTTCTATCCAATGATCTATTTCCAGATTGATCAAATATTTGTCAAATAGCCCAACAATGTGCACAATATCCGAACAACTACAGTGTAACACCCTAATAATACTATACTATGTTTAAGTCATTTGATGGTATTACTAGTTGTTACCCTTAACTAGTTAAAGTTCTTATAATTGAAATTAGTGTAATATATAAAAATAGCATGTAATTTTTTTATCCTATAAAACCTTTATGCTTGGAAATTGAGCTTTTAAGCGCTTACTTACTCGTATACATATGAATGTTGCTCCTGGTATGGCTGAGTTACTAAAAAGACGTATGGTGAAGTTGAAATAACATAACACGATACTTTAAGAAAATAATGTATTCATAGACAAATCAAAAATCACAATCACACTTAATAATTATCATATATGTAATAGGTCAAATTAAGTAACAAAACTTCCAACATGCTCTTAATTACACATAAATTGCTCAACTAGGGCTTCTAAGAAAATAAAAATGCTAGGTTACTATCTCAATCCTTCTTAGCTAGGTGTCATGACATGGCAACTACTTGTCACATCTAGTCAAGTACTACTGGAAGTGCTACCATGGATGCGATCAACTCCGTCTGAAGATGACATGAAAATAGAGGAATGAAAAATACAAGATTTTTCAGTAGGATTCTGACTTGACTATAAATCATGTCATCGTCATCATCCTAGCCACTTCGGGTTTAATTATATAATGGTGGACACATATAGATTCAATTTTAAGGGTTTTGAAAAACATAAGTCTCCGAAGTGGGTTTCTTTTAAATTACTCTCTAGGCATAACATATAGAGATACAAGATCATAATAGGTAAGCATGCATGCAAGAGCGTAGCATAAACATTCATAACCATGAATATAAGGAAATAAAGATGCATGCACTTTCATGTAATTCATTGACTTTGACTTTCCATGAACTTAGTTTACTTAGCTTTCATAATTAGCATGTGTTTAACATTCTTTTCTTTACATGTCCTTGGATAGATTATCTTAAGACATGAGCTCATTCCATGACTATCATCACATAGTTCCTATCTAAAATTAGACTCAGCTGACAAAGGGATACCTCTAAATTGGAAAGGATCTCAACCGCGTACTTCCAAAGTAGAGGAGTCTCTTATAGGTCATCTTCCCTTTTGAAGGATCATACCCACTTATCTTGTCTTTATTGATCACCTTTCCTTTTAAAGAATCACGTCCAGTTATTTCTTTTCTTTGCATAGTACTTGATATTACATCTTTCATTTTAAATGCATAAGTTCAAAGACAAGATACGTATAAGCACATAACAGATATTTCTAAGTCTACAATTTTGACAAAAATTCGGTAGCATAACGGCTAGATCGGAGCTTCCCCAAAATCGCCAAACATGAGAAATCAATCAATCCTATTCATTTCTGAACATTATATCAAGTACCAGTAATTATTCATTCATGAGCCAATAGCCAAGCAATCTTGCCAAATAACATGTATAAAAGCAATATATATCCACACCCTAAATGGTATCTAGGATTTCCTTGAACTTTGTGAAAAGTCTTATGAGTCATTAGATGAATCCCCATATTTACTCATGAGAGAGTTCCATAACTTAGAATAAATGTGTGTTAGGTCTTTTCTTTATGGAAAATAGCTCCACTGCAAGGTCAAGATCTTTTATTTGCATTGCTACAGTGTTAAAACAATCTAAGTACTCCCTTAATGGTTTTTGTGATCCTTGGCGTATGGCATTCAAAGAATCTGAGGTCTTCTTGTAAACTCGACTGAGGGAAAACTAGTTCACAAAGGCTTGTGATATTTTGACAAAGTTGTGTATAGTCCTGGCAGGTAGAGATGAAAACCACAACAGAACTACCTTCTCCAAAAAGGTCAAGAATGTCCTACAAAGGAAAGGATCACTTGCTCCATTAACCAACATCATTGACCTGAACATGGTCACATGGAGTTGAGGATCGCCAGTTGGATCGTATAGCTTCAACATCGTTGGTAACTAAAAGTTTTTCGAAAGGGCTATTGACATGATGAATTTCAAGAACGGCCTGGAGTAATATTGGTGAGCCTTGAGTAGTGGTCATCTAGGTGGTTTCCTCTCTCCCACGAGTGTTATGGATATTGTTCTCCTCCTCGTCTCCAATGGGGTCATTATTATTCTGGTGACTACTGGCCTCGTTTTCCCTCCTATTGTTCTCCCAATTCATTATTGCCATATGCGCGGCCAGCCTCCTGTTCTGATCCTGGAATTGCCAGATCATTTGATGCAGCCCTTCCATGGTGAGAGGGTGAAAGATGTGGTTCACCTCATTCATGCTGCTCATGTTGGTGGTTATGCTGATTATGTTGATCATGTGGATTGTGTTAGTTATTACCAACCTTGTCAACAATGTTCACACTTTGGCTTCTTGTGGTGACCATTCAATCTTTGTGTGGCAGTTGTTTTTGTGCCCTATGATGGGTGCCAATGTTCTAAACTATTTTCTAAGGATGTCCAACAGTGTCCATGGTAGATCCGAGCTCTTTAATGCTCCTCCAGTGGGGGACCTACAAAAGACTCTAATGCTCAAGTTAAAACTCTATTTCACTCAAGTGTGAGTAAGAAAGATCAGTTACTTACCTTTGGCTCTCCACGAGGCCCATTTTTATATTCTGATTCTAGTTGTGTGTTTCCTCAATTCCGCGGTGGTTTCTTATCCTCCTATTAGCATTGGTTTCCGTCATGCTTAGTAATGACCTTTAATGGTTTAGCTACTTCCATGTGCTGATTTAATTTGAACTTATCTAAAGGGAATTCCTTCTAGAAAGACTATTGTTGAGTTCCTCAAGGCCAAGCTCTAAGGCCTAGTAAGTTTATTCAGTCCAAGTGTTAATTGCATGTTCTTTTCAAGATATGAAGATGATTAAAACTGAAATTACAAACTAAATAAGGAATAATATATATAATATGAATATATCAGAGTAAATATAAATATAAGGAGGGGTTAAGAATATGACACCAAGTAATTTATATTGGTTCAATACCCAATCTTGGAGTCTACGCCAATCCTCACCAAAAGGTGAAAGTTTTCACTAAGCAAGAGTCTTCTTTACAAACCAGATACTCAAGACATGAAGTGCTCACTGTCAACTCTCAAAATCAGAAAGAAGACTCACAAAATACAAACAATTCTAACTGACAAATGCACTCACAAAATAAAGTGCTAACACACAACACTCAAAACAAATTTCCTTAACAGGTAATGACTAACAACAACTTTTTTCTAAACTAAACTCTCTCAATATACAAATCCTTTTTCAAGGTGAAAAAAAGAAGCTCAAAATAACCAAAACTGAAATGTTTAAATATTCAAGTATGATGGTATGAGAAAAAGAGCGGGTAGTGTTTGGACTCGGGAACAACAATGTGTAGGCCACTATTAGCTCTCTTTTTCATTAGTTCACACTTGTCTTTTTCTTCCAAAGTTTATTTTCTTTCTCTTGCTTTTGTCCTTATGAGCTGTCCTTTGGTGCAGCTATCATTTTCTGGACAAACCAAGGACAAGGTTGAATTTTTCCCTCCAATTTTTCTTAATGCTTTTCGAGGTACACTTGATGAGCTTTGCTGCTTCTAATTTATCTCTTAGTTTACTAAGAAATTTTGGCTTCCAGTGACATTTTCTTAGAGCATGTGTGCTTTGATATTTATATTATCTTGAAACATTAATACACATATTAAATATTTAACATAATATTTATCATCACATAATTAGGATATTTCATCCAATAATATCCCCCTTGATGACAAACATAATTAAATTTTGAGAAGTTTTAAAATAAAGAGTTAAGGAAAACTTCCCTAAGTGAATCTGCTCCTTTTCAAAGTATGCTTCCCCTTCATATGTGCTTTTCTCTTATGTGTAGGCTCCCCCTTGATCCAAGCTCCCCTTTAGTGTGAGCTCATATTTCCCAAACCTTTTCTTTCTTCCCATTAATTGAGAAAGAAAGATTCATGAGCCATTTTAATTTAATCCTTATAGGATTTGATAATGTCTTGAAATGTCACCCAAAACTTGTTCTCATTTTTCCTTATAAGGACAATTCAAATTTAGGCTTTTCCACTCACAAGCAATCATAAAAAAATTCATTCAGTCATGCATTAGAAATTTCACAAGTCCATTCATTCAAACAAATCAAGTAAAGCATTTATGACTTGTAAACAATTTCTCACATAACTAGCAGGGAACATGTAGAAGTACATAAAATCTCCTAATATTGCAAGGGATAAAGATGTGCAGCAAAATCAGAGTACATTCTATTTGCATATTAAATAAAAACTAGAATGCAAGATATATAATTAGCAAAAGAGCAAACATAAATCACAATGTAATAAACATAGAAGCATAGAAGTATGATGAGTAATAACAAATCAGAGATGAATAATAAGCACAGAAATTTGAGCAAAAGTGAAATATAAGAAAAAGCAAAATATGAGCAAAAACATGAGCAATAATATTATCAACATTTCCATTTTCTACTCAACTTTTTGTCATAAAAGGGAAAGGTATATGCTAGTCAAAATGCTGCAAAATAGAAGAAGATACTTAGTCCATGATCATTATAAAATAGTTAAAGCAACTATCCACCAAAGTGTCAGCATCAAAAAAGAAATACTTAACATTATTACAATTATCCAAGAAGTCTATAAAACAAATAAAATAACCAAAGATGGAGACTATCTGTAACATCCCTAATTTTTGTCTAAGCTAATTAGCTCGGTGTCTCCGGCTAATTAAAGGGGCTAGCGATTAATTGAGAACTAATCGGCTAATCTCAAGAGCAAGGGCTTAGTAAATTAAAGGCAAGTCAACAAGATAAGTAAAAGTCAACAATTGAAATATAATGCATTACAAGCTACAATTAAAAGCCTAATTGCCCAATCCTTATTAATTCATGATTTAGAACATAAAATCAAGGTGATCTAACCTAATTAACTAAGAGCATATAACTATCACATCTTAATTACATGAACATTGACCCTTACCTCTTCTTTACATGATTAATGAGGAGAATCCTTTTTAATGAAAATGTGCTAATGTGTAATTAAACCAATTGAATTAATTAGCATTTAGATAATTGTAACAATGGTAAAAATTTATAAACTTCTCTTTAATTATTGTTTAAAAGTTTGGTCAAGGCAAGAGCCATATCCAACCATCCATTTGCCTTCTCATCATGCACCCTTAGATCAAGAGTCTATGTTAGTAGATTCCTTGAGTCAAGACAAAAGATCTACTCTCCTCCATCAAGATTGTGACACTTGGAGTGATCATATCCACCCAAACCAATCCCAAGAGTAGTCATGCTTTTAACCACTTGAGAAAACACAAAATGGTCCTTACCCAAACACCAAGACTCAAGGAAAACGCAACCCACTCTTTTACCCCAAAGTTCCTAGCTTTCTTGCTTGAAAAAGAAGTAAAACTCACCTACTCACTCTTGCTTATTGGAGAAGCAAAAGCCATCAGCCTCCTCACCTATTTTTGCGCCCCAAACTAGCCTTCCTACTTTCTCATTTGTGATTTTCATCCTCTCACTACAAGCCTAAGCTCTCACTTCTCTCTAAGCCTCATTCTAGCTCTTCTACTCTTCCAATTCCTCTTGTTCTTCCTCCCACTTTCACACCCCATCCAACTCTCTTTCCTTTCACCATTCCACAAGCCCTTCAAGGACCACCCTCTTTGGTTCTTGAGGAAGCAAAACAAACACTCACTTAGCCCCACTATCAAGCTTAAGGAGGAGGAAGGTCATCTCCAACCCATCAACTCTTTCTACTCCTCAAGAAACTCATTTGATAGTGACTCTAACCTTCTTCTTTTATGTGTTCTTCAAGCCTTTTAACTCCTAAGCTCTCCATAGCTAGGTGGTTCTAGGACTTGTTTCCAAGGCCTCATGGCCATGCTTGTTGATATGATGAGTTTTATGTGTTGTATCCTTCTCTTTGGCATGAGATTTTTGGTTGGTATGTCTATTGCTATTGAACCAAATTTTTAGAAGTTAAAACATTGATTTAATATCAAGATCTCAAAGATTAGAAGTGAGTTGGAAGAGAAAAGTGATCACTTGAGGAAAAGCTTTAATGTTTTTACAAGAAAACTCTTTGGAACCAAAACCGTGGAAGTTGGAAAATTTTGGCAGTCTGTATGGCGCGACTGATAACTCTTCCAATATAACTCCAAATATAATGAAACTAATTTTATGTGAAAGTAGACTCAAAGAGATTTCCAAGAATATAAAATTCATAAAATTTGGATTTAAAACGAGAAAGATATGAATTTTCAAAGTCTGCTGTGCCCAGATGAGTTTCTGTTCGGGCAGTATGTAATAAAATGGGCATAACTCAAGTTATACATAACATTTTTGAGTGGGACTAAGTTTGTTAGAAAGCTAAGACATAGAGGAACACTCTCATAAAAATTTTTGTTAGATTCCATATGAGGAACTTCCAGTGAAGTGGACAAACCACTGACCCAAGTTGAACTTTCAAGTCTGAACAGTCAGAATAAAATGTGCATAACTTAAGCTACAAAATGAATTTTTGAGTGGGGCTTCTTTTGTTTAAAAATAGACTCAGAGACGTATATTCACACAAAAATTCGAAACAAAAGAGTAAAAGATGAAATTATGGTGAATTTTTGAAGTTACTGCCCCACTGTAAAAGTAAAACTGTTATGGTTAAGTTTTAAAGGTTAATGAGAAATAAGCTTTAAAACATTAAGACCCTCACACTAAGCATTGGAAAAACCCTCATAACTCAACTTAAAAGTTTCAAAAAGAATAATAGAGGAAATTGGCCTTATGCCTAATAAAAGAATTTATACAAGAGGCAACCTTAATTAAAAGCTTGCACTAAATTTACTAAGCTAAGCTTATAAGACTTTGTGTGATATGTATGCCTCTAAGTGTCAATATGATGGCAATGATATGATGATGATGATGATGATGATGATGATGATGATTATGGTAATGATATGATCACGATATGAATATGATATGTTGATGATATGATGTTAATAATATACGATAAAGGAATCACATTTGAAGACGGCGATACGTAACGCCTAAATGTGGAAAAGAAATTTAGAATAACTTTGCATCATAAGCTTTAATAAGAAGAAGATGAACTAAGGGTGTGATCCTTCAAAAGGGAAGGTGACCTAATTTAAGCTCCCCTCACCCACGATTCACATGAGGCATGGCATGACCCAGCTAGTGTAAGTACCGAAATTCTATGGTAGCGACGGCCACGGTATGAGCTCATTACCACTTATGTTTAGTGGGTGAAAAGATAAAGTCAAGTTAAGAAAAGAAAAGGGACTTCGGTCCAAACCCTAGAAAGGGAAGAAGTTAAGAGAAGCTTATAAGCATAGCCATGCATATTTTATGTAATTATACTTGTGTCCATGTATGTTATGATATAAATGATTAAAGAGTATGTTAAAATTGAATCCGCTTCGGATATTCATGTTTTCGATAACCTAAGAATGGAATCTTATGAATGCTCACTATTTTCATTAATAAAACCGAAGTGGCTGGGACGATGACGATGACACTTTCGTGTCGGGTTCGAGTCCTACTGAGAAATTCCATTTCTCACCCTAGTTATTCTTCCGTATCGTCACTAGATCTCGATGGCGCATCCGGTGGAGTGGAGCATGGATCCCCGACACTGTGAGCGGGTGTATGACGTGGGATGTCAGACAATGCTGATGTGGACTTGTAGCCGCCGTAGCTCTGCATCTTCATTCATTTCTTTTGTGACGAACGATGTCGATTTCAGTTTGTATCTAGTATTCGGATCATGGCACGACCATGAGCCTCCTTCACTGTAATGCTGATATGTATGTATATATATTATGAACCCACATGAATGTAATGGTGAGTTATTTAATGCAATGTATTTGTGAATTATTATTTGTTTATTTTTCTCATGTTTTATGATTTTGGGGTATTATTTTATGCGACACGCTCTTTCTCTAGCTATCTTCTCGCTCAAGGCTTTACTTTTCAAAACACTGCTAAGCGACAACGTATTTTAAAGAAAAATCTTATCGTATTTTTCGCATAACTTAATTTCAAATGAAGTTTAGTTTTCCACGAGCATAAGTAACAACTAATAAAACGCCGTAATATGACTTAAGCGTAGTATGGGTTTATTAGGGTGTTACACTATCCAAAGAAAAGACATATAAAGTTCAGCAAAAAAAGGTTTCTTTTGAGAATATGAGATATTGCAGCTACACTTAGGTGTCAGGGGGGACTCATTCTTCTTCTCCAGAATCAGATGGTTCCTCTAAGTCAAATAAGGAAGACATGTCATTAATCTAGTTTTTGAGCAACTTTCACCTAGTCTTGGCATGCTTGAGCTACCTCTCTACTTCATTGTCTTCCTTAGACTTGTTGATCAATTGAGTCTTTTGCAGGTTAATGAATAAAATTAATTCATTCACAAATTGATGCATAAAGTTCTTCATTTTCCTGGTTCTCTTTCTCGTAGAGTTGCCATGTTTCCTTTTTCTAATGGAGGGTAAGGATTCTGACTCATTCTTTGTTGAGCCTTCTGAGTCATCCACAATAGTAGCTTTCCTCTCTCCAGAGGTGGTTTAGGGTTTAGGGTTTTTGGACCATCTTTCTTTAACGTTCTCCTTTTTAAAGTGGTCAACACTTCCTCAAACTCTTTGCTGTCAAGATCGACATTAAAGTGTTTGAAAAATTTAGTTAAAATCATTTCATAAAGTAGAGACAAGGGTTTGCAACTGCTCCTCCATGTGCCTCATCATGAGATAATCAAAAGATACTGGAGTCTTTGTGATCAATGCATATAGAATAAGAGTGTCCATGTACGACACTTTGTCAAAGATTCCGGCTTTAGGTAAAATAATATAATGACAATATAGTAGAGTTGAGCCTATTTGTTCCCAAAGGCTTTATAGGTGACCTTGTCACCATCAAGCAAACTAATGTTCTCACAGATTGTGAAAATAGCTTGGTTATAGGAAAAAGTAAATGAGTCCGAGCTAACCCACTTTTGGGGCGAATACATAGAGGGGCCATTTTTTAGTATGTTTAGAACATGCCAAATGATTTTGTGATCAATAAGAATTTCTTTTCCTTTCAAGAAAGAAGTGATAGTAGAGGTTTTAAACCTAAGGTTACTATAAAATTTCCTTAGAAGGTCAAGATAAACCCTCTCATTGATTTCAAACAAAGGCATCGACTCTTTATAACTAAAGAAAGGCTCAAATTTTAGACCTTTCATTTTGTAACTGTTTAAATCAATCAAAAAAGACTTGGTAACAAGTCATTTGGAAATATTATTAGTGTAGAACTTCTACTTTGCAATGCTTGAAAAATGAAAAGGGTTATATATGGCAGTTCCAAAATATTCATGCAAAGGTGAGCAAGAAAAAGTGTTATCAGAACCTTTTAATTTTGAAGCAAAGCTTTCTCATTTCTGTCTAGTCTATCATTGGATAGAGGAAGTTGGACGTGATTCTGCTTTAGCTTGAGCTCTTGCACTTCATGGAAGGTTTGATGGAGCACTGGCAGTTTCTTTTCCACAGTTTGGGTTTTTGGTGCATGCCATATTTCTAGGTGAAAAAGGTGAGGAAGGTGGTGGTGGTGATGGTGAAGGGCAAGAAGGTTGGGTGTTATGGTTTCTTTAAGAAATAGGGATTCTTGATGGTTTGTGAGCAATAGACTTAACTCTAGGCATATTTATGGTATGTGGTGGTGAGGTGAACTGGCAGTGATAAGTGATAGAAGGACAGAGGACATGTGTTAATAAATTCAAAGAAGAGATAGAAGAGAGAGGAATTGTGGGTTTAGAAAGAGAGGATGAATATTGCTTGACAAGAAAAGATGAGACGTGTTATATAAAAATAAAGAAGGAAAGAAAAAATGAGGTGAAAATTAAAAAAGTGACGGCTATAATATTTTGGAGAGAAAAGAGCAATAGTGATCCTTATCCATACATGGGCCCAGAAGACAAAAGCTCGCATACTTGGGATTAAGCCTAATACCTTTCAAGACACTTAAGGAAATGAAGAGTAAGTCCAAGCATCTTAAACTTTGTCCTTTACTTTTATCTCATGATTCGCCAGGAGATTTTGCAGCAAATAGCTCATAATTCACAGAGAGACAAACTATTAATTGCACATAATTTTGAATAAAGCAGAACACAGATTTAAAGCAAATGCAACCTTTACTCCATATTGGATGGACATATCCTTCTTATTTCTTTTCTATAGAACCTTTCTTCAAGCAATGGTTTAGTTAGGATATCACCAAGTTTATTTTCAGATTTTATAAACTTTACATCAATATGTCCATTTTGCACATGCTCACAGATAAAATGATGCCTAATCTCTATATGCTTAGTTCTTGAGTGCAACATAGGATTTTTTGTGAGATTTATGGCACTCATATTATCAAAATATAAACGAATATTAAGAGAGGTTAAATTGTACTCAACCATTTGATGTTTCATCCACAGTAATTGAGAACAACAACTTGAAGCTACCATATATTCAACTTTGACAGTTGATAGAGCAACAATATTTTGTTTCTTGCTTGTCCATGAGACAAGAGATGAACAAAGAAAGCAAAAAAAGCCACTAGTGCCTCTTCTATCAATTCTATCTCCAACATAATTTGCATCACAAAAACCAATTAGTTCAAAAAATTTAGATTTGGGATACCATAAACCAAGACTTGATGTTCCATGAGGATATCTTAGTATTCTGTTTATTGCCATTAGATGTGATTCCTTTGGATTGGATTGGAATCTAGAGTACAAGCCCACACTAAAGGAGATATCGAGTTTTGGTGATGTTAAATACATTAAGGACCCAATCATTCCTTTATATCTTGTTTTTTTAACTTTTTTTCCATCTTCATCCTTACCAAGCTTTGTATTAGGATGCATAAGAGTTGCTATTGGTTTAGCTTGATCCAGTCCAAACTTCCTCACAAGTTCTTTTATGTACTTTTCTTAGCTCACAAATATTCCTCTTGTTATTTACTTGATTTGGAAACCAAGAAAAAAATGAAAGTTCTCCCATCATGCTCATATCAAACTCACTAGTCATTAGCCTTGAAAATTCTTCACACAATAATTCATTAGTAGAACCAAAAATAATATCTTCAACATAAATTTGAACTAAAAGAAATTGATCAATGGAATGCTTAATGAAGAGAGTGTTGTCCACTTTCCCCTTTTCAAATTTATTTTTGATGAGAGAAGTGCTAAGTCTTTTGTACCAAGCTCTTGGAGCTTGTTTTAGCCCATATAGTTCTCTTGAGAGCTTAAGCACATGACTAGGATATCTTTTATCCTCAAAACTAGGGGCCTATTTTACATACACTTCTTCACTAATATATCCATTCAAGAAAGCACTTTTAACATCCATTTGAAACGATCTAAAACCTTTTGTGAGCTGCATATGCTAAAAGCATCTGAATGGCTTCTATTCGAGCTACTAGAGCATATGTCTCATCAAAGTCTATACCTTTTTATTGGTTATATCCTCGAGCCACCAATATTGCCTTATTCTTACAATCATGCCATTTTCATCCAATTTGTTCTTAAAACCCATCTTGATTGCCATACTTGATTCTTGTCAAACTGTTGGAGCTCTTCCTTCATAGCTTTGACCTAAGCGTCATCATTCAAAGCTTTACTTGTTTACTTGGGTTCAATATTTGAGACAAATGAAAAGTTATTTGGTTATTCATTTGTGTCTTGTTCTTTAGATAGGATCTTGTATCATTGCCTCTAGAGGGTTCACCAATGATGAATTCACTTGGATAGGAGCTTAAAAACCTTCATTCTCTTGCTTTTGAGATCTGAAGGCTTCTTGAATTTTCCTCTGTTTCTATTTGTTGCTGCTTATGTGGATCAACAGAGAGTTCAGGTTTTGTTATAGGAGATATTTTAGGGAAATCTCTTTCTGCCTCAGGAAATCTCGTAGAACTTTTTCCATTTTTTTTTAGAATTTGATGACATGGGTTCTGGTGCAACCTTTTCTTTATGTTGCAAATCTGCACCATCATCTATCACATATTTTTGTTCACCATTAGTTTTTCAAAAGGTCACATGTATGTTTTCATCGACATTTCTATTATCCTTGTTAAAAATTCTATATGCTTTAATAGTGAAGGAATAACCAGGAAATAGCCCATCATGTGTCTTTGCATCAAACTTTCCTAGATTATCCTTGGTGCTGAATATGAAGCACTTGCATCCAAATACATGAAAATAGTGAAAGGTAGGCTTGACTTCATTCCATAGCTCATAAGGGGTATTCTTTAAGGATTTTCTAGTTAAAGTTATAACATGCAATATTTATTGCCTCAGCCCAAAAAAATTTGGGCAAATCATTTTCACAAATCATAGCTCTAGCCATTTTTTGTAGAGACCAATTTCTCCTTTCCATAACCCCATTTTGTTGAGGAGCTCTTAGGCAAGAGAAATTATAAGATATCCCATTTTCATGACAAAAAAATTCAAAATGATGATTTTCAAATTCTTTTTTATGATAACTTCTAATAGATACAATGGTTGCATCTTTTTCATTTTAAATTTTCTTGCAGAATTTTTCAAAATGGCTAAAAGCTTCATCCTTATGAGCCAAAAATAGAACCCAACTATACCTAGAGAAATCATCTACAATAACCATACCATACTTTTTCCCGCTCAAGCTTCATGTCTTAGTAGGACCAAATAAATCAAGAGTAAAAGTTCCAAAGGTCTTGAAGTTGAGATAGCATCCTTGGGTTTAAAAGATGTTCTAGTTTGTTTGCCCTTTTGACAAGCATCACAAACTACGTCTTTATCAAATTTGATTTTTGGAATGCCTCTCACCAAGTCCTTCTTAATAAGCTTAGAGATTTGATACATGCTAGCATGTCCAAATCTCCTATGCCAAAGCCATTTTTCATTTTCAACAAAGGTGAAACACTTTACATCCTGATCATTTAGATCATCTAAGGTAACACTATAAATGCTATCACATTTTGAGGTAGTAAAAAGTATTTGGTTATTATTCTTTTCATGTATCCATTTAGAATGATCAAACACAACATTATAACCTTTATCACATAATAGGCTTATGCTCAAAATATTATTCTTTAAATCATCAACAAGATACACATCATCAATAGAGGTAGTTAAAATTTTGCCAATTTCATCTACACCAACTATATTTCCTTTTGTATTGTCTCCAAATGTCATATATCCACCATTGAATTTTCTAATTTGTAGAAACATGGAGGCATTTCAAGTTTATGTGTCTTGAACATCCACTATCAAGGTAACACACATCATCCTTTCTGTTCGATGTCAAGCAAACCTACATACAGTTTAAATTCTTTTTTAAGTATCCAAAGTTTTTTAGATCCTAAAAAGCTAGCTCCTTTAGGAATACTAGTAACATTTACTTTGGTTAGCACATGTATATGTCTATATCCATCAGGTCTCCAAAAGATGTGATATTCATTAGATAATTGACCTGTTCCATTACAATTATGGCATTGTTTAGGAATATTCTGCTGCGATTTTGATTTTAAATTAGAAGCCTTAACAAAATGTTTCATATATGGTTTATCATAGCTCTTTTTGGTTGAAGAGGTTGATGGTTTATCAAATATACTTTTATAAAATTTATTTTGATCATGTTCATAATATCGTAAACCTGCTTTATTGATAGCACATTTTTACTATCCCAATAACTTATTCAAATTTTTAAAACCTTGAACAAACTTGCCAAGGCCTTGGGTTAAGGATTTAACCTTTTGGTGTAACATATCATTCTCAAATTTAAGATCACATGAAGATGATTAATTAAAGCAATTCTTTAATGCTTCCACTTTAGAGTTTAGAAAAGCATTTTCAACACTTAGCAACTCATTTTCCCTTTTTATGGCAATATACTTAGAAAGTATATTTTTAGAGTTAACAAGCAAATCATCAATAATCTCTAGTAAATCACCATGTGATAGGTCAGAAAATTCTACCTCATCTTCATGTTAGCCATAAAACACAAATGGGCAGCATGCTCCTCTTCATCTTCTTCTTCACTTAGAGTTAAGTCATTTTTCAAGTCTTCCCATGTGGACAATAGACCCTTTTTCTTTGATTTTTTTGCTTCCCTCCTTTTTTTGAAGTAATGTACACTCACTCTTAAAATGTTCAGGTTGCTTGCAATAATGACAAGTCACATCTTTCTTGCTGGATTCCTACTTGGACTCCTTCTTAGAACTGTTTCTTTTCTTAATTTTGTTTCTTTTGTTCCATAGCTTTTAGTATTCTTCATGAAAACAGGCTGAATTCATCATCATTAGGCAGCTCTTATTCTTCATCCAAATTATTTTCTTCTTCAACTTTGCTTTCTAATGCATGTCCTTTCTTTTTCTTGTCATTTTTTAGATATGTTGTTTCAAAAGCTATGAGATTTCCTCATAGCTCATCATAAGTGAGAATGCTCATATCTCTTCCTTTTTCTATAGTTGTAATATTTGAGAGCTGTAACACCCTCCCAAGTACAGTACCATGCTTAAGTCATAGTACCATACTTTGGAGTTGCTACTGTTACCTGAACGGACCTTATCCGACAGCAACTTCAGCCGTCTTCGGAAACTTTTGTAACTATCTGGAGACAACATGGAAATAGGAGTGAGAATCATAAATTCTCAGTAGGATTCTCTAATCATCATACATAATGACATCGTTGTCATCTCCAGTTTGCTTCGATTTATTATGAAAAAAGTGAACATGCTATGTAGACTGTTTAACTTTACAGTTCGAAAAATATGTTATCCGAAGCAAAGTTCATTTTTATCATACACTTGTCATCTGAGAGAATCCATAAAAATCCAGTCATGAATTATATTGGGACTAATAACTAAAATACAATAAGGTACGATAGCATCAAAGTACTAGAGGCATAACTTCGACATATACTTTACTGGAACTACATCATATTAAGACGCCTACACAACATCAATATGCTGAGAACATAACATCTGCACATAACTTAACTTGTATTTAAATTCATGCATAGACATAAAACTTGCTTTTCTTTCTTCATCTCTCTTTTCATCATAAAATCTTTACGTGCCATATTCCAGAGTATGACCGTCATGTCATACCCCATCAGAGCATGATCGCCATGTCACATTCCTTAGGAATATGGGATCTTCACTTGGTACTTACACTAACTGGGTCATGCCATGCTTCATGTAAGTTCTGGCCACCATGCTCACACTAGCTGGGTCGAAACCATGCCTCATGTGAGTCGGGTGTCTGCATATACTTTAATCTTTAGCCTTTGGTCTTTAGTCTTTTACTTGGCACACCTAGGCGTTACGTATCGCCGTCCCTAGGGTGCTTTTACTGCGCTTCGGTAGTTTGGCCTTGGAGTGAGCTTGTCAGCTTCACCCGTGACCGTCGTTACACCAACTCACCCGCAAGGGGACCCTCGTGCCTCTAGTCTTGGAGGGATCTCATTCTGGTCACGTGCCTCTAAGTGAAAGGATCTCTTTTGGTCCTGTGCCTCAAAACTGAGGGATCTCATCTGACCACGTGCCTTCAACATAGAAGGATCTCATCTGACCACGTGCCTCCAAGGTAGAGGGATCTCATAGTTTTAGCTACCTTCACAAGGAGGGATTCAAAGTGCAACTGCCTCCAGGTGAAGGGATTCATATCTTTATATTTAACTGCCTTCACAGGGAGGGATCTCAAGTAATTGCCTCTGAGTGAAGGGATTTACATTCATTATACTCATGTCTTTTCATTCTCATACAAGGTCATGCGTAGTCACACTGAATGTACCTATACTTCATTTATTTTCATATGTAGTTGCATACATGATCTTCACGTACATAGTCATGATATATAAAGGCCCGTAGCCTCTTTGCCATTCTACCGGCACTCATACATATGCTTTGTCCTTTACTTTCATATACCTCATCTCACACTTATGTCATTCTTGAATATGGGGTTTCTATATTTCCATTCATACTTTAATTCATCCTTGATAATCCATATCATCTTCAGATTTATCCTTGCCGTAAATCCGGCAGCAAAACGGATCAGCTCCATTTCCCCATGAATAGTGCCAGTCTTCACAGGCAATTCAATCATAGCCATATAATCAATTTAACACATATATATCAAGGTCAAACTGGCAATTCTCAACTCATACCTTATATGTTTTACTAATACCTGTGAAATTATCAATTGGGTCACTTTTGCCCATCTATTCAGTTCTGCCCAAATTTATTTCTATTCAACTTATTTGAACCTGAATTTTGGATATGTCATAGATCTATATGTCTACTTTCTAACCTCTTTGGTCCCATATCATTTTGATCCATATAACTCAATATATTCAAATCTTACCTCAACCTGTCCAGTCACTAGCCCGAATTACACTCTTGGAAGTATAAATTCACTAAAAATCGAAACTAAGCTCAAATCATATGAAATTGGTCTCATATTGAAGTTGACAGGACAACCTTTCATTTGCCACAAGTTTCACTTGATTTACTTAAGTACACCTCGAGTTATCAATCCTGAAAGTCGACCTCCCTGAACTACTCTATTTTGTCCTAGATTGAACATAGGACAATTTCCTCGAATTACTGGGAACAACTGGGACTATAACAAACTCGGAATTTTATATTGAGATGTTCCCCTACGTGTAAGCTTTCTAACAAAATTCGTTTCACTCAATTTGGAGTTGTATAGGGTGAGTTATACCCTCCATAAGTCACCCTGCCCGAATGAAAACCCTGGTTCCTAGGTCAAACTTCAAAAATTCATATCTCTCTCAATACTAATCCAATGGCCTTATACTATATGTCTATGGAAAGCCCTGAATGTCTACTTTCATCTAAAAATGGTTTCATCGGATTTAACCAGTTGTAGGCGGCGCCATACACTCCGTCGTACGGACTGCCGTGGAATTCTCACTCAAGTAGCATCCCAACCCATCCATTTCTTCTAATTTTCTCCTTCTAATCATAATTTTAATTCAAAATCTCCTATGAATTTAATCATACTTCATCATAATACATCCAATAATTCATCAAATACATAAAGAAGAGTTCAATCTCATGCAATCATAGTGCAAGGAATTCAAGAATAGAAGTAGAATCCTACCTCTTTGGAGTATGACTTTGCTGAATTTGAGTTTGGATTGATGGAACCTTGCCAAAGCTTGGATATTTGATGGAGTTGGATTTGAGAGAGGAAAGGAAGAAGAAGAAGGCTGGAGCAAGAGGAGAGGGAGAACGTAAATCAGCCGTGAATGAGGAGGAAAGTCTGACTTAAATACATGAAAGTTGTGGTGTTGATTGGCTGAAGTTTTGTGGTTGAAGTTCGGCCATGTCTCTCACTTTTGTGGCCAATTTGCTCTCCACGTCGTCCACAAGTGGGATACGCTTCTGCTCTACCTGAAATCGGAACTCGTGTCTATTATGGTTGAAGTCGGAACTCGTCCCATTTAAGTTTAAAGTTGGAAATCATGTCATCTTGCTAGTGACGAGGAAATCCCGTCTGGTTTATTCGAATCTTGGGAGCAAGGTCAGACGTCGGGAGTCATATAGTTCACCATCGTATGATCTCGGAACTCCCATTTGAACCTGGGGATATCACTGCTGGGAATGGACTCTCTGAGGTCGGAACTCGGTAATTCGGAAGGCATCAAACACCAAATGTTTGAACTCGGAAGTCGGGATCTTTTCTTTTAAACATGAGGTGGAAATGGTACCTGAGTAGGAAACCTTATGTCCGAGTCCATGAAGTCGGAAACTATGTACAGTATTTTCATCATGAAATCGGAGCTCGCGTGTATTTTGCTTGAAACTTGGAGGTAAGTTATGAGATCAGAAATGGGTCTGTTTTCCTTTGAGGTATGAAATCGGACATCGGAAATCGCGCACGTTGTTTGGACTCGAATGTTAAACTCGGAAGTCATGTTAATAATCCAGATAAAGTCGGAAGTCGTAGACATAGGGAGTCGAACTCGAAAATCGGGGAATATGCATAAGATGAAGTCAGAAATCAGAAGCAGTCAAGATTAGATGAAACCGGAAATCGGAGGTCATGAAGTCAGAAATTGTGCAAGATGAACTCGGAACTCAGAAATAATCCCTTCTATCTGAAATTCGAAGATTGAGTCGGGAATGGGATTTGATCAGACTTGAAGATGAAGTCGGACGTCCGTTGTTGGAGTTAAATAACGTCGGAAATCGGAAAGATGGAGTAGGAGGTCGGAATTCGGGACGTTACAAGAGCCATGGACTAGTAGGCTCCTCAGAATTTTCTTACTAGCTCTTCATCTTTAAAGGACTTGGCCATCATATCAAGATTATTGATAATGATAGCAAACCTTTCAAGCATCTGGTCAATGTTCTGATCATCCTTCATGCAAAATAGATCATACTCCCTCGTGAGCATGTTAGTTTTGTTTGCTTAATCTGTTTAGCTCTTTCATGAGTAAGTTGAAGTTTATCCCGGATACCTCTTATACTTTTGCAACTTGAAACCTTTCAATACCTTTCGAAGCTGACGGCACAATGCATCATATTAATAATTAACATTCATTTCAACCTTTTTCTTTTCTTCTAGAGTTCATTCCTTATTTGCCTTGGGAACACTTTGTCTTCCTTCTATTGTCATCATTGGTGTGTCAGGTCCATTGACAATGATCTTCTGAAGATCATTGCCAATTGATTAAATGAATATTCTCATTCTCTCCTCCAGTATGAGTAGTAATTCCATTAAAGAATGGAAGGTGATTGGTTAATTGTTCTTTAGCAAGAGTATATGGTACCAAGTTTGCCATGGTCCTTAAATCTTTTTCTCTAAGATGTTAAGCTTGACTTTCATAGCACCTAGCTTTGATACCAATTGATGATATCAGAATGCTTGAGAAAAGGGAATTAAATCAAGCACTAAATTATAAAAGAATCTTGCACACTTAAAACACAAGTCAAAATGTTAACCAAAATCTTATATTCAAGTATGAGAAAATATGCTAAATCAAGATGAGATAAGTGTTAACAGTATTTTTTTTTTAGAATATTAAGATGATTAAAACTAAAATTACAAACCGAATAAGGAATGATATATATAATATGAATATATCAAAGTAAATATAAAAAATATAAGGAAAGGCTAAGAAGATGGCACCAAACAATTTATACTGGTTCAATCTCCAATCTTGGAGTCTATTTCCAATCTTCACCAAAGAATGAGAGTTTTCACTAAGCAAGAAGTCTTCTTTACAAACCAAATACTTATGCAATGAAGCACTTACTGCCAACTCTCAGAACCACAAAGAAGACTTACAGAATACAAACAATTCTCACCAATAAATACACTAACAAAACAAGGTGCTAAAATACAACACTCTTAAACAAACTTCCTAAACAACCAATGACTAATAATGGCTTTTTTTTTTTTTAACTAAGCTCCCTCAACACATAAGCCTTTTTCAAGGTAAAAATAAGAACACCTCAGAATAACCAAAACTGAAATGTTTATAGATTCAAGTATGATGGTATGAGAAAAAGAGTGGGTAATGTTTAGACTCAGGAATAATAATGTGTAGGTCAATATTAGATCTCATTTTCTGAATCCTGTAGTGGTACAGAGTATTCCTTAAATAAGGAATAGTCTGACCATTGTAGGCCACTGCATTGTCCTTTGTGACCATTTTTAGCAAGCTGTCATGTACCAAGGACACCTTTCAAAATTTCATTGGTTCACACATGTCCTTTTCCTCCAAATTTTATTTTCTTTCTCTTGCTTTTGTCCTTGTGAGCTATCCTTTGGTGTAGCTATCATTTTCTGACTCAGATAAAGATAAGGTTTAATTTTTCCTTCCAAATTTTGTTAATTCTTTTCGAGGTACACTTGATGAGCTTTGCTCCTTTTGATTTGTCTCTTAGTTTACTACGAGATTTTGGGTCCTAGTTATATCTTCTTAGAGCATGTGTGCTTTGATCATTATTTATATTATCCCGAAACACTAAGACACATACTAAATATTTAACATAATGTTTGTCATCACTTGATTAGGATACTTCATCCAACAACATGATATTTTCATTTTCATTTGCATGTTTATGATACGTTCATGATGTTGTTTTGAAGCCTAAGGTGCTATCATATTTGTAGCTTGGCTCGTAATATAGCTGAATTATGAAACTTGGAATCCTAATATGTACAAATTCAATCATGGGTACTTGGAAATTGAAATATTTCGCTTTCATGAATATGATGATTTTGGTGAAATCCATGATGCTTGAATAAGTGATATTGTTGAAAATCATTATATAACTCATCATATGAAGTTATCAAGATCATTTACCTCTTCATTTCCTTGATCACTTTGTGCCATGAAACACATATTGACTATCTCCTCCTCTTCTTTTACTTCACTTTCTGATGAGGAGTCATCACGATCAATCCAAGTGAAGTTTGCAATCATAGCTTTGTTTTGTTTGATTTCTTTTTAAATTTCTTCTTATTGAGAGGGCAATCAACTATGTAGTGACCAATCTTGTTACATCCATAGCATATAATTTGATCTTCCTTTACATCATTATTCTTAAACTTTGATGTGGCCTTTTGTGCAATTCCCTTCTTTATTCTATTTTCATTATGAACTTTGTTAAGAAAAGTAGTTTCACAAGTAATGAGGTTACATCTTAAGTCATCATAGGACAAGCAGTTGACGTCATATCCTTCTTGGATTGTAACCATTTTTTATTGCCATTCTTCGGTAAGACTTCTTAAAAATTTTTTTACCAATTCTCTATCTATGCACACCTTCCTAAGAGCATCAAGTGTGTTGATAGTGTTGAGAATCTCTTAAATATCTCATCAATGTTTTGTTCCTTTTTCATAGTGAATAGGTCATACTCATGTAGTAACATGTCAGTCATTGCCTCTTTTACTTGGCTAGTAACTTCATAGTTGACTTCTAGCTTATCCCACATTTGTTTGGCAGTTTGGTACCTTGAGATTTTTCTAAAGTCAACTGGGTTCACAACACAATAGAAGATATTTTTAGGCTTTACGTTTAGTTCCATCTTCTTTATATCTTGATCATTGAATTCCCTTTCTAACTTCTCCACCTCTTTGCCATCAACTACCTTCTTTGGAATGTTTGGTCTAATCTTGATCATGAGCCAAAGCTTATAGTCCACAGATTGAATGAATATCCTCATTTGCTGCTTCGAATAGGTGTAGTTGCTCTAATCAAAGTATGGTGGCCTTGTGATTGATTGTCATTCAATGATGGTTGAATTGATCAAATTTCTTGCCATTGAACTTACAAGGATCATCTTCTCAAGCGATTAAGCTTTAAATAGAATTAAGCTCAAATACCAAATAAAGGAACTAAGAGGGGAGTGAATTGGTTCTTAAATAGAAAAATTAAAATTAAAATTTTGAAACAATTAAACTTGAAAATTCAGAACAAAAAAATTGAAAACAATTGAAACACAAATAATACTAAAAATAAAATAGAGAAGGGCGTAAAGAAGTGCACAACAAGTTTTATATTAGTTCAGCCGCAATAAGTGGCCTACATTTAGTCCCCAATTGCTTAGAATTTTTCTTCACTCTTGAATTTTTTGCTTACAAGGATTTCGATGAACCTTTTTCTACCTAATTACCAAGTAGAGTATATAGTGGTTTGTTTCTCACAAGGACACCACCAAACCTTTCTCTGTCTAGAGTATACCTATAGTTTCTTTGTCTCAAGAATACCACAAAACCTCCCCCAATCTCCAACTGAAATAGTGTAACCTTAAAAGGAATGGTTAGTCTTTTAATTAAGCTACCATGGTTTCAAACTCTCTTAAGAGTATATAAGCAAGTGAAAGTGCAAAGGCTATAATGAACAAGGTAATCTCACTATTTATTCTTGATGGTAGTGTGTCTTCTTATCCATTCTCCAAGTCCTTTTATAAAGGATGAGCCATTAATGTCTACTAGTGTGTCTTCTTACTGTATCTAATGTGTAGTCGCCGGTTTTTGCCCTATAGTTGCTAGTTTAGTTTAGTAAATTCAAACATCCTTCACTTCAGCCATATGACCGTTCGAGCTTGGTTTTCTCCCTTAATCTCAATATTTTTTAATTAAATAGATGATCAAAATATTTTTTGGAATTTAGACTAGTTTTATAAAAGTATTTGATATCAAAAGCAAATATTCATGAGTTTCAATAGGGAGATTATAATCCAAAAATATTTCCAAATATAAATCAATAATAGGAGCATCGAATAATATTCAGATTTAATGATATTAATATTCATCGTCAAAACATTAAAGCCAACATAACCTGTTATGATTCAAATATATATATGGCCATTGGTCTTGTCTCAAATTTCACGGACATCTCTCTCTAGGTTCCTACCTTCTTTGTGTAATTTTCCTTCTACTTCCTACCCTTGCTTCTCTTCTATTCCTGTGAAATCCATTCTGTTCATCAACATTAATTATTGGGACTATTAGTTATAGTCTTTATTATTTATGTCAACATCCCAGAAGGAAGGATAAATTCTTAATGAAGTTCCTCCAAGCAAGCAAGGGGTTGATGGATCCATTTGACAAGTGCAGGCAAAAGGCCATTGTTCCGATCGATGTAGAAACAAATGCAAACCTTGAAAGACTATTTCAGGGGTTTTAATAGCTACTTAGTAAAACGATTTACTTTACTCTATTATTGGTAGGTTTTCCTAATTCTCTAACTATGCAAATTGACTAATCCTAGCTTACTTAGCTTGTTTTGTTTAGAGAGAGGTGGGGAATATGATGATCATGAATTTTTTGAATAATACTAGGCGGATATGATGAGAGTGACATGATTATATTGATATAAAGGATAAGGATTCTCGTTTGCAAAGTTCACTAAATGCAATTGTAAATAGTATCAGATATGTTAAAAAAAAAAAAAAATCAGATATCAACTATCCTCATGCTTCAATGAAGTCATGCATTAGAGCTTGTGGTACCATTTCTTCATTGAACCTCTAGCTACCAATTTTAACCTTAAGTGTGTTTGGATAGAGTATTTTAACATTTGAGGGAATTCAAAATACTAAAAAACTTAAATGCTTTAATTAAATTTTCTTTAATTTTAAATATTTTTGTTCAGATTAAACAATTATATTATATCATTTACAAAATACTTTGTTTGAATAATGAAATTATATTACATTTTCTTTGGATGGGTGGCAACTAGTAAATGATAGGTGATGGGCAGAGACTAGCAGTGACGAGTGGTTAGAGGCTTGGCTAGCAGTTGATAGCTATCGGCAGGTGACAGGCGGGGGGAGGCGGGTGGCGATGGGTGGGCAGTGGGCAATGACCATTGAGTGATAGGTGGCAAGTAGTAGGTGGCCGGTGGTGAGTTATGATAAACTTAGAGGAGGAAGAGAAAGTTATAAGACAAGGTAGAGAAGAGAGGGAATTTAAAATTCCTTTTATAAAGGTGGAATTTGAAATCTACTCTTTTGAGTATAAAAAATAATTCCTAAAAGTACTTGAAATTTTAAAATTTTTTTATATTAGTATTAAAATAAATAATTTTATATTAAATTAATTGAAATTTTCTCAATAAATACATTGCTCTCTAAAATTATTCCATCCAAATGCACTCTAGCTTGGAATTTTCCCCTCGAAATTATTCTGATACTTTTTGCTTTGTGATTGAGAGTTGCTACGTGATACGAACATGTTTTTTCTGGTTAGAATTTTATTTTTATTTTTGAATTTGACAATGTCCTGAATGTATTTGTTTCAACTAACCTTTGGAGTGTAACATTAATAGTGTTAACTAGGAAGTCATGCAGAATTATTTTGTCAATGAAACCAACAAGGAGTGAAGATAATAGCGTGGCGACTTTAAAATTTAGAAGAGAAATTTAAAATAAATATTAGTTAAAAGATAAATTTATTTTTTTTTAAAAAAAAGATAAGATGATGAATATATAATTTTTTATAAAAATCAATGACTTTCTGCGTTTTTGTCTTTTAGATAAGTATTGATGATCAAGACCCTAACACATGAGAATGATCTCCTATTTTTCATCATAATAATTCATCATAGATGAATTTGGAAGTAACGTGGCTTGAAAATCACCACGGATATCAACACGGAATATTCGGAGAGGTTTGAGGAATATTTCTAGACATATTTGGCGTTTTGTTCCAAAAAATAAAGCAAACTAATCTCGTTCAATAATCGAAAAAAAAGAAAGTCATTCAAGAAAAAATTATAACACTACTAATATGTAGTCTCTGAGCTACAGGCCGTGAAGTGGGGCCAATTGTTTTCTTATTCTTCAATCATTGACACTCTTTCCAACAATTTCAGCAACGGGAAAACGAAGACACTCGCTATTTTAAAGAGGGTGCATGCTCCGTTACATTGCACAAAATGTACATTTTGTATATTTTGTGATGAACGATCAGATTGTGATATATTTTATGGTGAAATTGTGAGGTATATTAATATATCAATTATTTATGATGCATTATAATAATATCTAATTTTAAGAAAATTTAAAAATATAATTAAATATATTTTAAAAATTAATTATCATGATAGTGTAAAATTATATTAACAGTATAAAATAATTTTATACTATTAATATAATAAAAAAATTTTATCAGTATAATTTTAATTATCATATATTAACAGTATAAAATTATACTGACAGTATAAAATAATTTTACATTGTCAGTGTAATTAAAAAATCTTATCAGTATAATTTTACAGATCGCCAAAGATAATTTTATATCACAATATATGATAATTAAAATTATACTGATAAAATTTTTTGATTAATCGACAAAGATAAAAATTATTTTATACTGCCAGTATAATTTTACACTGTCAATGTATGATAATTAAAATTACACTGATAAAATTTTTTAATTATACTGACAGTATAAAATAATTTTATACTGTCAATATAATTTTATATTATCAATGTATAATAATTAATTTTTAAAATATATTTAATTATATTTTTAAATTTTCTTAAAATTAGATATTTTTATAGTGCATCATAGGTGATTGGTGCATTGATGCACCTCATAATCTATGACACGATCCTCACCGTTCATCACAAAAAATACACAAAATACATATTTTTACAAAGGTACCATATAACTCACCTTTAAAGAGATGCATCCAACCCTTACCTCTAATTTAAAATTGTATAAAAAATCCCAAATAAAAAAAATTGCATAAACAATCTTATGAAAAAATATAAATAAATTGTGAAAAAATATAAAGAAATCGGTTCGTTAATTATTTTTTTTGACATATAATTTTCCTTAATTATTATTTATTATAGTTAGGAAGTACATGGAAAACCTATATAGAATTTGTGTAAGTTAATTAGTATAATAGGATCATTTGGGCATCTTCTCAGTTAAATCATCCGACCTGCGTAGCATATATAGGTCTTAGGCAAATGGTCGCGACGGTTAGGCCAAATCATTGGTTTCTTCGCCGGCATTCTTGAGAAAAGAAGACAATATTATCATTATTATTATTTTAATCTTTTTGTGTTACATAACCTAAAGCTTTCGATCAGCTATATTCAGCACGTAAAAGTTATTAACGGCAGCCGAATCTACGCCAATTTCAATTAATTATATTCAAAATACTTCAAAAATAATTAACAGCATCCCTTTTTTATGAATATTAACAGCATCCCTAATTCACTGTGTAATGAGATATATTTGTTTACTAGCCACCAATAATCGGTTGAGATGGAAGTTATTGATCTTAATTCCTGAGACAAGACAGGAATTTGTATATTAAAAATGTAATTCATATTAAAATAAGTTTGATTGCTATGGATTGAAGAGAAAATAAAGACTTTTTTAATATGTTTGTATTTGTAGAATTTTTTTGTTTGGTTGAAGAAAAAATATAGAGAAAAAAAATGAAGAAAAATAAAATAAGAGGATTTTGAACTTTTTCCTTCTTTGGATGAGAAGAAAAAATAAGGAGAAAAGAAAATAATGGATATGGGACCTACCAAAAAATTTCTCTCCACTTTTGGAGAAAAATTTAGAGGGAGAATATGAATTTATTTAAAATTATTATTTTATCTTTATTTTTTTTCACTCCTCACTTTTTAATAAGGATTAAATAGTTATTTTATATTTTTATATTTTTTTTCTTCTCACTTTTCTCTCCAATCAAACAAGAGAAAGAAATATTTTCATTTTTTTTCCTTTTTCTCTCTTAATTCAAGTAATAAGACAGAAAATAAAATTTTCTTTTTATTTTTCCTTCTCTCCATTCTCTTCTCAGCCAAGTAAAAGGATAACATAGCGGATGATTGAGTTAAACACTTTTGTTAATATGATAATATATAATTGAATATCTGTATAAAATTTTTTTATATTGATAATGTATACAAATATCCTTAAAATATAATTGCATTAGTATACATACAATTTAAATAACCATCCCATCAAAATAAAAATTAAAATAATCTGAACATGTAAGAATACTTTGTAATGAAATTATATATTATATACATAAATTATTTTATTTTTAAATGCCTTGTAATTAAATTATATACTACATACGTAAATAATTTATAATTAATTAATGAATAAAGTAACATTTTTATAACTTGAAAGTAACTATTTTTAATAAAAGTAAATTATAGCTCAAGACAAATTATATTTACAATGCCATGAATTTGAATATTGAAATTTTTATTTTAATAAAAATTACTTTATTATATGTTATGATTATCAGTCCAAATTTGCATGAGCTATTATAAGAAAATATAATTTTTGATAATTATTAGGTAAAACTTAAAAGTGAAAGTAATAATAAAAATATCCAAAGTTTAATAAAAGGAGAGGCAATAATGCGGTATAAAGTCAATTCACTTTTCGGCCTGGGATTAGATTCTCTCGCTCTTTCTACATATGATAGCAGAATAAAGGTCAAAATCCTCCTGAAATGAATAGGCAAAGCTACTACGGCCAATTGCGTGAAAAATTGAAATGGATATATATAATTCTAAGGAATTTTGGATTATCAATAGCAGAATTCCTAATGATGACTGCCTGCCTAAAATTATATTGGATTGCCATCGATTTAACTCTCAGTTATGCTCAAAACCCACACTGTTATCCATGTATGGACATGACAGAGCGGTGGAAAGCTCACAAATCTTATAGTAAGCATTAAGCAAGAAAGGAAGAATCATAAAAAAAAGCTCAACTTGCATTAGTGTGAATGGGACCAGACAGTCAACAACTTTAGGACTTTAGTGTCTTGTCCATGTCCGATTAGAGCAACGCAAGCCTAGTGGGCATGACCATTTTACTCGTCTCAAGCCTCAACCGTTGCTTGCCCCATCATACTAAAAGCAGAGAAAGAATGCAAGAGTATTGTACATAGGACACACAAACATCCACGCACGACAATTAGATGCCTCCAACTCACAAGACACAGTCGCAAGCACGCCACCTGCATCCTTGATGCAATCAAGCATGCATTATTAGTGTACTGAGAATCTGTCCGCTCAAATTTGATGAGCTAGACTGAGCATATCTAAAAGTAGTTTGTTATTATCACCAATACACCAACAGTTACGTATGCCATATGATACAAGGGCTTCCATATTTTTGGCGCTTGTGATGAAATGCAACGCGGCAGTGTGGTACAACTGCTCGACCTGTAATTATTCCTGTTACATTTATTCCCATAATCTTTGAGAAATTCAAATGTGTCCCAACAAAAAACAAAAAAGAAAGTTACATCATTTAATGTTTGTTAACTTCTTTTTTTTTTTGAGTCAAAATCACATATATTATTCTATTAAAGAAAATCTTTGCTTAAATTAGGTAGAATTATTTAGGCAGTAAAACATTTTCATTCAGATTTTAATATAATTATATACACAAAACTTGAGTTCAAGGCTTCTAGTTTAACTATATCAAGCCATTGCCAACTGATCGATGCGTTCGTTGGTGTTTGTTAACTCAATTTTCTGATTACTATTGTTTCCTACTTTAATTATATAGTGCTGCGATTTGGTTCAAAAATAAATTGTACGAAAGAATGACAAATACAGCTGGCATCATTTCATTGACAAAGTGCTAAAAAAGGGGAAACTGGGGCTATAACACTATTTATACCGAAATGACAAAATTTTATTAGAATTATTCATCATTATTCTTAATTATGTTTTTAAGATTACAACTAGAGCATTGAGTATTGAATAATACAAAATAAGATTTGTTTCTTGCTTTAGTAACATTAAGAATATCTCCTAATTTTGTGTAGAAAGCTGTTGCATACTTGCATATAATGCATGGCAAGCAAAGAATAGTCCGCCTCGTGCTCTAAGAAAATGCTCCTTGAAGCCTGTGCCAAGTATTGAAAAAGACACTATCCTTATCCATCAAACCACTATTCTCTTTGTTTCCTATCTTCGTTTGAAGATATGGTTTTCTTTTCCCTATCTTCTTTTGCTCTAGCTACTTGGATCTGGTCATTGATCGTGTTAGTGGCCCCAGAAAGAATTTAAATAGTCAATTTTCCTAAATACAGTGCAAAAAAACCCCCGGTTCTTAGGTTTCTCGTGTCTTAATGAAGTGACAGTACATATACATGGTAGGAAAACTTCACCGAAAAAAATATATATAGTTGAAAAGCTTGGGCTTAGTGGGTTGAGTATAAATCCCTCTACTCTCAAGTCTGAAATATCAGGCATAATAGTAGCCATGCGTCCCTTTACGCTAATCTCCCAAATTGAGCCTATCCCAATTTTCATGATAGCTAAGTAGAACTACGTGTAAAATTCTGTTAAAGCATAGCAAATAGATATTAAGTGAAAGATATGATTGCTCTGTAGATGCACTATGCAGCCCAACCTCAAAGGAAATTTGATTCCACAGAGACTGAATCTGATCCCTCTCCGAGCTTGGTAGGCTAGATTTTTCTAGCTAAAGTGTTAGAAAAGAAATGATATTATTGATCCTATTGGCAAAAAGAGCCCAACTTCATATTTTAGAAAGCAACCTAACTTAATTAACTAATAATTGGAATAAAACCAGCGAGCCAACTAGAGTTTAAAGAGATTATGCCTCTAGACTTTCAGCCAAGGGATAATTTTTTTATTAGTCATTAATTGGTCATGCAATTGCGGGTCCAATATAATAATCAGATAGACGCATAAAGTTCTTTTTCTGAGAGTAATAACTCTGATATTTTAAGTAAAATTTGTTGGAAATTACAATTATTGTCATGGTAACTAAGCACTTTAATATATGTCAGGAATCATATGCTCATTGCTCATGCTTATCCAATTCAACACACAAAAGGACCCTCACAGAACACGAGAGCAAATATATATACCCGCACCCTCTTGGTTCTAAACTACTGAAACTCACACCGTGTAGTCCTTCGGTACATTTGTGCTTAATTCCCATATAATTTGCCAGTAAAAAAATGGAGGCAAACCGTAAGCGCAGCAGAGGGCTTTTGAAAGGAAAGTTGGCGCCTTTCTATAAGGCACCAAAGCCTTCTCCAACCACCGTGCAATATACAACAACTACAACTACCAAGGTTCAGCCAAATCATTCTTCTCCTTCCCCTGCTTCTGTGGGCATTGTGGTCCACCAGGACTACACAATCTCACAGCCAAATCCCAATCCAAAGGTTGTTCTCCAAAGGGGTAACTTGGTGAGCCGTTTGCAAGAGTTCTATGACTTGCCTGAGGATGAAAGCGTGGACACCAAGGCTGGACTTTATATAACTATGGTTCAACAACGTTTAATGGTTGAGCGAGAGCCAAAGAAGTTTCAAGAGTAGTGATCAACCATGTTATTATAGCTATAACATGATTATAGCTGCAGGGGCAACGTACCATTCAATAAATTTAAATAGCCCAAATCCGTGTCACTTTGACACTTTGTACAGAATTATGATATGCGGTATATGTAAGTTTGCTATTGTTGTCTCAAATACTAGTGTAGCATGTTTCGATCTAGTTTAGACTGTTTGGCGCAACCATGGTTATGTATTATACAGGTGAAGTAGAAAAAAGGGGAAAAAATGTCTTTTCCACTTAATCAAAGTCAACTGAGTTTGCACCACATGAAAGTTGTCTTCATTTCCGTGGTTGCAAGATCGATGTAACTGGCTTCTCCCAAGTTCCCAACACAGTGTTGACAAAATGGAAGATAGATAATGACTTTGTTTATGCTTCTGAAGAAAAAAAAAAGGTATTTTTTTTTCAAAAATTTAAAAAAAGAGAATACTTCTAGTATTATTTATTTGTACTTCTGAAAAAAAAAAAAAAGAAATAGAAGCGGAAAATAATCAATTTTTCTATTTTTTAAAGAAGCAGATAAGGAACTGCTTCTACTAGAAATAAAAATAGTAGAAGAGAGAGAAAAATAGTCCTTAAATTTTGAACTCAGTACTTTTTCACACTTTTATCATTCTATCTTTAATTTTTCTTGAAAATCTTACTCTCTATCTAATATTATAATTTTATGAGAAAAAGTACTTTTATTTTATCACATCCAAATAGTTTAACAACTTTTGATTCTTATAAAAAGTATTTCTACAATTACATCTAAACGTAAAATAATTTTTTACTTTTGTTTTTACTTCTGCTTCTGATTTTGTTTTTGAAGAAGTATTTTTCGTAAAATCTTAACCAAACGGGGCCAATTTGTTATGCTTTCTTGTCCACTCCCTAAAAGACATTTACTATTTTGAAAATTGGTGCACAAATATGTTCCTACTTGCTTAAGCACAATACTAAGGAACTATGCAAGTATTCTTACTTGAAAAGCTATTATTTTGCTTGAGTTGTTCATTTTGCTTATCAAAGTATAATTTAAGGATTTAAATTTAAAAATCTATATCATTATTATATTTATTAATGGTAACTTAATTACTGATAAAAAGTACATTGATTCGTTGATGGGTATCACGCAAGACATCTACTATACACCCAAAAATTGTGGCTAGTTGAATACAAGTAGCTAACAGAAGTGTGTATGGGTTGGGTTAGGTCGTATCAAACTTGTAAGTCCAATATATATTTAAAAAAAGAGTGAAACTCCATTTTAGTCCTTGACAAAAATGGTAGGAGATATAATAGTCCTTCAAGATTTAAAAGTCCAATAATAGTTTATCACTATTCAAAAGGTGAGACAAGTTAATTCTTCCGTGAACTCTTTGTTACCACACTTAACGAACAAACATACGTTGCACGTTGATTCTCTGTAACGTCCCAATTTTCGACCTTCTACCTAGAATTCCCAATTTCCGACTTAATAATGGACCGACTTGATTTTACGATTTCCGACGTTATGCTTCAAATATCAAGGATACGAGTTCCGACTTCATGGTTGATTGTTCAAATAGAACAAGACATGATTCCCGACCTTCGAGTTAATTAACGCGAGATCGGATCTCTAAGTTGGCCTCCAAGTTCGACCAAGTTTTCCGGGTTCTGACCTCATACTTTATTCCCAAGCTTCAAATAAGACGGGTATGATTTCCGATCTCCGAAACTATGTCCAACTCTCAAATAAGGTGAGCATGAGGTCCTACATCCGACTTCACCTTCGAATTTCACATAAAATGGGATTATTTTCGACTTCCTGGATTCGGGCATAAGGTTTCCTATTCCCGTACCGATTTCCACTTTTATGTAAAAATCCCAACTTCTGGGTTTAAGTATTTAGGTTTGATATTGTGATTCCGAATTCCCGAGTTCCGACCTTAACCATACGAGTATTCCTCATTTCCTAACTTCCTACTTAAACTTCAAGTCCGAACAATATGAAAGTGATTACCGATATCCGACTTCATGTCTCAAAGACAATGTACCTTATTTCCGATCTCATAATTTATCTCCAAGTTTCAGCAAGATGTACCCAAGTTACGACCTCAGATCTCATGTTTCAAAGTAGTGTACATGGTTCCCGACCTCCGAAGTTATAGTTTAACACAATAATACAAGTACCAACCTCCGAGTTGAATGTAACGAGTTCCCGCCTTAGAGTTAAACTCAATTAGAATGGACACAAGTTCAGATCTTTGAGCTGATTTCCAAGTCGTACACGAGTTCCGATATCCAAGCTTATTCCCAGGAGCCTTCCATTTCTGCTGGTATTCCCGAGTTTGAATGGGGAGTTCTAAGATTAGGTGATTTTAAGCAGCATGACTTCCGATATCTGAATTTACTCCCAAGTGTCGAATAAGGTTGGACGAGTTCCGACATCCGGCTTCACCTCCAAGCTCAAATAAAAGGGACACGGGTTCCGACTTTACACATAATAGATACGAGTTCCGAGTTCAGATAGAATGGAAGCAAGTCTCACTTTTAGGACGACATGGAGAGCAATTTGGCCACAAAAGAGGGAGACATGGCCGAACTTCAACCACAAAACTGCAACCAATCAACACCACAATTCCAACTACTTCATGTATTTAAATCAAACTCTTCTCTTCATTTTGATCTGATTTACATCTTCTTTTCCCCTTGTTCCAGCCTCCTTCTTCTCTTCCTCTCTCAATCTACTCTATCAAATCTCCAAGCTTTGTCAAGGCTCCATTCAATCCAAACTCAAATTCAGCAAGATCACACTCCAAAGAGGTAGGATTCACTTTCTATTCTTGATTTCTCTGGATTGTGGTTGTATGAGATTCCACTTTCTTCAATTATTTGATGATATATTGGATGTATATGATAGATCATGGTTAGATTTATAAGAAATATTGAGTTGGAATTAAGGTTAGAAGAAGAAAACTAGGAGAAGTGAAGGTTTGGAGTGCTGTCTAAGTGAGAAGCTCTATGGCAGTCTGTATGGCGGAGTATACGGCTCTGCCTACAGCCGGTTAAATCCGATGAAACTATTTTTATATGAAAGTAGGCATTCAGAGCTTTCCATACATATATCATATAAGGTTATTGGATTAATATTCAGAGAGATATGAATTTTTGAATGTTAACCTAGAAACCAGGACTTTCATCTAGGCAGGGTGACTTGAGGAGGGCGTAACTTGCCCTACACAACTCCAAATTGAGTGAGACTAACTTTGTTAGAAAGCTGACACATAGGGGAACATCCAAATACAAAATTCCGAGTTTGTTATGACCCCAATTGATCCCAGTGTTTCGAGAAATTTACCCTATGTCCAAACCGAGCCAATACAGAGTAGTTCAGAAAGGTGGAATTTTAGGACTTATATCTCGAGCTATACTTAAGCAAATCAAGTGAAACTTCTTGCAAATGAAAGGTTGTCTTGTTGGATTTAATATGAGACCAATTTCATATGATTTGAGCTTAGTTTCAATTTTTAGTGAATATATACTTCCAAGAGTGTGATTCGGGCCAGTGACTAAATAGGCCAAGACAAAATTTGAATATCTTGAGCTATACAAATAAAAATGATATTGGACCAAAGAGGTTAGAAAGTAGACATATAGAGCTATGACATATTCAAAATTCAGGTTTAAATGAGTTGAATAGAAGTAAAGGTAGATTATACAAAATTCGGGCAGAACTGAGTACAATTGGCAGAAATGACCAAGTTGATGGTTTCACAAGTGTTAGTGAACATATGCGGTTTGAGTTGATGGTTGCAAGTTTTACATTAATGGATATGTTAGATTGATTATACTACAATGATTGATTTGTCCATGAGAACTGGCACTATTCATGGAAAAACAGATCCGATCCGTCATGCTGCCAAATTTATGGCAGAAGACTAGGAAACTATGAATGTTTATATTACAAGAAATTTATGATATGAATAGCTATACAATGATGAATATGTATATGGAAATTCTATATGCAAGAATGATATAAGTATGATATGAGGTATATGAGAATAAATCATGAAGCATATGTATGAGTACATCCCGCATGTCTATGATAGATTATGCATGAGAATGAAAGAACGTGAATATATTGAATGTGGGTCCCTTCACTTGGAGGCAGTTGTACATTGAATCCCTCCTTGTGAAGGCAGTTAAAAGATAAAGATGTGAATCCCTTCACTTGGAGGCAGTTGCACTTTGAATCCCTCCCTGTGAAGGCAGCTACCCTTTACCTTGGAGGCAAGTGGTCAGATGAGATCCCTCTATATTGAAGGCACGTGGTCAAATGAGATCCCTCAATTTTGAGGCACGTGACTAGAAGAGATCCCTTCAATTAGAGGCACGTGGCCAGAATGAGATCCCTCCAAGACTAGAGACACGTGAATCCCTTGTGGGTGAGTCGGCGTGACAACGGTCACGAGTTGAGCTGACGAGCTCGTTCCAAGGTCAGGCTACCCAAGGGCAGTAAAGGCTAAAGACTAAAGACTAAAGACTAAAGATTAAAGATTAAAGCATATACAAGTACCCCACTCACATGATGCATGGCATCAACCCAACTAGTGTGAGTACAGGGGATGGAACTTACATAAAGCATGGCATGACCCAGCTAGTGTAAGCACCGAATGAAGGTCCCATATTCCTAAGGAACGTGACATAGCGATCACGCTCTGATGGGGTATGACATGGCGATCATACTCTGGAATGTGGCATGTAAAGATTTTATGATGAAAAGGAAGATGAAGAAAGAGAAGTAAATTTTATGTACATGCCATACATTCAAGTACAAGTAAAGTTATGTGTAGATGTCATATCTCCAATGTATTGATGCTATTATATTTCATTATGTTTCAGTCATTATTCATGATTTGATTTGTATGGGCCCTTTCCAAATGCCAAGTGTATGAGTAAAAATGAATTTTGCTTCGGATAATATATTTTTCAAACTATAAAATTAAACAGCTTGTATAGCATGTTCACCTTTTTCATAATAAACCGAAGCGAATTGGAAATGACAACGATGACATTATGTATGATAATTAGAGAATCCTACTGAGAATTTGTAATTCTCACCCCTATTTCCGTGTTATCTCTAGATAGTTCAAGAAGTTCCGAAGATGGCTGAAGTTCTTTGTCGAGAAAGGTCCGATTCAGTAACAAAGAAAAACTCCAGGGTGTGGCACTATGACTTAAGCATAGTATTGTACTTAGGAGGGTGTTACATTCTCCATTAAAAGCTCCTCTCTCATCAAAACGACATCATTGAACTCACTCAAACTCTCTCTTGTTTAACTATGAAATCGGAACTCGGAAACTTTGAACTATCTATCTCAATTTAGTGGCATGTTTAACTCGAAATTAGGAAACTAAGGAGCACTCGTGTCATTTCTCCCTCACCAAGTTTCCTAGTTCCGCGTTAAACACATCACTAATCGAGATAGAGAGAGCTCAAAGTTTTCGAGTTACGATTTCCAAGTTAAACGAGAAAGAGTTTAAGTGAGTTCAACGATGTCATTTTGATGAGAAAGGAACTTTTAACGGAGAATTAATGTGCCACATATGCTTCTTCGTTAAGTGTGGTAACAACAAGCTCATAGAGGGACTAACATGTCCCCTTTTTTGAATAGTGAAAGACTATTGTTGGATTTTTAAATCTTAAGGGACTATTTTGTCCCCTGCCATTTTTGTCAGGGATAAAATGGGGTTTTTCTCTTAAAAAAAGTACCTATTAAAACTAGTATCAAATTTTTTAATAAGCATAGCAATCTTAACATGAATAAATTTAAAACAAACATTCATAAGTCCTAGAAGCTTTCAAAAAAACATATTTAAGTCTTAATAGTTTTCAAGGAAACATATATAAGTCTCAAAAATATAACAAACAACATGCTTTATTGAAATATGTCATCTCACTCTTAATATTTTCAAGATATTCAATATCACCAAACGATTCATTGGATTCTTATCACAATAATCTATTAGATGCTCCATTGGGTTGAGTTGTATAAGATGACAATTTTCAAACCCATGACTTAACCTATATCTCATGGGTTGGAGATTTTTTAACTTAACACAATCTGTCGACCTAACTTAACTTGTGTTTTGTGGGTAGGTTAGGTTGAAACTCGTGGGTTGATGGGTTAACCTAACTTAGTATAAGTCCTTATTAACAGCCATGAACAATTAGCCGAGAAACAGATTTAGTCTGTAGCCAAGAGCAATTAGTCGAATAATGACTTTAGCTTACGGTCATAAGTTGACTTGATAGGCTATAACTGATGACTGGCATAAAATATCTTGCTAAAGAATATTTAGCCAAAATTGGTCAAAAATACATAAATACTCGACCAAACTTTAATTTGACAAAAATAAAAATTCAAGTGTTAGAATAATCATTATTATATCAAAGTAAAGCCCAACATGAGAGCCTCAACGTGACGACCAAGGTCACTATAAGAAAATTAGTCATTTGTCCAGTACAAATAAGCTAAAATCAGCCACAAAACAGTTGTTTGTGGTGGACATCGAGCCGCAGCATATTCATGGACTACTACCAAGTTGCGGCAGCCCAGTCCCCCTTTAATTTGAGTGGCGACCTTTTCCTCTTGTAATTTTTGGTAGCTTTTTCCCTCTCTAATTAGTGGCGGCTTTTTCCTTTGCTAATTAGCGGCAGCTTTCTTCATTGCTAATTAGCGGTAGCATTTTTCCCCTCTAATTAGCAACAGCAATTTCCCCCTCTACTTAAGGCCCGTTTGGATTGCGGTTTCCAGCAGCCAGAAGGCCTTCTAGGAGAAGGAAAATGACATCGTGCAGTAAATGGTAGTGTTTGTTGTAATTTCTTCCAAAAGGCCTTCTGAAAAAAGGCCTTTTAAAAGAAGTATCTTTGAAGTTACTTTTCATTTTAGAAAAAGGCCTTTTGAAAAGTAATCTTACTATTACTCTCACATCAATAACCAAAAGTAATTTTACTTTATCCTATCCAAACAAAACTTATTCTCCTAAACTTACTTTTGACATACTCAAACCAAAGAAAAATCATTCTTTTAAAAGTAATTCCTCTAAAAGGTCTTCTTTCAAAAGACCTTCTTTTAAAAGATCTTCTCCCAAAAGTTACACCAAACGGACCCTTAGCAGTGACATTTTCTTCCTCTAATTAGTGACAACCAGATTAGTTGGTAGCATAAATAGCCGCCACAATCGACCAATTAAAGAAAAAAAATTAAATCTTCAGATTTATTTAAATAGTATATAACAAAGCAAATCCAATCCAAATATTTCAAGTTCATACAAATAAACAAGATAGATATCTTAATAAAACTTTCGAAGCCATATTTTCAACATAGTTCTAACTACATCTAGTTTATCTCGAAGCCATTGGGGTTCATTTTCCTCCATTGAAAGTTGAGTAACTTCCATTGAGTCTTCAATAACTTCCACTTAGTCTTCAACAACTTCCCTTAGTCTTTAACTTTCTTTAGTGAGTCTGGAATAACTTCCTCTACCTTTTCAAGATCTTCTATTAAATCTTCAACAGTTTTTTAATGAGTCTTTGGCAGCAAGTGTCGGAGCCTGCTCCAAATTACAATTTTAAAATACTTAATTACACTAAATTTGAAGTATAGTGCAACCAAGGTCGTCTCACAAGGATGCTCTTGCTATCTAGTTAAGTATCAAGGGGTATATGCAAACATGCAGTCAATAAGCTATAAAAGAAAATTAGATAAAAATAAAAACACTAGTTCAAAGAGTTCATTAGGCATAACGTGAATCAATCATTAACGCATAATATATTAAACACATGGAGTGCGACTAATTTGAGCTATTAGAGAGACCTCTACTAACAACCTCACAATTCTACCTAGAGAACTCTAGGAATTCAACCAACACATAATTGATTAGATAATTGATACCTCAACTCTAATTAACCTATGTTGATTTCTAGCCCCAATTGTATTAGCCTAGGTTTGAACCTAAACCCAATTCTTAATTCTTTAACTAATCAAGTTTATACCAATTGACCAATTAGCAATCACCCAACTAATTTCTCATTCATAAACTCACATATCAATACCATTCAATGCAAATTTACAAATAAAAGAGGGCAAAGAATCAAGAAAACAAACATGATTGAAATTCAAGCATAGGGTTTCAAGATTACAACCATAATACCCTTGGAGTCTCCTTGAACTAGCTTGAAATCCTACTCCTCCATAGCAATGAAGGTTACAAAATGGAACCCAAACTAGTATCCTACAAAATGAAAGGAAAAGAAAAAGAAAAGAAGAGGAGAGGAGAAGAGAAGAGAGAAAAAAATGAAAAAAATGTTGCAGATGAGTCCTCTTTTTCACGTCTCGATTTTCTCTCTTCTTATCAGACCTCAAATGTCAAAATTCAAAAATACCCTTGAGCCCAACTTAATCCTTTGCCTCTTAGCTTTAAGTGGACACCCAATTTGCTTAATTTGGACTTAAAATGAGAGAGTTGCGGCCCAATCTTTATAGCATGTCTAGGTTGTATCTCTATCCACATCAGTCGGATTCAATAGCCAATAAGTCTATAAAGATGTCATTATTTTGGAGAGTACTCTTCATATGAATTGAAGCTTTATATCTTAGGTTTCAAATGGAACTGGTTTTACCTCAATCCAATGTCTACAACTCATGTTATGGCCCAATTAGTGCACACTGATAAGGTTCTAGCGTAAAAGCCCTATTTTGACTTCGTGGCCCAATTCCACCCATTAGACATCTGAATTAATTTTTGACTTCTTTATCAAAGTTTTAGATCTTTCTCTCAGCTTTCCTACAATATAAAATTTGTAAATTTTAGATATCTAAAACTCAAGATACAGCCATAATACAAAAATAGAATAAATTCACAATAATGCTAAAAAATACAATTGAGCCCAATTAGAGTCCAAACTTATAAAATATGTCCAATATTATTCAATTAAGTACAAAAGAGGTTCAATAAACTAAATATGAGGGTTAATCAATGTATCAAAATATTGCTTATCAGTCTTCAACATATTCATTTATCCCCTCAGCGAGTCTTCCACTACTTTTCTTTCTTCAAATATGTCCATTAAATCTTTAATAAAGAAATACACAACAATCATTAATAATATCAAATAGCAATAAAATCATTAATGTATATTATGGAAAAATTAAAATCAATAAAATAATTTTTTTAAAACTTAAACTTGTTGGCGGCCATGGCAAGCTAGCAGCAGTGGCGGTGGCTACTCGGTAGCGATAGTCGGTAGTTGGTGGCAATGGGTCGAACTAGTTAAGGAGGTGTGGAAGGAAAAGAGAAAATGCATAGAGAGAGAGAAAGAGAGAAAGAGAGAAGGAACAAGAAAGGGAAAGGGAGAAGGAGGACAAAGGTGGTGGATGAAGGAGGATGAGAAAGGATGTGGGAGGAGGAGGAAAGAAGAAGAGTAGGAGAAGAGAAAAAGGAGGAAAGAAAGGAAAAGAAAAAATTAACATATAACTTATTTTGTGATTCAAATCTAATATAAATTTGTTTGCAGTGGCTTTTGATTTTTTGTTTTCTAATTTTTGTTTTTTAAAATAACTAATATAATTAGTAGGGGCAACAGTTTTTTGAATTAACAACAGCATAGGCCACCACAAAATGCTATGACCTTTTTTTTTTCCGAAAATTATTTATGTGAGGACAAAGGCCGCCGCAAATAGTCTTCTCAATTGGCGATGGCCTACCTATATCATTAATTTTTTTTTTGGGAAAACCATTTATGTGATTAGCGACCGCCTAGGCCTCTACAAACATTTTTGAATTAGCAGGGGCAATTGCTATTGCAAAATGGCTAACATATCTTTTTTTCTTTTTTTTTTTTGAAGTAGACGTAATCGTTAGCAACAACAATTATTGCTGCAAACTGTTTCACATATCTTTTTTTGTTTGGAGTATTTGTAATAATTAGTGGTAGCAATTGCCGCTACAAAACATTTGATCACTTAGGAGGCGTTTGGTAGGAGGTTTGAATTTTTATTCCTGAGAATAGGATTTTCAAGAATGCTATCCTTGGAAATAGCTTTTTTAGGCATGTGTTTTTTAGAGCATTTTATAGATGGATTGAATTCTCGAGAATGCTTTACACATTTTCAAAAATACCCTTGGCGAAAGGAAGTGAGTTCGGTGGTGGAGGTTGGCATTTGGTAGTGGTCTGACGGTGGAGGGTAACTTGCTGTGGGTGGTAGTAGGTGACAATAAGGGTAGTTTGGTCCTTTCTTAGAGAAAAAAATATTCTCATCTTATGGGAATATTGTAATCCCATATGGTGAGATAAGAATCTTAACCCAAGATCAATCCTGGAAATACACATTCTCCAGAATATTTTTCCAACTCTTGTAGCAAAATGTGAAAACATTCCCTCTACCAAACGCCCCCTTTGCCACTGCAAACTGGTTAGCAGATCGTTCTTTTTTGTTTGAAGTATATGTAATAATTAGTGGTCACAAAACATTTGCTTACTTAGCAGTGGCAATTTTTGTTGCTGGTTAACATATCTTTTTTTTTTTCTTAAGTACACATATAAATTAGCAGCGGCAATTACCACCACAAAACATTTCATCACTTAGTGACGTCAATTGTCCCCACAAACCGTGTTTCACACACACACACACACACACACACACAACACACACACACACACACACACATATATATATATATATATATATATATATATATATATATATATATATATTAAAGTATATTTAATAATTAGTAGCAAAACATTTGATCAGTTAGCCGCAGCAATTGTTTCACATATCTTTTTTTTTTTTAATTGAAGTAATAATTAGCAATGGTAATTGTCACTGCAAAACTTTCATCACTTAGTGGCGGCAATTGCTTCACATGTCTTTCTTTTTAAGAAATCAAAGTAATAATTAGTGGTGGCAATGGCCACTGCAAATCACATGAACACATTTGTTTTTAGTAATAGCAATTGCATTTAGTGACGACATTTGCTGCCGTAAATTGTTTTTGGAGTATCAGCAGCTTTGGCCATCGCAAAATCTTCCCCTAATTATGAACTTCAATAAGTTAGCAGCAGCTTTGGTTGTGGCAATTGCTTTTTGGGTTTAGCAATGACATATGCCATCGCAAATAAATTTTTTTTCATGCCTTTTTTTGGTAACATAGCATCCGTCTTCCACTTCAAATCCGCCAGAAATTAGCGATGGATCGCCTACACCGCAAATTTTTCACTACTAATTATCGTTTTTCTTGTAGTGGGTTTACCCGCTTGAGGTCATTTTAGGTATGAAAAAAGGATGTTTTGATATTGTTTCAACCATTTTTCTATTTTTGCCTAATTATGTTTTGCTGAATATATTATTATGACTTTGGTTTTTCATAATTAGGGCTTTAATGAGGTTTAGCTACCTATATAAACCCTTATTACATTGTTGAAGCTTAACAACTGATGATGGCTAATAGTTGATAGCCAATAGCTGATAGTTATATAATGACATTAGCCCTTAGCTAGGGGAATAAGCCACTTATTAGGCCTTGGGCCATATGATAGTCTACAACTCGTGAACCAATATTGGTATTGGTTGAATGAGAAATATACCTTAGCAACTAAAGAGAATATATTTGATCAAATCCATTACCACTTCCTAGAAAATAAGAGCAAATGAGGAAGATGATTTCTGGTTCAAAAAATGGGGGAACCATTGAAATGCAGTAGTTGAAAGTTATAGCAAAGAGTGGGAAGTGCTCACTACAAAATAGGATGTATTGTTAAACCATCAACTAATGGTTGCATTGAATTTGGACGTAATTGTGAATCAGATTAGTTGAGACAATGTTATTTAATGCTAAGAATGTGACTATTGGGGTTTAGTGTTCAATAATTACCTTTTGTATCTATAAATAGCCTTGTATATTGCTTGTAAAATTTAGAAAAAAAAAAAAGAGAGAAAAAGAAAAAATTTGACACATCAACGAAACACAAGTTTATTTTACATTTATCTCTATTATGCCCTTTAATTCCCAATCTGTCTTTTACATATCAGCCTTTACATTTCAGCATTTACCTTTGGACATTTATTTTCCTGCCTTTACATTCCTTGCACTTATTTTTTAGCATTTTACAAGCTTTTTTACTACATTTCCTTTACCGACTTTCATTTACTTTTTTAGTTTATATTTCCAATCCATTTTACTAGCCTTTTTCGCGAACAGATTAGCTGATCTATTGCTACCAAGCACCTTTTTTTAGTAGCTTGAGAACCCATAGCTAAGAAATAGACTTTTTTTTTTCTCAGTAAAATCACTTGATATGTGGGATCGTTAGTTTTTTGCATTAACCGAGCCCATAAACTAATCTTGGAATAGTTTCTTGACAAACCCGTCATTTGACTAATCGTTGACTAGCCAAAAATTTAAACAAAACATATCCTAACAATTTAAAAACAAATTATTAATTTGTTAATTAACGGAGCACCTAAAAAATAGTAGTCAATTTATATATCTTATGAACTAATAATTAAAACATTATTAACCAATATAACAGCTAATAATTGCGTGAGAATTTTGATATGCTAGGATACTGTTCCTTTCAGTTAAATTGTTAACAATGGGTTAAATAATAATCAATTATTAGGGAAAGAGCAGTGTTTCAACCTTTGGGTATATAGCTACATTAAAATTTAAAAGGGAGAGCTTTGCTAATAGAGCGGTTCTATCCAACTCGAGTATGATTACTTCGAATAGGAGGATACATGTGGTTAAAAAAAAAAAAAAAAAGAAACGACCTTGTCATCCGACAGTTTTTTTCTTAAATTTTTTTTTTTCTAATGAAGAGAATTGTTCATAGTACAGATATAATAAGACATCCATAATGGATATGCTTGCTATATACAACTATGAACGTGTGTATATATTATTAGCACGAGAGAGGTGTACATATTATTAGCACGGGAGAGTAGTTTGTCAGGTACATGCACATATATATAGGGGTGGTAGCAACCATCATATCGTCACATGCCACGTTCTAATCTCTATATATAAAATTTTGATGTGAAACTAATATTTATTTGAACATATGATGGCATAGCCTTAGTCATAAAGTGGTGTTAATAAGATTTAAACTCTTACACTACAAGAAAAAGAATAAACACATCCGATTGAAAAGCACAAATGACTATTCTATATTTTAAGCAAAAGACCTGTTAAGTACAACGCAACAGAAAAGTTATTAAGGATGTGATTGTGATGAAAGGGAGAGAAGGAAAAAGCTAGAGAATTCTCATCCCCATTTAAGAGTTTTATTTAGACAGAAGAAAGGTAGGTGTTCTTGAGTTCTTCTAAAATTGGGAATTTTAAACTCCCAAATAAAGGCAGGTGAAAATTCTCTAATTTTCTTTTTCTTTAATATCATTTCTTTCTTTGCTCTTGCAACTCCCAATTAAATTTTAAACAAATTTTAAATTAGGTTATAGTTATAACATTCTCCTAAGTACAACACTATGTTTAAGTCATAATGTCATACTTAGGAGTTGTTACTAGTAAATCAACAGATCTTGCTTGATATAGGAAGAAGAGAAATTCCCTTACATATATAAATGTTTACATCACAACCCTTCAAATTACATAAGTAACTCTACTAAGGGCTTCCACTAGTGAAATAGTCCCCTAGAGTGAGTATACCTTCCTGCCAGCAAATCTTTAGTAGCTAACTTAACCTCAATCCAACTCTATCGGGAAAGTCACTGTCATGGTCTTTTGAGCTATTTGGAGGCAACACAGAAACACACAAAAGAGTGAGAATTTAACATTCTTAGTAGGCATCCTAAGCTATTAGGCAATCCATATCATCGTCGCTGCCCCAGCCACTTCGGTTTATTATAAAAAGGTGGTATGTCATAACAAAATACAAATTTCATTTTTATAAAGTTCAAAATTATCATTTTGAAGTGGGTTCCTTTCATTTCAAGCACTTAATCAATACATAATCAAAATAGACCATTATGCTAGGAATAAAAGAACAAAATATTTACATTAATATATGTCTCCATACTCTTATGTTACTATACTTCCTTAACTTAAATACCTTATCTTCTTCCTTATTCTTCCATACTTTCTTAGCTTAATACTATACAATCAACTAATCGTGCCTTAACTTAGGTCGGACATCTTTCTTTGACCTAAGCAAAGGAATCTAGTAAATGTTTTAAGTTATTAGGTTCACTCTCCCTGACAATAGCACACCTAGGCGTCATGTATCGCTGTCCCTAGGGTGCCTACATATATCTGCACTTGACCATTACATACCGCTATCCTCAGAGTAGCCTTCTGCATACCTGAGTGTTACGTATTGCCGTCTTCAAGATGCAATATTAGATGTGCCTCTAATTGGATGGATCTCATTTTAGCCAATTGTCTCCAAAGTAGAGGGATTTCATAATTATAATATAATAACTGTCTTCAAATAGAGGGACCTCATAACTGCCTCCAAGTGAAGGGACATCATAATTATAATATAATAAATACCTTCAAGTAGAGGGATCCCATACTAGAGCTATTTAAACGGGCTAGCCAAGCCCATACGGGCCAGCCACCTCAGGCGGGGCTATTTTGGGCTGGGTTTGATTAGGTTAAGTATAAATTCGATCTAGCAAAATACTAGCCCAGCCCAATCTTTTGTGGGCCATAAGCTAATATCAGGCCAACCTATAATAAATATTTTTTTTAATAATTACAATTGTTAAAAGGTTTGCTATTTTCAATTTTTTGGTCTATTTTACTTTCTTTTAGTTTGTTGTCTACCTTTTCGTTAGGGGGCTGTGGTTTTTTTTGTTTGCTGTTTTTTTTTTTTGGTGTGCTTTTTTTTTTTCATTTACTGCTTTTTTTGTCTAGTCTACTTTATTTATGTTTTGGGTAGAAGTGGGCTATTTTAGAATGCAAAAATGGGCCAAAGTGCTGTAGCTATTTTTTGGTTTTTGTTTTTTTTTTTCAAATTACAGTAATTGATTTTTTTTGAAAAAATATATATTTAGGCCAATTAGGCTGGCTCAGTCCAAAGCAGGCTAGGACAATTCGGGCCAGGCAGGTCGGGGTAAAATTTTTTTATTCTTATTTTTATAGCCCAGCCCATACATTTTTTGGGTTATTCGAGCGGCCCGTTTCGATGGCTCTACTTATAATTGCCTCCAAATGAAAGGAACTCATCTTCTCATGTTCACATACTTTCTTAATTCATATGCTTATATGCATTCTTTATTAGCAGAACATAGTCATATCAACATGCTTTAAGCTCGAGCAAGGAACTCGGAACTCAAAGCCAAGATGAATCCGAAACTCGCATCAATTATCATATCAGCTTCCTCATCTTCTATCATGTGAACTCGAAACTCAGAATGTGCAAGCATCCCTATTCATGGCATGGTAGAACCCAAACCTTAGATCTTAACCCTCCCAGTACACACCCTTGACCCCAGACCTAGGACCCTCGATCTTGGAGCCCGGATCTCGGATCCCAAAACCCGATCATGACAGGTAAAAGTGGGTGGACATTCTAAAACTCAATTAAACCATCTCTCACTATTAACTCGGAACATAGGTCATTACTTCATAAAAATGGAACCCGGGACACTAGTCCTATCTTGGGTCAAATTCGGACATCAAGAATGGGAAAAATCACAAAAAATCCATTTCTTGTCATCTTGCCCTAAAATTTTATATGCTTATACTTAATTAAACCCTCTTTCAAACAATTATGCTTATACTTACTTAAACCGTCTTTCAAACAAACTAAGTTTCACTCAATTTAGTAAAGTAGAGCTTAAGGTATAAGCTCTACATTGGGGCTATCTTGTTTTAGGAATCACAGAGTATGAGGTAACTTTGTGGAATTTCTGGGAGCAATCCACTGGAAGTTTAGCTCTAAAAATTTACAGGAATATTCTCCTATGTGTTAGCTTTCTTGTACTCACTTTGAAGGTCTATAGAGCAAGTTATGCCCATTAGAACACACCTTGCTCAAACCCAGGTCACTTTGCCTATAGCTTTTTGTAAAATTCATAACTTATTCATCTTAAATCCAATTGACCTCAAATTTCATGTGTATACTCCGCTATGAGTTAGGTTTTATCTAAAATTGGTTTCACTTCAATTGAAGGTCCCTAACTCAAGATATGGCTCATGGACCTAGTACTGTCTAGGGCTACCCTATTTTCCTATTTGGTGTTTATGAATATCTTTGAGTTCCTAACTTGTTTCTTTCATTAACTTGAGTTTCACTAGTTCTAACTCATTTATAAAAGTCTAAAGAACATCATCATCCGCCACGATTTATGAGAAGCAAAATGATAAAACCATATCTCTTCTAATCATATAACCACATATAGGGTGGCTTAGGAGCCTACCTCACTTTCAAGCTTGGAGAAGTTTCAAATCTTGTTTCTACCAACTCTAAAACTCTCTTGAAGTCACAAAACCACATTTAAGCTCCTCTTTTCTCTTCCTTGGCTGCAACTTGATATGGTTCAAGAGAATGGGTTTTGGCTTTTATGTGGTTTAGAAAATCACAAACAAGCTTAGGAATCAAGTAAATGTTGAGGAGGACAAGAAGGAGCCAAGAGTTTAGGAGCTTTTGAGAGCAAAAATAGACGAGAAGGAGTGAAAGGGAGGCTGTGGCCAAGGCTGAAGGAGAAGGAAGAAAAATAATGAGAAAGTTAGGGTTTAGGGAGATATTTGTAGAAAAGCAAGGGTAACTTACTCTTTAGGTGTATGGCCCAATTGAGACCACATATAATGGGTATGATCTCCTGATAACTAAACTCTCTTGTATCTTATGCTCCTACTGGATCAATTTTATCTCCGTAGAAATTCTAACTATGCACTACTACTACTTATATTATCTTACACTCTCACCTCTATTTTATAAACTAATTGTTAATTAATCTCTAATAATGTTAATTATAGATATGACTAAATCGGGATGTTACAATAGTAATACCTAAAATGGACCCTTTTCTATTAGACTCTCATATCCGTTAAGAATATGGCTAATATGGTTTTTTATAAGAGCTTGGACAACCTTCCTCTCATGAGCTAACTTTTGAGTTTGAGTTAGATTCATTTAATTCTAAGATTGTATCAGAGCCAATCATGTGATTGATATTGGACTATTCGCAAATGTCTAGTCCAGCAAACTTCACACACTAGATGTCCAATCCTGGATATGAGGGGGTGTGTTAGAGTCTTACTTCAATTAAAAATATGACCAAACTAGCCTTTATAAGAGCTTGGATAACCCTCCCCTATGAGCAACTTTTAAAGTTGAGTTAGACCCACTCAATTCTAAGACTTTCTTTAAATCACATTGTGTTTTTATCAAATCTAATAGATAGTTTTTGAAATTATTAAAATTAGGAATTGATTCGATTTATAAGTTTAATCTTATGTTTAGAATAATTATATAAAATAGAATTTTAATTGATTTAAAAATCAATTCTTATATTTATAATATATTAGATAATATTTGGGATGATTTAAAATAAGAATTGATTTGATTTTGTTTGTATTTAAGTTTTAAAATCAAATCAATTCTTATCAAATGATCTTAAGATGGAAGCAATCAAATCCTATAAGATTTAACAAACAAAATTATTTCTTATTTTTAAAACATTTAAAAATAAAATTTGATCTACAAATTAAATTAATTTCTATTTTTTCCATTCCAAACACTGCCAAAAGAGATTTTGCTATTGAAATAACCCAGATGTAATTCTACTATTTGAGGAGATGTTAAAATATATGTATACAAGAGCAATATATCTCTACCAAAAAGAAAAAAACGAAAGTAATAAATGTAAAGTCCATATTAGTCATTTCTCCTTATTCATTCCCTGGATCCCGTTCTCTCCATAAGATTTTTTTATCCTGTACAAGAGATATTTTCGTTACTTTCTTCTTGATTCTCTTACAACTCGGAAGATTATTATTATTATTTTTTTTTTGGATACAAAGAGATATTTTTGTTACTTTCTTCTTGATTCCATTTCAACTTCTAAGTGAAGTAGTAGAATAGTGGATCTTATGCTGTCTCAACTCTCAACATTAGCATCCGTATGACGTTGATTAATGACATTAACATCATGACCTCTGATTCAGAACATCATTATCCATAAATTCTTCAGTTGGTTGCTACATCCGTCAGTAAATCGCCATGACTGTGGTCATTCAACTCAACAACTGTTTCTGCAGAGGGCAGCTTCTAGTCACACAAATTACGGATTTCTATCTCCAATGACAAGCCACAGTTGATATTCCTAAATCAATGCTTTGGAGAAGACATCGCATGCACCTAGAAATGGAAACCAAGCACAGAGTACTCTGATTAATATGAATAAAATTTGTGATTCTAGAAAGAAAAATATTGGCATATGATCCCGAAAAAACTAAGGGTTATTTTATGAGAGGTAAAAAATGTAAAAGGAGAGGGGAAAAGTTGACCGAAAAAATTTTAAGATTTTTGAGCTTTATAGCTTGGGTAGTAGGGAAAAGTGTTCATTTGAATTAAATATGAAATGATAGTGATAAGAATGGAAACTTTTACTAGACAAAATGTAGACTAACTTTTTCATCATAGATATAGTTGTAACATCCTCAATTTATTATCATACTAAATTAATTTAGTGACCCTGAGTAATTAGACACTTAATAAGAAATTATGAGATTAAGACTTAATTAAGGGATTAACGAAGTGTTTATGAGTTAACTCTGATGAGAAAAGTCAAGAAAATGCTTAATTGAGATTAGATAATATCTAATTAAGCAAATGAAAGCTTTAATAGCTTAATTAAGTACTAATCACCTTTAATTAGTTTAATTGAGTTTAATTATGTTTAATCACGAGATTAATTTTTATTAATCATATTCTTGTGTATTAATCACTAATCCTTACTTAATCATGTTAATTAAGTTGCAAGAGCATTTAATCACATCATTAAATTCAAATTTAGTCAACTAGACAATAAAGTAAAAGGTGATGTCATAAAAGCATAAAAAATTCAACAAAAGTGCTTTATGTAAGAAATTGTACATGCTTTGTCCCCCCCATCATCCACTTGGTCTCTTTAATCACTAATTAACACATGATAGCACAAAATTAAGCAAAATATCTTCTTCCCACCCTCATAGAAGTTACAACCAAAACACATGCACACACACACACACACTCATTTTTCATTTTTACACTTTTATTCTCTCTCTAAACTTTCAAACTCTCCAACTTCTCTCTAAAATTCTCTTCTCCTTCTTCATCTTCTTCTTCCTTTCTCCACCACCTCCATAACCAAATCCTCCTCACTAAGCCCTTCAAAGATCACATCTTTTGATTTTTGGAGACAAGATCTAAACACTACAAGCCTCATTTTCAAGAGAACTCAAGAGCTCTCATTCTTTCCAAGCCAAACTGCCACCACCATCATCAAAGGAAGAGTCTTCTTTATCTTCTTCTTCTCCTTCAAGGATGCCATTTTGAAGCTTAGGTAGTGATCTCTACTTTTCTCTTTTGTTTACTCAAGAAAACTTGAATCTTGGTTCCTTCCATGACCAAGATCTTCAAGTGAAAGCTTAAGAAAGACTCTCATGCTCTTCATGAGCAAAAGTTTCCTTTTTTGGCAAAAAGTGTTCATATTCTTCTTTATGAGATGTTCTTGGTTATTTGAAAGTTTGTTTCTTGAGTGCCTCTAAGTTCCTATTTTTCTTTCTTGATGCATGAAATCTTGATGTTTCTTGTGAGTTATTTTGAAAAAGAATGATGTTCTTGGTGGTATTTTGTTTAAAGTTTGTTCCTTTTCTTATTATGAGCTTATGATTAGAAAAGTTTTATCTTTACATGTTTTTCATGGTTGATAAGACTATGAACATCCTAAAAGCTTAAAACTTTAAAAAGTTTGCTTCTTGATGCTTAAAAAGTGACACTATTTTTATGGGTTTCACAAAGTTTCATTTTGATATTCTTGAAGACAAGAATATGTGTAAAAGTCTAAGCTTTTTGGAATATAAAGCCTTTTTAAGTTATGGAAATGACATCTTGTCACTTTATGTTTAAAGATTGACTCTTGGATACAAATCCTTTCATAAAGTTTTAAACTTTAATCAAGAAGGCAACTTTAAGTCATAAAGTTATAAACTTGCATTTTAGTCTTGTAAAAGTTGAACCTTGAGATGAATATATTGGTAAATTTTAAGCTTTAAGCAAGAATGTCAATTTTGAGTCATAAAAGTGTTAACTTTTATAAAGATCAAGACTTTCTAACTTTAAACTAATGTTTTAAATCATTAGTTCATAAAGTAGGAATCTTTTAGACTTTAAAACAATTTTAAATCATAAAGTTGAGACCTTGATGATCTTAGAATAATTAAAAGTGTCAACTTTCATAAAGAATAAGACTTTTTTGCTCAAAAGCTAGTATCTTGTATCATTATTTCATAAACATTTAATCCTCAAGTCAAAAGTATAATTTTAGAGGCACTTGCTTTTATAAAGAATAAAACTTTATGACTACTTTATAAAGAATGATAAATTGTATAATATTTAAAGTAAGACCTTGTTATGTTAATAATAAAAACTTGAAACTTTGCAATTTTGATAAGTTAAAAATCATCCTTGGTGATTAGTGAATATGGTGTTGTCGAGTTCATGAATGTGGTTATACGTTGTCATAACCCAAGGATTAGAGGGACCTCGAACTCTTTGGGAACAAAAGTATGATTAGGGCCTCTGAGCATACCATGAACCTAGGAATCACTAAGTGCACTATCTCAAGGAAAGGAAACAATTACCTAACTTAATTAAATTGAACTAGTGTTCTATAAGACATAAACTCAAGTAAAGAGTAATTTCACATGAGAACTAAGAAACTAAAAGACCACATACATATATTTTAACTATATGATTCTCTCATGGGTAACCACGTGAAATCATATAGTGATTAATAAGATTCTTTAGAAAGAATACCACAACTATAAACCCCTTTAGGGTATGAATGTATGATGCCATTCGGCATGATGAATGACAAGATGATTGAGCCCTATCTCATGATTGAATGACTAGTGTGATGATGTGATGTGGATATAATGGCTTGTTGATTGAAAGTTTTATGATTGGCATTTTGGAAAAACTCCGGTTTAGTTGTTATGCTGCCGGATTTCTGCCAAAATTATGGACTTAGTCATATCATTGCATGTGTCTAGTCAAAGAAGTATTATGCATATAAAGTATAATAATAAGAAAAGATATAATGGGATATGACCTCTCAATCACTTCAGGAAAGTGAGATATGGTGATCCACAAAGACTTAAGAAACCTCTTTAAGGGAGGCAAGGGTGACATGGAGGACCCTCCAACTTATAGGTAACCAATATCGGCTTAGTCTGATTAGGTTAGTGCGTGGCGACAATCACGGAATGAGCTCACGTCCAAAAGCAATATATTTTAAAGGAAAGTAAAGAATGTTAAGCACGTGCTAAAAATGAAAGTAAAGTTAAAGTAAAACCATGGTTAAGTCTATGAGGTTGCATGTCATTGCATGTATTTATATTGTCCATATGCATTATGAATGTTTATTTTATGCTTTCATGTGTATGTTTAGTTATGATGATATAGTTATAATGTTAAGTTTAAAAGCAAACCGCTTCGAGACTTAAGTTTTCAAAATCATTAAAATTGAACCTATACATGTTCATTGTTTTCATAATTAAACCTGAAGTAGCTAGGACGATTACAATGACACAGTATTTGTCTAGTCACGATTCTACTAAGAAATCTTGTATTTCTCACTCCTACATTTTCGTGTCGTCTTCAGATGAAGCTGCTGGTGTAATGTCCACGACTTCCAACTTCCGAGCCCATCAGTATTCCCGACTTCCGGATTCATCTAGACTAGACAGAAAATGATTTCCGACTTCCGACCTTAGGAAGGGTCAGACGGATTGCCTTGCATTTTCCGAATTCCGACTTCGTCTCTAAAGCTCAAATGAACTGGCTACATTCCGATTTCCGACCTTATGTTCACAATGTACGAGTTCCGATATCGAGATCCTATGATTCCCGATTTCCTGGTACACGGATTAATGTTGTAAATTCCGACCTCCGGAATTTTGTTTACAATTGATCCGTTTTGCCTAATTTTCCAACTTCTAACTTTAAGTGCTTGGCTTCACATTAGGCTCTGCTTTCAAGTTTCGACTAAACTGGATATGTTTTCCGAGTTCCGACTTCATATGCAGGATGTTCACGAGCTCCGACTTTAGAGAGAGTACGAGTTCCGATTTCATCTTCAGAATATACTGGAAACTAGTCCCACTTTAGGCGACGTGGAGAGCAATTCTACCACACAAATAAGACGACGTGGAAAGCAAGGTTGGCTGAAACTCAGCCTTATGTTTTGAGGCCAATCAAAACCTTCCAAGTTAACTCCCACTCATGCCTATATAACACTCTCTCCTCCTCTGATTCAAACCCCTTCTACGTAACTCCTTTTTCACTTCAGTTCTCCCTTTTCTTTTCTTCACTCACCCAACTCCACCCAACTTTGAGATTCAATCAAGTTCCCGCTACATACTCAACCAAAATCATTCATAGTAAGAGGTAGGGGTTTTCTTCTTACTTGATTTTCTGACTCTTGAATGATTGGTAGTGATTTAATTCCTTAATTTTGATATGCTAATTGATTGATTATGATGAATTATAGCTGGGTTATGGGCTGTTTATGAGGCTAAAATTTGAACTAAAAGTGAGAAAGGATGAAGATATGAAAAAGTTGAAAGGCAGGAAAACTCAAAACCCTCGGCAGTCCGTACGGTGGAGTGTACGGCTCCGCCTCCTGCTGTTCAGAATTAATGAAACCATTTTTATGTGAAACTAGACATCTAGGGCTTTCCATACATATATCATATAAGACCATCGGATTAATATTGAGAGAGATATGATTTTTTGAAGTTTGACCTAGGAATCCAGACATCCACCCGGGCAGTTTGGGTTGAAAAGGGTGTAACTCACCCTATACAACTCCAAATCGAGTGAAACTAATTTTTTTGGAAAGCTTACACATAGAAGAACATCCTACCCAGAAATTCCAAGTTTGTTACCATCCTATTAGTTCCCAGTGATTTGAAAAAGTTGACCTATGTCCAAACCGAGCCAAATCAGAGCAATTCAAGAAGACTAAGTTTCGGGGCTTATAACTCGAGCCCTACCAAGCCAAATGGAACGGGACTTTTTGTAAATGAAACCTTATCCTGTTAACTTTAATATGAGTCCAATTTCGTATCATTTGAGTCAATTTTCGATTTTTAGTGTAGTTTTACTTTTAGTTGCCTAATTCTGACAAGCCACTGGGCATGCCGGGATAAAATCTGAATATCTTGAGCTATAGATATCAGAATTAGATGGGACCAAAGAGGTTAGAAAATAGAAACATAACACTTTTACATACTCAAATTTGAGGTCCAGATAATTATGGCTTGAATTATAAAAAATCAGGTTGGTTGAATATGCTAAGGCAGAAACTCTGCCTTAATGAATTTGATGTTGATATGAGTTCAATATTGGAATATGAATGTAATAGTGTGATCCTTGTGATAAATTGATATTCTGGTATGTTGGCACTATTCATGGGGAAGCGGACACGTTCCGTTATGCTGCCGAAATTACAGTAAGACCCATGCACAAGTTATGAATTCTATGTTAATGCATGTGCATCCTTAAGAAAGTTATGAAAGTTATGAAAAAGATTATGTACTATGAAAGTTCCATGCTACTTGGGCCAGCCCCGGATAAGAAGTTAAAGGGAATAGATCGGTGGGAACGTCGGGGAAAGTAAACCCGGCAATTCCTGTATAGGAACGAGCTCGATCTTGAGAAGCAGACTATTACCCAGGAGTCTAAATGGCCAAGAACTCCCAGGGGACCAAGAGATGGAAAAATGATGAAAGGAAATGAAAAGTTTATGAAGGAAAGTTCAAGTATGAGTTTGCATGATTACTTGAATGCATGATTACATGGTATGATTATTTCAGGAAGTTACCGTTTATCTGTTATATTTACGTACTACTATATGTTTATTTGCTAGGCTCATTATCCTATGTTTTACTGTTAGTAGCCTATTCTGTTTCTTATGTTATCTAAAGTAAAACTGAACCTTGCCTCGAACCAGATATTTTATTGAACTCATTGAAATGGGTAGCTTAGTTTGAACACATATTTTTATAATTAAATAAAACCCGAGGCAACTGAGGATGAATGTGACGTCAGTCAAACACCACACGTGGACCCTACTGAGAATTTCCTTAAATTCTCACCTCGTTCTATATTTTCCGCATCATTCTCAGATGCTGGCGACGGACTCAACGGCCACTCCTTGTATTGAGATCCCAGACTTGCAGCTCCACTATGACTCCGATTTGGACTCGTTGCACATAGCCTACTCCTGCTAGTTCTGCCTCTACTTTTAGCGTTGGGGATTTTGCCGTCCTTATTTCATCTGCTATTAATACATATATATATGTATAGACTGAAGCAATGACTCCTGTTATGTAAATATATACGTATGTATACAGTTGATGTTATTATTACTATTTCCTATCTATTGTAGTATTATGTTGAGTTTCATTACGCACATAGTATAGCAGCACGCCGCTTCGACTGTTTTGTAATACAAAACACGAAATTTAAGCAGAATATTAACCCAGTAACACAGTCTACTTAATTGAATGCTATGACTTAAGCATAACATTAAATTACTAGGGTGTTACAGTTGGCACCCATAGTATCACTTTCGATGGTACCTGGCTGAATAAGAGGAAGAGCTGCCATGTCCTTTCACTTAGCTAAGGAGGATCGAGATAGTAGTATAGTATTTTTATTTTCTTAAGAGTCCTAGTTGGGCAGTTTATGTGTAATTAAGAGTATATAGGAAGTCATGCTACCTAATTTGACTTATTACATATGTGATATTTATTAAGTGTAATGATGACTCTTGAGTATCTATGATTACATTCTTGGCTTATGGTATTGTGTTATGTTGTTTCAATTTTTTCATTCGTCTTATTAGTAACTCAGCGATATGAGGAACAACGTTTATATGTATGCGAGTAAGCAAGTACGTAAAGGTTTAGTTTTTAAGTATAAAGGTTTTACTAAAAAAAAAAAAAAATCTGCAAGCTATTTTCGTATATTACACTAATTTCAACTAAAAGAACTTCCGTTAATTAAGAGTAACAACTAGTAATACCATAAAATAAGTTAAGCATAGTTTGGTATTATTAGGTTGTTATATTTTGGTATTAGAGCAGTTCGTTCTTTTAGAGCCTGGGGATGGACTAACTATGCTTCTAAGCATACTCTGTCATGTGTTAGAAATTATGCCATGGATCTTACCACAAGGGTAAGATATAGGAATTAGGTAGGCATGACTATCTGGTTGTGAATGTGATTAGCTATTGCCACACTTAGCTCGGTATTGAGCTTGATCAACTCAATATCTTTGTTTGTGTGTCCAGAAACTGATGACTTCGATGGGCAGAATAGGTTGCAAGGCGAATCTGCTACCTTAGGTATGGCAGATGTGACGAATGTTTCTCCTACACTGGTCTCAGTTGCGAGGGGACAGGTTGCTGTAACTAATCGAGCCTTAGGAGGATTAGGAGGAATAGGAGGAGCTGAGGCTAACCCAAAATACTTGAAGTTCGCTAAGTTTATGAAGACCAACCCACCAGCTTTCCATGGAGACTTCAAGCCTAAGGAAGTTGACGGATAGATTGAGGCAGTGGAAGGGACATTCTTTGTGTTAGGTTGCACGGGACTACAGAAAATAACATTTGCTACCTACATGCTGGAGGTTGATGTTGAAGCCTAGTGGGTCAATGCTAGAAGCATGATCGAGGACTCCCAGACCCCCATTACTTGGGAAGTGTTCAAGGCTGCACTCTATGGTAAGTGCACTATGCCAAAGAAAGATGCTTATAAGAAAAGGACAGTTTCTCAATACCAAGGGACTAGGTACAACCCGTACTACAAGAGACAACCGTAGTTTGGAAGGAGCATGGGTGGTCAGTTACCAAAGCAAATGGTGACTCCCAGGTGACCCAAGTGTGGCAAGAATCATGGAGGACGACCCTGCTTAGCAGGACAAAATGTTTATTTCCGATGTGGAAAGCCTGGACATATGGCTAGGGATTGCATTATCAAGCTGTTGCCCCTTGCCAACAAGCCCCAATACCAAGGAAGGGTCTTTGCCCTTAATGCTGAGGAGGCCATCCAGTCTGACGATTTGATCCAAGGTAAGTGAGAGGTTAATGGTAGATTAGGATTGTCTATGTCTGAATTACTTTACATGTTAATTATTTCTACTCCTGCGAGAAACCAGTTAAGACTTGTCATTATTGTCTGAATTGTCATTTCCAAATTGATGGTAGATCTTTTGTGGCAATTTGATTTGTTTGCCTTTGTTTCGATTGGATTTGATTCTAGGTAGGATTGGCTTTTGGCTAACCATGCTATGATAAATTATTCTGAGAAATCTATTGTGCTTCTCCTTATACCTGTGAAACCTGTTAAACCTATTTGTTTGTTCTTGAACTCTGTCAGAATAGGGAGTAGTGAGTCTGATAATCAGGGATATGTTCTCCTTATGGCTAGTGAAGTGGAACTCGAGCAGATATTGGATGAGATCCCCATAGTTAGGAAATACCCGATGTGTTTCCTAATGATATACCCGACTTTTCCCTAGAAAGGGAAATCAAGTTTTCTATAGAGCTGGTATCGGGAACGGGGCAAATCTCTATAGCACCCTATAGGATGTCCTCAATGGAGTTGTCGGAGTTGAAGGGACAATTGGAAGAGTTGTTAGAGAAGTGATTCGTAAGACCTAGTGCCTCACCTTGGGGAGCCCCGGTGTTGTTTGTGAAAAAGAAAGATGGGAGCATGAGGCTATGTGTGGATTATAGGTAGTTGAACAAGGTGACTGTTAAGAACAAGTACCCTTTGCCTAGGATAGATGACCTCATGGACCAACTGCGAGGTGTAGCTGTGTTATCTAAGATTGATTTGAGATCTGGATATCATCAGATAAGGGTGAAAGAGGAGGATATACCCAAGACAGCTTTTATGACAAGATATGAGCATTATGAGTTTACAGTGATGTCATTTGGATTGACTAATGCCCCTGTTGTTTTTATGGATTATATGAACAAAATTTTTAGACCTTACTTGAATAAGTTTGTAGTTGTTTTTGTAGATGATATTCTCATCTATTCGAGAATAAAAGATTAACATGAAGAACATTTGAAGGTTATGTTGGGAATCTTGAGGGAAAAGGAGCTTTATGCTAAGTTATCTATGTATGAATTCTGGATAGAGGAAGTAAATTTCTTAGGATATGTGGTGTTACAAGGAGGTATCACCGTGGATCCAAGTAAAATTGAGACTGTGATGAATTGAGAAAGATCAACCTCGGTAACTGAGATAAGGAGTTTCTTGGATTTAGTTGGTTACTACCGTAGGTTTATAAAAAGATTTTCCTAGATATCCTTGCCCTTAACCAAGCTATCAAGGAAGGATGCCCCATTTGTGTGGACTATGAATTATGAGAAAAGCTTTCGAGAGCTAAAGGAAAAGTGAACCTCAACCTTAGTATTCATGTTGGCTGACCCAAGCGGACCATTTGAGGTTTATTGTGAATCATCTGAGAGAGGTTTCACAAAAGCATTCGGGAATAACAATCTCCAATCAACATCAAACACTACTTGATCAAGTTTCTTATAAATTATTGGTTGACCATGTACACAATTTTGCCAAGTATACAAACCTCCCATAGCCTTGACATCTGCCAAGCCACAAGCATCCAAGCAATCATTAAGTAACTAGGCTTTACTATTCACAAACACATTTCCTTTTACTTCTAATTCCATTCGAATTTTATTAAAATCACCAATCACTAGCCATGGCTTTCTCATGTGAGTCCTCAACTCAACCAAATAATCCCATAAGGAACTGCGCACCATTGGAACTGGGCTTCCATATACAGCAATGTAAGACCACGTTCTCCCTTCAGAATCAATTTAAAAAGTAATGGCCTATGACCTTACCTCAACCAAACTAAAACCTAATATCAGCTTGTTTGCCATTACCCATATACCTCCTTCATGACCAAAAAGCCTCAACTTTATCAAAAGGAGTATGAGTTTCCACCAATATAAGCACTGTTGCATTATATTTCTTCACAATGTCCTTCATCCTCCTCCTCCTCCCCCTTATGTTGACTGGCCCTTAATATTCTACATGAATATCGAATAATCCATGTATAACAGGCTAATAAAATAGAAGGCAGTAAACCCTGGAGCCAACATTAATGTGGCCTCTGAACCACCTTTTTAGAAACGTTACCAACTATAGTCACCCATGCCACTCGACACCTATTTTTCATCAAGAAACTCCATCTCTGTATGTTCACCATCAGCAACTCCATCGAATCTCTTCCCTCCTTCGAACTAGTAATATGTTCTTCAATTAGTGGTTTGTCTAGGCTTTCTCTTTTGGGTCTTTTTTCTTTCCATGTAATGATATTCTAACCATAACTCCCTTGTTTGTAATGGTGTTCATCTTTTTGCCCTTCATTATCCTACCTAATAACTATTCGCCAAGTGCACCAAATAGTTCAAGTAGTAAACACAGTGAGTGGCTATCATCCCACGAGGATTGATGTTACCAACAACAATTCACTAATTAATTTCTATTTAGATTAGGACAAACTTTTGGATTGAAAAAAAAAACATAATTCTAAACTAAAAATTCAAATAAGAAATAAACTAACAAAATGAAACAAGTAACAATTTAAACAAAGATTTAAAGAAGACTAACTGGGTTAGTCTAAACTTTTTCATAAGATCAAATGAATTCTTATTATTTGAGTTAGAGATTCATAGACTAAAGGAAGGATCATGATTAATTGACCCCAATTCCTTAGTGAATTCAATTCTCCTCTTTCACTTAATTCTAATTCCAAAATCCACAAAATCACAAGATAAATTCCTAAACCTTGAAAATCATGAAATTTATCCCTAAAGCTAGAACATACACAAATTTCCCAATTCATACATGCATACATGAACCCCAATCAATTCATTGAAGGCCACTTCACAAATTGCAATAAGAACAAATGATAAACTATTAATCTATCAATTCTAACATCAAACAATAAAAAATTCAACAACAATTCATTCTCAATTCAGACTTCACCTACCCTAAACAAAAGACTCTAGTAACTCATGCTACAAAAGAAAAGAAAGAAGAAAATTGGAGAAGAATCCATAAAAACCCAATATTTGGAGTGTTGAATCCTCCTCCTTTAGTTGTCCTTGGCCTCCTCCCAAAGCCGGAGAGTGTTTTTCTCTTATTTCCTAACCTAGATACTCAATCTTTTCTCTTGTTTTTGTATTTAGACAAAAAAAATGGAGTAGTCTCACCACTGGCGCCTAGGCACCAAACCACTTGAACAAAATTTCTATCAACATTTGTCTTTTGACTTGCACGCGACATGCTCTAGATGTGTGAATCAAATTTCAATGTCTTCACCAAAGTTGTAAGGTTTTCTCTTAGCTTTCCAATGCCATTGGAATTGGCTTAATATGACAACTATAACTCCAGTTATGTCCAGTTACGGCAACAAGGTCAAAATGCATCGTAACTTGGATTTCTCATTGAAATTGACTTCTTTATATTGTGCCTTCGAAATACCATCAAATACCATAAACTAGAAAAAGAGCTTGAAGAGAACAAAATTCCAACAAGAGTACAATAATTTCAATTAAGTATGTCTAAGTTGGAATATAAGTCAAAATCAATTAAAACCAGTTCGAATCTCAAGATCCTAGCATACTTTTATATACATTATGAGACGAAATAACTAAATTTCATAGAGTTATCACACCCCCAAACCTAAGATGTTACTTGTTCCCAAGCAAAAAAAAAAAAAAAAACACACAGCACTTAGCAAAAGTTTGCAACCAAGAATTGTGTATTATACAAGCTCTCAGAAAAACTTCTTAACACCACAATTTGAAAAGAAGCACAAGAATCATAGGCATCCATGCAATCACCACATGCAACCTAATGACCCAATCCAAAATGCACAAAACCATGGATTAGTCCTAGATCGACATTCTGGATTAGATTATGAACACCCTTGAAAATTGTCCCAAACTCAGACCCTATTTTTCATCCCTGTCTCCACTAATGTAGAAGCAATGCATCAAGGTGATCAAAAGTATCTTTCAAACCTTGTAATGTTAGGCCAAAGGCTAATGTTAAGAAAGAAGTGGAAAGGAAAATTTACACGAGGTCCGATAATTAAAGCATTCATCACAGTCCAAAATAAAACAAAGTAATGCCATAATTATGTATTTTTTGTATTATTTTTCTTTTTCTTTTTCTTTTTTTGTTTCTTTTAATTTATTTTTTTAACTTGTGCTTTGCACTTTTCTTTTCTTTTTTTCTTTTTTTCTTCTCCTTCCTTTTTTTTTTTTTACTTTTTATGAAGACACAACAAAACAACTCAATCCATGAAAATGTGGCACTAATTGTTAAGAAGAACAGAACATAATGTACCACTTCAACAACCCAATAGAATTTATTACAAGTAGGAGATATTTTTTCTTCTTTTATTTTATTTTATTTTTTGGTTAAAAAGGGTAGGATAAAGGAGGTTCAAAATAAAATAAAAGGCCTTTTATCTTTTTCTTTTTTTCAGCTTCAAAAGGGACCTAGAGATATACATTATCGAGCAAGCTAAAAAGACTTAAACGATCCAAAGAATGCCTTAATCGTTTCACCAATATACATTACTCTAAGATTTTGCCTCAATAAGGAATTAAACATGTCTTAAGATAATGGTCAATCAAAATATATCACATAAGCTTTATCTAGAAAACTAACCCGATTCATTCCCGAGAAAATGCACAATTTCAAATCAAAACACTAATAGGAATTATAAATGAAAGCATGATCCATTAAAAACATTGTGCAAACCGAATTCGATGCATGCTTTTATAAATAATATGAGCCTAAATAACTCAATTTCATAGAGTTTACACTGCCTCCCTTTATCACCCCAGCCGGCCAAACTGCGCTGAAGCTCACTGGCTGCACGGGTTCTGTCATGTTATCCACTTTAGCACTAGGGTTTCAACGTGAATTCTCCTGCACTTGCATCTCACGTGCTTTCATCCTCCAGACCCTACTTGTTTTCATGGTATTATTATTTGGTGCCCCTCGAACCATGCACGTTGCCATCCAAAATCTTCTTTCCTTTATCTACTTGCTTTCCATTCATGGCCAATTCTCTGGCGTAAACTCAAGTTCATGCAGTTGGTGCAGATTTGTTGACTACTGAAAGACCTTGTTCTTGAAAGATACCTTCGTGTTTGCACCCTTCGGCTGACCTCCCACCTCTTCCTCATTAGATTGAATCTAAAGGTACCACCTATAAAAAAATGAAAAAAAAAAAGTGAAATCATATCTTGTTAATCTTGGAATTCAATTATATACCAGTGAATTTGGGGAGAAAATTTTATATTCATTATTAGTTATTTTATGATATTCAACAAATTCATCACAAATATAATTAAAATTTTTAATTATCTATAGATGGATTCTCATACGTGGAAATAAAGTTTAAAATTATGAATTCGAATATCATCATTTCTCTAAAGAGAACAGAGGGACCAATTCAATGCAGACCTCAGTAGCTTATCCGTTAGCCTCGATTTTGACACACGTAAGGTCACTTCTCACCCATAACGCCCATTATCCCGTACCAATGCCCATACTCATTCATCGACAATATAGGAAATAATACCCACATTAATTTGTTTTCAAAATCTTCTAGAGTCTCACATACAGATTAAAGTGAAAAGAAAAACTCACATACTGTAAAGTAGATTTGAATCATCGACACAAAATTAAAATAAAATAAAGTGTTATTTCATAACTTACATAAACATTTATAAAAAATTCGTAAAGACAAGATTTATGCTTCACAATAATATTATGGCAGATTTTAATTTTACGTATTCTAGATAAAAAAAAAAAAAATCTCTCACTTTATATTTGTTGTTAAAAACATATACTCGAGTAAAGCTGCATTTCTCACAATAAAATATTCTTTTTCATTCTGTTTCCATTTTTCTTCAACAAATTCTTCAAGGCTCTTACTTTTCTCGAATTTGAATTCAGTTGTAACAAGAAAGAATCATGAGACACCAACTCGAAGCTGAAGACCACCAATCAAGGGTTTTACACGAGCTATGTTCCATCATCATTCACACTCTCAAGTTCCCTCCATTACCCTTCCCCTTCCCCAACCCATGTCCATATTCTTCTGTTAACACTGCTTCTTCTTCTTCTTCACCCTCTTCGTCTTCTACTTTGCCACATTCTAATAGCCAGCCCTGGTGGACAACGTTGTCGACATGCTCACAGGATTCCCCAGCAGCATTCGCGTCTCTGTTTCTTGGTATATCCCTTGCGTTGATGCTTTTCGGGTCGGTCATATTCCTCGTTGGGTTCCTCTTGTTGCCTTGGGTTACTCTTTTGGTGCTGGTGTTCTATGTAGCCGCTTTGGTTTCCAACTTATCCATGTTGTGTCGTTTCATTCTTGGATCCACCACGTTGAACAAGAATGATGTCCCATGTAAGCCTCTCTTTCATTTTTCTTGATTACTCGTGTAAGCCTGCCAGTTGAGAAATTTTTAATTAACTATAAAAGAATTTTACACTAATATTCAATTACTATCATAATATAATATTATATGATTAGATGTTTGAATAAAATATTTTTATATTATTAGTACATTTAAAGAAAATTTTATTATTTAATATTTTTTTGTTTGTTTATTATTATATTTTTAGAAAAAAATCAAATTATATGTAATTTGAGAATATAAAAAATGTATTAATTAAATTTTTTTTAACTTCATCTTTATTTTTCATTTACTTAATTAATTAATGGAGGGAGAAAGAATAATTTAATAAAATTAAAGATTTTTTTATACTTGAGGCTATTTAATAAAATCTTTAATTTTTGTGTAAAAAACTCTAAAGACAGTTTTAGACTTTTGAGAAATGTTATTCGAATGTAAAAAGTGGATATAAGAATAAATACTTATAAAAAGAGACACTACAAAATTTTGATCCCATCTATCAACATAAAATACTTTTTGTATTTTTTTGTTATATGATGTCTATATTATGTCCATTTTGTATGTCTAAATAATGTTCATTTTATAAGTAGATGGGAAGAGTATTTAATCCTTTAACTTAGTTGATCATTTCTATAATTTTAATTATATTTCTAATATAAATAATTGAAGTATTTTATTATAATAATTGAAGTGTTAGAATATTAAAGAATATAAAAAATAACCTTTTCTTATTATGAAAGCACTTAGGAATTTTTCGTCCATCTCTAGCTTTTATTTTTTATTTTTAAAATTTAAACAATTTCATTATTTGGGTTTATTAATTACTTTATTCTGTATAATATTTATTATTTACTTTTGGTACCTGTGATTTATGCCACAGATGAGGCCAATAAACTGTTAAAGCTCTAGGAGGGAAAAGAATTGTCCGAGACTTTTGATGTTAGGTGGCAGATCATACATAGATATGTGCCATTATAGATAATTAGTGAAGCTGGTTACTTTGAGTTTTGATGACTTTGCATGAAATAGAATAAACGATTGCTTCTGTTGGTCAATTTTAGTTTTCTGCATCTGTTTCCGCATGATCTTTTTTACAGCTTTGTCTGGCTTAAAATTAGTGTTCTTGTTTGTGATCTTTGTCTATATGAAATTCATTAAAATCCCTCCAACTTAAGATGGATATGTATGCATTTCTGGATAGAAGATGCTGATAAATTCATCATGTTTCTTCATTGTAAATTTGTAATTGGTAAGTTGGTTTTGATTTTAAGATGGATACATATGCATTTCTGGATAGAAGAATAATGTTTTTCCACCTTGACAAGTTGAAGATGCTGATAAATTCATCTTTATCCACATATAAAAAATAAAAGCTATCATGATATTGATATGAATGCCTTTGGATATTCTGCGAGGCAATAAAGTTTATCTGTTATCTGCAGATAATGCAGTGAGCATATGAGTGGGGATAGAATTATACTGCATCTGTTTCGGTTCCCTGTAAATAGATACAAAATACCTTATTCTACATGAACACGTGCACAGTGCTATTCGGTACGAAACTAGCAGTGCAAATTCTATACGAAAATGTTTTTAACCAGTGAAATTAAAGCATTGGCGGAAATCATGGGTGAGTGGAAGAAGAGAGATAAAATCTCATCACCGCACTCCGCTGATTTTTAACTTTCATGTAAAAAGTATGAAAACTCCTTCGTACTAAATAATATATTTCAATTGCAAAAGAGGATGGCTATTTGGTATGAAACTTGCACAACGAAATTTATATGAAAATGTTTTGAACCAATGAAGTTAAAGCATAGGCAAAAATCATGGGTGAGTGGAAGGAGAAGAGAGAGAAAATATCATTACCCTACTCCTCTGATTTTTAACTTTCGTTTAAAAAGTACTCTTTCGTATTAAATAAGGGTGTGTTTGGTTTGTGAAAATATTTCTTGTTTTCATTTTCTGTTTTCATTTTCTGAAAAGGATTTTCATTTTCAGATTTTATGAATTTAAGAAATACGTTTGGTTTGTCTGTTTTCAAAAAGAAAAAATAATGAAAATATGTTTGATTTGCCTGTTTTCAAAATATATTTTCAAAATAAAATTTGAGATAATAAAATTATATTTATTATTAAATAATGAAATTGATATATATATTTGATATTAGTATTTTGTTCATCTATTAAAAATATTTATTAAAATAATAAATAACTCTATAAAATATTAAGAATAAAATAAGTTACTTACTTTTTAAGTTATTTTTTTATTATTATCAATTAGTATATTTTGATTTGTACATAGATAATATTTAAATATTATAGTTAATATTATTTTATTATATATATTGTTAATATAAAATATAGACATTTAATTATATATTATCATATCAACAAAAATATTTGATTCATTACTTTAAGAATAATACAAATATAAATATATAGTACATTTTCCTCTCTTGTTTTGTTCTTTTTTTTTCTTTTTTTCCTTTTGAAAAAAATTAAATGATTGGTAAAAATAAAAAAATGAGTAGTAGATTTCAAACACACACCACAAGGTTTCTAGGCTCAACATAGAGCCAACTAAGCTACCAATTTCTTTTTGTATATTTTGTCCTTTTTGTTTCTTTTATCTCTTTAAAAAATTGAATGATAGACAAAATTGTGAAAATTGTGTGAAGAGAGATTCGAACCCTCACCCTCGAGCATGTAGGCCAACGTGCAAGCTACTACACTGCCAGCGCGGAGATATCAGCTTCGGTCATTAATAATATATAACAAAATCCCTGCGAAATTGCGTTTAAAAAAACCAGAAAATCCTCCGCGAGAATCGAAGGCGGGTTGTGCAGGGTGAAAGTAGTAGAATTCCACTTATTTACCATTATGCCACCACATTTTCAACTTTGACTCTGAAAGTAGAATTTCAACTTTCAGAGTCAAATACTTTGAAAATACTGAAAACGTGAATTCAACATTTTCAATTTGTATGTGTTTTTAACATTATTTTCAATAAAAATATTTTCAATCATACAACACCAAACATATTTTCAGCCTTTATTTTCATTTTTAGTGAAAATAAAAATGAAAATCCTCAAACCAAACACCACCTAATATTTCTCAATTGCAAAGAGGACTGCTATTTGGTATGTATCCAGCATCACGAATTCTGTACGAAAATGTTTTAAACCAATGAAATTGAAGCGTTGGTAGAAATCACAGGTGAGTGGAAAAAGAGAGAGAGAAGATCTCATCACCTCACTCCTCTTATTTTCAACTTTGTGTAAAAAGTATAAAAGCTCCTTTGTACTAAATAATATTTCTCAATTGCCAAAAAGGACTACTATTTGGTACAAAAACAACAATATTAATTTTATACAAAATTATTTTGAATTAACAAAATTAGAGGGCATTTAGTATGGGATAATCTATCTAGATTATTCGTAACATAACTTTAAATTATCTTGACTCACCACATTATTTTATTTGATTGAGTTATATTAGTAGCAATCTAAATTTCTAAGGCAATCCACATTATCGTCAAAGTGGTAATATAGATTACCCACATGGGGTGTCTATATAGATTACTACCTGTGTGATAATCCTCTTATTATCATTATTATTATTATTATACAATAATTAATACTATTAATAATATTATTAATTATTATAATAATAACTAATAATTAATAATTATGATTAATAATAATAATTATAATAATTAATACTAGTTGTTAGCACCCAATTTTTGATTAAGTTAAAAAAAAAGCCCAAAAAATTAAAAAATTAAAAAATAAATATTGTTTTTCTTTAATTTAAGTTCTTCCTTTCATCTTCTATCCCTCATCTTTTTATCCATAATCATTTTTCATTTTTCCTTTATCCTTTCCACCTCTTTAGAATCTCCTTCTCTAACTGCTTGTCAAATCTTTTAATATTTCTAGATAACAATCTCATTTCAGCAAATTCTATCTTCTTCTAATCTATTACTAACTGCTTCCCCAAATCTCTTTATCTTCTCCATAGTTTTGTTTTTAATAAATTTTATTCAATGTTGCTTTCTTGTTGTGGTGCGGTTCGGGTGCGTTGTGACAGTTTGATGACTCCACTGTGGATAGTTAGAGAGTCAAGCCTATTAGAACAAAGATAGTGTTTGTTTATCCCTTATAATTTAATTTGGATTAATTCATGCCTTTTGTTCTTCTTTCCTATTGTAAATATTTGTTTGATTTTGTTTGTAAAAAATTTTTTGTTTGTAAATATTTGCTTATTTTATAATTGTTTTTATTTTGTTGTCCAAACATTAGGATAAATGATATTTTTTTAAAACTTTTGTACTTATCTATTTTTTGGCTTTATTCTTGTACAAACCTCACTATTGTAACGTTCGCGGCTTCCGACTTCCGAGTCCATCAGTATTCCCGACTTCCGGATTCATCTAGACTGGACAGACAATTATTTCCGATTTCCGACCTTATGAAGGGTCAGACGGATTGCCTTGCATTTTCCGAATTCCGACTTCGTCTCTAAAGCTCAAATGAACTGGCTACATTCCGATTTCCGACCTTATGTTCACATGCATTTGTGTTCATCTCGAGATCAATACCAATAGCTCTCATTTCTATATCTTCCCGAGTTCCGAGATCGAGATCCTATGATTCCCGATTTCCTGGTACACGGATTAATGTTGTGAATTCCGACCTCCGGAATTATGTTTACAATTAATTCGTTTTGCCTAATTTCCCGACTTCCGACTTTAAGTGCTTGGCTTCACATTAGGCTCTGCTTTCAAGTTTCGACTAAACTGAATATGTTTTCCGAGTTCCGACTTCATATGTGTCGCTCACGATTCCGAGCTTTATAGAGTCATGCAGTTAGATTTCATTTTAGGAATATCTGAAACTAGTCCCACTTTAGGCGACGTGGAGAGCAATTCTACCACACAAATAAGATGACGTGGAGAGCAAGGTTGGCTGAAACTCAGCCTTATGTTTTGAGGCTAATCAAAACCTTCTAAGTTAACTCCCACTCATGCCTATATAACACTCTCTCCTCCTCTGATTCAGACCCCCTTCTACGCTTCAGCTCTCTCTTTTCTTTTCTTCACTCACCCAACTCCACCCAACTTTGAGATTCAATTAAGTTCCAGCTACAAACTCAACCAAAATCATTCATAGTAAGAGGTAGGGGGTTTTCTTCTTACTTGATTTTCTAACTCTTGAATGATTGGTAGTGATTTAATTCCTTAATTCTGATATGCTAATTGATTGATTATGATGAATTATAGTTGGATTATGGGCTGTTTATGAGGTTAAAATTTGAACTAAAAGTGAGAAAGGATGAAGATATGAAAAAGTTGAGAGGCAGGAAAACTCAAAACCCTCGGCAGTCCGTACGGCGGAGTGTACGGCTCCGCCTCCCGCCGTTTAAAATTAATGAGACCATTTTTATGTGAAAATACATATCTAGGGTTTTCTATACATATATCATATAAGACCATTGGAGTAGTATTGAAAGAGATATGAATTTTTGAAATTTGACCTAGGAATTAAGACATTCACCCGGGCAGTATGGGTTGAGAAGGGTATAACTCACCCTATACAACTCCAAATTGAGTGAAACTAATTTTGTTGGAAAGCTTACACTTAGGAGAACGTCCTACCCAGAAATTCCGAGTTTGTTACTATAATATTTGTCCCCAGTGATTCAGAGAAGTTACCCTATGTTCACACCAAGCCAAAATAGAGCAGTTCAGGAAAGTCAAGTTTCGGGGCTTATAACTCGAGCCCTACCAAGTCAAATGAAATGGAACTTTTTCTAAATGAAACTTTACCCTGTTAGCTTTAATATAAGTCCAATTTCGTATGATTTGAGTCAGTTTTCGATTTTTAGTGGATTTTTACTTTTAGTTGCCTGATTCTAGCAAGCCAATGGGCATGCCAGGATGAAATCTGAATATCTTGAGCTATAGATATCAAAATTAGATGGGACTAAAAGGGTTAGAAACTAGACATATAAGGCTACAACATATCCAAAAATCAGGTTTAAAGGAGTTAAATTGAAATAAAGGTGGGCTATACCATAACCGGGCATAAATAGGTAAAATCAGTTAAAAGTCCTATTGAAGCTTGTTGAAGCTATGAATGAATTTATGAATGTATGTGTATAATTGCTGCTCTATATTGAAATTGCAAATTGTGTAACTATATTGGTTGGTTGGCACTATTCATGGGGAAGCGGACATGTTCCGTCGTGTTGCCGAAATTTCGATAGAATCCCTGCACGAGTTATGTATTATATGTTAATCTATGCATAAGTTATGAATTTCATGATAATACATGTGCATTTTAAGGGAAGTTATGAAAGTATATTAAGACTCATGTCACTATGAAAGTTCCATGCTACTTGGGCCAGCCCCGGATAAGAAGTTAAGGGGAATAGATCGGTGGGAACGTCGGGGGAAGTAAACTAATTCTGTTAGGAGCAGGCTCGATCCGATAAGCACTATTACCCAGGAGTCTAAATGGCCAAGAACTCCCAGGGGACCAAGAGATGGAAAAATGATGAAAGGAAATGAAAAGTTTATGAAGGAGAGTTCAAGTATGAGTTTGCATGATTACATGAATGCATGATTACATGGCATGATTATTTCAGGATGTTTACCATTTATCTGTTATATTTACGTACTACTATATGTTTATTTGCTATGCTCATTATCCTATGTTTTACTGTTAGTAGCCTATTCTGTTTCTTATGCTATCTAAAGTAAAACTGAACCTTGCCTCGGACCAGATGTTTTATTGAACTCATTAAAATAGGTAGTTTAGTTTGAACACATATTTTTATAATTAAATAAACCTTAGGAGCAATCGAGAAAATGAATGTGACGTCACCAAACACCACACGTGGACCCTACTGAGAATTTCCTTAAATTCTCACCTCGTTCTATATCTTCCGCATCATTCTCAGATGCTGGCGACAGACTCAACGGCCACTCCTTGTATTGAGATCCCAGACTTGCAGCTCCATTATGACCCCGATTTGGGCTTGTTGCACATAGCCTACTCCTGCTAGTTCTGCCTTCATTTTTTTTTAGCAATAGGAATTTTGCTATTCCTTTAGTTCATATGCTGTTAATATATATATATATGTATGTATAAACTGAAGCATTGGCTTCTAACCTACATATGTACGCATACAATTGATAATATACCATGTGTTCGTATCTTTTTATGTAATATTAAACTCTATTTCCTTATATAATGCTATTTACACCTATTACATGACATACCGCTTTGGTTTGCTTTTATGATACAACTCACGAAATTTAAGCAGAATAATAACACAGTAACACAGTCTACTTAATTGAATGCTATGACTTAAGCATAACATTAAATTAGTAGGGTGTTACAACTATCACTTACCTTGCACACTATTTGGGCTCTATACTTGGGCTTTGGTTCACAACCCAGCCTGAGCCATGACCGGCGCATAGGGGACAAGTTCCTTGCAAGCCCTCCAAAAAATCAAACAGAGTTTCCTTTGTATTTAGGACAATTCCCAAATATGGAATAGCATGTAACATTCTTAGAATGCACCCACAGCACACAAAAATAAGAGTTAAAAACATACTATTGTAAATATCCATCCAAAATACCTTATTTTCATTTCTTTAGAAATCCATACAACATCGTTTAATCAACTTAAGAACCAACAACATAAGCCAAGCAAATGTTGGACCCTGTCGGTAGTACTATAGAGCTACAATACAAAACTAAGAAGTCCACAAAAGATCCAAATTCAAACTATGCCCTTGAACAAAACGGGCTCACCCAAAAGATGCACAAGAAGTCATGACTAAGGGGCGGGACGATTACATCCTAACTCAGTGCTTGTATTTGAAAAGAAGAAAAAGGTAAACAGAGTAAGTTTATGTAACTTAGTGAAAGATAGTATAACTATAACCCACATAGGATAATGTACATGAGCTTATAATATATATATAGGTAAGTTGGAAACCTTTAAATAGTTATTTCAAGATAAATAGAGGAATAACAAATATTTTAGTGTAAAACAAGTGGGGAGTCATCTATTCTAGGATAAATAAGCAAGAATCACACTCCATTGGCCTTTCCTTCGTATGACCTTGAAAATAAGCAAGAACCACCCCATTGAGTGGCACTAAAAATAGGCGTGAAGCACCCTATGAGTGGTCACGAAATCATCAAAATAAGGTGTACTCAGGCTAATGTCTACTACTATTAGCATACAAATCCTATCATAGATTTTTCCTAGAAAACCCTTCTATTTTCAGTAACAAAAGTACTCAAGATCCAGCTCATGAAATAATAAATTTAAATAAAATTCCAAAAATAAACCAATGTTATACACTCATAAAATATGTTCCATAAAATCCATCATAATTTCAAAGAAATATTTCATTGTCCCATTTGTTAGTTTTGCACAAAACATAAATAGAGAAGAATAATTAATTTCCAAATTCAAATTATCCAAAACTAAAGCAAAATGAAAATAACATAAATTATCATTTCTGAGTATAGGAGTATAGTAACTCTACTGGAAACTCAAGATATGGCTATATTATCTACTGACAATTTAATCCCAATAATGGAATCTTAATCCCATGGAGTCACAGAGCCAAGAACTAGATCTTTGGAGGAATCTAATATCACAAACATGACAACAATGGAATTTATAAGTTACTAATATCAAGAACTAACACAACCAAGCCTAGTTCATTTTATTTACATTACTAGGTATTGTAGCAACTGGTTTACCAATTGTAGGTATAGAGATGCCTACCATCTACATTCTAGGTATTGAGATGCCTAGTCCATTCACATTTCCAGTATTGTGATGCCTGGCTTACCAATTGTAGATATTGAGATGCCTACCATATGCATTCTATGTATTGAGAAACCTAAATTATAACACCTTCTCGAGTATAGTACTATACTTAAGTCATAGGACTACACTCATGAGTTGTTACTATTACTTCAATGGACTTTGTACAATAGCATTGTTCGGTCGTCTTCAATATCTCTAGCCAACTTTGCCTATGGTGATCATCTTCGATATTTCTTGAACTATCTGGAGATAATATGGAAATGTATATAGGAGTGAGAATTACAAATTCTCAGTAGGATTCGTTAAACTACCACATACCGTGTCATTGTTATTATCTCCAGTTGCTTCGGTTTATTATGAAAAATGTGAACATGTTATACGAACTATTCAGTTTTGTAGTTTGAAAACATATAGTCTGAAGCAGATTTAATTTTATTCAGGCACTTGTTAAATAGAGTAAGAATTCAAAGCATAAGTACAACAAATCGAGAGCATATATGTTAAATAGTGTAAGAATTCAGAACATAATTTTATTCAGCACACAAAATTTTGCCTTCATAAAATAGAACCCAAATAACTGCCTCCAGGTGAAAGGACCTAATTTTATATAATCATATATTTTCTTCATTTACATGCGAATATGCAAAATTTCATAAAGAGAATTATGCTCATATCATTATACAATGTTCATATGCATTATAGTGCACTTACTTTCAAACATTCTTGTATATAGGATTTCATATTCATATCATAAATTTTCATAACATAAACTATCATAACTTCATAAACTTCTGCTAAAAATTCGACACATGAATAGTGTCAATCAACCAAGCAGTCATTCATTCAAAAAAATCAATGCAAGGTATATATATTTCAATAATCAAACAAAGTTTCATAACCTTGGTCTTGAATTAGGTTTTTGCCACTTCCTTTTGATTTTACCCAATTTTTGTAAATTAAGCCATAAATTCATTTTAACTCATTTAGACCTCTGTTTAAGTTCTATGTGTCTAGTTTTTAACCTCTTTCGTTTCATTTAATTTTGAAAAGTATAACTCAAGTTATTAGGGGTTTACCTAGGCTTATCTTGTTATAGGTAGATTTAAGCTCTGAAAAGTAAAAATTCACTAAAATTGGAAAACTAATTGAAACTATACAAAACCCATATGGTTTTAAAGTTAATTGAACCAATTTTCATTTCCAGTTTGTTTCATCCCTTTTGATTAAGTAGAACTCAAGTTATGAGCTCTTGAATTTGGATAGCTGGAATTGCCCTGTTCTAGTCTGGTTAGGACTTGGGGAAATTTTCATGAATTACTGGGAACAACAAGTATTAAATTTGATTATGAAATTTTTATGTCATGTTACTCTATGTCTTAAATTTCTAAAAAAATTAGTTGCACTTAATTTGAAGGAGCTTAGGGTGAGATATGCCCTGCTCAATCCACTCTGGTCAGATTCAGGGGCAGAAAACTAGGGCAAACTTTAAAAAAATCATATCTCCCTCAATATTAATTCAATAGTCTTATAATTTATAAGATTGAGAAGTTCTAGATGTCTAGTTTCAATAAAAATAGGTTCATCCAATTTCGGTGGTTGTAAGCGGAGCCGTACACTCCACAAGTACGGACACTGTGGGGTTTCCTTATCTAGTTCATCTTGTTTTATTGCTTCTTGTGTTTCTCATTCAATTTTCAATCTAAACCAAGTAGACACATGCTAAACCAGCCATAAATCATCATATACCCATCATATATCATCAATTACATGAATAAAGAAAAACTTCCCAACATCCATTAATTCAATAAACTCAAGCAAAGAAGCTAAATCCTACCTTCAATTTGGTGTAGTATCTAGCTAGTTTTGAGTTTTGGATGTTAAGGGCTAATGAAAGTTGAAGATGGAGGGAAAAGGAAGCAAGATAGAAGAAGAATGAAGAGAGTGGAGGATGCAGTAGAATGGAGGCCGAACATGAGGGAGTTAGAGGAGATTTCTTGGAGCTTAACTTATGTCTTGGTAGTTAGAACCTTAGCCTATTATTGGTGGAGAGATAAGTGGAGAAAATTGAACCAGGTCTTCTTTCCTCCCTAGACAGCAGTTGGCACCTTTACTATGGGTGAGAGTGGCTAAATTTTAGCCACTCACGTTAGGATTTTTAAGGTAAAATCCTATTAGTTCAGTTCTAGAAGTGTAAAATATCGAATTTCTTTCGAATCGGAAACACATTACTAGTAGTTTTTGGAAATTTTTCTGCACATTTATTTCAAATTCTCTCAATCCTAATCTTTTCAAATTTTATTAGCTTTTAATTAACATTTGATCATCTCCTAATTACCTCTACATATCCAATGGAAAATCGAATAAATCAATTGACAGCGTAATTTAAACGTAATGCAATTTTCGGATGTTACATAGGTCATTTGCATTCCCAAATATTGTGACACCTTGTTTACTAATTATAGGCATTGAGAAGCCTATCATCTACATTCTAGGTATTGAGATGCTTAGTCCATTCGCATTCCTAGGTATCATGATGCCTGGTTTACCAATTGTAGGTATTGAGATGCCTATTATCTAAATTCTAGGTATTGAGATGCCTAGTCCATTCACCTTTTCAAGTATTGTGATGCCTGGCTTACCAATTGTAGGTATTGAGATGCCTACCATATGCATTCTAGGTATTGAGAAGCCTAGGTCATTTGCATTGCGACGTACATGATTGGTTTTGTAACATCCTCAATTTCATGTTGTGTTAAATTACCTCAGTAACCCTGAGTAATTAGGCACTTAATGAGACATTATGATATTAAGGCTTAATTAAGGGGTTAACTCGGATGAGAAAAGTCAAGAGAATGCTTAATGGAGATTAGATAATCTCTAATTAAGCGAGTCAGAGCCTTTATAGCTTAATTAAGCACTAATCGCCCTTAATTAGCTTAATCGAGTTTAATTAAGGTTACTTAAGCTTAATCGTAAGATTAATTTTTGTTAATCATGTTCTTGTGTGTTAATCACTAATCCTTGCTTAATAATCTTAATTAAGTTGTATGAGCACTTAATCACATGATTAAATTCAAATTTAGTCAACTAGACAATAAAGTAGAGAGTGATGTCACTAAAGCAAAAAGCATTAGATAAGACTACTTTATGTAAGAGTTTGACCATGCTTTATCTCTCTATTATCCCATTTGTCCCCTTAATCACTAATTAACACAAGAAAACACAAAATTAAGCAAAATATCTCACTCTCCTCCCTTTATGTTTGACGCCACTTTCAAGCACACACACACACACTCACATTTTCATTTTCACTCATCCTATTCTCTCTCTTCAAAGCCAAATCCTCTAACTTCTCTCTAAAACTCTCTTTATCATCTTCTTCTTCTTCCTTTCTCCACTACCACCACCACAACCACTCACTTAGCCCTTTAAGGACCTCATCTTTGGGTCTTTGGAGACAAGATCTAAACACTACAACCTCCATTTTCACAAGATCTCAAGAGCTTCTCCTTCCACTAAGCCAAACCACCACCATCTACAAGGAAAGGAACCACCATCATCTTCTTCTTCTTCTCTTGTTTTTGTGCCATTTCTAAGAGAGGTAGTGATCCTCATCTTTTTCATTTTGTTTGCTCAAGAAAGCTTGGAGCTTGGTTCTTTTATGACCAAGATCTCTAAGTGAAAACTTGAGAAGATCCTTCATGCTCTTCAAGAGCAAAAGTTTCCATTTTTGGCAAAATATGTTCTTCTTGTTCTTCAAGTGTTCTTAAGTTTCTACTTTTGGCAAAATATGTTCTTGAATATTCTTGATGGTGCCTTGCTTAAAGTTGTTCCTTTTCTTATGATGAATTGATGATTAGAAAAGCTTCATCTTATTATGTTTTCATGATGTGATAAGACTATGAACATTCTAAAAGCTTTAAACTTTAAAAAGTTTGCTTCTTGATACACAAAAGTGGCACAAGTTTTAGTTCCATCATAAAGTCTTCTTTTGTTTTATTTTGAAGACAAAGATACATGTAAAAGTCTAAGCATTTTAGAATAACAAGCCTTTTTGAGTTATAAAATGATATCTTGTTACTTTATGTCTTAGAAATCAAACCTTAAAGAAAAGACCTTTCATAAAGTTTCAAACTTTAATCAAGAATGAGACCCTTAAGTCATAAAAGTATTGTTTTGTAACATTTAATCCATAAAGTTTAGATCTTGAATCAAAATAATGCCAAAAGGTGTTAACTTTTATAAAGATCAAGACCTTTAACCTTAAAGTTGATGTTTCATATCACTAGTTGATAAAGTGGGAACCTTTTTAATGTAGAGACAACTTTAAGTCATAATGTTGAGACCTTGATGGTCTTAGAATAATTAAATGAGGCAACTTTCATAAAAACAAGCCTTTTTAGTTAAAAAGCTAGTAACTTGTATCATTATTACATAAAGATCTAAATTTTTAGACAAGAGCTTAATATTAAAAGCACTTACTTTCATAAAGAATAAAACTTTATGATTACTTTATAAAGAATGATAACTTTAATAATGTTTAAGGTAAAACCTTGTTATGTTATTAATGAAAGCTTAAAACTTTGTAAGTTGAATAAGTTAAAAATCACCCTTAGTGATTAGTGAACATTGGTGTTGTTGGGTTCATGATGTGATTATGCGTTGTCATGACCCAAGGATTAGAAGGATCTCGAACTCCTTAGGAACAGAAGTATGATTAGGGTCTCTGAGCATACCATGAATCTATGAATCACTAAGTGCACAATCTCAAGGAAAGGAAATAATCACTTAACTTAATTAATTTGAACAAGTGTTCCATAAGACATGTACTTAAGTAAAGAATACTTTCATACGAGGACTAAGTAATTAAAATACCACAAACACATATCCTAACTATGTGATTCTCTCACAGGTAACCATGAGAAATCATATGATGATTCATAATATTCTTCGCAAAGAAAAACACAACTATAAACCCCTTTAGGATATGAATGTGTGATGCTATCCGGCATGATGAATGATGAGCTTGACTGAGTTTTGTCTCATGATTGAATGATGAGTGTGACGATATGATATAGATATGATGAACCGTTGATTGAAAGTTTATGATTGGCATTTTTGGGAAGCTCCGGTCTAGCCGTTATGCTGCCGGATTTTCGTCAAAATTATGGACTTAGTCATATCATTGCATGTGTTTAGTCAAAGAAGTATTATGCATGTAAAGTATAATGATAAGCAAAGAATCAATGGGACATGACCTTTCAATCACTTCGGTAAGGGAAGTGAGAAACGGCGATCCACAAAGACTCAAAGAACCTCTATGAGGGAGGCAAGGGTGACATGGAGGACCCTCCAACTTAGAGGTAACCAATATTAGCTTAGTCTGATTTGGTTAGTACTGCGTGACGATGGTCACAGAATGAGCTCATGTCCAAAAGTAGTCTATTTCAAAGGAAAGTAAAGAATGTTGAGCACGTGCTAAAAATGAAAGTTAAAGTAGGACCAAGTCAAGTTGATGAGTTGCATAGTCATGCATGCTATTATATTCCTTATGTGCATTATGAATATTTATTATGTATATTAGCCTGTATGCCTATGTATGACACTATGGATATGATGATAATGTTAAAAGTGACCCGCTTCGAGATTTACGTTTTCTGAAACTATTAAAATTGAACCGATATCTGTTCACTGTTTTTATATTAAACTCGAAGTGGTTGGGACGATGATGATGACACTGTGTTTGTCTACTCGCTATCCTACTGAGAAATTTAGTATTTCTCACTCCTACGTTTCCGTGTCGTCTTTAGAGGATGCCGGCGTCGGGCACGGTGGTGATTTTCGTCAAGTTCCCAGGGATACATTGGCACTTTGACCTGGTGCTAAATGCATCTATGATGACTACTCAAATAGCAATGCGGGTCTACATGTTCCATAGTTGCTAGTTTCGTGCACCCGTGATGAATCTGTTTTTCCGCCCTCATGAGCCATTCTAGGACATCACTATGGATGATGTTCGGCCGCCTTTCCATCCTCTGAGGTACCCCACTGACGGAGATTCCAACTTGGACACCCGCCTGACACCAACAGTTTTGTTGGATTCTGATCCTTCGGAACCGTTCTATTCGAGCTACTGCGTGGATATGGACCCGTCTGAGCCTTCCTTCCTATCCGTGATTAGCCTGTCATCCGATTCGTCTTCTTCTTCAGCAGCCCCTCATCACACTCCACCCCTGGTTCACGGTCGCGGGTTCATTCGTACTCGTGCTATGCCTCGTGGGCGTAGCCGTGCTCAAGGAGGAGGACGTGGTGATATTCTTCTCGGTGGATTCGGGAACGGCTACCTCTCGCCAGATGAGTGAGGTGTTGATTTGCATGCGGAGCTGAGCATGAGGATAACCCCTTTTTGGTTGTAGCAAGGGTTATTATTTTCATTCGACATGTATGGATGGATTGGGATTTCTTATATATTTCCTTTTATCATATATTTCGTTAAGGTATTTTGTAGGGCCGACAATAGGTATCGGACTTATTATTATCATTGTGTATGACTACTGCTATTACTACTATTATATTAACTATGGGATGGCTATGGAATGAATGTTATCTTTATTTAAGATTGTGATTATTCTCAATGCTTTTAGTTATGTTGAATGCGATGTATGAATGAGATAGCAACGTTTGTAGTATATGTTCACGATGCGCTCATGGCTCTCGATTTCAAAAATGGTTTACTTGTTTTGTTCAAAAAAAAAATCTACCCCTATTTTCGTTTAAAAAGTAATTTCTAAAAGGTAATATTAGTTCCGCGAGCAAAAGTAACAATTAATTATTCCACAATGTGACTTAAGCATAGAATGAAACTATTAGGGTGTTACAGGTTCACCAATTGTAGGTATTGAGACACCTACCATTTACATTCTAGGTATTGAGATGCCTAGTCCATTTGCATTCCCAGGTTTTATGATGCCTGGTTTATCGATTGTAGGTATTGAGATGCCTAGACCATTTGCATTCCTAGGTATTGTGATGCCTGATTTACCAATTGTAGTTATTAAGAGGCAAAACGTCTGCATTCTAGTTATTGAGACACCTAGTTCATTTGCAATCCCAAGTATTGTGATGCTTGGTTTAGTTATTATAGGTATTGAGATGCCTACTTTTTCTCTTTTTAGGTATTATAAAGCCTTTTTTTTCTTTTTAGGTTTTATGAACCTAATTAGTTTTGACCTAGTTCATTCATTATCTTTTAACTTTTCTTTTTAAAAAAAAAACCCTTAACTCAAGCAAAAATTGGCTACTTCTTACTTTGCTTGTCCCTTTTATTAAAAGATCAAGTAAAGGAGGGCTATTATTAGCACCTAATTTTTCATTGAGCGAAAAAAAATCCAAAAAAATTAAAAATAGAACAATTTTTTTGAATTTTAGTTCTTCCTCTCATCTTCTTTCCTTCATTTCGACCCATTACCATTTTTCAGTTTTCTTCAATCCTTTCTGCCCTTCTAGAATTTCATTCTCCAACCGCTTTTCAATTTTCAAATTTTTCTAGATTACAATCTTATCTCTACGAACTCTATCTTCTTCTAATCTATTATTAGTTGCTTCTCCAAATCACTCTAATTCTTCTCTATAAATAAAACCCACTACAACACCACAAGAGGACCACTTTTTCATTATTTTTCGTTCCTATTCTCTCATCAAGTCTTGGATTCCATCACTATCACATCATTCCTAACACCTACATCTTTTGCCAAATCGATCACATTCTTATTCCAATCTCACAGTTGAGCTAAACTATAGCCCACATTTATCTTTCTACCTATTGCAGTTACCGCATTGCCATGAAGCCACGCAGCCACCATTAGCTGCCATTGGAGCGCTTTACCATCACCATTGCCGCTCATGCCTCAAGTACCCTTTGCCCAGTGGCTCTAATGTTCTTCCTATTTATGTGTTTTTTTTTTTTTTGTGTTTTGCCCTTTTGTTTTATTTTTATTTTTTTTAAAAGAAATTTAAACATATTTCTTCTTTTTCAATTAAACTTTCACTTTTGCACCATAAGCATTTTTTTCCCTTTTCTTTTGACAAAACTTATATTGGTTTCATTTTTTTTTTTTTGCTTGCATTATTGGGCTTTTTTTTTTCTTTTTGTGTTGATTGTTTTCTTTTTTAATTTGTTGGATTCTTTTAAATTTTGAAGTATCACATTATCTATAGTTATAAAAAAAATTTCTTTTTTTAAATGGTCAAAAATATTTTTTAATCCGCGTAACAAACTTATAACATTGATATATGGTTTGACCGTCCTTAAAGGTTGTAAGAATTGTAAAGGTTTATTATATAACCTATGCTATCCTAAATCCTGTGTAAAAGTGGGCTCATTCCTTTTTTCTATAAAAAAGGTCCTTTTCTTTTGTAAATAAAAATAGCCCAACACATAATTATTTTTTGCAAGAACTACGTGGTTTTAAGCATCTCATTACATGAGAGGTTACATAGGAATGCAAGTTAAGTCAAAATTAATTTTACATAAATTTTTGTTTCAATTTTTTTTGTAAATAGTTTTTTTTTTTTTTTGGCTTTAATCTTCCTTTAAGGGGAAAAATAGAAATTATTTGATTTATTTAATATGCACATCAAACTTTAGGTAACTATCGTAAGATGGATGTCGCCGGGGTACAGTGAGATTCAATTTCCACCCTTTCTTGTGCATAATTAGACTCTCAAACCTGATCTCATTTTTAAAAGAATAGTCTTGCCAAATCAAATTAGAAGAATTTTTCTAATTTTTTTTTCATAAATAAAAATTAGTGGCGACCCCATTATTTTTTTCAATAAATTTTTTTCAATGTCACTTTCTTATTGCGGCACACTTCGAGTACGTTGTGGCACTAGTAATAATAATCATTATTTTTATTATAATAGATTATTATTATTATATATATATATCTATTGCCTAGTAATCTTTTTCATATACCAAACAAGATAATGTGAATTGCTAGTTAGATTACCTGCGCATACCATGCAACATCCCTAATTTTTCTTGTGCTAAAATACCTTAGTTACCCTAAGTAATTAGGAATTTAATGAAGAATTAAAAAATAAAGACTTAACAAAGGGATAAAAGGTATAACTAAGAGGAGAAAAATTAAAGAGACTGCTTAATTAATATTAGAGATATACAAATTAAACAAATCAAATCCTTAAGATCGTAATCAAGCACTAATTCACTAATAATATGCTTAATTGAGGTTAATTAAAGTTGGGCATAATTAAAATTTTAATTTCACTATTCATGGGCACTAGTTAATCACAAATCCTTGATTAATTAAGCACTTAAGCAGCAAGAGCACTTAATCTGATCATCAAATTCAAAATTAAGCCAACTAGACAATGAAGTAATAATAACATCACTAAAGTGAAAAAGTAAAAAACAAAGTTGCCTTATGTAAGAAATTAGGATAAGTTTTGTTTAAAGTGGTTTTTTAAACATCCAATTTGTCCCCCCTTAATCACAATTAATACAAAATATCCCCCCTAAGGGCATAAGAAGTCCATGAACCTTGCCTTCTAAGACACACCCTCATTTTTCATTTTCATAACTTCACATTCTTTCCAAACTTTCTCTTTATCTTCTTCTTCCTCTTCTTCTTCAACCTTTATCCAAGAACCATCACCTCTATAGCCAATCTTACTTAGCCTCGTGAGAGCTACAACTTCTAGCTCTCACAAACACATACAAACACATCTTCACAAAAGTAAGGAAGCAAAAGCCTCATCTTCCCCTCTCAAGAGCTTAAGACCGTGAGCACCCTAGGAGCAAGAAGGTGATTTTTGCACTTCAAGCTTCAACTTTTTCTTGTCTAGATTATCATCTTGTGGTAGGATCCTCTGACTATTCTTGTTTTCTCATATGACAAGCCATGAGAGCTCAAGTTTGACCATAACTTGGAGCATCAAGCTTTGTTTCAAAGCTTCAAGTTTCTTGAGAAAAATGATAACTTTCATGTTTCTACCACTCTTTTTGTTCTTCTAGCTTGATCATCTTTTAAAAGAATATATAAAGTTTTGATTTTTACTCACTTTCATGTCAAGAGGTCCTAGCCCTAGTCATGGTTATTGAAAACTCCTTGTAGTGAGTTATATTTTTAGTTAATTTTTATTTAATTTAGGACATAGTTATTTAGTTTAGTTAATATTTTGTTTTATTTTCATTAAGTAGTTTAGATTAGTGTGGTAATTTTATTTTCTATTATGTTTTTTATATTTTAGATACTTATTTATGCTTTTGGTATACTTGTTATTAGGTAGAAGCACTCAAGTTGGAATTTGGAGCAGTGAGAGAGCTTTTCTTGCATAAAATCAAGACCTTTCAGCATTGAAAATTCAATATCTAGCTCTGCAAAAGTCGGATTATGATGATTCAAAATTCTTTGAAAAGAAGGGAAGAAGATCTTCAACTTTGTTGTTGGACACTTTTTCCAGTTCTTGAGTCTTCTAGGAGAAAAAGGCAAAACAAGATTGAAGCTTCAATCTTGTTTTTAGTGCTGTCAATTATGACCTTTTATCACTATTTCACTTGTATCTTGAGCTGCAGAACTCCGATTGAGGTGATTCTTATTGCGTTAGAAAGCTTACTCAAAGACCTACAATTGCTATTTCTACCTCTGAGGCCAAATTCCAACTATTCGGACCGCTACAGAGCTTGGAAGTGTATAAAAGAAATTAGCACTGTTAGGCAAGCGCGCTATAGCGCAAGGCAGTAGCGCACTGCCTTGCGCTATAGCGCGACCCCGACTGCAGAATTAGTGGGCTCGGGCTGAATTTCGGGAAAAGGGATCTTTAGACTATAAAAGGCAACACTTAAGGTCAAAAACACATCCCTAGACACACATACACCCTTCCCAAGATAGAAGACTTCTTCCAGAGAGATTGAAGGTGAAGATTCAAGGATTCCAGAGCTCAAGTTCAACATGGAGAGATCCACGTTCTTCCGAATCTTTTGTCTCTAGCCAAAAATCTTTATGGATTTTGTTTCTTCTATCTTCTCATCTTCATACTCTTTCATTGTTTTCTTTTCTTTAGTTATGAACTAGTTTTCTTTTGCTAGGGCGTTCATGGACCCTTTTTGTATGGCAAGTTTACTCATAGATTAATGTTAATCTTGTTTTCTATCTCTATTGCTTAGTGTTTTTGTTTGTTCTTAATGCTTTTAATTGCTTGATCACCAATTAATTGATTTGGGGATTTACAATAACTCGAGAGAGGGTTTGTGAATAGAGCCTCTTAACATAAACACCGTGAGCTGAGCGAAAACTAGAGATAGATAAACGCGGTTCATGCGGTCAACATAAGAACCCATAGAGCTTCAACCTTTACCTAGATTCGTTTGTGCTAAGAGATTAGGCAATCAATTTAGGATAAAGAGTATTGCTTGACATCGAGAGAGGCTAGGAATAAATTAAGGGAACCGACCGTGAGTCAATTAGGATAGGAACTGATTAACAAAAATTCATAGTAAATGTGTCTGCAATAGGTGAAATTAATTAGCCCTAGCATCTATCCCATTGCATTTGTTTACCCAGTTACCATCCGTTTACATTAGTAATTTTCTTATTTATTTTATTTTGTTTGAATTTTAATTTCTTTATCCATGAATTCATTCCATCCAAATAGTCATCCCTTAAACTATCCAGTATTTGATCTATCCTCGTGGGAACGATACTTTACTTATCACTTTATTACTTGTACGATCCGGTATACTTGCCGGAGCCGCATCAGTTATGGTGCTCTTGGCATGTTTCTTGTTTTTACCTCTTACGACACTCTAAAGTTTGTACCCTTTCAAGTATTTGATTGTTCTTTTGGTTTATTCTACACTTTTGTGGCCATATCTATGAAAAAGTTGCTTTCTTGAGTTTGATTGATAGGATTGTTGAAAAGTGACCATGAGAAAGTGGTCGTAAAACTCAAACATGGAAAAAGTTTTAAACAATATCATTTATTTCATGATCAACACCTTCTAAGCCTAGAACTATGACTTCTAAGCCTAGAACTATGTTCATAAGTCTTAATAAGACTTAAACAAGTAGAAACATGAGGTAAAACAAAATAAAAATTGAAGCTTGGCATATATATAGGTTTCAGCCATGATAAGAAAACTATGAGGGGAAGTGAGTTTGATACTTTTAGAGGTTGATCTATGGCTTATATGAAATAGCAACACACTTTATGATAAAGAAAGTAAAAATGAAATTATACCCAATCTTAAGGTATCAATTCGGCCATTAAAGAAGAAAAGAGAAGAAAATGTTTTAATCAGAACAAGGATAAAACTTGATAAATTTAAGTGACTAAATAAGTGTTGTTCCAAGTGTTATGACTTAATCATGAATTGTCATAATCCAAGGAGAATTCCTTGTAGCCTCTTTCAAAAACTAATTAGGGCTACTGGTTTGTTCATAATATTTAGTATGCACACATATTACTTAAATAAAAAATCACAAGATAGAATCGTCATTTGAAACCTTGAAGGTAAGTGACAATTTGAAGAATAACAAGAAAATGTACATAATAAAATGACTATATTAAAGTAAGAACACAAGCTTTAAGGATTAGTAAGCAATGGAAAGAATTTAAAAGTCTTTTATCAAAATTAATTTAATAATTAAGTGCAAAACAATAATTTAAAAGATTACACTTATTCACCTAACCATGTTCAAAAGACTGTTGAGTGCACTGGTATGCTTGTTCCTTACTCATGGGAAAAATGATAAAGTTGTTTGATATTGAGATTATTGATCTGTGAATTATAATACTAGGATTGAGTGCTAGGATTCTTGAGGAGAAACAAACAAGAATCATGATATTTACATGTGATGGAATAATTGTCGATGTATGGATATGGTGTGAATATTATGAATGCTTGCTAATGTAGGTTTAAAATTTTGGGGAAATCCCTCGGTCTAGCTATTATACTACCGGATTTTCGTCAAAATTTTGGACTTAGAAATATCTGTCACATGCTTATATGTACCTTGTCTTTGAACCCAATGCATTTTTTACATAAGATTTAATACCAAGTTTTATGATAAGAAAAGAAAAGAGATAATTGGATATGATCCTTCAATAAGGGAAGGTGATCTACAAAGACGCGATAAATAGACATGATCTTTCAGTAAAAGAAGGTGACCTATTAAGAGACTCCTCTACTTTAGAAGCATGCGGCCGAGATGGTCCTTCCAAATTAGAGGAAGCCCCTTGTTAGTTAAGTCTGATTTAGATTAGTATCGTGTGACAATGGTCACGGAATAAACTCATATCCTAGAATAGTCTATCCAAGAGCTTGTAAAATAAAGAATGTTAAGCATATGCTAAGTATAAAAGTAAAATTAAAGAAAGACTCTGGTCAAGTAAAAGTTAAAAGAGCTATAGTTAAAAAAAAAAAAAAGTCAAAGTTAATAAAGTTGCATAAATGTGCATGCATCTCTATTCCTTCTATGTCAATGGATATGAATGCTATGTATTATGCTTATGTATGTACATGTCTACCTTATGATGTTATTATTCCTTGTGTTGTGTTTATAAAAGAAAGATTAAAAGAAACCTGATTTGGAACTTATATTTTTCAAACTCATTTAAAATTGAAATTATGCTTGCTCTCCTTTTTATAATTAAACCTGAAGTAGCCGGGATGATAATGATGACATTCTAATTGTCTAATTAGAGTCTATTTGAGAAATCTTGTATTTCATACTCCTATGTTTCCATGTCATCTTAAGAGGATGGCATCGGGCAGCATCATGATTTATGTTCAGTTTCCTGTTTAGCATTTGCACTTTGACCAGGTGCTAAATGCCTTTATGCTTATAGCGGTGCAACTGTGAAGGTCTATGTGTTTCATGGCTGTCAGTTCCATTATTCTGTTATGAGCCCGTTCTTTTGCCTCTATGACCCATATGATGACATTACCATGGATGATGTAGGACCTCCTTATCATCCCTTGATATAACCTACTGATAAGGAGACTAATTCTGATACCCACCAGACTCTGACGTATTCTATTGAGCCTAAACCTTCGAAGCTATCCTACCTCTCTGTGATTCGACTGACTTTGAATTCTTCTTCTTTAAAAGCAAGCTAAGCATTTGCCTCGAGGCATGGACGTAGTTTCATCTGTACCTGGGCAATACCTCAAGGACAAGGGCAAGCCCATGGATGAGGGTGTGGCAATGCACCAGGAGGATTCAGGAATGGCTTCGTTCCTTTCTAAGATTAAGGAAGAAGTGTAAGATAGCACATATGGAGCTTAGGTTGCAAGTGTAGCTCTCTTTTTTTTATAATTTTAGGGCTACTCATTTATGCCATGCATGATTAATGTAGGTAATTTTTTGTATTTCATTTTAGTTCGATACTTGGACCTCTTTTCTATGGTTGTTATGATGGGCTAGGCATTGATTTGGCCTTTTACTAACCCTAAACCATATATATATATATATATATATGCATACGTAAAATCCTGACTGAGCCGACAAATGGATTAAGACAATTGAGAAGATCTTTACAGTGTTGGCTTATACCGAGGAGCAAAAGGTAGCTTTTGCTACCTATATATTGGAAGCGGATGCTGAGTCTTGGTTGGTGGGCACCAAAAGGCTGTTGGAAGGAGCACAAACCCACATCATATAAGAGTCCTTCAAGATGCACTTTTATGAGAAGTATTTCCCTACCTCCAAGAGGAATGCGAAGGAGCTAAAGTTTATGAAGCTGTAACAAGGGACCATGAGCATTATTGAAAACATTGCCAAATTTGAGGAGCTATGCAAGTTCTTGACGATTTATCAAAGGACCTCAAATGAGAATTGGAAATGTGTCAAGTTTGAATAAGGGCTAGGAGAAGATATCCTAGTGTCGGTGGGACCTATGGAGATCCATGACCATGTGACATTGGTTAACAAGTGTCATTGGGTGGAAGATTGCAACTGGAAGTTGGTTGTTGCAAGATCAGAGATGTACAAGAAGAAACTGGCACCATAATGACAAAAGTTTAAGTAACAACCCCCAAAAAAGCCATATCAAGGTGGATGCATTAAGGGTAAGCAACCCTAGAAGCAATTTGGGTATCCACCAAGGCCTGTTGAAGGTTAAGCCTACCCTAAGTGTAGCAAGCACCACAGAGGATGCCCTTGCTTAGCTTGTTAGAATGTGTGTTTCTGAGGCATAAAGCCAGGGCACATGATCAAGGATTAAACTGTCAAGATGCCATCCCCTGTCAATAAGCCCCAACGTCAAGGAAGGGTTTTTGTAACACCCTCCTCAGTACAGTACTATACTTAAGTCATAGTACCACACCCTGGAGTTGTTACTGTTACCTGAGCAGACCTTGTCGGCAAAGAACTTCAGTAGCCGTCCTGAAACTTGAAACTATCCGAGACAACACGGAAATAGGAGTGAGAATTATAAATTCTCAGTAGGATTCTCTAATTATCATACAGAATGTCATCGTTGTCATCTCTAGTTTGCTTCGGTTTGTTTTGAAAAAGGTGAACATGCTTTATAAACTCTTTAATTTTAAAGGTTGAAAATATAATGTCCGAAGCAAAGTTCATTTTAATCATACATTTGGCATTTGGGAAAACCCATAAAAATCAAGGCATGAATTATATTAGGACTAATAATTGAAATACAATAAGGTACGATAACATCAATGTACTAGAGGCATAACTTCTACATATACTTTACTGGAACTACAGCATATTAAGACATCCACATAACATCAATATGGTGAGAACGTAACATCTGCACATAACTTAACTTGTATTTAAATTCATACATAGAAATAAAACTTGCTTTTCTTTCTTTATCTCTCTTTTCATCATAAAAACTTTGCGTGCCACATTCCAGAGTATGATCGCCATGTCACGTTCCTTAGGAATATGGGATCTTCCTTTGGTACTTACACTAGCTGGGTCATGCCATGCCTTGTGTAAGTTCTATCCCTTGTACTCACACTAGCTGGGTCGATGCCATGCCTCATATGAGTAGGGTGCTTGCATATGCCTTAGTCTTTAGTCTTCAGTCTTTAGCTTTTACTTGGCACACCTAGGCGTATTATCGTCCCTAGGTGCTTTTATGCGCTGGGTAGCTGGCCTTAGTGAGCTCGCCAATCTCACCCGCGTGACGTCAAGTTCACACCAACTCACCAGCAAGGGGATTCACATGCCTCTAGTCTTGGAGGGATCTCATTTTGGCCACGTGCCTCTAATTGAAGGGATCTCTTCTGGTCACGTGCCTCAAAATCGAGGGATCTCATCTGACCACGTGCCTTCAATATAGAGGATCTCATCTGACTACGTGCCTCCAAGGTAGAGGGATCTCATAGTTTTAGCTGCCTTTACAAGGAGGGATTCAAAGTGCACTGCCTCCAAGTGAAGGGATTCATATATTTATCTTTTAACTGCCTTCATAGGGAGGGATCTCAATTAACTGCCTCCGAGTAAAGGGATTTACATTCATTATACTCATGCTTGGTCATTTTCACATATGGTCATGCATAGGCATGCTAAATGTGCTCATACATATGCTTCCTCCTTTATTTTCATATACGTCATAACTCGTATCACATTTAAATTTACCCTTGCATGTAAACATTCCTAGTTCCATAAACTTCTGCCGTAAGTCCGACAGCATAACGGATCAGTTCCATCTCCCCATGGATAGTGCCAATTCACAGACAATTCAGTCATAGCAATATAACCCATCTAACATATATATATATATTTATATATATATATATATATATATATATATATATATATATATATATATCAATGTAAAACTGGCAATCCTCAACTCAAACCTTATATGTTTCACTAACACTTGTGAAGTCATCACTTGGGTCACTTCCATCAATTCTATTCAATTCTGCCCAAATCTTGTATAATCCACCTTTTTTTCTATTCAACTCATTTAAATCTGAATTTTGGGTATGTCATAGGTCTATGTGTCTACTTTCTAACCTCTTTAGTCCCATATCATTTTGATCTACATAACTCAAGATATTTAAATTTTACCTCAGCTTGTTCAGTCACTAGTCCGAATTACACTCCTGGAAGTATAAATTCACTAAAAATCGAAACTAAGCTCAAATCATACGAAATTGGTTTCATATTGAAGCTAACAGGACAACCTTTCATTTTCCACAAGTCTCATTCCATTTGCTTCAGTATATCTCGAGTTATAAGTCCTAAAACTTGACCTTTCTGAACTACTCTATTTTGGCTCGGTTTGGACATAGGGTAACTTCCTTGAATCATTGGCAACAATTGGGACCATAACAAACTCTGAATTTCATATTGGGATGTTCCCCTATGTGTAAGCTTTCTAACAAAGTTGGTTTCACTTAATTTGGAGTTGTGTAGGCGAGTTATACCCTCCTCAAGTCACCTTGCCCGGATGAAAACCCTGATTCCTAGGTCAAACTTCAAAAATTCATATCTCTCTCAATACTAATCCAATAACCTTATATGATATATCTATAGAAATCCTTGAATGCCTACTTTCATCTAAAAATAGTTTCATCGGATTTAACCGATTTTAGGCGGCGCCATACACTCTGCCGTACGGACTACCGTGGAATTCCTCAACTAGACAGCATTCCAAAATTTCACTTCTCCTAGTTTTCTTCCTCTAACCTTAACTCCAACTCAAAATTCCATATTAATCTAATCATAATCCATCATAATACATTTAATAACTCATCAAATACATGAAGAAGTATACAAGTTCATACAGCTATAGGCAAGTAATTCAAGAATAGAAGTAGAATCCTACTTCTTTAGAGTATGATCTTGTTGAATTTGAGTTTGGGATTGATGGAACCTTGACCAAGCTTGGAGATTTGATGGAGTTGGATTGAGAGAGGAAAGGAAGAAGAAGAAGGCTGGAGCAAGGAGAAGGGGAACGTAAATCAGACCAAAATGGAGAGAAGAGTCTGATTTAAATACATGAAAGTTGTGGTGTTGATTGGTTGGAGTTTTGTCGTTGAAATTCGGCCATGTCTTTCACTTTTGTGACTAAATTGCTCTCCATGTCGTCCCCAAAGTGAGACTTACTTCCACTCTATCTTAACTCGGAACTCGTCTCTAACATGCTTGAAGTCGGAACTCGTGTCATTGGACTTAAGCTCGAAGCTGAAGCCGGATCTCGAAACTCGTTTGTGACTTGAGGAAATCTTGTCTGGTTTATTTCGAGACTTGGACGTAAGGTCGGAGGTCGGAAGTCTTCAAGCTTGCAATCATATAATCTCGGAACTCCCCATTCAAACTTGAGAACGCCAGCAGAGATGGAAAGCTCCAGGGAATAAGATCGGATATCAGAACTCGGGAATTCCTATCACATTACCACACTCAAGTACTTAAACAAGAAAGTCGGGATCTTATATGGATTAGATCGGACACCGGGTATATTTGTCTTTGAGACATGAAGTCGGATATCGGGTGAATCACGTTCATGTTGTTCGGACTTGGAGGTTAAGTCGAAAGTCGGTAAATTATGGTAACATTCGTAAACGAACTCGGGAGTCGGAAGTAGTACATTTTATGTGAAATTCGATGATGTAATGAGGTTAAGTCGGAAGTTAGGAACAATCAAAATTAGGCTAAATCGGAAGTCGGAGAACATGAAGTCGGAAACTGTGCATGACTAACTCGGAACTCGGAAATATTCCCTTCTACCTGAAATTCGAAGATGGAGTCGGGAATGGGATTGGATCAAACTTAAAGGTGAAGTCAAAACTTGAAAATTGGCGATGTTACAGTTTTCACCTTCAACACTGAAGAGGTCACTCATTCGAATGACCTGGTCTAAGTTGAGTGTAAAGTTAATGGTAAAACCTTAACTGTGTTGTATGATTCTAGTGCTACACACTCCTTTATTTCTCATGACTGCGTAGATAGTTTGAAGTTGCTTGTGTTTGAGTTACCTTACATGTTGGTGGTCTTTATTCTCGTTGGGAAACTAGTTAGGACTTGTCGATGTTGTTTGAACTATCATATCCAAATTGATGGTAGCTCTTTTACAGCAAATTTAATTTGTCTTCCTTTTCCAGTTTGGATTTGATTCTAAGCATAAATTGGCTTTCGACCAATCATGCTATGATAAATTGTTCTGAAAAGCCAATTATGCTTCCCCCTATGCCCTATTAAACTTGTTGAATTGTTTGTTTATTCTTAAACTCTATAGAAGTAGGAAGTTGTGAGACTGATAATCAAGGATATATTCTCCTTATGGCAAGTGATGAGTAGGTGATAGATGAGATCCCCGTAGTTAGGGAATACCCAGATGTGTTTCATGATGATATACCTAAGTTTTCCCAGGAAAAGGAAATTAGGTTCACTATAGATTTATTATCGGGAATGGGAACAATTTCTATAGCACCTGATAGAATGTCCCCAATGGAGTTGGTGGCGTTGAAGAGCTAGTTAGAAGAATTATTATAAAAAGAAGTTTGTGAGACCTTGTGCTTTACCATGGGAAGCCCTAGTGTTGTTTGTAAATAAAAAGGATAGGAGTTTGAGGTTATGTATAGATTATAGGCAATTGAATAAAGTGACGGTTACGAACAAGTACCCTTTGCCTAGGATAGATGACCTTTTAAACCAATTGTGTAGAGCAATTGTGTTCTCAAAGATTGATCTAAGATCTGGATATCATCAGATAAGAGTGAAGGAGGAGGATATACCTAAGACAGCCTTTAAGACAAGGTATAGGCATTATGAGTTCATGGTGATGTCTTTTGGGTTAACTAATACTCCAACTGTTTTATGGATTACATGAATAGGATTTTTAGACCTTACTTGGATAAGTTTGTAGTTATTTTTATAGATGATATTCTCATCTATTAAAAAACAAAGGAAGAACATGAAGGGGATCTAAAGGTTGTGTTGGAAATCTTGAGGGAAAAAAACCTTTATGCTAAGTTATCAAAGTGTACGTTTTAGATGAAGTGAAGTTCCCAAGGTATATGGTGTCACAAGGTGGAGTTACAGTAGATCTTAATAAGATTGAAGCTATGATGAATTAGGAGAGACCGACCATGATAATAGAGATAAAAAGTTTTTGGGCATAGCTAGTTATTACCATAGGTTTATAAAAGAATTTCTTTAGAAATCACTACATTAGTATTACTTGACCCAAGTAGACGATTTAAGGTTTATTGTGATGCCTCTAGGAGAGGCTTAAGTTGTGTCTTGATGCAAAATCAAAATGTGGTGGCTTATGCCTCTAGGCAGCTAAAATCTCACGAAGTGAACTACCTAACCTATGACCCAGAGTTAGCAACCATAGTGTTTGCTCTAAAGATATAGAGGCATTATTTGTATGAAGTAAGGTTTACGGTATTTTTTGATCATAATAGTTTGAAGTATCTCTTTGATCAGAAGGAGCTAAATATAAGGTAGATGAGATAGATGGATTTCTTGAAGGGTTACAAGTTTGGGTTGAACTATCATCCTAGGAAGGCTAACATAGTGGCGGATGCCTTGAGTCGAAAGTCACTACATGTGTCCTAGATGATGGTTAAGAAGGCAGAGCTAGCAGAGTGTTTTAGAAACCTTAACCTTGGAGTTTCCCTAACCCTCTATAGCATAAGATTGAATTAGATTAGGGTGACGAGTGATTTCAAGGGTCAAATTGCTCAAGCCTAAAGGGAGGATGAGCATTTCCTTAAAATTATAGCTTTGGAGGAAGAAGGGAAGCTGAAGGGTTTCGCTCTAGGTACGAATAGATTATGGAAGTTTGAGGGGAAATTTTGCATACCTGTGATTGGTGACCTCTGAAGAAGGATTTTGGAGGAGGCTCAAAAGAGTCATTTTACCATACACCCTAGGGTGATTAAGTTCTATTAAGATGTCAAGAAGATGTTTTGATGGCTGGGAATGAAGAGGGATATAACTGAGTTGCTGAGTAAGTGTTTAGTCTGCCAAGAGGTGAAGATTGAGCACCAAAAATCTTCTGGTATGTTACAACTATTGGAGATCTTGGAGTGGAAGTAGGAGAGTATCTCCATAGATTTCGTGATGGGTTTACCCAAAATGCAAACTAGTTTGATGTGATACGAGTGATTGTTGACAGACTAACCAAGTTTGCTCACTTTTTTCCTATTTGAACTACTTATCCTTTGGAAAAGCTACCCAACTATATAGGGACCGGTTACCTCTAGATTCTAGGGAGCCTTGCAAAAGGCATTTGGAATGATACTTTGTCAAAGTATAGCGTATTACCCCCAAACTAACGAACAATTAGAGAGGACTATCCAAACTTTGGAAAATATGTTAAGAGTTTGTGTGTTGGACAATTGATGAAGCTAGAATTAGTACTTACCTCTGATTAAGTTTGCATACAATAACAGTCAATATGCAAGTATTGGTATGGCTCCCCATGAACCTCTATATGGAAAGAAGTGTGATAAATCTTTGTAGTGAGTTATGTTTGTTTTATTTTATTGAGATTTATGCTTTAGTTGCTTGAATTTACTTAATGTTTTAGTTACTTTTAGTTGGTTATTTCGATTTAAGGTCCTTTCTAGTGTGATTATCATTTCATCATGTTTTTTGATACTTATTTATGTTTTTGTCTTATTGTCATTAGGTACAAGTACTCAAGTTGGAATTTAGAGCCATAAGAGAGCATATCTTACATGAAAGCAAGACTTTTTAGCATTGGAAATTCAATAGATATCGGATTATGATGATTCAAGATTCTTTGGAAAGAAGAGAAGAAGATCTCAAACTTTATTCCGGACACCTTTTCCAATTCTCGAGTCTTTTGGGAGAAAAAGGTGAAACAAGTTTGAAGCTTCATCTTGTCTCTGATTTTGTCAAGTCTGACCTTTGATTAGTATTTTGCTTATACCTTGAGCTATAGAACTCTAATTGAGATGATTCTTATTGTGTTGGAAAGTTTACCCAAAGATCTACATTTGGTCCTTTTATTTGAGGGAAAATTCCAACTATTCTGATCACTACAGAGCTTGGAAATGTGTAAAGCAGGTAAGAGCTATCAGGCAAACACACTATAAAAAAATTTATTATGCTATAGCCCAGCCTCGATATAGGCCAAGACACTTTTAGTTGCACTATAGTGCAACCACTTGTGTTATAGCATAACATCAACAACACACACCCTTGTTTTGAGCATTTGTTGCGCTATAGCACAATGCCCAAGCTATGGCATGACCCCGACTATAGAATTTAATGGGCTCAAGCCAAACTTCAAGAAGAGGGACTCACTAACTATAAAAAGAAAACACTTAGAATCCAAAGACACTTCTTGACACTTCTGAACACTTCCCAAAACTTAAGGCTTTAACCATAGAGAGTGAAGGTGAAGACTCAAAGATTCTAGAGCTTAACTCCCATATGAGGAGATCCAGATTCATCCGAATTCCTTGTCTCTAGCTTCAATTCTTTATGGAGCTTTATTTTTGTGTTTTGTAATCTTCATACTCTTTTGTTGTTTACTTTTCTCTACTCATGAACTAATTTTCTTTTGCTAGGGTATTAATGGACCCATTTTTGTATGACAATTTTACTTATGAATTGCTATTAATCCTGTTTTTATCTTAATTGCCTAGTGTTTATGTTTGTGCCTATTGCCTAATCTCCAATTGATTGATTTGGGGATTCACAATAACTTGAGAGAGGGTTTGTGAATATAGTCTCTTAACACAAACACCATGAGCTAAGTGAAAACTAGAGATAAACAAAGGTGGTTCATGCAGTTAACATAGGAGCCCATAGATCCTCAACTTTTACCTAGATTAGTTTGTACTAAGAGATTAGGCAATCAGTTTAGGATAAAGAGTATTGTTTGACCACAAGAGAGGTTAGGAATAAATTAGGGGGAACCGACCATAAATCAATTAGGATAGGGACTAATTAACTGAAATTCATAGAAATATATCTACAATAGGGGTAATTAGTTAGCACTGGCACTGCATTTGTTCACAACATTAGCATCTAGCTGCATTACTATTTTCTTATTTATTTTATTTTCTTTAATTTTTATTTCTATATTCGTGAATTCATTTCATCCAAATAGTTATTTCCTTAGATTATCTGGTACTTGCTCTATCCTTGTGGGAATGATATCTTTCTCATCAGTTTTACGACCTGATATACTTGCCAGCACCGCATCAAGTTTTTGGCACTGTTGCTGGGGATAATATCAATATCATTCATAGTTGATAGAATACTAGATTGGACTTTTCTTTTTTGTTATTTTGTTTATTTTATTTTGTACCTTCACTTGTTCTTGTGTTCTATTTTTTGTAGTTTATGCAAAGGAGTCAATCTATGGAAGATTTACTCTTTGATCTGGAGATTCAGAGTACTTTGAGTCAACTTAAGAGAGAACAAAGAGCAGTTGAGGAGATCCAAGAGACCAACATGGCCGAGGATAATGAGCAAAATGATAGAGCCATGAAAGATTACCTGGCACCCACTCTTCAAGGGTGTTCATCCAGTATTGTGAGACCGCTAGTCCAAGCAAGCAACTGAGTTGAAGACGTCACTCATTCAATTCATGCAACAAAATTGCCAATTTGTTGGACTATCTAGTGAGGATCCCAATGAACACCTTGGTAACTTCCTAGAGATTTGCGATGCCATAAGAATCAATGGTGCCACAAATGTTACTATTCAAATGAGACCATTCAATTTTCGTTGAAGGACAAGGCCAAAGCCTGGCTAAAGTCTTTACCTTAAAGAACACTCACTACTTTGGATATGGTGGCCAAGAAATTCCTAGAGAAGTACTTTTCTCCTGCTAAGTCTGCTAGGATGAGGAATAACATCACCTCTTTTACTTAGGTAGAGGGAGCATCTTTTTATGAGTCTTGGGAAAGGTACAAGGAGCTATTAGTTAAGTGTCCATATTCATGACATCCTACTCTAGATGCAAATTCAGACATCTATAATGGTTTCTTGATATCTACCTAGATTATGGTTGATGCAACAGCTGGTGGTTCTCTAAATAATAATACACCATAGTAGTCCAGGTAGTTATTTGAAGTAATGGCTAGCATTAACTATTAGAAACCTAGTCAGAAAATTCAAAAAAAAAGGAGTCCTAGATGTCGATACCACCACTACCCTCTAAGCCCAGATGTAGGGCCTCTATATCCAAAATGCAGCCATTCAAAAGCAATTGGACATGCTCAGCAACACCTTACCAGCACCCATCTTACATTGTGATTTCTGCCATGGAAATCATCTAAAAGGATAGTGCACTACAAAGCCTACCCCTGAACAGGTTAATTATATGAATGCTTAGAGGCACAACTTCCATTCTAATAGCTATATTGTTAGGTTCAGAGATCATGCCCACTCTGGTCATTACCATGGGAATCAAGGTGCACCTAGGCACTCATATAACCCACCAGTTCAAGAGAAGAAACCTAATCTGGAAGACATGTTCCAATAGTTTATGTAGACGCACTTTAATTTTGTGGATAAAATTAAGCCAAAATTGAAGCAATATGATGCCCTGCTAAAGAATAATGAAGCCTCCATAAGGAATATTAAGATTCAATTGGGACAAATCTTTAAGCAGTTATCAGAGAGATCACAAGGTTCCTTGCCTAGTAACACTAATAAATCCTAGAAAGCAAGTGAATGCAAATATAATGAGGAATAGAGAAAAGATGGCAGAACTAGAGAAACCAAAAGAAGTGGAGCCATTTGCTGAGGCTGAGGAACAGACACAAAAGGGGAGGAAGTATGAGATCACCATGAGGCATAGCAAAGCTATTAGAGAAGAAGAGAAAAGTTCAATGTATCTGGCAACCCCTGCTTATGACTTTCCAATTCCATGTCCACAGAGAATAAAGCCGAAAAAGAAGGAGCAAATAGAGAAGTAGTACTTCAAGTTCTTGGAGGTATTCAAGAAACTACATATTAATATTCCCTTCTTGGAAGCCTTTGAGCAAATACCGAGCTATGCCAAATTTATGAAAGATATCATGTCCTGCAAGAAGAAGCTCAAGCATGATGAGACCATAGTGCTAACCGAGGAGTGCAGTTCCATTTTGCAAAATAAGTTGCCTTCTAAGCTAAAGGATCCAAGGAGTTTTACTATTCCATATGTTTTTGGTGATATTTATTTTAATAAAGCTCTTTGTGATCTTGGTGCCAGCATTAATTTAATGCCTTTATCTGTTTTCAAGAAGCTTGGAGTTAGGGAAGTAAAGCTTATCATGATGTCACTGCAGTTGGTTGACAAATCAATCAAGCACCCAAGAGCCATTATTGAAGACATATTGGTAAAGGTGGATAAACTCATCTTCCTAGTGGATTTTGTGGTTCTTAACATAGAAAAAGATGGGAAGGTTCCCCTCATTCTTGGGAAGCCTTTCTTAGCCACAAGGAGAACTTTGATATATGTTTAGGAAAGAAAGCTAGAGTTGTGAGTGCAAGATGAAAAGGTTGCCTTCAATGTTTTTTATGCAACTAAATTTCCCCTGGAAGTTGATTCTTGCCTTAGAGTTGATATAATTGAAGGGGGCTTCTTCCTTTGGAGCTATTTGCAACAATATTCCCTTAGAGGCATATTTAGTGAACTCTAAGATGGTAGAAGAAAGAGAGGATATTAACCTACAATTGTTCCATTAGCTTTTGGAAGCTCAACATTTAGTTTCCTAGCCTCTTTTTGACATTTTAACATAGGACAGGGAACAGCTAGTTAGTAAGGAGTCACCCAAGTTAGAGCACTTAGAGATCATAGAATAGCGATGAGGTGGCAGATTTCAAACTTGAGGGGCATCAACCCCCCTTTTTGCATGCATAAGATCTTTGTGGAGGATGACTTCAAGCCATTGATCCAACCACATATAAGGCTAAACCTAACCATGAAAGAAGTTGTGAAGAAAAAAGTGGTGAAGCTCCTAAATACAAGGATCATATATCCTCTTTCAAATAGTGCTTTGGTAAGTCTAGTTTAGGTGGTATCCAAGAAAGGAGGCATTACAATAGTGAAGAATAAGAATGATGAGCTCATCCCTACTCATACGGTCACAGTATAATGGATGTGCATTAACTAAATGATGCCATATGCAAGGACCACTTTCCACTACCCTTCATGGACTAGATACTAGAGAGGATAGCAGGCCATGCCTACTATTACTTTTTATATGGCTACTCTAGATATAATCATATACATATTGCCCCAAAGGATTAGGAGAAAACCAAATTCTTCAGCCCGTATAGGACATTTGCGTACAGGAAGATGTCATTTGGACTATGCAATCTGCCAGTTACCTTCCAAAGATGCACGCTTACTATTTTTCATGATACGGTAGAGAAGTTCATAGAGGTTTTTATGGATAACTTCTCTGTCTTTGGTTCCTCATTTGATAATTATTTACATCATTTATCTTTGGTTTTGAAATGATGTCAGGAAACTAACCTTGTTTTGAATTAGGATAAGTGTCATCTTATGGTGCAGGAAGGCATAATTCTTGGACATCAGATCTCAGTCAAAGGAATTGAAGTGGACAGGGCCAAAATTGAAGTCATTGAGAAGCTACTTGCACCAACCAATATAAAGGGAATTAGAAGTTTCTTTGGACATGTTGGATTTTATGGGAGATTTATTAGGGACTTCTCTAAAATTACTAAAACTTTGAGTAATCTATTAGTTAAAGATGTTCCTTTTAATTTTGATGATAAATATTTTCATGCGTTTGAAATTTTGAAAAGTAAATTAGTTTCAGCTCCTATTCTTGTTGCACCTAATTGGGAATTACCATTTGAGCTAATATGTGATGCTAGTGACTATGACATAGGTGCTATTTTAGGACAGACGAAAGATAAGCTGTTGCATGTTATTTATTATGCTAGTAGAACTTTGAATGAAGCACAACTTAATTATGCTACCACTGAAAAAGAACTTTTGGCTATTGTATTTGCTTTTGATAAGTTCCATTCTTATTTGTTAGATGCCAAGGTGATTGTTTACACAGATCATGCAGCCCTCAAGTTCTTGTTAGATGAGAGGCATGCCAAGCCTAGGCTCCTCAGATGGAATATACTACTTCAAGATTTTGATCTAGAGATCAAGATATAAAGGAAGCAAAGAATTTGGTAGCTAACCATCTTTCTAAATTGACCCCTCCTACCTTACATGAGGAGGAAGAAATTAGAGAGACTTTCCCTGATGAGCAGTTATTGGTAGTACAAGTAGTCCCATGGTTTGTAGAGTGTGCTAATTATTTGGCAAAGAATATCTTGCCTGAGGACCTCTCGTACTCCCAAGACAAGAAATTGTTCTCTCACCTCAAGTTATATTTCTGGGATAAGCCATTTCTTTATAGATACTGCTCAAATCATATTATTAAAAGATGTGCTCCTCAAGAGGAAATGGCCAACATTCTCTACCACTGTCACACATCACTAGTTGGGGGCCATTTTGGAGTCATTCGATCAGCTACTAAGGTCCTACAGTATGGGTTTTATTGGCCCACATTTTTAGATATGCCAATAACTATGTGAGAAAGTGCAATGAATGCTAGAGAATAGGAAATATCTCTAGGAAGCATTAGATGCCATTGAATAATATTTTGGTAGTTGACTATTTGATGTTTAGGGCATCAACTTCATGGGGCCCTTTCCCACTTTCTTTGGCAACAAATACATCCCAGTAGCAGTTAATTATGTGTCCAAATGGGTGGAAGCCATCGCTTCTCTTACCAATGATGCTTGGGTTATCACAAAGTTCCTAAAGAAGAACATTTTCTCAAGATTTGGCAGCCCAAGAGCAATAATCAATTATGGAGGCATGCATTTTTGCAATTGCCAATTTAAAGCCCTTGCTGGAAAATATTAAAGGATCCTTGATAAAATTGTCAATTCTTCAAGGAAGGATTGGTCAGTTAAGTTGGATGATGCTCTCTAGGCTTATAGGACAACTTTCAAGACTCCAATTGGGATATCTCCATACAGATTGGTATTTGGGAAGGCATGCCATCTTCCAGTTGAGCTAAAGCACAAGGCCTATTAGGCAACCAAACTAAATAACTTTAATCTTAAGGAGGTAGGTGATAGAAGATTGTTATAGCTCAATAAGTTGGATGAGTTTAGATAGGAAGCCTATGAGAATGCCAAGCTCTACAAGGAGAAAATGAAGATGTGGCATAACAAGAATATTCTTAGAAGAAACTTCCATATTGGCTAGAAGGTCCTGCATTTCAACTCTAATTTCAAGCTATTTACTGGGAAACTGAGGTCAAGGCGGTCAAGGTGGTCAAGATCCTTTGAGATCAGTAAAGTATCCCCTTTTGGAGCCATAGAGGTCACACATTCTACAATGGGCACTTTTAAAGTCAATGGGCAAAGGTTGAAGCCATATATTTATGGGAGCAATGACAAACTCAAGGCTTCAATACCTTTCTCTAATCCTCGCTGATTGATAGGACCATGTCCAACTTAGGGACACCTTTTTTTCTCTTACCTTTCTTTGATTTTTAATTTTTCTTATGTAGTGTCTTTCTAGTTCTTTTTTTAATTTGGGTAGAATTTTATTTTTGATTAATTTTAATTCATTTAGTTTTGGTTGTTTTGTTTTGTAGGTTTAAAGGAGCAATTAGGAAGTGCACAAGTGAAGAAGGAAGCCACCATGGGCATGCAGAGAAAAAAAATGCAAAATCAGCTTCAACAACAGCATGCTATAGCACTGCATCTTACGCTATAGTTTAGGCCTGTTTTAATAGAGTACAAATTTGGGGCTTTTCATGCAAGGAAAATTCTGAAGCATCCAAGGATGATGATGAGTAGATCTGGACTTTTCTTTCCCTCTTTGGCTTTATTTTCATGCATTGGGGACAATGCATATTCTTTAAGTTAGGGGTTGGAAAAGTCCATTATTGCACTTTCTTATTTGTTCTTGTTTTCTTTTGTTAGTTTAGTTTATTAGGTTGTCAGTGTTGTTAGTTTCATTTTTCTTCTTTTTGAAAAAAAATCCAAAATGATTTATGTTTTTAGTCCTTTTTCTACTTTTTATTGGTCAACTTCTTATTGTTAGCTTGTGACTATGATATGAAATATTGCTCTATTTGTTAACTCTTAAGTAACTTTAGATCCTAATTTGAATCTTAAAAATCTTTTTGTGTATCTAATATTGAATTGGGAAGGATCATATTCTTGCACTTTGATAAGAGTTAGCAACTTAGAGTTGGTGATCTTTATGCTTTTATCCTTTATTTAGGTTGAGACATGCATTCTTATTCACTTGAATCTCTCTTGAAATATATGTGAGTGAATATTAGCCTTAAAAGTGATTTAGGCCATGTTTGGTAGCCATAATTGAGCCTCATTGCCCAACCTTTGTCATTGATCCTTTGTTACCCCATTTGAGCCTTAAAGCCTATTCGTAGATTGAACCACATTATGAGCCTAATGTCCATCCTTTCTTCTCCCTCTTTGATCCCATAGTTTACTATCAAACCTTAGCTTCTAAACACATTTAAATAAGGTAATACCTCTACTATCACAACCTCATCTTTTCTAAAGTCAAAAGTCGATAGGGAGAATATTTGAAGACAGACAGACAAACAGAGAGAGAAAGAGAGAGCAAGCGAGAGAGAGTGTGTGAGTGAGTGAGTGAAGGAGGAATGACAAGTAAAGGAGAAAAAAAAAAGAAAAGGATAGCAATACAAGGAAAATGAATGCCAAGATCCAATAAGAAAAGCATGTTGGTTGCCAAGCAATTATATTGGGGGTATCCCAAGGAGAATGAGTTAGGGTAAGGGTTCCTTAAGTTGAAGGTAATATTTAGCTTAAATGACTTTGCATCATATCCTTTACCTTGGCCTACTACTACAAGTTGATAAAAAGTCCTTTTAATGTTTGGCTAAGTGACATTCATGTAGAGATAGAGGAGAGGATTGTGGATATTGTGATGATTTTGTCTCTTCTAAAACATTGCATGGGCATAAGATGAGTCAACTCTTCATTGCTTTCCTTGTACACACACACACACACACTTGATCCTTTCCCTTAATAACATGGTTGCACAATCAGATGGTCTTGATACTTAGATTTGCATTCTTGGATACTTTTGATTCAAGTTGTGGATCAATGATGAGGGTTTCCATAGGCAGCAACTTTTGGTTGGATATTTTGTATAGTGAGTCTTTTGTGTTACTGATTTGTTTGAGTCTTCTATTTTTCTTTATTCGTGGTTTTAGCTTTGTCTAAGTCTTGCTTGGGGACAAACAAGACTAAGAACATGAGACTGCTCTAATTGTAGGTTTTAATGATGCCAAAAGAATGATAAAAGGGTGCAAACTAAGAACATGAGACCACCAAGTCCAAGACTCAAGTCCAAGATGTTTGTTGTTAGAATGGTATAGTTGTTTTCTAGGACTTAGGATCTTGCTGTTAAAAGCTTTTTCAAAATAACTCTGATGGCCAAAAATTTTGGAAAAGTTTAAAGATATTTTTTGAAAATTGTTTTGACAAGCAATTGATTTAAGAAATTATGGTCAAATAACTTATCATGGAACTTATCATGTTTTATATTAGTGCAATCGATTAATCAAAGTTGTCTATCGATTAAAGTTTGTTAGAGATTTTAAAAGTAGTTAACACTGTTTCTACAGCATGTAATCGATTACCACTAGGTTGTAATTACAATGCTCACTGTTTCATGGTAATTGATTATTTGCATTAGTTATAAATTCTAGAATTTGATGTAATCGATTGCTTGAGTATGTAATCGATTACAATGTTCTTAATTATGCCTAGGATATGTATTTTGCTTCTTGTAATCCATTACAACAGGCTGTAATCAATTATAATAATGCGAAAAGACACCAATGGCTAGTTGTGAACAAATTCAACTCTTGGGAAAGTTTTCTAAATGGATAGTGCAACTTTGAAACCTATAAATACTCATTCATAACATATTTCCAAGCATAAACACTAAAGGATTAAACATTGTTAACCCTTATTCTCATATTTTGATTTCTTACTCAATTTTTGTGGCCAAAGAGAGTTGTCTTTGAAAAGCTTCATAGTACTTCAAGTTGTAACATTTTCTCTTTGAGAAAGTGATCAATTTTTTTCTATATTTCCTCAAATTGTAAGAGGGTAAGGCATCCCCCAAGTGTGAAAAGGGTGAGGCATTCCTTTTTATCTTGAGAGACTCAAATACTAGGGTAAAGGATCCCAAAAGTGTGAGTGCTCAAGTGTTGTAAAGGTTTCCAAAACCTTGAAGAATTGGATATAATGGAAAATCCTGAGTTAATTGCTTGGGGACTGGATGTAGGCCACAAGCGGTGACCAAACCAGGATAAATCTGAGTTTGCACTTTCTTTACCCTTATCTTTTTACTTAATTGCAAGTCAAATTCATTTTATTTTATTGTTGAAATAATTTAGAACTTGCACTGATTTCCGAATAGTCAATCACTCAATCACTTTTACTCAAATAAGATTTAAGAGAAAGGAATTTTTGCGAATTTGAAAAACATAAGAACTCAATTCACCCCCTTAAGTTCTTGAGGCCACTAGGTAACAAGTTGGTTATTTTGATTTAGAGTCTTTTCTAGTGTGATTGTCATTTCATCATATTTTTATATATTTATTTATGTTTTTGTCTAATTGTGATTAGGTACAAGCACTCAAGTTGGAACTTGGAGTGATGAAAGAGCTTATCTTCCATGCAAATTAGGACCTTTTAGTATTGGAAATTTACTATCTAGCTCGCTAGAAATCAGATTATGATTATTCAAAATTCTTTGAAAAGAAGATAAGAAGATCTCAAACTTTGTTGTTTGACACTTTTTCTAGCTCTCGAGTCTTCTAGGAGAAAAAAGTGAAACAAGATTGAAGCTTTATCTTGTCTCTGATGCCATCAAGTCTAACCTTTCATCAGTATTTTACCTATACCTTGAGCTATAGAACTTTGATTGAGGTTGTTCTTCTTGCGTTGGAAAGCTTACTCAAAGATTTACAATTGTTATTTCACCTTTAAGGGAAAATTCCAACTATCTTGATCGCTATGGAGTTTGGAAGTGTATAAAAGAGGTTAGTGCTGTCAGGCAAATGTTCTATAGTCCAATTTTTCACGCTTTAGTGTAGCCCTATTGTAGGCCAGGATACTTTTAGTTGCGCTATAGCACAACATCGACAGCACACACCCCTGTTTTGAGCATTTGTTGCGCTGTAGTGCAATGCCCATGCTATAGCGCGAACCTGACTATAGAATTTAGTGAGCTTTAGCCTAACTTTGAGAAGAGGAACTCACAGACTATAAAGGGCAAACACTTAGGGTCCAAAAACACTTCTGAACACTTTCTAAGACCTAAGGCTTCTACCATAGAGAATGAAGGAAAAGATTCATCAAGGATTCCAAAGCTCAACTTCAACACAGTGAGATCCAGATTCATCCGAATTTCTTGTCTCTAGCTTCAATACTTTATGGCACTTAGTTCTTATGTTTTGTCATCATACTCTTGAACTAATTTTCTTTTGCTATAGGGTGTTAATGGACCTTTGTTGTATGACAATTTTACTTATGAATTGATGTTAATCCTGTTTTTATCTTAATTGCTTGGTGTTTATATTTGTGCCTAATGCCTTTAATTGCCTAATGACCAATTGATTTATTTAGGGATTTACAATAACTTAATAGAGGGTTTGTGAATATGGCCTCTTAACATAAACACCATGACCTATACAAAAATTAGATATAGACAAATGCAATTCATGCGGCCAACATGGAACCCATAGAGCTTCAACCTTTACCTAGATTAGTTCATGCTAAGAGATTAAGTAATCAGTTTAGGATAAAAAGTATTGCTTAATTAGGATAAGAACTAATTAACTAAAATTTATAGTAAATGCATCCACCATAGGTGAAATTAATTAGTCTTATCATTCATCCCATTGCATTTATTCACACTATTAGCGTCTATCTGCATTACTATTTTCTTTAAATTTTAGTTCTATATTCGTGAATTCATTTCATCCAAATAGTTATTCTATTAGACTATTCGGTACTTAATCTATCCTCATTGGAACGATATCTTTCTCATCACTTTATTACTTGTAAGATCCGGTATACTTGTCAGAGCCGTATCAAAGTGCCAGTCACCCCTATGTGGTTTGAACCTGGTGAGCAAAGATTGTTAGGACCTAATCTTGTGAGACAAACCACAAAGCAAATAAGGAGGATAAGGATAAGATTTTTATGGCCCAAAGCCATCAAAAGCGTTATATAGATAAAAGGAGGAAGCCCTTATAGTTCCAAGAAGGAGAACATGTATTCCTGAAAAGCGTTAGGTAGGGTTATGAGAGTTAGGAAGTTGAGCCCTCATTTTCTTAATCCTTTCCAAATCCTAAAGCATATAGGGTTAGTTGCTTACCAAATAGTCGTGCCTCCTAATTTTTCAAATCTCCATGATGTCTTTCATGTGTCTCAGTTGAGAAAGTATAATTTCGATCCTAGTCATCTGCTTGAACCAGAGAGTGTACAGTTAAGATAGGACCTAACCTTTAATTTACCACCATCACGGATTGTGGATCGTGGGGTAAAATAACTAAGGAACAAGACCATACCCTTGATCACGGTGGCTTAAGGTAGAGAAAACATGGAAGAGCATCGTAGGAGTTGGAGCCCGAGATGAGGAAAGAGTATCCCAATCTATTTATAGGCAACAAATTTTGAGGGCAAAATTCTTTTAAAAGGTAGGGAGTAATGTAACATCCCCAACTTTCCTTGTGCTAAATTAGCTTAGTAACCCTACATAATTAGATACTTAATGAAGAATTAAAGAATAAGGGCTTAATCAAGGGATAAAAAGAATAATTAAAAAGAGAAAAATTAAAGAGAATAGTTAACTAAGATTAGATAATTTCGATTTAAGCAAATCGAACCCTTAAGAGCCTGATCAAGCACTAATCACCAATAATTAGTTTAATCATGATTAATTAAGGTTAATTAAATATAATTAAAAATTTAATTTCATTAATCATTGAAACATGATTTAATCACTAATCCTTGATTAATTAAGTCCCTTAAGTTGCAAAAGCACTTAATCTCATCATCAAATTCAAAATTAAGTCAATTAGACAATAAAATAATGATAATATCACTAAAGTGAAAAAGTACAAGACAAAGTTGCTTTATGTAAGAAACCAGTAAAAGCTTTATTTAAAGTTATTTTTTAAATACCCAATTTGTCCCCCCTCTTAATCACAATTAATAAATAATATCCCCCCTAAGACACACCCTCATTTTTCATTTTCACAACTTCACATTCTCTCCAAACTCCTTCTTCCCCTATGTTCTCTCTTCTTCTTCTTCTTCTTCCTCTTCTTCTTCAACTTTTCTCTAAAAACCACCACCTCCATAACCAACCTCATTTAGCCTTGTAAGGGTTACAACTTCTGGCTCTTACAAACAAATCCTCACTTAAACAAGGAAACAAAGCCCCATTTCTCAAGAGCTTAAGGCCATGAGCACTCTAGGAGCAAGGAGGAGATTTTTGCACTTCATGCTTCAACCTTTTCTTGTCTAGATCATCATCTTGTGGTCAAATCCTCTAACTATTCTTGTTTTCTCTTATAACAAGCGATGAGAGCTCAAGTTTGACCATAACTTGGAGCCTCAAGCTTTGTCTCAAAGCTTCTAGTTTCTTGAGAAAAAAAGATAACTTTCATGTTTTTACTACTCTTTTTGTTCTTCTAGCATGATCATCTTTGAAAAGAATGTGTAAAGTTTTGATTTTAACACACTTTCATGTCAAGAGCTCCCAACCCTAGCCATTGTTATGGTACTCTTGGCATGTTACTTGTTTTTACCTCTTAAAAGACTCTAAAGTTGTACCTTTTCAAGTATCTGAGTGTTCTTTTGGTTTGTTCTATACTTTTGTGGCCATATCTACAAAGAAGTTGCTTTTTTGAGTTTGACTGATGGGATTGTTGAAAAATGACTATGAGAAAGTGGTCTTAAAACTCAAATAGGAAAAAGTTTTGAACTTTACCACTTGTTTCATAGGGTCAACACCTTTTAAGCCTAGAACTAAGTTCACAAGTCTAAACAAGTCTTAAACAAGTGGAAACATGAGGCAAAACAAAATAAAAATTGAAGCTTGGCACATATATAGGCTTTGGCCATAATGAGAAAACTATGAGGGGAAGTGAGTTTGATACTGTTAAAGGTTGATCTATGGCTTATATGAAATATCAACACACTTTATGATAAAGAAAGTAAAAATGAATTTTTATCCAATCTTGAGGTATCAATTAAGCTATTAAAGAAGAAAAGAGAAGAAAATGTTTTAACTAGAATAGGGATTAAACTTGATAAATTTAGATAACTAAATAAGTGTTGTTCCAAGTGTTATGACTTAACCATGAATTATCATAATCTAACAAGAGCAAGGTGAATTCCTTGTAGCCTCTTTGGAAAAGTGAATAGGGCTATTGGTTTGGTCATAATATTTGGTATGCACACATATTACTTAGATAAAGATCACAAGATAGAATCCTTATTTGAAACCTTAAAGGTAAGTCACAACTTTGAAGAATAACACGAAAATGTATATAAAGAGTTAAAATGACTATATTAAAGTAAGAATACAAGCGTTAAGGATTAGTAAACAATGGAAAGAATTTAAAAGTCTCTTATCAAAATTAATTTAACAATTAAGGGCAAAATAGTAATTTAAAATATTGCACTTAATCACTTAACCATGTTCATAAGACTCTTGAGTGCATTGGTATGTTTGTTTGCTACTCATGGGAAGAATGATAAAGTTGTTTGATATTGAGATTATTGATCTGTGAATTATAACTGTACTAGGATTAAGTACTAGGATTCTTGAGGGGAAACCTGCAAGAATCATGACCTTTGCATGTGATAGAATAATTGTGGATGTATGGATATGGTGTGAATATTATGAACACTTCCTATTATAGGTTTACAATTTTGGGGGAATCCCCCAATCTAGCCGTTATCCTACCGAATTTTCATCAAAATTGTAGACTTAGAAATACCTATCACATGCTTATATGTACCTTGTCTTTGAACCTAATGCATTTATGACATAGGACTTAATACTAAGTTTTTTGATAAGAAAAGAAAAGAGATACTTGGATATGATCCTTCAATAAAGGAAAGTGATCTACAAAGATGCGATAAACAGATGTGATCCTTCGGTAAGGGAAGGTGACCCACTAGGAGACCCCTTTACTTTGGAAGCAAGCGGCTGAAATATTCCCTCCAAATTAGAGGAAACCCCCTGTCAGCTGAGTCTGATTTAGACTAGTACTATATGATGACGGTTATGAAATAAGCTTATATCCTAGAACAATCTATCCAAGGGCATATAAAGTAAAGAATGTTAAGCATGTGCTAAGTATGAAAATAAAATTAAAGAAAGAATTCGGTCAAGTCAAAGTTAAAGAAGCTATAGTCAAAAGAAAGTCATTGTTAATGAAGTTGCATAAATGTGCATGTATCTTTTTTTCTTCTATGTCCATGGATATGAATGCTATATATTATGCTTATGCATGTAAATGTATGCCCTATGATGTTATTATGCCTTGTGTTATGTTTATAAGAGAAAAATTAAAAGAAATCCGCTTCAGAAATTATGTTTTTCAAACTCATTTAAAATTGAACTTATGCATGCTCACCTTTTTATAATTAAACCCAAAGTGACTAAGACAACAACGATGACATTCTAATTGTCTAGTTAGAGTCCTACTAAGAAATCTTGTATTTCTCACTCCTATATCTCTGTGTCGTCTTCAGAGAATGGCGTCCGGTAGCGTGGTGATTTATATTGAGTTTCCTATTTGGCATTAGCAATTTAACCTGCCTCTATGATGACAACATGTGCAACTATGAAGGTCTACATGTTTCCTAGCCATCAGTTTTGCTCTTCTATTATGAGCCCATTCTTTTGCCCCCATGATCCGTACGATGACATTACCATGGACGATATGCCACCTCCCTTTCATCCCCTGATGTACCTTATTGATGAGGAGACCAATTTCGATACCTACCTACCTTCGACATATTCGATTGAGTCTCCTTTAGAGCCATCCTAACCCTCTGTGATTTAGCTAACTTCAAATTTTTCCTCTTCAGTAGCGAGCCGAGCATTAGCCTCGAGGCATGGATGTGGTTTCATCCGTACCCAGGCGATACCCCGAGGACAAGGGTAAGGGCGAGGCTATGGAAGAGGGCGTGGCAATGCACCAAAAGGATTTGGAAACATCTTCATTCCTCTTTAAGACTAAGGAGGAGGTGTGAGATAGCACATGCGAAGCTTGGATTGAGAGTGTAGCTCTCTTTTGTTTATAGTTTTAGGGCTACTCATTTATGGCATGTATGATTCATGGAGACTGTCTTTTGTATTTCATTTTAGTTTGGTACTTGGACATCTTTTCTAAGGCTGTTATGATGGGCTGGGTATAGATGTCGGCCCTTTTGCTACCTTTATGTGACATATATATATATATATATATATATATATATATATATATATATATATATATATATATATATATGTATGGCTGTGGATGAAAGTTATGGTTACCAATGATGAGTTGAATGTTTACTTATGTTACCTTTATTTTACCGCAATACGAGTATATATGTATTAGACGCTTCGATTATATACACTTACAATACGCACATGGCTCACATTTTCAAAATGTTTATTTCTCGTTATAGATTAAAAAAAAATTATCCCTATTTTCAATGCAAAATATTTTTAATAAGTGAGTTAAGTTTCTAATAAGCAAAGGTAATAGCTAATAATTATCATAATACAACTTAAGCATAGTAAGAGGTAATTAGGGTGTTATATGTCAAATATTGTATTATAAAATTACTAGTAATCTTACTAAGCAATGTGCCAAACACCATCTTAAAGCATTGGCAAATATAGTTATGAACTACAATTTAAAATCATGTTATGTAATGTAGCAAGAGAAATTACAATCTGACAAAGTTGTTTTAGTATACAATGATTTTATATTATGGTTACCTCTCCCATATTTCAATTAGCAGAAAATTCTTCATGCAATTTCTTATTCGTTTTCTTCCTTTTCTGTTGTGGTTGACATGATTATTACGGAATTTGAAAATATATATATATATATATATATATATATATATATATATATATATATATATATATATATATATATATATCACTGAGTGAAAAATGAGTGGTCTCCTCCAATTTAGTACTGGTATAATGGTTGCTACTTACTAAGAACCAGGATATTGATCATAGCAACCTTTTTAGAATGCACAATATAATTGTCACAAGTGACTATTTTTGCTCCGGGAAACTCATGGATGTATGTATAACTAACGAGTACAAGAATCAACAAGAATAGAAAAATATAGAAAGACATCTCTAACTAAAGCACTACATGTTTGGTGAATGCTTTATCCACTACCGATGTGAACTTTAATGGCAATGAGGAAGATAACCATGAAGCCGAAGAAGAGAAGGGAGTGAACAAATATGGAGATCCCACTTGTTTGAAAATTGCAAAATTCCACTGCCCGGCCTTTGCCTGGAAGCTGGAACAGCAAACCCGGCGAAAACAACACAAACAGTATCAAGCCAATCACTATCGGAGCCCAATCTGCCATTTATCTTCCTAAGCCTTCTTTGCTTGGAGACCCAATTGCTAAAGAAAAAAAGGTTAAGACATGAATGTGATGTAGATAAATTAATTCAGGATAATAAGAATGAATGAAGGGCATTTAATAGCAACCTTAGCGCAGATATGGATGTGGGATAAGGCAACATAAAGTTCAAGGACGGAATGGGAGAAGCATACAAATTGAAGATGGGACAAATAGAATGGTCTGGTTTGCATCAAAATCGGCAGAGACATAGGATGCAACGATTCCTTGAGAGTTACATCCCCGTGTAATTTAATGTCTTGACACCCTTGGGATCTCTCATATCGTGGACGGCTACTAATTATCATACTCTTTTGTTGGGGATCTTCAAGTACCATAGCCTTTTTTTTTTTTTCTTTTTTCTTTTTTTGGTCTTGTTCAAGTACCATAATTAGCAAGTTCACTACATGTTTATGAATTATGAGGATAAAGATTCTTTAAAATGATTATCTTGTAAAGTGAGAAAATAATATATTATTTATTTTTAAATTAATAATTTTTATTATGTATGAGTCCTGTTAAATAATCTAAAGATAGATAATTTTTTATTTTTTATTTTTTATTTTTAATTGTACAAGTATTGTTATTTTAGAAAATCTAAATCCAAATTTTATTATGATGGTTAGCAAGGGTAATGTTGGTTGCTGGGTTAACCCAAATTGTATACACTAGGCCAATCTTCTAATCTTGACCCAGAAAAAGTAACGCAAAATAATTGTGCTCAGAGCTAGGCTGCTTTTTGACCCAAAACAAAAAAGCGCTACCTGCTTGGGCAATGTAATTGGGCTCCTTCTCAATAAAGAGCTTCCGATCCTAGCCCACCCCTTCTATTGTCAAGCTGTCATGACCCAAAAAAAATAAAAGTACGTGTCATGACGTCGGGCTTGCCGATACAAAAGTCGTTCTAATTTTGTAAAGAAAACTGATTATAAAATATGTTGCATTGAAAAGAAAACATGTGAGTAAATATATATTTTAATTCTTAAAAAATTAAAATTTAACATATTAGTCTTTTAAAAATAATTTAGTAACAATTTTATCTTTAAAGGTAAACATATTGTAATGAGTTAATTCTTCCATTAACTCCAACTTGTTAACTCTTATCGAAAATGATAACATGGTCATTATGTGACACACTATAGTTTATATGGAACTAATTGAAATGTTGTGTTTCTAATAATACATATAAGAACATATTTATTATCCTTCTCTTCACCCATATCTTCAACCATTTCTCATGCAATATCTACAAGAAAGATATAATCAATGTTTTCTTGTAGATATTAATGAAACACAACATTATTAACTTATTACAACAAATTTAACTTTAGGGACAAAAGTATTATCAAAATTTTTTTGAGGGATTGATATGCTAAATGTTGATTCTTTCATGTACTAAAATATATATTAACTCAAGAAATATTTATGAATTAACAAACATCATATAAGATATTTTAAATTCAAGTTTTGTAAATCAAAAAGTGGTTGGTTGCAATAGAAATAAGCTGCAAATCTAAACGGACTTTTTGTTTTTCAAATATTAGAATCCCAACTTTAGAAAAGACTTTACCTAACTTATACCCAAGCTTGTAAGAACAATTCTTAAGGAAACAAATAGTTCAAGTGTTTTAAGTGTAAAAGAGAATCACTTTATTATTCAAACTTATTTTTGTATTAAATCTCCTAATATGTAAAGGATTTAAGTGAAATGCACTGACAGTCAGTAAATAGAAACGTTAAAAAATAAGAAATTATAATAGGTCTCTTATTATAATGAGTAGTTATTTATATGAGATTTTCTAACATTTTTATTGATTGATAGGGTAAAATTATTTTATACTATCAGTGTATTTAAATTAAATTCAATGATAAATTTAAAAGATATTTGTCTTTGATTTTGGTAATACCCGAAGATCCATAATTAAAACCGAAACCAAGTCACGAAAAGCTACACTTGAATTTTCGATTAGATAAATCCCATGGGTAAATTGATAGACATGAAACGGGAAGACTCCTCGGAAGCATTCCAAATTTGCTTCACGAAGACAGTGAACCCGAATCACATGTTGTTTTCTTGGAATAGCACTAACTGCATCCCTAATCTTTCTCTGCCACCTCTTATGCTAGTTAATCACTACTGACCAATCAGCTTTGAGAATTGAAAATAAATTATTTAGGGATAAATGTAGATACAATTCTTTAACCTTTTGCTTGGATGGGGAGAGAAAATAAGGGAAAAAAATAAAAAGAAAAAAAATGAGAAATATTTTTTCTTTTGTTTAGATGAAAAAAAAAAGTGAGAAGAAAACTAATATAATCACACTAATGATTTATTTATCCCTAATATAATATAATGTAAATATACAAATAAGAATAAAATTGACATTTTAAATAAATTCTTTTTTTTCCCATTAATTTCCTCTCCATAGGTGAAGAGAAAAGATTTTGGTAGCCTCTATATCCATTTTTTTCTAACCTTCTTATTTTCTTTCCATATACAAATAAGAAAAAATATCAAAATTCTCCAAATTTTTTTTATCATTTTCTCTCCTGCCAGTGCTTATCTATTCTTCTCTAACAAATACATATGGAAAGCTTTCAACACATCAACTACGAAAACTTTAGAATGAAAGATGACGCGACCCAAAAATTATATACATATTATATATTAATAGCAACACAAATCATAGTTCTATAACTAAGCTAAGGGATCACAAAATCACAGAGTTGAGTTATTGAGTTAGCAGTCTAATCTTTAACTTTAGCAATCAATCCAAAAACCAAAAAAAAATAGATAACGATGACATTATTTATAAAATATATTATATTGAAATATCTTATACTTTTAATATATTACAACTTAGTTAAAAGGGGTACATAATTTGAAGATACAATTCGATATATCATAATATTTTAAGTATAAAAAAATTCCTAAAATATTTCACTAATTAACTAAGTAAAAATGCCAACGGGGTTAGTTCAACCCAGGTCGATCTTCTGCTCATGTATTATAATGATTTGAGTTTGATTTTTAAGTTTTTTTCATTAGTGTGTGATTTGTAAGTATATCTGTAAGTTTTTTATAAGCCCTAAAAAATGTCCTAACCTTTAACTAGGGCAAGCTTTTCCCTTAATCTAAACTTTATTTATAAAAAAAAATGAAAATAATTATATGAGTTAATATACAAAAGGAAATGGGGCAGAAAAAAATTTCAATTATAATAACTGAAAATAAAAAAATAATGCTAAATTATTTTTCTAAGAATTTGAAAAAAAATACATAAATAAATTTGTGTCAAAATTTAATTAGGCTAATAGAGAATCTTCAACATTTCACTTAGAGCAGCCCAATGTCAGATCACATAATTTTCAATTCAACCAATCAAGCTAATCTAAGGCATACAATTGTGTTACAAAACAATTGAATAATTTTTACCTATGTTTTATCTAGTATTGTGTTTCTTTTATTTCTTTATTTTAGGAGAGGGGATTCGAGGTAGGGTAGAACATAGGAAAAAGACTAGAGATGATAAAACATATTGAACTCGACAAATCAACATATATAATCCACAAAAAATTAAATATTGGGATAGATTTTACAACCCGATTTCTTAAGCAATGTATTTTAATTCATTTTGCCCAACTCCTTGGTTGTGTTGGAGTAAGACTAGTTGATCTATCAAGTCATTTTATCTTTAAAATTTTGTTCATTTTTGTTGATTAATCAGCCTGTCCAACCTATCATTTTTAATTTATTTTTAAATTAAGTTAAGTAAGTTGATGAGCCAATATGTGATTAGCTTGCTTAATCCACTATTTTTGTTTACCTTACGACTAGTTGATGCATCAACCCATTAACTCATTTTTTTATTATTTTATTTTTAGATAGGTTGACCTTTTTTTTTTGGGTGAGAGGAGCGGGGAATAGTTGGGGGTGGTAATGGGTGACATTCAAACCCACGTGCAATCTTTGTCACTTAGCCTTGAGCCTCAACCGCAAATAGATTAACCTTTCAATCTACTATGAAACAAAGTGGGCTTTTTTTTTTTTTTATCATGACAAAGTGCATTAGCCACTCCAACCAATTTCTAACAATGGGTCAACTCACCTTGCTTTGTTTTGGGCTAACCAAAGGCCAGTTAGGATTCATTGAGATAAGTTGATTCATTTTACCATCTCTAAAAAAAGAGTGAAGGTATTTTAGATGCCCCCCCACAAGTATTGAACTCGATCCCCTAAATTGAAGAAATTGTGTGTTACCATCACAATGCCCAAGCCTCATCTTCGTTTTATCCAATGTATACCCATTATTCCAAATCAAATAAAAGTCTATAAGAAAGTGAGAGTAATCCAAACTCAAAATTTTCACTCAAACCCCCAAACCTGTGCACTACTAGCATAGAGTGATGAAGAATTTACAAAATGCACATTCAACCTCTAACTCGCATTTAAGGGTCTAATTTTTATTTTTGATTTTAATTGATATATTGTAATTAGTAAAAGCAAAAAATTATTTATTTTCATTTTTTTTTTTAATTTTATGATGAAAATGATATAGATATTTCTTTATTTTTATAATTTCCTTAACATAATATTAGAAAATAGAAGATAGATAAAAAATAAAACAATATTTTTATAATTCATAATAAAAATATTAACTAAAATTAAAATTAAAACCAAAAACAAATGAAAGACCTAATTTCTCATTTTTGCCAACTACATAACTATATTTACATAACAAAATCTCTTCATTAAAATTCGAATTGTTTTGGTTTTGACTTCTTAACTTACATTATGGTATTATTTTATATTTTATTTTCATGTATAATTTTATTTTTTTATATAGATATAAAATTTTATAAAAAATTATTGTTATGGTGAAAACATTATAATTTATGGCTATGTAATAAATTTTCAAATTAAATTATCACCACATAAATAATAGACTAAAATACCAATTTATTTATCCAAAAAAATACATGTGATGACATTAAATAAGTCCTCCAACATCAAGTCAATCCTCCAGGCATTTCGCATCTCCTAATCATTACTGTGATACCTACGGGTCATGTTATTTTCTACTGTGGTGAGACTAACTTGATGTCACTTAAAATCTTTGGATGATTAAGTTGATATCACTTAAAATTATTTACAAACTTAATTAGTTGATGTCACAAGTTTTTAGAGGATTAAATTGATGTCATGTGTACCTTTGAAGGATCAAATTGATAGTTTAGTCTAATAAATATCAAAAGTTCGAAGTGATTGAGTTTAAAAGAACCTCTTAACTTATTCTTCACATTGATTAGTAGTCCACTTGCTGCATGAAACTCCTTTTTTTAATAGTAATTCAGACTCAAAATGCATCCTCTTCATGAATGAGCCAAGAGTACACAGAAAAGATCAAAATACAAGTAAAAAGAAAGAAAAAGCTACCAAAAACAATTAGCATCAGCTATATCTACATCAACAAAATATTCCAAGTCGAGTCACTCATAACCAAGATATTGAATCCTCAAATCATTATCTCAATGACACCACATGTTTTTAGCAATGAAACATGTTGGATTCCGCCAACCCACTTCCCAAAAATTCTCCAACCACCTAAAGCTTTCCAAAAAAAAAGTACATATTATCTTTTATATTTCATACATAATAGTTGTGTATGTTAGTTGTGTTGTATATATATGGGTCTTAGTGTGTTTCAAACTTAGTTTGTCTATACGTATTTAACTATGGAAGAAGTCCCACATTGTTCATGAAAATGTTTTAATAAACATTTATATATGATGGTACTTAACCGGTAAATACCTTATGGTATTGAGGTACAATTGTGGACTTGGGCCTTAGTTAAATACACACACGCGCGCCCCGCCCCGCCCCGTCGCGTCTCGTCCGTCCGCGCGCGTGTGGGCCTGCCAAACTTTTATTACTCTGCAAATTTTATTTTTACCGTTGCAGCTCTTTAATGCTCCAACGGCTCTTTTCTTGACCGTTACCCAACGGCTCTTTTACAACAGCTATTTCTTTTCCCTATATAAACCCTGCTACATTGCATAACATATACACCTATCTCTTCATTCTCACTCTTGCAGAGAACCTACCCCACTGTTTCTATTGCGTTTTCTGCCTCTTGCAAGATCTGCTGCTCAACGTACCGGGATCATCGTGTGGACGAGTTCCTGTGGAGACCCACGTCTAATCCTGGAGGGTTAACCGTCAACGCCATTCCACCGAGCATAGCTTTGGGTAGGGCGGAATTAAACCCTTAAGGACAGTGCCTTGCACGATTCGTGGTAACCTTGTTCTACTACATCTCATTGTTGCTGTCATTTTATTCTTATTATTTAAAGCTAAATTACTAGTATTCAAATTATTTTTCCCAACAAGTTGATAACTAGTGTAATTGGAGATTACCAGCCTTAGGTAATCCCTCTAATAAGCTACAATAGCTTGTCCAAATAAACAAAAAATTCTCCTATTTTTGGTATATTCTAAAGCATTTTCCCCTATTTTCCTTTGCCCTTCTCCTTTTTGTTTGCCTCATATCGCCTTTTATATATCCCTTGAATATCTCAGTAATAATTAGATGCTTGAGTGACCATATCAAAAAATCATACAAATACTTGTAAAAGCATTTATAGATTACTCAACAATGCAAATATTTAGGAGCCAAATCTATATTATGATGAAGCATGAGCGAAAGTTCTATTGAATGAGTCAACCCCCATTTGCAACCTGAGTGGATTTTTGTTTTGGCTTGTTTTGCTTCCTTTTTGATAATGATCTTCAGCACTTGGCACATAACATAAGCTTTACGGCCTATATTCATATGACTTTCGTTTAGAATGTTGTTATATATCTTTTCCTCAAAACAATGAGGACTTACATGAAGATAATTATGAAGAGAAAACTAAGTAGGAAAATAGTCATATATAAATTATTCTGAAGACATACTTTTCTAACCATTTTATATTAATATTTAGCAGCCAATTCTTTCTTCTTCCTCCATTTTACTCTTATCAATTTTATCTACGGTGATATTATGTCAGCCAATGTTGATGTCCCAAAACCATTTTTTGAATATCCACAATGGTGGTCCACTTAACATCTTATAATTGTAAATTCTTGCAACATTTGTCAAAAGTAACCTTAGATATCATTCTACCATGAAACATTTTGGTTCCCCGCCATGATTCAGGCCACCTTCTTTTCTTTCTTCAACTTCTTTTTTTTTTGCAAGTACACAATAATACCTTTAAACTATCTCTTCTATTTTTTTTTCTATTCTTTTCACCTTTCTTGCCACTCTATTTCTCAATCTTTTCTCTAGCAGCTCTTAAACCCTCACCCACATCAACATGCCTTTAAAATAGGCCACTTTTGCCTTAAAGAAATTGATTAGGTTCTCTATTCTCATTGAATCAAAATTAGGATAAAAAATACAATCTAAAATTTTTTTTCACATTACTCCCAATTGATTAATAGAATAGTTATATCCTTTTCAACTTACATAAGCCAAAATCTAGCTAGACATGTTTAATTGGATATTGCCTAAGATGCTTGGAGATTTTGGACAAAATTTATTTTACACATATGTGCACTCTTTCCATCAAGAATGATTTTGACTTTTTAAAGTTTGTTAATCTGATTTCTCTTTGCTAGCGAGGGTGAGGCTTTGAGATCTATTGGAGAAGGGATTGAGAGGGATAGCGACAAAGGACGCAAAAGAAATTAAAAAACTAAGAGACAGTTTAAGGTTATTATTGTCTACTTGCAAAAAATTTTGGTTATTCTCCTTAAATATTATTTAATAAGTCCTTTTTAGTAATTTTAATATAATTGGTCCTTTTTCTTAATTAACCCTTTTTAATGGTCTTCATTAATAATTTTCCCTTTTATAATATATAGAGGTAATTTTATATCACTAAAAGATATTAATTTTGATACATTGTCAATGTAAAGAGTTTGTATTGTCATTGAATTATATTCTCTTGTTTAGGGTAATTAACAACAACCACACCTGAGGTATGCATAAATTGCATTCCATCCCATTCACAAACAACACTAATGGGGTGAGTGAGAATATTTCCACTAAAATTTCCCACTTAACCTTGGTTATGTGTTATTGTTAAAAAAATAAATAAAAGAATGAATGTGTTAAAGCTAACATTTCAGTCAATCATTAGGAGGAAAGGATAGCATCATCTCCTTCAACAACAAAAAGTTGCATCATTTTCTTCACCACCCATGGTAGTTGGACAATGCATTCAGCTGAGAACTTCCCAATCATCATCCTCATTTTCTTCAACCCAACCAACGATGGATTTCAACATCAAAAACATCCTTGCCCTCTAATCCTTGATCCCAATATTTTGAATCCCTAACCTGAAAATCATCCCAATGCATCTCTCACTTGAAGTACTCATGTCAACATCTTAATCCATCAAATTTGGGGAAGTAAATACTTTGAAATTTTTTACCTCTGTAGTAAAGTGGATGGTGGTCGAATTTGAAAAAGAAATAGTGGAAGTAGAAGACATGGCTTCAACTACAAGTTATACAAGATTAAAATTTGTTAATAAAAAGTGCTATTGTGGTAAACGTGTGGCTATTAGATGTTTAAAGTCAGAAGCTCACAAAAATTGGCTGTACTACAATTTCCAGGAAAGGATTTGCAAGTTTTTGAATGGGTTTCACTACTAGGTGCCAATGAACATAATTAGAAACAGTAAGAAACAAAGAGGATACAAGTGTGAATAACTCTCATTCACTAATAATTAAGATCGGTAAAATTAAAATAGATATTGGTCTCCTTAAGGAGGAGGTGGAAAAATTGAATATCTTGCATAAGACCATTCACCTTGTTGGGGTGGCAAATTTTCCATTTGTTTATGTGTTTGCTTTCTTCTTTGTATTACTTTTGGTGTTTGTTGTTAGTAAATGAGTTTCCATGTAATTGAAATTGGATGCTAGTGAATTGATATGAGTACAATATAGATTCACCAGTGTATGGGTTTATGTGGCCAAATGAGATTCATTATTACATTCTCTTTTGTTCAATATGCATGAACAAATGTGGCCAAATTGTAACCATAATATAGAGCCTATTTTAACCAAAATAGTGTAACAACCATAACCATAATATAAATATTCGAACCTCTTTATTATTCATTAAAAATCACTTTTCAACTCATTGATATCCAGTGAACCATTATTGAGACTTTTAATTTTATGAAAATGTCTCAATCCTATAGCCCTTCAACGAGGCATAAAGTTCAGACTTAGAATTTTCGGAATCCAATATTGACAAAGAATTGCAATTCACATTGGCATATTACATAAAGAAATTTAATTGTCACTCCGAAGGATTACTCATGGTAATAATAGTCCCTTGAAAGTTAATTCAAGGTATTGAGGAAATTTCCTTAGGCCAGGCCATCCGAGTCCACCCAAGTACCCTCTACGTAAAGTATCTAATTCCACATATTTATTTAAAATGAGCAAATGTCTTATAATTACCTTACTTTGGTAACTATATGTTTTTCTTTTATCTTTTAATTTCCTAGGACTCTTTTTATCATTCCCAGAATTGAGATTTTATTCTAGCCGCTATTCGCAAAGTCAAAATTTTATTACTAACCATTATACCTAGAAGATGGGATGTTATAGAGAGTCATTTCTTTTCCCACATAATTGAAAGGATAATCTGAGGTGGGTGAGATGAGTTAGTGTTTGGTTAGATTTATGTGTAAAATTTGAGTGAAAAATGAACCATGGTTATAAAAAGTCTACATACTGATGGTGTTGAAGACACAAGGGGCATAATGTCAAAAATTTTTAAGAATGGGGTGGAGTGCAATTTATACTTACCTTAGAGGTGGTTGTTGTTAATTCCCCTACCATTTGTGTGACTTTTGAGATTGTCAAACTCAAATAATTCTATTGATGTCACAACAAATGACCATATAAATATGTAAAACAACTTTTTCACTAATAATACATCAAAATAGTTTCTTTTATCATTACCAAATTCATTTGATAAAGTTATACAAACATGTAAGAAAAAAAAAAGCATATACAAAACAAGTTTAAATGATTGTACAAAAGAAAATATATAAAGCATGAGTGCAAGTACCTTATCTAAAATTAGTATCATATAAAAGCATATTTTCTTGGATTCTTTTGCCAACAAAGATGGGTTTACCCATTTAGTTTAAAAAATATATTGGGTCAAATGGATTCAGCAACATTCAAACCAAAAACAAAAAAACAAAAGATAATGCCATATGATCCAATAGAAAATCTTGTCTTCGGCAATTTGACCTATAACATGTAAATAGCTTTCTTACCACCATAAATTTTAATGAATAATGATATAAAATGACATTAACATCAACATCATTCTTTAAATATTTGTGACATCAATTACGTCCTTCAAAAATATTAAGTGACACTAAGTTAATCTTTTTGTTAACTACTATCTCCTAGCTGTTACTAACTTACTGTGAAGCCTATAAGTTATGTTATTTTCTACTATCATAGGAATAAGTTGAAGTGACTTAAAATCTTCGGAGAACTTATTTGATATTACAAATCTTTGGAGAACTAAATTGATGTCATGTTTATCATTTGAGGACCAAATTGGTAGTTTAGAGTAAAAAATATACTTGGACTAAATTGACAACATCTGGGCTATGGTGAAGAATCGCAAAGATAGAAAAAAGAAGAATTTAAATCTGAGAGGTAGAAAACTAGGAAAAAATGAGGGGAATACTAAGATTTAAGATCTTGGCATATGGGTGTTGAAAGTGGCATGAAGGTTTTGTTAGTTTGAGGTTTGCCATATGTCTATCATAGTTTAGGTGTACCAGGCTCTCATTTTAAGTTTATTATGTTCGAGAGTTAGTTGCATCATTGTGGGTTGTTGAAGTATATGTTCTTCTAGCCTTTTGGTTACTATTATTTGGGTCTTTTTGTTTACCGTTTTCAAGGGTTTGTTTTGGATTGGTATTTAGTTGGGTGTGTTTCTATTTTTTGCCTTGATTTTTAGTTGTATATTTCCTTTTAGGTGGAGTAGTTTTCTAGGTCTCTTTGTTGATGTTATTTTGCTTTGCTAGGGGGTTTTTGTTTTGTTTCTCTTAGGGATGTTTTCTCTTTGCTCCTTTTTTAGAGTCTTGAGCATTTTCCAATAATTAACAAAAAATTAAAATACTAATTTATGTCTTTTTGAAATACTTACTTTTTAAGTTAGAGGAAAGCTTCATTTTCATCCCTAAACTTATAAACGCAGTTCAATTTTGTTTCTGAGATTTGAAAAATGAAAATACTTTTTGATATGAAGCCATTTTTGTGAAATAGCATACGATTACAACATAAGTAAAGAAAGGTGTTGTGTTTGGATAATTCAAAGATCTTCTCTCTCCATGTTCAACACTTTGACCCACCCATTGAACGGTTGTAGATCATTTGTAACATCATGACGAAAATAACTTCATACCACCTAACACTGCTCTTTGGAAAATAATTAATTTAGTGCCTAAAGTTGCATTTTGACAATCAATTTAATCCCCAAACTCACAAATAGTTCAAATTAGTCCCTCATACAAACTTTATTAATTGAAATCAATGGTACCCCCTCCCCCTCCCCCAAAAAAAAAAAGACAAACTAGTCAAATTAGTCCGTGCAATTGAACTAACCTTTTGTTTGGGACAAAATTGACCAATGAAATGCAACTTATGGGACTAAATCATTATTTTTTAAATATCAGGAGCAAAATTGAACAACACTAACAACTTCAAGGACTAAATTAAGGCTTTACTCTTTTAAGCTACATTTTGAAAAACTATGTAATTACTCAACTTGTACATTTATCAATAAAGCTCACAAACTATCTCTTGCCTAAATAAAAAACTAAGGCTTCAACTGAAAGATAATTAAATAGTAAGAATTAAGAACTATGGAGTATAGACACTAATATGGATACTCAACAAAACACAGATATAGAGACGCATCTAAAATTATAGGAAGTGTGTCCAAGACAATAAAAAGTACTTTTCTACTTGGACATGTACAAACGCTTGTCGGACATGTGTTGTATGTGTGTCCCGCTAAGTGTTTGTGTCAAAAATGTGTCGAACATGTGAACATGCAAGTGATTTTGTGTCCATGCTTTCTAGATTAAGAATAATGTTATTTTGACATCAAAAGAGGATATCACAAGATATGAGAGGGACATTATAGAAAGAGACACTATGAGAGGGACATCATAGAAAGAGACACAAAGCATCTTGTGATGTTGGGTGGGTTAAGATTTCGTGCATATCTATGTTTATAGTGTTCACTCTTGATGGCCACTTTCAATATCAAAATAACATTATTTTAAGCAAAAAAAAAAAAAATGCTAAGAGCATTAACTATTCACACCTAGACCAAATGATTGTTCAAGCTCGACAATTTTACTACAATGAGGCTTTGGCATTGATGTAGAAAGGTGAGGCTTTGTCGATATTATAGAGATGTAAGGCTTCATCTTGCTGAGCCCAAGGTGCCATCTATGGTGTTCACTACCAGTGTTCTCCATGTGGCAAAGGAAGGATCCTATTTAGTGACGAAGAATGATTGTACTCATCAATGACACTATCAATTCTCACCAATGGTGATCACTGATTCCATTGTTGGAACCAATGTCATGCCCTAACAACAAAATTGGGATCTTTGGTGACAGAAATAATAGAGGATTGTGAAATAGTGAAAAAAGACATAGACAAAGAGTCGAGAAAGAAATTTTGCCGTAATTAGAAGTGAGTTACTCACAAAATTGGAAAATACGAGTATGTTTGGTTTCTATTTTTATTTCCTTTTTTTGTTTTAAGGATTTTGTGAAGGAAATAATGAAAAGAAAAAATGAAAACAAGATACAAAGGGGTTAGTTTAGTTTCTATTTACATTTCTTGTTTTCATATTTTGTGTTTTCTATTTTCAGAACTTTGTGTAAAATAATGAAAACAGGAAGCAAAATTTTATTATTTTCACTATTTCCTTCACAAAATCTTGAAAATAGAAAATATAGAAAATGAAAAAGAACTGAAAATAAAAACAAAAAAAAACTTATATTTCTCCCATTAATTTTTCACCTTTTGCTACAAGAAAATTAAACATGTCAATTTTCAAAAATTTTACTCCTCTAAAATTTATTGCTATCTTAAGGCCTTCATTTTTAGTACTTATTTATGTAAGCAATATCTAACATGATAATTTCAAGTTCAAATTAAATATAAGCCTTTCACGTTTGTTGGTGAATGCTCATTTTGGTCATTGAAGTTGTATGTATACTTCACTTTAGTCTCTGAAATTAATAAATTGATAGTTTAGTCTCTAAAGTTGCAAAATATGATTCAAGTTAGTCCCTAAAGTGATATTTGGAGGGATTAACTTGAATAACCAAAATGACTAATTTGAATTACTTTTTGCAATTTTAGGGGTTAAAGTGAAATCAAAGACCAAAATGAATTTTTACTCTTTTTTCCCCTAATATTCAAAACCTATCTGAACTTCAATTTGTTTGCTTCGAGCTGAGTTGACTCACTATACTGATAAAGTTTTCGGAGAACTAGTTTTCGTTTTTCTTTTTCATTGGCAGGATTTGAATGTAAGATCTTATTTAAAAAGAATAAGTATCAAAATATTTGAACCAATCAAGTTTTGGTTACAAATATTTTTTAAGTACTATATTATTTCAAGAATCCTAAATCAAATCAGCATTCTGTATATGAATCTTCCCCATGATTATAATTCTGATTTGTTCCATGTGCGACCAGGAAACAGGAAAAGGAGAAGGAATTTTGAGACCTGGTATTGCTAGTATGGCCACTTAAAAAAACAATATAGACCTTCGTCCCACATCGCCCTCCTCTAGATTTCCAGTCCAAAATTCTTTTAGCATCATAATGCAAACTCAGGCTTCATAAGGTTCATCATGTCATATCAGAACGACTGAACAAAATATTCCTTTCATTTCTGCTTCTATTATAGGTCATGCATCCCATTATGCTCCGAGTTCATATACGCTTTTGCTTTGAGCAAATATATTAAGGAACCTACCAGAGTGTCTCGTGCCAAAAACACCATCTTTTCACACGCATTTCTTTTCCCTTTTTCAAAAATTAATAGTTTATTGAACAAGATAGACACGCTTTGATCAACATCAGTAAAGCAATCGGAAAAAAAGAGACGTCCAGGTTAACAATTAGTAGAAGCTTACGATTAAAAAAAGCAGTTCCTTTTGCTGGCACATAAAGCAAACCCACTGGCCACTATCAGTAACATACCTTTCTTCACCTGCTAAACCTTTGTCTTTTTTTCTCGTCAAGTTTAGCATCCTCTTCTCCTTAACGACCAAGAAATTCCTCTACTTATTAAGAAACTTCCACAGGGTCCATAGTAGGCGCAGTTTCATACTCAAGCTACAAGCAGAAGCAGAGACAGTGAAGTGAGCAGAGAGAAAGAGACAAAGATGAGTGCCGATTGGGGACCAGTAATTGTTGCAGTAGCTCTGTTCATCCTCTTATCTCCCGGGTTGCTGTTCCAAGTTCCGTCAAGGTATAGGGTGGTTGAGTTTGGTAACATGAACACTAGTGGGATTTCCATTTTGGTTCATGCCATCATATTCTTCTGTATACTAACCATCTTGGTTATTGCAGTAGGCATTCACGTACACATTAACTGAATCCAAACCCTCCTTAGACTTTACAACTCTCCCATAATTATGTTTTCAGTTACCATTTCTCCTTCTCCTTTGGTGTATTTATTTCGCTTTATTTTTCCCCTTTAAATTTTCTCGTTTTGGTTTTTCCTTCTGCGGTGCTGTACCAGTGCCGATCAATTGTTCAAAATGAGAAAAAGAGATATACCTATAGGAATTATATTATATCTTTTGTTACTGCATAATTTGTGTCGTCTTAATCACGCTTGCTCTTTATAGATTTGGTTCAATTAACTTGGAGCTTGATATAGTACATCTAATGCTCTTGTAGCTACAAGCGGGGGAAAGAAAAGAAATGTAACCCGAGCTGGTTTCTTGATTTTATCATGGAAATTTAATTGCTATATATTGAAACTCAATTCTTTTTTTTTTCTCTTCTATATTGACTTGGGTGCAGGGTGCATCGGCACTTCTTTTCTTTGGTCGTTGAGTTGTTGTTGTTTTTTTTTTTTTGGTTTTTTTGGGTTGGGGGCGGGGGGGTGGTTTGTTCAACTGTAGAGCAAGTATAGAGTTAAATAAGTAAAACAGCCAGGATGTTCAACAATGTAAAGCAATTTGCCCTTTGTGTTGGGTTAATGGAAGGGGCAAAAGGCCCAAAAACAAGAACAGCGGACTACAAGGTAATAGGTCCGGGAGTAGGAACTCCCGTTACAATGTAAAGCAATCTTAGCACTCTACATAATTCGTGAGAGTTACCAATTCAGCAATCTAAGTTTAGCGAGGCTATATAATAGTACTTTTTTTTCCGGTAATTTATTCAAAGTTCGCTCACCCGGAACAAGGTGGGGATATGGAGCATACAAAACAGTAGCTGATCAAACAGAAGAAAAACATAAAAACAAAAACTTTTAACAGGCCGGCTAATTCCACAAACTCCAATTCATTATGGAGGTACAACGTTATTAGGAGTTGATTTACTTTTATACACAAGATTCTAATTTAAAATTTTATTTAATTATTTTGGAAAAAATAAATATTAAATTATTTGAACTACACAAATCGCTGGTATTATAAAGTGTATTGTATAGAACCCAAATTATATAAGAAATTAACAAAATGTGTCTCTGGAAGTGTGCACAGTCTTCCAAGCAAAGAGAAAGCCACGTATGTCACCAAATTGCGGCTATTACCAAGTGTAATCCTATTATTATAGGAAGCCAACATCTTCGTTACTTAACATAGGACTTGGACAAATCCAGATCCCCCTGCTGAAAGGATTCTTCGACCGGAATTCCTTAATACAATTATTGAATCCATATGAGGTACATCATGACGAACAAATTTTAAAGATTTATTATAAAATGAAGTCCACAAACATCTGATGTTTGCCATCTTGTTAGAAGAAAGATCATTCCCTCGAGAGAACGTAAAATGTTTCTTTAAAGCTAACCAAAGTAGTGAAAAGGTGTCGTAAAAATAAAAAAACATAATAGTGAAGAGATGGATTCCCTGTCTTCCTCATATTAGTATTCCAATTGCACTCATTAATGATATAAACTTCACTAAATTTTATGATATCATAAAATTAATGACAGATTCAATTTTTAATGGCTGTCATTCGATGTTGGATATCATTGTGGAGACTTCTTGAATACAAGATTTGGCTCGGTTGTGTGTCTAGACCTATCTCCCTTACCTCAGTCTTTTTGCTCTGCCGACTCAAGGTTAGGGGGTTTGTTGCCTGACTGGTCTATCCCGACCCACCTTAGGCGCAATCGGTCTACCCCGACCCGCTTACCCTACATTGAATCTCTAGGTCGATCGACAGGCCGACCTTCAAGGCTTCACCTCTAGAGGTCAGCTCAGACCATTGCGCATCCAAGTCAGGTGCAATCCTCTCGCGAATCTCGAGACTCTTACAGCTGACAAGATCATCTCCTTCATCCTTGCTTGAACGATGCCCTCCGTCATAGTGACCCACCCTTTATATAGCCCTCTCAACTCCATGGGCAGGTGAGTTATTAGCCTATACATTGACCCATCCGACCTAAAGCCAAGATAGAAACATTTTGGCATTATTTGTGAGAAAAGGTAAAACTCTTTCTACTGCACCTTTGCCTATAAGCAGTGCGTGGGCCATCATTTTCATGGTAGATACATGCAGCACATGATATCCTCAAAATCCTATTCATTACAACTTTACCCGATGAAACACCACTCGCAATCGTAAAAGCCATAAGACCACCATTCCCATCACCACTCCTAACCAAGATCCCACCATGAACACCTTCCCTAACAATGACACCACCAATAATTTGGATCCCAAGAATATCCCCATCCCTATTGTTAACACAATCTTGAGAACCTTGCAAAATATGCAAGAACATATCAACCATCTAAATCAAAATAACCAATCCCCCACCTAAGAACATGGCAAGTCCCTCCCTGAACCACCATCACCCTTTCCACCTTCACATAACAACCCTTCCTACCAGTGCTATCGACTGCCCCACCATGAGACACCATCAGATTGCCACCCTGAACATACCTTCACGGAGTTCATCATGACCAAGCCTGTCCCACAAACATACTGCCCATCGGCCCACCTCAAATTGTATGATGGAACAACCGATCCACAAAGCCACATTGACGCGTTCAAAAATGCCATGCTAATCTCCAAAGACTTGGATGTTATGCACTGTGAGGCATTCTCGACAACTGTAAGTGAAGTCGCACAACAGTGGTTCTCATCCCTATCCCCTTAATTGATTGGGGGTTTCTCAAAGCTAATTGAGAAATTTCTGAATCATTTCACAGCTAGTCAGGCCCATAGCAAGATAGCAGGAAGTCTCTATGGTCTCGTCCAAGGGGATTCTAAATGCCTCAAGGATTTTCTCGGCAGGTTCAACCGAGCAACGACCCAAATAAGAAACCTCAACAAGAGGTAGCTTTATATGCTTTCACCAGAGCTCTAAAGCCCAGATCATTAATAGAGTCTCTGGACATATCACCCCCAGAGACACTAGACTAGCTGAGGGAAAGGGCAGTAGGATACATAAGGGCCGAAGAAGGGGTAGAAAATAGGAAAAGGGCATGAAATGACCAAAAGCCATAGGTAAAAAACCCTCCTATAGAAGGTCAGGGACATAAGGAAACTCGAAATCTTAGACCACACGGACCAGCCCCTAGAAGGCGCGCATGAATTGGGAACCTATTTTGAAAATAGAGCTTCTCCACCCCTCCCCCTTTACTACACCTATACCCCTCTCAACACTCCCATGTTGACCATATTCCGGGAGATCTACAATGCTAACCTAATAACCTTACCCCATGCTCCAACACATCAATATGCCCGAGTGGATAAAAGAAAGAGATGTGAATACCATTGGGTGTTCGAACATACCACTAAAGAATGTGAAGGATTATGGGACTTTCTAAAAATTCTCGTACGAAGTAGAAGATTGGAAAGATACATACGAAGGAACCCTTGAGACATCAACTACCACCTCTTACTCCCCTACACTAGAACAGTCATGACCTATCACCAAGGTAGATCAACCCAATTAATAACCTGAGCCAGCCGACCTTAAAGCAGGCCCTATCAATCTGGGGGGTGATAAACACAATAACAGGAGGATTCGCACTAGAAGATCAAATCGAGTCATCAAGAAGGAAGCACCTCTAAGCCATCTTAACAGTGATAAGCATCGACTATGCCCTCCCATACTAGCCAGGGCCTACTATTCCAATCACATTCTCAAATGAAGATTTTCAAGGACTCAATGTCAATCAACATGATCCAATGGTAGTTAGTATGATCATAGCAAACTTTGAAGTGTGATTGGTAGCTCAGCAAACATATTGTTCATCAATGCATTTAATAAACTAGGCTTGGCTAAAGAGTAGGTAAATTCATTTCATAGTGCCTTTATAGGAATTACCAGATAACAGGTCTAGGTAAAGAGGCATGTAAAGTTGCCGACGACCTTTCCAAGGGTTCACACAATTCCACTGAAGTTCCTGATAATGGAAAGAGAAAGCCCATATAATGCCATCTTGCAAAAACCGTCCCTCAATAAGCTGGGGGCCACTGGGTCCACACCATATTTAGTAATGAAATTCCATCTTCTCGACAACCAAGTTAGGGTTATTTACGCCGATCAAAAGGAAGCTCGGAGTGTTATGTGGATTGTTTGAGGATTAAAGAGGACGAGCCAGTGAACTCAAACTTCGGACGAACGAAAAATTGAGATATTGGGCGGTCGACATAAACTTAGGCAAGCTTGACCCATGGGAGGACTATCAGAAGGAAAGGCTCGAGCTGAAAAGCAAACTAATTCAGGTAATGGTGAATCCTAAGGGAATGGCTTCGTAAAGCTTGGCACCCAACTACTCAATGACTTGAAGATATAAGGTAGACTAAGCTACTAGAAAAAATGAAAATATGTTTGCTTAGGTTCCAGCCGACATGCCGGGCATTGATCTCGAGTTCATGTGCCACAGGTTAGACATAGAGCCGATAGCCAAGCCAGTTGCCCAAAGAAAGCAGAAGCTGACTAGGGAAAAGAGGTGAGTAGTGAGGAAAGAAACTAAGAAACTTCTAGTAGCAGAGTTCAATAGAAAGATCAAGTACACCACATGGCTCTCTAATGTGGTCTTGGTAGAAAAGAGGAGCAATGGAACACGGTGCATATGTGTCAACTTTATCGATCTAAACGAGGCCTACCTCAAAGACTCTTACCCTCTATCAAACATAGTCAAGTTAGTCGATGCAGTAGCAGGTTATTAGTACCTATGTTTCATGAACGCATATTCCAAGTACAACTTGATTTGAATGCACCCCGACGATGAAGAAAAAATGGCATTCATGACTAATGCCCCTAGTTATTGTAATCGAGTAATGTCATTTGGGTTGAAGAATGTAGGGGTCACTTATTAACAGTTGATGGATAAGGTCTTCTAGGAACAGATAGGCAGAAATGTGAAAATCTATGTTGATGATATGGTTGCCAAGACCCCAAGTTTTGGAGACCAATGCAAAAAGCTAGAGGAGATCTTCATGTAGATCAGGAAAAGGAATATGTGTCTGAACCTGACAAATGCACCTTTAGGATCGAAGCAAGGTAGTTCTTAGGATTTATGATTATGAGGAGGGAAATCAAGGCTAACTTGGATAAATGTTAGGCCATACTAGAAATGTAACACCCTCTATCATATAAGCCATGCTCGAGTCATGGAATTACATAAAAAGGTTGTCACGGTGCTGAAAAATTCTTTAAAATAGGGAAAATATAATACATGGCCCTTTAATTGTCCACTTTATTACTAACTACTAATCTCTGATACATAGAGAATAAAACAATTACACTTTAGAAGCAAATTGTGACCGACAGAGTAAATAGTGTGTACTTCTAACTAATCATTAGCTAGCTTCGATGGTCTCTTGATCTGGCTAGCGCCTGAGTCGTGCTCAATGAGCGGCTCTGCATTTCGCCTTGCACTGGATGTCTAACTTAGATACTGGAATGTTTACGGAAAAGAAGAACATACAAGCAGGTAGTGAGAACCTAGGGTTCTCAGTAGGTAAATTTGAACAAATCTTATGATGTCATCATAAACATTCCAGCCGCTTCGGTTTATTATGAAAATATGAGCATATATAAACAAATAGTGGTTCAATTTTAAGTTGAAAATACCTTTCTCGAAGCGGGTTATATTTTAACCATCACTTACCATATTATATTATAGACATAGAAATATGATTAGTATGATATGCTTTAACCAGAATCATGATAATAATAATATGACTTAATGAGATAACTAAGGATGCGCTTATAGATGCTTATGCTTGATTGTATGCAAGTGCACTTGACTTAATTCATATCTTTCTTTAGCTTGCAACTTGATCTTACTTTTCTGTGCTTGGTCCCCCGGAGGTGAATGGCCTTTCTCACCCCTGGACAATAGCCTACTTTTCAGGTCCGAGCTCGTACCTATACATGAATGACGGGTTTACTTTCCCCAACCCTCACACTAGTCTATTCCCACTAATCTGGTCGAGGGCTGGCCCAAGTCTTAGACAGTACCGCTCTGGCCCACGCTATCTGGGTCTATGCCATGCCTGGCGTGGTAGCTTAGTACGTCCCTCTTGAAAGTTCTTATCATCTTTCCTTTCTATATCTTATCATGCGTACAGATGCTTTGTGCATACATGAATATGCCTCATGTCTTATTTCTCATTTCATATTCTAATTATGCTTGCATGCATGGCATACATGAACATAACATGTGAATGTAATATATTCAAGGTATAATCTCTCATAGCATAAGCTCTCATAACTCATATCATGTCTAAAATTCATCCTTACATGTAAACATTCCTAGTTTCATAGACTTCTGCCGCAAATCCGGCAGCATAATGAATCAGTTCCGTTTCCCCATGAATAGTGCCAGTTCTCACAGACAATTCAATCATAGCAATATAATCAATATTATACATCAATATAGAACTGGCAATCCTCAACTCAAACCTTATATGCTCACCAACTTTTGTGAAACTATCACTTCGGCCATTCTGCCAATTCTATTCGGTTCTACCCGAATCTTGTATAATCCACCTTTATCTCTATTCAACTCATTTAAACCTGAATTTTGAATATGTCATAGCTTTATATGTCTACTTTCAAACCTCTTTAGTCCCATATCATTTTGATTTATATAACTCAAGATATTCAAATTTTGCCTCAGTCTATTCAGTCACTAGCCCGAATTATACTTTTGGAAGTATAAATTCACTAAAAATCGAAACTAAGATTAAATCATACGAAATTGGTGCCATATCAAAGCTAACAGGACAACCTTTCATTTGCCACAAGTTTCATTCCATTTGCTTAAGTATACCTCGAGTTATAAGTCCTGAAAGTCGACCTTCCTGAACTACTCTATTTTGGTCTGGATTGGACATAGGGCAACTTCCTCGAATCACTGGGAACAATTGGGAACATAACAAACTCGGAATTTCATATTGGGGTGTTCCCCTATGTGTAAGCTTTCAACAAGATTAGTTTCACTCAATTTGGAGTTGTATAGGGTGAGTTATACCCTCCTTAAGTCACCCTACCCGGATGAAAGTCCTGGTTCCTAGGTTAACATTCAAAAATCCATATCTCTCTCACTACTAATCCAATGGCCTCATATTATGTATCTATGGAAAGCTCTGAATGTCTACTTTCATCTAAAAATAGTTTCATCGGATTTAACTGATTGTAGGTGGCGCCGTACACTCCACCGTACGGACTGCCGTGGAATTCCTCAACTAGACAGCATTCCAACTTTCACTTCTCCTAGTTTTCTTCTTCTAATCTTAATTCCAACTCAATATTTCATGTTAATTCAATCATAATCCATCATAATACAGCTATTAACTCATCAAATACATGAAGAAGAATACAAGTTCATGCAGCCTTAGGGCAAATAATTCAAGAATAGAAGTAGAATCCTACCTCTTTGGAGTGTGATCTTGAGTTAAGTGTTGAAACTTGAATTATTAGGTCCTGGCCAAGCTTGAAGGAGTGATGGAGTTGGGTGAGTGGAGAAGAGAAAAGAGAGCTAAAGTGAGGGAGAAGAGAGGGCGCAGAAAATGGGTCTGAATGAGGGTAGAAGAAGGTGTTATATAGGCATGAGTGGTAGTTAACTTGGAGGGTTCTGATTGGCCTTAAAACACAAGGCTGAAATTCAGCCAACCTTTCCCTCTTTTGTGACAATTTGCTCTCCGCGTCGCCCTCCTTTTGTGACGAAATTGATCTTCACGTCGCTCTAACAGTGGGACTCGTTTCCAGTATATTCTGAAGATGACATCGGAACTCGTACTCCTTTAAAGTCGGAACTCATGCACTTCTTGAGATGAAATCGGAATTCGGGGATGATTTGGAAACCAGCTCAAAGATCCGAACTCGAGTCCATTCTAATTGAATTCCCCTCTAATGCGGGACCTCGTGACATTTTACTCGGAAGTCGGTACTTGCACCATTGTGTTAAACTATAACTTCTGAGGTCGGAAACCATGTACACTATTAAGGTGAGATCGGAACTCGAGTACATTTTCCTTAAGACATGAAGTCGGATATCGTAGAATTACGTCATGATGTTCGGACTTGAAGGCCAAGTCGAAAGTCGGGAACTGAGGAATTTCAAAAGTTGAAATCGGAGGTCGGAAATTATACTCACTATACTTTAACTCGAATATTGGAACTCGGAAGCCACTCCAGTTAACTCGAAGCTAGAACATTAAGTCGGAAATCGGAAAGGCCATGAAGTCGGAATTTTGCAGACCAACTCGGAAGTTGGACAGGACATGAAGTCGGGAATGAAGAACATGCTGGGATAAGGTCGGAAATCGTAAATTTGGCTGAAAAATTGAAGACAAACTCGGAAATCGGAAATTGTTCCATTTCATGTGAAATTCGAGGATGAAGTTGGAAATCATAAAAACTAGTGAACTCGGAACTCGGAACTCGTTGTGGAGGTAAAATGGAATAATTTAGCACAAGGAAAATTGGGATGTTACAAGAAATAAGGAGCCCTAACTCCATAGAGGAAGTTCAAGGCCTAGCCAACAAGGTCACATCCCTGTCCCAATTCATGTCTAAGGCAGTAGATAAGATCACCCATTCTTTAGTTGCATCAGAAAGGCGAAGAATTTTTAAAGGACAATGGAATGCAAAGAGGCCTTCTAACAAATCAAGAAGTTCCTTGCAATATCACCTATCCTTACCAAACTTGACCCTGGAGATAAGCTACTTTTGTACCCCTCTGTCTTTAATTGAGCTATTGGTCTTGGTGAAGGAGGAAGGATGAGAGCAGAGGCCGATATACTTCATTAGAAAAGTTCTGCAAGAGGCTGAGACTCAGTATCAGAAGATTGAGAAGATTGCACTGGCTATGGTGACTATCGCTAGAAGGCTAAGACCATACTTCTAGGGCCATCAAATAATAGTGAAGACCGACCAACCGATCAGACAAATCCTAGCCAAACTTGACCTAGCAGGAAGAAAGATAGCATGGTCCATCGAGCTCTCAAATATGGTATTAGCTACCAGTAAAAGAGTCCGATCAAAGCCTAGTTTCTAGCTGACTTTGTTTTAAATGGTGCGACAGAGAGCGGGGAGGAGAAAAGCTGTAGGCCCTGCCCTATTTGTAGATGGCTCTTCAAATCTAAAAGGCAATAGGGCAAGTAGAATACTAGAAAGGATGGAAAGAGTAATGATAGAATAATCTTTAAGGTTTGGATTCAAGGCGAGCAACAACCAGGCGGAATATAAAGCCTTGATTACAGGGCTACAGCTAGCCAAAGAAATAAGAACGGCCTCCTTAATAGTAAAAAGTGACTTACAGCTAGTCACTAACTTGGTACCATAAGTAGGAGAAATAATTATCAAAAGGGAAACTTGATGTTTTATTTTACTTTACTCTATTTTCACTAGCACTTCTAATGTGTAATAAGCCGGTGGCTCTACATTAACGAATAGGATCCCGACCTTCATCGAAACGGTTTCAATTCACAAGTTTAAGTTCTTATTTTATTGTTGCTTTTTATCCACCCTAAACTTGCTTTTATACACTCATAATAGCTGTTAAGTCAGGTAAAGGGAGAATCAAGTGAATGATGACCTATTGTCCAAGCTAGCTAGTACCAAGAGACTAGGCAATAACTGTACAATCATTCAAGAGACTCTATAAGAGCCAAGCATCAAAAGAAAGGAAATTCTCCAAGTAGAAGAAAGCCCATATTCATGGCAATTACTAATCCTTAGATACCTGCAGGATGGCTCCGTACCCGACACACCAAGTGAAGCTCTGAAACTTAGAAAATCGGTAGCATACTACACAATAATGCAAGGCTAACTCTATAAAGAAGCTATATGGTCCTATTTCTCAAATGCATTGATAAGGCCCAAGTCCAATAAGTCATGGCAAAAGGTTCACAAAGGAGATTTTGGTCATCATTTGGGAGGAAGATCCTCAGAGCTAGGTATTATTGGCCAATGATGAAAGCCGATTGCATGAGATACATGCAAAAATGTGAAAGGTGCCATATATTCACTCAAATACACCAAGCCTTGCCTGAAGAACTTCATAGCTTGGATAATCCTTGGCCCTTTTTGTAAAGGGTGAATGGACCTCTTGGGCCCTTTCCCCTAGGCCACTAGATAGCGAAAGTAATTAGTCGTAGTAGTGGATTACTTTACAAAGTGAATCAAGGCCGAGCCATTGTCCAAAATTACGGCTCAAAAAGTGGACGATTTTATGTGGAAAAACATTATGTGCAAATAGAGCCTGCCTTCACCATCATTATTGATAATGGCACATAGTTTACTGACAGGAGCTTTCGAGGGTTCTATGAGCGGTTGGGCATCAAACAAATAATCTCATTAGTAGGGCATCCACAATGCAATGGACAAGTAGAGGTCGCCAATAAAGTAATATTGTAGGGATTGAAGAAAATGTTGGAGCAAGCAAAAAGGAGACAGGTAGATGAACTCCACAATTTACTATGGGCATACCACACCACCCCCAATCCACACTGGGAGAATCACCTTTCAAACTCATATATGGAGTCGAGGCAATGATCCTTGTGGAACTTGGTAAACCAAGCTGGCAAAGAACAAAATTCAAGGAGGATCAGAACGACGAATAAAGGAGAGCCAAGCTAAACATGCTCTAAGATGGTAGAAAGACAACTCACCTTAAAATAGAGGATATTAAGCAAAGGATGGCAAAGAAGTATAACATTGAAGTTATAGGTTAGAAGTTCAATAAGGGTGACTTAGTCCTATGGAGAGTGGAAAAAATGCTAACCAATGGTAAGATCGCTCCTAATTGGGACAGCCCTTTCCAAATAATTGACAATTTGTGAAATAAAGCATATAAACTCACAAAGCTATCCAAGAAAGAGATATCCTGAAATTGGAATGTTGCTAAATTAAGGTATTACAGCTAGTCGACATATTTTATCTCTTGTGCAAATAATATCATGTTCTCTTTACCAATTCCCACTTTGCAGTAAAAATGATGTAGCCTCAAAGGCATTTTCACTCAAAAAATATTATCTAAGTTTCTCTCCTTAGAATTCAACATAGGTCCGATAATGGTACTTTCTTAAGCCTAGCCATTGCTGGCACTTTCGGAAGCTCAGCTATTGCAGGCTTTTTCAGAAGCCTGGTCATTGCCGACATCACCTAAGCCCAGCCATTGCCAACACTGTCCTAAGTGCGGCCATCACCAGCATTCTACTAAGCTTAGCCATTGCTGGTACTCTCAAAAGCCTAGCCAACACTAATATGTTTTTAAGCTTAGACAATGCCGGCAATCACCTAAGCCCAGCCAACACCGGCATGCACCTAAGCCCAACCACTATTGTTGGCAGTTGCTTAAGCCTAACCATTGTTGCCACACTCAAAAGCACAGCCATCATTGGCACTTTAGAAAGCCTGGCTAATATCAACATGCGTCTATGCACAGCCATCACTAGCACTTTCGTGAGGTTGGCCATCGCTGGCACGTTCCTAAGCCCAGCCATCAACGACATTCTTGGAAACTCGGGCAACATCAGCACCTGGCTCTTCAAAGTCCGACCATCATCATCACTCTCAGAAGCCCAATTGTTGCCGACATTTTCCTAGGCCCAGCAATCACAGGCACTATCCAAAGCCCAGCCAATGCCGGCACCCGTCTAAGCCCAACCATCATTGGCACTCTCAAAAGCTTGGCCAACGCCAGCACATGCCTAAACTTAGCCAAGTCCGGTGCCTGCCTATGCCCAACCGTCAATAGCACTTTTTGAAGCCCGGCCATCGCTAACTCCCTCGGAAGCCCGACCAACGCTGGCATGCGCCTAAGCCTAGCCATTATTGTTGGCATGCACCTAAGCCTAGCCATTGTTGGCTCACTTGGAAGCCCGGCCATCACTGACACGCGCCTAATCCTAGTCATAGCTGGCACTCTCCTAAGATCAACCATCATTGGCATTCTTGGAAGCTTGGCCAATGCTTGTATAAGCCTAAGCCCAGCCATTGCTAGCACTTTTTTTAGCTTAACCATCATTAGCACTCTTCTAAGCCAGGCCATTGTAGGCATTCTTGAAAGCTCAGCTACTCCTGGCACCCGCCTAATCCCAACCATTGCTAGTACTTTTCAAAGCCTGGCCATCACCTACACTATCGGAAGCTCGACTAATGTTGGCACGTGCCTAAGCATAGCCATTGCTAGCACTCTCTTAAGCTTGGTCATCGTTGATACTTTCCGAAGCCCGGCCAACACCGGCATCTTCCTAAGCGCAGCTATTGCTGGTACTTTCTTAAGCCTAGCCATTGTCAGCATGCACCTAAGCTCGATTAATGCCAGCACCCACCTAAGGCCAATGATTGCTTGCACTCTCGAAAGCCCAGCCATTGTAACACCCTAATAATACCATAATATGCTTAACTCATTTTATGGCATTACTAGTTGTTACTCTTAATTAGCGAAAGTTCTTATCGTTGAAATTAGCGTAATATATGAAAATAGAATGTAATTTTTTTTTATAAAACATTTATGCTTGAAAACTGAGCCTTTAGGCGCTTACTTACTCGTATACACATGGACGTTGTTCCTCATATCGCTGAGTTACTAATAAGACATGTGATAAAATTGAAACAACATAACACAATACCTAAAGCCAAGAATGTAATCATAGACACTCAAAAGTTATAATTACACTTAATAAGTATCACACATGTAATAGGTCAAATTAAGCAACATGACCTCCTACATGCTCTTAATTACACATAAACTGTCCTACTAGGGCTTTTAAGAAAATGAAAATACTATGCTACTATCTCGATCCTCCTTAGCTAGCTAAATAAACATGGCAGCTCTTCATCTCATCCAGTCAGGTACCAATGGGAATGCTGCCGAGGATGCCATCAGTTCCGTCTGAAGACGACATGGAAACGTAGGAGTGAGAAATACAAGATTTCTCAGTAGGATCCCGACTAGACCACTGATGTGTCATCGTCATCGTCCCAGCCACTTCGAGTTTAATTATGAAAATAGTGAGCATGCATAAGTTCTATTTTTAAAGGGTTTGAAAACATAGATTCCCGAAGCGATTTTCTTTTAATCTTTCCCATATAAACACAATATAAAGAAACTCAAAACTAGCATATAAGAGCACATACATGTGAGAACATGGTATAAACATTCATAATACGCATAAGAAATATAGAAACATGCATGACTATGCAACTCATCAATTTAACCACGGTTCTACTTTGACTTTACTTTTATTCTTAGAACGTGTTTAACATTATTTACTTTTCCTTTGAAATAGACTGCTTTTGGACATGAGCTCATTCCACGACCGTCGCCACACAGTACTAACCAAATCAGACTAAGCCGATATTGGTTACTTCTAAGTTGGAGGGTCCTCCATATCACCCTTGCCTCCCTCAAAGAGGTTCTTTGAGTCTTTGTGGATCACCATCTCTCACTTTCCTGAAGTGATCGAGAGGACATATCCCATTATTTCTTTTCTTATCATTATATTTTACATGCATAATACTTCTTTGACTAGACACATGCAATGATATGACTAAGTCCATAATTTTGACGAAAATCCGGCAGCATAATGGCTAGACCGGAGCTTCCCCAAAATGCCAATCATAAAACTTCCAATCAACAGTTTATCATATCACAATAACCAATCAATCATGAGACAAAGCTCAATCAAACTCATCATTCATCATGCTGAATGGCATCACACATTCATACCCTAAAGGGGTTCATAGTTGTGTTACTCTTTGTGAAGAATATTATGAATCATCATTTGATTTCCCGTGGTTACCTATAAGAGAATCACTTAGTTAAAATATATGTATGTGGTCTTTTAGTTACATAGTTCTCATATGAAATTATTCTTTACTTGAGTTCATGTTTTATGGAACACTTGTTCAAATTAATTAAGTTAAATGATTGTTTCCTTTCTTTGAGGTAGTACACTCAATGATTCCTAGGTTCATAGTATGCTCAGAAGCCCTAATCATACTTCTATTCCCAAAGAGTTCGAAATCCCTCTAATCCTTGGGTCATGACAACGCATAACCACATCATGAACCCAACAACACCATGTTCATTAAACACAAAGGGTGATTTTGAACTTAATCACGTTACAAAGAATCAGGCTTTTATCACTAACATATAAGGTTTTACCTTAAGTATTATAAAAGTTATTATTTTTTATAAAGTAGTCATAAAGTTTTATTCTTTATGAAAGTAGGTGCCTCTAAAATTATATTCTTGACTTAAAGATTAGATCTTTATGAAAATTGACACTTTTATTTACTCTAAGACCATCAAGGTCTCAACTTTATGATTTAAAGTTGTCTTAAAGTCTAAAAGATTTATACTTTATGAACTAGTTATATAAGACATTAGCTTTAAAGTTATAAAGTCTTGATCTTTATAAAAGTTAACACCTTTAAACATTCTTTTGAAAATCTAAACTTTATGAATTAAATGTTACAAAACAACATTTTTATGACTTAAAAGTTTCATTCTTGACTAAAGTTTGAAACTTTATAAAAGGTTTTGGCTTTAAGGTTTGATATCTAAGACATAAAGTGACAATATATCATTTTATAACTTAAAAAGGCTTATTATTCAAAAAAAAGCTTAGACTTTTACATGTACTATTGTCTTCAAAACAAAACAAAATAAGACTTTATGAAAGCTTAAAAGTTGCGCCACTTTTAAGGAATCAAGAAGCAAACTTTTTAAAGCTTTAAGCTTTTAGGATGTTCATAGTCTTATCAAATCATGAAAAACATATAAAGATGAAACTTTTCTAATTATCAACTCATCACAAGAAAAAAGCAACTTTGAGCAAGATACCACCAAGAACATTCAAGCATAAGAACATGAACATACTTTACCAAAAATAAAAATATCAAGAACACTTGAAGAAGAACAAGAACATATTTTTCCAAAAGTAGAAATATCAAAAACACTTGAAGATCAACAAGAACATATTTTAACATCAAGAACACTTGAAGAACAACAAGAACATATTTTGCCAAAAATGGAAACTTTTGCTCACGAAGAGCATGGAGGATCTTCTCAAGTTTTACTTAAAGATCTTGGTCATGAAAAGAACTAAACTTCAAGCTTTCTTGAGCAAAGAAAATAAAAGATGAAGATCACTACCTCTTCTTGAAGATGGCGCAAAAACAAGAGAAGAAAAAGAAGAAGATAATGGCTCCTCTTGATGATGATGGTGGTGATTTTGCAAGGAGGAAGGAGAAGCTCTTGAGATCTTTTGGAAATTGAGGTTATAGTGCTTAGATCTTATCTCCAAAGACCCAAAGATGAGGTCCTTGAAGGGCTAAGTGAGAGGTTTTGGGTTGTGGTGATGGAGAAAGGAACAAGAGGATGAAGAAGATGAAGAGAGAATTTTAGAGAGAAGTTGGAGGAGTAGGAAACTTAGAGAGAGAATAGAAGTTAAAAAATAAAAAGTAAGTGTGTGTGTGTGTGTGTGTGTGTTGTGCATGGCCGTAAGTTGTATGGAGAGAGGGAGGGAGATATTTTCTTAATTTTGTGTTAATTAGTGATTAAGGAGACAAAGTGGATGATGGGGGAACAAAGTATGGTCAAACTCTTACATAAAGCACTTTTGTCTAATGCTTTATGCTTTTATGACATCAGTCTTTACTTTATTGTCTAATTGACTAAATTTGAATTTAATCATGTAATTAAGTGCTCATACAACTTAATTAAGATGATTAAATAAGGATTAGTTATTAATACACAAGAACATGATTAACAAAATTAATCTTGCGATTAAGCCTAATTAACCTTAATTAAACTCGATTAAGCTAATTAAGGGTAATTAGTACTTAATTAAGCTATAAAGGCTCTGACTTACTTAGATAGTGATCATCTAATCTCGATTAAGCATTCTCTTGACTTTTGTCATTCGAGTTAACTCATAAACTCTTCGTTAACCCCTTAATTAAGCCTTAATCTCATAATTTCTCAATAAGTGCCTAATTCAGGGTTACTGAGGTAATTTAGCCCGACATGAAATTGAGAATGTCCAGTCATCGCTGGCATTCTCGGTAGCCCAGCCATTGCTAGCACTCTCGGTAGCTTAGCCAAAGCTGACATGCACCTAAGCCCAGCTATTACTAGCACTCTCAAAAACCTAGCCATCGATGGTCTGCTTTCAAGCCCAACCATCGTAGACCAAAAAAAAAGTGGATAAAGTAGCACTTTGATAATGAGTTACTGTGTCTTGACACCACCTTCACAAAAAAGAATTAAGTCCCAAAATAGGTGCAACTTATTCCGTCATCATTCAACACAATGCAAACAAAAATGGGCATTAAAAGATAAAAACATAGTAATTACAAGCAACCGCATAATAATCACAAGTGTAATAAATAAAAGACACAACAACAACACAGTTCAAAGCCATCCATCCACGGCCAAATAAAGTACAAGATAATATTCGAAATATCCTACAAAAACAAGGCCTGAGGCATTCCCCAACCCAAAAAATAATTACAAAATAACTTTATTTTATCTAACTTTATTCTCAGTTTAGGTTTTGTGATATGTGCTATTCTTAAGGTATGAGATAATGTTATTTTTAGCTAGTTAGTTTGCCCTCATGCTCAGCCAACTTCGTGTCCCAATTATCGATCCTTTTATTAGACCTTATTCTCAATCATTTTTCCTAGGCTTTATTCTTCTTAGAGGTGTTCGCGATTAGTCTCGATTCAGTCTTGCACAAAAAATAAACCATGCTGAACCAACCGGTTAATACAAAATATCAACCAGTCGATTCTTTTTTGGTAGGCCAATAGAGCCAAACTGAACTTATTTAGGTTAGGTTCGGTCAGTTTTCAATTTCAGAATGCTCAATAGCACAGAATAATCAGAATGCAGAATACAAGCATAAACTAGCTAAAATGTAGAACACAAGAACTAGAATACATGCCCAAACTTTTCAAACCCAAGATAGAATCCCACACAACCCACGAATCAATATCTAGTAGCCAACTCAAATCAAATCTCAGAAACATTATATCTCAAATAAGGGTAATATGTTCACAAATAAAAAACTAAAACCAAAAAAAAAAATACAAATCAAATTTCAAAATTTAAATAACAAAAGAAAACAAAAAAAATTAGTAAACCCCTGCCGTCCAACCATCTCAAACCCTTAAAGATCTAGACTAGTGAGACCACCATATTACCATCCAAGGTTCATCGAAGCCAAAAATAAAAATAAAAATAAAAATCATAGCAAATAAAATAGAGGTTGCAGAGAAGCATGACCAAAGATGTGATTCAAGAAGGAAGGGCGAAAAGGTATGGTGCTGTAGAAGACAAAGGTCATCGCCATTGACAAAGATGAAGGCTGCGCCATCGTGGTGTCGCACCGTTACAAGTTGTCGTTGAACTCAAAGAAGGGATGAAGATGAAGTATTTTGGGATGGTAAGATTGGTGTTCAGTGAAAGTTTGTGAGATAGTGAAATGGACTAATGGAGTGGAGATGATGAGTTAGACACGAGTCTTTGATGGGTAGTTTTGCAAATGAGCGAGGCGGTGAGTCATAAGGGAGGCGCTAGGTGAGAGAGGTGGCATTAGAATGAGAAATAGGGTTTTGAAAGTTGGGCTTGTGCCGCATAAGAGTAGTTTTGTGAATGCAGTATATTAGTAAGGTATATTCGATTCGGTTTTCAATTGTGGAACCGAAAATAGAACCGAACCAATTGATTTTTGCAAAAGAAAAAAAAACCCAAAAAAAACCAATTTTTTCGGTTTTTAATTAGTTTTCGATTTTTTGATTTGATTTTTTTGGTAATTTTCGATTTGGTTCGATAATGAACATCCCTAATTCTTAGCTCGTTATCTTTTGTCTTATTCTGGGCCTTAATCAATAACCTTATTCTCGATCATTTAGAAAAAAATGGAAACACCAAATAAACACCATAAGTTGTAATTTTATTTTGTTTTGGTTAATACATCAACAATTCTACCAAGCCTTCATCTTTATCTGACCTATGTAGGTCATGCCTCATTAAGGCCTCCATCGGAGGAAATTGAGTAGAAAAAATCTAATGGAGGAAAAAGATTATACCAACCTTACATAGTTTAAGAGAAGCAATGTTCCAAGTTTGTGGTAATTCTCTTCCATGAAGCTCTATTATTTTATAGGCCCATTTATCAATTATTTGAATAACTTAGTAAGGTCCTTCCTAGTTCAGCATTAATTTTCCTTTTTCCTGTGGCTTCCTCTACAACTCAATTCAGGAATAATTCTCCTTCCTTTAGCTTTCTTAGCAACAACTTCTTGTTATATCTCCTCGTAATTCTTTGTTTGGTTGCTTCTTTTTTTATTCTAGTCAATTCTGTCTTTTTCCATAAGGTCAAACTCTTAGGACCTTGACTGAATTGTTGTATGATAAGCCCAAAGGATAGCCGGTAACTCATTAGCCCACTAGCCTTTTGCCTTTTCGAGCCTTTTTCGAAGTTTGGCCAAGATGACCTTGTTTGTGGTGCCTACTTGTCCATTGGTTTGCAAGTGCTTGATCGAAGTAAAAAGTTGGGTGATATTGTACTCTTTGTAGAAGTCTTCAAATCTTCTATTAATGAATTAGGTTCCATTATCACTAACAATTTCAAATGGCAAACCATTTCGAAATACAATCCACTTTCAAACAAACTTCTTTATTTTTTTTAGCTCCTATAGTGGCAAGTGGTTCAGCCTTTATCTATTTTGTTAAGTAATCAATAATCATTACAAAATACTTTAATTGCCTTGGTGCTAAAAGGAAAGGGTCAAGCATATTTATGCCCATCTGTAGAAGGGCTAACAGACTTCCAAACAATGAAGGGTCTCTAGATGCTGGTACAAGAGTTCAAATAATCTTTGATGCTTATAGCATTCTTAGACATAGGCAATGTAATCCAACCTTATGGTTGGCCAGAGATAGTTTGTTCTTAATATCTTTGCCACTAAGAATCATCCTCTACTGTGACTTCTGCATACACCTTCATGGACTTCTTCCTTCAAATAATTAGCTTGCTGCTTCTCTACACATTTGAGGAGTGGTTAGGAATTCCCTCGTTGCTGTGATTCACCTATAATCACAAACATAAAATTGGTTGCTCTTCTTTATTTATAGCTTCCTTTTCATTGTTTGGGAGTTCTCCTTATTACAAGTACTACTTGATTGGCTCTTGCCAACTATGGAGCTTTTCTTCCTGCTCTAAGCTCATTACTTTTTCTTCAATGCTAGGAGTAATGATGACTTCCTACATGATCAACATGTTATGTTTTGGATTCACTACAATTATTATTAAAATAGTTTTATTTCCAAACCTAATTCATACCATTCATAAATCAACTTATCACCCCAAAAATGGTTGGTCGTAGTGAAATCGACTACAGCCTTAGACAAACTTTACCTGCAATATGTTTGAAATTGGTATTTTGGAGAGAGTTTCATCTAATCACCCTCCTAGCCCGAAATTGCATGAACAATTCTTAAAAAAAAAAATTCCTAAATTAATGGTTTGTTAAACTATGCTCACAGATGCTAGCTCAATTTTTGTAAGTATTGAATAAATTTCCATTGTAGTATGCTATTAGGTAGTAAGAAAGTTCTTTAGGCCAAAATGGCCAAACTTGAACTCCTCCTTGGAGTTTGAGTCCGGTGGTGGCCTTTAAGATAGTTGCTTCAATTTCGGTGCCAGCGACGGTCTTCACAATTATCACTATTAGGTATTTAAAAAAAATATTTGAATATTGAAGTTTAATGCTAATGTCAATTATACATATCTTCATAATTGTCCATCATATTTTTAATATTGTAAATTAACCCCATTATTTTCTGCACCTTTAGCCCTTTCGTCATTCCTATCCTCGTTGCACTTGCCTTCGTGTTCATTTTTTCTCAACTCTAGCAATTGATATGACAGTGATGATAACAAGTAGCCCCTACTATGTTGAGCTCAAGTCATGACCCTTGCCACTTGATAGATCCCAAAACTAGTGCCACCATTGTCGCATGCCCCGCCAAAACTCAACCAAACAAACCACAACCCCTAAGCTAATTCAGATCACACCTCTATCAGCCATTACTTTGTCACCACCACAACCCAACTACCATGAAAATAACCAAAACAACCCATTACAACAACTTACCCCCCACCTAAATGATAAAGTGGTAATAAACACCCCTATTTGCAATGATAACCTACTCATTTTTTAAAGTAATGATAAACATAATGCATAGAGAAGGTTCTGCAGTGGTATTAATGGCATAAATGATGCCAGCAAAAGAATGAACAGCGATGATGACATCGACAGTAATGGGATGGTAACACTCCAACTAGGGCAAAATGAAAAAGAGATCAGGGGGTAAGAGCACGATGGTGAAGATGGAGCCAAAGGTCCAATCTTGGGTGATGGAATTGAATATCATGCTATCTGGAAGTGCAGGGTAATGGATATAGGTGGTGCTGGCAAAGAGACAAAGGAGAATGGATAGAGAGTTACTGGGAGAAGGAAGGTAGTGGGTGGAGGAGTGGTGGAAGGTAGGGATGTTACTCATGTAAGGCGGGGTTTGACTCCCTGCCACCTTATTTCCTCCCTGTCCCCAATCAGTGATTCCCTACAGGTCTCTATGGAGATTCCCGAACTCAATTAAAAAACTAAAAAATAATAAAATAAAATAAAAATACTTTTTGCCATATGTTATTTGTGGGGAAAATATCATACACATGACAAAGCCCCCTCCCTCACCATAACTAAATAGAAATTAGACATACTATCACCTACAAATTAAACTAATTAAATAGTTTTAGAAACATAGGTTGCAGTTAACCATACCTAGCACTATTACTATTTTACTACATCCACAAGAATCCATCACAAAATAAACCATAAAACTAATAAGATCTAGCCACATAATCATCATTTCAAATCTATCCATCATTTCTTCCATTTTCAAACCAAAAAAAAAAGCTAACAAATCGAGAACCATCACAAGGTTACAAAGCAAAACCTCAAACAAAAATCTCAACTAAAAAGATTGAAAAAAGAGTCCACTCTTCACCATTGTAGCACTCTGTTGCACAAATCTTAGCTTCCACCACTCTTCAATAGTAGCCATTGTGAACTACCACTGCGAGCCTACAACCCATGCCTTCTGTCGCTGTTTTGTACCTTTGTTGTCTCACAACCTCTACAAAACCCTCTGTGTAATATCCCGCCAAAATCATAAACTAAAACACAATTAATTTGAGACAATCTAAAATTTTAGTAGTAATTATTATAAAGTATCTTAGACTAATTAATTCCTTAATGAGATATAACAATAATTCTAAATAGAAGAATAAACTCTAAATTTTACTAAAAATCCTAAATAGGTTTTAATAGAAAATTTCCTTGCCATTTTGACCTTAAATAATATAAATAGCCACCATAAAATTTATCAATATTTTTCTAAGTAATTTAGTAATTATTAAGCAATTTAGAGGTGCCCGATATTCAATAAAAATTTAAGAAAAATAGTAATAAGAGTTGAAAAATCTTGAAAATTTTTTTGAAGCTTAATTATGAAACATCTAGTGTATAGAATTCAAATTATGAATTTTTTAATTTAGTTGAATCAATTAATAATTTTGAGTTCTAAAAAGTGTGCTGTTGGCATAAGAAAAATTAAATAAAAATAGGTAGATGATCAAGAAAATATAGAATCAAATGCAAGTTAACAAGAATAAATATTTCCTTATTTTATCAATTAATGGTGAAATAAAATCCTTTAAAAGACTCTTAAAAGCAAATGATAGCTTTATTACGACAAAAAATACCCTCAACGTCACAACCCTGACCCAAATTAATTCAAATAATTATAAAAGGAGTTCTATCAACTAGCAGATAGTTGACAAACATAACAGATAGTCAAATCTTTGAAAGGAATATTATAGTAAAATAAATTATAAAAAAAAGTAACAATGATTGATATGTCGAGCTTATTAAGGGTAAAAAATGTCAAAAAGCTTAAAAATAATCAGAAATAACTTTAGAAAAATTTCAATAAAATTATAATTAATTATTGGACTCAACTAAAATGTTAAAAATGAATTATAATTATTTTAGAATTTACCTGTGAAATTTATGTAATTTTCCATGGTTTATGGATAATTAAAAAATAGAAATTTGTTAGGAAATTATAGAAATCATTGGAAATTAAATTAAGAAAATTTAGAATATTGTAAAATAATAAATTAGACCTATGAAAAGTTTTAAGACAAGTTAAAAATAATTTTTAGAAATTAATTGGGTCTAAAGTCTATTTCTTGTAACAAAGGAGCAAGTTGAATCAAATTAAGTAAACTAATCCTTAATTAATCTACCTAAGCAAAATTATAGTTGTTCCAACATCTTGAAATCAAGAAACACATCATGGCCATCGGGCCAAGTGGCACAACATGATGAAGCCTTAATGGCTAAGAGTCTGTTTGGTTTAACTTTTGGGAAAAGGTTTTTTAAAAGAAGATATTTTAAAAAATGCCTTTTAGAGGAATTACTTTTAAAAGAATGATTTTTGTTTGGTTTAAATATGTCAAAAGTAAGTTTAGGAGAATGAGTTTTATTTGGATAGGATAAAGTAAAATTACTTTTGGTTGTTGATGTGAGAGTAATAATAGCATTCCTTTCCAAAAGGTCTTTTTTAGAATGAAAAGTAACCTCAAGGATACTTCTCCTAAAAGGCCTTTTGGAATTTCAAATGGCCTTCTAAAAAAAGGCTTTTACATACCAAACATATTAGTTACTATATATTTTTGTTCTCATTCCAATAAAAGACCTTCTGAGCCTCCCAGAAGTGTAACCAAACAGGCACTAAGCTGTTGAACTTCTTTTATCTTGAATTTTAACGTAAGGGTTAGGTGGCTATAGGTATGGGTTTTGGCTTGTTGGAGTGGACAAGTGAGAACTCATTTTCTTCCTTCCTTTTGGGGGCTGTTCGGTAGAAGCTTGGAGGGCAGAGAGTTAAGGGATTTTCTTTGCTTCTTCCTCAACATCAAGAGGAAAAAGTTTGTTAGCGATACACTAGTGAGTTTGGACTCGTGTTTTTCCATTGTTCTTGATAGAGAGCTCCATCGCCGCTTCCATCAACCTCATCATCATCACCTCCAAGTAGGGGTTCTTATATCTTCTATCTCTTGCTGAACCCTCCCACGGTTTTCTTTGATTTGGGTTGATGTTTGTGATATGTTAATGCTTATACTTTGATTCCTCTATGTACTAAAGTGCTGGAATTCTATTCTAGATGTTGGGCAGCCTTATTGTGTGATTTTTCTAATTTATCAAACCTTATTATTTTGGTTTGAAATTTTTATATGCTGAAGTTAACATGTTAATCTACTTACCTATAAATTTCATGATTTTTTGTGGTAATTTACTATTTTTAAAAATTAGGGACTGAACTACTCTGTTTTGAAGTTTGATGACTTATTGGAACCACTAAACTTGATCATTTTTTTTAATATATTAGATCTAGTAATTTTGACTCGATTTTTAATTATCACGTTAATAACACCTTAAAATATGACTGGGAATTTTTGTGGGATTTATAGAATGGTTTTACTATTTCTAATAAATTTAAGAAATTGAGATTGACCTGTTAAAAGTGGATTCTAGATGTCTAAATTGTTTGAATTTGTTACTCTAGCTATTCTTTGAATTTTGACCCAAAATTTGGATATGTTAAACCTAACACTCTAACTTATTGGTAAATTTTCATGAATTTTAGAAGTGTTTTACTATTTTTAATGATTTATTCAATACTCTACTTTGATTATGAATCTTGCTATTTTCATACAAAGATGTGAAATTAGATGGCTTTTTATGTGTTTTGGCTCATTTAGTGTTAGAAACCAAAAAAGATGCATTTCTTAAGTTGTACAACTTAAATTAAATGTAATGGTTAAAGGCCCAATTTACTTTTAGAACCAAACTAATGTGTTATTCTTCAATGTCTTGCTATATTACATTATGCACTTGCATGAGCTAAAATTGATTCACATGAAAACTCATGCATAATCATATGCTTATGGCAAAGCATATATATGAAGTGCATGACATGTAATAAAGATCCAAAGGCATAGCATGGTGAATGTGTGGACATACATGCATAAATAAAGTTTTATGAAAAGGTTATGGTGAATGTCTTGGCCCCACCTTGAAGTGGACAAGTGGGACATTTACTACTCTGTATGGAATGAATGGTTCAGCTTGGATATAGGGCCAATGTCCATGGTTTAATTTGGGATCAAGGGACACCCTAGTTGAGAGCTCTCGGTAGATCATGGCAGGAGTGAGTAGAGGCCACTAGCTTCCCTTCTACTGAGCAAAGGAAAAAGGAAAGAGGAAAGATTAATAAAGTAAAGTAAAGTAAAGTGCATTATCATGCATTGCAAGTCTCGGTTGTAACATTCCGAGCTCTAAGAGTAGGCCGAGATAGAAGGAAGCTCGAGCTTGAGGGAAGGGCAAAATGGTAAATAGGAGGTCATAGAAAAAGGAAGGGCAAAATTATAATTTTAGATTATAATGGTAAATAAAGCCTTACGGCTGTCAAGAAGGGCAATAATAGAAAAATCTTGATTTCGGGATTATGTGGGCCCCATGACAATAGTAGACAACTAAAATATATGTTATAACTCTATAACTAGCATTTTCTTCGCTTGACTTTACATAAAAGCATAATATTTCTCATACCGTATATATATTATCTCGGGTAACTCAGAGATACGACTCCATGACTCAAGCATGGCATATGTGTTTGGAGGATATTGCACCGATGGATGTGGTTGCCATCGTGATGGATGCTTGTTCATCAATTTTGATGGTGTATGGGCCCATTCGCTTTGATGCTGGATGTTCATCAGCCTTGATTGGAGGATTTGCCTCATATATTTCTATTTACTGTTCCCACTCATGATATTATGACTGTCTCATGCAGTCATTCAATTATCTCACTTATATCTTGGATTGTGTTATGTATTTATATGTTGCTACTTTCTATATACCTTTTAGGTGTTTTCCAAGCTTTAATATTGTGAATTTGTGCTGCTTGTGTATTATATATGTCTAAACCTACGAGATTTTTAGGTGCATGGCAAACCCCTGGAAACACCACCCCTATTGAGATTAGTATCTCACCTCATTTTTTTGGTGTTTCCAGGTACTTGCAGGATGCAAGGTTTGGGTTCGTTGGGATGTTCGACATCCATAAAATAGCATAGAAAGCTCTTTGATGTATTTTGTTTACTAAACATGACTATAATGTTGTACATATATGTCTTAGTCAGCATAGCAACTATACATTAGGATTGTATATATTAATCAGTATGAGAATAGTCACTCTTAATTGGATTTTGTCAAAAGATTTGAGCAATGAATTTAGTATCCTCATTATTAATTTAGGAAAAGAAAAATAAAACTCACAAAAAAAAAAGATTTTTGTATATTAGCAAGAAAAATAATGAGTTAATAGCACACTCTAGTTACTCAAAATAATAACAATAATAATATAAAAGAATAATCAATGTGACGCATACTAAATTAGTTATTAATCGCAATTAATAATAATTAGGTTAATAATTAAATTAGTACGGTATTACACTTTGTCTCACAACAATGACTACTGTCTCGCCCTTAGCCATCACCAAGTGCTAGCCCTATCTTTGTCATCAACCACCACCACCCACCTCGAAACATTGCACCTCGTCTTCGCTAGTCGCTAAAAAACACCACGCCCCCAAGACCAACACACATGCAGTTACATCAGCACCACCTGTCTTCCTGAGGTCGCCAACAACGATGAGTGGGAGCGATCGCTAGTTAGATAAGGCGGAGATGAGCTTGTAGGCATGGAGGCAAAGATGGGCTTGAAGGTATAGAGGTAGTAGCGAGAATAGGTTTGGGCGCAAAGTGGCAAAGCAATAATAGTGTGGCTTTAGGGTTTAGGAGGAGAAACATTAAATATTTTTTATTTTAAAAATTATCATAGTTATAATATGAAAAGTTAAAAAACATATATTTATATATACATAGATATATATGATAATAGGGACAATTTTATAATTTTAAATATTTGGGAATCCCGAGAAACAGGGAGTCTAATCGCCGTCCACGTTCTCGAATTTGCTTCGGGGGAGATTTTGATCCCCATCCCCCTTTCTACAGGGAAAAAATTCCTGAAGTTGTGCTCCAAATGGGGTAATCCCACAGAGATCACTGAATATGGGGAAAAATTGCCATCTAGTGGGCGAAGAAGGGTACTTTGCATTAGGGTGTTCGCGGTGCAATTTGGACCGATTTTGAGTAAAAAATTCATCCGATCCAAATAATAAAATATATAACAATTTTTATTGGATCGATTTAATCTGTTGATTATAAAAAAAAATCTTAAGTATAAAATATTATAAATAAAAAAATAACTTAAACTAATAAAATAAGTAAATAAAAATAAAAAATAAAAATGACCAATATAATATGCATAAAATATTATTTAAACGAGAATAACATATAAATATAACAAATTATATGACAAATTAAAATTATTATAAGTAAAAGTATAAACTTAATAATAAAAAATTATATTATATAATATTATTTAATTTGAATTGAATTTGATTGATTTTGAAAATTAAATCCAAAATCCAATCCGATTCAAGTGATTTGCGAAAAATAAGATCCAAACCAATCCAAACTTTTGCGATTTTGATCAGTTTTGGATTTGAATTGGATTGATTTGATAATTTTGATTGAATTTGATTAGATTTAAATACCCCTACTTTGTATTGATTGGGGCTAAATTAATAATAAGACAATTTGGTAGGGCGAGAATCACCGGTGGTCCCAAAATAAAAGGACTACCCTAAAAGCACCGAGTCTGGTCAGGTTAATTCCATCTTTTTCCTGTGTAACTGTAACACAAGGAGCTAACTCTACGAGCTCAAGTTCAATAGTTCAATCACAGCCTCGGCATCCCAATTAAGCCAGGCCTTATAATACTCTTCTGACCTACTGCATAAAATTCAGCTACTGGATCAAACTGAGTTCAAACCCAAATTTACACTTGAATTAATCAATAGTTAAACAACAATAATAATCAGATCTAAGTATTTCCCATCGCCAGAAACAAAAATCTCTGCTTTTATTTCGACATACTCGAATCAAAAGTAAACCTTAACAAGAAGAGAAAAAAAAAAAATACAGCCAACTACAACAATGCGGTTCTTCTCTTACTAAATACCATTGGACAACAAAAGGAGAAGAGTAGAAAGAAAACCCAGACCTTTGCAAGCCCAGATCTCGGCAACCGGTTCAGCCGGTGTAGATGTGAACGCGAACTGCCAAGATGAGGACGGCATAGAGAGCGAAGAAGATGAGTGTGTGAATGAATATCGCTTTGCCGTTGGTCTTCATGCTACCGAACTCTAGCTGCTTCCCGTTTCCCGGAAAGGAGAACAGCAACCCCGGTTGCAGCAGCACGAACAGCACCACGCCAATTACGACTGGTGCCCAATCAGCCATTTTGTTTTTCCTCAAAAAAAGAGACAGAAGGGAAAAAAAAAAAAGAAAAAAAATCACAGATCTTTCGAACCCAGAAAATGGAAATGGTGCCTTTCGGCTAAGAAAGTATAGTAAAGGTGGTAGCTTTGAGGGGATGCTGGCTTCTTTGGTATATTTTTCTTCTGGGGATAGAATTATGGGAAATGAATAAGGAGGAAATGAAGAAACAAAAAGAGGGGTGAAAGGGACGCTTAAGAATTTGGAACAATTTGGAAGCACGAGAAAAGGTGGCAGGCTGGCAGCTGGAAGTGCTAGTCTTTGCCTCAGTGATGGGTGGCTCTGCTTCTCTGCACCCGATACTAGGAAACTAGTAATAATTATTATTAATTAGTCAACTTTTCACTGACATTAAGATTTCTGGGTCATGACCCGGATCCGGTGCGGTTTTACCGGGCCCAGCAGCAAATGTAATGCGAGTATGCAGCTTACTTTGCCTCATGCCACCCGTGTCTTTTTGTCCATGCTTCCTACATTGGTCTATCCTTAGCCACTCTTTACCCACATTTCTATGATATGATGTGGACCATTAGGACAGTCGGAAAGGAAACTTCGCGATTCAATTTTCGGATTGGTCTAATTAGATTTTTGGATTATAATTCAGATTGACACAATATAGAACTCAGAAATCTAGTCCACTTAGTGATCCGATCAATCTAGAATATGATGGTTCTCTTAATTATTTTTTTAAAATTGTTTTGTACTAAAATAACAATTAATTTATCCTATAAAAAAGCAATTTTTTATTTTATAAAATATGTTGTTCTTCATATTTTTTATCTTACATCTTAACTTATAAACAATTTTCATTAAGTTATTTAATTAGTAAAAACTTTTGCAACTTCTTTTAATATATATAAAGCATTTGTTTCAAAGTTTATCAACTTATTCTCAAAAATAATTATTTAAAAATGATATATTTTTATATTTATTATAAGTTTCATAAATATATTCTTAAGTATCAATCATTCTCAAGATAGTTGTATTCTCATGTTTTAATAGGATTTTACTCTCATGATAATGGTCGGGAATAAAAGATTCCCACAACATGAGAATAAACATTATTGAACAAAAATACTAAAGTGTCCTTCAATTAAATAATAATCGTAATAATAATAATAATACAATTAAGTATGTTAGAGATATTTTGAAAATTATTACATATATTCTAAGATTATGTTTGAAAAATAGAACAATTTTTTTAACTTTTTCTCAGGAATATCAAAAATATTTTCTAGGAATTTTTAATATTAAACAAATAAATTTTTTAGAATATCCATGAATAATATTTGTGGGTATAATACTTCTAGTAATGTGATTCCTAACAATTAAAATTCAAATCTTGAAGCCACTAAGATTGATTTAGTGGTAAGAGGTTTGGTTAATTAGTATAAGGTCTTAAATTCAAATTTCATTGCTGTCAATATACCAAAAATAAAAAAAATTCAGGCCTCGAAACAAAACACTCCCTTATATTACTATGCTATATTGAGTTAAAATTATAAATTATATATATTTTAAAATGATCAATTTTATTTGGTAAGAAAATTGGTGCGAATGAATTGTGATTAATCACATTTTGAATAATCATATTGGTTATTAAAGTTTTACAGTAACTGCCAAAAAGAAAACAAATTATGGGTGCCAATTCATTTGTGTAAAATTATTTTTCTATCAACAAGTATTTTTTCAAAAAATATAATAATAATGTTACATTTTGTTAAAAATATAAAATACCTTTTTATATAGTATATTTTTTCAATTCTTTTAGTTCTTAATTTGATTTTCTAATTCAACTGCTTAACTCGCAGTTAAATTGGTAACATGGTGATTCAATCTTTTGATCAGATCAATCTACAATTCGGGTTATACAACTATGCTCTTACAAAACCAGGCAAGCAAAGACAAGAGAGAATAAATAAAGAGCACCAAGAGCAGATGAAAGTGACGAGTAACTTCAACTTTTATGAATTCAAATACTTAGAAAAATATTTTTTTAAAAAATTATATAATCTTTTTATTCTCAAAATTAAATAAAAAACATCACAAACCGTTCAAATAAATTAAATTTATAAAATATCTGGTAATAAAAAATAGAGCAAACAACAAGAGAAACACGTTAATCAGGAAAATTCCTTTCTTTTAAGAAAAAAGAAAAAGACATTCAGCGTGCATGCCTGTGTGTTTCCTATCGGTTACTGGCCTAATTTTTTTAGCTTTTTTAGCTTCTTTTTCTTTAATATTGTTAGCTTTTTGTTTTGTCTATCTCCTACTCCCCATTATATACCATAAGGGGGGGCCAATAAAGAAATCCGGCATAAAGGGGGCCCAATGAAGAAATCAAATTTGTGATAAGCCACTAAATGGACAATGATGAATTTTATCAACCACATCTTACTGCTATTGTTTATTGCAATTGAATCCAGGTGCCCTTATTCTATTGTAGCCATTCACTGAGACCAGCCTTGTGGTATTGTTCCAGTAAAGAAAAGGATGCTTTTCTTATCTAGAAAAAGTCACAAACTGGCCCGGATAAGAAGGAGAACAAAGATTAAAGTGTATGATTGATTATTTTTATGTCAACTTTATCGGATTCCAATATTCTCCTTTCTTGAGGGATTGAACGCAACATTAATTGGTACATGTGGTCATTTTTCTAGCACCTCTTCTACTTGCTCCTTCTTTCATCATTCAAGCTTTGGCACTGATTCTTAGAGAGATACACAATGAACGATTGGGCTCCTCCCTTCATAGCTGCGGCTTTGTTTTGGCTCTTGTCGCCAGGAATGATCTTTCAGTTGCCGGGGAAGAATTCACCCTTCGAGTTCATGAACATGAAGACCACTGTTGCATCCATTTTTGTGCACACTGTTATTTATGGTCTGTTTCTGATTTTGTTCTTCATTGTTCTAAGTATCCATCTTTATATCTAGGCAGCAGCAGAGGCTATTTCAAGAAAGCTAACAGTGTTATGTGTCGATTAAGTGAAAATTTGCTACTATAAACGCTGATCAATGGGTGTGTCCTTCTGAATTTCCTCTTGCTCTTTTTACTTGGCTCCTAAGGCTTTAATTAGTAATCTGTATGGTGTTTATTCTTGGAAAATGTTACATAACTATCCAGTAGAGTACTTCTCTATGTATGTGAAGCATCTCATAAGGACGTTAATACCTAATATGAAAGAAAAGAAAAAATGAAATAGGACTGATGCGGTTGGAATTGAAGAAGGGCAATGTTACTTTCGATTTCTTATTATTTATTTATTTATTTTTTTTTTCCTCCTACTAGGGAGCAACCAAGGGATGAGAAAGGGGAAGGGGATTGAACATCCAAAGCCAACAACCCCCTTATCACACCTATTAGGGACGTGCCACTTGAGCTATTTCGCATAATTTATTATATTATCATAACTCGCATAATATCAATCAATACGGTTCCTGTCCTCCCTCCTATCTATCTCTCCCATAATTAATGGTTTACAAATCCCTGTTTGATAGAAGAACGTGATAAAGAGCTTGATAGGTTTTTTATATCATTTTTTCGGTATTATTTTTAATTTTGGTTCATAGAAGGGAAAAATCAGAAGATGCTGAAAACAGCTGCCAGCAACAATAAGAAAATAAACTTGATCAATATCATCCATGAACTTGCCTTTGCAATCGCATATATTATAATTCCGTAGCAAGGAAACCCAAATGATCTCAAAACAAACGCACACGCATAGCTTTTGCCATAACTAGAGTTCACGGGTGAAAAGGACTTCAGTTCCCAAATAAAAGACACAGAATGACAGAACATGGTCTATGTGCTAGATTGTTGTTCCCTACCATTTTTATATGTGACTGTCATCCACCAAGCACCAAGTATGTGTCAAAAATCTTGACACCGTTACAAGGGATAAGGTTCATCCAGAGCACCGAAGTCCTTTCTTTTTGTTTTTCAATATTAAACCAGAGGCCTTAAACGCATGAAGGATGATTCGTGAAGATTTTTCTTTTTCTAAATCACGAAATTTTAGAATTTAATAGATTTTAACTAATTTAGTTTCAGTTGAATCAGTTTATTATTAATATAAATCTCTTTTACTATTAATTTTCTGTCGATCATAAGATTTTGTTTAAAAGAAAATATTAATCTACTCCAACTAACCATATTATTATTTGAGTAACTTGGCTTAGGCTCGTCCTTCTTGTCAGTTGCTCGATGTGAATCGTGATGTGAAAATTGGAAGAAAAAAAAAATGTCTACCATAATGCAATTTTTCTTGCCAATGCATAACGCATGAAAATGAAGTTCCTTTGAAGCATTTGTCTATGAGCTTTCTCCTAGAAATAGTTACTTAAACAGTTCAAATATTTCATTTATGCCAACTTTTCTATTGGCAAAATTTTATTTTGATCAGCATTAAATTATGATGGATCAGGATTGCCTATAGACTTCAAAAGTTACACAAACAGCAACTGCAAATGACTTTTTGTTCTAATTTTAGTATATAGAATCGAACTAAAAAGCTAAAATACATCAAAATGACTCAAAGGAAAAATAACTCAACCTTGTGTATAGGGAAGAAAGGCTAACGTCACAATTTTCTGTTTTAACAAAAAAAACTTAATTTGTGTTGTTGATTGACAAAGTTGTGCATAAATTTATAGCATAAATGTAAAATTCATAGAAAGGGAGCATATATGAGATTCAATTTTGAACTTTCAAATTGGCCCACCTTAAAAACGAGTTCATGTCAAATTTACTTTTGAGGTTTAAATTAACTATATCAATCCAAGGGATTCAAATCGGTTGTCCCACTCTACCTGTCAACTTCCAATTAAAAATAATGTGCAATTCATTACAATTGATAGTTACTGATTGGATAAAAATAATTGAAGAAAAGGAAAGGGGACAGGATTCGAAATGATTCACTGAGCATGAAATGTCCATTAAAATACAGTTTAAATATGATTCATGATCGAACTAAAAATGATGTTATGATTAATTATTAAAAAATAATGAAAATTAACCACTTTTCATGATATAATAAGATATCATCGAACTAAATAATATATAACTAACATTTATCTTTAAGTGATTTAATACTTATTTTCTTTGAGTAAGATCTTTGATTCGAATTGTATAAACAAAAAACAAAAAAATGGTGTTCAGAAATATTTATTCTTATAGTGAACACTTAACTTAAACTAGATTAATTAGAAACTAAATATTGGTAGTCAGATAGTTGCAACAAATCAGAGATCATATTCAATGTGTAACTAGAACCATGAAATGCTACTTGCCGAAAAATAAAATGAATCATGAAATACTCAATCCTTAAATTAACTGATGCACTAAAAACTGAATTGATCTTCACTAATTCGCAAGCTTTTTTTTTTTTTTCGGTCAACTATTAATTCGCAAGCTTGATTCCAAGAAAAAGAAACATTACAACGAAAATAACTCAAACCCCATAATTCAAACCAGGCCAAAAGAGCTTAACAACAAGTGTATACATCAGGGTGTTGTGGGTTCATTAACCCATGTACATGTGGATCCCAATTGCTAACATGAAGATGCATATCAGAGCAAAGTAGAGGATAGAATGGATCAATATGGATAATCCACTGGTCTGGAAGTTTCCAAACTCTATGAACTTGCTTCTACCAGGTATCTGGACCAGCAAGCCAGGAGTTAACAGAATGAAGAGCACCACTGAGACAAAAACTGGACCCCAATCAGCCATCTTCTCCTTCTCCTTCTCTTTGTGTGTGTGTACTTGCAATTAGTCTCTTTCACACTCTATTTCAATGGTGGTTGCAATGACAATTAGTGGAAATGGGACTTAAAAAGGAAATGGGGCAGAAAGTTGGTGGCTTTGGAAGAAGAGACAAGCAATTGATGACAAGGAAAAAGCGAAGGTTAAAGAATCAAGCTATTCTGATTGAAATTATTCTACAAGTCTCGCACCCACACGCACGGCACCAAAACTAAAAGGAAGCTTCATCCTAGCAAGGTACACGGTACCAATGGTTCAATTTGATGTGTGCCTTGGTGGATGATTACGAGATGGATATGAAGCTGATGTATCAAATAAAGTTACTTTAGCGGGGTGAATGACATGGTTTAATGACGAATTGTGTCAGAACATTGCACTTCTTAGTCTTATCTTAGCAAATAAATGAAGGGGGAATGATAATTTAGAAAGACGCTTGCTTTTTGGAGCTATTTTGATTTGTAAGAGCAAAGACACTTTCGGATTCCTTAGAGGCTAAACATTCGAATTCGATATTATTATTGCGTATTTGAACAAAAACAAAAAAAGGAAAAGGAAATTAAGTATATCCCTGAGGTCAAGCAGTCTGTATGTTCGTGACCCCATCTTTCCTGGACCAATATCAAGTTTAAAGTACTCTCATAAACTGAAATTGAACGTGGTCATATCTGAATTAAATATTCATGCTACTTGTTGAATCATGTTGAAAGAAATTTTTGTCGCAAAACTACTTTTATAGACGTTTTTTCTTTAAGAAAAAAGGTTGTGTAAAGCAAAAACAACTAAGTTTGCATATAAAGATAAAAAAGACACTATGATTTAATTAATCTAATTTCTGTTTCTTTCTTATCCATAAAATGAAGGATATTATTTGTTGATAAACAATACAATCGCACTGGAAGCTTTAATGATGACAAACTGAACCAAGAAGTCTTGAGAGATTTGGGCCTTTTGAAAGATTGGCCATGGAAGGAGGCAGACACTAATGAGATTAATCAAATGAGCAAACATGGGCCGCATGATTTGGTACATCAAGGGAGTTCCACTAGCCCAAGTGTACCTCAATGCTTTGGACTGTGTAAAGAGATAATGGAGGCTTCAATGGATGAGACAGGGGTCCTTGTTCTAAAGCTAGCAACGAAAATGAGGAGCGGGCCAGTGAAGAGGAATATTCTAATTTGGATGAATATGATGAAACCATTAGGACTCAGAACCATGGGAAGGATTTAGGATCGGTATTGAACTATGATAAACTCACAGTTCAAGCCCCCGTGGAGAAGAGTTTGGATCGGAAGAAAGCAAAGAAAATTCGAACAAGGCCTAGGCAAAATTAAACAAAGAAGAAGATGGAAGAAATATCATATTGAAAATGGATTACAAATGGGTGCTTCTTTAATTGAAGATTTCAAATGTTTGTGGTGGTTTTGTTGCTATAATCTTGGAGAAATAAAGGTGGAGATTTGGGGGCATATTTTGTGGCTAGTTTCTAAATGGGTGAGGTCGTTACATCATTTTCGTAGATAACCAGATGCAGGAGTTAGTGGCTTAATGCAATACAAGGGGCCTCGAAGCTAGTAGACGAGGAGTATACTTCATCTATTTTGGTGTGGAAATGATGTGGTGGAGCATATTGTTGGGGTCATTTAAGCTTTGGGTGTTATAGGTCTTAGTTGATAGTTATCGGTGTTACTGATTTTATTTTGTCCATTGCTATTTCAATTTTGGGTTTGTGTAGCCTCTTGCTCCTCACTTGTTTTTGGTGAGTTGAGCCTTTAATAATACTTATAGAAAAAAGCATTATATAATGCTCCTATGTTGAAGAACACATGGGTACCAAATAAGATTTTAATTCAAAGAGTACCTATTTGAAAAGATTGATTAATGATCCTATCTTTTCAAATAAACTTTAATTTGTCAATACTCTGTCTTTCAAGACATCCTTATCCTTAAGGTTAAGGTTATGAAATGCGTGAACAAATTTTCCCATTTTGCCTGTTCTCGTGGCTAATCGAGTCACTCTACTATGGTAATTGTTTGTTAGCTTCCTCATGAGATTCTCTGAGCTATAATTGCTAGTGACACCGGGAAATGAGAGGTTGTGTCAGCAGACAGCAAGTAGCGGTATATCATACCTAGTAATGAGACTAGAAAGTTTCTCAATAATTAAGGAAACAAAAAAAAAAAACTAGGTGGATTTTGCTATTAGGGGGAGTTCTCTTATGAAGATTGTTTAAAAATTATGAAGATAACCAATGATAAGATGACAAATGGATGTTGTGGAGTCCACATGAAGAAGTTAATTAATGGTGCATTCTACGGTGTATCTCGTTGGTCAAGGAGTGCAGTGCACCATGCAATCTGATGGTGAGATTGTGAGGTGCATCGATATACCAATCACCTATGATGCACTGTAGTAATATCTAATTTTAAGAAAATTTAAAAATATAATTAAATATATTTTAAAAATTAATTATCATACACAGACAGTGTAAAATTATATTGACAGTATAAAATAATTTTACATTATCAGTATAATCAAAAAATTTTATCAATGTAATTTTAATTATCATACACAGACAGTGTAAAATTACACTAATAAAATTTTTTTATTACACTGACAGTGTAAAATTATTTTATACTGTCAGTATAATTTTACATTATCAGTGTATGATAATTAAGATTACACTGATAAAAATTTTTGATTATACTGACTGTATAAAATTATTTTATATTACCAGTATAATTTTACATTGTCAGTATATGATAATTAATTTTTAAAATATATTTAATTATATTTTTAAATTTTCTTAAAATTAGATATTACTACAGTGCATCATAGGTGATTGATGCATCGATGCACCTCACAATCTCACAATCAGATTGCAAGGTGCACCATGTTTCTTGACCAGCGAAATGCACTGTAAAATACGCCATTAATTAACTCCTTCATGTGAACCCCACAATATCCACTTGTCACGTTATCATTGGTTATCTTTGTAAGAAGATTTTTAAACAATCTCCATCACGGAGCTCCCCAATGTGATAAGCAACCTGATTCTTTCTTTATGATCATGATGGGTTTATACGATCTCTAGCTACTTTGAAATTAGCTTTTAGCAGACATTGTGTTTTAGCTGAGTAGTTTGAGAAGCATTAAGTCTTGAAATATTATAGTCCTTATTGCTCCTTTTACGATATGAAATCTTCATTCATTTAAGCTTGAGTCTGATGTAAGTTTTGTTTTAGATTAAGTAAATAAACAATTAAACTAGAAGAAGCACTAAGAAGCTAAATGTTGACAGAGAAACTAGGATTAAACATCTAGGGGTCATCATTTACTCATTACTTTACTTCGATAACCAAAATTACAAAAAATACCAATAAGTTAGTCTTATTAATAGGAAACCCAATTTTAAAAGCCTGAAACACTCAGTGTCCTTGTGAATTAGTGAAAATTTAATTCATTGAGAAAAATTTCAAATAGTTGCTATAAATACATTTCCGTCTTATTGGCAAATCAAAATACCCAAACCAATGAAGTGTAATTGAACAAGTATTACCATAAGTAAGGTCCAATTTCCCTTATTTTTATGTCTAGTTCAAGGGAATCCTGCAAATCAACTTAAATAGTGGCCAAGTAAATAAGAGCATTGACATAAGAAATAAATAAAGAAAACATTTCTTATTGGCATTCATACAAGGAAATCTACAAACATCCAACATCCATAGAAGGTTTGAAAGGATTTCCTAGCTACAAGTTTAGCTATCCATCAACTTACAAAGCAAAAATCTAGTTAAAGATCCATACTTAATATCAAAGGATCAAAGGTGAAGGAAGAGATGAATAAAAGATGGTGAACTTTTGTTGGTTGAATCACTTTCAAGCATTTGATTCTCAAGCATCTAATATGAGCCTTTCTTTGGAGCAAGTCAAAACCTCTAAAAACCTCAACTTCTCTCTCTAAATACTGTTGAAAAATTTCTCCACTTCTCTCTCTAAAATTATAATAAAAAATAACAAAATGGGTTGGGTCTTGCTCCTAGGTGGCGTCTTAAGCTTAAAAAATTTCAAATTTAATCTTTGTGTTCATGTCACAACTTAGCAAAAATCAGGTTGGCAACACAAGCTATGCTAGGTAGCAACTATCGTCTCCAAGATAGCAGTTGGTATCACTATAGACGGTGAGTGGCTATTCTCCTTCCCTCTAGAGATGTGATGCTTCCCTTATGAGTTATCTTCATCTAGCTCCTCATCTCCCACATTTCTCCTTGCAGCCCTCTTTCCCATGGCCGAGCCACTACCCCTTAATTGCAGGGTACCATCTTCCACGTCCACATCCGGTGCTGCCTTGGTGATAGTGAGGTCTTTTACCTTTTCCTCTTCAAGCTCCACGGGTACTTCCTCACTAAAAAATATCTTCCTCATCACGCTCTTAAGCATTGACATCTCGCCATCTCCTCAGTGGAGTCGTCAAATGTTGATACTTGATTTTACCCTCTTCGAAGAATGGGTTTATAAGCTTATGAGACAAGGGAAAACTCAATGATGGCAGCTTTGGTGGTGAACTAGGTGATCTTCACGGGTGTCTAGGCTTGGGGAAGAAGGTTCTCTGCTTTTTCTTTTATTCTTTATTTCCCTATTTTTAGGATATCAAAAGTCTCTTAATCAATACTCTCAATGTAATATTTTTTATTTTTATCTTTTTTCAAGACTTGCATTAAATACCTACAATACCAAATTTAGATTTCTCCATCCATTCATTGACAGCCTTTTTTTTTTTGCTTTTCTAAAACCCAAAATTTTCAATTTTCCTTTAATTTATGCCTTTTCAAAACATGTTTTTTGAGATAAAATCAAACTTATTTTATTTTGGGTACAAAATAAAAAACATTTTCAATCAATTAATTTCTATATGTTTGCAAAGATTTCTTATGTGGTATCATTAGTGTATTGATTAAAAAACAAAGAATATTTTTTTAAAAAAAAATAATGTATTCATAGCTGAAACAAATTTATGAATTCATATTTTAAGCATTTGGTGAATTTGTAGGAAAATAAAAGAAGAGATGGAGCATAGATGAAACAAATATGTGCAAAGGAAAATGTTTTACTTCAATAGGTACTTCATTTAGACACCTTTCAATGCTATATATATAGTGAATAGGAAATAAATATAACTTTTTTTTTAAATAATCATGATGCATAGTGCATACAAAATAAAATGTTCATGTTTTATAATAACTTTTTTTAAAAGCTAAAACAGATATACCGTTAATCATATGTATTAATTCTAATAGTATTTATATGTATATTTAATAAAATTATCAAATATTTTTTACTTTTAGTAACGTATAAATACATTTAATAAAGTATTCATGCAATATCTTTTTACTTTTAAGTATTTTATATCTTTATTTTGTAGTTATAACTTTAAAATTTTAACATAATTTAATTTAATCATATTACAAAATATGTATATATTTTCTTTAAAATATTTATATCACTGATTGCTTATTTTATAAAAGTAGAAATATCTAAATTTATCCTGATGAAGGCAATATCTAAATTTTAATTTAATTAGATTAAAATCTTTATATGTTTGTATATTATATCATTTCAACTAATTTATTATTTTATTGGGTATTCAAATCTTTATTGGTTTTAAAAAATTATGTGGTTAATCAAATTATCAAATAAATTACCTTCATTATTTTAACTTAATCTCATTAACAAAATTAATTTTATAACCATATTTGGGAGTATTTTATTTAGTAAACCAATATCTTGAAATTATTTAATTTAATTTATAAAAAAATATAGCTACATATGTTAATTTAAACTTGACAAAATCAAAATCTTGAGGACAATTAAAGTGATTTCAACTATTTTTTTAGATATAAATTATATAACATTTTGTAATATTTTAATATAGTTATATTATATACTGGTTCAATATATGTTAAATTAAACTTGATAAACGCAATATCAATAGTTTTTCTTGAATAATTTCAAAATTCTTAAAGTGAATAATTGTGCAAAATTATTGGATAAATATAATATATATAAATATTATTGTTACAATTTAAAATAGTTACAGTAATTATCATCCAAATCATGACCAATGTATTTATATTAAAATATTAAATTTAACCTAATAAAGGTAATATCTAAATTTTAATTAATTTAATTTCAAAATCTTTATATTTTTATATGTTATATTATTTCAACTAATTCATTATTTTATTGGTATTCAATTTTTTTAAAAAAATATTAAACTCATTAATAAAATTTATCTCATAGCCATATAGTGAATATTTTGAAGAAAAAGGAAGAGTTGTATAATAAAAATATCTCAAAAAGGGTGTCTAATTTTTTTTTATTTTGCAATAACTAATAATATATATATATATATATTCAAAAATAAAATTATAAAAAATAATTTAATATCATATAAAACAAAATATTATACAAATTTAAATAACTTTAAATTAAATAATGATTTTAAAAATTGTTTCCTCATGCAATGCACATCTAGTTAATTATAATTTAACTACTCGTTTAACTGGTTAGCCTAATTAAACTAAACTATGAATCGGTCCAATCGGAAGTCTCCTAAATATAATCTCCAATTCGAATTTTGAAATACTTCACAAAATTCAACCAATTTCTGACAGTTTAATGTCTGATTCATGTGCAAGCATTGATTGAGAGAGAGAGAGAGAGAGATAATAGGCTTGGGACCAGAGCAGGTTTTCTTTGAATCAAATCTAACAAACCAAATATATACATCAGAAAAAGATATTCAAATAAGTCAATAATGGATGGACGGTGACCCCACTCAATTAATATGATAATTTCAAACAATTAACCTGTGACTTTTCTGTGCTCCCCCCAATCTTGGTTTTCATGAAATGTATTAATTTTCTTTGTTTGGTAATGCCAATCAAATTGTTTGTTTCGTATCATACAGACCAACGACCTGCTTTCTTCTTCATCTTCCTACTTCGTGTGCTTGTGTGTATGCTGTTGTTGTTGTTGTTTTTATTTTTTTATTTTTTTATTTTTTTTCTATTCCTCTTCTTTTCGTTTTTCATTTCTTTTGGAACGACACCTGAATAGTTGCATATTGACATCATACGGCAACCCAGTACTAAAGTTGAAGCAAGAATAGAACTTTGTATAATTGTTAGAGTAAATATTTATTTTGCTCCGATAAAAATTTTGGAAGATAAATTAATTTTTTAAAATTTAAAATTTTATAAATAATAAAGAATAAATATTAATTTCTCTGTATAAAATTTTTTAAATATATAAATTTGTATAAAATAATTAATATGTTCTCTTTTCAAACGGGGAGAGGTTACTCTAAAAATTTTAAATCCTGAGTCAAAATTTCCGTCAAATACCAAAACGGATGTTTACTCGAAATTATGGTGCACGCATGTAGCCCTCACGCTACTTCGATCCCTTCCCTCCCGTGAATGTAGCCGCAGGGTTCTCATACAAGTGTTTTGGATAAGATTAGGACGTCTTCCCCTAGATGTCCATATGAACAAAAAATGTGCTGACCAAATTTTAAGAAAGAGACATACGGCCACTTGGATAAGCTTCCATTTCCTTTTCAAATAAAAGAAAGAAAGAAAGAAGAAAGAAGAAAGAAAAACATGCCCGATGAAAGGTGATTGCTATTGCAGTGATGCATCCTCCCTCCCTTTTCATTCAAATTAAATTTTGGGATTTAAGTATAAAGTATCTTTATATTATCAATTAAATTAAATTTTTATATTATTTTTTGAGAGAATTTTAATATTATTTTTGAGATAGTTTTAATATACAAGAGTTAAATCATTAGATTTAGTTTGTATGTATTAATAGTTTTTTTATACTATCATCTAATCAAATCCTCTCATTTGCATAATTTTTGAAATAGCAAATGTAAGAGTAAAAAATGTTTGCTGATGTGATAATTAGATAATAATGTAAAATAGTTTTATACTATCAATATATCAAAATTAAACTCTAAATAATTTTAATAGCATAGTTATGCATATTTAGATAACTATGTAATATAAAAAATTATCATTAATAATATATTAAAATTAAATCTTTAAACTATATATTTTCTATTTTTCACTTTTTTTACATTATATATAAGGGTGGATATAAGTCAGGTTGAGCAAATTATTCTTTTTAATCCGAACCGACCCAACCCACTCATGAGTGAGTTCAGTTGGATCAAACTCGTGAGTTCGATATATATTTAAAAAAATTATCTATTAAAATATTTTAAAATATATAATCAAATGTAATAAACCTAAACATATATAACATAAAATCTAACATAATATTAAATCTTTTAATAAACATAGTAATCTCAACATGAATAAATTTTTTTTAAAAAAAAATATTCATAAGTCCTAGAAGCTTTAAAAAAATTCATATTTAATTCCTAGTAATTTTCAAGAAAACATATGTAAGTCCTAAAAAATAACAAATTACATGAGTCAATTGAAGTCAATGCCATCGTATATAATATATAAATTGATATAATTATTAACCTCACTTTTAATCTTTTCAAGATATTCAATATCATCCAAATGATCAATTAGATTCTCATCGCAATAATTCGTTAGCTACTCCATCAATTTCTCATCTCTATTCTCTTTAGTAACTTTCTCGATGTGACCATAATATTTGCACATAAATATAATGGGAACCCTAAAAAAATTAGGGAAAACCATCCTAAAATGCCAAAATAATTTTTTAGTATCCATGAACATCTCACGAAACTGTTCACATAGGCATATCCTTTATTTCTTGGCTTGACAAGATTTAGGATGTGATTTTCCTTTTACTTGAAATTAATGATGGATTTGGAAAAAAAATTTATCCCTCCATTCCTTGGCCAAACAAGATTTAGGATATAATTTCTCTTTTATTTAATATTAATGAAATATTTGAGAAAAAAATTATCAATTATTTGATATTAATGAAATATTTGAGAAAAAAAATTATCAATTTATCCTTGGCTTGACACAAGTTTGAGAGACTATAAAAAATTATTCAAAAAAAAAAAATAGATGGGTTGAGTTGGGTTATGGTTAAAAAATTTTTAAATCTATAACCCAATCTATATCTCATAGGTTAGAAATTTTTTAACACAACCCAACCTATTATAACACCCTCCCAAGTATGGTACTATGCTTAAGTCATAATCTATCACCTGAGCTTGTTATTCTTGTCCACTTTAATCGAATCTTGTGCATGGCAAAGAATCTTCAGCCACCTTCAATCTTACTAGTCAACTCCACCTCGGAGGACCTTCTTCGAAACTTCTGAACTATCTGGAGATAACACGAAAATAAACATAGGAGTGAGAATTATAAATTCTCAGTAGGATTCCTTAAACTACCATATGTTGTGTCATCGTTATTATCTCTAGCTGCTTCGGTTTATTATGAAAAATATAAGCATGTTAACTAGACTGTTCAATTTTATAGTTTGAAAATATATTGTCTGAAACAGAGTTTATTTTATTCACGCACTTGAGTCACATGGGCAATATTTCATATTTGGAATAATAATCACAGCATAAATAGATAGAATAGTCTCAGCATTAATAAAGCATGGGATATTATGCAAATACTCATACTTGAATTCATGCAAATGTACTGGTGTTTTTCTTTAACTTTCTTTGCTTTCTTTTTTTAGCACACCTAGGCGTTACATGATCATTTGTCCCTAAGTCTTTGCATATGCTTTGATCTTTAGTCTTTACTACCCTTGGGTAGTTTGATCTAGGAGCGAGTTCAACTTGTGACCGTCGTCACACAGTATTGACCCGCAAGGGGACCCATGTGCCTCTAGGTCGGAGGGACTCAGTTGGCCATCTGCCTCCAACATAGAGGGACCCAAAAGTTTTAGCTGCCTTCATAAGGAGGGATCCAATGTGCAACTGTCTCTGAGTGAAGGGATCCATATCTTTATCTTTTAACTGCCTTCACTTGGAGGGACCCAAATAACTGCCTCCAGGTAAAGGGATCCACATTTAATATGTTCATATCCTTTCATTTTCATATATAATCATGCATAAACATGCTGAATGCACTCATACATATGCTTCTTCATTTACTTTCATATATCCTTACATATAGAATTTCATATTTATATCATAAATATTTATAACAGAAACTATCATAATTTCATAAAATTCGACAGCATAACGGACCAAGTTCATTTCCCCATGAATAGTGCCAGTACTTAGGAAAATAATTTTTTAGAGAAATTATAATATTTTATTCACAATTCAATCATTAATCTCATAGGAATAATTATTGCATTTAAACATAGTTGCTATCTCAGCACATTCATTCAACCCGATTTTTGTAAATCAAGCCAAATTTTTTATTTAACTCATCTGGACCTAAATTTTGGATATGTTAGAGTGTTACGTGTCTATTTTCTAACCTCTTTAGTCCCATATAATTTTGATAAATGTAACTCAAGTTATTTAAGTTTTATCTCGGCCTATCTTGTAACTAGCCAGAGTTATACACTTAAAAATAAAAATCTACTAAAAATCGAAAACCAGCTCAAATCATACGAAATCAGTATCATCTTAAAGCTAACAGGACAAGCTTTCATTTGCAATAAGTTCCATTTGATTTGCTTTAGTAGAGCTTCAGTTATAAGTCCCAAAATTTGACCTTTCTGAACTGCCCTATTTTGGCCCGGTTTGGACATAGGGCAACTTTCTCGAACCATTGGGAGTAAACGGGACCGTATCTAACTCTGAAATTTTTTTGGGATATTCTCCTATGTGTAAGCTTTCTAACAAAGTTAGTTTCATTCAATTTCAAGTTGTATAGGGCAAGTTTTGCCCTAAATGACCTAGTATGCCCAGAATCAAACTCAAAAACCTAGGTCAAACTTCCAAAATTCATATCTCTCTCAATACTAATCCAATGATCTTATTTTATATATGCCCTAAGTGTCTAGTTTCACATAAAAATAGTTTCATTAAATTTAAATGGTCAGAGGTAGAGAGCCGTACACTCACGTATGGTTCTGAGAGATTTTGGTCTTTCAGCCCCTCCCTGCATCCTACTTTCTTTCCTTTCTACTTCTAAATCGATTTAAACACCAAAAACAGCCAATAAACCAGCCAAAGATCATCATATTCATTCAATCATCACATCAATAAGTGAGAAAATAGAGCTCCAAATCAGCCACATATAACCAAAAAGACAAGAACAAGGTTAAACTCTACCTCCCTTGGGTGTGATCTTGCTAGATTTGAGTTTAATTTGATAGAACCCTAGCAAAACTTGAAGGTTTGATGGAGTTGGTTGAGAAGAGAAGAGAAGAAGAAGGCTAAAACATGAAGAGAGGGGGCGCAAGTCAGCTGGAAATGAAGAGAGAAAATCTGATTCAAGTATAAATAAGGGTAGTTGAAATTATGGGTTTTGATTGGTTGAGATTTTGTAGCCAACTTTCAACCATGTTTCCTCCTCCTTGTGGCCTTAGTGGCGCCACCCATAGAGGCTTGAATGACCGAAAGTCACCCACTTGGAGTCATAGGGTTTTGAGTGCACTGAATTACATTGATTTGACTTAAACGGTTTAAAAATTTAAAATTCTACTGATTTCCTTCAAATCAGTAAAATAGTTTTGAGAAAATTGCTATAAAATCTTCTATGCTTCTAATCTAATTCCCTCATGTCTAAACTCAATTAATTGTTAATTAATTAATTCTAAATAAATATTTAGTTAAATTTTAATTAATCTCAAGTATTGGATAAAAATCAAATAACTAGGCAAAAACGATAAAAAAATCCGGTGGATGTTACACCTATCGACCCAATCCAACACATATTTTGTAGGTTAAGTTGGATTGTAACTTATGAATTGATGGATCCACCCAACTCAATATCCACCCCTAATTATATATCCTTTATTTCCGGCTGCTTACTGCTACACATTTTCTTTAAAATACTACTCCATTTTCGTTGTTAATGGCCCACTAGCTTTCTTTCTTTCTTTGTTTTTATTATTGTAGTAAGATCTTCTCGAGTCTTAAATGTTGAACATATCCTATTTTATGATTTATTTTTCCGTTACATAGCTGTACAAATAGACCGAATATATGTATGTTGTGAAACTTTAAAATATGGTTTAAATAAATCGAATATATATTATCAACAGATAAAGCCCTATTGAATTGCTAATTAACAATTTCCCACGCTGTTGGATTTAATTATAATAGGAAGAAATAAGAGACAAGTAGCCTAGATTTTTTTTACCTTTTGGTTATGGTATATTTTATAAACACAATAATATTGTCGAGATTTTAGGGATGTTGACACTATCACGTGGAAAACGAGTTGAGTTATTTTATTTCATTTTACTGAAGAAAAGTCATAGAGCCCATTAATTGTTTCTCAAGGGTCGGGTAGGTAAACAAGCTGTACTCCCACAAAAAATAAAATAAAATTGAAATATTAAAAAAATAATAGTTGAAGGAGCCTCTTAAGCTTAATTTGTTATAGTTATGATTCTTTTAAAATTGTTAAATTCTTTAAATTCTCTAAAAATAATTCTTAAAATATTATAATAATATTATTTGATAAAAAAATATAAAAATTATTTTTAATAAATAAAAGTTACAAAAATAATATTTAGTAAAATTATTTTTAAAATTTAAAATAATTATAATAAATATAAATATTAAAAAAAAATTTCTATTTTTACTAATATTAATGAGAATAATGTTATATTAATCTTTTAAATTTTAAATAATACAAATCAATTCTAAAAAATATTTTGGAAGAGCTCTCAAAAGCACTTATTGGCTTTTAAAAGCCAAGAAAAAAAAACATCACAATTTTTTTATTTATCGAATAAAAAAAATTAGCTTATAATTTTTTATAAACATGAGCACCCAAAGAACACTATCAAACTAGGCTTAGTTGCAATAACACCTAAAGGTTTAATCTTACAGCAGTAACTGCAGAGATACCTTAAGATTAAAAAAAAAAAAAAACTTAATTTGATATTATGACTTGTATACTAAAAGGTATTGATAACTTCTCCTTTTAAATTTTTTTCTTTCTTTATTTTTTATCCCGCTCATATGATGTCCAAAAATGTGTCCAATAACAATAATGGGAAGAAACCATTTGTTCTTTTAAAGGACGATAATAATTAAAACAAGAAACTATCCAATGCCAATTATGATGTTTACTTCTATTTTAATGCAAATGTGCAATACTTGTAGTGCATGTGCCTTTGGTCCATGTTTTCTTAGAAGATGACTGAGCTCATAAGAAGTTTCCAAATACAAAGGCTCAGTCCTCAATGTTTGCATAAAATTTCCCATACTGTTTCTTATATTTCATCGGCTATACAACATATTTGCACGTAAATATCACCTGTTCTCTTTAACATTTTGTCTTTTAAATTCTGGTGTTCTTACTTATATGTCCCAATCTTCTAATTTGAAGTTATCCTATAAAATTCCTACAAAATGGTGATAATAATTTATACTGGTATTCTATTTATTGTCACGATAACAATTTGTAAGAAACTAATACATACATAAATATTACCAAATTTATTCGTACATCGTTAATCTTTTCTTTTTGTTGGAATTGATTATGATTTCACATGGTTGCTAAAGTTGAATTTCAACTATTCACATGGGCAAATGACCATATTACCAAACTTCTTTTGGGTAAAATGTCGAGCACGTAAATTTACAACCTGATATGTCGGTTTTTAATAGATTATGTTTCAGTATCTGAATATAATTTGACGTAATTACTATGATAAATCCTGCATTCTTGCTCCATAATTCATCTTCCACTGGCTTGATCTAACAGTACTGCCTTAGACAATGAAGCTTTCATTGAGTGGTATATATCAAATAGCGAAAGACAGAATGGGAAGAGCATTTAAAGGACAGCCATTAAAATTTATGCAAGGGTCTAGTTGAGTAAACCAACGTTTGGAAAAGTAGGGTTAAAGATTTTAATTTTTAAAAGCAACAGATTGAAAGCATGCATAGTGTGAAAGAAGTTGTTTGTCACTTGCACTATGGGATATTATACTATTGTGATATTTAATATACATTAATGCTTCATTCATTATTCGAACTTTACAAGTCACGGTTCATTTTTCAAGGCCCTAGACCCACCTTATATTATTATCCATTTCTTTTTTGGGCACATTATTATTATCCTCTTTATTTGTTCTCAGAGCTGTGATTGTATTCATTATTCACCCGCTTTTTAGGAAAGTGCTTGCATATATATTGGAGCGAGGGGCATGGGAACAGGGTGGGTACCGGTGGGTACGGGAACAGGAGGCTACACAATTTTTAAATTTTATCTCAAAAGATATTTATAACGATGATTTCCAGCTACTTTTTTTTCCTAAAAAAAATATAAATTACATATATGATGCTACCTATAACTACAGGGATATGGATATGATTTTAGCTCTCATCTCTATTAATATTTACACCGTATAAGTATGTTTATTTATTAATAGAACATATAATGAAATTAGTAGACATGAGTTAGAAAGAGAAGGGAAGAAATGGAATACAGTTTCCTTTCTTCTTGTTTGAGAGTTTAACGGATAAAGAAATGAAATCGAATTTTATTAACTTTGTTTAAAAATTATATTATAAATGGACACTACTAGAAATATGTGATTTGTTGATGGAAAAAATATTAAAATCCATCGATACTTATTTTACCAACGGAATTATCGACAAACTTGCATCGATCCTGAATATTTCTGATTTTACCGATAGAAAATTAATTTTGTCAGTAAATTTTTTAATTATACCAATGGATTTCTAATTTTACTGATGGAAAATTAATTCTGCCGATAAATTTTTTAATTATACCAATGGAAAAATTCGTCGATATAATTAAAAAAACCGTTGGTAATATTTTCATAAATTTCGAATTAAATCCGTCAGTGATGAACTTTTACCGGGACTTATGTAATTATATCAACGGATTATTTATGGATAATTTTAAATTCTAATAATAATTTTTTATTTACCGACAGAAGTGTCGTTGGTAATTAAAAAAAGTAATATTTTAATTTTTAAATATTAGCAATGAAATAGCCGTCCGTAATGGTAAATTATTATTTTTTTAAATCTATAATATATTATTAAAAATTAAAATTAGTAGTTAAATATTTTAAATTATTGTTTTAATTATTCACAAATCCATACAATTTATATAATAAAAATATAATAAAAAATATACTAAGGTACAAGTTATATAGACATAATTCATAACAAATGTTATAACAAGTTGAAAAATAAAAATAAAAATTATCAACATAAAATTCTACATAACAAAAAAAAAAAACCTAAAAACTATAGATACTAATCACCATCAATATCCGACATCCCTTGGAGTCTCCGTCGTGGTGTGGAGGAAGTAGAGGTGGAGGTCTTGGAGGTTGTGTACCGGATGATGAGCCACCGCTCCGCATCTACTCAAAGTAGCTATACATGGATATCACCCTCTGCTTAATGGATTATAGCTGCTGCTTCTATTCCTCCTTCTCCTTCTAGTGTTGCTCCTCCAGCTCCATATACTTTCTATTCTCCTCCTCGAGCTGCTTCTACACTGACTCAGTAAGTGGATGTACATGATCCCGAATATACTCCTCCACATCAGCGCCAGCAAACCCAACTCTAGACGTAGAGGCTGTAGGCATGGAGCTATTGTAGGCAGTCCCCATAGCATATATGCAACTATGGTAGCGACCGCTAATCATCCGGGCCCATATTTCGTTGTCACTAATAGGTGAGCAATCAGCAGTGGTCTCCCCTTCTTGCTGTGTCTGCTACGATTGAGCCTCCATCAAATTTCTAGTGAACTCATGCTACAATTGAATGAAACAAAATAAGTTAAATTAGACTTAAATAATATAAAATATAATAAAAAGTAACAAAAACTAAAATTAAACACTATCATATGTGGCCTCGGATCAAGCATCGACCCACTAGGACTTGTCTTGCTTCCGGGAGTGGGTTTCCCAGAATAGCTCACCCTAAGTAGGTGGCTTGTTCATCTACTTCTCATACATTTTAAACAATTTTGATCTGATCATTCAATATTCAAAACAAAGAACTGAATAGCTAAAATTGAGTTTAAAGGATGATATTTACCATCCTAAGTTGGGTACCCTCAATGGTAGTAAAGCCTCCAGTATGGAGTGAGTTTTCTCAGGTCGATCCTCTGCTTGCCCAGGCCTTTACCAACTTCATCTTGAACTCTAGTGAATCCTAATATTCTCTTAATACCCAGAGATGGGCATCGATGATCCAATGGGTGCTAAACCTATTCTCCTAGATATCATTGAATACATATCTTGAAGTTGCTTGCCAACCCTGGTCCTTTATGCCTTCTTGATCAACCTCCTCATGTGGCTTCCTTTTTCGATTCTACAACTTTATCGTAGAAAAAATAAGTCTCTAATTTTTTAGAAAACATAAAGTTAAAAAAATTATACAATGTACATACCTATTCAGTAATGAATTCCAAATACTTCAACCACCCAATGCACCAGAATGCAAGTGCTCCAAGTGCTTCAAATAGGATCTTTAAAAATCAAAATAACAAAATACATTAGTTAACTAACTTAGAAACTAAAAACTTTGAGTAAAGAAATACACTACAAAAAAGAGGCTAAACAAAATAAATAAATAAATAAATTAAAATGCTCAATAACATACCACAAATACAACGCGGTAGTCTACGATGGCAAAATGGAAGCTCTGGCGGCAGTGAAATGGGTGATGGCCACGTATGGTGGAGAGAGAGAGAGAGAGACGAGTGACCTTCATGAAATGATGAAGAATAAAAGGGGGGGGGCGTTGTATTAACATCTCGCTTTCTTAATTATTGATGAAAAATCCATCATTAATGCATAAGTGAAACACATCGTTTCACTAATCGCCCATTACCAATAGAAATTTCATCGATAATGGAAGAAATAAAATGTTTCATTTCAGTTATTTTTTTTATAAATAGAAAATCCGTCAGTAATTCACAAATATTCAAATTCGAGCGGCATTGGCGGTAACGCCTAAATTTCAAATATCAATAGATTTTCCAGCTATAATATTTTTCCTATTTAATTTAAAATTTAAAATAAATAAAAAATATTACCAATGGAACATCCGTCAGTAAAGTTCAATTAAAAGAATTAATTCTCATCGTTATTGAAGGAAATTTCATCGAAAATTTTAACTTGAAATATTCGTCGGTAAATTTGTTGAAAAATATTTGGTGCCAATTGGTGCAAAATATTACCAATGGATTTATTGACAAATTTTTGCTCACATCAGTAAATTTTCATATTTTCCTATTTTTCATTGGTAATTCCATCGAAATTTTCGAAAACATACTTCCGTCAGCACATTAGTCAAAAATTCGCGTGTTTCTAGTAGTGGAATAGAACCAAATAATTATATTGTTTGAAAGTTTTAATTTTTAGTTTCTCCCATTCCACTTCAACTTAATTTGCGGAGTAAAACATGGACATTTAAGGAGAAAAGAGAAGTAATAGTTCTCCCTACTCATGTAGGAATGGCTTTTGAAATACACATTAAGAGAATCCACAAGTTGGATTGAAATGAGTTTATTTTGGCTCTATTCCTTTTTAAGTTTGGCCCGTCCAAAATTTTAGATTTGATGTCAATCTTCAACCCCTGGCAAGCTTGATAATGCTTGGATCTAAGCCGGGTTGAAATTGGATCAATCAGAAATTCAAACAAAATTTGATAAAAAAACAAAGATCCAAAGAAAAAAAAAACTGAGATTAAATTAGTTAAAATTTGTACACACATTAAACTATGAATCACATTAATAAAAGAAGATGTATAATTAAAGTATAAAATTATAGAGTGTAAACATATTTTGCACACCACACATCATTTACCCATTTAATGGATATTAATGCCGAATTAATTAAAAGGAAAAAAAAAGTATGTTTGGTTATAATTTGTATACCCTAAACCTAAATTTGTGGTGTCCAAATTGAGATTTATTCAATAACACGTTTGGTAAAACTATGGTTAGGTTGTATTTGAGCATGATTTTGGTTTATTATATCTCAAACTTGAAGTTAACATGATTTTAAAGATGAAATTGAGCCCGATCAAACTCAACTAGCTAATGATAAGCTTAGCCACGAACACTCATAATACACATGTATAAAACTAGGGATAAAATACAAGCATGAAGTGTTGCCTTTTCATGTACCACATTAATGTCCTCTCTTGCCACTTGCTTCTCAATGTTGACGTGTTTCTCCATGCTGGTGATTGCTGCAGTATTTGCTTGCCATGAACAAGAATCTTCTTTGAGTGTACAAGGCAAACAACTTGTAGAAAGCAAAGAGATATACAAGGATGAAGATGATTCAACTGAAACTTTTGTTATCTTTAACGAAACTGATGTTGTGAAAGTAAGACTGAAAGAAGCCTAGTAATAATAAAATAACTGAAAGAAGCCTAGTAATAATAAAATAATAAATAAATAAATAAAATAATTATTAAATAGCTACTTCAAGCAGTTTTGTCCAATATATGCCATAACACTTAGTGGCTTTAAATTAGAAGAGCTTGGTGATAAATACTTCTAGTTTTTCTTCAATGACATAATGACTTATTGAGGATCTTGAAGGGTAGTCCTTGGACGTACAGGAATAGCTAGCTAGATGGTTTTAAATTGACAAAGTCGATCCCAACAACCCAAAATCTTCTATTCTCTGATGATAACATTTTATTTTCTCATTCATCCCCTTCAGATATTCAGTATATTAGGGAGATTTTTCATAAGTATCAAGTGGCTTCTACCTAGAAAATTAATTTGGGCAAAGTTGAGAGCTCCTTTAGCCAATGTGCTCACTAATTAATACAAAAGCTAAAATCTGGAGTTGGTTAAGTGGTAAGACAGTGGAGAATCATCCAAAATACCCTGGACTCCCTACTTTTGTAGGAAGATTAAAACAACTAGTTTTTGACTTTATCCAAGATAGAATCTAAAAGAAGCTAAAAGGGTGGAAAGAAAAATGTCTCTCTCGTGTAGTTAAAGAGGTTCTTATTGCATAGTCCATTCCAACATAGGCCACGTGGCTGTACTTCCTGTCAATCATGTAAATACATTTTATATGAGATTATGTGTTAATAATGGGTTCAATGTAAAATACACTTATATGATTGATTCGTGAGCACATACACATGGTACTCTTGGACCATACAAATATTTCTCTTCCAACATATATCATGGGATGTTTTCAATTAGCCAAAACTTTGTGTTCCCATATTGAAAGTATGATCAGTGACTTCTGGTGAGAAAGAAAGAATGGAGAAAGAAGATTCATTAGATAAAGTGAACCAAGCTTTGTGACCAAAGAGCTCACGGTGGTTTGGGTTTTAAGAATTTCAAAGCATTTAATCAAATACTTTCTATTAAACAATTTTGGAGGCTGATTAAATATCCAAATAGTCTTATGACTAGAACATTGAAAGCTTGGCATTCTCCTTGAGACAATTTTCTTGATGCAAAAATGGGGTTTAGACCAAGCTACACTTGGATAAGTATTTCATCTGCGAGTTGCATTCTAAAGTAAGTGGCCAACGATGAAATGGTGATGGCTCTATTGTTAAAACTGGAAACAAAACTAAATCCTTTGGAAAATGGCCACAAAGTTTAGTCACGAATCTAGAAAATTTTGATAATGAAGAATATATATATATATATATATATATATATATATATATATATATATATATATATATATATAACAAAAAATTTTACATAATTTTTATCCAGTGTGGCATCAAACTTAATAAGATAATAGGAGTAAAATATATATAATACTTATATATTTAAAAAAAATTCTTGTATATTAATGAGGGCATGTGCCCCAAAGTATTACAAGTGCATCATCCATGTATGGCCACTATGTTTTGTGCTTAGCCTAGATGTTAAAGTGGCAATAATTGACACTGACGTAAAACAATGGAATAGAAGATTGTTAGATGAGGTTTTCATGCCTTTTGAAGCACCATAGATAGTGCGAATTCCCAAAAAAACATTAAAAATATTTTTTTGAGAAGTGAAAAATTGTAGAGTAATTTGGCTCAAAACATTCACAGTGACTTTTGACTATTAAAAATTTAAAACCGATCACAAACAGTATTATCCAAACGCACCCTAAGTCTCCTCTTTTTTTATAAAAAAAAAAATATTTTTTATAAACAAAAATTTAAATTATGGAAAAGACTCAGTCATGTCGGATCAAGAGTTAGGGCATATATAAGCGATTTATGGGCTAAACACTGACCAAGTGAGCCAATCTTGTTGGCAGGCTACTAAGCCCTCTCTCTCTGCTGGTAGTAGCATAAAATCCTTACACAATTTGTAGTAACATATATGATGACATAAAAGCAAAATTGTGGACGACAATGTGCACTACAAAATGGTGGGACAAATCTAATTACAAATAGAACAATTACCACCGCCAGCTCATCCTATTGATCCCTCGGTTTACTTACCGCACTCCTATTTTTGTCGCCGTCCCTCTGCTCTACCATTTCTATTCTATTCCTCTCGCACAACGCAAGGATCCCCCTAGGAGACAACACATAGCATACAACACAAGAAGGATCGCCACCGAACAGGTGCCACTGAATGGTCACTTATGGGTCGGTTTAAGGAGAAGATTGTGTCCTTGTACAAGAGCAGATGGCTGGTTTTTGTGGCTGCAATGTGGCTGCAATCGTGGGCAGGTATTGGATACGTGTTTGGGAGCATATCTCCTGTGATAAAGAAGTCCCTCAGCTACAACCAGAAGCAGCTTGCTGTGTTGGGTGTGGCAAAGGACCTTGGTGACTCTGTTGGGTTCATGACTGGGGTGCTGTGTGAGATATTGCCCATCTGGGGCGCCCTCCTTGTTGGTGCTGGACTCAACCTTGTTGGGTATGGCTGGGTTTGGTTGATAGTCACTGGTAGAGTTCCAACTCTACCCTTATGGGCTGTAAGTAAACCTCTCTCACCCCTCAACTTTATTTAGAATGTTTGGATTTGTTGTTCTTTCCTTTGGATCATAAAGTTAATTGATTTGTGGTAGTTTGACCCTTTTTTTTTTGCTGTTACTGTCAATCATAAGATGGTGTCTCTCTCTTAATTTTGTTTGATTCATCATCTGATTAATCGGCCTTCAAATACTGATAAGTTCTTCAAATTTGTTGTTTTCTTCTTATCTATCTATATATCTATCTTTCCTTTCTGAGTAGCTATTAGCTTATTCTGAAATTATCTGAACTAGTGGATTGGTTTCAGATGAGTGTTTCTGCTCCCCCATCTCTTTCTCTTGAGATTTTCCTGTTTCTTGTACCATTTTTCCTTTGATTTTGGCTTAACCTGGGTTTCATGTTCACCAGAACCGACTATATGTTAAAATTCAACCTTTTTCACGAATGAAGCTTTATGACCTGGATCTCTGGAGTAAACGTCTATACTGTTTCTTTAAACTGAAAAGTAAAAAGGAAGGACTTTAATTATAAAGGTGACAGTACCGGTCTATTTCTGGAGTCAAATAATATTGCTCTTTTGTCTTTACAACCATATCCTATTAAATGAATATTTCATTTCTTCCTTCTGAAATTTTGGCTTGGGAAACCTTTCTTTAATTATTTTCCTTCTTTTGGTGCAGCCCTTCTCTTCCCAGTGCCCTCTCTCCATTTGTACATTAATATTCCGTTTTGTGCTACCAGTGCATCATTTTAATTTGGTTGTTAAACATTAGTATGCCAGCGTGATTAGTTACTAGTTACAACCTGCATTTAAAACGGTGAAAGGGAAGTATGGAAAACGTGGCGGTTCACCTACCCAAGATTTTGAAACTCCGGCCTGCTGATGGCATGATGTGATGCCACAAGCTACAAAATCCATTGTTGCAAGAATTTGCATCTCGGGCTCACTAGAGTCTTTTTTCTTTTTTTTTCTTTTTTTTTTTCCGTTAGCTGTCAGGCATCATCTGTCTCACATGTGAACATATGCCACATTACTGTCCAAGATTTCTATAGATGATAAATTTCAAACATGGAAACATACTTAAAAGTTACTTGTGCAAATTTGAAGTCAGGCATGTGGCAGTGGTCCCAATTTGAAAGGGACTAATTGTTTGCTTTAGATTGAAGATGTAGTTTGGTGGTTGGTTAGAAGACTTAGAACTGAAAAATTGGGTCATGTTTCCTGAGCATGAGCAATCCTAATATAGGCAAGCTGTTGAGCTTCCCTTATCCCTATTAATGGCATCGTATATCTATGTCTCCTCAGGAGTTTTATTTAGCATATGTCCATCACTCCCATTTGTTAGCTAGCTGATGCCTTATAAATGAATAGGAACAATAAGGGACAAGAGTAAAGCATCAAGCGATATTCTAAAAAACGGAGTGAACTGGGCATTTAAAAGTTCAAACTATCAAACAGAGCTTTGGATTTTGTTTGTCTAAGTTCCAATTAAGGATGTTTTGCTTGTGTATCAAACTTATTTTCATGTTGTTAATGATTCAAAATGTTGCAAGTGTTTAACTGCATATTTCATGACAATATAATCAAGAGAAAATCAGCATAAGCACCTTTATTATAGAAGAGATGATGTCTTTCATTGATATTTATTTGCCATGTTGCCCAAGTTAGGTGATTAATGGTTATCGGTATGCAGATGTGTGTTCTTATATTTGTGGGAACAAATGGTGAAACCTACTTCAACACAGTTTCTCTGGTGTCATGTGTGCAAAATTTTCCCAAAAGCCGGGGTCCTGTGGTTGGAATTCTTAAGGGCTTTGCTGGGTTGAGTGGTGCAATCTTGACACAAATATATGCATTGGTCCATTCCCCTGATCATGCATCATTTATATTTATGGTTGCTGTTGGTCCAGCATTGGTAGCAATAGGTCTAATGTTCATTGTTAGACCTGTTGGAGGTCACAAACAAGTCCGTCCGTCGGATGGCAAAAGCTTCACCTTTGTCTACGGAGTGTGCCTCCTATTGGCTGCTTATTTGATGGGGGTCATGGTTGTCCAAGATCTGGTTGCTGTGAGCGAAACTGTAATCACAATTTTTACAATTATCCTGTTTTTGATCCTCCTTGTCCCATTTGTCATTCCCATCTCATTGATTTTTGGCCCGGAGCAAAAACCTCCAGAGGAAGAGGCACTTCTTCCAGAACCACAGAATAGAGAACCAGGAAAGTCTCAACAGGATGCTGATGAGGTAATATTGAGTGAGCTGGAAGATGAGAAGCCCAAGGAAGTAGACTTGCTTCCTGCATCTGAAAGGCAGAAACGTATCGCCCAATTACAATCAAAACTACTCCAAGCAGCTGCAGAAGGAGCAGTGAGAGTCAAGAGGAGGCGAGGACCACACAGAGGGGAGGATTTTACCTTGACACAAGCTTTGATTAAAGCAGACTTTTGGCTTCTTTTCATTTCCATGATCTTGGGTTCTGGATCTGGGTTGACAGTAATTGACAATCTCGGTCAGATGAGCGAGTCTCTTGGATATGACAATACACATATATTTGTCTCCTTGATCAGTATTTGGAACTTCCTTGGCCGTGTTGGAGGGGGTTACATATCTGAGGTTGTAGTGAGGTAAAAGCAGTTCATACACTGGTTAAATATTTAGGTGTGTTATCTATCCCTATCAAGACTTTATTTTGTTACTCAATTCCATTATGTTTTTACTTGAGCAGGGATCATGTCTATCCAAGACCAGTTGCACTGGCTGTATTTCAACTTGTTATGACTGTTGGCCATCTATTCATTGCCATGGGATGGCCAGGGTCAATGTATGTTAGCACTCTACTGATTGGACTTGGTTATGGGGCTCATTGGGCAATTGTTCCAGCCACTGCCTCTGAATTGTTTGGTTTGAGAAACTTCGGGGCATTGTACAATTTTATTACTATTGCAAACCCTGCAGGAACTCTTGTCTTCTCCAGTCTCATTGCGAGCAGAATATATGATTCTGAAGCAGAGAAACAAGCTCATGGCAATCACCATTGGCCGAATATAGGATCGCTTATGTCGCGTGTGATTAATGTTGGCGAGTCACTAAAGTGTGAAGGTTCCATATGCTTTTTCCTGACTTCCATTATCATGGCAGTATTCTGCATTGTTGCAGCAGGCTTGTGTATGATTCTTGTATTCCGAACAAAGATTGTTTATGCCAACCTATATGGAAAATCTTCTACCAGGAACCTTAGATAGTCAGAGTTTCGACTGCGTATTTTGGTGTCTGTATACTTTCAGAAAGTATTATAGCTGATGGTTTGAATTCATGAAATGTTAAAGATGAAGAGCCAAGCATCTGAAGCTGTCTTGAGTTGGAAAACCAAAGAAGAGAGAATTTAACAATGAAAGAAATCAAGGATTTGCTAAATGATGTTTTGCCAGTTAGCTGCTACCGCATAGTTTTTGTGTATTCTTTTTCAAATGTTTCTGTGTTTGTATTCTTTCCTTTTGCAAGCAAACGTTTGATCGGCATAAAAGTATATATTAGTCGGTTTTCGCCACTTTTTCTATCAGAAAACTTACAAAATTTTCCCTTGTTTTGTTGCTAAGAAAACAAAATTTTGTTCTTGTGAGTGATGATGCTGAGCTTATGTATTGTATCTTTTTTTATGAGATAGAGCCAGAGGTTATGTCATGTAATGGTATAGCATATCATGGTTGCAAAAATGTCCTGCTCCTTGTACCTGCACTTTTTAAGGCAGCGAACGATTATTTCTATATATTGTTTTTCAATTTATTGCCGAAGTAGTTGATATGACTATTTAAAAGATTAACCAGATAGCCTAACCTACGTTGACAAAGAATGTGCATCAAGTTAACAATTTTATGTTTGTTTGATGAATACATTATTTTTTTTTTGTTTTTTTTTTTTTAAAAAAAGACTTTAGATTGAGGGGAAAGTTAATTTTGATTTAGGACATTCTTCTGGTCTCGTGGGTCATTTACAGATGATCTATTGAATTTAAGAATTAAATTCAAGTTATCACTAAACACGATTGAAAGAATGACCAAATGAACTAATTTTCGTTGGCATAAACAGTCAAGTCAATTATGTGAGTCAGGTTTGAAAATTATAAATCGCGTTAAATAGGGGTGGATTTGTTATTTTCAATACAGTTGTGCTATTCTCACGTTCTTTTATTCACTAAAACCCTACAACTTTTTTAGATAAATAACAATAAAGAAACCATACTTTTCAATAATTATTGCCTCTCTACTTTTTATTTTTTATTATATATAAATAGTACTATAATTTTAAAATACGGGTGTAAATAACATTGTCCGTTCAAATAAACCCACTCGCCCTTATGAACGTACACCAGCGACAAGTGAAATGTTGAATACACAAGAGATAATGGCATCAACTTAATTATCGGGGTAGCCCACTGCCCCACTCAGTCCAAATACAGCTGGCCGAATGGACAGGTCGAGCAAGATATCGCTGTTTATTTAGGCCACGTTTTGGCCGTGCTTCACCAATCGCCTCTTTAAACACGAGCATAGATACATGACCCAAAAAATAAAAAACAAAAAAACACAGAGCACACATAAAGTTTACATTATCACGGATTTGGTCCATTTGGTTTTTCCAAATCAAATTCCTAACTTTAGATAATAAGATAAGGATTTAATGTTTATAAATTTTTGGTATAAAATATTTTTATACTATATATATATATATATAAATATGATTAAATCTCACATTTATTGCTTAAATAGTTATACAAATAAAAAAATATAATTGATTGATTAAAAAAAATTTATACTATTAATACATCAAAATTAAACTCAAAAGATAAACTTATTTTTATTATTAAATAATAAATTTATTTATATATACTGACAGTATAAAATAATTTTACACTATCAATAAATAGATATATTAAAAAGTATTAACTCATACAAGTAACTCTCTACTATAATGAGAAATCTACCATAATTTGTTACTTTTTAGTATTTCTATTAATTGATAATATAAAATTATTTTACACTGTTAGACAGTGCATATAAATTAATCTCTTAAATAATTTAATGGGTTAAAGTCTTAGTTTTGGGTACATGTATGTGCATTGGAGTATTTAACGATCTGCAGCTTTTTTTTTCGGTGGGGGAGGAGGGAAAATGGGGCCTAATCCTCTATTTATAATTTTCTAGGTTTCAATTGATATTTGTTGGTAAATACTTTGGTTTTATGAAATGGTCGAATGTATGGCTCGATGGTTTCTTGTAGACTTAGTATTATTATGTAATCAATTATAGGTTTGGAATTCGCAATATGGTTTAATGATTGAACTGAATAGTGAGTTTGCTAGATTATGGTATAGGTGTTTTTGGTGATCCTGATTTTTTATGGACGGAATTAGATTATTATATATTTATCCTATGGGCAAAATCTTTACTACACTTTTGACATCTCTTGCGATTCACTACTTTATCAACATGACCTTTGCAAGGAGAAATAAAAGTGGTGGAAGAACCTCTTTTTGGTGCATACAAATATATACATTTCTTTTCTATAATTGAATTTATAGATTACATTCGTCGATAATATGAATCAAAGAGATATGCAGTGTTATTAATGTATTTTTTTTTATATTAGTGTCCTAAATCCTAGCATTGATTCACTTAAGTCCTACATGTGATATTAGAGTGGATTTTATATAATACAAGAAAGGAAGAATTTTAGGGAAAATATTTTTATATAAAATTATTGAGAAAATTTTGAAAAATGAAGAAAAACATAGATAAAAAAATAAGAAAAAAATTTTGGGGAACAATTAAATTTTTAGAGAAAATTTTAGAGAAAAATATTTTTGAGAAAGATTTTTTAAAATTTACAAGATATATAATATTTTAAATTTTTTTATAATTGATATTATTCTTAAATATATTAATTACATTTCATTATTTTCAAAAGGATAAAATTATAAAAATACATTATAAGCCCTATATTTTCTTCCTATTATTTATTTTATACTCATGAACAAGGATATATAAAACCCTCTAAACTCCTTTCTTTCCTTACCATTCCTTCCCTTTTAATGATTCCCTTCCCTTTCCCTCATAATCCATGAACAGACCCTAAGATTATGTTTGGATGTTATTTCGATAATGAAACGAAACAAAACTAATAGGATTGGGTTAGAAAGGGAGGGGAAGGATTAGAACAAAATTATGTTTCTATTTGTTTGAAAGATTAATAAGGGAATATAATGAAAATCCGTTAATCATATTTGGAAGTTATATTTTAAAGGAACGAAACAAAACATTTATAATTTTTAACTTCTCAAATAGCCCTTTGAATAGCTCTTTGTTGTTGTTGTATATCTTTTTGAAAACTAAACCTGAAGATAATTATAAAATAAATTTTTCATATAATTACCTAATATTAATAAGTTTCAAATAAAAAAAAATCTATACGAATATATAAATCCATAAAAAAGTAATTTGTAAAAATATGCAAACCTGATGCTTCCAATTTATATGATAAAGTAACATGATTATAAGTTTTTGAAATTCAATTTATTGGAGATTAGCTTTGCATAATAATTAATATGTTTAACATTTCCTTGCGCATTTTAAACAGACAACTAAGTAAAGTCCTCATAGTACAAGAGTGTTAAACAAGACGACAATAAATCATTGATAACATGTCTTACTCAATACCCACTCTTCTAATAGTTTCCATATTGCGTCTTTACATATAGGATAAACCAACTCCAAGGCAATATCCACTGTTCTTGGTTTTCTTTTCTTTTCTCAATTGATGAGAATGAATTGAAAACATGAATTATTGGTTCAACAACACTGGGAGAGCTCACCTTTCTCTACAAAGCCATGAAGGAAATGAGCATGGTAGCCACTATAATTAATTCACATTTTCTAATAATTTTATAAATAATGAGGGATAAAAATGTAAAATATTTATTTTTATCCTAAAAAAGTTTTTTAGTTTTCATTCCACCCCAATTTTGGTGGAACAAATAATGTGCTTTTGATAGAAAAGAGGGGAAATTATTCGCCCTATGTTCTTTTTTTTTTTTTATATTTATTTGAACAAGACTCAAGATTCTTCAAAAAGAGAAAAGCAAAATCAAAAGAAATAAAATCCACCAAAAACACATGAGAAATCTTTGGAGGAAAGCCCCAAAACAAAAGAGACCTCCCAAGAAGCTTGGCAAAGAAAACATACAAAAAGAAGACATAAAAACATAAAACCCTTGACAAAACAAACACGCCCAACAAACAAAACTGAAGAACCTAAATAATCTGAACATCAACACCTCATAAACTTTTTGCCAACAATCACCCATAGAACTAATTATGAGAATGCCAAGATTGCACCCCACATAATACTAAAACCTTGGTTGTCATCTGGCAAATCACAATGCAAACATCACCACTACACCTCCTTCTAGGGATATCAATTTCCATAACACCTAATGTTTAATCTTGAATTTTCTTTTCATTCCTTCCACATTTTCTACATCTCAAATTTGCATTTTTCTTGCCTTTTTTTTTTTAATCTTTTCAAGTCTTTGCAGGAGCCCATATGACATCAATCTAGTTAAAAGAAATAAGCCCTAACATTTTTCCTAACTCCTAATATCTTTTTGCTTCCTACAAGTCATCTTCTTCTAAATCAAATGCTAGGTTGTCACTCTAATCAACTTTATTTTCCATCTCTCCTTCTTTAGACTTATGCTGATTGCCACCTTCTTTTGATATCTCTTTGTGGTTTGAAACTAGGAGGAAAGGCAAGGCTTTCAGTTGAGACTTTGGTGACTTTGTTATTTGTAAACTTCTCTTGTAGCACTCATTATTAACTATAGCCCCAATTTTCACAAAGTCCACACCATCACTTCTTCTAGGAGGTTGCATTGCGTCAGGCTCGGGCTTATCCAACACGTGATCCTGTGGATCTTGGGGAAGCTGGCCATCCATTAATGTAGCTAGGCCATAACCAAGAGGAAAAGGAACTGATATAGAAGCTTCACCCTTCAAATTTAAGGCAGGCTTGACATAACATAACAAGAAAACCAATTGGGCCTTAATTGACCACTTTCATCTACCACCTTTGACCACATTTCACATTGTAATTTAACAGTTCTCGTAGACTCCTTTGAAACAGTAGCTAGATTACATCCTTGATTACATTCCATATTTTTTCCTTAAACTTTTCACCATCATTAATGCGAGAACCTCTGCCATTCAAATTCCCAATCTTGCCATTATGAACGTCACAATAACCTTCTTCGTACTTCATCCATAATTGTGATTTCACTTTCCAAAGATGCATCCCCCCTTGTATACTCTACCTTATTTCTAGAGAAATACTTACATGGTCCGGGAGCACCACGTGGCTGTGCTTCCGGACCAATCATGTAAGTGTATTTTAACCCACTACTAACACACAATCCCATGAAAATGCACTTACATAATTAGCCGGGAGCACAGCCACATGGTGCTCCCAGACCATGGAAGAATTTCTATGTGTCCTATCTCTAAATTCTTCCGCCTTCTGATTATTAATTTCTTCTCATCCTAAAATACCTCCACTTAATTTTTGTTCCTGCATTAAATATCTATCTATCACCAAACCGTAGACATCTCTTTCAACACCAATGCATTTCTTATAGAGTTTTCTGCCATGTTTCTAGTGTATCTTCCTTATTGTGTGTTCTAGCTTCACTTTTCTCATGAATAACCTCATTCTCCTTCCTTTTAACTCCTTCAACAACAAATTTTCCTACTTTAAGTTAAACATCAAACCATAACCATTGATAGAAAGGTATAATCGTCCTTGAATGAACAAGAATAGACATGTTTCTATCATCACTCTTCCTGAACTCAAGTCTACCTCTGTCTCTATACTATTATTGTACAATGAGATCAATTAACTCAAAACCTTACTAATTCTCTTGAAATTTGCAATAGACCATCTAGGAGGAGGAAACCCTAATGCATTCAAGCCATAGAAATCTTGTTTGACAATACTCCAATTGTGATCGTCTGATATCATCAAAGTGATTCAACAGCAAATCAGTTGCATCCGTTAATGCAGTTTTGACAACTTCCTTTTGTCTCAAACATTGATGTACATTTATACGACCCCATGGCCCTTACATGAGTCAACTAGAACCATTTCTTGTACACTTTTACCTACAATATATCAAGATCAACAGGCTTCATTGATTTACCAATTAAGCTTCTGTTTAGTGAATCCACTTTCTTTTTACAGACTTCCCCATTAACAACTCATATTTTCTCTTCCTCTACATGGTTCCTAATATATAAACTTTGGCCTTTTTTCAAATTTACTTTTTTATTGTCAGATTGTAGCACATCTTTGTAAAGCCTCCTATCCACATTGCTCAACAACTTTATTTCCATGACCTTATTTGTTTGTTTGAAATGCTCACTACTAGTTGGTCTTGCATCATTGGAAGTCCTTCTCTTATACTATGATTCTTTAACACTAATGAGAATGCCTCTTATCTCCACACCATCAAGATTCTCACTACCCTTAGTGCTTCCTCCCTGGTTGTATATCTCACAAAAGCAATAGGTTGTGTGATAGTTCTTCTTGCTTTTCACGATATGTTTTAATCACCTTACCATCAAATTTGAATATTTGATATAACCATGCCTTTGATATTGAGGAAGACAAGTTATCAACAAATATTGTGAACAACTTTTCCTCCAACCTTAAAAAAAAAAAAATCACCACTCCTGGCCTTGTTCTGTTGTAATTTTCCATCTCTTCATCCTTTGCCATATTCCGCTCTCTTTTACTATACTCCATTCTTCTCTGCCGCACTCTGACCTCCCTGCATTCTAGTTGTCAAATGATTGTACTCGCTCCATATTGTAACTGTCTATTGTAATATCAAGTCAATGTAGTCATTGATTAGCAAATTGAAATACGTATGAATATGATTAAGAAAGGTAAAGAAAGAGACATCAAGCAAAGTACAAGTTCCTTTTCCCATCATTCCTTCTTCTATTCCTCCATTACTTGTTATCCAAACACACTATAAGGTAACATTAACAGAGTAATAAATGTTTTTATTATTAAATATTTTAACAGTTAGATATATGTATGTGTATTGGAGTACTATTCAACAATCTTTGTGAGTAGGTGCAGCAGAAGGTGAGAATTCTGTATTTATAGGTAGGGGTGTTCGAATTTTTCGGTTTGAACTTCTATTGATGCGGGAAGATGCTCAACAAAATACTGCACTATGTTGTTCACTTTGGATGTTGGCTATATTCGAAACTGGTGTCAAAATCATAAAACAAGATAATCACAATACACGCCACCGAGTTTTCAATTGGGCTTATAATTTCTTTGATGGGAATCATGTGATAAATTTATCAATATATGGTTTATTTTGAATTATTGCAGAGATGTGGTGTTTGTAAACACAATTCGCCACACAGCAAGTAGAAATTTTTTTTTTTATTTTTTAAAAATTTACAGAACAAAATACTACACATTGCATGGTGAATTTTGAACTTGCACCACTTGCAAAAGCTGATGCACCAAATTACTACTTACCTCAAGGCGGATTTAGAGATTTGTGACAGAGGAGTGGTGGTCTCTTGGAAAGCATTTAAAGTGGTTAGGTAAAAGTTTGGACCACTGATGCTTCAAACTTTTGTAACCATTGAGATATTAATAAAATTAATGTAATGGTTTACATGCAATAAAATAAATCTAATATGAACATTTAGAGTAAAAGACCATCAATACACCTAATTAACTAGATAAACGATTTATTAGGGTGATAAAATGGGTTTAAAATTCTTTTACACTGATAGTGCATAAAATTAATTTTTTAAGATAAAACTATGTAATTAAACACATTTTGTATATCTTGTGAAAAAAATTAGGATCAAAAGTCAAGGTCATTGACTCATTGCCGTAAACCACGAGCCCATGACTCTTTTATTTTTAATTTTTAATTTCTCATAGTTTCTTCCCACCTAATAAATGAAAAACTAATATTATGGAATATGATCAGGTGCCTAAACGGAGACTTGAACTCCTTCTACTCAGAACAACATGTTATTGATGGCCATGGCTCATTATTTGTTGTAAAATAATTTAGAACAATAGTATTTTAGCTAAAAAATAAGAACAGGATGACAGCAATAATAAAAGAGTAGTGGAACAAAATTACCACGAATCGTGCAAGGCACTGTCCTTAAGGGTTTAATTCCGCCCTACCTAAAGCTATGCTTGGTGGAATGGCTTTGACGGTTAACCCTCCAAGATTAGATGTGGGTCTCCATAGAAACTCATCCACACGATGTTCCCAGTATGTTGAGCAGCAGATCTTGCAGAAAGCAAAAAACATAGCAGAAGCAGTGAGGGCAGCTTCTTTTGCACAAAAGGGTGGAGAAAGAGATGAGGTGGTTGGTGTACATTCTGTTTAGGCTATCCAACGGGCTTTATATAGAGTCAGGAAAGAGCTGTTGCAAAATAGCCGTTGAAAAAGAGTTGTTGGATAACGGTCAGAAAAAGAGCCGTTGAAGTATTAAAAAGCTGCAATGGTAAAAAGGAAATTTTGCTAAAATTAAAATAAAACTTGTACAGGTAGTAAAAGCTTGGCAGGCCCACACACGCGCGGACGAGACGGGGTGGGGCAGGGCACGTGTGTGTGTATATAACTAAGGCCCAAGTCCATAATGCTACCTCAATACCATAAGGTATTTACTGATTAAGTACCATCATATATAAATGCTTATTAAAATATTTTCATAAGCAATGTAGGACTTCTTCCTTAGCTAAAATACACATAGGCAAACTAAGTTTGAAATACACTAAGACCCATATATATACAACAATCCTCCACATGTTTCAAATTTAGAGGAAAGATGAATGTTATGCTTTAGTGTAGTATCCAAAGGATTTGAACTTCACTTTAGGTATAGGTAGGTGACAACCTTAAAAAAATTTGGTAGAGAAATCTCTTTGAACCAAACTTCTAAGATAACGGTTGGAGCATGTCCACCAACTATACAACATTCCATAAGATATGATGCTCTTAGCCGTTTTGCGCATTAAGGCGTGCGCTATCTTGGAATCATGAGAGTTTTAGAGTTTTATGCCCAAACTCATGGGAGATGGCCTCATCTCCACTCTTACTGAGGTGGCATCCATTAGGAGTATGCTACAGCAGATACCCCACCCCCACATTGAGGGCTATGGATCCATTAAGAGTATTGCTCATCCTCAAACACTACTGTAGCGGTATTGTCATACACCATAGGGAGGGACCTTTACCAAGCATCTCATATGAATGGCAAAAATCAATAAAAAGTGACAATACTCTTTGTGAGACTCGTATGACTTCGTTTACCACATTGAACCACCTTCATGGGATATCCAATCATAGTGGTTGGGTTTCCATCATACCGCCTCAAGTAATGGGCATCAATCCCATCCCCCTCGATGTTTCACTTACTAGCGTCCTAGCAAGTAACTTCATCAATAGGTCAGCCAAGTTCTTTTCCGACCTTACAAAATCCATGGATATCATATTGTTCTCAATCAGTTGCCTTACAATATTATGTCTCAATCTGATATGCCAGCTTTTTCCATTATATATTTTGTTCTTTGCTCAAGCAATGATAGCTTGACAATCATAATGAATAGACACAGATGTCTGTGTTCTATCCCATAATGGTATGTCCACCAATAGGTTTCTCAACCATTCAGCTTCTGTTCCTGCCTTTTCTAAAGCTATATTCTGACTCCATGGTGGACCTGGCAATACAAGTCTGTTTGGTGGATTTCGAAGATATAGCCCCACCTACCAGGATAAAAACATAACCACTTGTAGATTTTAATTCATCAAAGTTAGAAATCCAGTTTGCATCGCTATATCCCTCCAAGATTGATGGATAACCAGAATACACCAAACCATAATCTTTAGTACCTTTTAAATATCTAATTAAGGCATTCTAATGGATATCACTAGGATTATGAGTATGTCTACTTAGTCTATTCACAGCATATGCAATATCTAGTCTAGTGTAGTTCATTAAATACATCAAACTACCAATTATGCGTGCATATTCAATTTGTGATACACTATCACCTTTGTTTTTAACTAGATGCAAACTAGAATCATAAAGAGTAGATACAAGTTTGTAGTCAAAATGTCCAAATTTCTTAAGCATGCTTTCAACATAGTGAGATTGAGATAAAATGAATCTATCATTTTCCTTAATCAATTTTATTCCAAGTATAACATTAGCAACACCCATATCTTTCATATCAAATTGAGAAGGCAAAAATTTCTTAATTTTAGTTACAGTATCCAAACATGTCCCAAAGATCAGTAAGTCATCAACATATAGACAAATGATAACACCACACCATCATTAAACTTGATATATATGCATTTATCAAATTCATTTGTCACATACCCATTGGAAATCATAACATGATCAAATTTTTCATGCCATTGTTTTGAGCTTGCTTCAAACCATAAAGAGATTTAACAAGTTTGCATACCTTGTTCTCCTTGCCCTTAACCACACATCCCTTAGGTTGTTCCATGTAGATCTCTTCTTCAAGATCAAAATTGAGAAATGCAGTTTTCACGTCCATTTGATGCACAACAAGTTTATAGATAGATGCAATGGCAAACAAAACTCTAATAGATGCAATTATAGTAACAGGAGAATAAGTATCAAAGTAATCAAGATTCTTTTGTTGCTTATATCCCTTAGCTACCAAGCTGGCCTTATATTTATTTACACTACCATCCGATTTTATTTTCTTCTTAAATACCCATTTACATCCAATAGGTTTTGTTTTAGGTGGTAAATCTACTAATTCCTAAGTATGATTGGTCATAATAGATTCAATCTTAGCATGTATAGCATATTTCCAAAAAGGAGCATCAATAGATGTAATAGCATCATTATAAGTTAAAGGATTATCAGAAACAAGATAAGCATAAAAATCATCACCAAAATCCTTTTCTTTCCTAGTTCTTTTACTTCTTCTCAATTCATTATCATTTTCATCAACTGCATTACCAGATATCTTATCATATGAGTTACTGACATGCTTTTCTTTTGTTCTTATAGAAAATTCATGCTCAAAGAATGATGCATTACAAGATTTAATTATGGAATTATATTCTAACACATCACTTTTCACAACAAGAAATCTATATGTACTACTATTTTAAGCATATCCAATAAATATACAATCACATGTTCTAGAACCAAGTTTTCTTTTCTTAGGGTCTGGCAACATTGCCTTAGCTAAACACCCCCACATTTTGAAGTGTACTAAATTAGGTTGTTTATCAAACCAGAGTTCATAAGGTGTTTTACTAAGTTTCTTATGTGGTACCCTATTTTGTATATAGCAAGTCGAGAGGATAGCTTCCCCCCATATATAGTTACGTAATCCTGAACTAACAAGCAAGGCATTCATCATTTCCTTGAGAGTTCTATTTTTCCTTTCAGTTATACCGTTTGATTCAGGTGAATAAGGTGGAGTTATTTTATGTAGTATACCATGTTGTTCACAAAACTCATTAAAGGAATTTGACTCATATTCACCTCCTCTATTTGTTCTTAATCTCTTAATTTTCTTACCAAGTTGGTTTTCTACTTCATTTTTATATTTGATAAACATTTCACATGCCTCATCCTTAGTTCTCAACAAATATAATTTAGTATATCTAGAATAATCGTCAACAAAGATTATATAAAATTTTTTACCACCTCTAGTCACTATGTTCTTTAAGTCTTCTAAGTCACTACGTACTAGTTTTAGTAATTCACTGTCTTGTTACTTGTTTGGATGGCTTCTTGGTTAGTTTAGTTTCTACACAAATTTCACATTTATCCAAGCTAGTATTATCCAATCTATCAATTAGTCCCATTTCTTTTAATTTTAAGATATAAGGAACATTTACATGTCCTAATCTACCATGCCAAACATCAAGAGAATCAACCAAGTAATCAAAAGAAGAACTTCCTTCATTGTTATTAGTAGCTACATTTAAAACATATAGACCATCGTTAAGATAACCTTTACCAACATATATGTCATTCTTAGATAAGGTAACTATGTTACCATCAAAAGTTACCTTCACATTAGCATTGTTAAAGAGATGAACTGACACCAGACAATGTTTAATGGCGGGTACAAAGAGTACTTCGAATAGCATAAGGGTTTTTCCAGATGTCATTTTTAATGACACTTTCCCTTTACCTAAGACCGAGATTTTGCTTGAATCTCCTAGGTAAACATAATCCTTCCCATCTTCTATGGGAGAAAACTCGGAGAACATGTCTTTCTTAGCACAAATGTGCTTTATGGCAACAGAATCCACAATCCAACCCTTGGCTTCCTTCACTAAAAAGCATTAAGACACCACTGCCACTATAACATCATCTTGGTATTCTGCCACATTTGCTTTTGCCTTTGATGATGATCCTTCTCCTTTATTTCCGCCTCCTTGATTGTTCCTTCTCAGTCTACAAGCGATGCAAAATGACCTGTTTTGCCACAAATAAAATAAGCACCCTTCTTCTTTTATTGTTGGTTAGAATCATGTTTGAAATGTAGTTTATGAACTCTAATATTATGATTTTTAGAACCATAAGATGAATTTTTAGAATGCATATCCTTAGTAATGTTAGCACTAGCATGCATTTCCTTAGCATTTTGTTCACTAGCCATTAACCTATTTTTCTCCTCAATCTTAATATGCACAATAGTTTCTTGCAATGTCATAGCTTTTCTCTTTTGCATGAAATTCATTTTATAATCTTTCCAAGATTCGGGTAGCTTATGAACAAGAGTTTGAGATACAAACCTTTCAGGTAGAATATCTCCTTCCTTAGTTACTTCATCTACAAGCTTAGTAAATTCATTAATTTGAGAAGCAACATATTTATTTTCATCCATTTGAGATGTATTATAATTATGAACCAAAAACTTTTTACTACCTTCTTGATAAATATATTTTTGAACCAATGCGTCCCAAATATCCTATGCATGAACATAATGATAGTAAATATCATACAAATCATTTGATAAAGCTCATAAATATTATGTTTGGCTAAAATTAAAATAAAATTTGTATGGGCAATAAAAGCTTGGTAGGCCCACATGCACATGGACGAGACGGGGCGGGGCGGGGCGCACGCACGTGTGTGTATAACAAAGGCCCAAGTCCACAATGCTACCTCAATATCATAAGGTATTTAATGATTAAGTACCATCATATATAAATGCTTATTAAAATATTTTCATAAGTAATGTGAGACTTCTTCCTTAGCTAAAATACACATAGGCAAACTAAGTTTAAAACACACTAAAACCCATATATATACAACATTATTTACCTTATATTTGTATAATATTAATAATTATTAATAATAATATTTTAAGAGATAATAAATAAAAAATATAATTGATTTTATATAAATGTGTAACTGATTTTACCATGTTCATGACAATAATTATAATCTTACAATTAAATACATTAACCTTTATTAAAAATACAAAACCAAAAAAAAAAAAATTCAACTACAAGTTAAACTAAAACAAGATTTTCTCAAATCATTAAAAATGTAAAAATTATTTTGTTTAATAAGATTTTAACTTTTTTTATTTATTTTATTTGAATATTTTCATCTTAAGCTTGTTATGATGGGGATGAATTTTAATCTATTTTTAACTCTTCTATTCGCTACCTGGTTTTGCAATCCAACACGATCTAAAGCCCCCCTTATAACATACTGGAGATATTTAAATATAAAAGTTAAAAATAAATTAAAATTCACCCCATCATAACAAGCCTAAGATGAAAATATTCACATAAAACAAATAAAAAAATTAAAATCTTATTAAACAAAATAATTTTTACGTTTTTAATGATTTGAGAAAATCTTGTTTTAGTTTTTTTTTTTTTTTTAAAGTTAAAGTACACCACTTGTAGTTGAGGTTTTTGTTTTTTGGTTTTGTATTTTTAATAAAGGTTAATGTATTTAATTGTAAGATTATAATTATTGCTGTGAACATAGTAAATCCAGTTGAGTATTAAAATCAGTTACATATTTATATAGAATAAGTTATTATATATTATCTCTTAAAATATTTATTATTATTTATTATTAATATTATACAAATATAAGGTAAATAATGAGCCATAGCCACCAATAAGGTGTTGATTCGAGTGAAAGGAGTTTGAATCTCTGCTTAGGCACTTGATCGTATTCCATAGTATTAGTCTTTCATTTATTAGGTGGGAAGAAACTTTGAGAAATTATAAAAAAAAAGGAGTCATGGGTCATGGGTTACACCAATGAGTCAATAACCTTGGCTTTCGATCTTAATTGTTTTTGCAATATATACAAAATGTGTTAATGCACTACAATGTAAAAGAGTTTTAAACCTATTTTATCACCCTTAGTAAATCATTTTTTTGGTTAATTAAATGTATTGATGGCCTTTTACTCTATATGGTTATATTAGATTTATTTTATTATATCTGAACCATTACATTAATTTTATTAATATCTCAATGGTTACAAAAGTTTGGAGCATCATTGGTCCAAACTTTTGCCTAACCATTTTAAACGCTTCCCAAGGGATCACCACTCCTCTACCACAAATCCGAATGGCTCATAATCCACCTTTAATTTTTATCTCACATTTCGCCTCCTACAAATGGAAATATGTCTTAGATTTTTTTTCTCCCACATTCCTACATGTTGGGGGGCAAATTCTCTAACAAATTTCTCCCCTCAAATTTCGCCCCCCTCCAAGTAGGAATTTGTGCTTGCAGGCGTAATCTCTAACACCAAATCCATATTTCAGTAATAAAATTAAAAATACAATATTGTTGTTATATTGATTAACTAATCTCATATATAAATAACGGAGCCATTTTTCTAATTTTAAAAGCAATATAAAAAAATAGCAACCCAAACAAAGTTTTTTGTCTTTTTATTTATAAAAACTAAAAACTGTTTTTGAAAATCACTGCCAAACGGCCCCTACAATGCTTGGTACATGCCTAGGGAAAATTAAGTTTAACCCAATGAGGAACCAGAAACCTAAATACAAGATCCATTTAGAGACTGTCCCATGCTTGAATTAAATGATGCATTTGGGGATCGTGGATTTGAAGATCCTAATCCATCATTTCAACATGGGAGAGATGAAACTGTGGGTGTAGGAGTAGCAAGCAATGAGGAATGTGAAAAAATTAAAGAGTTGCTTAAAGATGGAAATCAAGAACTCTATGATGGCTGCATAAAATACAGCAAGCTATCTTTTATTGTTCATTTGTCACATAAAAGTGCTATGTGGTGCTAGTGACGAAACAATTTCAATGGTCATTGTAAGCTAAAAGTTGCATTTGAGCATGCTAGACTACCTGCATCTTTGTATGAGGCCAAAAAGATTATTAATTAGGTCTTGACTATGAAAAAATTCACGCATGTCCAAATCATTGCATTCCACTTGTTCTATTTATTTCTTCTTAATGATTAGTGAATGTTTTATTTGATTGAAATCTGGTATTATTTAATTTAAAATGTTTTTACCTTCAACAGAGTGTATAAAAAATATTATTAAAAATACCTAAAATACTTAGCCATGATTTAACCGTAGCTAATAATATTTATTAATATAAATTCTCGTTGATTTAGCCATGGTTAAAGTGCGGCTACATATAAGTTAGCCATTGTATAACCGTAGCTAACAATATTTATTAATATGATTCTCTTTGATTTAGTCACAGTTAAAGTGTCCCTACATATTACTTAGCCAGGCTTTAACACTAACACGGTTATGACTTACTTATAGCCACCGTTAAAACCTTAGCAAAGTGAATTTTGGCACGGTAACCAAACTGTGGTTAATGTATTTGTCACACCTAATTTAGCCACGCAAGTACAAATCGTGGCAACATATTATTAGCTATGCTTTTTGATAAATTATTTTCTCTAGTGAATACATGCAATTCTTAAGCAAGTGATTAAGATTTGGTTTAATATTGCTGTGATATTTTTAGAGGTGTTTAGCTTTTTAGACTCTAAAAATTGCTCTTAAAATATTAAAGTAGTATTATGTAGTAAAATAATGTAATAGTTAATTACTCTTAATAAGCAGAATTCATAAAAATAATATTTTATAAAATTACTCTTAAAATTTAAAATAGTTATAATGTACATAAATATTAAATAAAATAATTTTATTTTATATTAAGTTTTTAAAATTTGATTAATAATGGTATTTTCAAAAAGCGTAAATTACTGATAAAATAATTTAAAAAATGATAATTTAAATATGGTAATTATTCTTATTCGCACCGGAGGCTTTCTGAAAAAGTACAATGTTTGGTATATGCATGGGGGAAAATTATGTCGAGCCGAATGAGGAGCCAAAAACCCAAATACAAGAACCTGTTAGAGACTATCCCATGCACGAATTGTTAAATGATGCATTTGGTGTTTTGGGGATCGTGGATTTCAAGATCCTAATCCATCATTTCAACATGGGAGTGATGATACTGCGGGTGTAAGAGTAGTAAGCAATGAGGAATGTGAAAAAATTAAAAAGTTGCCTAAAAATGGATGTCAAGAACTCTATGATGGCTGCACAAAATACGGCAAGTTAACTTTTATTGTTCATTTGTATCACATAAAAGTACTATGTAGTGCTAGTGACAAAACAATTTCAATGGTCATTGATCTGCTAAAAGATGCATTTGAGCAGACTAGACTACCTGCATCTTTGTATGAGCCCAAAAAGATTATTAAGTAGTTAGGTCTTGACTGTGAAACAATTCAGGCATGCCCAAATCGTTGCGTTAAGTAGATGCATTCCAGTTGTTCTATTTATTTTTTCTTAGTGATTAGTGGATGTTTTATTTAACTGAAATCTGGTATTATTTATTACAGGTTTCTACCACGATTTAACCATAACTAACAATATCTATTAATATAAGTTCTCGTTGATTTAGCCATGGTAAAAGTATGGCTACATATTACTTAGCCACGATATAACCGTAGCTAATAGTATTTATTAGTATAATTCTTGTTGATTTAGCTACAGTTAACGGGTCCCTACATATTACTTAGCCACAGTTTAACCATGTCATACTTACAGTGAAGTGGTTATGACTTACTTAGCCACCGTTAAAACCGTAGCAAAGTGAATGTTGCCACAATAGCCAAAACCATGGCAACATGTTATTAGCTACTATTTTTGATAAATCATTATTATTATTATTATTATTATTGGTAGTGGATGCATGCAATTTACTGGGTAAATGACTAAGTAATTAAGACTCAATAATAGTAGGTTAAAGCCTATACCTACTCTGAATAATTGACTAAGTAACTGACTAACATTTTTGTTATTGAAAACTGTTATATGTGTTTGTCGATCAGTGTCTTCAAGCTAAATGTGATAGTTGAATTATGGGTAACTTTTCGCATCTCGTGCATTTTATTTCAATTATTCTTATGTAAATTTTTTTATTTAATTAAATTTATAATGCTAAAATTTTTAAATATTACATGTTAAAATAGATTTTTATGAAAATAAGTATTTAAAAATATATAAAATTATTTTAATTTAATTTTTAATTACAAATTTTATTTATGTATATAAATATAAATAATTTTTTATATAAAATATTACAATTCCTGTTGAACCTCTAAAATATTATGATTTTTTTTTTCATTTATTTCCCTAAAAATCATGATTATGATTTTCCCCTTTGGTTTATCTTTTTATCCTCAAGTCCATGTTAGTATTCACATAAGACGTTACATTGATTCTTAACAATAGAAACTAACAAAACAATAATAGAGGAACCAACAAGGATAGAAACAATTTTTGGAAGACAAAATGGAAGCTTTTTAGAAAGAGACCAAACGAAAAAAAAATGAAATATATATTTTGAGGAATAAAAGCATAATTAAGAAAGAAAAAGAAAAAAACATGAACTACAATATTAAGCAAAGACGGACAGTGTAAACCGTCCTTGCATAATTACTGAACAGAACTCGACCACCCAAAACAAATCACTCTGCACAATGTGAAAAATCTTTCCTTTGGAAATATTATCGAACATTATATACTTTTCGACCATCACTTCAAAATCTATATCAATAATTATTTTTTTTTTTTCACAAGCTCATGACGAATTGAATTTTGTGCAGTCGCTCCTAACCTCTCCATCCTTACCAGTCTTGACCCCTACTCGTCCGAGCTTCCTCATGGCCATGACAAACGCGGCATTGAAATCACCGGGGTTGTTCGCAAACTTAACCACCATAGACCGTGATGCAGTGTCCGTGAATAGCACCTGATCCGAGCTCAACAAACCCTTCCCTGAAACCAAGTTTTGGTAATACGAGTTGTCAAAAGTTGAAGGGGATTGAGGATCCAGAGCAAGCACAACTTGGGGGTCAGGGTTTCGAGGGCACCCTGTCTTCAATTGCTGGGCATAGTCAGGGTCCAACGTAGGGTCCACTTGTGAGGATGATGAGAACGAGTACAAACGGTTTGCGAACTGGTCGCAGTGTGAGAACCCTATGGTGTGCGCTCCGGAGAGTGCAATCATATCGGTTTGGCTCAGGTTGTGTTTTGAGAACATGGCTTTCAGTTGGTTGAGATTGAAATTCGCTTTTGGAAGGTTTTCTTCAACCTCTGATGCCTTAGAAACAAGGCCATCTAGACGTCCAAGTTCTACGCTGTATGAAGGGCCTCCAAGCTGAAATATTTGCACTTAATCACCAATTAAAAAGCAGCACAAGTATACACAAACAACATAGCCTTTTTCTATTAGGTGCTTAGTTATATAGATTAAATGACCTTGTTGTATGTTATTATATAAATTATACCTATAGATAAATTATTTAAATTTAAATTATTTTTAATAATTTAGCTCTTTTTTAGTATTTCTCCACTTCTATTTATTGGACTATCTTAAATTTGATCAACACTTTTAACCAATATTTTTGCAGCTCTTCTCACATAATAACATCACTTAACGGGAGATTTTGCTATTATCTTATATATAATAGATATTACCTTTTTTTTCACCCTCCAATGCATTCATTTCTATTCATTTCTTGCTACCTTGAAATGTAATATATCAGATTGGGTTTTGGAAAATGTTATTTTCTACACTTAAATTTGAACACTTCCTTTTAACATGCACCTTTTATTTAAAAAAATAAAAGGATTTTTTTTCGGGTTTGTGTTTAATTAATTTTGCTTACCAAGCCTATAACATCTCTGGTGGCAAGTGCCAAAATGTCTGCGCATGAGACCACGCCAGGGCACGCAGCTTCTACTGCTTCCTTTGCCTTGATCACAGTGTCAAATCCATCTCCTGGAAGCGAAAGATTTTCCGAGGCATCCTTCTCCGCATCCCCATTTGGTGAGGATATCATCACGGAAGCATCACATCCCTAAGTGAAGAGAACAACTAATATACTAAATTTATAATCAAATTAATCAGGGACTACGTAAATGCATCAATTAGTGAAATTTCAATTCTTCACTTCTCTCTCAGGACCTTCTCTCTTTCTCTCTTGATTTCTAGTTTGTTAGTCTAAATTTATAAGCCAAATCAATTTTGGCTTCAATTGAGTTAATTAGAGTCGAATTCTTAGCTAGTCTTAAGACAAAAGAGAATATCTAAGTATTAGTTTTGCTTTTTCTCCCCAATGAATCGGGTGGTGTATTCAAGCGTGTTGTGTGTTATTTGTACTTTAGTCAAAAGTTAACAATTCAAGTTTGGCGATTTTTATAGTGAAGATAATAAAAATATCTTTACATGAAAATTCTTCCTACTTTTTGGGTGTGAGTATCATACACTTATATAAGTTTCATATACAAAATAATAGAATCCACATACAAAAAATAGAGATAATCTTTATATAAAAATATTTTTATCATCTTTATCATAGAATCCATCTTCGAGTTTTACCTAGGCTGGCATCAAAGTATGAAAGGAACGGCGTGTGCACTAGTGACTCTTTCTCCCAGCATATTTATTATTATAACAAAAAAATCGAAAAGTCACGCATACCATTTCAAATGTGCCTTTGAATTTTTCTAGTTAATGACACGATCAAAATGGAGAAGGGAGAATAAATCTCCACCAACCATATATAATAAAAGTTACGATAGCGATTTTAAAAGCTCAACTAGATACATATAGATATATATGACACGTTATGACCAAATAAAGAAGAATTAAAATAAGGAAATACTATATGCCAAGACAGTGCATGATATTCTGGATTGACCATTAATCTACCATCCTTGATCTTCAGAGAAAGGAAACAACTATATGAGGAATCACAAAAACATGTGGGATGATGCTTTCTTCTTCTTAGTGGATAGAGATAATTCTCTTATTTTATTTTATTTTTTGAGAAACAAACGTCGAAAGATAAACATTACACATATAAATGCGAATATAAGTGACAAACTTAAAAAATAGAAGAGTTGCGAATTAATGCACCTCAACAAAGCAGTCATGGAGAAATAGACGCAGGGTTGCTTGTCCAGTTGTGAGGGTCTGAGTAAACTTGTTGGTCACTGCCTGGGTCACGATGGATTCCACGTTTGGACAAGTTGAGCTATAGAAATTCTCCACTAATTGGCCTTCTCCCCTAGATAAAATCATAAAAGCCATAAACATAGCTACTAATGCTATCCTTATGATCTCCATCTCCTTCTCTGGAGAGCTATATAAATGTCTACACAACTCTATTATATATCCTTCCGTTTATATCCCTCTTTCTGTAGGTGTGGTTGAGGAAGTAGCAAGCAGAGGTATCGGTGTCAGTACTATATATACGGAAAAAGTAATAAAAAACACGAAAGAAAAAAAATAAATATAAGAAAAAGGTAGGATGCGACAGTTTACTCGGTTTCCCCTCAAAGCACTTGCTATATAATAGACATTTCTGTATTATAATATAGCTGGAAGCTGTCTTGGTCCAACTCTAGGTCATTTTAACTTGTCGAATTAATATCTTGCTCTTGAAGTTTTCACGTTTCACTATATATTTTGAATCAAGTTGTAAACTGCTGGGTCATGCATGGGAGAGAGGCCGAGTCCTCCTCCGTTGGATGCTGGCAGTAACTCACATCTATTTTTTATTTTTTTATTCTGAAATTTTAAATTTCTTATATTTAGAATAGAATAGAAAGGTTAACAAATAAAAAAAGTTTACAGGTATATGACTATCTAGTGTTAGATATTTATTTATTTTTTTCTTGGATTAATTTCTTTAAGGAACACAAGTTATGGCCGCAAAAGATTTGCCCGTATGTACGGAATTACACAAAGGTCAACTATGAATTCCTATCTTTAATTTGACCTTAATTTTAAATGTATTCATTGAACATATAAAAGAATCAGTGCCACAATGTATGCTTATTTAATTTAGATGATATATGATATAGCTATAGATGGAGAGTCTAGAGACGAAATAAATGAAAAGTTAGAGCCGCAAAGATGTGATTTAGAAGCATATAACTTTCGTTTAAGTTGAAGTAAAACATAATATATGAAATATAAGTTCAATAAGAGGCACACTAATTCTATCTTAGAGATGAAAATTGGAGATTTTAAGCATCTCTAGTCTATCAGACAAAAGATAGAAAAAAAACAGGTAGATGTAAGCCATATAGCTTTGGATGTTACTTGTAATAAAAAAAGTGTCACTTATGTTAAGGGATGTGTTTGGTTTGGGAATAAAAGTGGAGTGAAATTTTTCATGGATGAGTTCCATGTGTAATTTTACACATGAAACTCGTCCATAAAAGTTTCCACCATATTTTTTTGCCCCCAACCAAACACAATCTTAAGAGGAAATTTTACCCTACAACTATAAGACTTGTGACAATGTTGTATGAGATTAAATGTTGAGAAGGATAAAACAACAACAAAAAAATATAAGCTCAATGTTATAGAAATGATAATAGTTTTGTCATAGATAAATATAGAAATGCAAGACAAGATATTATCGTAAATAATTGCATTAGAATAAAAATTGGGTATATAGTATAAAAAATGGTAGTATTTATATGTAAATGATTTGGTTGTGTGATTAAAAGACATGTAGAATTTCTAGTAGAGAAATATTTGGGGGACTCATTTCTCATGGGACACCGTGCCGACTCACACCCCATCTACCATTGGATGGGGTGTGAATCCTACTTGAATGAGATCTACACTCCATTCAATGGTGGATGGAATGTGAGTTGGCACGGTGTCCCATGAGAAATGAGTCCCCCTATCACTTTTCTTTTTAATAAGAAGAGTACTAAAATACATGGAGGGTAGTAGCCCAAGTTAGAAATAGAAAAAGACCAAAATGAAAATATAAACAAAACTATTAAGAATAACAAGAATTTAAATGACTTATTTATAAATATAATTCGCAACAGAACATTCACTTATTTAGTCCTTGTTGCTAACCACAAGTAATAAAAAAAAAGAAAGAAAAGTTTTGTTACTTTTATTTTTGGATTAATTTTTATGTAGAATTTACTATTTGAGTGTGTTTGGTTGTGATTTTTTTTTAGCAAAAATTCACTTTTTTTTACTAAAAAAATTATTTTTTATATATCTAGATAATTTTTTAAAAATAATCAAAATCTTCAAAAAATCTATTTCAATTTTTTTTGTAGAAATTGAAAAAAATAGTTCATGAAAAAATCAATTTTCAATTACTTTCTCTATATATAAAATTTAAATTTCATAAATTACTTTTTTAAAAGTTAAAACAAACGTATCGGTGAGTTGGATTATAGGCCTAATGCCTGAGGGCCTAGCATAACTCACTTACTCTTTAGGCCAATTTCTTTTTCTACCATTATGTAAGTGGCCCAATTCTAACATGCACTAGATCAACTATGGTATATGGTGCACTATTTTAAAAAAAAAAAAAGAATTGGGTCTATTGTGTTCCACTTTCTCTACTCTCCCATATTTCACTCTTCGTCCATATCCCTTAAGCGGCTTCTCCTCCCACCATTATCGGCCATGTTCTTACACCCTGCCCTTGCTATTGTCCACTTCTTGGATGCCGCCAAACTCCACAACAAGCCCGACCTCCGCCTTCGCGACCTCCAACACAAGTTTTCCATCGTCTCCTCCTCTTTCATTGCCAACCACGATGAGTCCTTTACTACAAAGCCATTCCATCAACCATCCACTTCTTGAAACCATCGTACACCAAGGTGTAGCAACAATTGAGGCCAACATCATGGGCAGCAACACCTTGAATTCGGTTTTGTTAAGAAATCTGATCTCCTTCCTTCTTCTTCTTCTGGTTCCATTGTCAACCCCGACTCTATGATGAATGCTTCTGTCAATCAACAAGTTGATGTCACTACACCGTTGCCACCTTAAAATTATCAAGAAAAGAACAACCATGGTTCCAAGTTGAACGTCGTTGCTGCCACCATCTTGTGCTTGCTCGCACAGTCACCAGTGACCAATTCTAGAGGGATTGGACCATCTACGAGGTTGTCAAATTGGCCTGGTCCTCAACCTCACCCTATGTGATGATATTGACAGCCTATGGAACCTCGTGGGTGCAATCGCGGGGGTGGGAGTGGTCGGAGCTACAGCCATGGAGGGGGTGGTCGGAATTCAATTGCAAGTGGAGGCTTGGGTGCTTGTGCGATGCTATTAGCAGGAGCAGTGGTAAATAGTGCTTATGGGTGCAGGTTGCAAAGCTTGAAGGAAGAGGAGGTGTGGGGTGCAGTGTTCCAACTAAAAATTGGTGTCAATGTAGTGCTCTAGCAAGATATGTTTAACCATGGGAATAGATACTCTCAATTTAATTTTTCAATTCATAAAATTAAGTATGATCTCTTACCATGAATTCAAAAGGTGGGACCTAGACAAGATATGTGATATAAGATATTTAACGGTGAGAGATCACATTTGACATTATCAATTAAAAAATTAAATTGAAAGGATCCATTCCCGTTTAGCCATATTCTCCAAGGATCTTTCTTGTAGGATCAGAAGTGTATCTTATACACACTCACATTGTGGGACCCATCTCATGTGAGTTTGCCGAAAATACACTTGTGCACATACAAATATTGCTCATTCTCCAAATACAATTAGTCGCGTTTGTTGAATGTAGTTAAAAATTGGTACGTGGTGCACCATGGTTTATCCAATGTACTTTCGAACGTGCCTATGTATATTTAGTGTGTGTGTGTGTGTGTGTGTGTATAGATATCACTTTACTAAATAAGAAGAGTATATATTTTCAAAACAATATTTCACCCATAAATAAATGCTCAGACAATGGACCACTCTTATAAAAGTTAAGATTCATCGCAACCACCAGTATTTTTATTATGATTTCTTATAATATCCTCTCATTTGGCAGGTGAGAAATTAATCTTAGGGCAAAGTTAGGTGCTTAAGTGAGGACCACTTTCAACAATATTTTTTTTTTCCATATACTAATATACATGAATCTCATGATCGAATCCAAGTGAGGACCAATACCTTGTTAGTGCCATCAGATAAGGCTTGCCTGCTCCAATGGCAATTACCCAACCGCACTAAGCTTAATTCATTTCATTGGTATTACTATTTTTTCCAACTTCATTTGTGCAATGATCTCAAAGAATTGGGCTGTGGCAGAAATCGTAGGACCTTTGTCCTTGGACTACTTTTCTCTCCCTACCCTTGATGGACCAGCACAATGATGGTGTTAGGGTTCTTGTTTTGTTCAATCCAAAAAGGTTAAGATAAGATGGATTCAAGATGTTAATAAGTTGAAATAATTAAAAAAAAATGATAATGGCTTTTAGTTTTCAAATTTTAATTGAGTAAAGGTGTTTCAGTCCTTTAGCTTCAGAAATCTGATGTGGATTTAGGTGTGGTGTGCTAAGATTGGGCCATGTATGAAATGGTTTGGGAGGCTGATGTGGACAAGTTAATACTGTGTGACTGCATAACACTGGTTCACGCAGGAAAGGTAACAATATCCTCTCAAAAGTAGGACACCAGAACAACCACCTAATTTTTAAATCAAGTTTATTATTTTAATCATCATTTTTTTGCGTAAAAAATTGAGTATCAGATAATTTTATGTTAATAATAATTTTTTGTAAATGTATATGAAACAGTAAATTACACTCCACCTTTGATTCATTGAAGCCAACTTTTGTAGCACTCTTAAAAAGCTGCCAAAGGCCAAAAAGAAATTAAGGCCATTACTCATTAACACAAGAACAAATTCGCTACTTTATAATACTATCTATAACTAAATATTATAATGTAACAGATTACATTACATGATAATTCAAATTACATAAAGCAATTCGTCTCAATTAGAGTTTTTTTCCTCCACTCATCTCTCTTACTCTTCTTGCTCTAAGTTGACAACTTAATTATATTATAGTTATATCAAAAAATTGGGCCAAATTTCTTTAAAAGAAAAATATAATAGAGTTGGGACGTGATAGCCAATTAATTTGATTGAATGAGAGGGAGTATGTACGTTTTATAAAGTCAGGTTATTATTATACGAAGCATTTTTATGAGTTGAATATAATTTGCTTTATATAAGACAAGAGTATTACACAACCAGAATATTTATCAATACTTGATGTAACAAAATGATGTGCCAAGGTTATAATCAAGATAGAAGAGAATAAAATGGAAATCAAAAGTGATGAAAAATATGAAATGTCGCCCCACAAACATAGTCGGGCAATTCTTTCTGCTCGCAAAGCATTTTTCCTGTATAATAATATTGTCAGTATTATAAGTTAATAAAAGTTTATGTTAATTAGATTCAATTATTATTTAGAAACTGTTGGGGCTAAAATTATTCAAAGTGTCAAAAATTTAATCGATATTGATAGTATGGAATAATGAGCAAGAATTTTTTTTTTTTTTTTTTTGGTATAAGTAACAGGATAATCTTCCACAAGCACAAAGAAGGTATTCAAGAGCAGCTTTCAGTATCAAAGATAAACTGAAACAAAACCAAAAAAAAAAAAACTCATTTGATCTATTCCTAATAAAATAACACCAACACACACCCAAAAAACAGGTATATAACTTGTCCTCAAATTGTGCAGCAAGATTGGCAAAGCTAAAACCACATTAAATACATTCCATCCTCAGCAAACATTCGATATCAAACTACGCAAATTCCTGATCAAAACCTGCACCTTGAGTTTATCTCAAATGTTTCCCACACAGCCACATATAATGCGAATTCACTAATATCTTATTCTTAGGAAAATTTCAAGAGCTTTGCCCAATGAAAGGCACGTGCTTGTCCAATGTAGATCCAAGGTGAGTCGGTACGTGGTCGACAGAAGGATGTGCTAATGGTTACATGACAAGGTGCAAGTATTAGATAGTTACAAGGCAGAAGGAGGGACCTGATGGTTGCAGCGGTTACAAAGGGGGGCAATTGTTTATGAACAAAGGCAGAAACAGTTATTGGCAATTCAAATTATGAGCACTCTGAAACTTTGATAAAATAACAATGAATGGCACTTGGCAAAATCTGACAGTGACACAATAAATAGGGAAGTAGTCACCATGTTTAGGGAGTTTAATCGGGGAGCACACACTTGTAAACCCCTAAACACTCCTTCATTGTGTTGACAATGTGGAGTCAATGGAAAATCAAATACATTCCCTTGACTCATTTATTTTCTTTTCGATTTAGTTCTTTGATTCATCTTTCTCTTTCTTCTTCTTCTCCTTTTTATTGTACTTTGACATCAAGTTTGTTATTTTAAATTTCATTTCATCAAGATCTTTATCTCATTTTTTTTTTCTTGAAGTTTATCATTTCTGAATATTACTTTTTGTTCGGGCTATTTTTGCCAGTTAAGTTAATGTGCTAAGTGTGCCAGACTTTGAAATCGGCTAGCCAAAGTCCTCGATTCCAAGAGTTAAATGATTATTCCAAGGAGGAAAATCTACTCCTCGAATATGGATTTCCAAGTTACTCAAAGAAAACAATTGACTAAGATTAATTAAGAATGTAACCAAGACCAAAAATAGATAAAGATGTAATGTAATCGGTAGAACTTGTATTGAAACCCTAACCAATTACAATGAAACCCCCTCCCCCTTAATCTCCAATTGGGAATCCTTATGGAAAGCTTAATGGAATGAAATAGTACAAATGAACAAAGCTTGAAACTGAAAGGCTAGAAAGACTAAAAAGGCTTAAACGAAAATGCATAAATCTAAATGGAAAGGAAAAAGTAAAAGTAAATAAAATACTAGTGCTCTGGATTTGAGGTGTAGATCCCTTGTATATAATTGATCCTTGCTCTATTTATAGGCAAGACTTATTCCAAAATTGCCCTTTAATAACTGACAAGGTTGCTTCTTTAGACCCTCGAATGGCTGCTTCACATAACCATGTTGTGGGGATGCTGCCACGTGTCTTCAATGTCATTTGATCTGTGTTAACATTGCAAGTATTAGACTTAAAATTGTCTTCTTGGACAATATCAGCTTTTCATATGAGAGCTTTAAGACTCCTAATGAGCACTTTCAGATCCACCATTGGCTAGCTTCAGCTTTATTCCTTCCCAGGCTGACCAATCATTTGACTTTGCTTCATTCTTATCCATGTTTGCACTATGACCTGAATTATAATCTCTTCAGCCATGTTAGCTGATGACTTGACTATCACTAAGGACCCGGGTAAAATCACTCTCGGCTAAGTCTTGTCCTTGACTAATGGCACTTATCAATTTTTAGGTGCCAACACTTTTTCACTTCATTTCTTTAAGTTTCATACTTTATTTCATTTCTCAACTTATTTGACACTCGATCAAAGTCGATTGTTCACTAGTATTCATCAAATAAAATAATTCAATTTACAAAAGTTTGAAAATTCATAAGAGAAACTACTTCTATTTCCCGAATCAAGATCAAAAAGCGAATCGACCCTGTCGTTTATTCATTTTCGACAATAAAACAAAAACCCAAGTAAAACAACTTAAAAATAGGATTATAGGGTATTAAGACAACTTTATATCTCGAATATATTATCATGCAAGCGTTTAAGATATGCTTGGTTTGTATCTTGAAGCAGTTGGGAATTTGTGCTTGTCATGGATCCCACTCTCCGTCAATCCAGTAAGATTTAGCCACATTGTGACGTGTTATTATTTTCTAATAATTTTAACTACTATACAATAGCGCATGCACAATAATGTTTGCCTGCCCAAATCCAATTGATTCATGTCTTTTATTCAATTCTCCGATTTGGCAAAAGAATGGCGCTTATCGTGTAATGGGTTTTCTCCTTGCTTCATTTAAATAAGATTTCTTTATTTGAATATATTGGAAAGAGATCGACATGGGAGTAATTTATTGCTTTTTTGTTTTTATATCTCACACACGCAACCGAATGCCTGAGATAAAATAACTGCTTTTCTATCCAAAAATAAAATAAAAATGACTGTTTCTTTTTTTTGGTACATTTTTTTCCCTACTTTTTTGTTCTATTAAAAAGTATGTTTTAAACAGAGTTATTTTTAATTTCTGCCCTATGCATTAATTAAAATGAAAAAAGGACGAGAAAATTTTGCAAGATATAATCTTTTGCAAGGAATCAAGCATAGAACCAAAGAGCATTATATGTTATATTTGTGCATTATTAGATCGTATAGCATGCTCACGTCCATCTGTTGTGTAAGCAAATGACTCACTCATTTAGGGGCTATAGCCCCTCCAAGACACACACACACCCCCCCCCCCCCCCCCACAAAAAAAAAACACATTCATTTTTGTTATTTGTGATCGCGTCTTTTTCTAGAAGATATTCGTTGGAAGCTTCGCGTCAAAATTCAAACACATGCATGGTTTGGATCTTAATTAATTGATTTTTTTTTTCCCATGTGGAAATGGTCGCTGTTAATTACTTGCTCAATTGATTGAACGCTAAGATTGGAAATTTGCTACGGGCCAGGTCGCCAACGCGGTGCATGCAGTGTAGTAAATTCATTACTACTTGCTAGATGATTTTGACGCCTTAACCAAACTGATATGAAAATAGTGCAATTTGACGTATGCATTCGTGGCGTCTTGAAATTTAATATTATATCATCACGCTAAGTGATTATTTAACTCAGATTAGGTGTGGATTGAATACACCATTTCTCCTTTTGATCCATTTTTAAGTCGTATCTATTTATGCTAATACGTGGCATCTTTTCTGTCGAAGCCCAATTAAACGTGAGTTCCACACCTGATCTCATTAATTAGTAACAACTTTCTTTACCATTAAGTTTGCAAGCCCATGCTCGTGACAAGCTGATGGTCTATTTGTTTTATTATTGTTATTATTATTATTATTATTATTATTTAAGTATCTCTAATCTATTTGTTTAAAGTTTTGTGCTTTTCTTTTTTTAATTTTTTTTCCAAATGGCGTTACCAGCTTTTGTACTAAAATTTAAAACATATGCATATAATTATATAATTCAGTCACTAGGCTGAACAGTCTGAAATCTTAAACCAACCATTTTGTTAGTGTGTTCTGAATTACCCGTGCAAAAAATTAAATTAATAATCAATTATAGGCGTATTTAGTTTTTTTAATTGATTATGATAAATTAATTTTATATTTCAATATTTCAAAAGAAAATTGATTTTAAAATAATGTTTTGTTTGAATTGTGTTAACAATTTCTTTTATATATTAATTTATTAAAAAGTCTTTATAACGATTTTAAATTTTATAAAATAGGGTTTGTGCAAGTTATGTCGGAATATTTGTTGGAGCCTCTATTTTCTGAAAAAATTGTCGTTGGTGGGGTTCTCCGGTGTGCACAGCCTTGTCTTGGGAGTGGAATTAGGGTTGAAATGCTCTTTGGTAGCTATTGAATCTGTTTACGTGTTGCTTAGGAGTGATTGTGGAGTCTATTGGGGAGATTTCTTTGCTGGAGTTGTCACTACAATACTTTAGTATTGGTGTTATCTTTTGTTTAGTCTTGGTATGGAGGTATGCTTCATCTTGTTTTATTTTGCATTTTGATTCTGATGTACTCTGATTTCGTGCCCCTCTCTTTTTAGAGAGTTTTGAGCAGTTTTCAATATTTATTGAAAAAAAAAAAAACATTTAGTTAAAATGGGGAATTTGGTTAACTACCTTTATTTGTTTTTAAATTTATTTTTTTATCATTTATTTTGTAAATCCCTTTACATTTCAAATTAACCATCTACCGTAATGCCTTTTTGGCCAATTTTATTAAAAGAAGCAAAAATGTTTTTTGTACATATTTTTTAGACACATTTATAAAGACATTATAAGTTGTATTGCAATTAATGACAGGTGCATGTTATTGTGAGACGAATTTTTTCTGTAACTCTTTTTTTATATGTCCTTTCATTATGTCTATTTTAATGTGTTCAAATAATACCGCTATAAGAGAGGTGATTACATGTCACTAACTTCTAATGTGTCATCACCACATTATAGTCATGTTGCTTCCACATCATCATTATTATAGTAACATGTCATCGGTCCCATTAGGGTTAATTATAGAATCATTATTGAGAATTAGATTAATTAACAATTTGAAATCTAAGGGAGCAATTTAAAAAAAAAAAAAAAGATAAGGGACTAAATTAAAAATAAAAAAATAAAAGACCAACTCTTTTGCCTAAATTTTAATTATAATCAAAATAATAAAAAAAATTTAGAATAATACTTTTTTATATAAGATAAACAATCCTCTAGTTATAATCAATTTTACATATTCTTCTCAAACATCTCACAACTATTTACTCAAAACAGCTTTTATTAAAAACAAACAAAAAAAACTATTTCCTAAACATTTACCTAATGAGATATGAATTAATGTAGTGGATGAAATCATGGTTGAAACCAATTTCAATTTGTTTTTTTTTTTCTTTTTTTGAGATGAGAAACCAGTTTCAAATTTAAACTTGCCAATCATAATTTTTTTATTTTTTTTAGAATTGTTAATCGTAGATGTTATTATTGTAGGTTGTTATTATAATGTGGAACATTCACCATCGAATATGACTTTAGAGAACTTCTAAGATATTTAGAGAGCAAGAAGTTCGTATTTTGTGGTAACCACAATTATATCAAATAGGGATTTGGCTCCTCTAAAATACAAGATGCACTTTAAAGAGTAAAATACATGATCTTAACTACCATTAATAAAAAAATCAATGGTTCGGGTTCTCACACTTGCATACGATTTAAAATATTGATATTTATATCTTATAAAATATTAAATTGTTAATTTTTAATCAATAGTTAAGATTACACACTTTACGCTTTAAAGTGTAGTTAGTAATTTAAAATATCCAAACCCTTACAAATATTGATATAGCATTATTGCATTTCTTAGGTAGGTGGTGATACAACTCTTATGTGGGAGGTGGCATTGTATGGTTGTGTGGGCAAATTAAGTTTTCACATGTGGCTAAAATATAAGCATACTAGTTAGGTTGAAAGGGGAGGGAGAAGGGGGCTCGTGAGTAGGGATTGATCCCCTTATTTGGGTAGGGGGAGGGAAAGGAGAAAAAAGGATGAGGATGGGGATCAATATTCTGATTTGGAGTTATAAGGTAGCATTATCTATTATTATGATCAAGCCTCAACCACGCCATGCCAAGTCAATATTTCTAAGTACTCTGTTTTAGCTTTGGAGCTTGAGATTTTTCTTTTTTGGATCATGAGTATCAAAGTTTGCCATTACAATGAGAGAAGAAATCTTGGAGAAAGCTTCTCGTACAACAAAGTAGGAGAGGAAAAGATAAAAGTGGGAATTCAGATTGAAAGATGAAAATTATGATTGAACTCAAGTTTGCATAAGTTACAATAATTACTTATATACACTTCATCTACAATCAAAACAATTAAAGTAACTAGAAATAACTAGAGAGTGGTTATAGTAACTAACTTCCAACTGTCAATAATAACTAACAACTAATTTAACTAATCTATCCATGGGCATATTCCTCACATCCACAATTCAAAAGCTTTAGTGATGAACATGACACTTTGTGCAATCTCCAAAGACAATGCACAAAGAATTCAAGCAAGAATGATCTTATTACAATCCCACACTAGTTTCATTGGATCACTAATCGTAGGTTCTTGTAAGCTCCCATCAATAAATCACTATTTATTCTTTGCATCAAGGGCCATAACCATAGCCTAAGACCAAGTATGATAGCTGCTTCCAATTAGCAATGACGAAACAAGTGACAAAGTTGGATTTTCGCTAGGATGGAGATAAACAACACTAGTGGGATCTGAAAAAGGATTAACAACACTAGCATTCTCCATTGGAGCTGCAACCATTGGAGTAGTAGCACTCACCAATGGTGGAACAACAGCAACAACCTTAGCCATTTGAACTTCAGCATCTGCTATTGAATCGAGAGAAAAGAAACTCCAAGGAATTTTGAAAATTAGAGATGGCAAAGTGGGCCAACCCGCCCCCTCAAAAACCTTCCTAAAATGGGGCGGGATAAGCCAGCCTTAGTAAAATTGGTTGAACATGCTAGGCCGCCCTATTTGCGGACGAGTTTGTGAGTTAGCGGGTTGGCCTACCAAAAAAATTAAAAAATTATAAATAAGCTTATTTTAATATTTTTAATAAATTAAATTACCTAACAAAATTTTTAAAATTTAAAAAATAGTTAATGAAAATTATACAATAAAATAACATCCACACCAACTTAAAAAATATATATATTTTATGTGACAACATCACTCATATCATATGTGACTAAGTTTAGTAGGTTAGAAATTCCCATTATTGGGGAAAAAAATTGAACAAGCGGGATAAAAATCTCTAAAATTCATAAATTTATTCTTTATTGTATTTTATTTTTGGGAAAAATATGTTAGACTTAGTTTGTACACAGGGAACACGAATACAATTGATAAGAGGTTGGCTAACTGGTTATGTCAATTTGTATTTGGACCAATTCCCTTTACTTCTTTATTTATATACATAATTAATGCAATATTTTATTTTTGGGTTTGTAATGAGGGATTGGGCTTGGGTAGTATCCAACAAAAGAAAAAATTTACATCATGTATGTGTAAGTGAAAAATTAAGAAAAAAAGCCTCTGACTGACGAGCTCAACCCACCCCAACCCCACCTTAGTCTATAGGTTAGGTGGAGTGGGTTAAGCGAGTTGAAAAATTTAGGTAAGTGCAATTTATCAACTCAACCCACCATTGCTGGCAAGTTTGGCGGGTCAGCCTAGTGAGTTGAACCTATTTTACCATCTCTATCCAAGATTTAACGAAAAAATCCAAGATGAATAGAAAACAACCGAAGAATGGAGTATTTTTGCAATCAAACACCATTAATGCACAGAAGACCAAGCACACAACAATGCCCCCTTATATAAAGGGTTCTAATATCATATCAGAGTTTGCCATTATAATGAGAGAAGAAATATCAGAGAAAGCTTTCGGTGCAAGAAAATAGGAGAAGGAAAGATAAAAATGGGAATTTGGATTGAAAGATAAAAATTATTATTGAACTCAAGTTTCTATAAGCTACATCAACTACTTATATACACTTCATCGACAATCAGCTCAGTTAGAGTAACTAAAGAGTGGTTACAGTAACTAACTTCCAACTATCAATAATAACTAACAACTAATGCAATTGTTCAGAGATGGATCACTGGATTCTGGAATAGGGTCCTCCAAACTTTGATTTGGACTTCGACAGTTACTATTCACAGTGATGATTGATAAGGATTGAATTCCATGGTAGAAGAATGGGGGCGGTACCTGCAAAGGCTCTAATGATCAAGTCAGTCAAAGTAAGAGGTATGGGTTTTGGATTGAAAGTGTGCGTACTTGTATCAAGAATGAGCCCTCTTATTTATAGGCTTTGAAAGATAACGGTTTTCCAAGATTCTTGGGTAATGATCTCGGAATAGCATACATTACAGAATCCGGTCTTGTACGTTATAGAATCTGGAATTAATGTCTTTTGTAATCGAAAATGGTTTCAACAGAAGTGCTTCCATCAATCTTCCAACTTGGGCCTTGGACCTTTGTGCCAATGGGGCCTTAAATGGACCATCCATGACTTTGGGCCTAATTCGTAACAATGCCCCCAACTCGATTACGGCATGATATTGTCGAATGTCGAGTTTCTTCAACTTGATAATCATAGAATTGAAATCGGAAAGTTAAAGATGACTTGATTCAACCTTTTCCCTATAAGATGTCATTGGCTTTGGAATGAATCCCTATCACCAATCACATTTGATTTGCCCAAGGTCAGTGGCTCTAACGTGGGGTCGCGTCAGTCATATCTAATTTTCCTGAGATAAAACATGGCACTTTGGGACTTCATTTTGTGCATCTTCATTATTTGAATTTGCGGCATATTTTCAATTTTGCCTCTAGTTTCAGGTGCGAAATGACACTTTTTGTCCTTCGTGACCCTTGGGCTGTGCGGCAAAGGGCGTGCTCTTTCTCTTTAAATACTCTCTCATTCCACTCTTCCCCACTTTTTTATTTCTGACAAAAAGGACCCATTCAAATGCTCGATTACAATCTTCAAGAGCAACTATATTGTGTTGTTTCTAAAGGTTTTTCAATATTAAAAATTTCTTACTTCCATCACTTTTAGGTATGTTTTCTCTCCTTAACTGATTTTCGCCATTTCATAGTTGTAGCAGCATTTTATGGATTTTTGTGGTGCTGGTTGTAGTTTGTGTGCAGTGGTTTTTGCCCCAAACCACCACGCCATTCTATTGCTTGTTGTTGGGGGCCGCTGCCCCCAACGCTTCTTCTTCTCCGCCCAACTCTGACAGTTATCCATAACCCTTAGAGGGGAAAACCACCATAGGCTTTTGTCTTTTCCTTGAATTCTCCGTTTTTCGAGTTAAATTTTCAACTTTGTTAGCCTTAGAGGTGGTTTTTCCTATGTAGGATTAATTCCATGGCGAAGAAACAATCGCTTGTCTTTCCTCTTGTAATCCCACCAATATACCGATGGGTTGATCGTGAAGTTTTAGGAATTCCTTCAAGGGTGACCTCGAAGTATTTGAAGTCACTACGAGAAGAACACTTGCTTACTCTGGAAGATGAATATGAAAGGGAGTATATCTTGGAAGCACCTGATGCTAATGAAAGGGCCTGCAATCTTAACCGTGTGGGTGGTCCAAGATGGATGTGGATGTATGACGTCCTTGTTTCCAAGTTCGATGTCTGCATCCCCTTTACTTATTTCTAATACACCGTGTTGGAGCAGACTAGGGCTACTCCATCTCAACTGCATCCTAATAGTTAGGCTATGATTTGAGGTTTCGAGATTATATGCGAATACCTTAAAGCTCCTCCTTCTACAAATGTGCTCTTCCATCTTTTCACTCTTACTCGGCCTAGTAGCGGTGTTTTAACTACAGGATGGTTAGCTTTCTGAGCTCAACCAAATCGAAAAGTTTTCCATTTGTATGAAGAATCCTTCCACCGCTTTAAACCGTTTTATTTCAAGGTATTTGGAGCTTTAGGAACGATCCCGTTCTTGGAAAACTTGGAGAGCGAGCTGAGAATCAATTGCTTTTGGTCAAAGCACTTCAAAATTCCCCGAGTAGGTAAGAATAAGCTGACTTTTGAAGAAATGGCTTTAGTTTATTTCTTCTTAGCAGCCTTTAGAGAAGAACATCTCAACTTGAAGTATATAGTTGGTGTAGATTCCGAGGCTGCTAGAACACATCTAGGTAGTTATCAGGGAATATTCCTTCATATCTTTTATTTTACATGTATGACTAATTTCCATTTTCAGTTTTCTTGTGCAGAAAAAATGGCTCCGAAATCTGCTCTCACTATCCTTCAAAGCTGTATCCTCAACAAAAGGCCTCATGAGGGTGATGGAAACAAGAGCCCCAAATCTGGGGGTTCCGGGAACTTAAAATTCTTGTCAGCGTTAGCGTCCTCTGCCCCCAAGGTCCAGCCTTTGAAAAAATAGAAGGGGAAAAAGGTAGCAAAGGAGGTCATCCAGGTTGACATTGACAATACTCCGACATTGGAGAACAGGCTAAAAGACAATGTTTTGGCTAGAAATTTTCCTTATTTAAAATTCATGGATAAGACACTGGTGACCCCGGCTGTCCTCGACCAGATTGGAGGTGATGATGACGATATTGTGGACAAGTTCCAATGGGTTGGTTGCATGCTTTTAAAGGCCGCAACCATACTTAGATGCTCGGAGCAGGTGGTGTCATCTAGCATTTAAGCTTTGAAGGAGAAGAAAGACCATAAAGAAAGTATACGTCTCCTTAAAGTTGAAAAACTTTCCCTGGAAGAGGCAAATCGAAAAATTACTTCCAACCTTGCTAAGTCAAAGGAGCTAGCTTAGTTAAAAGACCAATGCCTTGAGGAGAAAGACCGTCAGTTGGAAGAATCTGCCGGCTGAGTGTCCGAACTTGAGGAAGCCAACACCAAATCATCCGACGAGATCACCAAGCTAAAGGCCGACATTAAGTTTATAGAGCGACAGTGGGAGATGTCGGCCTTCGAAATCAAGGACAATATCTTGGCGCAATGTCGAGTTATTGTTTTCCTAAGGATAATTTTGGCAAGGCTGGTCTTGATAAGCATGTCAAAGATGGACATATCGAGATCGCCTCGCTCGAGGAGGAAGGAAATGACGAAGAACTGTCCAACTTTGTAGACTAAGCTTAATGTTTTTCTTTGAATTTTGTATTTTGTACCCTTATATGGGTTGTGTGGTAAATGACTTTCCTCGATTTCTAGGTTTATTAATTGAATTAACTTTTACAAATTGTATGCACTTTCTTCACCTAAATCAAATAACTTGAAAGGAATAATAGCATCATTACAATTGCTTTACTTAATTGTGAACCTAACCGAGGTTAAAGAACTTTGGCTTTTCTAAACCAATTTGAACTAAGTTGAATTTTCCATAGTTCTTAACAACTTGGTTTAAACTCTGCTGAAGTTTTAAAACTAAAGGGATTTTTTGATGATCCGAGGTGAAAACCTAGATTTAAAATTTTAATGTCGTTGTGTTGCCCAAGGCGTTAAGCCTAGATACTTGTGTGTTTTTCTAACTAAGGGTTGATCAATCCCGTAGGATTACACAAATTTAAAACATTGAACACGATGAAATGGAACAAAGGTGTTCTTTTATTAATAATGATAAAACCTAAGTAGCAGTGTACAGATATACCACTTGGCCCATAGAAGTCTCGCCTCGTTAAAACCTACTCAAGAAAAACCCACTAGGCAAAAAACCTGAGGTAGGAAAAAGAGTACTCCTACTTTTCATGGTTTACACATAAAACTTTCTCAAATTGGAGCTATTCTATGATCTTAGAACCTGTGATCCAGACACAGTTGAGAGCTTGTATGCCCTTTTTCCTAAAACTGCAACAACCTTGTATGGACCTTCCCAATTCACTGTGAGCTTTCCTTGGCCTATGGTTGGTGATCCGATGTTAGCATGTTATAGGATGAGATCTTCTTAAAATTTACGAGGCACAACCGTGGAATTGTATCTTTTTGCAATTCTCTATTTTAATGCCTTTTCTCTAATATATGTCATTTCTCTGGCTTCATTAGAGAGATTAATCTCTTCTCTCATGGACTCGGAACTCATAGATTAGAACGTAATCTTAAGGCTTGGTTCTCTGACTTCGATGGGAATCATGGCATCAACCCAAAAGTAAGCTTGCATTGGGTTTCTCTCGTGGTCGAGTAGGGTGCCATCTGATATGACCATAGAACACTTTTGAGCTCATTCGTCGATGCTCCTTTCTTATCATCAAGCCTTTTCTTTATTCCTTGGAGTATGACCTTATTGGTTGTTTCTAAGGTCTGCAAACTGTGTTCCGTTGTCCGTTACCAGGTATTTTGGTATCCCAAATCGGGTGAAGATGTTCTTCCAAACAAGCTTCCAGGTTGGACTAGTTGTCATAGAGGAAAGTGGTTCCGCCACTATCCACTTTGTGAAATAGTCAATGGCAACAATAAAAAACTTCACTTGTCCCACAGCCAAGGGAAAGGGACCTAGGAGTTTGATTCCCTATTTGGAGAATGGCCATAAGGACATTATTGTTGACAGCTCTTCAGTTGGGGCGACATGAAAGTTGGCATGTTACTGGCACTTTGATGTCACGATCGTTCCTAGGTCGTGACCGGCGCATAAGGAATCTTCCTTCCCTAGCAAGCCTCAACCTAATAATTTTTACATAAAACTGACAAAGCCTCCCCTAAAACTAGGACATTCCCAACAATTTAAACCTGCAAAAACCTTCTTTCCAGACAACCCAGCACAATTCAAAATGGATTCATACATATATAAGGTTTAGAACCTTTGCATATACAAGGAGTATCCAAAGTCATTGGACAAAAAGAATTTAGCAAATTACATATATACACATTTGTTTTCCTAATTCTAGGCAAAAGAAACAAACTGACAACCTATCAAGAACCTTGCTTATGTTTCAAGGAGCATATACTAAAAATAAGCCACTCTTGGCTATACAAAAGGTAATCAAAAGTAGTTATGGCCCTTCAAGTGGGCTCACCAAAACGGAATAGGTAGAAGCTTTACTGAGCAGGTGGAGCAGAAGCTGCCTCTGTAGCTGAATCTGAAATAGATGAAGAACTATGAAATGAGTTATGAAACTTAATGAGAAAATAATATGTTCATTGAAGATATGAGACAAGCCTTTAAATTCAACCATGCTCAAAATATATAAATGTACAAAGTACAACATAACATGTCTTAAAGGAGGATTCTTGTTCAGAATCTATAATTAATCCTTTTCACATCTGGGCGTTATGCATCACCGTCCCCAGTGTGGTTTCTTTATTAATCACCTCTGGGCGTTACGTGTCACTGTCCTCAGGGTGTTTCTCTTTCTTTCCAAATGAACACTTTCTAATTGATAATTAACACATCTTTTGTCTATCTTATTCAACTTTTTCAACAAAATTTCCATTGATAATATATGAACTTAATAACATAGCTAGGTGGTCTTGTCTCATGCTCATCATGCATAATATCAAATCTAAAGTAACTGTGTAACTAATAAAATAAGAACTTCAAGTGTAAATATATAAATAAATACTTCCAATTCTTAGAGGTAAACCAGTTTAACAATTAAAAAAAAAACTAGCAATATGAACATATACATATTTATATCCAAGCATAATATCACTTAGAAATTATCTACAAACATATTATTCACTCACTAACAAAGCTCAAGGCTTCAAGGCAAGAATTCAAGTGTGATGTGCCCCCGGGCCAACTGGAGACTCCAAAAAAGAGTTCGAAGCTACAAAATACATCAAACTAACATAATTAAACTTCTAGAACTAAATATAACTTCATTCCAACCACAATTCAAAAAAATCCCCAATCGAAAACCTAACTATTCGTCACAATAACTCAAATCTAATTCTATGGGCTAGATAAACAATATATAGCTAGAAGGAGGTAGAAAGTACCAAGAGTTTACCTCAAAACCTTGGAAGAATGATTTGAGCAAGAGAGAAGTGATGGGTCACTTCTACTCTTCACTTTCTCTCACTACAAGAGGATAGAGAGAGGTCCAAGGAAGAAGATGATGAGGATATTGATGAGGGAGAAGTGGAAAATGGTGAATTTGTGAGGGAAATCATAAGAGAAGATGATCGATTAGTAAAGTATCTGAGTGAAATCAAGGTAGGAAGGTTTCTTTTAGAGAGAGGAAGTTAAGAGAGTAAGTGTGAGTGAAAAATGGGAGAGAGATGATCGAAGTTGATCAAAAATATCGCACAACGAGCGCTTGGGCGCTCGGGAGCCTGAAACTCAATTGTTGTCAGCATTGCTGGGGCCTGGGCGGTGGCTTCTGGCGCCTGGGCGGTGGATTTTGGCGCCTAGGTGCCCGAAAGCACGAAAACACTCCTTGATTTTGTCATGCTAGTGCCTAGGCAGTGGAAAGATGGCGCCTAGGTGCTGTATCCCTATATTCAAAATGACCTTTTTTTTTTCCACCTTCCAACATGCATTCTAAGTCTCAAACCATGCTTTTAAACATATTTTCACTTCCATCATCATCAAATACTCATGAATAACCACTCATAAGATTAATCAAACATCCATAACTCAAAGGAGATAAAACTCATACAATTACACACATTCTAAGGCATCATAATTTCCCCTCTTAAGAAAATTTGGTCGCCCAAATTTCACTACATTTACCTTGTGGTTCAAAAAGATATGGATACTTGGAATGCATGACATCTTCGGATTCCCAATTGGCTTCCTCAGCAGTGTGATGTCTCCATATTACCTTCACTGAGATTATTTCTTTTGAATGCAACTTCTTTGCTTGACGGTCTACTATGGCTACCGGTTCTTTTTTATAGCAAAGATCTTCACTCAATTGAACCATTTGAGGTTCAAGGACATGCGAGGTGTCATGCATATACATATGAAGCATAGAAACATGGAATACAGGGTGAATTGAGGATAAAACAGGTGGCAAGGCTACTCGATAAGCCACTGCACCAAACTATTCGAGAATTTCAAATGGGCCGATATAGCATGGACTGAGTTTTCCCTTCTTGCCGAACCTCATAACACCTTTTAAGGCAGAAACCTGAAGGAAAACATGGTCACCAACTGAAAACTCCAAATCTCGTCTTCGATTGTCCACATATGCTTTCTGCCTGCTTTGAGTGGCTAAAAGCCTTTCCTTAATGATACGGACCTTCTCCAAGGAATCTTTAATTAAATTTGGCCCTAAAAGTTTGGCTTCACCAATCTCAAACCAGCCAATAGGAGATCGACAATGCCTTCCATTTAATGCCTCAAAAGGTGCCATTTGAATGCTTAATTGGTAACTATTATTATAGAAGAATTCAATCAGAGGTAAAAATTGGCTCCAACTCCCACCAAAATCCAGAACACAAGCTCTCAGCATATCCTCAAGGATTTGAATAGTTCTCTTAGATTGCCCGTTTGTTTGACGATGAAAAGCAATGCTGAGATTCAATTGCGTCCCCAAAGCCTCTTGAAAGGCTTTCCAGAAATGGGATGTAAATTGAGGCCCCCGATCCGAAATAATGGATACGGGTACTACATGCAATCTAACTATCTCATCGATGTACAACTAAGAATACTGAGCTACATTGAAAGTGGTTTTCACCAAGAGAAAATGGGCAGATTTTGTGAATTGATCCACTATCACCCAAATGGAACAAATCCCTTATAAGTATGTGGTAATCCCATAACAAAATTCATTGTAATGCGCTCCCACTTCCATTTTGACATTTCAATTTGTTGGTGAAGTCTAGCTGGTCTTTGGTGTTCTGCCTTAACTTGCTAGCAAACCAAATACTGAGACATGAAGTCACCAACATCTTTTTTCATGCCTTCCCACCAATATAAGTGCTTCAAGTCTTGGTACATTTTAGCTGAGCCTGGATGAATGGTATATTTGGAACTATGAGCTTCTTCCAGGATAATCTTTCTCAATTCTCCTACACCAGGTACACATAAATGGTTGCCCAACCTTAAAGCACCATCTTGATCCAAGACATTCAAAATTTTTCTGCTAGACACGTCCTCCATTAACTTCTTTAACTTTGGATCCTCATTTTGAGCCTTCCTAATCTGATCAGCCAAAGAAGATCGGGCTTTTAGACAAACCATGAGTCCTCCGGACCTATTTAGCTCAAATTGCATACCTACAGACTCCAATTTATGGATTTCTTCTATTAAAAGCCTTCTAACTGAGGCTATATGAGCCAGACTACCCATTGACTTCCTACTTAAAGCGTCTGCCACAACATTAGCTTTGCTTGGGTGGTACAATATTGTGCAGTCATTATCCTTCAATAATTCTACCCACCTCCATTTTCTTAAGTTCAAATCTTTCTGCTAAAAAATATATTTAAGATTCTTGTGATCTATGTAGATCTCACAAGCTTGACCATATAAGTAATGCCACCATATCTTCAAGGCGAAAACAACTGCTGCCATTTCCAAGTCATGGATGGGATAGTTTTGCTCATGTTTCTTGAGTTCTCTTGAAGCATAAGTAATTACCCGACCCTGCTTCATTAGAGCACACCCAAGGCCTACCCTTAAGGCATCACAATACACCGAGAATCCGCCTAAACCCGAAGGTAAAACAAGAACAGGGGCCATAGTCAAGCAAGTCTTGAGTTTTTGAAAGCTCTCTTCACAAGCATCCAACCATTGAAACTTCACATTCTTCTGGGTTAGCTAAGTCAGTGGTGTTGCAATATGGGAAAAGTCTTTGACAAAGTGGCGATAATAACCAGCTAATCCCAAGAAACTATGGATCTTAGTGACAGTAGTAGGCCTTGGCCACTGTTGTATCGCTTCAACTTAATTAGGATCCACCATGATTCCTTCCTTAGAAACTATATGACCCAGAAATGCCACCTTATCCAACCAAAATTCACATTTAGAGAATTTGGCAAAAAGATGATGATCTCTGAGTTTGAAGGACAATTCGCAATTGTTGCTCATGTTCTTCTTAGGTCTTAGAATATACCAGAATATCGTCAATGAAGATGATTACAAATCGATCCAAGAAAGGCTTAAAGACATGATTCATCAAGTCCATAAAGGCAGCTCGGGCATTAGTTAACCCAAAAGACATTACCAGAAACTCGTAATGTCCATAGCAGGTATGGAAAATAGTCTTTAGAATGTCTGCTTCTTTAACCTTCAATTGGTGATACCCAGATCGAAGGTCAATCTTGGAAAAACAAGAGGCTCCTTGAAGTTGATCAAAGAGGTCATCAATGCAAGGCAAGGGGTATTTGTTATGCACTGACAGTAATCCACACACAACCTTAGAGATCCATCCTTCTTTCTTACAAATAAGATGGGAGCACCCCATGGAGAAGTACTTGGACGTATGAAACCCTTATCCAACAAATCCTACAATTGCTCCTTCAACTCTTTTAATTCGACTGGTGCCATGCGATAAGGAGATATAGAGATAGGTTGCATGTTCGGAAACACTACTATTTCAAACTCAATCTCCTTATCTAGGGGCAATCCAGGTAATTCTTCTAGAAATACATCCAGAAAATCCTTGACCACAGGAACTTGTTCCAAACTAGATATCTTAGCCTTAGTATTTCTAACTAGGGTGATATACCCTTGACTTCCCTTACTCAACAATCGTAAGGCATAAAAAGAAGAAATCAAGTTGGTAGGAGTGATACAATTATTCCCTTTGTACACACGCTGTAACTGCCTAGGAATCTCAAATCTTACTTCTTTTGAATGACAATCCACCATAACATGACATGAAGCTAACTAATCCATCCCAAGGATAACATCAAAATCCACCACTTCTAAAAGCATCAAATTAACTAAGGTATTGATACCACACACACAGCCCACACAAGATTTAAATACCAGTTGAACCAAGAGTGATTGCCCCATAGGGGTACCAACCCATAACAGATCGTCTAATTTTATGGGAAGCTCACCAAATTGGGAAGCAAAGAAGGGTGACACATACGAATGTGTAGACCCCGGATTAAACAACACATGAGCATCATATGAGTGCACTTGGAGTAAACTTGTCACTACTGCATTAGAGGCTTGGGCATCTTGTTGTGTCAAAGCATACAAGTGTGGCTGTCCTCTCCCTGCTCGCCCAGCTCCTCAGCCAACTGAATTCCTACCCCCCATTCCTCTACCAGCTATTCCTGAAGCAGCACCTTGAGATGGTGTAGTAAGAGAAGTATACGGAGCAACTAGTTGCACAGAGGCTCGATTAGATCCTACTATCAATTGGGGGCAATCTTTCTTAAAATGACCTTCTTGGCCGTAGCTATAATAGGCCCCAGATCCCCTACAACATACTCCCATATGCTGTCTACCACAATTTTGCCATGGTCGTCGTGTTTGACTCGAAAATCCGAGTACTTGTATACTTTGTTGCTGTGATGCACTGCCTAATTGAGGCACCGTGGGGGAAATATTGACTGGGTTAGGTCCTGAAGAAGTTGGCCTTCCCAATTGAGCCTAATGTTGACCTTGAGAGCCATGACCACCACTAAAGCTTGACCCACCAGAAAAGAAACCCCGGGTCTTTGGCTTTTTCCCCGTGGCTTCCTTGGAGGCTCGTCTTTCCATTTTACTAGACTTAATCAACAATGCAACATTTACCGCTTCAGCATAAGTCATCTTGCCAATCTGAAAGGATAAAGTAGTGAATAAAGGGTTTGCCAACCCGCGGATGAACCTCTCTACTCTCAATGCTTCAGTGGTCACCAAATATGACGCATAGTGAGAAAGTCTGGTGAACTCCATGTCATACTCTATAACTGACATTCCTGACATCTGCTTAAGCTTCTCAAAGTCTCAGCAAGATTTGCCCTCTTACTAGCAGGGAGAAACTAGGCCATCAAAACCTCCGAGAATTCATCCCAAGTGAAGGGGGGTGAGCTAACTGGTCGTCCAATTCGCAAGGTTTCAAACCATTGCTCTGCTATTCCATTCAACCGATAAGCCGCTAACTCCACCGCCTTTGTGGTTGAATGCTCCAAGACACGAAAGGCCTTAAGTGTCTTATCCAAAAATAATTGAGGGTCTTCCGTCATGAGATTTCCCATGAAAGTAGGAAGGTCCAGCTTAAGAAAATCTTGAATTGTACGTCTTTCCCCTCTAAAGGCAAGACTTGTACCCTTGGAGGAGCAACGGGTGCTACAGTTGCCACTTGGGGTTGTCCTCCAGCCCATCCTTGATCTACCATCATCCCCACTAGAGTTTCTATAGCCTAGTGGACTCCACGAATCTCTGCAACCACTTTAGGCATTACCCCAGTAAGGGCAGGCTCCTCAGCTTGTCTGGCTGGTCTACCATGGCCTCTACCCCTTACTCGACCACAACCCCTCCCTCTTTGCACTGGAAAGGGGGGCCCGGTCCGACTCAACATCTGGGGTTTCTTGATTTGAGGCCCCTCGGGCCTGAGTACACCTCCTAGATGGCACATCCATCTATAATTAATCCCTTTCACATCTGGGCATTGCGCGTCGCTGTCCCCAGTATGGTTGCTTTATTAATCACCTCTGGGCGTTACGTGTCGCCGTCCCCACGATATTTCTCTTTCTTTCCAAATGAACACCTTCTAATTGATAATTAACACATCTTTTGTCTATCTTATTCAACTTTTTCAACAAAATTTCCATTGATAGTATATGAACTTAATAACATAGCTAGATGGCCTTGTCTCATGCTTATCATGCATAATATCAAATCTAAAGTAACTGTGTAACTAATGAAATAAGAACTTCAAGTGTAAATATATAAATAAATACTTCCAATTCTTAGAGGTAAATCAGTTTAACAATTAAAAAAAAATAGCAACATCAATATATACATATTTATATATCCAAGCATAATATCACTTAGAAATTATCTACAAACATATTATTCACTTACTAAGAAAGCTCAAGGCTTCAAGGCAAGAATTCAAGTGTGATGTGCCCCCAGGCCAACTGGAGACTCCAAAAAAGAGTTCGAAGCTACAAAATACATCAAACTAACATAATTAAACTTCTAGAACTAAATATAACTTCAATCCAACCACAATTCAAAAAAATCCCCAATTGAAAACCTAACTATTCGTCACAATAACTCAAATATAATTCTATGGGCTAGATAAACAATATATAGCTAGAAGGAGGTAGAAAGTACCAAGAGTTTACCTTAAAACCTTGGGAAAATGATTTGAGCAAGAGAGAAGTGATGGGTCACTTCTACTCTTTACTTTCTCTCACTACAAGAGGATAGAGAGAGGTCCAAGGAAGAAGATGATGAGGGAGAAGTGGAAAATGGTGAATTTGTAAAGAAAATCATAAGAGAAGATGATGGATTAGTGAAGTATATGAGGGAAATCAAGGTAGCAAAGTTTCTTTTAGAGAGAAGAAGTTAAGAGAGTAAGTGTGAGTGAAAAATGGGTGAGAGATGATCGCAGTGGAAAGCTAGCGCCTAGGCGCTGGATCCTTGTAATTCAAAACAACTTTTTTTTTTCCACCTTCCAACATGCATTCTAAGTCTCAAACCATGCTTTTAAACATATTTTCACTTCCATCATCATAAAATACTCGTGAATAACCACTCATAAGATTAATCAAACATCCACAACTCAAAGGAGATAAAACTCATACAATTACACACATTCTAAGGCATCACATTCGGGCACTTTTTTACAAACTCCACAGTGTCTTTTATCATCGTGGGCCAGTAGTACCCATCCTGTAGGATTTTCAATGCTAGCGCCTTACCTCTGGGGCGATGGCCACAAGACCCTTCATGAACCTCTTCCAGACCGAGAATCACCTGATCTGGGCTGAGACACTTTACCAAAGGCTAGGAAAGACATCTCTTATATAATTGCCCTCCAACAATGATGTAATAGGAGGCTTTTTTTGCCATCCTTTTTGCTTTAATAGGATCTTAGGGGAGGACTCCATTCATTAGGTATTCGGAATCATCCAACTTGTAGTTTCTTCTATTGCAGATATTTGAATTCACTATGGAATTAGCTTTCAGTGTCTCATGTATTAAGCTTTTATTACTTACTCCCATCTTTATGCTTGTCAATTTAGAAGGAACATCAGCTCAAACATTTTATTCCCTTGGCACATGTTGGACCTCATAGATTTTGATCTCCCCCATCAACTCCTTTACTCTGGTTAAATATTTCTATAGTAAAGGATCCTTGGCTTGGTATGCTCTAGTTACTTATGACGTCATGATTTGGAGATCAGTACAGATCATAAGTCTAGTAACTCCGATGTTTAGTGCTCCATATTCAGCTTGATTATTAGAAATTGAAAAATCAAACCTGATTGACATTTCAACCATAATATCTGCTTCTCTTTCCAGAATAATCCCGGCCCCGAAGCCTTTTGTGCTCGAAGATCGATCCACATATAACATCCACCTCGGATCTAAGGATTCTTCCTCATCTACCATTTCTACGAGGAAATCTACTAAGGCCTGAGCTTTGATTGCGGTTGGAGGCTCATACCAGATATCAAACTCAAAAAGCTCGATCGACCACGTTACCATTCTTCTGGGAAGGTTTGGTTTCTGGAGTACTTGTCGAATTAGCTGATTTGTTTTTACCACAATTGCATGGGCTTGAAAATATTGTCAGAGATGCCGAGTTACAAAAACTAAGGCTAAAGCTACTTTCTCTAACTTTTAATATCGAGTTTTTGCCCCTTGCGAGGTCTTCCTGACAAAGTAAACAGGAAATTGTCGCTTCGCATCATCTCGGACTAAAATACCAGCTATAACCGTATCACTTACCGAGAGATACAAATAAAGTGGGCTATTAATTTCGGGGTTGCTTAAAATTAGGGGGCTCGACAACTAACTCTTGAAGTCTTGGAACGCAACTTTGCACTCCGGCATCTATTCAAAATTGCTCTCTTTCTTCAAAAATGTAAAGAAGGGCAACGCCTTCAGAGACGATGCTACTAAAAACCTGGAAAGAGAAGCTATCTTCCCCGTCAAGCTCTGGATGTCCTTCACGAAAGTTGGACTTTCATTTCTAAGATCGCTTGGCATTATCAAGGTTTGCCTCAATTCCCCAATGTGTAAGCATGAATCCCAAGAATTTCCCAGCCTCTGAAAATGCATTTTTGAAGGTTTAATCTCATCTTGTGCCTTCGTAGACATTCAAAACATAGTTTCCAAATTTGACAATAACTCTTTTTTTTTCCTTTGTCTATACCAACATATCATCAGTGTAGACTTCCACAAGAGTTTTGATATGTTTGCCAAAGATTTTATTCATCAATCTCTAGTATGTAGCTCCTGTATTTTTCAACCTGAAAGGCATAACTTTGTAACAATAATAACCCATGGGTGTGATGAATGCAGTTTTCTCCTTATTTAATGGATGCATAGGGATTTGATTATATCCCGAGCATGTGTCCATAAATGAAAGAAATCGAAACCCGGACGCTGCGTCAACTAATCCATCTATACTTGGTAGAAGGTAGGAATCCTTAGGGCAGGCTTTATTGAGGTCGGTATAATCGACACATATTCGCCACTTCCCATTGGACTTCTTAACCTTGACAACATTGGATAACCAAGTCGGATATATAACTTCTTTAATAAAACCTGCATCCAACAAAGCTTGAACCTGTTTATGAACTTCTTGGGCTTTGTTTGAGCTCATTTTCCTTCTTTTTTTAGCCATAGGGCGGACGTTGAGGAAGATAGACAAATGATGACTCATGAGTTCAGGATCTATCCTGGGCATATCCACTGCTATCCAAACAAACAATTTCACATTCTCCCTTAAAAAAGCTATGAGCTTCTCTTTAAGAGGGAATGAGAGGCCTTTGTTTATCCGGGTCGTGTGAAAATCTTCCGACCCGATTTGTACTTCTTCGAGTTTCCCACCAAGTTCAGGCCGCTTGGCCTCCTGCCGACCCTGAAGAGCTAGGTTAACTAGCATGATGTTCAATGAACTTGGAGGTCACATTTCTTCTTTAGTTTCCTTCTTCTTGACAACTTCTAAGCTCACATTGTAACAATTATGAGCTGTAACCTGATCGGCCCTCATGGTGGCTATCTCCCCCTTATCAATCAAAAACTTCTTTGTTAAACAAGCAGTAGAAACAATAGCACTAATGTTGTTCAAAGTTAACCTTCCGAAGATGACATTGTGTGCTGAAAGGTAATCAACAACCAAAAAATCGACCTTAATAGTTCGAGTTTTAGGTCAGTTACCCAAAGTTACATGTAAAGTAACAAACCCATCTAGGTACACTTTTTCCCCGGAGAAACCAACGAGTTCCTCCTTGTAAGGCATCTCAAAAATAATATCTGCAGAACTTCCTTAGTCGATGAAGACCCTTTTGACCTCGACATTCACCATTTTGGCCGAAATGACCATATGGTCGTCATGTCCAGGAACAACTTCTTCGAAATTGGAACTTGAAAACACAATCATGAATGTGGTAAACTATTTGTGAACCTTCTTCATCTTTGCTACATATAGACTCAACACCTCTTGAAGATGTTTCTTATGGGTTGACTTAGTAGCTTTGCCTCCTGCAAAACTACTAGCTATGACATTGATTGTTTTTATGATAGGTTCTTCTTCCCAATTTTCATAATCTCGGATATCCTTCGAGATTCTCTACGATCGGGGATTTCTCCTTTCATCATCCTTCATTGGCAAGGCCTTCTTCTTCCTTGGCCTGTGTTGAGAAGCAATGTATCTCGCCAACCTTCTTTCCCAGATTAGCTATTCCACGGCATCTTGGAGATCATAGCAATCTTTTGTCTTGTGCCCAAAGCCATTGTGGTATTCTCAAAATAAGGACCTATTAGTGCTGGCCCTTACTCAGATCGCCTTTGGCTTTGGAAATCTTTCCACTTGCCTAATTTCCTTGTATAAATCAATTAGGGACATATTGAGAGGAGTATAATCATGAAACCTTCCGACCCTTGGTGCCGTAGGTTCTTTCTTCTAATGCTCTTCATGATGTGGACTCGGCTTCTTCTCGACTTGGTTTTTTGCTGAATTTGCCATGGCCTTTTGCATTTCCTCAAGATAAATATGCCTCTCCGCCCTTAACTGGATCTCTTCCATGGTTTTGCTAGCCGTTTGGAGAGTGAATCTTTAAATGCTCCAGGTCAGAGCCCATTCAATAACATGAGCAATGCAGCTTAAGTTTCTAACTCTTCCACCAACAATGTTTCCACATTGAACCGCTCGAGAAAATCTCAAAGCGGCTCTTCCTTGTCATTGAAATTGTCCTAGAAGGCTAGTGACTAGCTTAAGTTTAAACCTACGAGTCATGAAATGAGATAGAAAACGAGATTGTAAATCTGAGAACTTACAAATGGACCTCGATGGCAAAGAATTGAACCATTTTAAAGCTGCTTTTTTCAGTGTAATTGAGAAGGCTCTACATCACATGGGATCCGAAGCTCCTGCTACTGCCATTCTAGATTTGAAGGCATCTATATGTTCTTATGGATCGGAACTCCCATCATAAGGCTCCATATTGGTAGGGGGTTTAAACCCTCTTGGGAGTTTGACATTCATAATATAATCCGAGAAAGGTATTTCATCATCCTCGTGCAATTCTTCATAATGATATTCATACCTGGGTTGATGATCAAAATCTCTTGTTCGGGATGGTAGAGCATGGTCAACACGACGAGAATATTCGCTCTGAGTCTTCCTGGATTTTATGTGCTCCTTCTTCTGAGGTCGAACGTCACCTCGGGATTTTGTTCACCTTCATCGTCCAGTCCAGTATTGATGTGGCTCATTTCGATCTTGAACTCGGTAGTGTTGGTTTTGATGACCTTTTTCGTCAATGGCTCCCCTCATCTCCTACAAATTCCTTTCCATATTTCGAATACGCTCAGCTTGTTCCTGCATCATAAAAACAATTTCTTTGTATGGGATGGGACTTTGGGGAACTCGTTCCACTTTGGATGCTAAAACATTCCTCGGTTATGGCTCCAAAGAACATGTTATGGTGCTTTGCTAGTTTCCTACGTTAGATATAGATTCCAAAGTAGTTCGGCCATCTACGTGCTCTTGTGAGGTTGGTCGTTCCTTGGACCATGAGCTGTTGTGAACTCCTGTCGATAATGGGTGGACATGGTTATGAAAAAGATTTATGATAAAAGTAACTTGAAGAATCCCTACAGACGATGCCAATGTTCGAAGATGGGTTACCGGATTCTGGAATAGGGTCCTCTGAACTTTGATTAGGACTTCTACGGTTGTTGTTCATCGTGGTGATTGATAAGGGTTGAATTCCACCACAGAAGAATAGGGGGTACCTACAAGGACTCCAACGATCAAGTTAGTCAAAGTAAGAGGTGTGAATTTTGGATTGAAAATGTGCGTACATGTATCAAGGTTGAGCCCTCTTATTTATAAAGGCTTTGAATGATAACGACTTTCCGAGATTCTTGGATAACTTGCTCGGATTAGCGTACATTACGGAATCTAGTCTTGTACATTACAAAATCTGGAATTAATGTCTTTTGTAACTGAAAATGGTTTCAATGGAGATGCTTCGAACAATTTTCCAACTTGGGCCTTGGACCTTGTGCCAATAGGGCCTTAAATGGACCATCCATGACTTTAGGCCTTTGGGCCTAGTCCGTAACAATAACTAATCTTTTTGTCTGCATATTCCTCACATGCATGAACTTCAAGAATGAGTTGGGGGCTTGCAAATGTAAAACTTGTACTACTCTTGGACTTTCCCTTTTTTTTTTTTTGGATATACATTACTGTACTCATGGACTTTAATCATTGGGCTTTGAGTTCTTCGAGTTTTATCATTTACTAGTACTTTGAGCCCGTGTGATGCGCAGGGCAAGATAAGAATTTTTTGAGGTGGAGTAATTATAAAAGTTAATTTTATGAACTTAATATATTGTACAAGTCAATGTGTTAGATGCAAAATGGGAGAATAATTAATAAATATAAAATGGAAGAATACCAATTAATTACATCTTTAATCAAAATAAATAATAAAGAATAATATGAAAGATAATAATAAAAAGAATTTTTTTTTTTAATCTTTGGCATTGCATTGAAAATTTGATCTTCATCTAAACAATGCTTTGAAATGTAAATTAATATTAACAATGATAAAATAATAATTTCAGTAAAATAAAATAAAATAAATATAATACAAATTAAATTAGAAAATAGAAGATTAAAATGACTTAACTATTTTAGTTGATGACAATTATAAGTACTAAAATAACATTTTATTAATTCTTATTAATTAAACACAAAATAAAATTTTAAAAAATTCATTTTAAAAATTATCCGCTTAATAAGACATGATATTAAATTAGTCACCCATCTAAATAAAAAATAATAAAGTGAAAAAAACATAAAAAATCACACAACAGATATACATATGAAAATGATATTTATAATATGTTCATTTAATTCTTCTAACCCAATTCTTTTTTCTTATACTTAGGCCTCTATATCAAGAGCTTATCTTAAATATAAATAGTTGTTAATTTACTGAAAGCAAACCTCAAATTATAGTGGAGTATTTTTCAAATGTATTCAATTCAAATTATTAAATCTATTTTTATCTTTTTCATTTGTTACATGTCTTAGTGTAATAAAATAAATGTCGATCACCAACTCCTTATTAAAATTCGAATTTCAACTATTAAACATCATAATGTTATTTTTTAAAGTTAATAACTATTTATTTGAATAACTTATTGATTAAATTTATTTGTTTAGTTGACAATTTGAAAATTTATGTGTTTTTTTTATTAAATTACATACAGCACATGAAATAATTACTTAAAATTTAAAAATAAAATTAAGAGTAAATAACTTTTTGATCCTAAAATTTTGCAATTGGTATCAATTTAGTCTCAAAATTTTTTGACATCAATTTACTCTTTATGTTTTAAATTTTGGCATCAATTTACTCTGACCGTCAAATCTTCCTAACACCGTTAATATATCTTCCTTAAACTCTACATCATGAAAATTGCAAAAATTAGAAAATTAAATTTTAAAAAAAAAAACCTAATTTCTCTAAATGCTTTTCCTCATCAACAAGAGTAACACCATCGCCATCCTCACCCAGCCCTCCATCTTCGTTGTTTACACCATCGCAGCCATGAGCTGCCCACACCACCATCTTTGTGGTTCGCCAGAACAACGACACAACCATCACATCGACCCCGTTCTGCCACCGCAACCTACATCTCAGCCCCAAATCGACAAACGATGACGATTGCACGACCATGGGATGAGCGAAAGCTGTATCTGGGTGGCCCGACGGGCTTGGATTTGAAGATTGCGAAGAAGCATCAGGGTCAATTCAGGAGGAGATGCCAAAGGGGAGAAAAATGGGGAATGGGAGTCAGTAGTCAAAGCTTTGTGATAAGGCATTTTTTTTTAGGACATTAAAGCTTTGGAACCTAACTTTTGTCTCTTTCGCACCCAAATGTGCTAGACTGCCTTTGTGGCTTCATTGATGAGGAGAGGAAAGGAGGTTGATTCTAACCTAGTCCTCGACCAGATATGAAGCATGTTGGTCCGGGTGATTTAATAGTAGATGAAAGAGGTGTATTGATACACTCCTTTTATGTGATATATTATATTATTTTTTAGGATCATATAAATAAAAATTAATCAAGTCAAAAAGTGACTAGATTTTTATTTCTGTAATACTTAAAAATATTAAATTTTATCTGTGTGATACTTAAAAACTTTTAGTTAATTTCAGGATCTCGTAGAAAGTGTCCAGATTTTATCTACATAATATTCTTTGCATTTTAGAAATGACCAGATTTTTATTTCTGTAACACTAAAAAATATCAAAATTTATCTATGTGATACCTAAAGACTTACAATTAATTTCAGGATTTCACAGAAAAAAATTTGATAATTTTCAAAATGTATTTAACCTTTTTATTCTAATTTAACTAAACCAAAAAAATTACAATACACCATATAAAAAAAGGTATATGAATACACCCTTTTGATCAACCATTAGATTTCTAAGACCAACTTGGTCCTTGTTAAAATATCCCTAGGTTAGAAAGATCCGAGAAAAGAATGTTTTTTGCTAATGGAACTCAGAAGCAATACCTTATGCACTTTAGCATCAAGGATGAGCAAAACCTAATGCCTCTAACCGATTGATTTGAATCTATTTTACAAAACTGAGTCATGACCTTAGCATCAAGGGTGCTTTGGAGATAAGAGAAAAAAAGTTACAAATAAAAGTTAACATGATAGGTGTGAGCCTGTTTGGATAGACTTTTATGGAGGTCCAAAAGCCTTTTATTGGTATGAGAATGAAAATACATAGTAATTAGTGTGTTTGGGTGTGTGAAAATATTTTTCTAAACTTACTTTTGAAATTTTAGAAGGCATTTTGGGAGACGTATTCTTAAAGTTACTTTTTATTCTAAGAAAATGCTTTTTGAAAATGAATCTTACTATTGCTCTTACATTAATAGCCAAAAGTAATTTTACTTTATCCTATCCAAACAAAAATCATTCTCTAAAACTTACTTTTGATATATTCAAACGAAACAAAAATAATTTTTTTAAAAATAATTTCTCTCAAAATAATTCTTTTAAAGACCTTCTTTCGAAAGTAATTATCCCAAAAATTAAATCAAACATACCTTAGATGGAGGGTTGGGTGGCTAGGCATGATTTGATGAATAAGGGAAAGGAATCAGGCAAATTAGTTTTTTTTTTTTTAAAAAAAAATTATGATGCGGAGTTTAAGAAAGATGTATTATGAGTGTTAGTAAGATTAGATGATTAGATTAAATTTATGTCAAAACTTAAAATATAAGAACTAAATTAATATAAAAAAAATTTTAGGATTAAATTGATATTAACTATAAAATCTTAGACCAAAAAAGTTATTTATTCTAAAATTAATACACTCTGACTTATTTCTATTTTTAATATTACAATATTTTTTAATCTTATTTTATTTTTATGCAATTTCAACTTATATATGGATAGTTCACTATTTAAAAATTCCTTTTTTAAAGCAAATGCATTTTTTTTTCTTTTTTAAAGAAAGACTTATTTTTCTTTATTTTTTATTTTTCCAATAAATATATTTAATGCAAAATAAATCTGGTTACCACACGTGAAAAAATTTTCATATTATATCTTCTATTTTATTAGTAATATAGATAAGGCTAGCTGCCGACTTTGTAGCATTGGTCAAGACCTTTTTTAAAAATATTTTTTACGTTCTTGATTGTTCACCATTAGATTCGTGTAAATTCTTTTAATGTGTTTGCCCCACTGTGAACATTGTTCTTGGCATTTTATATAAGCCATTGGCCATTGACCCAAAAAAATAAAGCTATCACCGTATGACCAGAAAAGAAACAATAATGCTAGAAGCCACACAAGACACAGCAAATACAATAGTCTTATTTGTAACATCATAAAGACATAAAATTTTAGCTCCATTTATCACTATGAAATTCTTTGTGTCCTTGTTTTTTTATAGGTTCTATCAAAATGTCTACTTTCAACTATATATATGGTGGTAGGTAAGCGGGCTAGCCCGACCCGTTTAATCTGGTCCGCGGCGGAACCATTTTTAGCGGGTCGGACCGAGCTAGCCCGCATAATAAATGGACTCCAAAATGGTTGGTCAATGTCCACACCGCATAAGCCCGGGGGCCGGTGGGCCAGCCGCACCGCAATCTTTTTTTTTTTTTTTTTGACTTACAATTTTTAGGTCCTATTGACTCTTGTCCCATGTTTTTTTTTTTTTTTTTTTCCCTTGTCAATCCTAACTCCTAATGCTAAGGGTTAAAGAGGGCTTGGACTCGAAAAGCTACTATACAACTCACCATATACTTGGCTCTATACATATAATATTACAATGAACCTAAGGCCTCTTGAAATTGAGGGGATTTAACTCAACCCCAAAAGTTAGCTTGTGGAAGAAGGGTTGTCCAAGCACTTGAGTTGGATCCACTCAATTCTTAAAATGGTATCAAAGTCTATCATATGGTTGTTAATGGATCATCCGCAAATATCCAATCCTGCAAACCTCATGCTCCAGATGTCTAATCCTAAGCGTGATAGAGGTGTGATAGAGTCCCACATCACTTAAGAATATAATTTAGATACCCTTTATAAATACTTGGACAATTCACTCATAAGCTAGTTTTTGTGGTTAAGTTAGATCTACTCAATTTTAAGAAGGTCTAATGCCTTTAAATTCAAGTGTCAAGGACATAACAAAGTTGCAATCATTAAAATTAATTAATAGCTAATTTCCTCCAAAGAAAGTGAACAATAATTCCATAATTATTAAAATTACTTGCGCTTTTTATATAAAAATTAAATAACTAGGATGTATATTATCATTATATCTACGTTATATATTAATAACTTAAATAACTAGGATAACTAACTTGGGAGTACTTACCACTACTGACTGTTACTTTATTAATATATTAATTTGTTATTTAATATAATATGTAAAACTAAAACATTTTTATATGACAACAATATTTATTCATCACAAGTTCGACTATCGTTCTAATATGGTTCGATCGATTGCAAGTGTCTTTACTAATTTAATATCAGTCTGATTTTAAAAACATTATTTACAGGTAATTAACTCAGTTCCCAAGTTCGAACCCTCTCTCTTATAATTTTATTTGCGCATTTTGTAATGCTTGTTGCTTAGCCTTTAACTAAATTTTAGCATCCTGTTTTTTGGTCCTTGTTTTTGTTTTCTATTGCTGCAGGGGTATTATTGTTGCGACCTTTATAAAAACTAGCCTTTTTCTTGGGAGTTATTTTTTAGGTCCAATTTTGGGCTTCGACTGTTATGCGCTTTGCAATCAAAGGTGCATGGTATATCTTATGATTATAGCCCATTGATGGATTAGATTTATAAGGTGTATTAATGCATTAATTATCTATAATATATTGGAGTAATATATTAATTTTAAGAAAATTTAAAAATCTAATTAAATATATTTCAGAAATTAATTATCATACACTAATAATATAAAACTACACTAAAATATAAAATAATTGTATACTATTAATATAGTATTATGTAACATCCGCAACAAGTTCCGAGTTTCGACTTCTCCTTCGAGTTTCCATGATTTCCGACTTCATCTTCGAATTTCACATAAAATGGGATAATTTTCGACTTCTAAGTTCGTCTTTAAATTTCAGTATAATTTTCGACTTCCGACTTCATCTGGCATAATTTCCTACTTCCCGACTTAACCTTCAAGTCCAAACAACATGGACGTGATTCCCGATATCTGACTTTATGTCTCAAAGAGAACGGACCCGATTTCCGATCTCATAATTTATTTCCAAGTTTCAAGCAAGATGTACATGAGTTCCGACCTCAGACCTCATGTCTCAAAATAGTGTACATGGTTTCTGACCTCCGAATTGATAGTTTAACACAATGGTTATAAGTACCGACCTTCGAGTTGAATGTAACGAGTTCCGCCCTTAGAGTTGAATTCAACTAGAATGGACACGAGTTCGGATCTTTGAGTTGATTTCCAAGTCAAACACGAGTTCTGATCTCCGAGTTTATTCCCAGGAGCTTTCCATTTCTGTTGGTGTTCACGAGTTTGAATGGAGAGTTCCGAGATTATGTGATTGTAAGCTGTATGACTTTTGACATCCAACTTTACTTCCAAGTTTCGAATAAACCAGACAAAATTTCCGATATCCGATTTCATCTCCGAGGGGCAAATAAATGTCACAAGTTCCGACTTTAAGTAGAATCGAGACGAGTTCCGATTTCAGATAGAATGGGAGCGAGTTTCACTTCTGGGACGACGTGGAGGATAATTTAGCCACAAAAGAGGGAAACATGGCCGAACTTCAATCACAAAATTTCAACCAATCAACACTCACAATTTCAACTACCCTCATGTATTTAAGTCAGACTCTTCCTCTCATTTCTAGCTGATTTACGCCTCTCTCTCTTTCTCTCTCTCTTTTGTTCCAGCCTTCTTCTTCTCTTCTCCCAACCAACTCTATCACTCCTCAAGGTTCTAGCAATTCAAGCTTCAATACTTAGTTCAACACCTAGCAAAATCACACTCAAAAGAGGTAGGAATTTCATTTCTATTCTTGAATTTTTTGCACTATGGCTGTATGAAATTTTATTCTTCTTCATGTATTTGATGATATATTGGATGTATATGATGGATTATGGTTAGACTAATATGAAGTGGAGGATTATGGTTGGAATTAGAGTTAGAAGAAGAAAACTAGGAGAAGTGGAGGATTAGAATGCTGCCTAAGTGAGGAATCCCATGGTAGTCCATATGGCGGAGTGTACGGCTCCACGTACAGCCGGTTAAACCTGATGAGACTATTTTTATATGAAATCAGAGCTTTTCATACATATATAATATAAGGCCATTGGATTAGTATTGAGAGAGATATGAATTTTTGAAGTTTAACCTAGGAATCAGGACTTTCATTTGGGTAGTGTGACTTGAGGAGGGTGTAACTCACCCTACATAACTCTAAATTGAGTTATTAAAAAGCTTACACATAGGGGAACATCCCACAATGAAATTTCGAGTTTGTTATGATCCCAATTGTTCCCAGTGGTTCGAGGAAGTTGCCCTATGTCCAAACCAGGCCAAAACATGGTAGTTCAGGAAGGTCGAATTTCCGAACTTATAACTCGAGGTATACTAAAGCAAATGAAATGAAACTTTTGCAAATAAAAGGTTGTCCTGTTAGCTTTGATATGACATCAATTTCATATGATTTGGACTTATTTTTTATTTATAGTAGATTTTTACTTTTAGGTGTGTAATTCTAGCCAGCCATAGGGCAGGCCGAGTTAAAACGTAAATATTTTGAATTATACAAATCAAAATGAGATGGGACCAAAGAGATTAAAAAATAAACACATAGAACTATGACATATCCAAAATTCAAGTTTAAATGGGTTGAATAGAAGTAAAGGTGTATTATACAAAATTCGGGCAGAACTGAGTAGAATTGACAGAAATGACCAAATTGATGGTTTCACAAGTATTAGTGAACAGATAAGGTTTGAGTTGATGGTTGCAAGTTTTACATTGATAGATATGTTAGATTGATTATACTGCTATGACTGATTTGTCCGTGAAAACTGGCACTATTCATGGGGAAATGGATCTGCTCCGTTATGCTACCGGATTTATTGCAGAAGTCTATGAAACTATAAATATTTATATGCAAGGATGAATTTAAGTATGATATGAGTTATGACGTATATGAAAATAAATGATAAAGTATATGTATGAGTGCATTCAGCATATCTATGCATGACCATGTATGAGAATGAAAAGACATGAATATATTAAATATGAATCCCTTCACCTGGAGGCAGTTGCACATTGAATCTCTTCCGGTGAAAGCAGTTAAAGGATAAAGATGTGGGTCCCTTCACGCGGAAGCGATTGCATTGAATCCCTTCACTGGCGAAGACATCAATCCCTCCCGTGAAAGCGTTAAAGGATAAAGATGTGGGTCGCCTTCACTGGAAGCAGCCAGACATTAAATCCCTTCCCGTGAAGGCATAAAACTATGAGATCCCTCACCCAGAAGACGCGATCGATGAGATCCTCTATATCAAAGACGTGGTCAGATGAGATCTCTCAATTTTGAAAGACGCGTAAGAAGAGATCTCTTCAATTAGAGCGTACGAATGAGATCCTCCAAGATTAGAGGCGTGAATTCCTCAGGTTAGTCGGTGTGACGACGGTCATGAAGTTGAATTGACGAGATCACTCCTAGATCGACTACCCACAAGAAGAAAGACTAAAGACTCAAGATTAAACATATGCAAACAACCCATTTATATGAGGCGTAGATCGACCCAGCCTAAGATGAAGTATAGGGATAGAACTTACATGAGGCGTGGCGACCCAAGTAAAGTCTAGAATGAACGGTCCCATATTCCTAGGAGCATACGACGATCACGCTCTGATGGGGTATAATATGGCGATTATACTCTAGAATGTGGCATGTAAAGATTTTATGATGAAAAGGAAGATAAAGAAAGAAAAGTAAATTTTATGTATCTGCATAAATTCAAATACAAGTAAAGGCATGTGCAGATGTTATATCTCCAGTGTATTGATGCTATTGTATTTTATTATGTTTCAGTTATTATTCATAATATAATTCATGAATTGATTTTGTATGGGTTCTCCCAAATGCCAAGTATATGAGTAAAATAAACTTTGCTTCAGATAATATATTTTCAAACTATAAAATTAAACAAACAGATAAAGATGATCACCTTTTTCATAATAAACCAAGAATCCTGAGATTTACAACGATGACATTATATATGATACTTAAGGAATCCTACTGAAAATTCAAAATTCTCACTCCTAATTCCGTGTTGTCTCCAGATAGTTCAAGCTCAAGGCAATAAATCATTGTTAGATAAGGTTCGGTCAGTAATAAGAATAACTCTGTAGCGCAGACTACGACTTCAAGATAATATCTTGTCTTGGGAGGGTGTTACATATTACACTATTAATGTAAAATTACATTTTTAGAATTTTTTTAAATAATGTAAAATTATGCTAACAAAATTTTTCTAAAATTTTATTAACTGACAGTTTAAAATTATTTTATACTATAGTATAATTTACACTATTAGTATATAACAATTAATTTCTACAATATATTTAATTATATTTTAAAATTTTCTTAAAATTAGATATTATTATAGTACATTATGGGTGATTGGAGCATCGATGCACCTCACAATCTCACCGTCGGACCAGCAAAGAGTATTGTAGATAGCGCTAATTTTGGGGGGTTAAAAACCAAACAGAATACATCTATTTCATTTCTTTTTGATGTACAAAATAAATTTTTGTTTGACCAAGCCATAAGTGGTAAAAGAAATTTTTCAATGAATTATGAGCTCGTGTCAGCCCATCCAAGAGCTTAATTGTGAAGTAGTTACATTGATGATCACAGATACCTATCCATCTTAACTTTTCCACTAATTAAATTAACTCATGTCTAATTAATTGAATCTTGTGCAATCTCTCCTAATCTCTCCATCTTTACCAGTCTTGACTCCCACTCTTCCAAGCTTCCTAATGGCCGTGACAAAGGCCCGAATGAAGTCGCCAGGGTTATTCGCAAAATCAATCACCGTAGACTGTGATGCTGGGTCCGTGAATAGCACCTGGTCCGAGCTCAGCAACCCCTGCCCTGAAACCAAGTTCTTGTAATACACGTTGTCAAAAGTGAAGGGAGTTTGAGGGTCCAGAGCAAGCACCACGCTTGGGTCGGGATTTCGAGGGCACTCTGCTTTTAGTTGCTGGCCATAGTTAGGGTCCAAAGTGGGGTCCACGTGTGAGGATGATGGGAACGAGTATAAACGGTTTGCGAATTGGTCGCAGTGTGAGAACCCGACGGTGTGTGCTCCGGAGAGTGCAATCATATCGGTTTGGCTCAGCTTGTGCTTTGAGAACATGGCGTTCAGTTGCTTGAGATTGAAATTTGCTGTGGGAAGGTTGCCTTCGACGCGTGATGCCTGAGAAACCAGGCCATCTCGGCGTCCAAGTTCTACGTTGAATGAAGGGCCTCCAAGCTGAAATGTTTGCAAATAAACACAATTCAGAAACAAGTGATACCATTTTTATTCGTTAAACTACTGAGCTGATCCTTATACTTTCACAAAATCTTGGTATAAGTTATTATAGTTTAATTAAAGTTTGTAACAGAATCCTTATACATTTAATTTTTTTTTAAGATAAATCACTATTAACGTATTTCTGTAAATTTACTTGCATCTGATTTAAAGGTCGTTTGGATTTTTTTTTTTTTCGTGAAAAATGGTGCTTTTTATAAGTTTTTAAAGTATATTTGAATACAACTTTAGAATAAAGAAGTCAATTTATTATTTTTTTCAAATTAGTAATATCCAGCTTCTGAAAAAAATAAAATTAGAAGTTATTTTTAATAATTAAAAATACTTCTTAAATAGTTTATTTAAATATAAAATAATTTTTTTCTAGAAAATAAAATTCTGCTAAAAGTAATTTAGAAAAAGAAATTATATTAGTTAGTTGAATTATAAGACTTTATTTAAAAATAATTTGTTTTATCCAAACTTTTATGAAGTCTTAATTAATTAGTTATGAAGTTTTAAAATTATATTAGTCAGTCGAATTATAAGACCTTATTTAAAAATTTGTAGGCACATAGAGCCATGTCAAAATAAATAAATAAACTATAAAAACCGTTTTGAGAATTCTATAAAACTATAGGAACTATTTTATTACTTTGAAATGAAACGTACTGCTCTTGCTAATAGGATTTTTTTTAGGGAAAAACAATAAGTTTTCTTACCAAGCCTATAACGTCCCTGGTAGCAAGTGCCAAAATGTCGGCGCATGAGACCACGCCGGGGCATGCAGCTTCTACTGCCTCCTTTGCCTTGATCACAGTGTCAAACCCATCTCCTGCTAGTGAAAGATTTTCCGAGGCATCCTTCTCTGCATCCCCATTTGGCGACGCAATCAATACGGAGGCATCACATCCCTAATCAATGAGAATTGTTGATTATTATGTTCAAACAAGCCTAACTTTTTAATTTTGGCATCAATTGAGTCGGATTCAAAATTTCATTTATCGGGTTCGGACCTATTCACACTTTGCTTTTCTTCTCGACGAAATTGAGTGCAGTTCTTAATTATTAATTTCCTTCTGCGGTAGTTGTATGTAGTTAGTCAAAAAGTTAATAAGTCAGATTTCTTCTTGTTCAGCTCGTAGTCAATGGTTTTTTAATCTAGGCTGGCAACAATGCTACAAAGGAGCTACGTGGGCACTCGTGTATGTGTGTTTTTGATATATCAATGGATTAAGATTTCAACCTATAACCTCGTACATACTAATCAAGCTCCATACTACTAATGTATAGTGGTTTACACTGCGTGTATGTGTTCTGGCTGTTACCCAGCATATTCAATTATTTTTTATTTATAAAATATAAAAATAGAAAGTTACGACCACCATTCAACTATTTGCAATTTGATTGTGGATGATATGTGTAGGGTTAAGAAGAAGGCAAAACAAGATAAGCCTCCACCAGCCATAAAAGTCATGAAGGATATTTTGAAAATTCAACTCCATATGTGACGTTGAAATTTAAAAACTTTGGTGGAGGATGTTGCCGCGGATAACGACCTTGTGGAGCATGTAGCAGTGCCTGATATTATTTTTGGGTGTGGATGTACACAAAATTAGGAGGCACAACGAGTATTAGTGGATCGATGTGGGTGTTGATTGCTGATTACTAATTTGAGTTGTTTTGTTTTGGACCTTCTAATCTCCTGCTCCTCACTAATGTTTTTGAGAGTTGAGCCTTCAATAATATTTATCGAAAAAAAAACTCTATATGTGACGTTAATTAAAAAAAAAAAAAAGGAGAAGAATTAAAGGAAACCACTATGACAAGACACTGCATGATTATTCCAGGTTGACCATTAGAGTGCGTTTCATTAGCTTATGGGAAGGAAAAAAAAAAAGGTATTTTTTTATTAAAAAATTATTTTTATAGAAACTATTTATTTTAATTTCTACTCAAAAATTGAAAGAAAAAATTATTTTTAATTTTTGAGTAAAAATTAAAATAAATAACTTTTGTAATAAATGATTTTTTTAATAATGAAAAAATTACTTTTTGTCAACAAAAAAAAAAAAATTGAAACAAACACATCCTTAATCTCCCATCCATGATCATCATAGGTAGGAATCAACTACGAGAAGAATCAGAAATTTACACCGTGTATGATGCGTTCTCATTCTTAGTCGATAATGAAAAATCAAGTTTGTCTTTTATCTTGATAAACAAACACTGGAAGGTATATACATCATATTTATACATATAAGTGAGAAAACAAAGAAATATGAATTGAGGAAGGCACCTCAACAAAGCAGTCATGGAAGAATAGACGCAGAGTTGCTTGTCCAGTTGTGATGGTCTGAGTAAACTTAGTGGTCACTGCCTGGGTCACGATAGATTCCACGTTTGGACAAGTTGAGCTGTAGAAATTCTCCACTAATTGGCCTTCTCCCCCAGACAAAATCGTAAAAGCCATAAACAAAGCCACTAATACTATCCTCATGATCTCCATCACCCTCTCTGGAATTAGCAATGTTAATGTGTCCACAACTCTATTATCCTTCTATTTATATATCTCTCGTTCCTTGGTCGAGTGAAGAGTAGCAAAGGATCGATGTCACTATATATTAAAATGTACAATAAAAAACACATCAGCAAAAAAAAGAAAAAAAAAAAGAAGACAAAGGAGACGTACTGAAACAAAGTTGATTATTCGGTTACCCTTCAAACCATGTGCCATTTAGATTATAGCTGGAAGCTGCCCTGGTCCAAGCCTGGGTCGTTGTAACTTGCCAAAACAAAATCTTGCTCTTGAGGTGTTCACATTTCTCGGACTCTATTTTATTATAGTAAGTTTGTATACTAATAAGTCACGCAATTGGGAGACGCGAGAGAGATCGAGTCATCCTCCATTGGATGCTGCCTGGGATAATGTACTCCCAGTTAATATACATCTAATTTTAAATTGTAAATTTTTGGCATTGAGAAAAAAAAATGATAAGAAAATGCTAAGTGCACATCAATTTGGTGCTTTATTTTTACTCAGATTAAATTTTAGGATTTGATGTTAATATATTATTAATTAATATAAAAAATTTTTATATCATCATCTAATTATATATATCATTAATTTTTTTTATTATATTAACTGCCACAAAAGTTTTATATATACATATAGAATTTAATTTTAATATAATTTTATACAAACATCTAATTATATATTATCACATAAATAAAAATATTTAGCTCTCATTTCCACATTTGATAAGTCATACAAATATTAATAATCTATCACAATTACTCTAATTTCTATGCATTTTATTATTATTATTATTAAGACAAAGGCGGCCTTATGGCCATTTCAGTCAATAAAATATCACTTTTTTCAGATATCAATTTTCACTTAAAAGTACATAATAAAGAGAATTGGATATTGAATATGACAGGAAAAAGTTCGGCTTTTAAGAAGAAAACTGATATAAAAAAAAATTATTGAAACATTTCCTACTCATAATAAGATTTCAAAATTTTCTGGAGTTAAACCCAAAGATATTAGCTCGCATAGTCGACTTTTGAACCATGCATCTCCATAATTTGTTTTTGATAAGTCTGAATGCGTAAAATTAAAAAGGATAAAATCTCATTTACGTCTTTCATGTTTTACAACGATTTTAACTTAATATCAAAAAAAATTTTTGTTCTATTTATGTCCCTAAATTTTTCAAAATATTTAATCTTACCATTTTAACATTCAAATTATAAATAGAAAAAAATTGATATGAAGGCCAGGTTATAATAATAATAATAATATATTCATTGCTTATTTGAATGAGATGATATTATTTATCATCATTTTTCTCTATATTTTTTTTATAGGAGATAAAAGTTTTTTTTTATAATTTAAACCTCTTAATACTCAATTAATCTTTTTCATACTAAAACTCATATCCGAGACCTTTTCTTGGAGAATTGAAGGTAAACTGTCTTTATTGGTAGTGATTGGATATCATTAACATCAAAACTTAATCTTAATGTCAATTTTTTATTTATAATTTGGATGTCGTCGATAAAAAAGACAAGGTTGAAACATTGAAAATGTTAAAAACGTAAATAAAACAAAAAAAAAATTGAGACTAAATTGAAATTAGTATAAAATATGAGGATGTAAATAAGACTTTAGTCAATTAAAGATTAATAAAAATATAATCAAATAACTCTTATTTTTATATATTTTAAAAATATATATTAAAATTTTTTTGATGTACATCCTTTATAAAAGGTCAATATTTTACGTAGCCGCTAGAATTGACTCCCGTTCAAATTAGTCGCACAATTTTTTTCAAATTACTACAACGGCAGTACTGAACTAATGATAGATATCTTAATCATGTCCATTATTTTGATCATCTAGGTTTTCTGTACAAAATTAGAGTGTTGGATATTTTAAAGGTAATAGTTTTGCATTTGGAAAAAGAAGATAAATTACACTTCCCCTTGAAGTTAATGAAATATAACAATTATTATGTGTGTAAAAGATTGGGCTTAACCTAATAATATGTTTTGATTCGAAATTTATTGGATTAGGCTTATATTCTAAAGAATTTAATTTTGATATATTATTAATATAAAATATTTTTATTTATATATTTAATTATATATTATTATATTAATAAAAATTTATTTAGTCATATATTATTTTAAAAATTTTGTAAATAAAAATATATAATTAAATAATAATATAAAATTCTTTTACATTGAAAATGTATCAAAATTGATATATTTTTTAAAAGGTAAATTTAACACTTTTTTCGTAAGATTATTTGAGTCATATTTTGTGCTGATACCCTATATGATTTTTCAGAACTTATATATTTTTAAAAGATTAATATTAAATTATTAAACTTTATATTTTAACTAATATATTTTATTTCTCATAAAATACTAATATATTTTATATAACATAATATAATTTTTGTGTTAATATAATTTATTTGAGTATATATTATAAAGTACTATATTGTTAATACATACTTTTATATTGATTTTTTTTATTTTAAAAATTTTGAGGCTTAATTATACATAATGTTTAAATTTATAAATTGTGTCTAAATATCATATTAACCCGATCTGATTCCGTTATGGTCGAGCCATAATCAAGTTCAGTCTAAATTTAAGGAAATAGCTTGGTTATAAAATCGAATCAAATTCTAATTCGACGAAACTTATTTCAATCCGTATTTTGTAAACTCCTAAAACTGATAGTATTTTAAACTTTGAATAAACCCGTTCATGATGTTTTCTGAAAAAAATTCTGCAGTCATTTTTTAGTTGGTATCTTTGGTCTTCTAAGACTTATAGAGTCTCAAGAAAAGTGTGAATCTTTAAAGCAATGACTGCAAAAGTCATAATTCCTAACGTGGTTGTGTTTTTCTCCTATGAAAACTCCCCACGCGTAAAAATTCAGTATAGCCAACTTGCGTAGCGTTTTCGTAGGTCCTTTTTTTTTATTTTTTGTAGGTCTCTCAAAAATTTTCCAAAGCCCAAAAAATGAGAACAAAAGAAAAAAGGATTATACGGGAAAGTTAACAATTAATTCAGGATAGTACGATCTATCATTAAAATATCCAGGAGCGACAGATCACGTCATGATCACATGATAACTCACAAATCACATAAAATTAACTTTTTCATCTCTATTAAGAGTTCCTTCCACTCTTTTCTCGTAATCTTCTCGATCAAAGTTGATTACTTTATTTATTTATTTATTTTTGGGGTTCTCTCTCTCTCTCTTTTTGTGGTTGATAACTTTATTTTAGTTACTTGTATATTTAGATTTACATTAAATTAATTTTATGATTATGATGAATATTTAAAAAAAATTAAAAATTATCAATCTAGATGGAGTGTACGTAGGTTTTATACGCCAATTTCGTTTAATATTATATCAAGAAATTTTAAGAGGTCAAATATATAATTTACTCTCAAAAAGTAGTTTGAGTATTAGGAGTAATTTAAAAATTTAAGTTGGATACAATTATTGTTTAATAAGCTACGTAATGATGAGATGATAGTGATATGATTAAAATTATAAAAATGTTACTATTTGATGTAGACCGTGCAAGCATTTTAGATAGACTTGTTTAGCGCCGTGAAACAGTTGAAAAGTCGTCCCTGTCATGGAGGCCCGTCAACCCAGTAATGTTTTGCCACATTTTTGAGGTTATTAGTTTGAAAACATTTGTTTTTTTTTTTTTTTTTTTTGTACTTTTACTATATGATAGCATGCACAACAATGTTGCGCGTGCCGCTCAGTTTTCCAATTTGGCAAGAGAATGCTGCCAATGGTGGCAAGGTGCTTTTGCTTGGTTCCTGGTTGTCATTTTTTTCCAAATTTATATCAGGAAGTTTTCTAAATCAAGTTTTAATAACATTTGTTGTGAGTGTAAAAAGTTTTACATTATTTATTTATTAATTCTGTTGACAAATCGTCAAAGAGTTTAAGTTTATTCAAATAACAAGCTACAATTTATAATAATTGTGATAATGAAACTTCTTTAAATATTTAAATTGGATAATAGTATAAAAGCATTTATTTTATGCTTAAATTTTAGATTTAAAACCGCAACTTAAAACTTAATAATCCAATTTTCTCTTATCACTTTAATGTCAAATTATGGCATCCATAATAATCTAATTGAAAGATAGGAATACATGACAAGGATAATGATGAGTTGTCCTGAATTCTTAAAGGAGATCACATTTATGTAAGATAAGTCAGAGAGTAAGAAAAGATTAGGAAGAAAAACTCTATCTATCCCAAGAGAGGTATTATGTGTGTTTTATATCAATGAAGCAACCAAAGATGATTAGTAGGAGGAGTCTCTCCCATGTGTTATATAACATCCTAATAGTTCTAACTTATGCTAAATTACATTTGAATTTTATTAGTTGTTACTTTTTAATTTTGTGAAAAATTTAATCTTTTTCTTTGAAATTACTTTATTGGAAAATAATAGGTGATTTTTTTTTTGAAAATATATTTGAAAACATGAGTCTTTATTGCAGAATAGTAATATACATAAACGAAGCATTACATTAGAAAGTCGTAGGCGACTGCGTAGTGACGATGAAGTCAAATAATAATAATAAGACATATTGTAATAATTAACTAATATTAAATAAAAAGAACATAATATCAATCATCCAACAATAAACTCAACATCTCAAAATCAGAATTGGAAATAAATTACACCCAAAACTAGCATAAGTATCCATGCATAATCCCCTACATCTACTAAAAAATCAAAGTAAACAACTACACTTTGCATAATAGAGGCTTAGTATTTGCGCCTCCTACGACCACGTCCTCAAGGAATGATTGGAGTGCCAATCCAATGTGGACCAAGACCGCGTACATGTCCAGAACTACGTTAGGAAACTCGACTGGGTGACGTAGATGTTTCCTTCGAAGGGTCTAACTCAAATGAGCTTGCGCTTGGTGGGACCCACCACAATTTGGCAATCTTTTGCATTTTTGTTGGCCGATAGTATAAAATTGTTTTATATTATTAATGCATAATAATTAAAATCTTTGTGATTATATTAAAAATTTAATTTTGATACACTATTAGTATAAAAAATTTTACATAAATATCCAATAATTTATTATTACATTAGCAAAGGTATTTGATCAAATCATTCACTACCTTAGAAGTTTTATAAAAAGAAATATATGATTAAATGATAGTGTAAAATTCTTTTATACTGACGGTACATCAAAATTAGTCTCTTATAGTAATTAATAAATTATAAAATTTCTAGTTTTAATAAGCAAAAAATTTAAATTAAAACATTTATATATACTAGTATGTAAGGCCGTGCAATGGACATCAAAGTGAAAAATTAACATATTTGATATTAAATTAACAAAAGGATTAATGCAAATGAAATAAGAGAAGGTTAATAATACAAAGAATGAGAGTGAATAATAAAAATATTGAAAGTGAATAATACAAAGCATATTTTATGTATAACGATGCATCGAGATTTTAATCGCCATTTGAGAAGTTACATTGATATAAAAGAAAATATTAATCATGATGAAATAATTGATTGAATAAAATAAAAGATGAATATAACCTATCTTAAATTGAAAAATATAATAATAAAAATAAAATTGTGCCACCTAAATTTTAAATCTTTTAAAGTAAAATATTTCATTCTATTTCTCTCTCTGTCACCTTTAATAACATATATTCATTCTATTTCTTTTTTTTTCCCCCTTTCTAATAATGATTTATTAAAACCAAAATGTAAAGAATATATATTAATTTTAAAATCTAAAATTTAATTTAGGATATACTCTTGCAATATTTAAATGAACACTCAACAAAAAAAATTCAAATTTTAGTCTAACCTCATAATTTTTTATTTAACTATATTTAATATAAATTTTTAAATTTCACATATACTAATACAAGTTAATTTAAACAAAAATTTTATAAATTCATTCCATATAACAACTCATTGTTTAAAATGTAATTTGTTTATAAGAAAATTTTTTGTCGTATTTTTAAATCTGGATTAAACAACTGAATAAAAAAAATTCATTCTACTTTCCTCTCCATCTTCTTTAGTCAGCTACCTAACGGCAATTTATTAAAACCAAATTGAAGAGAATATATATCAATCATTAAAACTAAAATTTAATTGAAGATCTATTATTGTTATATTTTAGTTAAAATTAAGTTATTGGAAGAAAATAAATCTATTTTTTACCCACCTTCATTTTCTTTAATATCCTGCTAACGAATTCTTAATTCCAAATTGAAGTATATCCGTAGGCTATATTAACAATTTCTTTTAGAGATTCAATAATATCCTACCCCTATAATACCTGTATAAAAAAGTCAAATTGTTTGGCTAGCTTCAATCTCATATATAATGATAAAAATAATTTTGAATGGTTTACATAATAAAATAAACACCTTCATAAAGTATAACATGATCCCCCTTTTTTTTGGTCTGGACCCGCCAATATAGTGGTACGTCTTTAGATGTACAGTTAACTTTAAATGAAATAATTATAAAAATAAAAGGTATAATTGTGATATTATTATTGAAGAAAATAAACTATTTAATAATAAAATTACATAAATTATTTATACATCAACTTCTTATTAAAAGTGTAATTTATTTAATTAGAAATTTTATTTTTAATATTTAAATGAATAGGAAAATAGAAAGAAAAAAATATGACAACAACCTAAACAATAATAAATGGTTTATGACCTGGTGTTGGTCCATTGGAAGTAAAATAATAAAATAAATAATTAAAATTGTATAGAAAATATTGATATTGATAGATATGATAATTAATTAAAATTTATTTGAAAAAAAGAATGAAGATAAGACATTGGAAAAAAAATTGAAAAGACAACTATTTCATGATTAAGAAAGTAGGTGTGGACAGCTTGATAGCATTTCACTCCCTGAATGTGGCTTTTTAATTTACAAAATGAAAATAGAAAAAAATCATTACATTTAAAGTTAAATTAACAAATTAAGAAATAAATAAATTACATTTATTTGGCTGATATTGAAACTCAAAAGATAAAGCGTGTGTTTGGTTTCTCGTTTGGAACTCTGATTTTAAAGGGGAAGGATTGATTGTGCAGTATTTTTATTTTGTTTAATTAATTATTATTAAAATCAATTTTAATTTTTAAAATTAATTTTAAAAAAAATAAAAATATTTTAAATTTTATTAAAATTATTTTTAAAAATATTATTAAATATAAATTATTTTATTTTAAAATTAATTTTAACAAAATTAATTCTATCTAAAATTAATTCTATAAAACGAAATTATCACTAAGATATGTATAGTAAATTGACTGGGAGAAATGGGTTGACGAGTGGACGGATGAATTGAGGGAATTAATAACTGCAATTGATTGATGTTGACACAACTAAAACATAATGGAGATAGTAGGCTCATGTTATAATACTAGGGTAATTTACTCGTTATCCAATAACCAATCAAACAAATAATTAATAAATAATATAATTTAGTTCAAAAAAAATTTTAATGGAAGAATTTCTAAAAATAGTAACTCTTGATTTTAGCTGGGAAAAAAATAAGCAGAATAGCGATATCTGGCAGGACTTTCCTTGTTTCAAAGATATATATAGATTATATGTATAGATTAGTACTTTTTTTTCCCCTTAGAGATATTCTCTAATTGAAAATAATTTAATTCAAGTATTTAAGATTTTATAAAGGATATAATTCTTCCAACACTGCTTATTTTATATTTAGGATTTAAATCTAAGATCATTGATTAAAAGAAAGAAATATCTACCACTCTAACTGATTATATGTTAAGTATATATTAGTATTTATTTATATAGGTTTTATTTATAAATTTATATCTTCATATGTGTTACCCGTGTGTTTATACTCTGTTTTTGTGTTTTGTTTTTACTATTTACAGCGCTTTTTCATGAGATCTTACTTTTTTTGGCGACCTTATAGATTATGGTATAAGACTTCCTTTGTTTTCATATAGTTTTTTTTTTTTTTTGAAGGGATATAGTTTTCTTTTTCATATATCCAACTGACGCAATCTACTGTCCAAGTTATAATTATCCATTTCTATAGATTTTTTTCAAATTTTTTGTTCTGTGGAAAAGTATGTTCGACATGAGTTATTTCTGATATCTTCCCTACCCCTTAATTAACGAAAAAAATGCAAAATTTGCATGATATATAATCTTTACAAGGAATCAAACATATAACATAACTAAAATTTATATTATCATTTGTGCATTATTAGATTGTATGGCATGCTTGTTTACGTCTGTTTTTTAGAGCAAATGACTCATCAGTTTTTGTCAAGCATGTTTAGAAATTGGTTCATTGTCTTTTGATAGTCATTGAAACCTTCGTGTCAAACTTCACAAACGAATATGCTTGGGTTTCGATCTTAATTGATTTTATTTTATGTGGAAGTATTAGCTGTCCCTTGCTCATTGTGGTTGAATTCAAACTCTCGCAGATTGCAACGTGCCGCCAATGGAAAGTATGCAGTATAGTGACATTTACAAGCTACTAGATGATTTTGACGCCTCAACCAATCTGAGGTGCAGCCAGTGCAGGTTTTGACATACGCGTCCATGGCGTCTTCAATTTTAGTTCTATATCATCATAGCTAAGTGATTATTTAACTCGGATTGGGTCTGAAAATTTTGCCATTTTACTTTTGGCTCCTTTTGGCTTTTATATTTATGTTAATATGCATCACGGAGGCATTGATTAACACGAGTTTCATACCTTATCTCGTCAAGTAACAACGATTTTTGGCACTAACTTTTGCAAACCCATACTGGTGACGAGTTGATACCCTTGAATATTACGCTTGGGAATATTTTGTTTGTTTGTTTGTTTGAATCACTCTTCCAGATAGTTTATTTTATTTTATTTTATTTTATTTTTTCCTTTTAATACCATAAAAAATATTTATCTTAAAAAAAGCATCAGATAAATATATAAATATATCTTTTGGTGTTGACTCATCTGGACCGGACAGTCCAACATCATAAAACAACGGTCTAATTCATTATTGACATTAACCGCAAGAGTGAATTACTAACCTCACGAGTCAAAACTCAATCCAATGTGTCAGGGTACGTAACAGTGGGAAGCGGAAGATGTTAGGAACATCTATTTCAATGGACGTAACACATTACCAATCTACATTAAGGTTTATTATTGTTGTTTTTTTACTTTATATAATTTTTATTTATTTCTTTTAATGTCATACTTCTTTACACAACTTGTGTAGGAGTATTTTTATAAAAGTAGTTATAATAATATATTTTATATTTTAACTCTTTTATTAAATAACCAACTGTTACAACATTAATTACTGTTAGCACCAAAAATTGCGGCTAGTCGAGGATGGATATTAGTCGAGTAGAAATAGCCGGAAGAGACAATATTCGGTTAGGTTCAGCCGATAGCCAAAGAGTAGTTAGCCGAAGAATGAATGATAACTGACAGCTAACACGGAATATGTTGCTCAGCTTAAATTGATCGAAATATGCCAAAATGCTCGGCCAAACTTCAATTGGCCGCCGGCTGAGATCTGAATGTCAGAATAACCATTATTGCATATCTATGGAAAGCCCAAGACGAGAGCGTCGACGTGGCGGTTGGGCTGGCCCGGTTGAGGCCGTTTCGATATTGTTTTGGCCATTTTTCGATTTTGCCTCAGCTAATTTGTCTTGCATTTTGTGATTAGCATTCTAACTAGGTGTAGTCGCCTATAGGAACTCTTATTCACATATTTGAGACTTGACAGCTGATATGGGTTCTAGCCAATAGTCGACAGCTGATTTAGCCACCAGTCGAGAGCCATCATTGATAGTTGACAGTAGACGTTAGCCAAGGGCATGAGTTTCCTATTAGACTTTGGGCCTTTCTGACAATTGGTAATCCATATCAATTCTGAGCTTTGGTTGGAGAAAGAATATGCTTCAGCAGCTGAGAGTAGAAGTTTGACCAAGTCCGTGACCACTCGCTAGAAAGTAAGAGCAGCTGATGAAGGCGGTTTCTAGTTCAAAAAGTAGGGAGATAGATGAAAGGCAAAGAGTGGTTTAAGCAGTTACCACTACGCTAAGAAGAGTGCACTCAAGAAAGATATGGAAGACGGTTACGAGGTGGTTATCAGGACGCAGTTTGCTGACCATGTTTGTGTGAGAACATGGTTAATAGCCTTAGGATAATTGTTAAGTTTTGTACATGTATAAATAGCCTTGAGCACAATCTGTAAACCCATCCCCAAACAAATAGATCAAACAAAAGTTTATTTTACATATATGTTTTATGAACTTTACGTTTCTTGCCTTTACTTTTCAGCACTTTACATCATTTCTTTACCGTATTTCATTTACTGCACTTCATTTACTTTCAGCCTGTTTAAGTTTCAATCCATTTCATTAGCCTTCAGTTGTTCGCCAATATCCTTTTGGTGACCGGATTTGCTGATCTGCCTGCCAAACGCTCTTTGGAGTAGTTTGGGAACCCATTTGCTGAGAGATAGAGTCCCTCTCTTGGTACTAATTGCCTGATCGTGGGAATCGGTTGTGTTTTGCTCTAGTCGAGCCTCTTGGTCATCTTGGAATAGTTTCCTGACACGTATTGACTCTCAACCCATTTGGCTAGCCAAATATTTTTGTGCAAAACAATTACGTTTTGAAAATAACTATAAATGGTCTTAAACATAAAATTAAAGGTGGTTGAAAAGTCAACGGTAAAAATATTCAAGCACCAACCATTATTTAGTCTTTTTTTTTTTGTCGAGGTAAAGGTAGTTTTTCATTAATAAAAGACAAGGAATACATCACGGAATAAAATTCAAGAGGAAATAAGGTGGTTCACACAACCACACCGAAATTTCCTTAGGCCACTGAACCCTCCTGGCAAAGATATGGGCAGCCTCGTTAGCCTTTCTAATAACAAATGAGAAAGGGCACTTCGAGAAACTCTTAGAACAACTCCTAATATTTTCATAGAGCACTCCAAGTTTTGAGTTGATTGTCTTTCCTTCTTGTAGCTACAAAATAATCTTTTGGCAATCTAATTCAAATACGACTTCATCCCTTCCAAAAGCGCCATAGCTTCCATCTTTACGTTTAAAAAACTCTATATATATGTTGTAACACCCTATCAACTTGATGTTATGCTTAAGTCATAGCATGAAATTGGATAGGTTGCGTTCAGATATTAACTTCATTGTCTAAAGCTGTATTGATGATTTTATATCCTGATATATATGTATATAACTGACGAAAGAATCTACAAAACCGGACGCTCCATATAATAAACGTGATTAACATAGAAGTATCATTAGTTGCTTATATATACATATACATATGTAAGTTGGAAGCCAGGGCTTCGGTCCATAAATATACATATCAAGAGTAGAGTGAAGGAAAAGGCATAACAAAAATGGCGGAAGCCACTAGGGAATAATCCAACTCGAGGTCCTGGTGCGCTTGCAGTGTCCTGGAACCTCACTGAAGAGGGTAGTTGCCGAGTCCATTGCCCACGCCTGAGAATGGCGGAAAAGTAAATCGAGGTGAGAATTTAAGAAAATTCTCGGTAGGGTTGTGCACGACGCCACTGACATCGCGTTCAATTCTCGTGCCTCGTTTTATTTACTTATGAAGACATGAGATTAAACTTAACTATTCATACTTAATAAGGTTGGGAAAATGTCTGGTCCGAGGCAGGGTCCATTTTACTTAAGACATATAAGGAGCAGAATAAACCAATATCGATAATAAACAGAATAATGAGCATATGGCGATGCGTGAATGCAAAGATAGAAACTATAAATGACATATAATAACCATTCGATGTAAGTATGCAATCATGCAGACTGCTCTTGAATCTTTCTTCATAAACTTTCTCATAAACTTTTTCTATTACTTGTCATCATTTTCCATCTCTTGGTCGCAGGAGTTCTTGGCCATCTTAGACTCCTGGGTAATAGTGCACTTATCGAGGATCGAGCTCGTCTCATATCTGAGGAATTGCCGGGTTTACTTTCCCGACGTTCCCACCGATCTATTCCCTTAACTTTATCGGTGGCCCAAGAAGCATGGAACTTTCATAGTCATAATCTTTTCATAACTTTCATAACTTTCCTACACGCATCTTGTGCGTTAACATAGAATTCATAACTTGTGCATGGGTCTTACTGTAATTTTGGCAGCATAACTAGACGTGTCCGCTTTCACGTGAATAGTCTAATATACCAGAACATCAATTTATCTGCAAGGATCACAATATTACATTCATATTCCAATATTGAACTCATATCCACATCATATTCATTAAGGCAGAATTTCTGCCTTAGCATATTCAATCAACCCGGTTTTTATAATTCAAGCCATAATTCCTACTTAACTCATCTGGACCTCAAATTTGAATATGTAAAAGTGTTATGTCTCTATTTTCTAATCCCTTTGGTCCCATCTAATTCTGATATCTATAGCTCAAGATATTCAGATTTTATCCCGGCATGCCCAGTGGCTTGCCAGAATCAGGCAACTAAAAGTAAAAATCTACTAAAAATCGAAAACTGACTCAAATGATACGAAATTGGACTCATATTAAATTTAACAGGATAAGGTTTCATTTACAAAAAGTCCCATCCCATTTGGCTTGGTAGGGCTCGAGTTGTAAGCCCCGCAACTTAACCTTCTTGAACTGCTCTGATTTGGTTCGGTTTGGACATCAGTTAACTTTTTCAAATCACTGGGAACAAATAAGATGGTAACAAACTCGGAATTTCTGGGTAGGATGTTCCCCTATGTGTAAGCTTTCCAACAAAATTAGTTTCACTCAATTTGGAGTTATATAGGGTGAGTTACACCCTTTTCAACCCATACTGCTCGGGTGGATGTCACGGATTCCTAGGTCAAACTTCAAAAATTCATATCTCCCTCAATATTAATCCAATGGTCTTATATGATATATGTATGGAAAGCCCTAGATGTCTAGTTTTATATAAAAATGGTTTCACTAATTTTAAACGGCGGGGAGGCGGAGCCATACACTCTGCCGTACGGACCACCGTGGGTTTTGAGTTTCTCAGCCTCTCAACTTCTTCATATCTTCATCCTTTCTTGTTTCAATTCAATCTTAATCTCACAAACAGCCAATCAATCAATTATAATTCATCATAATCAGTCAACTAACATATCCAATTTAAGGAATTAAATCAACACCAATCATCCAAGAGTCAGAAAATCAAGAAAGAAGAAAACCCCTACCTCCTACTATGAGTGATTTGGCTGAGTTTGTAATTTGAAACTTGATTGAATCTCAACGTTGGGTGGAGTTGGGTGAGTGAAGAAAGAAAAGAGGAGCTGAAGTGAAGAAGAAGTTACGTAGAAGCGGAGTCTGAGATTAGAGGAGGAGAGTGTGTTATATAGGCATGAGTGGGAGTAACTTGGAAGGTTTTGATTGGCCTCAAACATAAGGTGAGTTTCAGCCATTTCGCTTCTCACGTCGCCCTCTTTGTGTGGTAGAATTGCTCTCACGTTCAAAGTGGGACTAGCTTCTAGTATATTCTGAAATGAGATCGGAACTCGTGCTATTTATAAAGTCGGAACTAGTGAACATCCTGCATGTGAAGTCGGAATCCGGGAAACATGTCCAGTTATTCGAAACTTGAAAGCAAAACCGATGTGAAGCTCAAGCACTTAAAGCTCAAGTCGAATTATAGGACCTCGATATCGGAAAATTGGGAAAATAGGAAATAAGAGCTATTGGTATTGATCTGAGATCGGAACTCGTACATATTGTGAACATACGAGTCGGAAAGTGGAATATAGCCCATTCATTTGAGCCTTAGAGAGCGAAGTCGAAATCGAAATTTTGATCTTTAATCGCTAAGGTCGGAAGTTGTAAATTGCGGCCAAAGACGGTCGAAGTCGTAAGCATCAGTCACTCCATTTCAGCTCCTGAAATCGGAATCCCGGAAAATGCAAGGCAATCCGTCGACCTTCCTAAGCTTCGGAAATCGAATTTTTTCAGACCGAGGTCGAAATTGTAACTCGTTGTCAGTCTAGATGAATCTAAGCCTGGGAATACTAATGGGATCGGAGGGCGGAAGTTGCGGATGTTACATATGTAATTATGTATTATAAGAAACAAGGATATGAGAAGCATAAGAAGAAGAACTTATATTACACCATATTATGTGGATAATTTGTGAGTAGAAAAAAGATGTGAGAGAAGAGGGTCGTCCTATATCTCACTTTTTGTAAAAGTAGAGTTGTTGTATTTTGGGAGCAGCGCGTCGTGATCCACTGCACCATAATACTATTGAAGTTCTTGTGGAGGCATAAATTGTTCTAAAGAAAGTGAGATATCTGTGCCTCAGCTTAATTCCATGCCCATTATCTAACCGACATAATTTTTCTATAGTTTTCTTTTATGTTTTCTGCTTATCTTGCAAGTTCAATACTTATGGATAGGTCACGCCACATTTTCTATATTTTCTCCAATTATTTTCTATTCTTGGGAACAATAACTTGCACTTGCCTAGGTTTTGGATCAATTGGCAATGGTTGATGGTAAAGGTGGCAATTACAACCCGATCCACGGGTATCCATCCCGTCCCAACCCTGTTGGGTTGGGTTTTGAACCTGCCCCACAATAAGGTGGGTAAGTGTGGGGCGCAGCTGGGTGCGGGTATGTTTGGGTTCAAGTTCAAGGCAAATTTACCCTTACCCGCTTCGCATCCCATATCTATATGTATAATTTATATATATAAGATTTTTTTTAATACTTCTATCATTCTAAGTGTGCGTTTGGTACGGGAGTAAAGATAGAGATAAAAGTTTCATGAATTAGCTTAATTTTTAATTTTTCATATGAAACTAATCTACAAAATTTTTTTACCCCATTTTTATTATCATACCGAACACACCCTATGTACGAATTAAATTTTAAAATAATTTTCATCTCGAAAACAATTTAGAATAACTTTTTAGGTATTTAAAAGAAGTAACAGGCAGGGGCAGGTAGGGTACAGGTTGGGGCGAGTTATCTGCGAGTAAGATTCGAGTTTTAAGTGTCAAAATCCATGGGTAGAGTAGGGGTGGGTTGAGGGCTGTTCAATAGGTTGAGGGGTGGGTTCGGATTGTACTAAAACTTGCCCCATTGCCACCCCTAGTCAATGGTGACTATTTTGATGTTTTTGTGCACTAAAGCAAGGAAGATCTTCTTGATCTCATTGAGATATTATCTGTAAAATAAACTTTGACACTAGAGTGAAATGTGTGTAAAGTCTAGGCAAAAAAATGAACTTATAGTACGTTGGAGTGGAGATACTTATAACACTTTTATTGGTGACCATTGAGCCCATTAAGGAGAGTCAGGGAAATTGTGAGCCTTTGAATTTGGTTTGTTTAGGTCAAGTGTTGGTCTAGTCCGCTAACCCCCTAACTTATAAGCTAGTTACTTTGATGTTACAACTTTTGTATTTTTCTTCGAGCAGGTTGGACATGAGTTCTTGAGTTTCCAAGGTGTTGTCTTGAGATTATTTGAGTGGGTTGAATATGGATGCTTGAGTTTCAAGGCTTTGTCTTGAGAGTTATACAAATGAGTTGAATGTAAGTGCTTGAATTGTTAAGGGTTTACCTAGAATGGTGTTCAAGTAGGTCAGACAAGGGTGCTTAAAATGTGAGTTGAGTAGTGTCTGAGCATTTTGGACATGGATGATTAAAATATGACTTAAGTAGTATCTTAGCATGTTGGACATACCTTATAAATTGGTGTCCAAGTGGGTAAGACATGCTTGAGAAATTATGGCTATTTTGTTTTGAATAGTTCGAGTGAGTACCTATATTTGACTAACAAAATTGTCTTTGGCACACATTTTCAAGGCACATTTATAAAAACTCCATGAGTTACAATGTAGTTAATGGTAGGTGTATGTCATTGTCGGCCTAATTTTTTCCTTTAACTCTTGTCTTTTTCTATATATCCTTTCATAATATCTATCTTCATGTGTTAAAATAACACAACTCATTTAACTAATTTGAGATAGATGATTAAAGGCCAAGCAATTATGTAAAACTAATGAGTAATAGTAGTTCATATAAGGAGTGTGTGGATCATCGCTGGATTGCCGCCACTGCCACAGTCAAACCACCACCACCATCGCTAGAGCACTGCCATCATTGCTATTGAATTGCCATCAATGGATTGCCGCAACTTTCAAACCACTGCCATCATTGCTGCCGCTGAACCACCATCATCACCACCAAACCACTGTTAGAGTGCAGCTGCTCAAGGGTATTTTTGAAAAAATATACAGTATTCTTAAGAATGTCATTGTCAACCTAACATAGAAATGATTCATTCTTAGGTATATCTTACAACATTTTTTGGACTTTAGTTTGTGTATTAAGTGTGCTGTAAATGAATGCTTGAAAAAACTATTCTTGAAAATAGTATTCCTGGAAATGAAAAATCAATCCATGTGCCACACAACCCCATAAGAAGTGGTTCAAAGTTTGTTGGCACACAAAAGAATAGATGATTATTTATAAACATAGAAGTGGTACTTATGTATGTGGCATATGAATAACTAGTAATAAAATTGGCAATAAATACTTTCTAATCAAGTGGTAGACTTTTGTAAGCCATAGGGGCAATACAAACTTTGTTTGCAAGGAATGCAATTTAATTTATAATAACTGTCATGCAATTTATGTAGAAACAAGCGCATAGGAAATCAATGAGTCTTTTGTTTCTCGAACAAATTAATATGTGGAACGAGTGATATTCATTTTGATCCTTAAAATTATTTGTGTACTTCATTTTAGTCTTGAAAATTAAAAAAATTAACAATTTAGAATTACAAAAAGTGATTTAAGTTAGTCCCTAGGATGATATTTATAAGGACTAAGTTGAATCACCATAACAATCAATTTGAATTACATTTTGCAACTTTAAGAACTAAGGGTGTGTTTGTTTCGTATTTTGAAAAAAGTGATTTTGAAACTTAAATTTTATATATAACTAAAAAAGCTGAAAACTGATTTTTTTTTCAGAAGCTATTTTTTTCAACTTCTCCAAAAAAGTTTAAAATAGATTTTTTTGAGAATCTGATTATTTTTAAAAAATTATTCAAATATATGAAAACTGATTTTTTCAGTGAAAAAACTGATTTTTTACTCCAAAAAAGCACAAATAAACACACTCTAAATCATTAATTTCTTGATATTGAAAACTAAAATGAGTTAGACTATAACGAGCATAAGTTCTTCAGAGAACTATGCCCCAAAAGCTATCTATTGAAGTTGGAGAGTTCAAGGCCTTATAAGGCCCCTTTTTCAAGGTAACCTCCTCAATGTGGGACTTGTTGCATTGCCATCCCCTTCAAAAGCTATTGTTTGGATGGCTGAACTCTATGAGACTGTGGCACTTCACTCGGTAATACTTTACTCGATTACAATCAACCCCTCCATCGGTCAAAACTCTCTGTAGGTAGCCTTTTCTGGTTGGATGGCTCTCAACGAGAGTATCATCTGTAATGAGAATAAGTCTTTGGAAGAATCACACCCCAAAAGCTAGCTATTGAAGTTGGAAATGCAAGTATCAGTGGAAACATACTCAAGCATCTTCTAGAGTGGCTGGTAAGGTCAAGGTCCACGAAGCTCAGAGTAAGGAATACCAAGGAGGTAAGATAGTCAATCATAAGAGTAGTGCAACATAGAAAAAATTGGAGGAGATTACTGACACCATCTTTGTGGACAACTTTCCTTGGGCAATGTCCAAGTCCTAGTTATTGCAACTTTATGACCACAAGGGGAAGGTGGTGGATGAATTCCTATTGAGAAAGAAGAGGAAGACATCTACTTCACCCTTTGTGTTTGTCAGGTATCCAATTCAAAAGGAAGTAGAACAAGCTATCCAAGCTCTCAATGGTGTGCAGATTCGATGGAGTAAACTAGTTGCTTCAATGGATAGTTTCAAATGTGATAGTAGGAGAAATGAAGATAGCAAAGTTACAAAGGAACCTGTATCAAAGATTCCAATCGATGTAGAGAATAGCAAAGGAAATAGTGCCAAAAAGTCTTATAAAGATGTAGTCATGCAAAAGGATATGCCTAATTTAGGTAAAAAGGATGGAAGGAAGAGGCATTCCTAGACAAATACCACTAAAAAAGGAGACGAAGATGAGGAATATGTAATAACCATGATGGTATATGGGGAAATAGACTAGAGAATGTTGGAGATGTTGACCACAAGTGTTATTAGGGAAACTTTGAAACCTTTTCAAGCTACTACAGTGAAAGAGAAGATCAAACGAAAGATGGCATATATGATCAGTGTTAAAAACATCGGTGCATATAAAGCTCTTGTTACTTTCATCTCTAAGGCAATGGAGGAATTCCTACACTACAAAAATCTCTCTTGGAATTCTTTGATGAGATAAAAAATTGGAACCCTGAGGAAGTATGCCAAACATGTAGGGTTTGGCTATAGTGTATAGGCCTTCCGTTGCATGCATGGTTGCTAGATAATTTAAGGAGAACAGCAAAAATATATGGGATTATGGTTGGCATTGATATAAAAATTGAGAAAGGGAGAGGTTTCAAGGAAACAAGAATTCTCATCAATTCATGTTTTTATCCTTATATTCAAAGTCTAGTGTATTTTTCTATTGATAACATTGGATTTGATATTTTCGTTAGGGAATTATGTAAAGGGTATAGTATCAAAGACTTTCAATCAGACATGAAAAATTGTCAGGTTTAGAAAGTTGTCCTGGGGTGTTTGGCAATGGAAGATGAAACATCACAAGAGAAACAGAGAGAGAATTCATTGGAGGTAGATGTTAATTAGGTGGGGCCCAATAGAAATGACTATTTGAACAATGGGTTTGTGGTAGGTGGTGTCAATCCTGCCGTTACCTTAGAAGATGCTCTAGGAAATAATTCTTCTTTCATGAAGGATGGGCTAGGTATAAATCATGGTACTGTACAAGATGGAATTTCATCACATGTGGCATTAGAATATAGTGCTACTAAAGGTATTGAGGATGATCGTCAAACTCAAGAAGTCCTAAGGAACTTAGGCCTCCTAAAAAATGGGCTTTTTGATTTCATTACTAATCCAAATGGGCTGGACTCTAATGAGGTTGATTAGATGACTAAGTTGAGTTAAAAGGATGGAGTGATGTCTACAAGCTCCCTAAACTTACCCTTAGGTTTTGGGCCATCAAATGAGCAGTTATAGACCCTTGTTGAAGAATCGTGGATACCATGCTCAATTTCAGCAGGTGAAAATGAAGATCTGATCCAAGATTCCCAATGCTCGGACCAAGAGATAGATGAAGAATATGATGAAGCAGCTAGAACCTAGAATATTGGGAAGGGTATAGCTCTTTCCTTTCACTCTAATGAACATGTTATCCAAACACTCATGGAAGGGAAATTGTAGCAAATGAAAGCAAAGAAGAGCAGGACTATGACTAGGAGAAATAAGAGGAAGAAAAGATGGCAGAAATTTCAGGTGAGCTATCGCAACAAAAATGAATATCTTGTGTTGGAATATAAGAAGGAAGGGGGGTTTGCCCAAAATAAGAGTGAATAGAAATATTGTAGCTGAAAAGAGGGCAGTGTTCATGGGATTAACTGAAACAAAAGCTTTTGATATTAATGAAAAGAATGTCCAAAAATTTTGGGTCAATGATGAGTATAAATGGGCAAAGGTTAATGCTATTAATTCAAGTGATGGCCGACTATGTATATGGGTTTCAGAGTTCATTACTGATATTGAAACAATGGTTAGGGAGTGATGGCTTTGTGTAAAGGGCTTGGTTTCTACAATAAATTTGAGGGCTACTATCATTCTTGTTTATGGTCTATTTAATGTGGCAGATAAATGCAGGATGTGGGAGGAATTAATTGAGCTACGAAGTAACTTAGGGATCCTAATGATGGTAATGGGTGATATTAATGAAATTAGATTCCTTAAAGAGAGAAAGGGGTGCTTAGTTCTATCAAACATTATGTTAGAATTTGATGATTGGATTAATAGAATAGGGTTATAGATATGCCTCTTGTTGGCAGGAAATTTACTTGGAGGCATGGAAGATCCTACAATAGATTAGATCACCTTCTAATTGATCTGTTGTGGCTAGAAAAGGAGAATTCATGGGTCTTTAGGGGTTTAAACCATTCAATATTAGACCATATTCCATTGCTGCTTGAGGCTAAGGTCATAGATTGGGGTCCAAAGCCATTTCAAAGCTTTGATGTTTGGCTATCTCACTGTAGCTTCGCAAAATTAATTGCCGAATCGTGGAGAAAGTGTGGAGATGTGGATCTAAATGAAAAAAAAATGAAGAGATTAAAAATTCCCATTAAAAAATGGAATAAAGAGGTCTTCGGGAACATTGATCATAACATTGCCAAGTTAGAGTAAGAGATTGTCGTGATTGAAAGGAGAATGGAGGAAGTGGAAGTTGATGAAACATCATTGGCTAGACATGCTACCTTGAAGTGTTATCTTGATAAATGGTATTGCAAGAAAGCTAGCTTTTGGAAACAACTCTCCAGAGAGCGGGATGTGAAAGAAATTGATGGGAATACACAGTATTTTTGCACTATGGCATCCATTAATAGGAGAAAGAAATTGATGACAAAAATAAAGGTAGGTAAGAGAATTTTCATAATCCTTGATGCATTAAAAGGGAGGTTCGTAGTTTTTTATAAAAACCTATACCACCGACCTACTGTCCTAGTTATTAATTTCGACAAAAACTTGGTCAACAAAATACTTGAGGATGAGGTAACATTTATGGAAAGGATCCTAATTGCGAAGAAAATAAAGTGCGTAGTTTGGGATTGTGATTCTTCAAAGGCCCCTAGTTATGATAGATACAATCTGAAGTTCACTGAATCCTTCTCAGGTGAGATTGGGTGCAGTTTTATCAATTATGCCATAAGCTTCTTTGTCTATGGTAATCTTCCTAGGAAACTCAATATGACATGGGTGACCCTAACACCAAAGGTTGATGATGCTCAGGAAATCAAAGACTTTAGGCCTATTAGTATGGTAGGTTGTATATATAAGGTTATATCGAAGATATTAGCTAATATAGTGAAGGAGGTGATGAAGGAATTAGTAGAGACTCAAGCAACTTTTGTTCATGGTAGACAAATCCTCGATGGTGCTTTCATTGCATGTGAAATTGTGCAATGGCTAAAGAAGAGAAAGAAAAATGCTGCCATAGTTAAGCTAGATTTCCATAAGGCATATGATTCCATGAGTTGGGTTTTTGTTGATCAAGTTCTTCAAAGAATAAGGTTTGGGAATGTTTGGCACAAATAGATAGAAAGTTACATCTCCACCACTGACATTATTATTATTAATGGATCCCCAACCAAGCCTTTCCATATGGAAAGGGCTTTGTGTCAAAGGGATCCATGATCACTATTCTTGTTTGTTCTTATTGCAGAAATTTTGAACAGACTGCTAAACTGAGCATTGGAGGCTAGAGTTATTGAAGGTATTATAGTTGATTGTCAGAATATCATCCATTCACATCTCTAGTTTGCAGATGATAAATTCTTTTTTATCCAGAAAAAGGGAAGTGGTGTAGAATTTCAGGCATATACTTGATTACTTTGGTTTGATGTCTGGTTTGAGGATCAATTAAGAGAAGTCAGCTATTATCCCTCTCAATTGTGAAGTTATTTGGGTGAATAGATTGATGACAGAATTGTAATGCTCAGTCATGAACTTGCTAGTAAAATACTTGGGCATCCCCCTTGGAGCAAATCCCAACAAAGTGGAAACATTAACCAATTGTTAGCAAGATAAAGAAGTGCTTAAGTGGCTGGACAAGTAATCACCTATCTAAGGCAGGTAAATTGACACTTATTAAGTCTGTTCTCAACAATCTGCCTTTTTATCACTTGGGATTATTTAGAATTCCAAAAAAGTAGCCATGGAGATTATAGCTATCTAGCGTAGATTTTTCTAGACAAATAAGGAAGGGGCAGATATCCATCCTTAGTTAGTTGGGAGTTAATTCAGAAACCAAAGAAGCATGGTCGCCTTGGAGTGGGAGACATGATGATGAAGAATACAGTGTCACTCTTTAAGTGGTGGTAGTAGTTCTCTACGAAGAACTCTAAGCTATAGAAGAAGGTTGTATACTCATGTAATAACTTGTCCCCTAATAGAGCTATTATGGACTAGAGAACTGTTGGGGGTCTAGGTGTATGGCTAATATCTAAAATTTGAATCTGAGCTCTATGGTAGCAAGCCCACTTATAAGGAATGGTATCAAGACGACGATGGGAAATGGAATGCAAACACGGATCTAGAAAGACATTTGGGTTTTTGACTTATCTCTGGTTGACAAATATCCCAAGCTATATTCTATTTCGCTGCAGTAGAATTCTTTCATTGCAAAATTAGGTGTTTAGGATGGATTGATTTGGAATTGGAATCTTATGTGGTGTAGGGAGTTCTTTGAGTGGGAGCTAAATGTTTTAGAGGACTTCCTAGCTCTAATTAAAGAGGTTCCTCTTCAAAATGATGTTGCGAAGAGGGCAGTTTGGATACATCATAATTTATAAGTATATAGGGTGCAGTCATGTCTTCAGCTAATGGAAGAATATCAGAATTTTGGTTCGGGTTTAAATAGCACTGCTAGTCAAGTTAGGAGGTCCTTGACACCACAAAAGAAAGTCTGCATAGACTAAACATATAGCAGACATTTCCTATGTCCTATGCCAATAAGGTGAGGAAACTTTAAATCATTATTTTGCTCATTCCCTTTCACATAGAAAGTTTGGTGTGCTATTGTTAAGTGGTGGGGTGTTTCTTGGGTGTTCTCAACTAACCCAAGAGATGCTTTTGAATCTTGGCTGGGGATGAATTGGAGAAAAGCACAGGAAAAGTGTTGGGTAGCATGGTTCTGTGTCATTGTATAGTCCATATGGCAGATGCGTAATCAAATTATTTTCCAAAATCAAAATAGGGTAATGGAGGCATTCATGTAGGGGCTAGTTCATAGGGGAGATATATGGATAAAAGGTTGGAGAGATCTTATTCCTTTCCCTCCATAACTTTTAGTGACTCTACATGTCTTATCTAGGAGTTATGTGAGAGTTACTATTGCTGCTCTATTTTGAGGTTCCCTTGTAACTGTTTTGGTTTTTATTGTCATCTTGTTAGTACTTTTTGCTCCTCACTCTCTTTTTGGTGAGATTGAGCCTTCTCAATAATACAATTATTGAAAAAAAGGTTAGCTATTGAAATTGTAGAATCCAAGATCTTATAAGGCCCTTCCTTCAAGGTAACCTCCCTAATTTGGGATTTGTTACATAGACATATAATTTTAGAAATTAAAATGAATATTAACTCAATATTAATTGTTGAAAGCAATTTAATGCTAGGCAAAAGCCAAGTGGAGAGAAAATTTAGGCCAACAAGGATTAAACCATGTTACTAAAATAAGCACCTGAAAATATCAAAAAATGGCAGATAATGGCAGTTAGAAATAAAATATATTTGTATCAAGCTCAAGTTGTGCCAGATAAAGATAAGTTTATATTATAATACTTCTTGTATGACATCATATGACTCCTCAAGACTAAGTTAATGAATGGTATTAGGACAAGTAAATATTATTATTATTATAGGTTATGTGAGCAATAGTGTCGTGGCACACTTAGGCACACCTTGATTTTGAAAAAAATATATGATGATTACCAAGTGCAGCATATGTCACACACATCTTAAGGAATTGCTTTCACATAATTCATAATTTAATGCTTAATTGTAGAATGTTTTCAATTTTGTTTTATAACATTTACAATGATAACAAATTAGTTAGTGGGAGTTGATTAAGCAGGTCAGCCCTTCATTTATGCATCCGCTTAACTTAAATTTGATTTTTAGATTTTTTATTTTTGTTGGTGAGTGACTTATGAGTGTTTTTATAACTTTAAGTACTTAATGAGTTTGAAGACATATGGTAATAGTAAAGTAAAATAAGTCATCCTCAACCTAAACTTTTTTTTAAAAAAAAAATGATGGCAAATTAGAAACATGGAATACAATGTGATTTAACAAATGCACAAATTCAAATGGCAACTAATTGTAATCAACATTCTTACTCTAGCCATATCCATTACACAAGGAATCATTTAACAATAATTAATATCCAAAAGAATAAGCATAAATCAAGATATAAAAGCAATCATGAAATTCAACAGTACACTTACGTCTCGCTTGACGTGTGGAGTCAAGCATGAAATTAGTGTTTGTAATCAGAATTAGATTCTCAATTTTAATTTTTATATTTGGAGTAATATACAGAGAATTGGAATTATACATACAAATTTCACAAAATTAAAAAACAATTAAGATGGACTCTTTTTAGTTCCTAACACATATCTTAAGAACTACCAGTTCTAACACTAATTAAATATCTCCTTTCTTTCTCATTTATTTGCTAGCAACCATATTTATTGAAATTTAATATTTTCACACAAAATTAAAAGTTCTCCAAGATTCTAATTTATTATTGACTTAAATATATTTTTAGTCCCAATAAAATTAGCAAATTTTAGTTTTAGTATCTAAAAAATTATTTTTTTGGTCTTGATCTAAATATCTCCAAAAATTTTGGTTTTAATCCCTATTTTTTTTTTATTTTTTTGTTTTGATCCAAATGTTTCCAAAAATTTTGGTTTTAATCTCTACTTAAACATGGGAAGGTTGACATGACAATCTGCCATATATGTTACCACTTAACAAAAACGGACTAATAATGGGGATTAAAATCAAAACTTTTTGAAATATTTGGATCAAAACAAAAAATAATTTCTTAAGTAGTAAGATCAAAATTCGCTAATTTTATAGGGATTAAAAACATATTTAAGCCTTTACTATTTTATATATAAATAATTTTTATAAACAAATTATATAGCAGAAAATTGTTATTATTTAATATCTTTATTAATTTCAAATTTTGTATCACACATTTAAATAATAAAATTATAATCATACTTAAAATTTCAATTCATGTTCTATTTTTTTAGCAACCCAAATATACAATTTAAGATTTTAATCAAATTTCAGGTATAAAAAAATTAGAATAGAATGTAAAATTCTACGTTCCGATTTCTACTTAAATTAACCAATGTGCTTAAGAACGAAATGCATAAAATAACAAAAAATAAAGAGATTAATTTTAATGCACTAACATTATAAAAGAGTTTCATACTATCATCTAATCAGATATTTTTATTTATAAAATTTTTAAAATAGTAGGTAGTTAAGTTAAATATTTTTACTGATATAATAATATATGATTAGATATCTATATAAAAAATTTTATACTAATAATACATATAATTAAATCCAAAAATAAAATAAAAAAATTCCGTCTCACACTTGCTGATTCACCGCTCATGCTCATCCGCAGGAGGCTGCTCCTCCGGTTTTTTTTTTCCCAATCTTTTTTTTTTAGTTTCTACTCTTCGGATAGGACTACTTATTTTTGGGCCAACAGGTTTTACTCCTTCACGTTGGACGTTTTTCCCATCACCCTGATGGAGGCCTGTAGCCTGTAGGCATCTCCAAGTCCAACTCCAAAGGCCGAAGCCAACCGTAGCAGTGAGTGAGCCCACTCCCGAATTTAGTGAGACTCTGCAATCGAAAGAAAAGTGGAAAAACTTTCTACATGGGCTACCAAGTTCGAAGAAATGGACGAGGGCCAAACATCGGGTCCGAAAGGAACCAGTGCACCGGAAACCCGGGAGCTGGTTTCTCCGATGTTCCATTCAAAATTCGAAGTTGAAGAAGGAAAAGCTCTTGTGCGTTCTCACAGTCTCCGCTGAACTGACGAGTGAAGGAAGAAAAATCGGTGATATGGCGATGGATGTGGAGCAGAATCTGCAATCAGGGTTTTCCTACTGGAAACCGCTTCGTCGCAGGTTCACCCCCGACTCTCCTTTCTTCGCTTCCGGTAACCTCGAACGAGAACTACTCGCCAAACAGGTTCTCTCTCTCTCTCTCTCTCTCTCTCTTTGTGGGTCTTCCTCCCCCTTTTCATTTCCCTTATTTTCGTTTTCCCAAATTTAAATTTCATTGCCCAGCGTTGTCTGTCTCCGTTTGATTATGCTTTTGTTTTTGCACCGCGCATTGATAACAATCCTAAGATTATGAGAAAAGAAATGATATTTTAAATTCACAATGTTGAAATATCGAGCACTGGAAACATGCTTGCTTAGCTGTATTTGGTACTAGAGTTGTTTTAGGTTATTGTCTGTTTGATCTATGATTATGAATAGTTGATGTGTTGAGTTTTGAAGTGGGAATTCTTACTTTCCCTTTTTCATTTCAAAGGTTGCCCTGGAATTAACAGAAGAGAAGCAACAGCTTGAGAAATGGATACAAGAGGAGGGCAGGTATTGGTCCTTATGTGTGCTTTTGCTGACTCCTGTCGAAAACTGTAATGCAGCCACGTTTTTGGTACCTGTTGTTAATTTGATTCCCTATGCTTGACAATATGTATGCTCTTGCTCCAATTTATGATTAAAGCATCAGTGCTGGTATATGGTTTTCAAATGTTGTGTTTCAAGTTTGATACCCAGAAAGGCCAAAAAGAAAAAAGAAAAAAGAAAAAAGAAAAAAGAAAATGGATAACATGTATGATATATGTGATATTCAAGAGACCTCAAAGTAAGGACTAAGGAGTGCTAATTTAACACAGTGCTGTAAGTTGTTATATGTTACTCTTACTCAACTTATGCCGGATGGAAGCAGCTGAAATTAGTAGCTTTTTCAAAAAGCGCATGATGGATTTTGTCTGTTATTTGTAGTTCTCTAACTTTAGGTTTCTGTTATTCTACTTGCTTCTCAGTGAAAAACCCATTTTTTCTCCCTTATAATTATTGTTGGTTTCCTCCTTTATTGGGAAAACACCATTTTTTTGTATTACACTTGAGGCCTTACTTTTGTTGGAGAATATGCCTTGTCCAAGAAGGTAAGGGTTAAATGTCTATAGATAAATGGTCCGAAACTGCCCAATTTCAAAGCTGTCATTTTTGTGTAGGGAAGTCTTTTGTCCCATTGTTGGTTGTGGAACACACTTGACTTCTATTGAGGACTTTGAAAGTCACTATAATACAAGACATACTGCATCTTGTTCAGTGTGTTCCAGAGTCTACCCAACTTCACGTCTGCTCAGCATACATGTATCTGAAGTTCATGATTCTTTCTTTAAGGCGAAAGTTGCACGTGGCTATGATGTGGTACACACCTCTATGATTCATTGTGGTAGCATTTAGTATTGCATCTATCTTACACTTTGATTCTTTGTTGAAGAATTAACTAGTTAGAATTTTGTTCCCTTCTTCAGTGTAAAATATCCGTTCTGCTTTTTTTTCTTTCAATTTTCAACTTTCTTTGATAAAGTATTCCACCTCCTTTTTCTTACATAAATTACATTCTTGCAAATGTCAAAAGGAAAACCTCAATTAAAACTTATCTGCGCTTTGCTTACAGTTTAAAAACTTTCTTGCTTTTCGATTAGTCTTTTATTTCTTTTTTAGAACTCATAGTTTAGCTTGTTATCGTTTTTGCATCCAAGTATTTAATTTTTCTTTTAGAGTTCAATCTCATTAATATGATCCTTTTTTTTTTTTTCTCAATTTTTTATGAATAGTATGAATGCTTAGTGGAAGGTTGTGGTTTGAAATTCAAAAGCTACAATAGTAGGCAGCAGCATCTGGTTGACAAGCATAAGTTCCCCACCTCATTTGAATTTTTCAAGAAGGCTCGGTCATCAAAGAAACAGAGGCTAAAGTCCCAACGCAAACAAGCTGTTTGTAAGGAGGATGCATCAGGAATGATGGAAGTAGAAAATTCAGCCATAGATGACCTTGCTTCAGCAGTCTCTAAATTGAGCACTTCTGACTCCACTCCTTCTTCTATCAGCTTTGGTCGCCGCAACAAAGGCTTGACATTTGTCCCTCGTGCTGTTCAGCGTGGAAGTCATTCAAACTCATCATTGCCCGCGACAAAGAGATAATTAGCTTGCACTTAAACGGATCTGCATATGCAATTGCTAAATGATCAATCATCATTTGTTGCCCCTTTATAAAATCTCTGTGGTTGTCTTCTGTTCAAAGGTTGAAGAAGCTGATGAAGTTTGGCAAAGTAGAATCATGTTGGACGATGTAACAGCATAAGTAAAGTTTTATCCTCTTGATCTCTAACTTCATTTTGTCTTCGCTCTCACTTGGGGCTATAAGTTTGGCTAACATTTGCATTGTGCCCATGCAAATATGTGTCTCATGATGTGGAGATTGTGAGCTTTAGTCTGATATTGTTCTTTTAACTTCCCACATCCTTGTACGAAGAAAAAAAAATTCTCACCTCGTTACTGAAAGAAATTACCTTTACAGTGTGTCATATGTTTGCAGCATCCAGTGAATATCAAGCTTGCAAATGGTGCCAGCATCCTTTTCACAATTATTGTGATTTGTACCCTAATTAACTTCGGTTTTATGCTCGCAGGAAGTGATTTTAACTTTCCTTCTGTTTACGTACAAGATCTCGAGATTTTTGCCATATTTTCGAAGTTCATATTTGATTGGATTGTACTTTGTTTGTTTGTTTGTTTTTTCTTCTAACATGTATTCATGTATTCGGATTTCTGAGCCCCCGCCTATGTTTTCTCTGCAACTAGCAGTTGCTGATTTTCAAAGTTTCTATTCCAATTTGGATCCACGTTTAGAAAAGAAGAAACTAGTAAGCAGAAGCAATTTGCCTTATTCATTTAACGTTGCGATAGAAAGAAGTTACAAGAGCAATTCTACAGAGTTTTACCGTAGCAGTATTGGTGTAAATCTCTATAAGACTATAACCATTTTAATCAATGTAAAACCTAAGGTTCTTGTTTGCCTAGTGATATCACAGTGAAAATTGGAGTAAACAAGAAAAATTTTCATCCTTAATTTAATAAGAAAACAATATAAATATTCCTCGAGGTCCTGACCAATTTAAATCATTGAACACATTGGTCCCTCTAGTAAGTCCCTGCCCACAAATTTAATGGAATTCACCATATGGCTGTTAAATCCATGATATGGCATTATTGCATTGACCCCTTAGCTCCAACTCAACTCTCCAGCCCAAACGACATCGTTTCCCCATTGCTTCTTCATCAATTACAAACATTGTGCATGTAATGGAAGAAGAAACCTTAGTGGCCCCAAAATTCATTTCAACCCATTGTCTTGTTCACTGCAAGCAGAAAGAGAAGCCATCAACCAAATCGAAATGAGCACTGCAACTAACTCACCTATTGTAAACCGTTGTGCACAAAGACAAAGACAGGCCAATGGTGATGGTAGTTGGAGTGGTAGTGTATCAAGTGCTAGAACAGGGATGCAAATGAGTGGTAGAAGTGTTGCTCCCAGGTGTTTGTGTGGGCTGAATGCGACAATATACCTGACCAAGAATCCCACAAATCCAAACAGACCATGCTATAGATACCCATACTTCTGGGTTTGGTTGAGAAATTTATTTTCCCACCTATTTCTTGTTCCCCTTTGATTAAAGCTAACCAAAATCTTCACCTGCAAATTTCAAGAAAAGAAACCCTACTACAGCTATTTCTTGTGGGTGAATAAGGCTAATGACAATCAATATGTGATTTCATGTGAGATGCATGAAGCATTAGTTAAGGAAATAAAGATGAAGATGGAGGAAGAAATTGCTAGGGTGGATGAAGAACTTGCTAGGGTACATGAAGCATTTGCCAATGTAGAAAAGGAAGTGAGGTTCCTGAAGATAGGGTTTATGCGCTTTTGAGTGATTATGGTGGTGGTGGTGGCTGTCTTAGTTATGTTTATGCTAAATTAATGTGTATGTAATATGAAGATGAAGATGTATGGGTTTTTTGCAAGTGTGAATGAGTTGTTTTAGTCAATGTAAAGAGCAAAGCTGTAATGCAAAGTTGTCACTTTTCTTGAATATATGTTTATCATGTGAAATTGCAACATAATGCACCTGTATTTGTGACAAATTGCACTTGTCAATTCCTATGCTATAGACTCAATCAACAATAGAGACTAACATTAGTACAAAGGCAATCAACCTATTTTTTGTGTAGATAAGGCACCTATAAATGTGACAATGTGCACTTGCTATATACTCAATTACCAATAAATGCGACAATGTGCACTTGCTATATACTCAATCACCAATAAATGCAAACAACATTTACCACAAAAGAAAGTAACAATAACAATAATCAAAGACAATGTGAATAGAAGGGATGTCAACTTTTATGGCATTTACAAGAATTATTCACCAATAATGGCACCTATAGTGCACCTGTTGACCATTTACAAAAAAATACGCCCTCAAATCAACCATATTATTCACAACCCAACCCATTCCAAATTGCAAAATAATCACATGGTTGCCATTCCACCAAAACAACTGGCAGCTCATTACACCAAAAGTAAATAATTCTTTACAAACAAAAAAAAAAAAAGCCCATATGGCATCACACAAAAAATGTAATCAACCACAGCCTAGAAAATAAAAGATGAAAAGAGTGGTCCAGTCTAGTTATTTTTTTGTAGGCTTGAAACTTGGAGTGGAAATAAACTTGAAGAGCCTTTTTGCTATACTAGGGCTTACAGCTGCCATGGTCTCTGCAGAAATTGCACAATCTTGTGCTTGGGCTTGTGGAGGAGGCACTGGGGGTGGGGAGTTGGATCTACCTTGGTGGACTTCACCTTTACTTGGGATTAGTGGTGCTTGAGTTGGGCATGGTGGATGTCCTTCAGTTGGAGCAAAGGGCCTCAATTGGGTGGATGGTGTAGGGGACCTCAATTAGGAGGTTGGACATGGTGGCCTTAGTGCAGCAAATAGGTTTGGTGGCCTAAATAGAGTGCTTGACATTGCCTATTGAAACAAGAGAGATGTTAGTGATAAGGTTTAAGTATCAATCAGAAATTATATATTGATAATAGTAAAGTCATTACCTTAAGTAGTTTTTTTGGTAGTGGCCTAAATGCTAGTAGCCCTAATGTAGATTGATCAAAGACCTGAAAATAAAATAAGGACAATGTTAGTGAAACCAGGAAACATAAAAGACAACAATATTAAAAGACTGTTAGGGCTTGAGAATTTATCCTGGGAGATCTTCTTGGTGCCCTAAAGCCTAGTGGTGGTGGTGGTGGAGGTGGATTCACATAATGCTGTACATTCGTTCCCTACAAAAAATAACACGTTATTATTGAAGAGATCATATTCTCTAATTTGATACATGAGGTTGTTACTTGGGATGGTTGTGGTTAGGGGGAGCATTGTCAGATTAGGGGGGAGCTTCATTATTAGATACTCTTCCAACATCTTGGCTAGCTTCATTGGTGACATTAGTGGATTACTCTGAAAATAATTTAATCATTTCTTAGTCAAACAAAAAATAAAAATGGGAAGTATAGCATCAGAAGAAAAGAAAATGGTAAGCTACGAGTCAACCATACTCTGGGCCATCGAAATTGATCCTATATTGCCATTGCCATCTTCAATTGTAGCACTTCATTGTGTAGGCTAAAAACACACTGAGATTAGTGATCAAATTTGGATAAATTAGTCCCTTACAATTTTTTAATAGACTCATCATAGTTCCTAAAAAATAAAAGGACAAATTAGTCCCTGAGCTTAGTTTGAAATGGTTATCTATGAGTTGTATTCACCTTAAGGGTAGGATTGAGTCAAAGGAATTTCCTCCCAGTTTTCACCCTTACCCTTTTTTACTCGCTTCCTCTTTAGCTTTTCTACTCCTATTCCTTTGCAAGTCTTTGAATAGTGACCAGATTGTCCACACTAAAAGCAAATTACCTCAACTATTCTCTTGACTCTATAGCCTGGGACATCTTCATCCTGATCTTTCTTCATTTGCTTCTTCGGGCGGCCAATTGGTCTTTTGATGGTAGGAGAAATAGGCCGATTGTACTCAATTCTAGCCTAGTATTCTTCACTATTTACTAGCTAGATGTTATGTGAATATGAGGCATTTAATACATCCATTGTCAGCCAATGGTGCACATAATCTTCAGCTCTCTCATTTTTCCATGTAGCAATTGCATGTTGGCATGGAATCCCTATCATACACAATAAGAATCAAAGGTTTATTGAAAGGAAATTGAATAGTATGAAAAACAATACATTATGCAAATGCTTATTTACTTATGAGTTGCTAGACATTGCAAGTACATGTTTGCAAGTCCAAGTTTACAGCAAGCTTTCTTGAGTGGTTATGAACCTTGAATCTTGTATGGTCATCATGTCCACTTTACATTGGACTCCACACGTTGCTGTCAACCTTTAGCTTGTGAATCTTTTTCTACGAAATAGGAGCTATCTTCCCAGTATAAGTCCCAAGCACTTGCTCATGTCCAGCCATCTTTCGCATTATATAACATCTTAACTCTTCACACATGGTCAGGATTGATTTGGTCCTATAGTGGATGATTTTCGAATTCCAATCCTCACACATGTTGTTTGTGAAGTTGTCTACTTTGCAATTGTGGCCGAAGTAAGCCTTCACCCATGTGGAGGGGTCAAACTTGTTTAGATATGCACATGCATTCTCATTAATCCTTTTTAGCCTATCCATGCAAGCGGTAAACTCAAGCTCAGTTGTGCATTTAGCACATTCCTAATCTATGCCTCTTATCTGCTTGTCTTTGTACTACTTGATGAAATCTTTCCAGATATGCATGACACAATTTCTATGATGAGCATATGGCATGACTTTTTTAAGGGCAGGAAGCAAACCCTGCATAACACACAAAAAAAGATTTAAGTTGCATAAAAAAGTCTAAAAAGTACAAAACCAACATAAAATAAGCTTTAGACTAGTACTTTTTGTTGGTTTGATATAAAACTCCAACCTAATACCAAGTAATCTCTCAGATCATCATGTAAAAGTTCTAGAAACCATTTCCAATTGTCATTAGTCTCACTATCAACAACACATAAGTAATACATAGAACTGGGTGTTCGCATCATGCCCAATAGCTGATAAGAGTTATCCTCCACAATAACCCTTCAAAAAACACCCATCCAAGCCAATTAATGGCCTACAACTAGCTTTACAACCAATTTTGCAAGCATCTAGGCATATATACAACCTTTGGAACAATGGTGGAGACTCTAGATATGGTATTACACCCATTTTTGCACTGTTACTTGGATTGCTTCTTAGAATCTCTCCCATGTAGTCTCACAACTTTCCATATTGTTCTTTTTCATTTCCTTCAACCATTTCTCTTGCTCTTTTCAATGCCCTCTATGTTTTCTTATCATCCAAATGAACATTGTAGTCCTTCTTCATGTAATCAACAGCCTCCTTATGCTTTAGAAGGGGTTGAATCCTAAGTCCTTTTTTCGACTTCTTACTCACGCAATACCTATTAGCTTATTTATTCCTAAAAACCCTACAACATGTATGAACTTCTTTGTAGATTTTCACTTGAAAGCTCTTGCATGCACTATTCTAAGAGCACATAATCTCCCATTCACATCCTTCATTTATGCATCTTGCTCTAGCTCTAACTTTATCATTTTTTACCCATTTTACCTCCTTGCCCCAAGCAACTATGTATTCCTTCATAACACTCTTGAATAGATCAAGAGTAGCAAAATCCATCTCTTTTTCTACATACACATGACCAAATTCAGCATTCTCATTGAATTGTGGAAAGGTAAACCTTCCCTCATTCTTGAATAACACAGGGCTGTGTAAGTCCTCAGAGTTGTATTCATATGCTTGCTCCTCCTCACTTGGGAACACATCATCTGGGTTCACACTATCAGCCTCAACTCGCACTATTTTTTTCTTTGTAGTGGCTCTTTTCTTTTCAACATTTTTCTTTATAATTGTTCTTTTATTTAGGATGGCCTTCTTCTTAGTTTTCTTCTTTGGGGTTGTTTTTTTCTTTGGGTTTGTCTCCTTAGGAGTGGTTCCTATTGGGTGTCCTATGTTTGCAGGGGATATATTTTCCATATTCTCACCAGTTTCTTTTCCAACACCTACCTTGTCACTCTCATTAATAGCAACAACATCTTTCTTTTAACTTTCCTCCTTCTTGCTTCCACCTTTATTCTTACTGTCACTCTTCTTCTTCCTACAACTTCTCTTAATAGTGACTTCCTCCTTAGACTCATTTTCCAAATCAAGGGAGGTTTAAACCTTATCCTCTGCACTCTCATTGTCATCTGATGATGAATCCATAGTAGAGAAGTCAACAACATCCACAGCATCAATAATTTTAAGTTCTACAATAAGGTACTCAAAGTAAATATGGACCTTATTGGAGTCCTTACTGTTTTGTCTATAATCACACATTTCATTTAATTCCTTATCCCTATTTATAACATGAAGCTTGAATTCTATATCAAGGCTACTATTATCCATCCAAAACATTGTTTTACAGTCATGATAACCAAGGCTTTTAAAAAGGGTCACCAAGTCAAATAGATTTACAAGGTCAACATCCACTCTAGCAAATCTATCAACTTTGCCATTTAAATAGATAAGAATCCTGCTTTCATCCCTTGCAAACTGACCCTATGGTGAAAACCAAGTACCAAATATTCAATCATCTCTGAAAAATTAGTAAACACATAAACTAACAAAACTTGTTGGTACACACTCATTTTTTGCACATTTTTCACAAAAATCAATGCCAATTGGACCCATACTTCGATATATGCACCGATACATAAATGCAACTGGAAAAGTCAACTTTAACAACACAAATGCACATGGCTCACAAAATGGCACATGCATTCACTTTTTATACCCACTTTTCTAATACCCTAAACAACTAAAATATAGGGGACCACCACTCGAAGCCTAACATTAAACATCATACAAAAACCTCTCTTAACCTTACCCCATGCAAATAACCACTTTTAGTATCGATAAATTACAATAAGACAGCTACTAACACACACAAACCAAGTACCACACAAAATTAACTATCATTTTCATTTGGGACTGTGGGAGCAAAACAAATATTTTGGGACGAAAAAAAGTTACCTTCTCTATGTTCTTTAGAGACATGTCACTTTCTTCCACCACAAATGTTGCTTCCTTTCTTGTTAGCAATGTGCTTGCACTGTTGTTTTGGAGGGAAAAAGAGATGATGTTGGTTTAGAGGGAACAAGAAAGACGAGATAGAGACCAGAGTGAAAGATGGATTTGGTGCGGTAATTTGTGAGGGGTTAACAAGGGAGGGGGTTAGGGCTCTCATATAGTGGCAATATGGTGTATTTGGTTGGGTGAAGAAAGGGTAAAATGCTGTTTTTTTTTTTTTTTTATCTTGGGTGAGTGAGGGGGTTTTCTTCTTTGGGGGAAATGATGTCGTTTAGGCTAGGGAGCTGAGTTGGAGATCAGGGATCAATGCAACGGTGTCACATCGTGGATTTAACGGCCACATGGCGAATTTGTTGAGTTTGTGGATGGGGACTTACCAGAGAGACTTACATGTCCGATGATTTAAATTGGCAAGGACCTCGGAGTGACTTTCTTTCTTTTTTTTTTTTCCACAGGGATCAATTTATCCAACAAAATATTTAACAAGGACCAATTTAGGGGGTTTTTGTCTTGATGAAAAAAATAGTGGATCTGATGATCTCAAATATATGATAGATCATGTTGATGTTTATATCTAATAAAATTCTAAATTGTTAATTTTCATGAACTATTAAGATTATGCATTTTATCTTCTAAAAAGTACCCCTCACTTATAGGAGCCAAATCCTAAAAGTAGTATGTCTATAATACTGTCAAAGTTAGTCAAAATAGGTCTACTTTATCAAATGTATTTTTTTTTAATATGAAACATAACTTTATTAACCCTCAAAATCAACTTTAAGAGCAAAAAAGATAAAAGATGGGGATCCTCTGGCCAAAGGCCATTATCACCTAGTTTTGCAAAGTGAGCGAGGGAGTTTGCCATTCTATTACACACTTGAGGCATGAAGCCACAATGAAATTTGTAAAACTTAGACACAAATAGAAAGATGTCCCTAAGGATTAACCCAAATGTTTCCTCAACTCCACCCTTAATATAGTGGATCACATTCCTAGAATTCCTTTTTTTTTTATGGTTGGGGGGGGGGGCGGAGGGCATGGGGTCTCAGACCTTGGGAGTCAAACTCACTCCCTTCAACTTGCCCAAATGTGATTCTAAGAGGCAGGAAATCTGCCACCTTGTCTAGGCCTCTAACCACTAGAATTCCCTTCTAAGAATACCTTTGTGAATCCCATCTCCCATGCAAAGAGTAAACCTTCTCTTCTCACTATGATCTCTGCTCTATCCAAATCAGTGCTCCCTTTATCGCTTGGGTCTTCCCTACGATGAATTGGCCACTCCAATATCTAATGACGATCCTTACACCCACCAAGTTCAACTTCTCAGATATTGCAGCACTAACGTTGATCCTGTAGAATCCTTGCATTCCATTGGGCCTGTTTCATTTGTTGGGTCATGGGTTTCTGTGGACTGCTTTCTTTCACGTTTATATGAGTAGTAGATGAATAGTAATATGAAAGTATGGTCTTACTACATGATCATAGACCCATGAGTTTACTGGATAGTCACTCAATTATTACAAGAGACGGTACATAAAAAAAAAACAAATGTTTACAAGAGATGGCAACTAATAGAGATATATGATAACATGAAAATAAAAGAAAGATGATAAAATGCAGAACAAGAGAACAACTTGATAATATGAGAATTTAAAATTTGAGAGGTGTAGGCTAGGCTTAAATCAATTGTATTATCAGTAATAATGTGAATCTTTTTTTTTTTTTTTTGGTCTCATTAGCATTTATCTTACTAAAAACTAGTTTAAACAACATTAGTCAACCATATCATTTAGAGAAATGTTATAAGCCATATGACAAGTCCGACACATTTGGGTTGTTTGACAATCTTAAACAACCAAATATATAAGCAAAACCACTACGACAAAAAAAACACCAATTATGCAATATAATAGAATCGGATTTTAGATAGATATTAGAGTAAATACCTATTTTGATCCTTGACAAAAATTTCAGGAGATAAATTAATCCCTCAAGATTTGAAAGTCCACAATTAGTCCCTTATCATTCAAAAAAGGGAACATATTGATCCCTCCATACAGAATCCGTACAGATCCGTATTGCCAAAAAACCTGTACGGATTCAGTACGAAGGGACTAATATGTCCCCTTTTTTTAATTGTGAGGGATTAATTGTGGACTTTCAAATCTTGAGGGACTAATTTGTCCTCCAAAATTTTCATCAGGGATCAAAATAGGTATTTACTCTAAATATTATTAAGTAAATAACAAATATTTCTTAAAACTGATTTTTATTTAAACCAATTTTAACTTAAAACTAATTTTAAAGTGAAATAATTTTAAGTTGGTTATATATATATATATATATATATATATATATATATATATATATATATATATATATATATATATATTGCTTCCTATCTATTACCTTATATTTTTTCAATAATTAGATAAATTAATTAAACTAATTTTTTAGTTAATTATATATGAACTAATTTATTTTTATACAAGTTAATAAGTGATTATGTTTTATACCATGTAAATTGGATTTTCAAACTATCAAGCAATCCTTTGTATATGATAAAGTAAGGATGACATCCTATCTTAGTTAGGATTTAGATATTTAATTTGTTAGGATTTTGATTCTGTTTATTGTATCTTATCCTTAATTTTAGGTCTTATCCCTATCTTTCTATTACCTGTTGATTTTATCTTCTATTTTATTGTTATCCTTGTAACCGTTTTATCTATATAATAAATTTCCTGGTATAACTCATACTTGAGTTTAACCAGTTTTTTATTTAAATCGTCTTCAGCATCTAGTTTGTTTCATTAAAAAAAAGGAATTATAGTCAAATCAAAACACTAATAACACAAATTATCTAATAGCTATTTACCCAAGAAAAAAAATTTATCCAATAGCTTATTTTTGTGTTTGAACGAAATAGAAGAAAAGAAAAGACTAGATCCAAGCAAAAGAGACTCCCATCGCGTAATGAGAATGATCCTGAAATTAGATTGTGACCAGGAGAAAGGAATAATCATGTGCTTTGATAAATTAACATATTACTAGTATAACGACAAAAATAACAGATAAATCTTTATATGAAAAAAAAAAGTTGCAAATAAATCAATTAATAAATTGGTTATTTTGGATCTACAACTAGAAAAACGTGCCAAAGCTAAGCTTCAAAATCAACTCGAAGTGCAGTAAAGATAAAAGCTGGGGGATCCTCTAGCCAAGTGACATTCTCTTCCAGTTTGGCAAAGAGAGCTAGGAAGTTTGCCACACTATTACACTCTTGAGGCACATAGTCACAATCAAACTTGTAAAACCTAGACACAAATGAAAAGATATCCCTAAGGATTGAACCATGAGAAGATGTATCCTCTATCCCACCCTTAATATGGTCAATCATATTCCTGGAATTCCCTTCTAGGAATACTTTCGTGAATCCCATCCCCCATGCATAGTGTAAGCCTTCTTTTGCCGCTATGAGCTCCCCTTCACTCAAATCGGTTATCCCTTGTATCGCTTGGGACTTCCCTGCAATGAATTGACCATTCCAATCTCTAATAACGAACCCTATTCCCACCAAGTTCAACTCCTCAGAGATTGCAGCACTAACATTGATCTTGTAGAATCCTTGCATAGGTTTCTTCCACTTGGTTCGTTTTGTTTGCTGGGTCATAGCCTGGGTGGTTGAGTCAGCAGTGTCTGGTAATGGCTTTTCGTTCTTCCCATGCCACCCCTCGTTTCTAGTGGGCCGTACAGAGTGCAACGCCATGGCTTCATGAATAAAGATTTTATTTGTATGTCAAGCTTAACTAAATAAATAAACACGCCACTTGTTATATAAACTATATACTCAATATATGTTTAGGACCAACTAGATTAGAAAAACAGAAAATTAACGTAATGGAAGAAATTAAAAATTCTTTCTTCAAGGTTAAGTATATTGTTTTGTTAACTATTTGGTTTGCGGTTAAGAGTGGCAATGCAATAGAAGCAGTGCGCAGGGAATGAAGTATGTTTTGGACCCTTTTTTATATAATCAAACTCTAATTTACCAGAAAGTCAAAACAAACCAAAATTCAAAGAGAAAATATAATGTACGCAAAAACGATTTCTTCAGGAGCATTAATATACTCGCTGTTCTCATGAATCCAGACGAAGACATATTCATGCAAGCAAAAAAGGAGTGAATCGAGATTATTTATAATATTACCTCTTATGCTAGAGGATTTGAAAATAACTCTCGCAGCCCAAATTTTCCCTCTGTTCCTCTCCGCTTCTTCTCCTTCTGCGTGTCACCCTCAGTGTCTCTTTCCCTTGTAACTTCTTTCAATTTTTCTTTCACTATTCAATTGCCTCTTCCATCCTTTCTTTTATAGCCGTAAATTCCAATGTAGAGCAAGGATAACTAATCTTTTCTTAGGATTAGCTTTAACTTCAAGAAAAGATTTGTTTTACCTTAATTTATTATTGTTTTTAGTTGTAAATTTATCTTTAATTTTTTTTGAAATTTTCAAATTTTATTATTATCTAATATATAAATTATCTGTATAACCACTACCTTTATTAGTAGATAAACAGGCAATGACATGGCCATCAATCCACATTTTTTATATTTAAAATTCATGTAATCACATTATAAATTGTTAGCAATTATTTAAGAATTTTTGCATTTTATATTTAAAAGTAATAGTAAAATTTTAAAGTGGCACGATATACAATCATTGTTTAAAAAATTATATAAATATATATGAATTTATTTTTAACATTTTTTCTTTATTTGGGGCTGGTTTGTTATGCTTTTGTGAAAGTATATTTTTGGTTACAAGGATATTTGTACAAAATTTTAAGATAATTACATAAGTTTTAGTGTGTTGATATTAGTTTATTTTGTACTCATTTAAAACAACTCCCAGAGACCTTAAAAAAAACAATTATTTCTTTTAAAATATGCAAGTGCAAACGTGAAAGCACCTATGTTATGATAAATATAGAAAACTAAGTCATACATATGATTTTTAAAATAAATATCTACATGTAAATAATTATAAATTGATTATATGATAGTATGTCCTTTGAAAATTTAAATTTAAATCGTTGTTATTGAATTGAACGAGATATTTGTTAATAAAATCAATGTATTAGAATAACTTTTAAATCATTTTTATTCAAATTAATTATTTTTATAAATAATCAACATGTCTTTAAAAATTCAAATATTTCAAACTTAAATTTTGTGATTTGAAAAAAAAAATATTTCCTAATAGAACTAATTAGATTAAGACATTTAAATTATCTGTATCTAGATTAGTTATTTTTATAAATGATTAAATTTTATTTTATTTCACTTAATATTCACTTATAACAATAAAAAGATTTACAAATGTTATTATTTTAACTTGTCATATGCAATATTTCTTTTAATAATTTCATAAATAAAATCTTTCTTGATATATTATAGACAAAATAGGCTTTTTCTCCATCACTTTTAATTTTTTTTTTAAATATGGTCATTTATATATATATATTTCTTATCAATTTACTCCCTTATGTTACAAGTCGTCTACCAATATGGTTCTTGGTCACTTTTCCAATGAACCACATCAATATTTTTTGTTAATTCTGTGATGAAAAAGTGAATAAGAACCACATTGATAAACAATTTGTAATGTAAAGAATCAAAATAAAAAAAAAATCAAAGATAAAGGCCACATTGAAAAAAAAAAAAAGACAAACATGAGGATTGAAAAGCCCTCTTTTCCTATATTATCCCTTTTTCTATTATAAGCTAAGAAGTACAGGGTATACATACACACACATATATATGTATTAAAAATTTAAGAAAAATTTATAATTTATAATATTATATTATAATATTTTTAGATATTTATTATATCAAACTATTAATTTTTATTACTTTCTAAACCCCTCCCAAAAAAATAAAGTATTCTTAATATATATCATATATACTTGCTATACCACTTCCAAAAAATATGATAATAATGAAATTGAATTTTTTGGAAGTGATATAGCAAGTATATATGATATATATTATATACAGGGTATTATTGGACTAATCAGAAACCACAAAAAATAAAGTGAGAATTTAAAATTCTCAATAGATAATAAAGAGTTTTAAAGCATTTGAACTATGGTTGTTTCAGTTGTGTCTTACCACAGAAATCCACATAGCTACAGTATCATAATCTCATCACATTACTTATAATCAAATAATACTTCATAATATCATGAGCAGTACAAGCTAAAAAAAGTTATGCAAATTTCAAAATACAGTAAGCCTTATTAAGGTTATAATTTCTTTACTTTAATTTTTACTTTTCTTTGTCTGCTTGTCTCACACATATACGAAGGCCTTCTCTCAGGTAATTCTCATTCTCTAGTGTTGTTTTTAATATCGTGACGATAAAATGAGACTTTTACGCCAAATTAGCCAAGGCAAGTAACATAAAAGGATCTTACATCTTATCCTCTGCCTTCTTGGCGATTATTAACAAAACCTTAAATATCTTCTTCTCAAATTACTCATTTGCCATTGTGCATAATTTCACAAGAAATATAAAAAAGCATAAACTTAAATAGTAAATATAACTTAAATAAAAGGCTTGAATAACATAAAATAAACAATTACTTGAATAATGAAATTAAATTTATCACATACTAAATTAAATATAAAATTAAGCAACTATTTAATAAAGTGCAAAAGATATAAACTATTTCAGAATCTTAAAAACAAATAAAGTGCATAAGAACTGAAATAATATAAACTTAAATCATATCTTAGTAAAATTTCTTAAAACATAGAGTTACCAAATCTAAATGTTAATTTTTAAAGGGATCGAATTTAATATCACTTTTATTTAATTTCTTTTAAATTTTCTCATCATATTCCAGAATCTATCATTGTCATCATAACGCATTTAGTGCATATAAGTTATGTCTTTACAAATGTCACTATAAAGTCACATAAATGTCCATAAGTCAAAAGTTATCATATTGTTTATAAGTCAAGGTATAAAATTTTAAGCAAGGGTATTGATAATTTTAATAACTCAAGTTCATGTATAATAAATTTTACTTATTGATAGATATAATATTGTATTGTTAATATTAGTCTCCTAGATAAATTACCATAAAAATTGACAACCCAAAATAATGTATAAGTATAATAATAATAATAATTAAAGAAAAATTAAATAAATTAACTTGACAAAATGAATAAAATAAATAGGAATGATACTGAGTAATAATATAAATTAACGTTAGTGGAAGTAAGTTGGAACAATAAATAGAATACATGGCAATGATAAATAATAAGGAGCAATAATATAAAGGAGTAATAAATAAAATAACTTAGGATGATAAATTGCAATAAGAGTAATACTAAACAAATTTAATAAATAAAATAACTCAAAATATAAAATAAATTATGATAATAAATAATAATGAGTAATAATATAAAATAACATAATTTATAATGAGTAAATATAGCTATAATTTTACTTCACAAATAATTTTATTATCTATATCTAATTATTGTAGACAACAAAAATTGGTGCATGCACACTAAACTTCTTTTCCTCTTCTCTCTTTCTTTCTCTCTTATTTTTTTGCTTTCTCTCTCTTGGCCTTCACCCTCTTGTGTTACTCTCTTTTTTTTTTTTTTTTTCTCTCGACATAACGTCAGTTCTTATCTTTTCATTATTTTCACCATGCCCTCTCTCCCCCATTTATAGAATTAGCACAGGTGAAGAAATATCACTGGTGACGTTTTCTATTTTTATTTTGTTATTAGTATGGTTAATTTTCTTTGCATGCATTTATTGCTTGTGTATTGTTTCTCAAACTGAGTTCTCTTTTCTTTTTTCAACGAGGACTTAATGTTCTTCACGTCATTGACATGAAGTTGTTGTTGCATTTTTTTTTTTTTGTTATTATAGGTATGTTATTCTTTCGAGTTACGAGTTTAACGCTACTACTATTTATTGCCTATTATTTAACTATTTAATCAATCAATTATTCTTGTAAAAATTAACTTAAATAAATTAACTAAAATATTTCAATAAATTAGGTTAATTAAATGCACAAAGATGTTACACAAAATTACTCTCATCTAATATCACTAAATTCCTAAATATATAATTATTATTTAATTTTATATGCTCATGTCTATTCTTATAGTAATATAAATATAAATTAACAAGAAAAAACACATTTGAGCAGCCCGTGCATCGCGCGGGTACTATACTACTATTATATAAAACCTGTCTACAATTTTTTTTTTCATATGGAAACCTACCTATAATACTATTGGTGTTTGCTGAAATATATTTAGTTATCACATGTTTCCAAAACATACTATGATGTGACAAGTTTTTATTGGCCTCTTATCTATGTTAGCATCCAATCAACATTCACTCAACATATTTAAATTATTGGGATTAATAATTTTTTTTATTGACAATATAATTCAAGATTCTTTTAACAAATACTCTAACTTAATAAAATTTCCAATATATCGCAAACTTCTGATTTATCCTAAATTCTTAATTTGTACAACCCTAATTTTATTTTCCCAATTTACACAAACCGATGTCCTTTTGGCTCCCATGCAAGCCGAATGATCTTGTCATTCTTATTCTCAAACTTCAAAACATCAATGGGTGTGCGCCTGTGCTTTTTTTTTTTTTTTTTTGGTAGTTTTAGTTTTAGCATATCGATCTATATTAACAGCAACATAATCTCCATTGTTTTGCTAGTAAATCTTACAGTCACTGGTGGTATTGAAGTATTCGATGCATCTTTTATGTCTTTTTCTTATATGGTGTGTTTAGTTTATAATAAGCCTTAAAACAAGTACAAATAACGAATCTCTTTTGCAATAGATAGGTGACAAATGTCTAGATCAAGCTAAATATAGAAACAACAATGAGTCAAACCCATCAACCAGGAAGTGCCACGTCTAGCTTGAATCACTACAACATCGCCCTCCATCTCCATGAACCTTTTCTCCAACATATTCATTCAACCACATCCAACCCAAATTAATTAACTTGCTTCTCACATGCAAAAACAAGAGCACAACAAACATGCAACCCTGGTATTTCAATTTATACCAACCTTCCCACATTCGAAGCGACTCCAGGAAGAAACTCCCCCATTCTGGCAATCCACGCCTTCTCCCCATCCTCGCCGCCGCCACCGTTGCCGCCGCCATCCTTCTCCTGTTTTTCTTCCACTGGACACTGATCCACACCAAAAACTTCTGCCCTCAAAACCAGAAGCCCTCCTTCGTGCCACTCACCAAACACGAGGCCATTGTGGCCGCCGAGTTTGGGTCCACCGTGAGCCCCCTTGTTGCCATCCTCCACTACGCGACGGCGCGTGTAGTTCCCCAACAGTCCGCCGGCGAGATCCGGAAACCCTTCGAAGTGCTCCAATACCTCGCGCCATGCAACTTTCTCGTCTTTGGAGTAGGGCATGATTCGCTTATGTGGGATTCGTTTAATCCACGTGGCATCACGTTATTCCTCGAAGAGAATCACAGGTGGACCCTCTCCGCGATAAAGCGCTTCCCTATCCTACGCATCCATACGGTGCGTTACTCCACGCGCCTCTCCCAATCCGACGCGCTCTTGTCGTCTTATAAGGAGCTTTGTGCCGGGGGACACGCGCTCAAGGGCAACCAACGGTGCCCGCTCGCGCTGAGCGAGTTGCCGGAGGAGGTGTACGACCGCGACTGGGACGTGATCATGATCGACGCGCCAAGAGGTTTTGTCGATTTGGCGGCGGGGAGGATGGCGGTGATATATTCGGCGGCGGTGATGGCGCGTGAGAGAAAAAGGCCGGGCGTGACGCACGTGTTCCTTCATGACGCGGATAGGAAGGTAGAGCAGCAATACGCGCAGGAGTTTTTGTGCATGAAATACAGGGTTGGTGGTGTTAGGAAGCTTTGGCACTTTGTTATCCCACCTGCCGTTAATGTTAATGATACCACTGGTGGATTTTGCTGACACTATGTAGTTCTTTCATATTCGTTTATGTTTTCATCTTTTTAAATGATTAAAAAAAGAAAAGAAAAGGGTTGTTAGTTTAAGGATTTGTTCGCTTTTTGTTTCGTACACAAAAATCACTGTTTTATGATCTTGTATTCTTGTTTTTTTAATCCAAAAGTTGATGCGAAGTTACTCATTCGTTTGCGATTGTTCCTCATACACTGCAATTGAAAGAATTTTCAGAAGATCTATTTCCATTAAAGTTTACATAGAGATTAATTTGTAGATATTGACAGTGTAAAATAGAATTTAATTTGAATACGCTGTCAGTGTACGACGATAAAGTGTTTTTTTTCTGAAGTTTTAATATTACACATTGTTTGGTATAATATTATATAAGATACCATGATATATAATATAATATTATTGTCATGGTTTTAATTATAAGAAAAAACAATTAACAAACAAAATTATAATGTAATAAAATAAAAAATAAAATTATAATGAGATAATATTTTTATAACTTATTTGATATAAATTCAAAAATAAATCATATTATTTAAATATAACTTCTATAAATAATATTAAACTTTTAGTATATAAAATTGTGATTTATATTAAATGTTATGTTTTACTCAATTCAATATATTTCAATAGTTATTTTATTTTCATAATGGAGTAATGCTAATACCAAATTCATAAGTTACAAGTTGCAATCATAAAACAAGGAAAATGATAGCAAAGAACACATTAATATCTTCCAAAAGGTGCAATAAACAATCACAAGATCAAATCTTAAAAGTTATGTCTTTTTTTTTCGTACACAATCAAAATAAGAAAATAGTTATTGCAATATATTTTTAATCCTTATAAAATTAGTAAATTTTGATTTTAGTCCTTAAGAATTTTTTTTTTTGTTTTAATCCAAATATTTCGAAAAATTTTGATTTTAATCCCTACTGTTAGTTTATCTTTATTAATTGACAACATGGATGGTAAATAGTTACGTCACTTTTCCCATGTTCAAATAAGAATTAAAACCAAAATTGTTGGAAATATTTGAATCAAAACAAAAAAAAAGAAAAAATTAGGGACTAAAACCTAAATTTTTTAAAATATTTGGATCAAAACCAAAAAAATAATTTCTTATGGACTAAAACCAAAATTTACCAATTTTATATGAACTAAAAACATATTTAAACCAATATTTTATCACAATCAATTTAACATATGCAAGAAAAAGGGACCATTACAAAGAAAAAAAAAAAGCTTGACCCTTTGCTTTCTCTTCAAGTTATACTTATGACAAAGTCAATCCCCACCAGAAATTAATTCTTCAATCAAATCTTCATTTAGCTATGTAATACAAGACTTCTAAATAGTTAGAAGCATAAGATTAAAAGGGACAAGAATTAATAAATGATGACCAAAACAAAATAATAATGATAATAATAATAAACAACCAACCAACAATAGCAAGTTAGCATTCAACAAGTAATTGACATAAACAGAATATTAAAAGGAAAAATAATAAACAATATTCCAAATTCTAATTATATAGAAACAAAAAAAGATAATTTTGAAATATTTGGCAAATAAAAAATAACCATCATCATATGAAGTTAATCAATAAATAATAATAACATATCAACATCATGTGTCCACACATTTAGGAAAGAAAAGGAGAAAAGAAATTGAAAAAACAAAATCTTATCAAGTTCAGCAATAGCAGCATCCCAGATTGAATTGTCTTCTTATTTTATTTTTTTTGGGTTGAAAAGAGAGAGAGAGAGAGAGAGAGAGAGAGAGAGAGAGAGAGAGGGGGGGGGTGTCACTCCTGTGTGCTGAACTCACGTTGAAGATATGTAAAATGGCTTGGTTGTTGCCAATCCCCTAATTCGTATTAGACTTCTGTTCAATGTTTGTGGTTGTTGCGTCCATCTTCACAATGGATTGTAGAATTGCCTTTTTTTTTTTTGGGGACGCGTACAATTGCCAGTTTGTCCGAGGCTTTTTTTTTTGTCCGAATTTTGTCCGAGGCTTAACAGATTCTTTTTTCACATCAACAAGGCTTAATAGTTAGGCTACGGCTTTTTTTTGGTCCGAGAGTATCGACAATAAACTTTAGCCCAAATATGGGGCTCGGACTTAAGTTTTATGTTGTTTACTTTTTGACAGACCCCAACAAAAGTCTAAAATGTTTTTGACAGACTACGACCAATGTTTTTGACGGACCAAACAACAGTTTTAATTTTAATTGTTTAACTTAAAACATGACCCAAAATCAAAAAACCCAAAAAAGGGGGAGAAAAGTGCGGGATGTTGTTGAGAGTGGGATTTGAACCCACGCCCTTTCGGACCAGAACCTTAATCTGGCGCCTTAGACCAACTCGGCCATCTCAACTTTGTTGGTAAAGGGATAATAATTGTGAACTAATAGCATTAGACAGATCCTTACAGGAGTTATTTCATCCGCGGAAAAGAACAGTACAAAAATCACAACTTTTGTTTCAAATCATTCAAATCCCTATCTCTTTGCCAGCCGTGCATCATTATTACTATGGCAGTCAAAATAGGTCGACAGGACAAACCCATTTACACATAAAAAAATAGTGTAACCTATCGATTAAACAAGCCAACCTCTGCGAGTAAAAGGGTCAGCCTAATTATCCACGTTTCCTTTTTTATTTTTTTTTAAGGGAAAGATATAAATTTAAGATATAAAAATATAATTTAATAATAAAATTTAAGATATTTTTATTTTTTTAATAAAAAATAAAATTTTTTACTTTTTTTAAATCAAAATTAATTTTTTAAAATCAAAAAATTAAATAAATTAAATTAATAAAATATGACTCATGAATTAAACAAGTTGCCCATTTAACCTGTTTATTTCGTGAATTTAAACATATTGTCCGGCCTGTTTGACAAAACTGTTACAATCATTACTTTTGCAACATATTAGTTACCTTCATCATTTTACGGCTTAGGATTAAAACCAACAAATGACAAAAAAAGGACATAATAATAGACATTTCATTTATTTTAAAAGATGACCTCGAAAAAAATGCAGCATTTGGCAGGTGTAACTTTAAAGAATTTAGGTATGCACTACAGTTATTTAGTCCTGGGAAACGTTTTACTTTTATTTTTATTATTTTAGGGGGAAAAAAAACATTTTCAAATTCCACAATACACAATTAGATAAAATGGTCATTAAATAAGATTACAAATTTACCACTGCATTTTCACTTGTTTTAGAAGCGATGAAAGTAACTTTGCTACTTTCAGATTTGACCCCATTTACAAAAGTTGAAACCGAATTCGTTTTCAAAATCATTTTAGTTACTCAAAATATAAACAAGAACCAGCACACTAACCAGGCTTGCTGTTTTGTTTTTCTTTCCTCGGATGAGCAAGATAATAAGCTCCGTTATACTGCTTTAGCTTAGGCAGCGATGCCTGTGTCCTATTGATGAGAACTGAGAAAAGAGAACCATAAGGTCCCCAAGCCTGTGCAATCTACCATTACCATGCAACACCATTTACATTTTTGTTATTAGTCGTTCGATACTGAGGTAGGAAAAATTTTAGCCTAGCTCCTAATACTGGCTAGCAATGCAGCATTGTCTAAAAATTTTAACCTCTAGAGCCCTAAGAGCAGCTTTCAAATGGGAAGCATATGAAAAGAAAAATTCATTTACTTATCGGAGTGTCAGCTAAATTAAGCGGAGTTATACTACATCCTATAGATTCTGGACCTTGGCAACACAAAAAATGGGTGTCATGTGAAAGCCACACTAGAATCAAATATAACTCAGTAACATAATTTAGCCGAAGGCCCCATAAGCAGGCTTCTGGATCTACCTCGGCATAAACACAGGGGACACCTTCCTTTGAACAAACTCTTCGATCTGCTCAGCTGACAAAATGGATGTCTCGCTTTCATAATTGCCATTTTCCATCTGCTGGTGTAACTGGCATAACAAAAGCCAAATGCATGTAATAAATTTATTTTCTGCTACCTTAAGTACATACTTTTAAGGAGAAAATTTTGTGAATAAAGACTGTGAAGCTGGAAAGCTAAGTGTAAACTGTAAAGTAAGCCAAACCAAATTGAAACAGTCTAATATTACAGAATCTTTTTCATATAGAGAACAACATAGGCTGACGGTTGACCAACAACCGCAATCATTTGATCAGAAAATAAATCATGTAATTTGGAACAACTGAACTAAGAAAGCCCAAAGAACTAATGTTAGCAGACTGCTTACAAGTATTGAAACGGACTCCTTGTCGTGTTACAAATCACACTTGCCATGCACATAAAATTTTAGATCATTCACAGCAGTCGGCATAAACCATTAGAGGCACTAAAACCAAAAATGCAATGCAATATAATTTGTATACAGGTTCTGCTAACAATTTATCTCATAAAATGTTAGAGATCGCTTTTATGGCCAAGTGTACAGTAGGAAAGGGAGGAAGAGTGAGGGTCAAAACTGACTGTTGACCTCATTGTAACAGAAATAATGACAGAATAAGAAACAATTAGGAGGAGGAGGGAAAGTTAGTTAGAGAAGTAGGAAGAGTATAAAGACTCAATGTGAAGTGTAAGTGTCTTTTGTGAAGTCATTTTTTGGTAGTTGAGAGAGTTCTGAGGGCTCTACAATTCCCTCTGTGAGATATTCCTGTGTATCCTAGGGTTCTTGGAATTTTGCCAAGAAATCCCCAATCTAATAACACAATCCCTAGTTCTTACTCTACTTCCAGTACCAGTGTGTTCAACATAAAACATGACTAATTAAAATTCAGAGTTGGTGTGTTAAATGACAACCACTGTTATATTTTTGGTAATGGGCAGCATGATAAATCAAAATGAATTCTCCTACTTTGGGAACCAGTGTTTACCTTCTCAAGGATGGCAGATTGATCATCCAAGTGAAACTTGCGCATGTATTTCAGCATCTCTAGTTGCTGTAAGCATTTTCTTTCTTATGTTAGTAGTGTACACAATATACAACTACCAAAAAGCTGTCAGAAGTTAATACATTTACCTCTTCCTGTAACTTTTGTTGATTTTTCATTTTTTCTGCAAATTCTTCTTCTCCAAGCTCTGCTTCATCACAGGCCATCTCTTCTCTGCCATTTCATATCATAGTATAAGGCCATTTTGCATTACTTCACTACTTACTCATCCTTTTACAGCAGCCATAAGACATCCACAATATGAATATGACGCCAACCAGATAACCTCTTGTTTTGTGTAGGGACACAAGAAAAAGCATGTATAGAATCAGAAAACAGACTTTCCTTAAACAACTAAAATGAGTAGACGATAATCATAACTGACTAAAGCCAATTAACATTGTCACTATTTCTCCACTTAACAAATCCCTGGGCATAAAAAAAAAAGACATTTTAACACTAATTATTAGCCACACTGTTATTTCAATGGCTTCATAGGGCATAAGGGTTGTCCATTTTTCTCAAAGTCAGTACAACAAAAAGCTAGGCAAGATGCAGGCATGAAATGGTCATGTTCTATCTACAAACCACAAACCCATTATGTGTGTCGTGCCCAGGTGTGCATGTTCAACGCACATCTTTATGTGCTCAATTTCTATATATATATATAAACAAATTTTGGATTTGTTTTGAACTTCTAAACAATTCTTATGGGGACAAAAAAAAAAAAGCTTATACAAATGATATTATGAAAAATGAATCTTTTTTCTTAAAATTTTAATTTTAATTATATATATGCAATGTTCGCATCCTACAATTTTTACAATTTGGTCTCCCCGATGACAAGCTGTGTCTTGTGTCCATGTAAATGTCTATGCTACATGGAATTCCATAGTTTCTACATAACTTGTCCTAGGAATTGAAGAGAAAACATTAACACTGTTGCAAGGGTTACACGTGAAAAGAGAAAGAGAGGACTTACTTTGCAAGGAATTTATAAAATTGAACCACCAAATCCCGATCATTCTCATATACACTAGTAACTTTTCCAAGGCATGAAATACCAAATCTTGGATCTGTTGTAAAGTTAATAAGAATAATATTAATGATGACTGAAAATTTATAAAATAGTCATACCAAACAAATAGCCATAAGAAATTGATAAAATTGTAAAAATACAAATTGCCACTGCTGATTTAACATGACTGTTTTCTTTTGATTACATAGTTTCAGAATAAATTACTATTAAGTTTGATAAGATGATAAAACAGATTCAGCATACCATCAATCCATGCATCAAAATGCCAATGTTTCCCCACAGCTATCCTAAACTAAATTGTAGGGGAAAGAAATGTAAATGCAAAAGAAGGCTGAATGCCATACCTATCAAATGCAACAACTGCAGTAACATTGTAAATTTCATAACTATATCTGCATTGCCATGCTTAGCATGTTAATGTAAAACTATCACCCTCCACGTACTAGTACCAACTGATTTTCATCCCAACTAACAAGAACAAGAAGCATATCACAATTGACTACCAAGAGTCATTTAATCCATTATTTAATCTGTTTCTCTCTCTTTCATTGCTAAACAGTGAACATCCCAAAGAGCATTGGATGGTTTACACATACAGTGATTTAAAAGGAAAAAAAAAAAAAAAAAAAAAGAAGACAGTTCAATCTGAGATACTGTGAGGCAGACAGGAATCTGCATCCAATGATGGCATATGTGGTGTTGCTGCAGTCTGCAGCTGAGCCGAGTTTACATAAATAATATCATGATGGCACTGATTAATGATACGAAATATAAGGCACCAGTATTAGTAGCAACAAGAAATATTACAGTACATCAAACATACCAATACCCATCTCCAAAAATATCTCTTCCTGTATTGCAGTAGTCATAGCAACAGCTTCCTGCTCATCAATTATGAATTCCAGAAAATGACAGCAAAAAAGCAAAATGCATTAAATACGTCTCTATAAAATTAAAGCTTAACGCACGCGCGCGCACGCACACGCTAGCCACAACAAAGAAATGTAGTACAATGACCCATTTGGTCCACGATGTCTTGTCCTCAAACCAGAAAATCAATGGTTCTAGTTATTTAGCTCATGCTCAGCTGCAATCCGTTAATGAATTCCAATCAAAGGACTAATTAACCAATTAAGCTGAGCTAAGAGGCTAACAAGAAAAAAAAAAAAAATCCAATTCTTCATTGGTACCCGATAAATTCTCTTCTTCAAAAACCCATTAACAAATATCAAACCCTAAAGTTGACGGCGTTTCTGGGATGTGTAATACCAAAAATGGCATAGTCCCATTACAACCTACACTGAAGATAGGTTGTCCAATCAAAACCGAAATTTTAAGACACAAAGAATAGGGTAAAAGAATTTTTTTAAAAAGAAAAATTGAAATTCACCTGCTTATCCTGTACGGCGTCTGCAATCCTTTTCTTCGCGTCTGCAAATCACAAAAAAGACCAAATTGTAGAGAAATCAAAAGGGGTTGGGGAATCAATCAATGAATTTGAAACAATAAAAAACCGGGAAACTAAGCACAGAGTACCAGCTTGGGAAGTAAGGAAACTGAACCGATCAAAAACATGCAAAAGCTGTTCCCTGGACAGCATTCCAGTGCTTTGTAGCTCAGCGGCCATTGAAGACGCTCACTACTCTAAACGACGAACAAAGACTTCGTTCCCTTTACCAGACAGGAGCCCAATGTCCGCACCCCAAAAAAAAACAGACTCAACAAAAATTACTTCACGGTTAATTTTATTTATCCCTTTGTATTCTTTATGGCTCATTTATCACGCTTTCGTATTGTCTCGAAATAACGGAGGAATTACATAAATTTACCATGAATTTCAATCACAATTTTGGAGAAAATTATTACATTCTCATTTCAATTCAACCATAGTCCTGTCAATTCAATCACAATTTTTATTCCATTTGGTTATTCTGGATTAATGAAGCTCTAAAATTGGTCGAACAGAATAAATAATGATCTAGATATAAACAATGAATAAAAAATATATATAAGCTGAATATATACTTTATCATTTCTCAAAGAGAAATTAAGAAAAGAAAAAAAGAACAGACCATAATGATACAGACACCAAAAAAAAAAAAAAAAATTGAAAGAAAAGAACAGCTATGCCTAAAAGTTAAAGCACATAAACCTAACCTAAAAACAGGAACAGGAAATACAATATTAGTAGATAAGGGGACCCTGAGAGGGATTAAAAGTCCTCATCCATCTTGAACACGTGTACACCACCATGGCCGTTCAAGCTTGACATCACCGAAGCCTTCTGGTACTCCCCAACACGCTTCTCGAAGAAGTTGGTCTTCCCCTGAAGCGAAATAAGCTCCATCCAATCAAACGGGTTCTGCACATTGAACACCTTCCCGCACCCAAGCGCCACCAGCAACCGATCCGCAACAAACTCAATGTACTGACTCATCAGGTCCCCGTTCATCCCTACCAACGCGCACGGCAGCGCGTCGCACACAAACTCCCTCTCTATATCCACAGCGTCCTTCACTATCCCCTTCACGCGCTCCTCGGGTAGCTTCTTCCTCAGAAGAGAATACAAAAGACACGCGAAATCGCAGTGAAGACCTTCATCTCGCGAGATCAACTCGTTCGAGAAGGTGAGCCCGGGCATTAACCCGCGCTTCTTGAGCCAAAATATCGCGCAGAAGCTTCCGGAGAAGAAAATCCCTTCGACGCACGCGAAGGCGACGAGGCGCTCGGCGAAGGATTCTGAGCCGTCGATCCAGCGTAGGGCCCACTCGGCTTTCTTCGCGACGCAAGGGACGGTCTCGATCGCGTGGAAGAGGCGGTTCTTTTCCGTTGAGTCTTTGATGTAGGTTTCGAGGAGGAGGCTGTACATCTCGGAGTGGATGTTCTCGATGGCGATCTGGAAGCCATAGAAGGCTCGCGCCTCGGAGACCTGGACCTCCTTCATGAACCTTCCGGCAAGGTTCTCGAGGACAATGCCGTCGGAGGCGGCAAAGAAGGCCAGCACGTGGGTGATGAAGTGGCGCTCGCCGTCGGTGAGGGAGTCCCAGTGGCGGAGATCACCGGAGAGGTCCACCTCCTCCGCGGTCCAGAAGGAGGCTTCGGCTTTCTTGTACATTTCCCATATCTGAGGGTATTGGATTGGGAACATGCAGAACCTGTCTGGGTTAGAAGCTAGAAGTGGCTCCTCTGGAATCGCAGGCATATTTTTTGGTTGTTTTGGAAATAGAGGAATAGAGAGGAAGAGAGTAGTTGTAGGTTTTTGTTGTGTTGGTGTGGCTTGATGGTGGAGGAAGAAGGATGAGGGATTTAAATAAAGAGTGGCGATGGAGGGTTTGGGATATTTTTTGGAAGGAAGATTTTGAATTGGATGAAAATGGGAGCGGGGGATTTTAAAAATTTTCGTGTTTAGGAAGCTTGCGGGAGAAGATGAATGAATGGGGCAATTTGGGGATTTCGTGTAATGTAACAGTGTCCGCTGAGGGTTTTAGAGTGGCTGGTGAAAGGGGGTTTATTTTGGAATGGAGGGAAATGGTTGGGAGAAGAAATGAAAGAGCGTGTCTTTTGGGCCGCGTGGCATTGAATTAGGATTTTGGTCGGAAATTCGAGTTGGCGCCATTTGAGAGGGTTTGAAATTGAAAAAAAAAAATGAAAAAGAAAAACGAAAATGAAAAGAGTGCGGAGTGCGCTCTCTCCCTCTTTCCGTCATTGCATTTCCCGCCCAAATCTCCCAATTCCACCTAACTCGCCTCTTCCTCCTTCAAACAACCACACAAGCCACAATTGCCTTCGCAAGAAATCCAAGAACCACAGAAGACCAACCTTCAAATGCACTTTCAATTCCCAATCGCCAAAAACATCTCACTTCCATCCATGGAAAAGAAAGAACTCCCCACCACAGACACACTGGTTCTCCTCATCCTCCTCCTCCTCCCCTCCACCACCACCCAAGCATCCTCGACCACCGACCCCCTCCTGGCCGCGGCGGTGCAAACCCTAACAGACTCCGGCTTCCTCTCTATGGCCCTCACCCTCCGCCTTGCCTCCCCTTCCCTCCGCCTCCCCTCCGCCGCCGCCACCATCTTCGTTCCCCCAAACGCTGCCTTCATCCGCTCCGGCCCACTCCCACTCTCCCTCCTCCAATACCACATCCTCCCCAACAGGCTCCCACCCCAACACCTCTCCTCTCTACCCCGAAACACCCCCTTCCCCACCCTCCTCCCAAATTCCTCCCTCACCCTGACCTCTCCCTCCCAACCCGGACTCTCCGTAAACGACGTCGTGGTCTCCAACACCCCAATCTTCGACGACGGCTCTTTAGTCATGCTCGCAATCGACGACTTCTTCAACTCCTCCTCTCTCCAAATCCTTCCCGAAAACCTTCCCACTAACGCCGTACACTTCGCTGCCGTCACGGACGTCTTGAAATCTAACGGCTGTTCCGTTATGGCGACGTTTCTGGAAGCTCAGCTGTTGACGGATTTCGCTGACGGGACGAAGTTTACTGTCTTCGCGCCGTTAGACGAGGCGATCGCTGACGGCGTGAGGAACATCAGCGATTACTCGGCGATCTTCAGGAAGCACGTCGTGCCGAGGCTGATTACGTGGCGCGACCTGATTCGTCTTCCGGCTGAGACTCTGTTGCCGACTTTCTCCGACGGGTTCGCCATCAGAGTGACCGTTTACCCGCGCGTCAGGTTTCTCAACGGCGTGCCGGTTGCGGTTCCGGACATGTATCGCAGCGATCTCGTCGTCGTTCATGGAATTCATGGCTTGCTTGATAAAACCACAGTGTAACGGTGTCGCAGTGTTGGATTCGTATGTTGCGTCTGTGAGTGCTAACTGAAGGTGCATATGATTCATTTGGTTTAGGGATGGTGGAAGCTTTTACAGAATTCTGCTGGAGACTTATGTTTTGCGCCAGGATTAGGTATATAGTGTGTCATTGATAGCACTAACAGTGTGGATTTTTATAGAAAATAGTCTTGCGAATATTGGAATCTGAATCTGTTGTACATTTGTACTGGGATAAATGTTTGAAATTGTATATCCATTTTGTATAGTGACATAGGAAAATTTTATACATTTCTGCTGCAAACAGGTTGAATTTTATGTGTAATATGTAGTGTTTCATGAGTAGCAGCATTAAAAGTAATAGAATTGTGTATGGATTTTGCAAAATGGTTTGAGAATGATTCAATTGTTGTAAATTTCTACCGAGACAAATGTGTGAAGTTAACATTGCATTTCCGAAATATGCACATGGCACAGTCACTGAGAATGGCATTAGCAGTAAGTTGAGGTCACTAAGACTATTGAAGAAGCTATACAAATGATTTTCAAATAAACACAAAAATTGGAATTATGCAATTTCCAATTTTATGTGTAATATGTATGGTGGTACTTGCTGGTTGTTTATGTTTCAGTATCTTCGCTTTGGAATACCCAGATAGAGTTCACCAGATACAGGTTGTTTATCTAAAGTGTAGCTGGTACTTGCTTCATCAACCCTGACATCCCTAGAGAAACCAGCTTTTGCAAGCTCCCTTAACATCTTCATTTCATCTTTTAGCCCAGCCTTGTGTCCTTTTAGCCATTTACCTTCGACTTCTATATGTGTGTTCGCAGCTGTCTCTGAGTTTCTAGGATCTCTCCTTTTTTCAGTCACATTAGGGCTAGGTGTACTGGGACTTTGCACAGGGACTACAGTAGCAGTCATGGCACTGATTGGATCCATATAACCTGATCTGTTTCTTCTTCCAAGTTCTGTTCCTGAGCACATAGGATTAACTGAAAGCTGGTCCGTTTCTGGCTGCGAGAATGTCGATATCACACTAGACCAATGCCTCCTCGGAAGGAGAGGCAGGATTAGTCCCTTGGCAGCAAGCTTTAATCCATGCCTTAAGGAGTTATTCTGAGGCTGTGAGAGTTTCAATAGGAACTTTACCATAGCATACCATTGATTGATAAGCTGAGCTATAAAGGTAAGTAACAGAAGAGCCAACATAACTAGTTCCATGGTTCTGGCTTCAATTGAATTTGAACCACTTTGAATGATAAATATTCCAAACACACCTACTTCACACAAAAGAGAAACACTTTCTACAACCTGGACACTCCTGCTGATGTATGGCTTGACGGTAAACAGATAAATGAACTGTATTAATGTAATTATCAGTGCAAGAAGGCTTTTACTTGTTTTTTCTTGTGGATAAGCTACAGATATTATTCCCAAACCAACTCTTCTTAGTAAGTCAAGGATGATATAGGATGCTCTCATGCAGCCCAACACCCTCTGGAACTTTGGAGTTTTGTTTTCCTCATTGCTGTCCTCTGAGCTGACTGCCTTCAGTCTTCCAAGCCCACTTTGGCCACTTTCAGTCCACTTGGTCACAGTATTTAGTTCATGTTGGTCACCTAAGACAAGCACTGGAGAACCCTTCCAATCATCGAAGAGAATACCAAAGCGTGAGAGGAAAGACAGAGGTAGCCCGTCCCTGTAAAACCACTTTCCTGTTGTAGGCCTCCCAACAAAAAAGAACCATAACTTCTTGTACCATTCTTCTTCATTAGTCACTTGCTTGAATTCCTTATACTGGGCACAACTTCCAGAGTAGATTGCAATAATAAGAAATAGGGATACTGATAAGATGAATGCTGCAGGGATTGCCAGCAACAACACCCCCGTAATAATTCCCCCTGTTGTACCACCTGCATAAATATGGAGTCTTAAAAAGTTCGCCTATGAATTTGGTCTTAAATATTCAGTTTGTTAAATCCTGTAAATTCAGATGAATGAAATTAGACGGTGAAAAAGCTAGTCTGACCTTTTATCAGAAATGTAGATGACTGAGAAAGACAAGGTAGCATGAGAATCAGAAGAAAGAGCTCAAATCTAGGAACTGATAAACCGCCTTGAGGCGATTCCCCTGTCCTCCGTCTTAGGAATAATATCATCAAAACATGAGCTAAAAGTAAACAGCCTCCTCCCACACCAAGCCAGAACAAGTTCATCTCCATGTCCTGCCACCTGTTGATAAAACAACCTCACAAATGTTGTTAATCATGCAAATTCAGAAACTCCTTTTTCCCTGTCACTACGGAACATAATAAATTGGAAGTCCTGTTTACGCGACCGTGTTTGGTGTGTGAGTGACAGTTTGGAGTCCAATGTTTAAATTATAAAGGTTACTGTACCCTTTGTAATTCTCCATTCCTTTGATGACATTGCTAGCAGACACTGGTTCTCCTCTCTACAATGCAAATGATTCAGCTGAAACGGGTGTCTATAAATGTACAGCTTTTAAAAAATGATATTAAACTCACCAAGAAATAAGTGAAATATTCGATGGAACTGAGAGGTAGACCATAAAATATATTTGTCCTACTCATGTTATGCTGATTATGATGCCAACCAGATCTGGTGGTAATTTTAGTTGGAAGTGGTAGTTTGTGTTCAATATAAGAAGAGCTCATTAAGTCAGTTTGTTGGTGATCTATGTAAGAATGTTCTTCAAACAAGCCATTAGTTCTCCCCGCAAGGTTTTCTTTTTCCAAGAATGAAGATGAAGTGTCAAAATCCTTCCAGGGAAGCTTCTGATGAGGTATGAGCCACCGTAGACCCCTTGTTGTCTCATAGTAGTTGATAGGTTGATTAATTGAAAACCAACTTGTGAGGGCAAAGACTTGTAGGTGTCCAACCATTCCCTGTAAAATGTGTTAAATGTTTGTAAGGTAACCCATGAATAGAGAGATGCATATGTCAGATGGCTCTCAGAAATTGCAAAATTTTTGTATTCCAGTTTTAATCTGATATTGTCATATGTATCTTACTTACATTTAGATTCATTGATGGATTGGAAGTAGGACAGTTTGTACCTCCCAAAGCAAGTATGCTTATTGCTTCTAGATTTGCAGAAGAAAGTGAAACCATAGCAGCTATTAGTGATGTCGCTATTGTTCCGGCACTCACAAATGAGTACAATGCAATGGATATTGCAGGGGTAGAATCTGAGCATATGATATGAGTTAGAGTCATACGTAGAAAGTACTTTTAAGTGCATGCAGTGTCACTCCATGATAATGTTCTGGCCTATGACTTATTTCTGTATTCCATTTAGATTAGCATGTTTTACATGCTTAAATGTTTAGTGGGAAAGGAAGAAAAGAGAGAAAAACTCTCAATACTATTAGATCTGATTATATGAGATGTGTATTAGATCCAAACCACTAAGACCCATTTATACTATTAATTTAGGTCAAGTACTAGTACAACTAGACACTATTACATGCCCAACTCAGTAAGACTACCAGCAAGAGTTACTCCTAACATAACAGAAACCATGATTTTCCAACATTTGACTTAACTCATTATTATGTGAGTTTTTATTATCCATATATAGGTACACGTGCTCAACCTAAGTTTTGTTGATTGGTGGGATAAACAAGAACATTTCATTTTGAATACCAAGAAAATGGAAGTTTAATTACAAATTATTTGTAAAAGAACATATGAAAGGAAAAGAGATATTCATACAATGCTTGAAATCGAGTTGGTTAGATGCCAAATTTTCATTTCCCGAAATATCAGTTACCTTCCCTGCAGGAATGGTAACTGACACCTCCTTCTTTGTTTCTGGTTGGACAGTCAATGAGTATAGAGCTCTAGATAGATCCTTTAACCTACATGGAACAAAATGAAGATTTCTGGCATTACTTAAACAGTTAAACTTAAACCCCTTAATGACATAGTATATTAATTACTTCATATGCTGAGCCATTATGTACATAATATGAAAGGACTCTTTGTCATGAATAATATGCTTGTTGTTACTCCAATGTACACTTGCCTTATCAATCTCCCTCCCAAGACTTCTACCATAGAGGCGTCAAAGCCAAATACTGGTTTTGTGAACTCAGCAATTATGTTGATACCGAAGTCCCTTGTTTCACTGAGGGAGCTGGTCCTCAGTACCACACTAGGTTTCATCGAATCTACGGAAAAAGAAATAGGAATTGACTTACACTTAAAGCTTCCAAGAGAATTGATTATTAGTAATGTAAGAACAGATTATAGCATACCATAAAGGAATGTAATTGGAGCAACAGGAGAGACAGGGGTGCCTGTCCTGCCAAGTATTGATGTAGCTTGTAATTCAACTGTGATAATCTCAGTTCTTGAGGTGTTCTTGAGCTGCAAAATGACGCCCATTAATATAAAGAAATATAATTGTGAGAACTCAATTCACTTTCTAATTTTGTCAGCAAATGACTTCTGCCAGTGTGCATGGTAAGAAAACAGAGGTATACATACCGGACAACAATTTCTATGCTTACTTTAAAAGCAAATCGGCGGGTCTCATTACTTCTACCATGGAAACGGGTTAAGATACCCGAGTTAACATGTAGTGAATTAAGAATTTGCTCTGTTGAATTTCTTATTGGAATGCTGAAGTCCAAGAAAATTATCAGGTCCTCTGGTTTGCTTGTTGCAACGACTGTTCTTGGGATACTGTTAATTTTCAACACATAAGATGGAACAGATGTCCAAAAGTCCACCATTACCGGTCTTCTATCTAAGACATAGATTTAAATGTATGATGTGAGTATCATAACATGTTGTTATGCAAAAGGTTAACATTTGAACTTTGCAACCAGAACCTCACCAAAGTGAATAGTCAAAGCAGAACCACTGGTTCTCTTGAACTGGTTTCCAGCCTGGTCAGCACAAGTATTCTCTGCCAGTGCAATTACAGCACGCCCATATACACTTTCTGAGGAGAGAATCACATCAAGGCTATACTTAGCACCTGGCTTGATAACTTGTAGGGAAGATGCATGAACGTGGGCAGGACCGGCAACCGTAACCTTACAAGGTAAATATCAAAATATTATGAACTTTTTCAAGGAAAACAAAAATTAATTGTTATTACTTTTAGCACAATGCTTGTTTGTAATTAAAAACCAACTTACATCACAGTCTGTTGAGTTCAGACATTTGAATCCACCTAGTCCAGTGCATGGTTCACTGAATGTGATATCAATTGCTATCCTTTTTCCATTTGTATATGTCTGTTCACTAGTAATGGCTACAGTTGGAGGTATTGTATCTACAAGAATGGTTTTACTTAAGTTAATTGTGACCACAAAATCAAGCTTAAATGGGAGAAGGAAAGAAAGTTAGCAAGTGTCATTTCTCTTTAAATTCCCCGTAGCATGATAGAATGTGTGCTCACCGATGAACCATGAGTAAAATGATGAGTTTCTTTCTCCTCTGTTTGTGGTGACATTGAGAAGAAAGTTATGCTCCCGGTTTTGAGTTAAGTTCTTCAACAAAATGCCATTAGCATGGCAAGGGTAAACTTTGCCATCAAGCTGTTCAGACTTATGTCGCAGTTAGTAACCAGAAAATAAGTTTGTATTTCAGAACCACATCAGGACATGGATGAACACTTACAACCACAATGGAAGTAATAAATAAAGAGATTCTCTACAAATGACAAATGCATATCTAATCATCTAAATTTTTTGGTCTTTTAAGTATCTGGTCTCTCAAACACTTATGCGACTAAGAGGCCCTCGTAACAATTTCTCTTTCTCCAAGATTTGAACCTTGAATCTTTCTCTAAAAGTGCAGTTTACTTATCACTGTACCAAACTCTTAGGCTAATCATCTAAATTAGACATGTGCTACAGATGAACTCAAAAAATGGTTCAAGAGAAATGCATACCTCACATTCAAATGAACAACTGTTTCTCTTACATGCATTGGAACCATCCAATGTCTCAACTTGGTACTGGAAAACAGCATTAGAAGACCTTGACAAAGCTGGAGGAACACGATAGAAGTAAACCAGAATTGTTGATTCAGCTGACATTAACATTACTCCCAACACCATCAATGTAACACTAGCACACAGTTGGAGAAACTTGAGAGTTGCCATCGTACGAACTGAGATTGCTATCACATAATTGAAAGCAAAAATCAAGGTATGGAAAATGCAAAAGGAAGAAGAATTTGAGCCGAGGTTGAAGTGGTAGGTAAGAAAACAAAATGCAGTCGTTAGCACCACATTTATGAGTCCAACGTTCATCAAAGCTATAAATGGAAGAGACACCAGTAAAAGCTAAAGACAACTACCTCAACCATTACTGTCAGACTCATAACTGCTCGTTTAAATAGTGCACATTCCTCGTTAATTTTTGCCATTCAAACTTGAACTCTTTTTTCTCCCCACTTTAAAAATCTTTCACTAAGTTTGTCTTTGGAAAAGGTATAAGGTGAAAATTATTTCAATAATCATTTATTTGTGTGATTATTTTTTTATATAATTGATTATATGAAAATTAATTTATGTTTAAATATTTTAGTTAAAAAGTGATTTTAAGATAATCAATTTTATTTGGATTACATCAAAAAATTATTTTTATGTGAAAAAATTACTAAAAAAGGTATGAAATGATTATTTATATTATATAATATTTGATACATAAGAATTTGGTAAAAATATAACAATACCGAAATCAGCTTTTGGTTATAATCATAAACTCTAAAAAATTACTTATGTTTATAAGCTATTTTTTAATTTAAAATTATCGGCTTTTGATTATAATTTATTTTCAGTTTTTTCCTAAACAAAACTAATATTTCAACATCAGCTTTTGTTGGGAAAAAAGCTGTTATGGATGGTTCCCAAACATACTATCTCTCCATCCATTTACAACTATTATGTTGGGAATGTATCTAGTCAATTTGGCAATGTATCTGGATACAATATCATTTTGGATAAATTACCAAAATAACAGTTATAAATGGATTGATAGAGTAGTATATAAAAATTAAAGAACTCTTATTTGTACCCGTCTGGACAAGTTTTTATTTTTCCTTCTTTTGGCTTTGAAAAGAATTTCGCAAAACGATTATAGTTTGAAGAACTTTTAAAATCAGATATTTAAAATCCTCAAATAAATTTTTTTTTAAAAAAAGATATATTTGAATTAGTGATAAGTAATGTAATGGAATAAAATAAGATAGAGTCAAGTGACATAATTATTCCACTCTATTATTTGCACATTCCAATAATGGTGATAATTATAAGTTTTTTATTCCTATAATACCTTTATATCAAATAGTGATATTACAAGTTTTTTTATGGATAAATAGGTAATTGGTTATTTAATTATTTTCTATTATAAACTAAAATGAGATTTTGTCTTATTCCCCCAAATTAGGAGGGAACAAAAATGGGGATTTTGGTGAAATAAGAGCATAGAGATGTCTATGTAGCATTCAAATGAAAGTATGCTCAAAGAAGGGACAGGCCCTTCCATTGAATAGGGGGCTAACTTTTAAGAATAGAAATCACACCCACCGTAAGCCAGCTTAGTTACTCAAGAAGAGCGCTCAAACATTGGAAGGTGCCTAGGAAGAGTAGTCATGAAGCGCGCTCATAACGTGGTCATGTAAGGATACCGCTCATGAATAGTTGGTGCTCATGATGTGAGAGCACTCCTGATGTGCAAGGGGGTTAAAGCACCCCCAAGTGTGAAGAGGTGAAAGCGCCTAGCAACTAAGGCTAAGCCACCAAACAAAAGCGCACCCCCACTACTAGCTCACCCACTTAGCCAGCATTCCTTTGCAAGCCAATGCACCTGCTCAGTTATCGTGCCCTCGTGAGCCAATGCACCGACTCAGCGAGCATGCTCTTGCAAGCTAGTGCACCCCTTCAACTAATGCACTATTGTGTGCCAGTGCACTTGCTCAACCAACATGCCTACATAGCCAAGGTACCTGCATAGCCAGTGCGCCCCTATGGCCAAAGGAGAGAAAGGAAGCAAGGCAGATTGGAAAGAATCAGTGTTGCCACTGCCATAAGCCGCTTCCATCGAGGTAGCTGTGGTTTGGAAGGAATGCATGATAACGCTCCTAAAGAATATGCTCAAATGTTCACTATTAGAATTTGATGGAAATGCGACCGAATCGGTCGCAAAAAAAAAGGCTTTTGCGACCGATTTTGTGACCGATTTGAGTAAAATGGGAACAAATTCACACTAAAAAAATTGGTCGCAAAATAGGACGCAAAATTTAGGTTTGCGACCGATTTTGTAAATGGAAGCTTGAAAAAATTCTATCAAAATCGGTCACTTAAACTAAATTCATGACGTGTAAGGTCAACGATAGAGTATGTGTGAAGGCAAAATCGATCGCAAATTTCGTGTTTTGCGACTGAATTTGCGACCAATTTTTCAATATAGATGATTTACATATGAAGGCAAAATCTGTCGCAAAACTTGAAGTTTTGCGACCGATTTTTCAATGTGTATGTTTTACATGTAAAGGCAAAATCAGTCGCAAAGTCGATCGCAAATTTCATGTTTTGCGACTGAATTTGCGACCGATTTTTAAATGTTGATGATTTACGTGTGAAGGCAAAATCGGTTGCAAAACTTGATGTTTTGCGACCGATTTTTCAATGTATATGATTTACGTGTGAAGGCAAAATCGGTCGCAAAATCGGTCGCAAATTTCATGTTTTGCGACTGAATTTGCGACCGATTTTTCAATGTTGATTATTTACGTGTGAAAGCAAAATTGGTCGCAAAACATGAAATTTGCGACTGATTTTGCGACCAATTTTTTAATGTAGAGGATTTATGTGTGAAGGCAAAATCCGCCATTAAATGCCGCAAATTCAAAATTCAAATTTTAGTTATTTGCCACCGATTTCGAGACCGAAAAATAGGGCGCAAATTCCGACTTCTTTAAAATCAAAATCCCTAAATCAGAGCCATTCTTCTTCCTCTCTTCTTTCGTTCCCTTTTCTTCTTCCTCTCTTCTTCCTTTCCCTTTTCTTCTTCCTTCTTCTTCCCTAGCCCCTCCCTTTCCCCCACCTCTCTACCATCTCCACCACTTCACCCTTTTCTTCTTCCTTAACCTCTCCCCTTCCCCCACCTCTGTCAACCACCTCCACCCCTCCACTCTTGTCTGCCGCCAGCAAGTACACTGTCACTCTTCCATCCTTTTCTTAGTTCCTCTTTTTTTTTTTTGGTTATCGGCAGATCTGTTCGTTTAGAAAATAATGGTAGTTTTGGTGTTGTTGGTTGATTATATTGGTTGATTTTTTGATGTTATTGATTGAGTTTAAGTTTATATTGTTGTTCTTTTTTTTTGTTTCTTAAATTTTCAGATCTATTTTTTTTAAAATAATGGTAGTTTTGGTGTTGTTGGTTGATTATATTGATTGGTTGACGTTGTGAAATTGATTTTTGATGTTATTGGTAGTTTGGTGTTGTTAGTTGATTATATTGGTTATGTTATTGGTAGTTTGATTACATTGATGTAAAGTTAATCTATACTAAATAAATATAAAATTAATGATTATTAAATATCTGCTTAATTTGTTGAAGATCAAATGGATAGACTTGAAGATAATGTAAAGATCGTGGAAGATTTAATTGAGCAAGTTAAAGACTCAATTGATTTTGTGGAAGACTCAATAGTTGAAGACTCTATAGATAAAATTGAAGACTCAGTAGAAATAGTTGAAGATTCAATGAAGAAGGTTGAAGATACAACAGAAGTTGATGATGAATCAATGAAAGTTGAAGACTCTATGGAAAGAATTGAAGAACCATAGAAACGAGAACTAGTTAAAAGTATGCTAAAAATTTATCTTCCAAGTTTTATTGAGAAGAACCTTATAATTTGGTCTTCAATGTATGTTATTGTAGTTTTATATTGTGGTAGTTTATATATATTGTGTTTAGGATATATGTAATTGACAGTGATGTGTATGTTGGATAACTTATATTTCCTATTATTTGTAGTTTGGATTATATATTGTTACCTAAATTTTTATTTGCATGTTCTAAACTTTAGGTACTAACTCTTAGTTATATATAATGTTAACTAATTTTGCTTATGGATTATTGGATGCTATTTTCTGGGTTATTGTAAAATTCAAGTGTATCAAATTTGGATTTGATAAGATTTTGATTTTCATTTTTTTCTGTTTTAAAATTTGCGACCGATTTTGCGACCGTTTATATTTTCGATCGCAAATTCTAAATTTATCATCTGAAAATTGGTCTCAAAATTGGCAATTTGCGACCGAAAAATCAGTCGCAAAATTTGCGACGGAAAAATCGGTCACAAAATCTGATATTTACGACCGAAAAATCGGTCGCAAAAAAGTCAACAAGCAACCAAATTAGGCATGTCATAAAATTGATCGCAAAATCGGTCCCAAAATTTTGCGACTGAAAAATTCAGACGCAAATATATTTGCATGTTTAATCTGACCAGACAAACCTGGCCGCAATTAGACAATTTTCTAGTAGTGGTTAAGCCCCTGTCATATGCTCTTCCATCATTCAATCGTGTAGCCAATGCTACCCATGCTAACGACACCCCTCTTCTCCATTGGTTGTAACAGCGAGCAACGTCATGCTACATGTATCCATATGAATGAGTAGTGTAACACCACACATTGGCGTATGATGAAAATATCAAAGGAAAGAAGAAAGACTTTTTAGTCTTTTTCCCGTTTTTGGAGTGTCTATAAATAGCAGTCTAAGGAATAAGGGAAGGGATCTTTTTCTTTGAAGAAAGAAACAAACAGTAAGATTAGTGAAAATTCTACGTAGCACTTCATGCATATGCCACCTCTCATTGCTCAAAATATAAGTATTTGTCCATCTCTAGATCCACCACATACACACCAAAAATTTAACACCACCTGCCCCTTCCAACTTGGAAGTAAGCCAGTTTGAAGCATCAAGCAATGAGAACCAAGACCTGCTAAAGCTCATAATCTCCCAAAGTATCTGTGGTGATTATTTAAAAAAGTAGGTACTACATAACATTAATTTTACGAAAAATGAAAGTGCATCACATTTTTATCTTTTAAAAAAGAAAAATGTATAGTTTAATCAAATTATACTTTTAATAATAATAACAATTATTGTTATTATTATTATTTGACAAGTTTAGTTTGCTTGTGCATTGCACAAGTTCAAAACACTAGTATTTTATTATAGTAGTATTAATATTTAGAAAATATAATGAAGTAGAAACTTTGATCGATAAATTCTGAAAATAATATTATATCGATCATCATGCTTATCATGGTTTAACTATTTTGGCTTTGCAAATGTAGGCAATTGATGGGATTTTTAGTGTGGTTAGGATGTTTCTTTCTCTTTCCCCACAATATTAGCAAGTGTACCAAGTCAATCAGGTAATAGAGTAGTTAATAGAGTATCATTCCCATGAAAATTAGATTAGCTAACTACCAATTCATTAACAACTATTCTATTTAGGTTCACGAAAAGGTATAGAATGTTGTGATTATGAATAACGCAATGAATTAGTAAGCAAAATGTGAGTTAGTAAGATTATGAGAATAAAGATTTAAACTTCAAGACAAGCGAACATTAGGGATTTGATTTTCTCTAAGATTCTAAAGAGTATTGACTTTCTATGTCTAGCTAAATCTAGTTACCTAAATTGATGAGAAGGGATCCTATTATAATTAGTACTAAATCTCTCTTGCATATTAATCCTATTCTAAAACGTTAAAAAATAACTGAACTTCCTGACATTGAATTCTAAGGTAAGAGACATTAATGATCAATGATTCCTTTTTGACCTATATCCCATGACTATCCTACACTTTTCATAGACAATAGGAGAATAATGGTTCTTATACCATGCTCCAAGTGTGCACTTAGAATTTGCACACTAAAATTGCTGGAAAGGTTTTCTGGGTCATCGTTTGCATCCACTATGACCAATAACTTTTTTTGTTTTTTGGGTACATTACGACCGACAACGACTTTTAGTATTTAGAAAAATAACATATTGTTTTCTGTTTTTAAATTATAGAAAAACCATATTATTTTTATCTTTAACCACAATAATTAATTAATTAATCCGGACATAGAATTATGTTTCTAATTACAAATGTGATTTTCTGTTTACAAAAATTTCAAAATCACATATTAGGATTATTTATTAATTAATTTGAAAAATCATAGGGCTTTATTTTTAAATTTGAACAATTTGTTGTTGTTTTATTTAATTTAATTTTCATCACCTATGAAAATGATAAAAAAATAAAATAAAGGAATGGACACAAAAAATCTCAAAGAAATAGTAATTGTGTATTAGGACAAACTTCACGAATTTGAGCTATTTCTAAATTACAACGATAATCATTGAACGCAACACAAACAGCCAGCACCCAAAATATGGGTTTTTTTTACCATGATATTGCACTTTCAAAAACAATTTACCAATATACAATTGTTTCATAACTATTTTGTATTTTCTTGTCTCCGGTGGTTTTTGACATGTAGAAAAGATATAACGTTAGTTGAATTAGCTCCACTTATTTTTATAATAAAATAATTAGGCCAATTCTATGGTGTAGATCAGCATCATTTTAGTTCAACTCGAAACATGTGAAGGGATAAGCAATAAGTGAACTCTCCTTCGTATGTTGAATTCGAAACTCTTGAATAAACTTGGAATGTGGAACTCGGGATTTAACTCAGAACTTGAAAGAGTATGCACCTAGCATCGAATCCAACCTCAAGTGAACTCACATTAAGTGGCTCATTGAACATGGAGCTAGGAAAATTGGGACAAGGAAGAAGTGAAGTTAAACTTGGAACACTGGACTCGGAAAGATGAGTGAAGGAATTAACGTGAGTTCACTTCTATCTTTCCTCCAGTTTCCGAGTTCCGAGTGCTGAGTTAAACCCTACAAATAGACATATGAGTGGCATTACTTTTGCACCAAAAAAAAAATAAAAAAAAGGCTCCACTGTGGCGCAATCAACAATAGACAGGGGAAATAGTTTCAAAACTACTATATTATGGTAATTAGCTTGTAAAAGTATAATATATGGGTCAAAAAGCCCAAAATATGACATACTCATGGCAATGACAACTTACTCTCAAAATGCCATTATTTAACGCTAAAAAATACGACATCAGCAAACAGACCAATATATGAAAACAATTACTTAATCCCTTTGTGGGTTCCAGCAGTTATGTAACTGATAAATTGGTTGATGTTCTTATCAGAAGTACCACCTTCATGTAATGCTTCTCTTACTAACTCCTTCATCTCCAAGGCCCTCTTCTTTATCTCTCCAGCATTTGGCCCGTCCATGACTTCCCAAATGCACCTTTCAATCTCTTCTGTGCTAGCAATGCAATCTTCCCCACACTTGGCTCTCACCCCAATTCGAAACACATTTGTTATAAGCATAGCATTTGTAGGATGGTCAGAAAAATAGGGACAAGCAACGACAGGCACCCCAGTAACAAGGGTCTCTATCATGGAGTTAAACCCACAATGACTCACAAAGCATGCCACTGCAGGGTGCATCAGCACCCTCTCCTGCTGGCACCATTTCACCACCAAACCCCTCCCTTTGGTCTCTTCCAAAAACTCATGTGACAATTCAACACCATCATCCTTATTAGACCTTTTATCAGTTGGGTTGAGCACCCACAAGAATGCTTTGTTGCTGTTCTTCAAAGCCGTAGCTAAGTTATCGATATGGTTTTTGGACAACACAACCAAGCTTCCAAATGACACGTAGATAACTGAGGAAGATGGTTTATTGTCGAGCCACTCTATGCAGGAATCTTCAGCATCCCACAAATCCACACTAACATCATTGGTTTCCTTTTCTCCTAACAGAAACGGTGAAACAAATGGCCCAATAGGGTAAATAGGGGTCAGCGAAGCCATGGACTTCACTATCTCTTCCTCAGCCTCGTAAAAAGAGGTGCCTAAAACCCATTTCGCCTTGTCCAATGATTGGTATGTACTCACAAGAATTTGCCTTAAGTGGTTAGGGCTAGAAGGCAGCATAAAAGAAGGGAGATCTCTAGCCTCAAATGTTGGCAACCCCGGCAAGTGCACCTTCTCGTTCAGGTCCCCCAAATTGGGGAATACATCAATGTTTTTGAAATACCGGTAGCAAATGGAGTACACAGCAGAAGCTTGGACCCAAAGAAGTGCACAAGGGATGCCATGCTCAGCTGCAATATCTATTGCCCAATGCAAAATTGGGGTAACAATCACACAAGAATAGTCCTGAACTTTGGTGAGGGTGGCGACGAGACTCGACAGGTTCTTGGAGCCTTTTGTTTGAAGAGAATTGATCACTGCCTCTGTGTTGCTACGATCAAAGTCAAGGCTAAGTCCATCGGAGAAGAACTCGAAGCAGACGTCTGATGAGCTCTGTGAATTTGGGTTTTTGAGTATGCGATGGCGTGCTTCTTCTGTAGTAGCGATGGTAACATGGACACCCTTTGAGATAAGGCGCTTGGCGACTTTCAGCACGAGCTTGATGTGGCTTGGTAAGGCTACTGAAACCATTAGAACATTGACTCTTCTGTCTGTTGGCATTGTCTCTTGATACGTAAGAGAACTGAAAAGTGTAATTGTCGAGGTTTGGTGTGTGTGAGTTTGCACCTGGGACGAATATATCTTACACTTGATCTATGTGACGTCCTAATACGTGTCATCGTATCATTTTAGTCAAAATACGACCACCTAATTTAATAAATAAGAATAATATTGAAATGATAACATTTATCATTTTAGTCAAAATCCATCCGCCTAATTTAGTAAATAAGAATAATATTAAAATGATAGCATTAATAAGGAGAAAGAGTAGAGAAATACAATTTAATGAAGAGATAGAGAAGTTTCAATTATTAATTATATATCATATCATATCATATGAAGAAATAATTATTAATTATAATATATTACTATAAAAGTAATATTTGAGATACACTAGACATAATGCTCGTGCATTGCACAATTTTATCAATATTTTTTATAATTATGTTTAATTAAAAATATTTTTCAAAGAAATATGCGACAGTAATTAAAAATTAAATATAACAAGGATATATATATTATTCTACACAATATTTTTAGTACAATATATGTATTTTTCAACTATAAAAACTCTTAATTCCTTTGATAAGGTCACTTTGGACAATGCAGCATATAATTATTTATTACAAAATATAGGTTTTGGAAAGTATAACCTTATATTATTCAATAATCGGGCTTTACTTTTGTGTACTGTCATATAGTATGTGAGGAATTTATTGTATACTTGTTTAGATGGGAAGAGGAGGGTTGGTTCATTTGTTTTTGTCAACACAGAAATATACAACAAATAGAAATAGCTAATTATATTTTATTTATATAGAAAGAGAAAATAAGTGAAATATAAAGAAAAATAAATGTCAAAGATGTAAGGAGCTAATAAAAAATATATGTTAGAATTAATAGTCTTTTAGTCATATTTTTTTAATAATATCCAGATATATTAATTTAAAAATATACTAACTTGGTTAAAGTGATAGTTATTTTGAAATGGATGGAATATATTATTAATTATAGTTACCTTAATGTTACACATTATTGTTTAATAAAATACAATAAAATCTTAACCTATTATATATTTAAATGTAAAAATATTTTGTTCGATTGAAAGATAAATTTAATTTGGTCAAATTAAGTTGTTAGCCCCTGAATTTTTTGGGGAAAAAAATCAATTGGGTTTGTTTTCTTTGAAATTTTGTAATTGAGTTCCTGAATTTACAAAATATTTGTAATTCTATCAATGAAAGTGAAATATTCGTAGATACCAACTCAACATATATGTAATATGTATATAGGATGACATATTAGAATATTTTATTTTCACTGACAAATAAATTTTTTTAAAAGATGTTTGTCTCTAGAGATTCAATTAGAAATGTTTTATAAACCTAGGGACACAATTATAGGTTTTTAAAGTATAGGGACCTAATTGAATTTTTTAAAAAAGTTAAAGGACAAATAGATCAATTTAACCCTTAATTTTAATTTTTTAAAGAATATTTAAGCAAACTAATTATCAAAATTTAAATCACAAAAATTATGTTATAATGAGCAAATATTTTTCATGTAATTACTAAAATATTGAGCTAATAAAATTCAAATATTAGAAGTAATATTGTTATGTACAACTAAATAAAATGTCATGGAAACTAATTTTCTTAATATTGTTAAGACCACTCATTCTTTTAAATTTGATTATTAAATAATTCAAAAGTTAAAATATTTTCTCTGCTTTACAAATAAACTAAAATTTAAAAATTTTAAATTTTATGTAAATTAATTCTTAAAATTAAAATCACAAAAATTAAGTTATTGTCGACTAAAAAATTAGCATAATTATTTAATTTTTAATATAATTAAATTCAAATATTAAAAAAAACAACGTAATTATATGCAAAAATATTAGATAATATTGTTATGTAATTATTGCAAATTAGAGTCAACTTTTATTACAAAATGTGATGAGTAATGTGACAATTGGAAATTAGAGAGAATAATAACTTCAATCATAATCTTAACCTATTAAATAATTTAAAAGAAAAAATATTTTATTTGTCTTATCTAAAAATGAATTTAATTTTCCAGTTTTTAAAAATATTAAGTAGATTAATTATCAAAATTTACATCACAAAATGTATGTTATCATATGCTAACCTGTTAGTGCAATTAAAATTGTTATATGTAACAAAATAAAATGTTACATAAAACTATTTTTTTAGGATATTAATGCTAGTTCTTGCTTTAATCTTGATTACCTATTAATAAATACTCATTTTGATTCATAAAATTATATACATGTTTCACTGTAATCACTAAAATTAAGAAATTAATAATTTAGATTTTAAAGTTAGAAAAGGTAATTTAAGTTAGTCCCTAGAGTGGCATTTGTAGGGATTAATTTAAATTATCAAAAGGACTAAGTTGAATAATATTTTGTAATTTTAGGGATTAAATTATTAATTTTTTAATTTTAGGGAATAAAGTGAAATGTGCATTCAACTTCAAGGACCAAAATAATGAACATTCACTCATTAAATAATTTTAAAAAATAAAATTAATTTAAAAATTTAAAAATAACAAAAGTTTTTTTTTCATGTGACACAAAAGTTAAGTTATCATGAGCTAATAATATTAAATTTTAATATAATTAAATTCCAAAATAAAAGATTAATATTGTTATATGTAACACAATGTTAAAAAATATTATTTTTAACTATTACAAAATAGATTAAATTTAAATTGTAAATTATATTACTACTTGTGTTAGAAGTATAAATTAGACTAAATTTTAATTAAGAAAAATGTATTAGTCATTAATTGTAAGATGAAGTGAATTTTACTTTTATATAACTGATGTAGCTTTAGGTGAATGTTATACCACTTAATAACTTTTTATTAGCATAATTTTTTACAAATCCTACTATTGGATTAGAAGTTTATATCTTATAGATCATGTCCATAAAATTTCATATTAATTTAAAAATTTAAAATCATTTGATATAGTTTTTATATACATCAAAATCAATATAATATATATGTTTAAAATGTGTATGAATAAGAGCCATTTGATTATATTCTTATTAATATTCAATTTTTATAAAATTTGATACAAATAATCTTTAAGATAGGTATTGTAATTAAATACTTGGATCGATAAAAAATACATTTTTGTAGATAGTTGTTAGATGATGTAACTATGCTTAAAGTTACATTAAAGTTATGTCAGCATAACTTGATCTTTATATATATATATATATATATATATATATATATATATATAGAGAGAGAGAGAGAGAGAGAGAGAGAGAGAGAGAGAGAGAGAGAGATTAGCAAGCTTCACATTTTGTCTTAAACATAAAATCCACTTCTTTTTTTCTTCACTTTGTAATTGTGGGTAGATATGTAATTTTATTTTATCTATATTAATTGTCCCTTTTATCTTTCTCTCTCTTAATTAATATTCACTTTCTGCTAATTTTCTTTAGTTGTATAAGAAAACCAGAAGCAAGATTCAAGAAGAAGAGAAAGAGTAACCGAGAGAGAAGCACATACCAGAGAGAGAGCTTGAAAGGAACAATTCCTCTTTTTGTTTGAAACTAATACAGGCCAAGCTACATATACAAGTTTCTTATACAGCTGTAACTAATTACAACAAGTTGACTAACTATCGAGCTATTCTTAACAAGGAGAATTAACTATCGAGTTACTTTGTACAAGAGAAATAAATATAAATGTGAGTATATGCAAGCATAACAACCCCCCTCAAGCTGAAAATGTATGTCATACATTACCAGCTTGGCATGCAGCAATTTGAAGGGCTTAGGAGAAAGTGCCTTAATACAAAGATTAGCAACTTGAGAGTGAGTGCTGATGGGCAAGAGATGAATCAAACCACTGTGCATTTTCTCCCTAACAGCATGACAATCCAACTCAATATGCTTAGAGTGCTCATGAGACACAGGGTTGGAGGCAAGGTGCAAAGCTGAGTGGCTGTCATAGTAGAGAAGAGCTGGAGACTTGCATGGGACTTGGAAGTCTCGAAGCAGATAAGTGAGCCACTGAATTTCACAAGTGGCAGTTGCCAACACACAATATTCGGCCTTAGATGAAGAGCGTGATATGGTGTGCTGCTTCTTGGATTTCCAAGAAATTAGGGAGTTACCAAGATAAATGCAGTAGCCTGTGACTAACCTTCAAGTATCAGGGCAAGTGGCCCAATCACTGTCACTTAAGCCTTTCAAGTGAAGCTTAGAATCAGAAGGGAAGAATAAGCCTAACCCGAGTGCACACTTGACGTACTTTAGGATTCTAAGGGCAGCATGATAATAGGAAACCATGGGGGCATGAAGGAACTAACTCAGGGAAGTCACAGTAGAACTAATATCAGGGCGTGTTGTAGTCAAGTAGAGGAGTTGACCAACCAAGTGCCTATATGCAAGAGGGTCATGGAAAGGATTCCCATCACCACGCTGCAGCTTGAGGTTAGAGTCCGTAGGTGTCGAAACTGGACGACAACCAAGAAGTCCTGCAGATTCCAAAAGTTCTAGAGTATATTTTCGTTGGCAGAAGGAAATGCCCCGAGAACTTCTAGCAACCTCAAGACCAAGGAAAAACTTCAATGGCTCAAGATCTTTAATGCTAAACAAATCATCTAGAATCTTCTTAACAAAATTTATCTCAACACAATCATCACCAGTGAGCAACATGTCGTCTACATAAATGAGTAATGCAGTGAAATGACCATCTTGCATCTTTTGGGTGAACAAGGAAAAGTCAGCTTGAGACTGAGTAAAGCCACAGTCAAGTAGCACCTTGGAAAACTTCTCATACCACTGGCGGCTAGCTTGGCGAAGGCCATAAAGTGACTTGCGTAGCCAACACACCTGAGCTAGTTTAGGAGGAATAACACCTTGAGGAAGCTGCATATAAACCTGTTCATGTAAATCTCCATGAAGAAAGGCGTTATTTACATCCAATTGCTCAAGAATCCAATTTTGAGTGGATGCTAGAGCCAAAAGTAAACAAACCATACTAAGTTTGGCCACCGGAGAAAAGGTTTCAATGAAATCAATACCCTCCGTTTGCTTGAAACCTTTGGCAACAAGGCATGCCTTGTAGCACTCAATGCTCCCATCAGCCCTGTATTTAACTCGGTACACCCATCAACAATCGACCGGGTGCTTCCCGGGAGGCATATCAACAAACTCCTAGGTTCCAGTTTGCTTGAGAGCATCAATCTCAGCCTGCATAGCCTACCTCTAACAACCAAACTGCGCTACTTGATTATATAACTTGGGTTCTTCATGAGAGGAAATAGCTAGAGTGAAGTGTTTATGGCCAGGGGATAGATTGGAGTATGAGATGTGATGGGAAATAGGATATAACACCTTCTCAGATGAAGAACAAGCTGCAATAGAGTTGGCCATATAGCAGTGAAAGTCTCGAAGGTAAGAGGGAGGTTTCTTGGGCCTGGTGGACCGGCAGGGAAGTGAGATAGATGATGGTGCCGTGGAGGAGTTTGGGGAGTGCAATGCATGAGGAATGGATCAGGTTGTGTGCATGAAGGAGATGCATGAGGCGCAGGGAATGATGGTGCTATGGAGGAGTCAGGGGAGTGCAATGCATGAGGAATGTATGCAGGTTATGTGCATGAAGGAGATTTATGAGGTGCAAAATAGTGCAAAATGCAAATGCAGGGAAGGCATCCGAATGCAAGTCAGATGCATGCGGAAGAGTGAAGTCACGAGAATGCATGTCATGTGTAATTGGAAGTGGAATGCCCAAAGAAGGATTTCAAGAGTTATTCATAAAAGGAAAAACTGTTTCATGGTATACAATGTTTCTAGAAACTAGAATTTCTCTAACACTAATAAAAAAAATAATGGAGCCTTTGATTCCAGGCTTGTGTCCAAGGTTAACACATTGCCTAGCCTGCGGATCCAGTTTCTTTCAATTGTTAGTTAATGTGGATACAAAACATAGGCAACCAAGACACGCAAAAAAGAAATATCAGGTGTGTGACCATAAAGAAGCTGATAAAGAGATTTATTATGTAATAATTTGCTTGGAGTTCTGTTAATAAGAAAAACAACATGATTTACAACATAATTCTAAAAAATTTTGGGAACATGTGACTGAAAAATTAAACCATAAGAAATATTGAGTATGTGCTGGTGTTTACGCTCCACAACACCATTTTGTTGTGGAGTTTCAACACAAGACTAAATGAAAATCAGGCCCATTATCAGACTGTATAGTTTGAATCTTGCATTGAAATTGTGTTTCAATCAATGCAACAAGGAATCAAGTGTTTAACCTCTGATTTGTGTTTCATTAAAAAAATCCAAGTGTGTCTTGAGAAATCATCAACTACAGTTAGAAAATATTTATGCCCATGTATGGAAGTTGTTGAAATAGGTCCCCAAATATCCATGTGTACCAATTGAAATATATGAGAAGAGGTTGGACCAATAATAGGAAATGAAAGCCTTTTTTGTTTAGCAATAGGATAGATTATACATGGTATATTGTATGAGACAGTAGGGATGTAAGGATACATCTTATTCAAAGCAGAAAATTTTGTATTTGACAAATAACCTAACCTACAATGCCATATATCTAAATCTGATGCAGTAGCAGTATTTGATGAGGCAATTGGTAGGAGGAGTACCAGGACCTTGCAAAACATATAAGCCATGCTCCACCTTAGCAAATCCAATCATCTTCAAGGAAGTTATGTCCTGTATTGTGCAATTCATGTCAGTAAAGGCCAAGAGGCAATGCAGATTAGATGTCAACTATGTAACAGAAATCAAATTGAAAGTGAAGGATGGAATATACAATACACTATGAAGTACTAGGTCATTTGAGAGGTGAACAGAACTAGCAACAGTGGTATATGTTTGGTTTCCATTAGGTAATTGAATTTGTATGGGAAAGATAGTAGTGTGTGTCGTGAATAGATTCAAAGAGCAACAAATATGATTTGTTGCCCTAATGTCAAGTATCCAATGGTTTGTGTCATTATGAATGTTGAATATGAAATGGTTACCTGAGGGATTTGCTTTAGGTAGTGGTTTAAACAAGACTTGATTTGTGAGATGAGGTTGGCTAGGATGGGATGGGGGATGAGCAACAGTAGATTGTGACTGTTGAAGTAGTGATAACAGACCTTGATATTGCTCCTTTGTCAAGCTAAAACCATGAGAAGCAGGTTGAGATTCCTCATGTGAGGAGTCATCCTCCTCATCACAATCCTCAAAGGATACATTGTTAACAAAAGATCCCTGTCCTTTCTTGAAATGGGGTGGAAAACCATGCTCTTTGAAGCAAGTTTCCACGGTGTGGCAACAATGATTGCATGTCTTTCCACTTTGCTGACCTTTAACAAACTTTCCTTTACTAAATTTCTTATTTCTAGCTCCATTCTGAGAGGCACTATCAAAGTTATTCACCGATAAGGAACTAGAGTTGGTATTGGCAACTAAGGCCTTCGAAATCTCTCCATTTTTAGTTGCAAATTGTCTTTCTTGCTGTACAATTAAGCTAAAAACCTGATTTAATGTTGGAAAGGGATCCATGAGCAAAATTTGTGATCTAACTCCCGAATATTGGTCGTTCAATCCTTTCAAGAACCATATAATGCGATCCTGATCTCAATAGGCCTTGGAACTACAAGGAACACTGCAAGTACATGGTGTATACGACCTGAAATTTTCCAACTCACTCCAAAGGTTCTTCAATTGAGTAAAATATCCAGTGACAATGAGATTACCTTGTCTTACAGCATAAATTTCTTCTTATAGATCGGCAATTCTTGTGTGATTGTCTTGAGTGAACCTTTGTCGCAACTCAAGCCATAGATCTAAAACATTATTGATTTCCATAACACTTTGTGCTATCTCCGTGGACAGGGATTGAGTTATCCAAGTGATGATCATCATGTTGTTCCTCTCCCAAGCACGTCGAAGAGGATCACTGAGAGGCAGTTCCGAAATTTCATCGTCAACAAACCCTAATTTGTCCTTAGAGTGCAATGCAATTCTCATCGCTCTCGACCAAGCCCAATAATTTGTCTCCGTCAGTGGCGTGGAGACCAGAACCACACCAGGACTTTCTCCTGGATGCAAATTGAACAAACTTGAAATGTCCGCAAGAGGATTGATCGGTGGATTTACAACAATTGAGCGCGATTCACCACTGGTGGAACCAACACATGTGCATTTGCTTGCACATTCTCTGCTTGAGGAATTTCTTGAACCAGATCCGCCATTGATGTAGATCGAGATCCTTTGATCTCCAAGAACTCGAGTCAAACGACGGAGAAGAGAGAACAAAGAGATTGAGAAATCAAAATTCTCCAATTGAGAGGGCTCTGGATACCATATCAAAAAACCAAAAGCAAGATTCAAGAAGAAGAGAAAGAGTAACCGAGAGAGAAGCGCATACCAAAGAGAGAGCTTGGAATGAACAATTGCTCATTTTGTCTGAAACTGATACAAGGCAAGCTATATATAGAAGTTTCTGATACAGCTGTAACTAATTACAGCAAGTTGACTAACTATCGAGCTATTATGTACAAGGAGAATTAACTATCGAGTTACTTTGTACAAGAGAAACAAATATAAATGTGAGAATATGCAAGCATAACAATTTGAATAATATTATTCTTTTTCTTTTTGTCTATAATCTAAATAATATATAAGTGATTAAAAATTCAAGTAATATTATTATATATTTGATAAGTATATTTAATATTTTAATAAAATAATTTTTAAAAAGTTTGTAAAATATTAAATCATTATTAAAATTAAATTAATATTTAACAATTTACGCAATGTATCTAATACTAATTAAATTTCAAGTTATATATTTAATACTAATTTATGTGTTTAATACTAGTTGAATTAATATTATTTTTCTCTATTACGCATTTCTTAAATATCTCTCAAAAATATTATTAAATTCTAATTCACGTGAATAATATTTGAATTATAAAAGGATACATGAATTATGTAACATCCCAATTTTCTTTGCGTTAAATTATTCCATTTTACCTCCACAACGAGTTCCGAGTTCATTAGTTTTATGATTTCCGACTTCGTACTCGAATTCCACATGAAATGGAACAATTTAGATTTCAGGAGTTTGTCTTGATTTAAATTTATGATTTCCGACCTTATCCCAACATGTTCTTCATTCCAACTTCATGGCCTTTCCGATTTCCGACTTAATGTTTTAGCTTCGAGTTAGCGGGTGGCTCAGAGGTTCCAATATTCGAGTTAAAGTATAGTGAGTATAATTTCCGACCTCCTATTTTCCCGACTTCCGACTTGGACTTCAAGTCAGAACAACATGACGTAATTCCACGATATCCAACTTTATGTCTCAAAGAAAATTTACCCGAGTTCCGATCTAACCTTAATAGTGTACATGGTTTCCGACCTCAGAAGTTATAGTTTAACACAATGGTGCAAATCACGACTTAGAGTAAAATGTCACGAAGTCCGGCATTAAAGTGGAATTCAGTTAGAAAGGGCTCGAGTTCGGATCTTTGAGCTGGTTTCCAAATCATCCACAAGTTCCGATTTTATCTCATGAAGTGCACGAGTTCCGATGTCATCTTCGAATATCTTTGAAACGAGTCCCACATTTGTTGAAGCGGACGTGGAGAGCAAATTGTCACAAAAGAGGGGAAGTTTGGCAGAATTTCAGCCTTATGCTTTAAGGCCAATCAGAACCCTCCAAGTTGACTACCACTCATGCCTATATAACACCTTCTTCTCCCCTTATTCAGACCCATTTTCTGCGCCCTCTCTTCTCCCTCACTTCAGCTCTCTTTTCTCTTCTCCACTCACCCAACTCCATCACTCCTTCAAAACTGGCTGGTCACAATAATTCAACACTTAACTCAAGATCACACTCCAAAGAGGTAGGATTCTACTTCTATTCTTGAATTATTTGCCCTAAGGCTGTATGAACTTGTATTCTTCTTCATGTATTTGATGAGTTAATAGCTGAATTATGATAGGATTATGATAGGATTAATAGGAAATCTTGAGTTGAAATTATGGTTAGAAGAGAAAATTAGAAGGAGAGAAGCATCAGGATGCTATCTTGGTGAGGAATCCCACGACAGTCCGTACGACGGAGTGTACGGCGCCGCCTACAATCGGTCAAATCTGATGAAACCATTTTTAGATGAAAGTAGACTTCCAGAGCTTTCCATATATATATCATATAAGGTTATTGGATTAGTATTGAGAGAGATATGAATTTTTGAAGTTTGACCTAAGGTTCAGGACTTTCTTCCGGGCAGGGTGACTTGAGGAGGACATAACTCATCCTATACAACTCCAAATTGAGTGAAACTAACTTTGTTAGAAAGCTTACACATAGGGGAACATCCCAACATGAGATTCCAAGTTTGTTATGGTCCCAATTGCTCCCAGTAATTCGAGGAAGTTACTCTATATCCAAACCAGGCCAAAATAGAGTAGTTCAGGAATGTCAACTTTCAGGACTTATAACTCGAGGTATGCTTAAGCAAATGGAATGAAACTTGTGGCAAATGAAAGGTATCCTGTTAGCTTCAATATGAGACCAATTTCGTATAATTTGAGCTTAGTTTCGATTTTTAGTGAATTTATACTTCCAGGAGTGTAATTCGGGCCAGTGACCGAATAGGCCGAGGCAAAATTTGAATATCTTGAGTTATATAAATCAAAATGATATGGGACCAAAGAGGTTTGAAAGTAGACATATAGAGCTATGATATATCCAAAATTCAGGTTTAAATAAGTTGAATAGAGATAAAGGTGGATTATACAAGATTCGGGCAGAACTGAATAGGATTGGCAGAATGGCCAAAGTGATAGTTTCACAAGAGTTGGTGGACATATAAGGTTTGAGTTGAGGATTGCCAGTTCTATATTGATGTATCTATATATATGTTACATTGATTATATTGCTATGATTGAATTGTCTGTGACAACCGGCACTATTCATGGGGAGCGAAGCGTCAGTTATCTTTGCCGGATTTGCATGTCATGAAGCTAGGAATGTTTACGTAAGGATGAGCTTGAGATATGATCTGAGTTATCAAAGATGAATTTTAGGCATGATATGAGTTATGAGAGTTTATGCAATGAGAGATTATACCTTGAATATATTACATTCACATGTTATGTTCATGTATGCCATACATGCAAGCATAATTAGAATATGATATGAGAAATAAGACATGAGTGATATTCATTGTATCATAAAAGATCTCTGTATGCACGTGATAAGATATAGAAAGGAATGATGATAAGAACTTTCAAGAGGGATGTACTTAAGCTACTACAGGCATGGCGTAGGCGATGGCGCGTAAGGCAGGCGATCTTGTCCCCAAGACTGGGCTAGCCCTCGACTAGATTAGTGGGAATAGACCAGGTGTGAGGTCAGGAAAGAAACCCGCTCGTGTATATCTGTTCGGACCTGAAAAGCGGTATTCCCGAGGGTGAGAAAGGCCATTCCTCCAGAGGACAAAGCACAGAAAAGTAAGATCGAGTTGCAAGCTAAAGAAAAATATGAATTAAGTCAAGTGCCTTTGCATGCAGATACAAGCGTAAGCATCTATGGCGCATCCTTAGTTATCTCGTCAAGTCATATTATTATTATCATGACTTGGTCAGCATATCATACTAATCATATTTCACATAGGTCTGTAATATAATATAGTAAGTGATGGTTAAAATATAACCCATTTGAAAGGGTATTTTCAACTTAAATTGAACCACTATTTGTTTATATATGCTTCGTATTTTCATAATAAATCGACTAATTGGAATGTTTATGATGGCATCATAAGTTTTGTTCAAATTTACCTCTTGAGAACCCTAGTTACCATTTTGCACTGTTGTATGTTCTTCTTTTTAAGTAAACATTCGATTACTAAGTTGGACATCCGGTCTGGGGCGGAATCTTTGGTCAGCTCATTGAGCCACGACTTCGGTACTTCCAGTCGAAGACCATCGAAGCTAGCTAATGATTAGTCGGAAATACACACTGTTTACTCTGTCGGTCACAATTTGCTTTTAAAGTGTAATTATTTTATTATCTATGTATTAAAGTTTAGTAGTTAGTAATAAAGTGGACAATAAAAGGGCTAGGTATTATATTTTCCCTATTTTAAAGAATTTTTCAACACTGTGACAACCTTTTTATGTAATTCTATGACTCAAGCATGGCTTATATGATAGAGGGTGTTACAAATTATATTATTAGAATTTATATTATTTTAATATTTCATGAATATCTCTCTAAAATATACTTGAAGAATTACCATAAAAAAATTCACATTTTTTTATTTACCTTTTTAATTATATATTTTATTATCCAAATATATATTATTCAAATAAAGAAAAATAGTCAAGAATGAACATTAATTAGGAGAGAGAAAAAATTGAAAAGACAATTAATGTAAACTGTATAAAATTATAGATTTATCCACAATTACAAATTGATTAAGAAAAGAGATAAATGAGTTTTATATCTAAGATAAAATATGGAATTTGCTAATCTCTATATTTATGTGGAGGTTAGTAATCCCCATCATAAACTAACATATTAGTGTGATTATTTTTATTTAAAAATTATAAAATTCAAAGATATTTAATATTGTTTTGTGTAACTAAATAAAATGTTGCATGAAACTAATTTTTTTTAGGATGTTAATATCACTTTTTTTTCTTTGAACTTGAATATTAAATATTAAATAATTCAAAAGTAAAAATATTTTTAAAATAAAATCAATTTTAAAATTTTAAGAAAATTAACTCTAAAGATTAAAAATCACAAAAGTTAAGTTATCATAAGATAATAATATTAAATTTTAATGTAATTAAATTCAAAAATAAAATATTAATATTATTATATGCAACACAAACACAATGTTAAAAGATATTATTTTTTAACTTTTTTTTAAAGGTATCCACATCCCTATCATCAGGTTTATCCACCCAACTAGAGTTATTTCTAGGAATTGAATTAGAGTCCTCCCTGAACCGTAGTGTGTCACCGATACTATGCCAACTCCCTTGTTAGTCTTTTTCTAACTATTATAAATTAGAATAAATTTTGAGTATAAATTACATTAATTAGAGTAAATTTTAATTAAAAAATGTGTTAATCATTAGTTGTAAGATGGAGTGGATCTCTAAGTCATTAATTGTAAGATAAAGTGAATATTAGTTTTATATATATATACAGTGTCACTAGACTAATATTACTTTAAGCTTTACAAAACTATTGCATTAAAAATTATTCAAGTAATATTATTTATAATTTTGTAAAATTATTCTACTAAAATGTTTAACTTTTAAATTTATGAGAAAATTCTACTAAAATTATTCTTTACGTAGTCTTTTTGTAAGATTAATTTTGAAATAGCTCATTTTTATGTGTTTAAGTTATTTTATAATTTTTTTCATTCAATGCAGATTATTCGCTAATTTTATTTTCAAGTCAACCACGTAATTTAATGCTCAAGAAGAATAATAAATAGAATCATTAGTAAAGAGAGAGAATAAGGAAGTATGCCATCTGTTCCTTTTTATTTGTCATTTTTTTAAAAAAAAAATTGGTTCATTTTATCTATTATTTTCATGTATCAATGTAAAATTTATTATTTATTTTTTAAATTTATTATTCACATAATTCTAAGTACAATAACAATTGAGAAATAGAATGTAAGATTAAAAGAATGAAATGATTAGATGGTATAATTTAAATAAAGATATTTTAGTAAACATATTTAATAATTAAGACTTGATTTTAAATTTCATAAATCATGTATGTATGATTAAAGTGACAGATAAAAAAGAATAAAGAAAGTACAAATTTAATCTAAAGATAAGTTTTACCATTGTTTAGAATAATTCATTTTAAAAAGTAATAATATATAAATTTTAAGAAATGCAGTATTACTCCACCAATAATATTTTATGTTTTATGAAATGATTTTTTTAAAATGAATTTTATGTTCATTAACATTATTCAACTAACATGTAGGTAATACTATTTGAGGCATAATTGGTTATTAAATATGGGCGTCTCTCCTAACTTAGATTTTAATCGTTGATCAGTCATGATTTAGCTTTTGTTAAAAGAAAAAAGGAAAAATAATTGAGAATTCTCTTCCATCGTAAAATTCCTTAGCAATTGAGTTTGGAAAGTAAGAGACATTACCCCCTTCATTATTCTCATAATACAAGGAATAAGTTTTCTCCCCCATTATGTACAATCCAGGAGAGATTTCCTTTTTCTGTGAGAATCAATGAGAGAATTTATGTGATTCTTAATAATAATTTTCATATTTTCTATATAACATAAGGTCTAAAATTACTAAGATATGCATACTTTCCACCCTAATCCTACTCTCTTAGGACGAACACTAAATTGAGAGTACATCAAAATTTTAAGAAGTTCATTGACATTTATATAACAAATTCTGCAAAATTTTAGGCATAATTATTTTTTTTTTCGATAATTCATAGCTGAGACTCAACCCACACTGGTGGGGAGTAAAAGGCACAGAATCTAGCAAGCAAGAGGTAAACACATACAAGATATAAGCTAAATAAAATCCCAAAGACCTTACTAACATTAAAACACCCTGGCCATTCAAAGAAAACACCTTACGTAAATTTTTTCGGAAACACCATCACCTTTGAATGTCTTCATAGAGTTTGTTGAAAACTAGCTAGTTATATAAGCTGCACAAAAACCATCCAGAATAAATTTGGTGCACCGAGTCATCCAGAATAAACCATCCAGGGAAGGCAAAGGCAACCTTCTTTTACATATCTACAAGTTCATTGACAAGCAAGTGGGTAAGCTAGATATTCCTTTGAGCTTTTAACTGTTTAGTATCTTGAAGGTTTGCTAATTTATTTATCTTAAAACTTAAATATCTTATGCTGTTTTGTAAAACATAATCTTAGTTGTTTACCTGCAATCTTAGTTAGATTGTTTAACCAGAATCCCAAAATCTTTCCTTTACAGTATGTTTCTTCTTGCTTCTCTAAAATGCAGCCCCCTTCCCCAGTGGGCATCTCATTCCACTGATGAACTGGATTATAGCAGTCTATATATCATAGGGACCTGATTGAATACCCGTTATATCTATTGATGATTATAGATTGCTGAACGCGACAAGGTAGTTACATATAATCGTAGTTGCAACATAAACAATGGGTGCACAAACCCATTGTGCGTGCCTTTTCCCACCTCAAAGAGGAGTGTTATTTGAAAATATATTTTGGAACTGCAAGGAACACTTACAATAGAGTTTAAGAAAAATGTAGTTAGAGAAAATTACATTTTACTCATTTTTTTTTTTTTTTGACAACATTGGTGCCCATTTGATTTCCAACTTTTGATGCTCAAAAAGGAGAAAAAAAAAAAAAAAGAAAACTCCAGCTCAAAAGACCAAGACTTCTAGATTTTGTCAATATAGCTTCATCACTAAGGATCTCTGTCATAACTCTGAAGCATCTCAACCACTTGGCTCATGGTGAGCCTTGCATCTTTGTCTTCCTGTACACAGTCTAAAGCCACTTTGGCCAAGATTTTCATCTTATTCACATCATAATTTGGCCCAATTGCAGGATCCATGATTTGCTCCACCCAAGATGCTCCTCTCCTTTTCTCTCTCACCAATGTCACAAGGCTCCCCTTGTATGCTTCTACTCCATTAATTGCTTGGATATCTGATGTTGGACTCCTTCCAGTTATCATCTCCAACAGAACAATTCCATAGCTATAAACATCCACTTTAGAAGTGATTGTTAGGTTGAAAACCCACTCAGGTGCCATATATCCTCTGGTTCCTCTAATCATTGAGAACTTTGAATCCTTGAGGTTATCTCTATTTAATAACTTAGACAAGCCAAAATCAGCTACCTTAGGCTGATAGTTTGAATCCAAAAGTATGTTTTGAGGCTTTATATCACAATGCAAAATCCATTCCAAGCATTCTTCATGTAAATATGCTAGACCTCTTGCTGTTCCAAGAGCAATGTTATACCTCTTACTCCAGTCAAGTATATTAGATGAGAGACAATCAGCTAAAGAGCCATTTTCCATGTACTCATACACCAGTAGCCTATGCTTGCCCTCAGCACAATATCCCCACATTTCAATCAGATTCATGTGGTTGAGCCTTCCAATGATGCTTACTTCAGCGAGGAATTCACCTTCTCCTTCTTTAGCTTCATTGAGTTTCTTTATTGCAGCAACCCTTTGATCTGAGAATAGGCCTTTGTATACAACCCCTCCTGCACCCCTTCCAATCTCTTGGCTGAACCCTTTTGTCGCCTTTTTCAGTTCCGAGTAGCTAAATTTTCTAAATCCCACTGTTGCAAGCTGGTAGCCATGCTGATCTACACCAGACTTTGGGTGGCTTCTGATTAAGAAACACCAAACCACAAAAATGCAAGCCATTTCAAGAGCTCCAACTGTAGCAGCAAACCACAGGAAAAAGCACATGAAACGACTTAAACGTTTTTCAAAATACTCTCTATGAATCTGTACAGAACAAACATGATCATCTGTTTTGACAGATTCTCCAGTACTGGAGAAGCTCTCAGTTTTAGGCAGTCTCAAGTAGGTTGTTCCTTTGACCTTTGGTGAATGTTCTCCGTTGTGCAATTGTGTTTTTGTATAGCACATAAAGTGGCCTTCTATCTCATAATTTGAGTATTGAAACCCTTTACAATTGCAGTTTCCTAAGCATAAATTCTCACAGTAACTGTATGAACAATTTTCAATGGAATCATGGTCATAGCCATAAAGCTCAACATTGTGCATTGCCAAGAAGGTAGACTCACTTTTATTGCAAGTAAGATGAAATATGGGTTCACACCCATAAGACCAATCACTTTGATTCTTCACTCTGTACCCAGGAAGACACGAGCATTTCCTTCCTTTCTTAGGCTCAAAACTACATACGGCATTAGCTCCACAAATTCCATGAATTGTGCAACCATTAGAAATGGCTTGCCATGAAACATACCATTTTCGTGATAGATCTCGACTGTAGACTCGAAGATCTCCATCACAATCTATTTTTAATCTCCTTTGTAGCACCACGCCATAATCAGATGTTCTAATAGTATAATTATCTGATGAAGTGAACTCTCCAAGAGAATTTAGCACTGCAACTTTACTGCTATTATAAGTAAACCTTCCAGCTTGCCATCTTATTAGCCAAGGAACTGGCCAGTAAGTGCTTGAAACATCAGGGCCATCATAAAGAAGACTAAGAACATTCTCATTGTCAAAGAACAATTTATAGAAACCAGAAGAATGGTTGCTTTCACTTCTCCCAGACACAAGTTGCGTATGTCTGGTAAGAAGTTGACCAGGAAGGAGAGTGTCAGTTGGGCAATCAAAACTTTGCCACAGAATTTTCCCTTGCATCTCATGTAAAACAAGATTGCCATCATCTTTGAGGTACAACTCTACTCGAGCATATGACTCTGTGTCTGAAGACCAAGTTTGGAACTGACCTGCATCTACCAATTCAAGATTACCAGTATGCGAGAGTGAAAGCTTGGAGTACTTTCCATTCACTGGTTGGTCACGATTTGCCGTCCAAACAACAGTAGGGGTGTGCTGGGAATGAGGCTTTTCAGTGAACCATATGGCAAAGGAATAAGCATTATCACCGACTTTAACAAAGCCAGCAGAGAACATGCCATTTTGTGATATAATAATGTCTTGCGCAGGCTTCTCCACAGAGAGGGAGGAGCCCTTGGAAAGTGATTTTAAAGAAGATGAAAATTCAAAAGAAAAAAACAAGAATAGAAGAAACAGCGAGATTGATAAAGCCATGTTCATGCTATGCAAGCTATAGAAATCTTTCTCGGTGAATTGCCTTGGTGTAGGTGGTGGCTTGGTGCCCATGTTTTATATAAGAAAAACATGTACATAGTGGTCAGCGGTCAATAATATTTATTTCTCTGCAAGCTTTATCTTCTGCAATATTTGTTTAAATGATGGTGAAAGGAAAGCATCCACTTGGAAAATGCGAGCAAGGTAAGAAGACAAAAGTGGTGGACCACTTTCTCCTCAATTCGGTATGAACGCATTATTTGATCGAGACATGCTGGGAATTTTTTAACTTTTCGAAGTTCTATGGTGTGGTTTTTCATCACGGGGTGTGCTGCGGAGTTAGAATTAGAAGGCAAAGCAAACCTGGATTTTTCATAATACCCTCCAATTAGACTTATTAAAATTGATAGATTTTATTGGGATTAAAATATATAAAATTACTGTTTTATTTTTATTAAAATATTATAATAATATTTAATTATTTTAACAAAGTGTAAAACTATACAGATATATTAAAATATTTTATTTTCTTGTATATTTTAAATTTTTAAATAAAAATAATGTTAAACCTATTTTTTCTCCTTTCCATCTTCTATCCTTCTGTTAGAGTGTATATTTCATCTTTTAAAAAAGATTATTATAAAACTTAAATATTATATATAATTAAAAAAATTAAAAATTAATTTTTTTTAAAATTACTATTTTTAATTTATATAAAAAATTGAAAATAAATGTTTTTAAGATTTTAATTAAGTAGATTTTTTTAAAATTTTAATTATTTTTAAAAAATTATTCAAATATATAAAATTTAATTGTTTTAATCAAAAAATAGTATTTTTTTTGCAAAAAAAAAAAAACACAATCAAACACACCGTTGATCTCTTTCATATCTTCTTTTTTCTTTTATTTTTAACTCTCAAACACATCACAAAGGTAAACTAAACCATTTGGTTCCTTAGTCCATGTCGTAAGACCATCTAATTTTTCTCCTTTTCTTCTGGTTCCGTTTCTCTTTCATACCATCTTTTTCTCTTTCGCTTGTATTGTCATCCAAAAGTATTTTAATATTAGTCACAACACAATATTTAAGTTTCTCCCGAGTTATTATTAATCTAATAGTTGTCAATCAATAATTTAAATATCTTTAACTCCATAAGCATCTTCGGAATTTCCAGGACACCGCGCGAATTGACGACACAGAACGAAAAAAGCTGCAAGAGTGAGGCACGTATGAAGAGGACAAGTAGCTATCACATTTATAGTTGAGGTACATCAAAGCCATTGGAGGCTTTAATGAGATAATGACATCTTCTCCGCGAGCCTCAAGGGAGAAGCAGTCCTCGTCAACAACGATAAAGTAGAGGAAGAGGGGAAGAAGAGAGGCCCGGGGGGGGGGGGGGGGGGGTGTGTGGTTGTCAATACATAGTGATTAGGGCTATGTAATCCAAATACAGTATTTTTTTATATAAATATATAATTTATTATTTTATTTCGATATATATATATTAATATATTCGTTCATATTTATATAAATATATTATATTTTATATTATATTTATATATAATATATTTAAAAAATATTTTTCTAATAAGTGAACCAACTCCTTGCGCAGATTGTTTGGACAAGAAAGTGTTTGTTGTTTTGGTGCCTTTGTTGTGTTCGGGCATTGACCGCCTTTCAAATACCCAAAAATATTTTGCATCTTGTACTCAAAAATAAAATAATATTTACATTCATTTCCAACATAAAAGTACTCTCTAAAATAAAGAACTACATTTCCAGTCAAATGAGACTGAAGATATGAGACTTCATTTACACAATACTTGTTCTTAATGCTTTTTCTTCATTCCCTTGTATGCTCCAAGCCAGAAAAACCTAAAAATAAAAAATAAAAGGAAAATTCATTGGGAAGGATGGGGAAAATTGGAAAAGGAATCATGAACAAGTTTTTGTAAGCTAAATCTTCCATCAGAATGGATGTTTATTCTTCAAATGGCAGCTGGTATGAGATCTTTTTCAACATCAGCTTTCTGATTATCTTCCAACTCCATCCAATGTAAAATAGGACCTTGGACATCAAAGTGGATTAGTTACGAATTCTAATTTCATTTTTCTGAGGTCACTGTGACCATAGCAAGAAATCTAAATAAGATATGTAGCATGAATTGTAGGCAAGTCATAATTAGCAAAGAAAATGAGAGATCATGTTCTTTTCTTATCAGTCAGCATTTTTTATCTTAATAAAACATAAAAAAAAAAAAAAATACATAGCACTCTCTCTTTTATTTATTGATATTTTTTGTGCTTTCTATAAATATAAAAAAGAATTTTATTACAAAATAGTAATTCTTATTAATTATTTAATTATAAATTGAAAAATTAATATAATTCTTTAAATATTTATTAGTTTAATTATAATTATTTTAAATATTTTTTAATTTTATTATATAAATATAATTCATTATTAAAAATAATTTTTATTTATTTATAAATAACTTAAAATTATTTTTATTGCATAAATATGAAAATATGAGAGAGAAATAAAAATGAAGGAAAAAATCTTGTACATCAAATTTCAATCAGGTATAATGCCTATCCTAAAGTTCGATTGAGTTATAAGCTATTTTGATATACAAAGAGGCTTCAATAAATAAATTATTGCAACATATTGGTCACACCAAATAATTAATAAAATTATAATATATTGTATTTATTTATGCAATTAGGCATATACATTCTCCTAAATGGGGATAAAGTCTCTTTTGCTCTTTGATTTTTTATATGTTATTCCAATAAAAATAATTATTAAAATAAATAAATTATATAAAAGAATTTTTAATAAAGAATATTTAATAATAAATAAATATTTTCAATGAATAATATTTATTATAAGTTTTAATTGAATAAAAAAATTAGCAATAAATGATATTTAATATAATTTTAATTAAATAAAATAATTATAATAAATTATCAAATATTTTATGTATAATATTTATTATTAAATTAAAACTAATGAATAATATTGTTTAAATATAATTTTATTTTTACTTTTTATGCATTATAATCAAAAGTACAAATAAAAATATTAAATTTATTCTTTAAGAATACACATTTTCCTTATTTTTAGTATAATATATTTTTTGGTTAAATTTATGTAATAATTAATGTATATTAGATGATAAATTTTTTTTAAAAAAATTATATTTTAAGATATTTTAGTTGTTTTTACATTGCACGGGTACTACAACTAGCATAATGTAATGCGTAGCGTGAGTGGGGCGAGGGACTCTTGAGATTGAGTGAGAGATAGAGAAAGAGGCAAAATGGCGGGAGAGAATGAAGCAAAGGCCTCTTCCTTCTTCTCCGTCGCTTAGAGCCAAAATGGAGGGACCCAAGGAAAAATGTTGTGGAATGGAAGTGGATGAGAACCACAAGCAAATAAGTCTTGGGGACGCGTTTTTGCCACATCACGTGATATTGACACTGACAAGATTTGCAAGTCGAAGTACTTTCAAGCCCTTCTCGCACTACCTAATGAAAACGATGAGAATTTTGGAGAATCGAAGTGGACGAGAACCTCAAGAGAATAAGTCTTGGGGACGCGTTTTTGCCACATCACTGATATTGACATTGACAAGATTTGCATGTCGAAGTAATTTTGAGCGCTTCTCTTGCTACTTAATGAAAACGATGAGAATCAATCAGTAATTGTGAACACCATATTTTATCTTTTTTTTTAATAAAATTAGGAGAATAATAAAATAAAATTTTTTTTCTATTAATTTATAGAATCTTATCCTAATTTTAAATTTTCAACTATTTTTTAAATTTTTATCTCATTTTATCTCAAACTATCAATTATTTTTCAAATTTTTATCTCATCATATCTTCAATTTTTCAACTACTTTTCAAATTTTTAGTCAATTTTTTATCAATAATCTCTCTCATTCTTCTCTATATAAAGCCAACTCCCTCACTTCAAAAAGGGAAATTCAGTCAACTAAAGACCACTTTTACTATTTTTCATTCTCATTCTCTTATCAAGTTTTGGATCCCATCATCATTATACCATTCCTAACACCACCATCTTCCACCAAAATCAATCATATTCTTATTCTAATCCCACAGTTGAGTCAAACCATAGCCCATCTTCATCTTTCCGCCCATCACCATTGTCGAATTACTGTGAAGCCACACAACCACCACTCTTGCTCAACCTCCGTTAGAGCTCCCTACCATCATCATTGCCGTTAATGCCTCAAGTCTTCTCTGCGTTGTGGTTTTAATCTTTTTCCTGTATACACTTTGTTGTTTTTTTTTTTTTTTGGCCTTTGATTTTTATTTTCTTTTAAAAAGAAGAAATTTATGCCAAATTTTTTTTTAATTTAACCTTTTCTTCTCCATTGTAATATTTTTTTTTTCCTTTCATTTGATGGGTTTTACTCAATTTTATGTTATTTGTGTGATTGATTTTTTCTTGTTTGACGTTTTTTTTTTTAAATTGGTTGAATTCTTTTAAATTTTGAAATATCATATTATCGTTAGCAAAAAGTTTTCTTTTTTTAATGGTCAAAACATTTTTTTAATCCATCCAACAAACTTATGATATTGATGTATGGTTTGACCATCCTCAAGGGTTATAAGAATTGTAAGGTTTATTATACAGCTTATGTTATTTTGAATCCTGTGCAAGAGGGGATTAGGTTTTTTTTTTTCTTCTTTTTTTCAAAAATTCTTTTTATAAATAAAATCAATCCAACCCATAATTATTTTCTACAAGAACGACGATGGCTTTGAGTTCCTCATTGCACCGAAGAATACGTAGGAGCGGGCACTCCCTATCAAGCCAAAAATTAAAATTTCTTAAATGTTTTCTCTTTTATTTATTTTTTTGTAAATAACTATCATTTTTTTTGGGAAAAATAAACGTTATTAAAGTTATTGTTAATTTGCATAATAAACTTTACGGTAATAATTATAAAATGGATGTATTAGAGGTGCAGTGGGATTAAGTTTCCACCCCTCTCTATGCATAATTAGATTCCCAAATCCAATCTCTTTTAAAGACTAGTTCTTTGCAAATTTAAAAGGTTTTTCCGATTTTTTCCTAAATAAAAATTGGTCGCGATTCCGTTGAATATTTTTTTAAATATTTTTTTTTGTTGCCTCTTATCGCGATGCCTTCCGTGTACGTTGTGACAATTTGGCGACTTCACTGGGGATGGTTAGAGAGTCGAGCCCATTAGAGTTAATTATGTAAATTATATAACTAAAATAATATTTATTTTTCCCTTTTTGTTGCATTTCATTTTTTTGTGTTTTGTTTTTAATTATAAATAATTATTTTATTTTATTTATCACTTAAACCTTAGGGTAGTAGACTTTTTTTCTCTCTTTTTATATATATCTCAAATCTTAGGATAGTCAACTTTTTGTATATAATTGTTGGGTCTTTATTGTGTAGTTTTTAGAGTTTTAAAGTTTTTTTATGCTCCTTACACACACTTCACTTTCACTTACCTCACACGCTGTTTGGGCTCTATACCTGAACCTTGGAAATCCACAAGAATATAAGGGGCTTTAACGAGGTTATTGTGAGGCTTATGCTTCCCCGACAGTCGTTGATTCTTTCGCTCATATTGTTACTAGAATTGTGAACTACTATCTTGTGACTTCTATGTCCCTGTGGCCATGCTCGCAAAACTGGGTCCTTATCTTCCCGATAGGAGCAATTTGGGGACCTTGACTAATAGGCATATAGATCCATCACAAAAATAATGCACTAATAGATTGAGCTTAGTGGCTATCCAAATTAGGGTCTTGACATTAGAAATTTCTAACCATTAGATCCCACTTTACTAGGATACAAAGAAACTTTTTTTTCTTCTTATCTCATAATATGAATTTCAAATCATGTATCTAAATAACATACCATGCATATTCTATTTTTTGCTCCCACGAGTCTCCATCCTCCACATCATTTATTGTGACATGTATAGCATTCACTTCTATAATACATGATAATATACATAAGCAAAAGAAAAAAAAAAACTCTTCAAACATGCATTTCTCTTCCTTTTTCCGCTATCTTTTCCATATATTCATGGCATGCATAGAAAAATCAAAAAAAAAAAAAAAGAATTCATCCATGACATTGCATCTTTTTATCCTTTCCATGAATTCATAACATGCATAAAAAATAAAAAATAAAAATTCTTCAAACATGCATTTCTCTTCCTTTTCCCACTATCTCTTCCATACATTTATTAGGTTGTAACATGCATTTTCTTACACGCATAGCATGCATCAACAAGCATTAAAAAAAAATTCCATGCAACATGCATTTTTTTTTCATCACATATCATAACCTGCATGAACATGTGTTAAAAAAAAAAAAGGATTTCTCAAACATGCATTTTTCTCTTCTATTCCCAAACATTCATGTCATGCATTACTTTTGAGTTCATCTAATATGTATTTTTTTCTTTTCTCTATTCATCCATAATTGTTCATGCATTTAAACATTATCACATGCATTCTTAGTTTTTTGTTTTTTTTTTTCAACAAAGCAGCATTATAACATGTATGCATTAATAAGCATTTAGGAAGAACTCATCTGACATGCATTTCTTTCTCTTTCTTCCCTTTACATCTTTTCCATATCATTTCCACATCATTATGCATATTATACATCTTCTTTCATTCCTAACATGCATTTTTTTTAATAACCTCAAAAAGAGGATGCATTATGCTATCTCTAAACATTGCTTATCTAGGAAAACTTTGTTTGATCCAAGTAGCTATGTTTGAAAGCCATAAGCAAAAAAAAAAAAGAAAAAAGAAAAAAAGAAAAAAAGAAAAAAAGAGGAGAAAAAGAAAGAAAAAGAGGAAAAGAAAGAAAAGGAAAAAGAAAAGGTAAGGTTGAAGGAAGAGATCTAGAAGGAAAGAATATGACTTAAGGAACTATTGGGGAGAAGATCCTACATATTTGGAAGCTGCTCTTAGACTTTACAAAAATTGGGCCTTCGATCTTGATGAGACCAGCCGAGCTTTGGAAGATGGGAAAAGTGTCTTCATTGTAATAAATAGGCATTAATTAAGGATGTGAATATTGATTTGACTTGTTGTATCTTGAGTAGTGAATAAGAGGTTTTTATTGCCTTTGCTTGTGTTTAAGATCTATTGAAATAATGAAATGAGTATGCATGATTTCTTTCTTTTTCTTCTCAAATCAACACATTATCTTTCATATCCATATACTCTTCCCTCCTTCTGCATCCTTTACATAGTCATTCCTTACTTTCATAATTCCTCTCCCATGAGGATAATCATGAAAAGTCCGTTAATTGATTCTTGTGTTACAAAAAGCATAAATGATCATGAACATGATGAAATTCCCAAACTGTGCGGGCAATTTGCTTAAATGTTAAACCTAGTGGAAATTGGTAAATTAGTTGGCATCCCAAAAGTGAATCATAGCCCCATGTACTGCCATTGAACCATCAACTGGTACAATTTTATATTTGTTGGTATGATGACAGCAACCCCAAGATTTGAAGGTGATCGAGAAGAAGCAATTAGCATCAATATGCTATAGGCAACTATACTAAAAGAAGGATGACAAGAGCATGGAACAAAAGTGTTCAGCATCTTGTGGCCAAATGTCATAATTTTAAGAAGATCTTGCCAAATCAAAAAGACAATCAAAGCAAATAGTAACCAATAACTTGACAAGTTGGTTGATTCTTTTGAAACTAAAAATGCTTCTTGAACCAAAAAAAAAAAAAGGCTCACTAGATCGGAAATTCAAAGTTGGTTTAGGCAAAAGTTATGATGTGAGCCAAGGAGGGGTTACAAGCTTACAAGACAAAGCCAAGAAGGAAGAGTCATTTAAGGGAATTGGAGGACCCATGACAAGGTCCAAGACTAAGAGAATGGAGCAAGCTTTAGAAGGCTTAATAATGGAGCTCAAGGAAAAGGAGGATCAATGCACAGTGGAGGCAACAACTAAATGGATCACATTCCTTCAACTTGAAAGTGAAATTGAGCCAACATGAAGACATAATTGTGAAGACCCAAATCTGCATGATCAAAGATGCATTCATGGGCTACAAGTGTCCAATTTAGTGGGTTAAGAATCTTGGACCTTAGTGGAAAATAAACAAGTCCAGTTTTTATTATTTTCTTTGTATTTTCGTATGTATTTTTGGGGGATTTTTCTGAAGTGGGTTTTTAATATCTTTTGTGGGTTTTTAATATCCTTTGAGAGTTACTAAGTTATTATTAGGATTAGTGGACTTTTATGGCTACACTAGTGGAAAATAAATGTCACATGCATGAATGTATGATAGTGGTGTAGAATACTAGCTTAGTGGGTCTTAGTGGATATTAAATACTTAGTGGGAAATGTAGTAGAGGTTCAATGTTTCAGCCCTCCACTAAGCCTATAAATAGGAGAACTCTTGTATTGCTAAAAAAGCTTGAATTTGAATGAAATATGAGTTTTCTCTATTGTGAGAGCTTCCCTTGAGTTCTTGGGCAAAGAACTAAATCTGATCTTATTAAGGCAACTTGTGGCAATCAAAACCCTCATGACTTATCACTCACCTTCTCATCTTTCTTGAGTGTGGCGTCAATATCCTTCCCTAAAACTGAATTTCAAGGCGATCCATTTCCAAGTTTCGTATCAAGTTAGAGCCCAAAAATTCAAAAAAAAAAAAAAAAAGCTCGCTAGGTTGAAAACCCCAAAGCTAAATCTAGGCAAAATTAGAGCTAAAAAAAAAAAAAAAAACTCGCTAGATTGAAAACCTAAAAGAGCAGCCTAGGCAAAGATGTATCACTTAGAAAATCAAGCGCAAGGGTTAATCAACTAAGACTCTAGAAAAATACTAAATTGGGGCAATTTTGTGGCAGATAATCAATTCACAGAAGATAAGGAGTCAACAATCAAAAGTAGATTGATTTGTCGCATAGCAAGGGTTTATAGTCTTGGTCATGAGTTCAGGTATGATGTAACTAAAGAATTAATGAAATAGGTAAATCATGATAAATCTGCATTGCAAGTCTTTCCAACCATTATGTACCTTATCCATTTCCTGATACTTGTCCATACCGTGTAAATATCATCTAATTTTAAGTGCAATAAATTTGTCTTACTTTCCCTCTTATCCTTCATTTCTCTCTCTCTCTTTCTCTCTCTCTCTCTTTCTCTTTCTCTCTCCTTCCTTCATCATCAAAAGCAGTGTTCTATGTGATTCATCTATTCTTTCTCAAATCATGCAAATAAAGCAAAGGACATTATCCAACAAGACTCATATACAACAAATCAAGATAAGATTCAAAATCCACATTGTAATAGGTTAAAAAAAAAAAAGAAAAGAAGAAAGAAAAAAAAGAGAAAGCTTGTTACATTGAAAATCTGAAAGGGCAATCTAGGCAAAAGTTAGAGTGCAAAAAAAAAGAAAAAGAAAAAGAAAAGAGAGCTCACTAAACCGAAAACTAGAAATGGCAGTGTAGCAAAAGTTAGAGCAAAATATTAAAAAAAAAAAATTCAAAGCATGACAAGACTTAGAATCAATTGAAAATGGAGGTAAAGACATAAACTCATGGGACAAGTAGTTCACAAGAGAGGTTCTTCAGCACATAAAATCAAAAATCAGTTGAAAAAGAAGGTCAAGATAGAAATTAAAAAAACAAGCAATTCACTGAGAGGTTTTTCAGCATGTAAAGCCACATATCAGAAGCTAAAGTGAGGTTTAGGACAAACTGTTCAAAAGAGTGGTCAAATGTAATGACTTTTCAAATAAAACAACTTACTTGGATCTAACGAAGAATTTCCCAAGAGTGTGATGTTTAAAAACTATAAATTGGGGCAAATTTTTTCATTTCACCTTCTCATGATTCATCTTTTAGCATCATTATATCATCTAGATCAATGTATATCATCATCACCATATCATACCATCCATCTTCCTAGGAGAGCAATGTTTGGAAACTACAAACTAGGACTAATTTTTTTTTTCTTTCTTTCACTTTCTCATCATATTAACAAATCATCTAGATCTTGTAGTCAATACACATGTCATTCCCATTCTTCATATCATCTTCACCATATCATTCACTTTTCATATCAGTTCACAAACTGGGACAATTTTCTTTGTAATTTGTCACCATCATTGATCATTCAATCTTTGTACATTGTCATGACATCATTCATCACTTCATCATCCTTAGCCATTTTTTGCATCACAAATCATTTTCTTTCCTATAAATATCGTATATCATGGACCATTCATTTTTTATAGTTACTACAAGTCATTTCCTTTTTTGTAAGTATCCCATATCATGAATCATTTACTTTTCAACGATTATCACCATCACTTTTATTTTCAGCCATTATCACCCACTTTACTTTTCAATAACTATCACTTTACTTTTCTATAACTATCATCATCACTTTACTTTTATGCAATTATCACAATTATTTTATTTTTCTATAATTATCACCATCACTTTACTTTTCTAAAACTATCATCATCACTTTACTTTTATACATTTATCACCATGATTTTATTTTATTTTTTCAATTATCACCACCACTTTACTTTTTTGCAACTATCATCATCACTTTACTTTTTACAATTATCACCATCACTTTACTTTTCTGCAACTATCGCCATCACTTTATTTTTCTGCAACTGTCATCATCATTTTACTTTTATGCAATTATCACCATCACTTTTTTTTTTTGCAACTATCATCATCACTTTACTTTTTTACAACTATCACCATTTTATTTCTCATACTTTTCGCATTGCAAGGCATTTACTCTTTTGCATTTTCATTGGCAAAGTTGTATTTTCAAAATTCAATTTCAAATCTATTTCAATTCTGCAAAGCTGCATTTTCATATTCAATTTCAAATCATCTATTTCAATTCTGCAAAGTTACATATTCAAATTCAATTCAAATCTATTTCAATTTTGCAAATCTGCATTTTCAATTTCAATTTTAAATCTATTTCAATTCTGCAAAGCTATATTTTCAATTTCAATTCTATTTCGATTTTGCAAAACTGCATTTTCAATTTCAATTTTTCATAGCTACATCGTCAAAATTCAATTTCAAATCTATTTTAATTCTGCAAAACTGCATTTTCAATTTCAAATTTTCAAAATTGCATCATCAAATTCAATTTCAAATCTATGCTTAATTTCAATTTTTCAAAGTTGTATTGCATTTGCATGGTTGCATTTCATTTTCGCAAGGCATCTACTCCCATCACTTTTCTTGTTCGGACAAAAATATGTGTTCATATTTTTACTAGTTCCTTATTACGGAAATATCAAAACCTACAGTTTTATATTTTTTAGTAAGAAATAAGTAAAGAGGGGCAACTGTGAATACCATATTTTATCCTTCTTTTTAATAAAAATAAGAAAATGATAAAACAAAATTTCCTTCCTATTAGTTTCTAGAATCTCATCCTAATCTTAAGCTTTCAACTGCTTTTCAAAATTTTATCTCATCTTACCTCAAACTGTTAATTATTTTTCAAATTTTTATCTCATCATATCTCTAGTTTTTCAACTACTTTTCAAATTTCTGGTCAATTTATTACCAATGATCTCTCTCATTCTTTATATAAAGCCAACTCCCTTACTTCAAAAAAAGAGGGGAATTCAGTCAACCAGATACCACTTTTACTATTTTTTATTCTCATTTTCTCATAAAGTTTGGATCCCATCACCATTATACCATTCCAAAATACCACCATCTTCCGCCAAAATCAATCAAATTCTTATTCTAATCCCACAGTTAAGCCAAACCATAGCCCATATTCATCTTTCCACCCCATCACCATTGTCGCATTGCTGTAAACCCCACAACCACCACTCTTGCTTAGCCTCCGTTAGAGCTCCCTACCATCATCACTGCCATTAATGTCTCAAGCCTTCTCTGTATTCTGGTTTTAATCCTTTTCTTGTATGTACTTTGTTGTTTTTTTTTTTAGCCTTTGGTTTTTATTTTCTTTTAAAAAAAAAGAAATTTATGCCAAATTTCTTTTTTTTTAATTAAACCTTTTCTTCTCCATTGTAATATTTTTTTTCCTTTTATTTGATTGATTTTACTCAATTTTATGTTGTTTTTGTGTGTTTGATTTTTTTTAAAAATTGGTTGAATTCTTTTAAATTTTGAAATATCACATTATCTTTAACTAAAAAGTTTTCTTTTTTAATGGTCAAAACATTTTTAATCCATACAACAAACTTACGACATTGATGTATGGTTTGACTATCCTCAAGGGTTGTAAAAATTGTAAAATTTATTGTATAACTTATGCTATCCTGAATCCTGTACAAGAATGGATTAGGTATTTTTAGCTTCTTTTTTTAAAAAATTCTTTTTGTAAATAAAATCAGAGTTTAATTAAAATAGTTTTACACTATCAACCAATAGAAATAGGGGAAAGTGAGAAATCATGGTGGGTTCCTCATTATAATGGGTGATTAATTGTATGAGTAAGACTTTCCAATTATTTCTATCGACTCAGAAACTATTTTACACTGTCAGTGTATTTAAATTAAATTCATAAAATCAATCTAACCCACAATTATTTTCTACAAGAACGACGATGGCTTTGAGTTTTTTATTGCACCGGAGAATACGTAGGAGCGAAGTCAAGCCAAAAAATTAAATTTTCTTAAATCTTGTTTCTCTTTTATTTTATTTTTTATAAATAACTATCATTTTTTTTTGAGAAAAATAAACATTATTAAAATTATTTTTAATTTACATAATAAACTTTAGGATAATTATTATAAAATAGATATATTAAATATACAGTAAAATTAAATTTCCACTCTTTTTTATACATAATTAAACTCCCAAACCTAAATATATTTTTTTTTGTTGCCTCTTTCGCGATACCTTCCAGTCACGTTGTGACAGTAATAAATGCTGATAATAAACTGAACCGTTATTTTCGCCTATTGTGATTTGCTCGTGTCTGGGTCTCAGTTTGTGCCTTGTGTTACTCGAGATAGTTGAGGTAACGGTGCGTGAACAAAAGGTGTTTCCGTTTGCTGGGTGATCAACTGGGGAAGCAAGACAAAGCGTGCCGCAAGGCGTCAAAGGAAACGGTGCAAGCCAAGCTGGCATCGGTGTATGGGAAGAGCACCTTGAGGACTCTGATAATGCTGCTCAAGAGCTTTTCCAATTTGAAGACTGCGTGGCTGTTGAGAGGCCTCAACCACATGCCAACCGTCCAAAGGGCCCTGCTGTTTCTTCTTTCTTGCAAGTTGAAGAGGAAGAAAGAATGTGTGGAAACACGTTTGGGAAAAAGCGTGTACAATTGGAAATTAGTAGTCCCAGAGTCGGGTATGTGAAAGTCACCTTCAAGCAAGGAGGAAGTTAATCCTGATGTTTGTGGCAAAGGGTCTGTTGTTGATAGAGCCAGATTGGTAGCATTATTGTGCCTTATTGTCCACTTTGTCCTTCTTCTGTTGTTGAGTTTGGAAACCGGGGCACGAGACTTGTTTTCCCTCTTATGACTGTATGCACTCTTATCGCATTTTCTCTGATTTGGTGCTTTATTTTATTTTATTTTTTGCCTACCACTCTTGTAATGTACTTGTCTGTGATCACTGCTTTTCCATTTTGTTGCAAATAATTCTTCAAAACTAGTGATACTACTTTATAGATGAAACTTAAGAAGGGACTATGCGTAAAAGTGCATGACCAGCATACTGTCGTGGGGTTATTGAACTTACATTCTAGCAAGATACACTCACTTTATCAGCATACTTATAATTGGTCTTTGCAACTCATCTGAGTTTAAATGACATGCTTTTTCCCCTTCCTTTTTCTCAATTACTTTCACTGCATTTAGCAATGCTGATGACAACACCTTATTTGGACAGGAAATGGGAGCAAGGCAAAGGAGAGAAGCAGTTGGTTCACCCAGTGCACCTGTTTCTTCACAATGTGACAACAATCCTGCCAATAGGTTATATGGTGGGAGATCATATGGTGTTTTGCGACGCGGCTTCTGAGGTAATTTCCCTATTAAATCCAGTGGGAACAATGTTGGAAATATGACTTAACGAATTGCTGGAAAATGCAATGATGCTTTAGATGACTCTACCAGGAGATGGTCAGTGGCACAACCATCATATTAATCTTACAATGTTCCTAGCTTTTCGCTCACCATTCTTCACAGCCTCCTAAATTCATTTTCTTTGGTTATTCCAAAATGTAAGTGGCACTGTTTCCTTCGTAGCTCTTTCTAGATTCCATCTCAATAGTGCTTTTATCTTACAATCTACTTTCATTTAATGATGGTAGGATTAACCTTAACTTGACACATTATTTTGTAGGCCTTGATATTGGTATGCTAAACTTGTAGAGTTTACCAGTTATCACTATTCCCCTTTCGATCAAAAGTGAGATGCATGATATATTCATTACATTCCTAATGTGTTTCATATTTTGCTTTTAGTTTGGAAATGCTCTGTGGGCCTGATGGTGAGCTCCCTGAGAAGTTGAGAAATTTGGAACCTCCCCTCACTTAACATTTTAGTGATGAGATGATGGATAGAGATCCTAATGTCTGTTGGGTTGGCATTGGTGGTGTAAACAGCTATTGTTCTTTCTTCTTTGTTCACGAAATTGGCAATTTGCATCCCTGCGAAACTAAACATACTGTACCCACTTTTAATGACACTGTAGCTAGATTGGAGCATGCCAGGCAAGAAATGTGTCACTGAAATGGTTATATCACCTCTGCTGACAGATTGTCTAGTATTTGAAGGTTTGCTAATATACTTCTCTTAAATATCTTATGCTGTTTTCTAAAACATAATCTTATCTGTTTAGCTGCAATCTTAGTTAGACTGTTAACCAGAATCCCAAAATCTTTTACAATATGTTTCTCCTTACTTCTCTCAAATGCAACCCCCTTCCCCAGTGGGCACCTCATTCCACTCATGAAATTGATTATAGCAGTCTATATATCGTAGGGACCCAATTTTGAATACCTGTTATATCTATTGATGATTATAGATTGGTGAACGCCACAAGCTAGTTACATATAATCCTAGTTGCAACATAAACAATGGGTGCACAAACCCATTGTGCATGCCTTTTCCTACCTCAAAGGGGAGTGTTATTTGAAAATATATTTTGGAACTGCAAGGAACACTTACACTAGAGTTTAAGAAAAATGCAGATAGAGAACATTACATTTTTACTTTTTTTTTTTTCATCCAACTTTTGATGCCAAAAAAGAGAAAAACTAATAATAATAAAATAAAAAATCTCCAGCTCAAAAGACCAAGACTTCCAGATTTTGTCAGTATAGCTTCATCACTGAGGATCTCTGTCATAGCTCTGAAGCATCTCAACCACTTGGCTCATGGTGGGCCTTGCATATTTGTCTTCCTCTACACAGTCCAAAGCCACTCTGGCCAAGATTTTCATCTTATTCACATCATAATTTGGCCCAATTGCAGGATCCATGATTTGCTCCACCCAAGATGTTCCTCTCCTTTTCTCTCTCACCAATGTCACAAGCCTCCCATTGCATTCTTCTACTCCATTAAGTGCTTGGATATCTGATGTTGGACTCCTTCCAGTTATCATCTCCAACAGAACAATTCCATAGCTATAAACATCCACTTTGGAAGTGATTGGTAGGTTGAAAACCCACTCGGGTGCCATATATCCTCTGGTTCCTCTTATCATTGAGAAATTTGAATCCTTGAGGTTATCTCTATTTAGTAGCTTAGACAAGCCAAAATCTGCTACCTTAGGCTGATAGTTTGAATCCAAAAGTATGTTTTGAGGCTTTATATCACAATGCAAAATCCACTCCAAGCATTCTTCATGTAAATATGCTAGACCTCTTGCTGTTCCAAGACCAATGTTATACCTCTTACTCCAGTCAAGTGTATTAGAGGAGAGACAATCTGCCAAAGAACCATTTTCCATGTACTCATAAACCAGTAGCCTATGCTTGCCCTCAGCACAATATCCCCACATTTCAATCAAGTTCATGTGGTTGAGCCTTCCAATGATGCTTACTTCAGCGAGGAATTCACCTTCTCCTTCTTTAGCTTCGTTGAGTTTCTTTATTGCAGCAAGCCTTTGATCTGACAATAGGCCTTTGTATACAACCCCTCCTGCACCCCTTCCAATCTCTTGGCTGAACCCTTTTGTCGCCTTTTTCAGTTCTGCGTAACTAAATTTTCTAAATCCCACTGTTGCAAGCTGGTAGCTGTGCTGATCTACACCAGACTTTGGGTGACCCCTGATTAAGAAACACCAAACAACAAAAATGCAAGCCATTTCAAGAGCTCCAACTGCAGTAGCAAACCACTGTAAAAAGCACATGAAATGACTTACATGTTTTTCATAATATTCCCTTTGAATCTGTACAGAACAAACATGATCATCTGTTTTGACAGATTCTCCAGTACTGGATAAGCTCTTAGTTTTAGGCACTCTCAAGTAGGTTGTTCCTTTGACCTTTGGTGAATGTTCTCCGTTGTGCAATTGTGTTTTTGTATAGCACATAAAGTAGCCTTTTGTCTCATCAAATGAGTATTGAAACCCTTTGCAATTGCAGTTTTCTAAGCATAAATTCTCACAGTAACTGTAGGTATGATTTTCAACGAAATTATTGTCATAGCCATAAAGCTCAACATTGTGCATTGCCAAGAAGGTAGACTCACTTTTATTGCAAGTAAGATGAAATGTGGGTTCACAACCATAAGACCAATCACTTTGATTCTTCACTCTGTAACCAGGAACACACGAGCATTTCCTTCCATTTTTAGGATCAAAACTACACATGGCATTAGCTCCACAAATTCCATGAATAGTGCAACTATCAGGAATGGCTTGCCAAGAAACATACCATTTTTGTGATAGATTTCGACTATACACTCGAAGATTCCCATCACAATCTATTGTTAATCTTCTTTGTAGCACCACGCCATAATCAGCTGTTCTAATAGTATAATTATCTGATGAAGTGAACTCTCCAAGAGAGTTTAGCACTGCAACTCTTCTGCTATTATAAGTAAACCTACCAGCTTGCCAGCTCACTAGCCAAGGAACTGGCCAGTAAGTGCTTGAAACATCAGGGCCATCATAAAGAAGACTAAGAACATTCTCATTGTCAAAGAACAGCTTATAGAAACCAGAAGAATGGTTGCTTTCACTTCTCCCAGACACAAGTTGCGTATGTCTGGTAAGAAGTTGACCAGGAAGGAGAGTGTCAGTTGGGCAATCAAAACTTTGCCACAGAATTTTCCCTTGCATCTCATGTAAAACAAGATTGCCATCATCTTTGAGGTACAACTCTACTCGAGCATATGACTCTGTGTCTGAAGACCAAGTTTGGAACTGACCTGCATCTACCAATTCAAGATTACCAGTATGCGAGAGTGAAAGCTTGGAGTACTTTCCATTCACTGGTTGGTCACGATTTGCCGTCCAAACAACAGTAGGGGTGTGCTGGGAATGAGGCTTTTCAGTGAACCATATGGCAAAGGAATAAGCATTATCACCGACTTTAACAAAGCCAGCAGAGAACATGCCATTTTGTGATATAATAATGTCTTGCGCAGGTTTCTCCGCTGAGAGGGAGGAGCCTTTGGAAAGTGATGTCAAAGAAGATGAAAATTCAAAAGGAAAAAACAAAAATAGAAGAAACAGTGAGACTGAGAAAGCCATTTTCATGCTATGCAAGCTTTAGAAAGCTTGTCCTGTAAATTGCATTGGTAGGTGGTGGCTTAGTGCGCTTGTGTACATAAGAAAAACATGTATACAGTGGTCAGGGATCATTATTGATATCTCTGTTAGCTTTATCTTCCGCAATATTTTTCAAATGATAGTGAAAGGAAAGCATCTCGTGGGAAAAGGCAAACAAGGTTAAAGAAGACAAAAGTGGTCGACCACTTTCTCCACAATTTCTGCATGAATGCATGAATTGATCGAGAAATAATGGGAATCTTTTGACTTTTCGAAGTTCCAACAGTTTTTCATCACGGGGTGTGCTGCAGAGTTAGATTTAGAGGGCAGCCAGAAGCTGCGGCGGACCTTCTTCAATTATGGCATAAGTTGGTGATTGATTAATATTAAATCTGAGTCATTGAATTTTAATTTTATAATTAAGATTTTATATTTTTAATAGTATTTAGAATTTTATTTTATATTCATAGAAATTTTATATTTAAAATTATAAAATTATATTGTGACCCTATTTTAATTTAAGCAGATAGGATCAATAACTTAATATTGTTGAAAATAAATTAAAATGACTATCATATTCTATCATATCATATATCTATATCTTAAAATAATACTATAACTTTTCATATTCTTGATATTAAAAGTCTCAATTTAATGTTTTTTTATTTTTATCTTTTTTCAATACTTACATTAAATAGTTACACGACCAATTTTAGGCTTTTTCCACTTATTCATTAATAGCCATTTTCTTTTCTCAAAACAAAAATTTTCAATTTTAAAATAATTTATGCCTTTGCAAAATATGTTCTTGGGTAGAAATCAAATTTTTTTTTTTTATAAAATTAAATACATTTTCAATCAAATAAATTTGATATGCTTGATGAGATTTTTTATTTGATATAATTAGCATATTGATTTTAAAAAAATATAATTTTTTTAAAAAAATTTAATATATATTAATGGCTTAAAATTTTATTGGATGTTCGTATAATTTTTTGAGTGCTGGTTATGAGTTAATTAAAAATTATTAACTTTATTTTTAAAACTAAAATTTTGCCCCACTCACTACTTTTTTTCATAATATTCACCCATTACCAACTTAGACCAAAACTGGAGATGGTCCACCACAAACACTCCCGTATAAAGCAAACCTGGATCTTTCATAATACCCTCCAACACTATAAAACTATAGTTATATTGTAGAGTTCTTAAGATTGAGAGATTTTATTTAGATTAAAATATATAAAATTACTGTTTTACTATTAAAATAATATTTGATTATATTTTAAGAAAATGTATAATTATAAAAATATATTATAAATATTTTATTTGCTTCTTCTTATATATTTTAAATTTTTAAATAAAAACAATGTTAAACCTATTTTTTCTCCTTCTTTTTATCCTTCCATCGATTCATACATTCTTTTTTCTTTTATGTTTAACTCACACATCTTAAAGGTAAACTAAGACATTTCGTTGCTTAGTTCGATGTCATAACTAGGACCATATCATAAAACTCTTAAATGTTGTCATCACAAGAAAAGAAGTGTGTTTATATTATTCACACCTCAATATTTAAGTTTTGTGACATTATTATTTGTCATTAACTTACCACTCTCCTGAGTTATTTTTAATGTAATAGTTCAGATTTAACCTATGATTTTAATAAATTTTTTTTCTTCATTGGCATCTTCAAGATTTCTGGGACACCATGCACTAATCGACGACACATGATGAAAGAAGCTGCAAGAGTGAGGTACATATGAAGAGGACAAGTAGCTATATTTAGTTGAGGTACATCAAACTGGCGGATTCTGTGGTGGGACTTCAAAATTTTGTTTGTTTGGCATTAAAAACTTCTAGAAATCTTTCTTGAGAATTTTGAAAATAAATTAATTTTTTTGGTTTATAATTCATAATTTTGGAAATACACGTGATAATTCTCAAAATACCTATAACATATTTAATTGTATTATTATTATCAGCACATGCAGTAAAAGCAAAGCAAAGGATGACATCTAGGGGTGTTCATCAAATGGGTTGAGTAGGTTTGGGGATTTTTCAGCCCGACCCACTCATTTAATTAGTGGGTTGGATTGGGTCAAATCCATGAGTTCAATATATATTAAAAAAAAATTCCTATTAAAATATATCAAAATATATAGTCGAATACAAGTCTCTTGATAAACTTGATAATAATACTATAAGTCTCAACATACATAAATTTAAAAGTGTATACATAAGTTCAAGAAAATATTCATAAATCCTAAAAGCTTTCTAAAAAAGATATATAAGTTCTAATATATAGTTTTTAAAAAAGCATGCATAAGTTTTTAAGGTATAATAAATTACATGAACTAATTGAAATCAGCGTCATCACATATAGTATATTGGCATAATGTATTGACTCATTGTCTCCTAGACTGTAGCATGGCATTTTTTAGAAGAAATTATCTCTTTTAGGGTATGTTTAGATTGGTGGTTTAGAGTAGATTGGAATGGAGCCTAAGAAAATGTAACGAGCTTCCATTGTTTGAATTGATAAATTTTTAGTAAAGTGAGGTGGTTAGTGAAGGAATAGATTCTATCCTATTCCACCAGAACCCCATTTTTCGCTCCTCGCAATTTGGGCAGTTTGGGGTGGAATGCCATTTTATCCAAAATAATATAATGAAATAATTATTCCACTTCATTTCATTCCATTCCACTATCTTGGATTCCATTATATTCCAATTCATTATTTACCGCCAATCTAAACACACCCTTAAGCCCAAAACAAGAAACAAAAAAGCCCATTGTATTAAACTATAGATAAGTTAAGTCTTGTTGTAAGATAAATATAATGGGTTAAAAAACACAATCTTTACACAAGACACTTTAAAAAAAAAAAAAGGATGGCTTCGATTGGGTTATGTGGGTTGAAAATTTCTAAATCCATAACCCATAACCCATAACTCATAACCCAACACATACCTTTTGGATTAGAAAATTTTCAGCTTAACCCAACCTAACCCATATTTTGTGGATTGGATTCAGCCAAAACTCGTAGGTTTGTGGATTGGCTCGACTCGATAAACACCCTTATGAGCATCCATAGCAGAGGAAATTGTAGCAAATTATATTGTGCGATAAAAAGTACCCACAGAAGGAGAACATGAAATGGGTTGATGAGTGGTTAGGAGCCTGTTGTGGCTGGTTTGAAGAGCACTATGAATGGTTACATGAGCATGAGTAGTGAGCATGGTTAAAGGGGAAATGTGGGGTGAGAAGCAGGATAATTGATGGACATTTTAATATTTTTGTTAGATAATTTTTATTCTTGTGTTATGGGAATATTTCATTCCCAACTCTTATCATGAGAATAAAATCTTAGTAAAACATTGGAATACAATTTTCCTAGGAATAATTGATAACTAGAAATATTTTTATAAAAATTGTTACAAACATGAAAATAAATCATTCACAAGTAATTATTTCTAGGAATAAGTTGATAAACCTTTGAAACAAATGCCCTGTTAGTTAAAAGATAGTAAGTTTCAGATGAAAAAAGAATCTTTTCTATTTGAAAAAATATTTTTAAGTTTGTTTTAACTTTTAACTATTTGGTTAACCTTCTAAAGAAAAAGAAGAAATATAAAATAATAAATATACTACTCTTTTTTAAATATTATTTATATTAAAAAATATCTAAATATAAGAATTGATAAAACATCAATAGTTTTATGTTTTGTTATTAATTAGATCTTACATTATTATTAAGTCTTCTCCTTTTTTAAGTTACACTATTCTCTCTCTCTCTCTCAAAATTATATATTTGGTATCTTTTATTCATTTGTTAGACACTCATTGTTTATAAATGACCAGTTAATATAAAAAAATAGTCATTATTAAGTTTGCTCCTAATTTTATTTACATTTTTATACAGCCTTAACTCACTAATAATCATTTAGTGATAACAAATGACTCATCAACAAAAAGAAATGTTTATTTACAAATTTTGCCTAACTTCATCTTTCGATTAGACCTTTTTTTGTTAAAAAATTTTTTGGGGGTGAGGCTTCTAAAGAGCTCTTAATAAAATCGGAGGAATAAGAAAAGAAAGAGATATGTGAAGATCAAACTTCTAACTTAGCACCAAGTCACTAGCAACTTTTTAGCACAAGAACTAGGGAATGTACCACTTAAGATACAACCCAATGGCATGTTTCAAATAGACATTTTGGTATGAATACTAATATCTGAAAGCTTATTGGACTTTAATTAATATAATTCAAATCAAATCGACTTATAGAGGGGCAAAACTCTCTAAGCACTAGTTGTTTTCTTCTACGAGACTTAAATACAAAATTTTATTTAAGAAAAACAACTACTAAATCACTTAAACAAACTAATTCAAATAAACTTTATTTACACAATTAACCACTCGGTGGTAAAATAGGACCCTTCACTAACTTTTTGTATAAAATAATTGTTAAATGTTAAACCACTTTGCAGTAATAAATGACTACTCAATAAAAATCAAATAACTTATAACAAATATTTTTCTAATAAAATGTTTTGCGACTTATAAAGTTCATCCGTTAGCCACTCCATATTAACAAATAAACATTCAATGAAAAGAAATAACTTTTCACAAATTTATTCTTAACTTTTTATTAAAGGGCATTATTATCTGCTAATCAAAATAATTTAGTCCTTCTTAAATAATTCTCATGATATCTTTGTTAATAATTTTAATATATTTTGTCATTTAAAATTAAATACGTGTCGTTAGTAGTCGTTACCATTAGTGTTCCCAAATTTTACATCTCGTACTCAAAAATAAAATAAAATAAAATTTACATTCATTTTCAATGTTCATAGCTCCCCATAAAAGTACCCTCTAAAGTAGAGAACTACAACCATAGTAAAATGAGACTGAAGATATGAGATTTTATTTACACAATCGTTGTTCTTAATGCTTTCATACATTTCCTCTATTCCCTTGTCTGCTCCATGCCAAGAAAATAAATATCAAAATAAAAAGGAGAGAGAGAGAGAGAGAGAGAGAGAGGAGGGGGGTGGGGGACATTAAGAGGGATGGAGAAAAATTGGAGAAGGAATCATGAAGAGGTTTTTGTAGATGTTTATCCTTAAATGGCAGCCGGAATGAGATCTTTTTCAACATCAACTTTCTGATCATCTTCCAACTCCATCCAATGTAAAATAGGACCCTGGACATCAAACTAGATTAGTTACAAATTCTAATACATTTTCCTGGGCCACTGAGACAGAGACCGTAGCAGGAAATCTAAATAAGAGATCATATTCTTTTCTTTCCTTGTTATTGTTTTGTTAGTTATTATTGCAAGGGTTAATTTACATATATGAAGTAAAAAAACTATCCCTGTAAAACTTACCAAATACAAATTCACAGATTTTACCTTTCCTTGCCGTAGGACTCTCGGAGGCGTTTTTGTCATGTCAACCACTGTGGATGGTTCGGCCACTCTTACACCACCATCAACAACAAAATCGAGACCCTGAACAACCAAAATAAATGGGTTTAAGTGCTTCTCTTTTGCCTTTCGTTTTCCTTTTAAAAGTTAGCTTCTTTAATTTCTGGGTTAAAGAGTGGGAAAATAAAGTCCATAAACCTAATCGTAATTGTCACCAATTCTTTTAAGTTAGCCAGAGCCCACGATACAAAATAGTATTGTAATAAATGGATTGAGATGGATTAAGAAGCATGTATTCGATCACATTCTTAATGTCCAAATGCAAAGTAAGTTCCTGAAGAAAGATTAGTATGCAAATATTAACGTACTATGAACATGATATGGCCTATTTCAAACAAACATTTAAAATGTCAATAATATTTTACTTTTATTTTGGAGCAGGGGCTAGAAATGTTATTTTCATAGTTGTTTGAAGGGGGAAAAAACTTAAAAATGTATAAACCAAATACACACATAATTGAATGTTTGATACCTCTGGTCCATATGTATCAGCTATCATAACTGGATCAATCATCCACTCATCTTCCTTCAGGGACTTGATGCTAAAAAAAGGATAAAAAATTCAGAGTAATATTAAATTATAAGCATCAACTATTATGCCCGTAATTCAAAGGTTATATACTTATATTCATCAATTGATTCAATTCAAAAGAAATTGTTAAGACTTAAGAATAGATCTAGTCACTAGCAGTGTTGTCAAAATGTGGCTGCCTACATCATGAGGCATAGTGGATTCGATGATGCAGCCCCATCATGCATTTTCTGCAACTTATTTACCCTCATTTAAAATGCTAGCTAGCCAATGGATATATACAGTGTATTTGGATAAACTTTTTTAAAAAGCACTTTTAAGATAATATTTAGAATGGATTGTTTTAAAAAGTATTTTTATCATAAGCAGCTCATACCTACTTCTCAAGAAATAGAAAAAGATTGCTGTCTGATTTTAATTTTTTTCAAATGTCTAATCCAAACAGTCTACACAAACTTAAAAACGATTTTTATGGAAAGTACTTTTCTTATTAGGGGAGAAAAAAAAAGGCACAAGCAAACACACCCCTGACGTAAATGGATATTGTGGTCTACTAGCACTGTCTAAACTTCTATACAGGTCCTAAACTTATCTTCCATGTGCAACTTACAGTACAGAAGTTGAAGCTCCCTTTAGCCTCTGATTCCATGCTCTAATTCATAGCCTCATATCTATTCTGAACTGAAGCAACTGATTTTCCCCCTTTATCTCCCTTTATTCTCTAATATTTGCCATTGTGTGTCTTACTTGCATTGGGTTGGATGTGCAATTGTGTTGTTATGTTTCTAGCATTGTCAATTTGGACTGCTTTATGTTATTTTTACATATTGTTGGGACTTAATTTTTCATTTAAATCTTATTTTGGTTATGTTTTGTCATTATGAATAATTTTATAGTTATTTTTTAAATACCTGCATCACCTCATTGGATTGCCATGCTATATCAAAGTGATGTGGTTTTGGGGGTAGCTGACTCAACCCACTTTTTGCCTCATGACAACACTGGTTATTAGAAAACAATATCTCTTTCCTAACGCAGAGAAGGAAAAAGGATCAGACAAATTAAACAAACCTTGTACATATTAATGGTGAATCCATCTCCTTAAGTATTGCTTGACAAATGGCATCATCAGGCATACGGACACCCACCATTTTTCTTGATGCATATTTGGCAGATGAAGTACCAACCCTTATGCACTGCTTAGGTAATTCTTTGCTTGCCATTAAGATGAAAGTGTACTGTCATTCAAAAATAGTGTTAATATATATGGGAAAGACACCAAGTTGGTGACAACATATCCAGAAAATAGGAAGTCGCCTGCATAGAGACATTATATTACAAAATATACTAAATATAGAATTAGGAACATAAAATAAGACAAAATAGCATCTTTTGATCCATGTCACTGATCCCAACTAGCAGGAAAATGCTTGGTTGTTGTATAGAAATAGGAACCTATTGAAAAATGAAAAATTAACCAACGTGTAAAAATGAATGAATAAATAACAATTATTAGGAAGTGACCATCATAGGTATAAATACTCATCCACAACAATCAATGATAGATGAACTGATTGACAGATCCTTTGCCTAATAAGCACATTGCAGAGCTCCTTATTCATTGAGATTTCACAAGATACCAACAGTCTTCCTGACTGTAACTTTTCAGATTTTCTGCAAACAATTCTGAAGACTAGTTTAATTTTAGGATTTTTTTCCCCTCTTTATGCTAATATGCACAAGAAGTCATTCTGGTCAAGATAATTGAACTTGGCACTTTTGGCAGAAGCTAAATGGAAATAAATGAGAACCTGCTTGATTATATATAGCTGAGAGGTAAGCCATGGTCTCAGCTAACATAAGAAATCATACAAAGCACCCCCATGGGAAATAACATGTTACTATTAAATTTTCCTACTCCAAAAGACATTATAATGTTCATGAGTTCAATAACTGTTTACTCTTTAGAAACAGAGAGCATACTTACTGGACCAGGTAAGTAATGCTTAACAGCTTTGAATAAATTTGCATGGCCCTGACCATCACCTCGTGGAAATCCAGCCGTATACTTGTCTATGTCCCGAAATGAGTGGCATAAGATGCTAAGAGGCTGAAAGTACAGAGTAATCACAAATGATTGGGAGTAATATTATAGTATACATATATGCATTGAAATCGTTGTCAAGCTGTGTTCAATATTATCCAACCTAAGCTAATGCAAAGTAATTGCAAGCAAGTGAACATGCGCCAAATTTTGAAATGGGTACCCCAACAGCAGGCCAATTTGAAGCACATTAACAACTGACTAAGACTAAGACAAGTTTTATTCCTCACCTTCGAAGCTTCTATATTCTTGATCCTGCAATACAACACTACACTCTATGTTAATCAGGGATAAAAAATGGAGTTATTCAGGGACAACAAAAAATGCTCAAGATCAGAAAAAGTTACCTACCTGCGAAGACGCTCAATGGCTGAGTGGCATCTCAAGTCACATGCTATTGCATACCTATTAACAAGAGAGTGATTAAAGAAAAATGAGAATCAGTGATCAACTTCCATTGCTTTGGGGTATATATACAAGAGGATGAGACTTCAGACTTGCAATACGGTTCTGATCTAACAGTTTGCTGACTAGGACGCTAACTAACTGGAGCTGGACTAAATAACTAAATAACTGAATACGTCAACATTAAACGGCAATGAATTGAAGTTAAGAAGTTTAAATTAACTATTCTGGTGTGTTACTGTTACCTACACAAAGAAAATATAACACTGGGTAATTGTGTATCTCCATCAATTCATTTACATTATATTTTAATTTAGATGCAGATTAAAAGAGAGCAATTGTGCGTGTTTGTGTTAACTTATTTTGTGTTCAAAACGACTATTAGTCAGAAGCTCCTGCAGAGATCATTTGGCAGAGAGAGAAAAGAAAAAAAAAAAAAAAAAACGCTATAGGATCATTGTTGACATGTTGAAAACATTTAGAATCAATTTAAAGTCATGTTAAGATAGAAATAAATACAAAGACTATAAATGGTGGGGCCTAGCAAAATTCAGTAAGCAATATCTCTGTGTCTATCTCACTTTTCACTTGACGCCCTCAAGTGAAATACATGATTAATTCCCGAGGATTGAGTTCAACAGCACTTACAGGGTATCGGTAGGGATGACTCCAACGGCTCCTTCTTTCAAGAGATTAACAACGGGTTCCAATTTCCACGTGTCAGAGCCAGATGGGTCAGCTTCAATGTACAGCAAACCATCCTCCTGCTTATCAATTATCCATCATAGTAGAAAGCATTGAAAGGAAAGGAACTATGACAACATACAAGTAACAAGAAACAAGGTAGATTAGATGTAAAGGTGAGGACCTTTGTGAAACGAGGAGCGGTGTATTTGAGACGCTTGGGGCTTCGCTTAACTGACATGGATACTAATCGGAACCTGTAGGCTCCGAGTACGCCGAATGAGACATGGGTACTTGGAAACGACACAGGAGAGCCAAGGAACGAGGAAGGAATCACTGCGTCAAAACGGCAGAGCTTGTCTCCACTAACCATTTGCGTTTTGGTTGTTCAAAACTGGAATTGCTGTAAGGCGCTAAACCAAAGAAGGGAACAAATTTGAAGGTGAAGGAACATGATCGCCACTTTTTCCAACTGGGGACTCTCTCGTAGCATGTAGCACAGCAGCAGTGAAGAGAATGGAAAGAAACTTCCAGCTTCTGCTTTGAACATCATCATCATCCTTTCCAACGACGCCGTTTGATCAAGCGATGCCTTGATATTTATCTAGCTTTCTTTCAATTTTTTGTTTTTTTTTTAATATTTTTCTGAATATATATATATTTTTTTAGATTGAAAATATTATTTTATTTATATAATAAGATTCCTGACATGATAAATACGATACCACTGTTATGGTGCATTTGTTTCGATTTTTTTAAAAAAATAATTTTAAAATTTAAAATTTATATATAATTAAAAAATTAAAAATTAATTTTTTTAAAAAGTTACTTTTTTCAATTTTTATAATAAAATTGAAATTAAATTTTTTTAAAATTATAATTATTTTTAAAATTTTATTTAAATATACAAAAATTAATTTTTTATGAGAAATATAATTTTTTATTAAAACAATCCCAAACAAATACACCTTATAATGGATAAACTTCTTTTTTTTAATAAAAAAATATGAAAATTTTATATAATATATTATCTACACCAAATAATAAATAAAACAATAATACATAATATTAACTATTAATTTATCTATTTTTTATGCACAATATTAATTTATTTTATCATGTTTAATATAGCAAGTCAAATTGGAATGTGCATAGATTGGGTTAAGTTAGGTGGCTTTGAAGAACTTTTTACCCTAACCCACTCATCTAAACACTATCTAATCTAATCCACTCATGAATGAATTTGGCTAGGTCAAACTCACAAATGCAAAATATATTTAGAAATAAATTATTTATTAAAATATAATAAATCTAAATATATATAATATAAAATCTAATATAGATATAAAATCTTTTAATAAATATAGTAATCTCAACATGAATAAATTTAAAATACATTCATAAGTCGTAAAAGCTTTTAAAATGGCATATTTAATTTCTAGTAATTTTCAAGAAAATATATATTAGTCCTAAACAAATAACAAATTATTGAAATCAGTATCATTACATATAGTATATAAATTGACATAATTATTAATTTCACTCTCAATTTTTTTAAGATATTCAATATTATTCAAACATTCCATTGGATTCTTATAGTAATAATCTGTTAGACACTCCATCAACTTTTTATAAGTGAGTTGAGTTGGATTATGTGGATTGAAAATTTTTAAATCCATGACCTAAATTATATCTCATGAGTTAGAGAGTTTTCAACCGAACCCAACTCATATTTCATAAATTGGGTTGGGTTAAAAATGGGTTGGTGAGTTAACCCAACTGAGAGCACACACACACCTTTAAATCTCGATTCAAATGGTATAAGGGAGTGTTTGGCATGCTGTATTAAGCATGATAGGATACGATAATACAATACGTTATGACCTTATTCATTATTTGGTGCAGTCAACGTATTGTATAAACTTATTCATCAAACGTCCCTTATATATTATAACGATTGATAACTTAATCCAGCATAAGGAGGCCGTATTAGGCTTGATTAGCTTTTAATGTATAAGGGTTCTCTCTTTCTTTTTTTAATATATTTTATTAAAATAAAATTAATTATTAAATAAATATTAAAAGATAAAAATATATAAATAAAAAATAATATGATTTGATAATAAATAAATATTTTTTAAAAAATAATTGTAAAATAACTATTCAAATAAAAATAAAAATATAAAAATAAAAATTTATTATTAAAATATATAAATAATAATATTTAATTATATATAATAAAAAAATAACCAAATATAAGAATATGATACTAAGTCTATCTAGATTTCAATGTATAAATACTCCATATCTAGTTCACTCACTCTCTCTCTCTCTCTCTCTCATATTTTTTATATTTATGAAAAAATATTAAAAACAAATAAATAAATTTTAATATAAAACTATTTTTATATATAATAAAAAATAGTTAAAATAATTATAATAACTATTTAAACAATTATATTAATTTTTAATTTTTAAATTTAATATTTATTTAAAAATTATATTTATTATATTATCTTCTTCTAGTTATATTTTATATAATACAATATCTTATACAATAACATATCAAACACTACATAATATTAAATTTTTATCAAGCCTTATACTATCAACTTTTATTCTATCAAATCTTATACTATTAAGCATACCAATCAGATATTAAAGGCAGGGATTTGTCGAGCTAACCCAATACAGCATTATCCCACGAAAGAGAATATTCCTGCCCGTGGAATTTCTTATCAAAATGACAAAATCCACTCTTGTCAAAACATGGAGCATAGCAACTTGAATTTCAGATGAATACATGCAAAGTTGTCTTTTTGTGCATAATATTTTCTTCTGTTATTTTCATAACTTTTCAATTTTAACACTAAATTGTAATCTAAGGACCCTATAGAAGTGATCATGAATAAGATGTGTCATGCATACATCTGCCTAAAGATGAGACTTCACACGAAGAATCCGATGGACCAATCCACGAAGTAGGAGAAAAAGAAAAATCCAAAACTACCCACAGCCGCAAGGAACTGTAGCTGCAAAAGTTTCGTGGCTGGAGTTCCTGGCTCTTAAAAGGCATGCGTACAATCCCACAAAATATTCTGAACTTTTTTTTTGAGAATGTTTTAAAATATAAGAAAAATAAAATGAAATATTATCATGTAACATTTAAATCATTCCTTATTTATTTTTACAAAAAATTTATATCTCTCTTAATTTAGAGTTTTTTTTACCTATTTAAAATAAAAAATAATAATATTTACGGATATACGCCATTTTAATTTTTTTTACAAAAATGTCCTATGAGATATGGTGAACTCGATCAAGGCTAAATCGAATTTATAACTATTCAAATTTTTTCCAAACACACAGAATTCGATCTAGAGTGGCTAGAATTCAACACCATTCAAGTGAATAGTATTGAATTCTATCTAGACTGGATAGAATTCAATACTATTCACTCAATTTACTAATAAGTTAAATTACTGATTAAACACAATAGATTAAACTAATTTAATAATAATTCAAATATCTAAATTTATTTTATTACATAAATAAAATATTCACTAAATTACATAAAACAAACTAAACTTTGAATTATAATCAATAAAAATTTAAACATGCAATATTTCTTAATTAATAATTATTACAATAAATTAATCAAATTAAATTGTAACTAAATTAACATCTTCTAAACTAATATAATACTAAATCAGATATCTAAATTTTTTTCACTACAAACATAAAATAGAAATTATAATAATAAAATTAACTAATAATTAAATTACATTAACAAAAATGAATTTAGTGAATAATTATTAGAAATTATTAGATTACATTTTTATCATGTTTGCAATTACTTTGTATTATAAGTCTTTGAAGGAAAGCCCATAATCTATGACGAATTAGATGATAAAAAAAATAGCACAGTATCCCTATAAAACGGGGAATTCACCAGGACATTAAATTCAATCTATATCAAAGGCCACAGATACGCTAGTTAGGGAAACATGATCCATGCATTTAGTCTATTTGGTAGCATAGAACCTATTCACAAGAATTCTATAAAGTCGATTTGCAAGTGAATCCAAATGATAGAAAATATATTCTCAAAACAAATGAATCCATCCTATACTTTATGTTCCAATAAATCAGCTAGTTTCCTCATTCATCACAATAAAACATGATCACAGAAATGAAAAATGAAAAATGTACACTTAAAAACCATTCAATTTTAATAAGAGGCAAAGTGAATTCCAAAAAGTGAATTCCAATCAACAAGTGTGTGAGCAATCTGATAACATTGTATATACAAAAGAGTTTTTGAACATAAAAGAGTCAATTTCAGTGCAAAAACAATTCACTAACACCTTATAAACATATTTTAGTACACATTAGAGAAAATTATACAACTTCATTGAGAACCCCCCCCCCCCCCCCGAAAAAAAAAAAAGAAAAGGAAAAAAATACAGAATAGTGGCTGCAGAGAGACAGACAGCATAAACATATAATTATTACCATTGTACTACTACTTGAAGAAGAAGAAGGTCCAGCAGCTGCCCCCATTGCCTGCTGAGCTAACCCATGCTTATGGATTTCTGCATGAAGTTCAGGAGCCTTAAAAATATCTGTTAGTAATTGAACTGGTCCACTATCTATTTTTAGAACAAGTTTACATTTTTTTTAACGGAAAAGAAAGCATATCTTAGAAAGACTGAGACAACAAGGAGGAGGATAAGATATCCATCAAAAACATTAAGGGTGTGATTGTGAGTTTTTTTTGGAGGGAAAGGGAGAGAAGGAAAGAGGTTTGAAGAATAGCTATGAGTCCATTTTACTCTTCAAACCTCTACCTTCCCTCCCCTCCTCCCCAAAATCAAAACTCATAAACACACCCTGAAGGAAAGATAGCAGAAAGAAATACAAAAAGGAACACATCAGCTTGAAAGAGTAAACCGATTTCTTTGTAAAACAGACAAACAAACCGCAGAAAAAGATACTGCTACCCTTTAACCATAATGAAGCGACAAACAGGAATCAGTTTACTAATAGGGTGAAACTGATCTGTTTAGTTTACTCACGATTCACCAATGGAGTAAAATTCAAAATCCATGAAGCAGATTCCATATAATTGGATTACACCTGGCTTTACTATGGAATTCCGTAATCCATAAGTCAAAACCCATTCTTTCATAGTTTCATACATAACAGCAGATATCAGAACCATTTTACATGATTCCTTGGCAATCTACATTATATAAGTCATACAAGCACATTATTTGCAGAGTTCCATATTCAGCCTTGTAAATACATGCAATAATTATTCAAATTTAAAACAAGGTGCAAGAAAAATGACTCTTGTCACTCTACTTAGTTTTCAGTATTATTGGCCAACACAAAAATCACCACCGGAAGGAAAGAAAAAAGAGAGGAAAAGAGAGGGGGGGGGGGGGGGGATCATAAAGTAATCAAAATTGTCAAAGCCAATTCCATATTACCCCAAGGTCTCACACTACCACATAGCTTAGCAGAAACTTCTAAGGATTGGCGGTAGTACTCATTTGAAGGGTCCTATAGAAAACAAAACTTCTCCATTAGGCATTACTTTTGACAGTAAAATACTTCCCACAAACTGATGAGGCTAGCATTAAACACACGACTGAAAATGTACCTCATCAACAGCTTGCTGAAAGTACTCAGCTGCCTTATCAAAATAAATCTTCGCCTCGTCCTGGTCCGGAGTCAAAAATGCATGTGAAGTGTGAGCATTTCCCAAGCACCAAAGAGTATCATGCTTCTGGGGATTAACCAAGAGTGCCTCCTCCAGCTTTGAAACAGCTTCTGCCAATTCAAGTCAGCAGCCCACAGTAAGAATTCAAGAATTCTGAATACTCCATGAAAAATGGCCCAATAAGCAACCTTTAAAATTGTGAACCATTTTGGAATTTTATTTCACAATGCCACAATTCAAGTTCAGAAAACTTAAAAAAAGAATAAAGGCTACAAAAACCCAGAAAACTGTCCCTCCTTTACTTTGTTTCTTTTTTGGAAAAAAAAAAAAATTGGGCATAGAATTAGAACCTTCAATCATCTTCTTAGATTCAGGAAAAGTCTGAAACTGAGACAACTCTGATAATGCTCCTCCCCATCTTGTCAAGTTCTGCAAACATTACACGATAAACGATTTATATTCTGAACATTGTCCAAGACCCACAAAACAAGCAAAAAAATAAAAATAAATAAATAAATTGGCAATATAACGGAAATTTGCGGAGTTTCTTCGAAGTGCAATGAAAACTTGGAGGAAGAGAAACTAACGTCGGCATCGAGAGGATTCGCAGCGTATGCAGCTTCTGCGGTCTTGCGAGCATGCTCGAAGAACAAGAGGCGATCGAACTCACTCTGCTGCAAATCCATGGAGTCGAAGAGCCGGGATTTTTATTTTTATTTTTTTTTTTATGTTTTTAGCGTTTTGGGTTTACAATTACATCATACTTTTGGCCGGGACAAGGGTACCTGACCGGCTGGAAGGGTGGCTGGGTCTCAGCTTGTGTTTGCGGCATGTCGTATAAGGCGTAAAGTCTTATTTATATTCTTCCTGTGTTTAGGAGTTATTTCAATTTTGTTTTTAATTTTTTTTTATTTATATTCACAATGTTTTATAAATATTTTAATATTATTATTTTTGTAGATACCATCTAAATTACTGATAAAAAATGATGATGTATATATGAAAATGATAATATTTAAACATCTATTAAATATTAGGGACATAAATAAAATATTAAATTTTTTTTTAGTTAATGACATAAATAAAACATTATGATTTTCTTCTTGCAAATATCTTCTTTGTCAACTATCATTTTCTTCTTCTTCTTCCTATGTTCCCTTCTCTGTTACTCTTCCACCATCATCATGCGTTAACTATTCAACCTCCCTTGCTCCCTTCAACCTTATATCACCACCACCACCACAGCACTCCGTGTATTGTCTTGGTGTTGGGCTTCTAACAACGGCCCCACAACAAAGGCAAGCAAAGCTACGGTGGTTTCATGCAGAGGTCCAAGCGACAATGGTCGAGCGATGACAACAACTCTTAACGGTAGCGGTAGAGCAAAATGATGAGGGAAAAAAGGTGGTGGTGGCTAGTTGCGGGGAGGCTAATGGTAATGGCTTACTTATTCTTTTTATTTTTGTGTTTTTTCTAACTTTTGGATGTTGAGATTAGGTTTTATTTTGTGTTATTTCTTTGTCTTATGAACTTGATTTCTAAACTTGATGTAAATAGTAATGGGTGGTTTGGATTATGGTATAGGTTCACAAGCTGATTTTTTGCTGTGGGATGTGATTTTGGTTGGTGGAGAGGATGGGATGGGAGTTAAAGGGAGTAGGGGAAGTTTTGTAACCGAGAACATAGGAAAGAGAAGAAGAAGCAGAAGAAAAAGACAAAGGGAGATGGGAAAAAAGAGAGTTAAGGGGAAAAAAATCCTAATATTCTATTTATGCCATTAATGAAAGAAAATTCTAATGTTCTATTTATATCCTTAATATTTCATTAATGGACACATCATCATTTTTCGTCAACAATTAAGACGGCGTCTATTGGAATGACAACATTGAAATATTTATAAAATTTTAGGGACATAAATAGAACAAAAAAAAAAAATTGGGGACAAAATTGAAATCTTCACTAAACATAAGGGACATAAATGAGTCTTTATCCGATAAGTTAATGTTATATGTTATATATTTTTATCAATTGTTTGATGTATGTAACATATTATATATGGTAGGGGTGTGCACGGGTCGGGTTGGATCGGGTTCAGGGAAAAAAAATACCCAAACCAATTAAATATAATCGGGTCGGGTCGGGTCGGGTTTTAATTTTTTTTTCCCCTAACCCGAACCAACCCAACCCGAACATTTTCGGGTTGGATCGGGTCAGGTATAAGAGTAGATAGCATTTTTTTTTTTTTGATGAAAGATATATTAAAATACTCAATTTTGTGACATTTTGAAACCTTTAAATTGTATTTTTAAAATTTAAATATAATCAAATATATTTTTAAAAAAATTACATACATAATTGATAATTCCATAATCATAATCATGAATATATTATATATTATACATTATACAATATCAATCATCAATAAATTTAATTATACACTAATATATTAACATAATCTAAAAGTCAATATTTATAATTATAATTTTATAAATTAATATATAAGTAAATGAATCATTATTTATAAAATAAAATAAAAAGAAGGGTTTGAATTGGGTACTTGAGTTTAATTTTTAAACTGCATCTAACTGAAATATTGAACGGTCAATCGATTTTACCCGATTAGATTCGACAGAAGCTACTTTTTACATTCTGAATTGGGTCTTTGGGTTCTTAACACTGCACTGCACACCCCTAATATATGGTTATCCATCATAGTTGTTTTTTACATCAAAATAATAGATAATTTAATCAAGTTTAGAGAGACTAAATTAGGCTTTATTAACTTTTTAACAAATAAGATGTCTTTTATGATTTAATTCTTTTATATATTATTAAAATAAAATAACTATTAAATAAATAAAATATATATATATAAATAATTAAAAATAATTATTTTTACTTAACAAATTTAATAATAAATGTTTTAAAATAAATCATATTTAATATACAAATAACTATTTTGAATGATATAAGAATATATAAATAAATAATAATTTAGACTATATACCCGAGTAATAATAATAATTTAGACTGCAATAATTTCCTAAAGCAAATAGTTCAACCCAAGAGGCCATGAAACCGTTATAAAAAAGGAGCATGTTTGGTTAAAACAATCAAGTAGTGTCCCTAAAAGATCTCACCATCCACTCACATTCACAATTTAAACTAGAAGATCCCATGAAAAGCGAAAATAGCTAGGGACTTTGAGGCTAACCGTACCTGCCTTTAAACTTTTTGGACTTAACCTAATTTTAAATGGAGTGCTTCATCAAAGGCCAAGGTAAGTAAATAATCTATTTTCACTTGCACCCAAGTTGAATACATTCTAAATTGAGCAGCAAAGTCCCTTGCACGTCCCCGAACAGAGTTGTGGAGAGCTAGGATTAGCAATGACATCATCAAAAATCAAGAGAACATGTCAGAACATTGAAGCCCATTGTGGGGCCTGAGTAATCGGTTCCACACTGTCATAATGTTCACTACTAGGATGCAAAGTGCTAATCTAGTTGACCCTCCCAACAATGTTAACAACGTGAATAATGAGAATGAGGCGAATACCAATACTCCTCCCATCACACTAGAAGGCCTATACCGCATGATAAGGCAACTTTAGGACCAAAATAAGAAGCTGGAAAATCATATCAAGGCGATGAACCGAGCATAAGATGCTTCTCAATGAGAGCATGAGGATATAGCCATCACAATGATGACAATGCATCTCATACTAAGCAAATAGAGCAAGCGATCTCCCTATTGATTCTGGCCCCTTCTTAGAATTAAGATTACTTTACTAGGCAATTTCAAGTTACCCCTAACTTTGTAGCCATTTGATGGCACAAGAGACCCCAATGTACATGTAATTGTTCAAATCTATGATGTTATTGAACGAAGATATTGTTCCTTTTCTTTGTCGAGCATTTCTCACATTCCTAGAGAGGTTATCTCTTTTGTGGTTTTCAGCATCACCTGTAGGGTCCATTAATGATTTAGCTTAGCTCTCAGAGGTTTTCATTAATCATTTCTCCTCTAGTCAAATCTATCATAAGACTTTAAACACATCGAATGCTGTGAAGTAGGGACCTCAAGAATCCCTGAAGGAGTATTTGACTCGTTTTAATGTTGAGGCCATGCACATCGGAGGCCTAGACCTAGTTGTTGGGTTGTACTCAATCAAATGCAGCCTTAAGCCGGGACCTTTCACAGATTCTTTAGCCATTAACGCCCTAAAGTCGATAGTTGAGTATAAAGAGAGAGAGAGAGAGAGAGAGAGAGAGAGAGAGAACTGTTGGCTATATTAATATGGAGAAAATGAGGGAGGCAAAATGAGTAGAAGCTTGATAAGGTAACAACAAACCTAATGGAAACAACTCTAGGCAAGGAAAAAAGCCAGAAAAAAAGACTAGAGAAAATATGATAAATGGACCAATGAGACCGAAGTTGAGATGATACTCGACAAAACTTTCATTCACTTTGGTCCAAATGTGAGTAGTACACTCCCATGAATGCAAAGTGGGAGATCATACTAAAGGAGGTGCATAATTCTCGAATCATTAAACTCCGGTGTATCACCAGAAGGCAACAGATACCTCCCAACACAGATAAAAGCAAAAGGTGTAAGTATCATCGCAATTATGGACACGTAACTGAGGAGTGCATTGTTTTAAAAGATCAATTGAACACCTCATTAGATAAGGCCACTTAGACCAATATATAGCTTGGTGTAGAAGAAGCAAAAGCCAAGAATGCTAACAAGAGAAGTAGCGAAGGAGAAGTCACAGTAGAGACAAACGCGTGACAAATGAGGAACGAGGGAGAGACCCCAAAGCAGATCAACCTTGAAAATTTGAGGAGTAATAGACTAGATAGTCGATGTATTTGTAGGTGGGGGAGAAACAAGCTCAACTAGAAAAAGACACTTTTGAGCAATTATGGTAGTAAAGAAAGTGGCACCTATCAGAACTAACAAATCAAGCCTAATAATCTTGTTCTCTAACTTTGACTTTAAAGGAATTGATCAAAATCTACATGACATTATTGTGATTTCTTTGATTGCTAGAAGGTACATTGTTCAAAATGTGCTAGTAGACCAAGGAAGCTTGACAAACATCATTTACTATTCCACCTTGCATAAGATGCATATCCAGAGTCTCATCTCCGACCATATCATGGAGACTTGATCAAATTTTTAGGAGAATGAACTAAGATCTAAGGATTTATTGAGCTTACAACCACACTCGAAATAGAACCTTATATCAAGACTATGGTGTCCAATACTTGGCGATTGACTATCAGACCTCATACCACATGATATTAGGAAGAAGGCCGTTAAATGCATTTGGAACTATAGTGTCCACCCCATTCCTCACTTTGAAATTCCCTGTATAAGAAACAGAGGTTGGAATGATGCATGATTAGAAAGAAGCTTTGTATTGTTATAATGAATACTAAAACAAAGACCCATGGAGAGCACATAGAAATAGTAAATGAAGTGCATATGATACATACGTGAGACAAGCTGAGCATGAGAGACTTAGATCCCCAAGAAGAGGTCAAAGATTGACCTAAACCTAGTAGAGACTTAGAACTAGTTCATAGTGGCTTGACCCTTGAAAAAGTTATTTCGTTTTTGAAGAAGTCTTCCCTAGCAAATGAAAGATGACTTTGTTGAGTTACTCATGGAGAATGCAAAATTGTTCGCCTAGGCACTTGAAGATATGCCTAGAATCGATTCAGAGGTCATATATCATATTAAGTTATTGGCCCAAAGGTTAGGCCTATAGCACAGAAGAAGAAAAAGCCCTGGAACATAGAAGCAAAAAGTAGAAGCAATTGAGATTCAGAAGCTATTGTGAGCAAAATTCATCAGAGAGATTCATTTCACTACTTGGCCAATGTAGTCATGGTGTTGAAGTCCTCAAAAAGGTGGAGAATGTGTAACGATTTTACTGATCTCAATAAAACTCTGAAAGATACATTCCCATTACTGAGCATTGATAAGCTTGTTAATGGAGCTTCTAGATAGAAATACCTCAACTTCATGGATGTATATTCAAGTACAATCAAATCCAAGTGCACATAGTGGATGAGGAGAAGACAACCTTCATAATAGAAAATGCCAATTACTGTTATAAGGTCATGTCGTTAGGTTAAAGAGCACAGGTGCTACATTTCAGAGGTTGATGAATAGAGTTTTTGTAAAATAGATAGGTCGGATCATGGAAGCATATGTGGATGACATAGTCTCCAACATTGTCAAAGGAGGTAATCATTGCCAAGATTTAGAGGAAATCTTTTGGCAGGTGCAGAAGTATAATAAGCATCTATATGCATTTGGAGTTTGGGAGGAAAGTTCCTTGGCTTTTTACTCACCTACCAAGGTATAGAAGTCAATATGGACAAATGCTGATCTATCTTGGAAATGAAGAGCCCAAGCACTGTCAAGGAAGTGCAACAACTCACAAGTTGGATTATCATACTTTTCAGTTTTTGTCCAAATCTACAAAATGGGTCAATCCTTTTTTAAAATTACTGAAGAAGTAGACAAATTTTGAGTGGACTACGAAATGTGAGACAGCTTTTCAGGAGTTGAAGATCTTTTTATCAATTCCACTAGTCTTGTGTAAACCAGTGGACAGAGAACCCTTTTATGTCTACTTGTTGATAGTTGAGAAGGTAATAAGATGGGTACTGATAAGGGAAGAAAAGAAGCAGCGAAAGCCTATATACTTTGTGAGCAAGGCATTACGAGGAGTATAGCCTTGTACCAAAAGATTAGGAAGCTTGTCCATGCATTGGTGGCAACAAGTTGGAGGCTCTAGCCTCGTTTCTAAAGCCACCATATAATAGTGATGACCAAGCATCTGATCAAATAGATCTTATAGAAGCCTGACCTAGCAAGGAGGATGATTGCTTAGTCAGTGGAATTATCAAAGTTTAGAATTGAGTACAGGCCAAGAGGCTAAATTAAAGCCCAGGTACTAGCTGATTTTATTGTTGAATTATCCCCTGTTATAACTAACCATGAACAGGAGAATATCTAGACCTTATATGTGGTTGGAGATCCAAATGCAAAAGAAGCAGAGTAGGCATTATTTTAAAGGGAGCAAATGGTATTACCATTGAGCAATCATTGAAGTTTGCATTCAAAGTGAGTAACAACTAGGTTGAATATGAAGTCATGATTGTAGGGTTGACACCAGCCAAATAGTTTGGAGTGAAAAATTGATGATTAGAAATGACTTGCAACTAGTGATTGGCTGAGCTAAAAGTGAATTTCAAGCGAATGAACCTTAGCTCATGAAATTTGGTGGCAAGTGTCGGGCTCGCCCAAATTAATTAAAAATCAAATTGTATAAGATTTGTAGTATAGCATGCAATCCAAGTCATCTCACAAGGATATTTGGTAACTCTTCAATCCAAAATACAAAGAAAAAAGGTAGTCAGGGTTTTTATCAAACAGTTTGTATGCAAGAAAATTAAAAGAAGAAAATAACAAAACTAAAAAGTACTAATCCAAGACTTCAAAGGAAATTGTGGTGAATTCAAGCAATTAAAAATGCAAATAGTTCACATGCATGTGATGTAGACTCTTTCTAAACTAGAATCTCTAACATTTAGAAACGATGTTCTCAGTAGGACATCTCATAGAATTTAGTTAATGTAAGCAAGTTAGATATTGAGATCTCAACTCTAACATGTTCATGTTAATTTAAGTATTAAAACAATTATCAACATAGAAATTTAAATCTAAATTTCTAATCCCTCCAATTCTAACATTCATACCCATAATCATTAATCAACAAATATGAACATAAACACAGCCCAATATGTAAATATGAACCAATACCATGCATTCAATTCACACATTGAAAAGAAATGAAAAGAAGATAATCATAAGCACTTAAACATGAAATTCCTTTAAGGCCAAGTCCCAAGTAAACAAACCCATAAGTCTTGAACTAGCTAAAAGGTTCACTCCGTTAGATATGAAATGAAAGTAGAAATACAAAAATAGAGAAGAAGAAGAAGAAAGAAAAATGGGAAAGAGAGGAGAAGAGAAGCTAATTTTGGGTTTTGTTTTCCCATCAAATTAAAAGCCCTAAAACATGAAAAAATTGAGATTTTTCTTGGGCTCAAATTAATCCTCTGCCTCTTGATTTTAAGTGGACATCCAATTTGATTAACTTGAACTTGAGATAAGGGAGTTATAACTCAATCTTTGTAACATGTCCAAGTTTGACCTCTATTAATGTCAGTCAACTTTGTGAGCCAATAAGCACATCAAGATATCATTGCTTTGAAAAGTGATCTTCATATGAATTGAAGCTTTATGTCTTAACTTTCAAATAACATCGGTTTTAGCTTAATTGGACCTCTATAGACCGAGTTATGCCCTAAACACCAATGACTACCCAAGTTCTAGCAACAGTACCTCTATTTTGACTTCAAGGTCTAACTCGACCTAATAAACATCTTAAGACTTCGAGCTCCTCATCAAAGTTGTAGAGCTTTCTCTTAAATTTCCTACAATATAGTGTTTATAAGTTTTAGAAAATATGCCCAAAATATAAAAATAATATAAATTCGCAATATTACTGAAAAATACAATTAAGCCCAATTGGAGCCCAAACTTCTAAACTGTGTCAAATTTCAATCAATTAATTAAGTGCAAAAGAGACCTAAGAGACTAAATATGAAGGTTAATAAATGTATCAAAACTTGACTTATAAAAAATATCTACAAAAGGTAAAAAAGATTATGGAAGAATTTGAGGTGTGCACTATTGAGTATATTCCCCGAGACTAGAATTCTAGAGTCGATATATTGTCAAAGTTGGCAAACGCCAAAGCTGTGGAGAGCAAGTCTATCATACAGGAAGAAGTAGCAGAGCCGAGTATTAATGAAATAGCTAGTGGCCAATGCAATCGTATGCTTAGTGGAACAAGTCAAGAGTTGGCGACCTATTTATCGAGAACATTTGTTGCACAAAGTCCTTCTTGAAGATGAAAAGGAAGTGAAAAAATTGAAGAGAGCAGGCAGCCTCTTCCACAGAAAAGTGTGTCGATGAAGAACTAGCAACTATTAAAGTGTGTTGATGAAGAACTAGCTGACAAATGTCTTTATTACACTCATTTATTGTTGGATTTGACATAGTTTATTGCTTTAATTGAAGATATTTTAGTCTTTTTTAGTGGTAGTTGGACTTTGTATGGATTTTGAACATTTAATCTTTGATTTGGTGAACATTTGGCAATTTTATAGGTTTTATGGCTAATTTTACTCAATTTTACAAGGAAAGGATTTATGGCAATAAATTAGAGTATTTTAGAAGATCTCGAGAAAGTGTTGAAGAAGAAAATTTTGTATCTTTCTCTGCAAAGGTCGGATTTAGATGATTTAAGATGTTCTAGAAAAGATCAAGAGAAGATCTCCAACTTTGATATTGACCACAAATTCCAATTGAAAAAGATTCCTGGTGAAAATCGAGTTGCAAGATCAAAGAGCAAATTTGTCCTAAATCTAAACCTAGGGAGGTTGGTCTCATTCACCACTTAAAGACAAATTCTTATTTTTGAGAGGCAAGGAGGAGCTGAATACAAGGGAGCTTGCTAGGATTCTTTGGAGCTTGGATGAGAAGAAGATCATCCATCATATCTCTATACTTTCTACGGAGTAATGTATGGCCAGAAGTTTTATTTATTGACATTGCACACATCAATATATACAATTTACAAGTCAATCTATGTCCTAATATTATGTTGTTACAATCAAGTTAAATTAGCAAACTATTCGTACAATTGTGACTGTGAATTAGCCAAATAAGAGTTGCTATAAATCAACAAATTATATCTATAATTGTGACTATGTGAATGAACCATGATATGCTATTAACGAATAAAATATCCTCAATCCTCCAATACTCCCCCTAAAGTTGGAGCATGAATAGTAGAAATGCCCAACTTGGCTAATAATTCACAAAATCGATCACATCCAAGTGCTTTAATAAATATGTTTGTCAACTGGTCTCGTGAAGAAGTGGATTGAGTGGCAATAAGCCGTGACTAAATGTACTAATGGATGAAATAACAATTGATCTCAATGTATTTTGTGTCATGGAAGACTGGGCTAGTTGCGATGTGAATGGTAGCTTGATTATCACAAAACAAAGGAATTAGAGAAGTGTTTGTTACCCCTAGATTTTGTAGAAGTTGAACTAACCAGATGATCTCACTAGCGGTGGTTGTCATGGCTTGACATTCAACCTCAATGGAAGAACGAGAAACCACTGCTTGTTTCTTAGAGCGCCATCAGATGGGAGAAGACGTAAGAAAAATGATATAGCCTGTAGTGGATTTGTAGGTCATCGGACAACCTGTCCAATCTGCATCACAATATGCTTGCTGTCACAACGTGTCCGGAGAGCGCCACTATGAGAGGCAAAAAAAAATATTGAAAAAAAAAATTTAATGGAGTTGCCACCAATTTTTATTATGGAAAAAAAAATTAAAAAGATCTTTTAAATTTGCAAAACTAGTCTTTTAAAGAGATTGGATTCGGGAATTTATTTATGCATAGGGAAAGGTAGAAACTTAATCACACTACACCCTTAATATTTCCGTTTTATAACAGTTACTCTAGATCCTTAATGAATAACCATAATAATATTTATTTTTCCCTTAAGAATTTAACAATTATTTAAAAAAGAAAAATAAAGCAAGATTAGTACAACAATTATTTACAAAAGGGAAGAGAAACAAAATTAATATGATAATTATTGACAAAAGAAAAGACAAGCAAAACTAATATAACAATTATTTACCAAAGAAAACAAAACAAAATTAATATGATGTTTACAAAAGGAAAAAAAATTAAAAAAAAAATAATTTTGGCTTGACTTGCACTTTTACATATCCTCTAGTGCAATGAGAAATTTAAAGCCACATAATTTCTAAATAAAATCAATCCAAAGCATAATTGAAAAAATATCGAAAACTATCACAATGCGCCCAGAGGGTGTCACTACAAGAGACAACGAAAAATATTGAAAAAATATTCAATAGAGTCGCTACCAATTTTTATTTATGGAAAAAATCAGAAAAATCCTTTAATTTGCAAAACTGATTTTTTAAAAGAGATAGTGTTCGGGAGTTTAATTATGTATAGGAAAGAGTGAAAACTTAACCCCACTGCACCCCTGATACATCCGTTCTGTAACGGTTACCCTAGAGTTTATTATGCAAATTAATTAATAACTTTAATAATATTTATTTTTTTCCTTAAGAATATAATAATTATTTACAAAAGAAAAATAAAGCAAGATTAGTACAACAATTATTTATAAAAGAGAAGAAAAATAAAATTAATACGATTATTATTTAGAAAAGAAAAGAGAGGAGAAGCAAAATTAATGAAACAATTATGTACAAAAGAATAATATAACAATTATTTAAAAAAGAAAAAAAAGCAAAAATTAATAAGATGGTTACAAAAGGAAAGCACAAATTAAAAAAAAATTAACTTTGGCTTTACTTGCATTTCTACATATTCTCTATATTCTCTGATGCAATGAGAAACTCAAAATTACATAATTTTTGTAGAAAACAATTGTATATTGGATTGATTTTATTTAGGAATTTTTTAGAAAAGATCTGAAATCCACTCTTTACTTGAGATTTAGGATAGTATCAACTATACAATAAACCTTTACAATCTTTACAATTCTTAAGTATAGTTAAAACATATATCAATATTGCGAGTTTATTGTATGGATAAAACGATAAAAAAAAAAATTGCTTTCATAAAAAAGAAAAACCATTTTTTATAATTGCTAGGAAGCACTAAAATATCAAAATTAAAAAATGATTAGCAAGATAATTAAGAAAGTAAAAAAACGAAATCCACACATCCAAACAATTCAAATATTTTTTTTATATGTAATTTGGCTAAAATTTAAAAAAAAAAAAAAAAAGACCAAGACACTACACTTGCATATAAAAAGAGAACCAAAAAAAGAGGAGGCCGAAAGTAAAACACTAAAAATGGATCAATGCAAAAGCCAAATATTCACAAAACGGAAAACAACAGGAGCGATGGTGAGTGATTTTTCCTGATTTCTGATTATTGTTGATGGCTCCCAATAGCTGGGTGTTGTGCGGGCAGTGGTTCGATGGAAAAAATGCTGCCATAATAGAGAAAATAGAGAACTGACTTCTTTATTATTGATATTTGATACTTATTTATAGATGCTGAAAGTGAATAGAATTAATGATAAATAATTTAAAATAAATAGAATTAATGATATAATTTAAATTGATGTTGATTGTGAGAGTTAATTTGATTGATACTAATTTAAATAAATTAAAAGATATTGATTGATATTAATTAATAAATTAAGATATATTAATTAATACTAATCGATAAATTAAGATATATTGATAGACACTAATTGATATTAAATATATATGATTTGATATAATTATAATTTTTTTATTTATTTATTTTTTATTTTTATATTTATTAATTTTTGAATAAAGATACTAATTGGACTTAAGTCAAAAAATTGAACTTTTTATTCTTTTTTTTTTTCTTTTTGTCTCTTTAGTTTTTTTTTTTTTTTTTTTGCATTTTTAGAATTTTTTTTAATTATTTTTTTACAAAGAGATACGGACAAAATATAATATTCATCGCAAACACAAGGAATCGTTTGAGGGACGTAAGATGCCTTGTCCTGGAGTTCCTTTCCTTTAAGATAGCGCAGCACCCTATAAGTAGCATCAAGGTGCGGTTATCGAAGTGCACCCATTAACTGACTGTGGATATGTATTGTATAGCTGATTTCTGGACAAGTAATAGTGAGATAAAGTAATTATTCTATTAGGTGATGATGTTGCCTAGGATCAGCTTTAACGTACAACAAAGCATCCTCCTGCCTATTAACTATCCATCATATCAAAACCCAATGCCCAACAAAGTTAACACTTGCATTAACAGAAATAGAAAGCATTGAAAGGAAAAGGAACTAGATGAAAACATACAAGTAAAGAAACAAGGTAGATTCGGTGAAAAAGTAAGGACCTTTGTGAAACGAGGAGCGGTGTATTTGAGACGCTTGAGGCTTCGCTTAGCAGCCATGGATACTATTGGGAACTTGTGGGCTCCGGGTACGCCAAATTAGACATAGGTACTTGGAAATGGATAGTGTCTAATTTGATCTTTACCATTTTTTGGAGCATGTCATAGTCCCATTGTTTAAACCATTAGATAAGATTTAAAAAAAATTTGATGGCTGAAAAAGGCATGTAAGAGTTAACCTATCTCTATCTCTTCTATAGTGGGCCTCCATCATTGATGTCACTGCACCATATCTCTTCCACTTCTTGGTTCTCATTGATGACCTCTGTGAAACAACGACCTCCACCATGAAGGGGCACAAAGGTCGTTGCCATTAGCCTCGCCTAACATAGTGCACAGCCTCCATGCACCTCCCTATGGTGCATGAGAGGTTGATGGTCAGTATTGGAGGCGGAGCAGTGGAAACGCGATGCGAGAAGAAGACGAGGTGAAGATTGAACTATCGTTGCAACCGCATTTCCACCTTGGCGAAGTTGTACCTGTTTCAATAGATCCGATTGCGCAACCTTGGAGCCCAGTTTGTGTCCTTCTCAGAGATGGCGGAGACGCAACGTCGTGCACGGTGGATATGGCAGTGGCCACAATGAAGGCAGCTTCGAAGACACCGGTGTGAGGAGGTGGTTGCAGCTACCACGATGATGTCCTCTCACGGCGCCGGCAAGTGCGAGAGCAACGGCAAAGGACCACTAGCTATGGGAAGTGGGTAGTGGCAAATGGCACAACTACACCGGTAGCACGCCGTCGGAGACACTAGTGAGATGAGTAACAATTGACATATTCTATGTTAATTAGGGTCTATTTATACATCTATTTTATCCCAACCGTTAATGAAAATCTAACGATTCATAAAGAAGGACCATGTAATGCTCAAAAAATATGAGGGGACCAAATTAGATAGTACCCTTAGAAATGACCCAAGAGGAAGGAATGAGGAAGGAATCACCACATCTAAACGAGAGAGCTTGTATCCACAAACCATTTGCATTTTGGTTGTTCAAAACTAGAACTGTCGTAACCTGCCAAACCAAATATAGGGAACAAATTTGAAGGTGGAGGAACATGATCGTCACTTGTTCCAATTGGGAACTCTCTCGTAGCGTGTAGCAGTGAACAAAATGCAAAGAAACTTCCAATTTTGACTTTGAACATCATCATCATCCTTTCTAACGACACCGTTTTAAATAAGCGTTGCTTTGACACTCATCTAGTTTTCTTTCATACAAAACTCTCAAAATGTTTTTATAAAAAATGCCATATAACAAAGAGATTAATTTTGATGCATTAACAATATAAAATTTTTTATATATCAAATCAATCATATTCTTCCATTTATATGACCATTCAAATAGTGAGAATAAAACTTTACTATATTTATTAATATGACAATATATGATTAGATAATACTATAAAATATTTTTACACTGATAATATATATAAATTAAATCCTATAACATGTTCATTCTTATAAATGAAAAATCTCAAAATAATCCTTAAAAATTAAAATTGTAAGTTAAATTAGTCTTTCTTATAAATAAATTAATCCTTAATAAATATTTTTATTGAACATATTAGCTCCTTACAAAACTAATTTGACCTATTTCAAGAAAGTATTTTCAGAATTTTTTTTATTTGATAGGGAAAAATTTATTATGCGATATTTTTCATAAGAGTAAACATCTATTTTGGCTCCTAATGAAAATTTTGGGGAAGAAATTAGTCCCTTATAACTTAAAAATCCTAAATAGTCCCTCATCTTCAAAATAAGGGAATCTATTAATCCCTTTGTATATATCCATACCATTAAAAAAATTATGTAAAAAGAGATTAATGTGTCCCTTTTTTTTAAATAATAAGAAACCATTTGATGACTTTTAAGTCTTAAGAAACTTATTTGTCTCCTGATATTTTTATCAAGAACCAAAATGGGTATTTATTCTTTTTATAAAGACCAATTTGAGGTTTTACTTTTTTAGTTTAATTTGAATGTAATGACAATATAAAAGATTTTTAGACAATCAACTAATTATATTCCTTTATTTACATGAACATTGAAATAGAGGACATAAAACTTAATTATATTTATTAATCTGACAAGATATAATTAGATGATATTTACATTATCAGTTCATCCACATTAAAGTCTTTTTTTTTAAATATTTTTCTAAATATTTTTTATCTATTTTTTTGAGAAGAAAATATTTTTTTATTTATAAAATATGATTCCTGACATGATAAATACGATACGACTGTTATTCTATTAAATCTTGATTCAAACGGTATAAAGGCAAAGATTTTTTTCACAACTATTTTGTTAACCCAGCAAAATACAGCATTATCCCACGAAAGAGAATTTTCCTGCCCGTGAAATTTCTTATCAAAATGACAAAATCCATCCTATCAAAACAAGGAGAATCGCCAATTGAATTTCAAAGGAACACATGCAAAGTTGTCCTTTTGTGCATAATTCTTCTTTCTTAGTTTCAATTTTAACACCAAATTGTAATCTAAGGGCCCTCCATATTCACAACAATACATGAATAAGATGTGTCATACGCATACATACATCTCTCTCTCTCTCTCTCTCTCTCTCTCTCTCTCTCTCTTTTTGTTATTTGGTCTGAGTATGCATATATCTACCTGAAGATAAGAGTTCCACAGGAAGAATACGATGGACTAATCCACGAAGCAGGAGAAAAGGAAAAATCCAAAACTACTCACAACTGCAAGGATCTACAGCTGCAAAAGTTTCGTGGCTGTAGTTTCTGGCTCTAAAAGGCATGCATACAATCCCACAAAATATTTTGACCTTTTTTTTACCAACAAAGATGCTAACATAGTGATACAAGTACATTACGACCTTAGAAAAAAATCCTGAAGAGAATGCTAGTTGGAACAATAAGTTTAATTATACTCGAAAGAAATTAATCTTCTTTTTTGATAATAAGGAAGAAAATACCCTTAACAAACCCAAAAAAAAAAAATTATGAACTTTTTTTGAGAATGTTTCGAAATAAGAAAAACTAAAACATTTAAATCATTCGTTATTTATTTTTACAAAATGTTTTGAGTTTAATTTTAATATATTAACAGTATAAAATTTTTTTACACAATCATCTAATAATATTCTTCTATTTACATAATTATACAAGCAGTGATTATAAAATTTAATCATATTTGCTAATATGACAATATATAATTGAATGACAGTGTGAAATATTTTTACACTTCGAATTAAATCAATGTTTACATCTTTCTTAATTTAAAAACAAAAAAAGATTGCCTATCCTTTTTATTCTCCTTCAAATTCCTCCATCCACAAAATGGCACAATTGAGCAACATATGAAGTTTTTAATTGAGACCATGGCTGGAAAATTATTGTACTTGATATTTGATTGCAGTTCATAGGCCAGCAGACAACCCTACCCTAACAGCCTAGGATATTTAGCTGCCCAACCCAATTACAGTAACATAAAATTTCATATGATGTGTGAAAGTGAATGGCTAAACTGCAAAAACATCATTACTGTGAAAAATGAAGTAATATGCGGTGCTCCAAAAGCGATGCTCAATAGCAAAGCTTCTGTGATCCATGTTTAGTCCACAAAGAACCCAGCAGCAAGCTAAATGCTACCCTTATCGAGGAGGTGGAGGAGGAGGAGGAGGAGGCATTTGCGATTTTGCAAATCCCACCCATGCAACAATGCCCACAGCCAGAATTATCCATCCAAATATGTCATACTTCAGATCACTGCTCTTCTTTTTCTTCTGAGTCTGAAAAAATAACCAAAAAGATTAGAGGTGAATGCACAGAACTCAAATATGAAGGTCAGAGCTTCTGTCAACTCAGCATATCTTCTTTCAAACTTATCTTTTTTATACTTGAATCCTTGGAACGCAATATGCGGCCATGAAACATGTCAGCCATGCTTACTAAGCAGATGTCACAAAACAGAAATGAAAGAAACCCAAGATTTGCTGCCCACAATGCAGGCATAAGAAACAACAGTCCAAGGTCCAACCAGAAACAGACAGAAGAATTACTTATCACAAAATGAGTGAACAAAAGGTTCAAGTCTTTTTTATAGAAGAGGAAGTATAGGACACACCGAGGGCTCATTGATAACCTAGAAGGCTAGAACCAGAAATATAATCTCAAAGTAGCCACCTTTCAGTGCTTTTTAAGAGTAAGAGGGGGTAGAGAAAATGGCCTGAGCCAATGTCGGAGTACTAGGCGCTATAATTGGCTTACTGTCTCTGATCTACAGAGATGTGAGGTCCACGAATCTGCCTTAAGACCTTAGTATAAATCCTGTTAAGTTACTAGTCTTCAAATAAAAGACTTGACTTTAGAGGGAAATTTGGATTACCAAATGAGTTTGTCAAGAAGGAAATTTTGAAAATTTGGGCTGTGAGTAAGAAGACAAAGACTGAAGAAAGATTTGCAAGGGAACTCACCATGCGAGAAGAATCTAAGGTCCAAACTCAGTTCTCCATATTAGCAGAAACAAATCCAATAACAAGCAAAACCAAGAGGACTTGTAGTTGTCAAGTTTCTATATCATTCAAATATTTATGAAAATGAAAATCCCAATTAAGGAATGACACAGGATAGAATCAAAATATGTAATGGTGGAGACACACAAAAGACAAGAAAAGCCTCTGAAAAGAAACATTCCCCACCCAAATGCCCTCCCCATGTTTAATAGGGATACAGATATCATAGCCTAACCTGAAAGAAGCCAGAGGTCTAATGGAAACAGCTCTGGGAATTGGGAAATTAACTACTAAGGACTAGTGCAAGTTGCAATTCTAGTTGGCATGGCATGGCATCTCACCCATACATGCTCAGAATTACTTGGTAATACACAGGATTAGTCTTTAAAGGAAAGTCCCATAGTCAATGACAAATTAGATGCTCAAAAAAATAGCACATTATCCCTGTAATAGGGGGAATTCGCCAGGACATTAAATCCAACCTATATCAAAAGCCACAGATACACAGGGAAACAAGATCCATGCATTTAGTCTATTTGGTGCAGCATAGAACCTATTCACAAGAATTCTATAAAGTTGATTTGCAAGTGAAACCAAATGATAGAAGATATATTCTATAACAAATGAATCCATCCTATACCCTTTATGTTCCAATAAGTCACCTAGTTTCCTCATTCATCACAATAAAACATGATCTCAGAAATGAAAAATGTACATTTAAAAAACCATTAATTTTTAACTAAGAGGCAAAATGAAATCCAATCAACAAGTTTGTGTGATTAGATAACATTGCATATACAAAGAGTGTTCGAACATCAAAGACTCAATTTCAGTGCTAAAACAACTCATTAACACCTTATAAACATATTTTGAGTGCACACAAGAGAAAATTATACAACTTCATTAACCAAAAAAGGAATATATAGAATAGTAGCTGCAGATAGACAAACAGCATAAACATATAAGTATTACCTTTGTACTACTACTTGAAGAAGAAGGTCCAGCAGCTGCCCCCATTGCCTGCTGAGCCAACCCATGCTTATGGATTTCTGCATGAAGTTCAGGAGCCTTAAAAAAAATCTGTTAGTAATTGAACTGGACAACTAGTCCACTATCTATTTTTCGAACAACTTTACATTTTTTTTAATGGAAAAGAAAGCATATCTTAGAAAACATGAGACAACAAGTGGGGAGGATAAGTTACCCATCAAAAACACTAAAGGAAAGATAGCAGAAAGAAATACAAAAAGGAACAAATCAGCTTGAAAGAGTAGTCCAATTTCTTTGAAAAACAATAAAACATACCCCAGAAAAAGATAGTGCTATCCTTGAACCATAATGAAGCCACAAACAGGAATCAGTTTACTAATAGGGTGAGATCAGCCTGTTTAGTTTATTCATGATTCAACAATTGAGTAAGATTCAAAAATCCATGGAGCAGATTCCGTATAATTGGATTACGCCTGGCTTTACTACAGCATTCCGTAAGATTCAAAAATCCATGGAGCAGAATCCATATAATTGGATTACGCCTGGCTTTACTACAGCATTCCGTAAGATTCAAAAATCCATGGAGCAGAATCCATATAATTGGATTACGCCTGGCTTTACTGCAGCATTCCGTAATCCATAAGTCAAACCCCATTTGCTCATAGTGTCATACATACCAGCAGATATCAGAACCATTTAAAACATGATTCGTTGGCAATCTATATTATGTAAGTTATACAGGCAGATTATTTGCTGAGTTCCACATTTAGTCTCGTAAATACATGCAATAATCATTCAAATTTAAATACAAGGTGCAACAAAAATGTCTCTTGTCACTCTACTTAGTTTTCAACATTATCAACCAACACAAAAATCAAAAGAAGGGTTGGGGGGGGGGGGGAGGATGGGGATTCATGTTGTAAGTAATCAAAATTGTCACAGCCATATCCATATTACACAAGGCATCACAATTTCCAAACAGAAGATGATGACAAGATGAAAAAGCAAGAGCAGAAATCTTGACACCACAAATTGCAAGACACAACACTAGAACATACCTTAGAAGAAACTTCTAAGGATTGGCGGTAGTACTCATTTGAAGGGTCCTATAAGAAACAAAACTTCTCCATTAGGCATTATTTTTACCAGTAAAATACTCCCCACAAACTGATCAGACTAGCATTATCGCAAGGCTGGAAATGTACCTCATCAACAGCTTGCTGAAAGTACACAGCTGCCTTATCAAAATAAATCTTCGCCTCGTCCTTGTCCGGAGTCAAAAACGCATGTGAAGTGTGAGCATTTCCCAAGCACCAAAGAGTATCATGCTTCTTGGGATTAACCAACAATGCCTCCTCCAACTTTGAAACAGCTTCTGCAAAATCAAGCCAGCATCCCACAGTGAGAGTTCAAGAATTCTGAATACTCCATGAAATCTCAAAGATTAATCACAATATCAACAAAATAGCCCAATAAGCACCCTTTTAAAATTGTGAAACATTTTGGAATCCTTTTTACAGTGCCGCAATTCAAGATCAGAAAAACTAAAAAAAAAAAGGAATAAAGCAAACAAAAACCCAGAAAATTGCCCCTCCTTTATTTCCTGTTTTTTCAGAATAAAAATGTTGGGCATAGAATTAGAACCTTCAATTATCTTCTTTTGTTCAGGAAAAGACTGAAACTGAGACAACTCTAATAAAGCTCCTCCCCATCGTGTCAAGTTCTGCGAACATTACACAATAAACGATTTATATTCTGAACATTGTCCAAGACCCACAAAACAAGAACATAAAAAAATGGCAATATGAAAGAAATTTGCAGAGATTTTTGGAGGTGCGATGAAAGCTTGGAGGGAGAGGAACCAACGTCGGCATCGAGAGGATTAGCAGCGTATGCGGCTTCCGCAGTCTTGCGAGCGTGCTCGAAGAACAAGAGGCGATCGAACTCGCTCTGCTGCAAATCCATGGAGTCGAACAGCCGGGATTTTTTCGTTTTAGGGTTTCGGGTTTACATTACACACTTATCCGGCAGCAAGGTTAATTTGGCATGCTAGATGAGTGCGCTATCAAAATGGATCAAACTCACCAGGTTAATTTATTTACCCGCTAAAATTAAATTGGTTATACTTAAAAAATAATAATTTATTTAAATTATCACATTTTCAATTAATTTATTTAATCAGTGCGTTAAATAGATTAGCTGATTTACTTGTATTTTTTTTTATTATAATTTTAAAATAAAATTATATAAATTTAGGATATAAAAATATGAATTAATAATCAAATTTAAAATATTTTTACTTTTTAAAAATAAAAAATAAGAATTTTTATTTTTTTAAATAAAAAATATTTTTCAAAATATGAAAAGCTAAAAAAAAAAAAAACACATAAACAAACCAGCTCGTTTAAGATTGGGAATTGGTCTTAAACAATTTGACTAGAAAATTTTACAGTCTGCAAATTAAATGGGAAGAACCTGTTTATTTTCATGGCTTAAACTTTGAGAACTAAGCAGTCACCCATTTGACAGCTCTATACATAAGGCATCGTAATTCGTAGAATAACTAGATAAGTTGATATTATATGTCACATATTTTTTTGAATTTAATTGATATACACTAACAGTGTAAAAGAGTTTTAGTTTTACTTTTGTTAAGGGCTAGTTATACCTGATAAGCTTGGGGTGCTGGAAGCACAAGAAGCAAACTCATAAAGACTTCCAATTGAACAGCAAGAGGTGGGGATACCTGCACAGACTCCAACGATCAAGTCAAAATGCAGCTAAGAGTAAGAGGATTATAAAAAAAAAAAGATACCTCTTTGACCCATAGTAGGCCTTATATACCAATTAAAAAATAATCGCTTCCTAGTTTAAGGAGATAAGCCATTATTAACGTGCCCTCAAATCTCAGCTTCAAGGGATAAGCCATTATCAATACGCCCTTAAATCTCGAACCTGATTAGGCATAACTGCCCCATCATGATAGCGGGTAGGAAAAAATTGAGGTCATGGCCCAAGACCATATCAGTGCCCCTAAACTTGGAATTCCAATTGGGAAATTCGAGTTTAATGGTTGATGGGCTATTACTCCAACACAGAGGGTGGAAATTATTGGTTATGGTTTTACGATGCCTTCCTTAGTCGTTTAAGAGTCTGACTTCTGATATTTGATCTCCAAAACATTTTTGCTGCCTTGACTCAGATTCATCCTAACAGTGGGCCATCATATGCGGCTTCAAGCAAGTCTACAATCTTTTGGAAGTTATGGTTTTCGTGAAGGCTTTCATCTACCTATTCACCTTAACCTGATCTCATGGCAGTGGAGCAACTCTAAGCTAGCTGTCCTTCCGAGATCATACAAGCCGGAAAATCTTCAAACTTCACCAAGATTCATGGCATAATTTCAAAGAAATTTACTTCAAAATCCAAGGTGTTCCAGGTTCCATTCTCATCTCCCTTGTCGATGACAGGTCCAAGTTTCCATGCTACTAGAACAAGGAGTTCCGAGTTCCATGTTTTGGTAAAGAGGACTTGGATTCCAACGAACAAGATATCGTGGATTTCCTTATGTCCCATTTGGGCAAAAAGCATGCAAATTTGAAGAAAATTTTGAACGCTAAAGTTGGCTCTACCTTAAAATACTTAGGTTGTCTCATGCATCGTCTTTTTTGTGCCTCATCTTTATTATTTACTTAACTAATGACTTCTGCGTTTTCTTTCAAGCGACATGGCAGCTCATGCCCACCTAGCTAAAGATGGAGGTTGCCCATATCGAGCATTTGTGAGCCAAATCCTTGGAAGAGTCTTTTAATAATATAATGAAGCAAGTTCGAGTGATCTGTAAGGATCACAACTTTTCTGAGGTCAGCCTCTTTCACCATGTGGTCAATGGCCGTATTGTAGATATGCCTGACATCAACCCCTCCGATGTGTAACTTATTTTTATTTAATGTCATTATTTTGTATTTGCAATCAATTCATATCCCTTTGTGGGACTTTGGTAAAAACTTTGTAGCAATATTATCCCTTAGGGATTTTGCTTATTTGTGTCATTATTTTCAATGAAAGCTTGCGTTGCGTTTAAATTTCTTAACTTAAGTCATTTGCTTAAGTGAGCATAGTTTTTTGGGTTGAGGTGATCAGTCCCTGGCCCTCTTACTATTGATTGGCAAACAACAATCGAAAGTATTTCACTGCAATTTTCCAAAATGGATATAACATAGGAAGTCTTGTAGAATCTTTTCATAAACAATTTGAAAAACAAGTATCTTCAAAAGCTATGGTAAAGGCTCTTTTTATTACAAAACAATAAACCGGAAGTCCTTAGCATGACTATCTAACCATGTGCAAGTCTCGCCAAGAAAACCCTCCAAAGAAACCTGGTGGGAAAAACCCAGGGTAGGAAAAAGAGTATGCCAACACTTGCCCATGTTACATTCATCCTTCTAACTATACAATCTTCGCAGGATCATGGCATTCCATGGCCTGGGTATGTTGGATCCCGATAGTGTCTCTAATCGGTAGGCTCCTTTGCCAAGTACTTTTGCAACACGATATGGCCCTTCCCAACGGAGCAAGCTTCCCTTCACTAGGTGGTCATGATCCGATGTCGACTCTATAGAGCATGAGGTCGCCCTGGCTAAAGTGCCTTGCAACTGCTTCCGTGTTATATCTTCTGGCAATTCTTCTCTTTAATGCATCTTAACGTATTTGGGATTCTTCTCGAATCTTGGGAAGCAAATCTAGTTCTTGGAATCTATTTGTGTTGCCGGTGGTTCCTAAGGATAACAACACCCTTGGACTTGACTCTCCAATTTCTATTGGAATTACTACATCCACTTGTTAAGTAAGAAAGAATGGGGTTTCCCCTATGGTTGAATATGGCATTGTCCTACAACCCCAAAGGACATTTTCGAGTTCGTCTGCCCACGAGCCTTTGGCTTCATCTCTTTGCTTCCTCAATCTCGCTAGGATAACCTTGTTTGCTGACTGCACCTATCCATTGGCTTGGAGATGCTCCACAGAAGTGAAATATTACTTTATTCCCATGGTAGATAACAAATCTATGAACTTATGATTAGCAAATTGAGTGCCATTGTCCATTACCATGCACTTTAATCCCATAACGAGTTATAATGTTTCGCCACATAAACTTTCTGCATTGCGCAACTATGGTTGTAGAGAGGGGCTCCGCTTCGATTTACTTTGTGAAATAATCAATGGCCATTATTAAGTATTTGAGTCGTCCTGGCACCAAATGCGCCAAGTAGGTCAACTCCTCATCGATCAAAGGTGTCGGGATCGATGACTTTAGCTCTTTAGGAGGTGCAACATGAAAATGGGCATGCTTCTGACACTGGTAGCATTACTTCACATTTTTTTTAGCATCCCATACCATTATAGCTTAGTACTATGCCACCTGTAGTGCTTTTAAGGCTAATGACTTGCCTCTGGGGTGGTGTCTGCAATAACCCTAATGAATCTCTTTCAATACATATTATGTGCTTTCAAGGCTGAGGCATTTAAGCAACGGCTGTAGAAATCCTCTTTTGTAGAGTTGGCCTCTGAGTTGGGTATAATAAGAAGCTTCTCGAGGAAGCTTTTTTCTTTCTTGTAGGTCAGATGGCAAAGTCCCATCCTCTAGATATTGGATAATAGGGGTCATCCAATTCATTGCATTATCAACCTAAGCGAATTCATTGTGCTCGGAAACCGAAGGCAATCTCAAGACTTCCTGGAGGAGGATCTTATGGCATTTTTTAGGCTTTGTCGAGGCGAGCTTGGATAACACATCGACTTGGACATTCTAATTCCTAAGGACATACTTCACCTCGTAATGATCAAACTCCTATAACAATGCCAGTACATTTTAACAATCATGGCTTCACCTCATACATTTCAACAATCATGGCTCAGACATTTTGATCACTAAGGACATACTTCACCTCATGATGATCAAACTCCTATAACAACGCCAATACACTTCGCCTTATACATTCTTTGGCTAAGTTCAATTTGACAATTATACTTCATATTCTGCCTGATTATTTGAAGCCAGAAAGTCAAATTTGACGAACATTTCAACACAAATGTCATCCATTCCTTCCAAAATTACCCTGCTTCGCTTTCTCAGATATTTGACAAGCCATCTACAAATAGGCGAATCCGGGTTCTGAGCACCATCAATTGTCTCAACAATAAAGTCTCTTGAAACTTGAGCTTTTATGGCTTTCCGAGTTTCATATTTGAGGTAGAATTCGAAAAGCTTAATAGCCCAAGCAATCATCCTGCCAGTGAGATCCAGCTTTTTCATGATCTGCCATATCGGTTGATCCGTTCTAACGACGATGGCATGTGACTGGAAATATGGTCATAGCCGTCGGGCTGCCAATACTAAGGCTAAGATAACCTTTTCCCATGCAAGGCCCTGCCAGTATAATACACTTGTTTTTGCTCTTCCGGGGTCTCCTTAACTAGGACCAACTGCCTCTCTTATTGACAAGTATAATACCAAAGTATTGCCGTGTTCTGGCTTCGTCAATATCAAAGGTTTTGTGAGACACTACTTAAAGTCCTAGAAAGCAACTTCACATTCTTCATTCCACTCGAAACTGCTTTGTTTTTTCAATAAAGTGAATATGGGTAGTAACTTCCTAGCTGATACTAATAGAAATCAAGACAATGATGCTAATCGCCCCGTCAATCTCTGAACTAACTTTGACAAAACTTGGGCTTTTCATTTCTAGATTGGCCTTGCACTTTTCTGGATTTGCCTCAATGCCTTTGTGGGTTAACATGAACCCGAAGAACTTCCTAGCCTCAATTGCATATGCATACTTCTGCAAATTGAGGCACATGCTATGCATCCTGTTGCAGCTAAATACGGCTTCCATGTTCAGTATGAGTTCTTCGAACTCGGAAGTCTTAATAAGCATGTCGTCAATGTACACTTCCAATAGCTTGCTTACCTGATCTTTAAATACTTTGTTCATCAAGTGCTGATAAGTCGACCATGTATTCTTTAGCCCAAATGGCATTACCTTGTAATAATAATTGGTCATTGGGGTTATGAATGTTGTTTTCTCCTTATCAATTAGATGCATAGGTATTTGATTGTAACTGGAATAAGCATCCATGAACGATAGAAGTCAGAACTTGGAGGCTGAGTCAACAAGTGAATCAATACTAGGTAGGGGATATGGGTCCTTCGGGTACACCTTGTTCAAATTTGTATAATCAACATGCATTCATAGTTTCTTATTCACCTTTGGCACCATCACGATGTTAGACAAATACGTCGGATACTTCACTTCTCTAATAAACCCAGCTTTGAGCAAACTCTCTACCTGCTCTTGAATGGCTCGACCCTTTTCTGGAGACATTTTCCTTTTTTTCTACACTATTGGGCGAACTTCCGGGTTGACACAGATCTCGTGGCGCATTAAGCTCAAGTCGATCCCAGGAATGTTAAAAGTTATCCAAGCAAACAGGTTGTGATTCTCTCTTAAAAGCTTTACCAACCTTAGCTTTAGTTTAGTTGGTAGATTGGCACTTATCTTGGTCACCTTAACCGATATCTTCTCGATCTGCACTGATTCCACTTGCCTTTCAAGTTCCAGCCTTTCATCCAACTTAATTTTGCAGATATCTAGATCAATTATCAACACTTGTTCTTCATTTTTGTGAGTTTCAACCTCTCTTTTCTGGGTTCCGACTTCCAAGATGGCGTTATAGTAGCGCCTAGCCATGGATTGGTCTCCTTTCACAAAGATTATCCTCCTACCTTCTACAAGAAATTTCATCATCAAATGAGTAGTAGAAACTATCGCTCCTAGTTGGTTAAGCGACCCAAAATGGCGTTGTACACCGATTTACAATTAACTACTAGGAATTCGACTTTGATTGTTCTTGTGTGCGGCTTAGATGCCATCGTCACTTGAATGGGTATATATTTGTCTGGTTGAATTTTCTCTCTTTTAAAACCAACGAATTCCTTCTTATAAGATCAAAGGTTAGTGTTTGTTAACCCTAGCTTATTAAACATACCTCAAAATACGATGTCTATAGAACTTCCTTGATCCACAAGTATGTTTTTGACTTCAGCATTCACCATTGCTACGGAGATAACCATAAGGTCGTCATGCCCTTCTATGGTTCCTTTGATGTCTTCTTCTATGAAGACAATGTTAGGCATGACTTTGCCCTTATGGGACTAGCCTTGGCTTCCACCATCCAAATTCAACACTTCCTTCTAGTGTCTTTTTCGAGCTGATTTTGTCAGTCCTCCACTTGCAAAGCCACCAGCAATTGTGCTTATAGGTCAGGTGATGGCTTCTTTTGCTTGCTTATCACTATCCCGAGCCCATTCATTTGAGCTCCTCCGAGATCTAGGGTTCCGCCTATCATCACCTTGCCCTAAGGATACACTCCTTTTTTTGGGGCTTCGTTATGTTGCGACGTACTTCGCTAACCTTCCTTCCCGAACTAACTGTTCTCTTGCATTGCGGAGGTCATAACAATCCTCTGTCTTATGCCCGTAACTCTCATGGTATTCACAATACAAGGATCTATTTGTATTAGCCATTGCACAAAGAGGCTTAGGCTTAGGGAGCCTTTTTGTCTGGTGGACTTCTTGGTACTTCATTCAAGGGCATTGTCAGGGGAGTATGCTCAGAAAAACTTTCGACCCTAGCCATCGAGCTTCTCTCCTTGACTTTTCGTCCTTTCTCAAACTCATCTTCCATTATTGTCATTCCTCATCTGCTTTTAGTTTTATGGTTTTTTCCATATTTATGTATTTCTCGGCTTGCTTTTGCAACTGTTCTAGGGTTTCTGGCTCATTTTTGGCAAGTGATTTCGTGAAAGCATCTATTCTCAAGCCGTTCACCATTGACAACAATATAGCTTGAGGGTGCAAATCTTTATCTTTAGTATCTCCTAATTGAAGTGCTCAAAGTACTCTTTCAAGGATTCATTGGGACCCCACTTTATGCTCAGTGAGGTAGTCCCTGACTTCTGTTTGGCCTTACTAGTTGTGAAATGTGCGAAGAAGCGGGAACTCATGTCTGCAAACCTTGTTATTGATCTTGAAGGTAGCATGTTAAATGATTTTACGGCCAACTTTTTAAGGGTAATCAGAAACACCTTACATTTAATCAAAAGGCATTCAGGTGGTCTTGCGGATATATCATGCCATCGTCTCCTTCCATATTGGTTAGTTCCTTGAGCCTAGGAGGAAGGGGTATCGCCATGATCTCATCAAAAAGTGGTAACCCTTCATCTCCTTCGTCGTACTGCACCTCCTTGTATTCAGACATGGCCGTAAATCAGTGCCCAGTTTTTTCAGGACATTATGGATGTCGGCTTCCAGTATAGTATGATTGCTGATATGCACGCTTCGCCTTTAAAGGTAAACCCCAGGTGCTTTCAGCGTGTCAGTGTTGCTTTGCCCGATAATTACATTTTCTTCAGCGATTAGCATAACCATCCCGTTCCTCGGAGGAATCCTCAAATAAATAGCTCTCATTGTCTCTACTTAGGCCCTGACTTCGATTTTAGCTTCAACTCTTTAACTAATGCTAGCTCTTAGGTCAATGCTTCCTTTCTATCGCCTTGTTGCCTTTATCCGCCTCCCTATTCCTCTAGAGATCATCTTCTAAAGTGTTGATCTGAGCAGCCTTTTCTTTGACAACTTTCAAAATTTCATCAAAGGTAGGTTTATTATGTGGAACCTCCAACCTCCACACAAGTCTCTGCACCGATGTTCGATTGGACTGCTCTTTCGGCCTAGATGGCTGACTTCTTAATGCCAGTTCATTATTTCCAATACGTTATCCTGATTTAGAGGCTATTATTCTATCAATTTGCCATGGCTAGGCAACTGGGGGCCGCCCCATTTTGGCCATTCATTTGGTGTTAGCGGTGCGCCTACTACCATGCTCCAACTATGGTCGCCAATGTTATGGGCTGGCTATACCTAATAAGCTTGGGGTGTTGGAAGTGTAGGAACTAGACATACAAAGACTCCCAATTGAACGGCAAGAGGTAAGGGTACCTGTACGGACTCCAACGATCAAATTAGAGTGTGATTAAGAGTAAGGGGATTATGGAAAGAAGAAGATACCTCTTTGACCCATAGTAGCCCTTATATACCAATTAGAAAATAATCACTCCCTAGTTTAAGTGGATAAGCCACTATCGACGTGCCCTCAAATCTTTGCTTCAAGGGATAAGCCATTATTAGTGTGCCGTCAAATCTCGGCCCTCATTAGGCATAATTGCCCCATCAAGATCGCGAATGGGATGAAGTCAACTTTAGGCCTAGTTTGAGGTCATGACCCAAGACTTTTAGGGTAATAGATGGTTATGTCAAATGCTTTTGCTAATGTAGTAATAAATGATTGGATGTCTGTGTAAAACTTTGTTACACTAATAGTACATACTAATTAAATCCTTTTTATATGTTATGTTATTCAATATATGCAGTCGTCTATTAAAATCTCCTTATCTATACAAGTGGATTGATCAGCACTTATATGCCTATTAATTCACATCTTTTTAAATGTAAGTTTTTAAAAATCAAATAAAGAATTTAATTTAAAATTTATAGAATTATTGAGATTAATAAATAATAATTTATTATTTAATTTTTATTACATAATTATTTTTTAACATCCTTAATCAGATTTTTTTGAAAATTTAAAATAGTGTTCATCTTTAAGTAGTAACTTCCTGGAAGTTATTTAGAGATGGTTTGGTAATAAACAAAGAAGATGTAGATATTGTGTTAAATAGTCAATTTTAGCCACAGTTTCAATATATAAAAAATCAAATATAAGAGTAAAAATGGAAAATAAAATTGGACACTAAGAGATAGCTATTAAAGGGAATCTTCTTTATATATTATATAGATATCTGTCTTTCTATTCATATAATAAAGTAAAGGCATAAATAAGAAATCTCTGTCATGCGGCAGTCATTGACTGCCCTTCTCTATAATCAATTAAAGAAAACTTTCTAATTTGGGGAATTATCAATTTAAAATTAAAACATAAATATAAAAAAATTAAAATTAAATGATATTAAGTGTGTTTTTTTTGGAAACTAAATGATATTAAGTGTATGTCCATTAAATTGAACGGTGCACTATGATTAGACCCAATACGGTGAAACTATTCATTAGGGTCAAAAACCAAAACAATAATTCAATAAAATGTTATATCTCATTGGTGGATAGTTATTGGCTTGGTTGCTGATGTGAGAGAAATTCATTTTGGAGTTGTGATAATCTAAATATAAATGAAAATCTAAACATAATGAAAAAATAATAAATTGATGTGATTTATCTTATTTAATTAGTTGTCAAATTAACTTAAGCTAAAAATTATTAAGTAAACAAATCATTTTTGACAATTTTATCTAATTGATAATCCATACTTATAACAACAAATTATTTTACTAATGAGTTATTATATGAAATTAAATTTTGCATTTTTTATTTAAAATTACTTTAATATGAGGCTAACTAATAGGGAAGGAAAACTAAATGGACTAAATTTTTCTTAAGTTCAATCCTTACCAAAAAAATTGTTTTGTAGTTTCCTTATAAAAAAAATTATATTTTAAATAATAGGTTATATAAAATATTTTTGTAAACTTTTTCTTCAAAATTATTTTATTACAAGTTTTATTGAATAAAGGAGTGGGAGATAGAAAAGAAATTAATATTTTTAGTTGTTTGCTCCTCCTCCCTACTTAAAAGTTGAAAGTATATATTCTTATATAACAAATTACATTTTTAATAAGTAGTTCTTATATGGAATAGTTTTACACAATTTTTTTAAAACAAATTACTGTATGAGAGGGAGAGAGAAACTAAATTCTATTTTAGTTGTTCAATCTTTACTTAAAAATTGAAAGTATATTCCTTATAATTGAGTTACATATTTAATAATGAGTTGTTGTATAAAATATTTTATTATAGTTTTCTTAAATTACTTTACTAAAAGTTAGAGAAAGGATAGACGAAAATCAATTAGATTTTTTTTTTAGCTATTTATCCATACCTAAATAATTAGAAATAAAAGCTTTATTAAGTGAATTATACTTTAAATAATGAGTTGTTAAATACAATGCTTATTTGAATTTTTTTTTAAAGTCATTTTACTATAAAACCATAGAAAGATAATGATAGGAAAAAAGAAATCTATTTTCTTATTTGTTTAATGTTCACTTGAAAATTGGATGCAGATATCCTTATAAAATAAATTATATTTTTAATAATGAGTGACTAAAGAAATGGAAGGGAGAAGGAAAATTTTTATTTGTTCTATCCTTATTTAAAAATTAGAAATACATATCTTTATAAAAAGATAATAATTTTAATAAAGAGTTATTATATAAAATAAAATTTTGCAAATAGTACTTAAAATAATTTATTCAAAACAAATTTCACAATTATACTTTTTATTTAGCATAGTTTTAATTTTATAATATTTTAAATTAATTTATATAATCGTATTATACTTCAACTTTTATAATTTTTATTAATAAAATAAAATCCCAATAACAAAATTATTACAATACATACATACATATATATGCATTGCATGGGTCAAACACACTAGTATATCAAAATAATAAATAATTTAATTAAATCTAGAGAGACTAAATTAAACCTTATTAACTTTTAATATATAAGATTACTTTCATAATTCAATTCTTTTACATCCCTTTTGCCATCTAGAATTGGTCATGGAATTAGAGTTTGGAATTGGAATTAGGTTCTTCAATTCCAATTTTTATGTTTAGAGTAATATATAGAATTTGAATTATAATTTCACAATTCAATTCAATCCAATGGAATTGAAAAATAACTAAGATGCATATAAAAAAAGACAAAAAAAGAAAGAAAAATAATTAAGACGAGCTCTTCCTAAATCCTAGCCTATATCATATGAATTATCAATTCTAAAACTTATTAAATGTCTCTCTACTCATTAAAGTCTGTATGATTCTCTCCCTTTTTTTTATTTATATGCTATCTATTATATTTATTAAAATATAATATATTTATAAAAATGATAATATAAAAATTTCTTAAATTTTAACTTATTATTTTATATATCCAAATAAAAAATTATTTTATCTATAAATTATTTTCATAAAACATTACTATAGTACAAAATTATTGTTTATTAGTATTTTTTTAATAATTTTAAATTTTGAATCATACATTTAAATAAAAGTATTGAAGTTAAACTTAGAATGACAATTCATATTCTAATTCTTTAGTGAACCCAAAAGCAAAATTTAAAATCCAAAGCCAATTCTAATTCCAAAAGAATTGGAATTGAAATTGCAATTCGACATTACAATTATTTTAAGTACTATTTGCAAATACTATCAATCTTCTCACAAATAGGATTAGGAATATAAGTTGTTTGCATGGCATACATAGAAGCGAACTACCAGATTGGGAAATAAGACTGTAAGCTAGCTTAACTGAAAAGTCATCATCATTACTGCCCCTCCAAGCCACAGTGTCTGGTGTAACACCCTAATAAACCCATATTACGCTTAAGTCGTATTACGGCGTTTTATTTGTTGTTACTTATGCTCGTGGAAAACTAATCTTCACTTGAAATTAAGTTACGTGGAAAATATGGTAAGATTTATTTTTTTTTTGGAAATATGTCATCGCTTTGCAGTGTTTTGAAAAGTAAAGCCTTGAGCGAGAAGATAGATAGAGAAAGAGCATGTCACATAAAATACATACTCCAATATCATAAAACAAGAGAAAGGTAAATAAATAGTAATTCACAAATACATTGCATTCTATAGCAAATCATTACATCGATAGGGGTTCATAATATATATATACATACATATATATTAGCATTACATCGAAGGAGGCTCATGGTCATGCCATGATCCAAATACTAGATACAAACTTAAATTGACTTCGTTCGTCACAAAAAGGAATATATGAAGATGCAGAGCTACGGCAACTACAAGTCCATATCAGCATTGTCTGACATCCCATGTTATACGCCCGCTCACAGTGTGGGGGATCCATGCTCCACTCCACCGGATGCGCCATCGAGATCTGGTGACGATATGGAAGAATAACTAGGGTGAGAAATGGGATTTCTCAGTAGGACTCGAACCCGACATGAAAGTATCATTGTCATCGTCCCAGCCACTTCAGTTTTATAAATGAAAACAGTAAGCATGCATAAGGTCCAATTCTTAGATTTACGAAAACATAGTCATCCGAAGCGGATTCAATTTTTAACATGTCCTTATATCATAGCATACATGGGCACAAGTATAATTACATAAAATATGCATGGTTATGCTATAAGCTTCTCTTAACTTCTTCCCTTCAAGGGTTTGGACTGAAGCCCCTTTTCTCTTCTTCACTTGACTTTATCTTAAGTCTTTTCTTTTCATCCACTAAACATAAATGGTAATGAGCTCATACCGTGGCCGTCGCCACCATAACTTTTCGATACTTACACTAGCTGGGTCATGCCATGCCTCATGTAAGCCCTATCCCCTATACTTATACTAGCTGAGTCATGCCATACCTCATATGAGTCGTGGGTGAGGGGAGCTTACTTTAGGTCACCTTTCCTTTTGAAGGATCACACCCTTAGTTCATTTTCTTCTTATTAAAGCTTATGATGCAAAATTATTCTAATTCTTTTCCACATTTAGGCGTTACGTATCGCCGTCCGCAAATGTGATTCTTTTATCGCATATCATTAAGCATCATATCATCAACATATACTTATCATAATCATATCATTATCAAAATCATCATCAACATTAACATATCACTATCATAATCATCATCATCATTATCACATCATAATCATCATCATCATCATATCATTGTCATCATAATGACATATAGAGGCATATATATCACACAAAGTCTTATGATCTTAGCTTAATAAAATTGGTGCAAGCTTTTAAATGAGATTGTTTCTTGTGTAAACTCTTTTGTTAGGCGTAGGGCCAATTTTGTCTATTATCCTTCTTGAAACTTTTAAGTTGAATTATGAAGGTTTTTCCAATGCTTAATGTAGGGATCTTAATGTCTTAAAGTATATTTCTTATTATCTTTTAAATTTCACCATAGCCAGTTTTTTTTTACTTTTATAGTGAGGCAGTAACTTCAAAAATTCATCATAATTTCACCTTTTATTCTTTTACTTCAAATTTTGGTATAATTATACTTCTCTGAGTCTATTTTTAAACAAAATAAGCTGCACTCAAAAATTCAATTTGTAACTTGAGTTATGTACATTTTATTCTGACTATTCAGACTTAAAAGTTCAACTCGGGTTAGTAGCTTGTTAACTCCACTGGGAGTTCCTCACATGGAATCTGATAAAACTGTTTTATGGGGGTGTTCCTCTATGTCTTAGCTTTCTAACAAACTTGGTCCCATTCAAAAATAATTTTTGTAGCTTCGGTTATAAGGTTTTGAGTGTAGACTACCCAAACAGAAATCCATCCGGGAATAGCTAACTTTGAAAAATCATATCTCTCTAGTTTTAAGGCCAAATTTCACGTTTTTTTATATGTATAAAAAGCTCTATGAGTCTATTTTCATTTAAAATTAGTTTCGCTGCATTTGGAGTTATATTGAAAGAGTTATTGGTCACGCCATATAGACTACCAGAATTTTCCAGCTTCCCCGATTTTGGTTTCAATGAGTTTTCTTGTAAAAACATTAAAGCTTTTTCTCAAGTGATCACTTTTCTCTTCCAACCAACTTTTAGTCTTTGAGATCTTGACATTAACTCAATGTTTTAACTTCTAAAAATTTGGTTCAATGACAATAGACACACCAACCGAAAATTTCATGCCAAAGAGAAGAATACAACACATGAAAACTCATCATATCAACAAGCATGGCCATGAGGCCTTGGAAGCAAGTCCTAGAACCACCTAGCTATGGAGAGCTTAGGAGTCTAAGGGCTTTAAGAACATATAGAAAAGGAAGGTCAGAGTCACTACCAAATGGTTTTCTTGAAAGCTTGAAGAATGAAAATGGTTGGAGATGGCCTCCTTCCTCTTGAGCTAGCAAATGAGGCTAAATAAGTGTTTGTTTTGTTCTACCAAAGACCAAAGAATGTGATCCTTGATAAGTTAGTGAGGGTGGTGATAGAAGATGAGGGTGATAGTGGTGGAAATGAGATGAGTTAGGGTAGGGAAAATAAGAAGAACAAGAAGAAGATTTGGAAGAATAAAGGGAGGTTTAGAGAGAAGTGAGAGCTTTGTGACTTAGTGAGAGAATGAAATTACAAAAATGAGAGTATGAGAGGAGAGAGAGAGTGGCGTCCTACTCTAAGCAAAGGGGGTGGTTGGATTTTGCTTCTTTTGCAAGCAAGGAGGCTAGGAACCATGGGGTAAAAAAGAGAGTTGTGTTTCTCTTAAATCTTGGTGCTTGGGTAGAGACCATCTTGTGTTTTCTCAAGTGGTTAAAGGCATGACCACTCTTGGGATTGACTTAGGTGGATATGATCACTCCAAGTGTCACAATCTTGATGGAGGAGAGTACATCTCTTGGCTTGACTCAAGGAATACTACTAACATAAACTCTTAATCTAATGGTGTATGATGAGAAGGCAAATGGATCGTTGGATTTTGCTCTTGTCCTTAGCCAAAATTTGGTGCATCAATTAGGAGAAATTTTAAATCTTCAAAGCTATTAGAATTAACTAAGTTGTTAATCAATTTGGTTAGTTAAATTGCTCTTATGAATTATGTAATTAGGGTATAAGAATTAATCTATCTCAATTGGTAAGGTAGAACAATTGTTTTGTACTTAATTAATAAGATTGGATTAACTTAATTATATTTCTAAGTTACGAATTAATGAGGTTCAAATAGTTAGGTTTTTAATTAAAACATTTAGTGCATTATGATTCAATTATTGACTTGACTCAATTTACTAAACTCTTGCTCATCGAGATTAGCCGATTAGTCCTCAGTTAATCGTTAACCTCTCTAATTAGCCAAGATCACTGAGCTAATTAGCTTAGACAAAAATTGGGGATGTTACATCTAGAGTGTCAAGGTCCGTAGAAGGGGCCAAACGAGCAATAAGATCACAAATCTCCATTGGTAACACAGCCTTTAAACTTTGCCAATCCCAATTACCATCCCCAAGAGCAAAATTTGCTACTGTCTTACTCAACTCAGAGTCAGTAAGAGTTACCAAAGCATGATTCGAAAGACAATCAATTTGGGGAACTCACTTATAAGACCAAAATTTGATGCCACGACCATTCCCAACACACCAAATTAAATTTTCTTGCACATGAAGCCAAGCATAACTTATACCTTTCCAAAGATTAGAGCATCCCTGTTTCCAAGCAATAGACGAAACAATATCCTCCCCACAACCATATCTATTATGAAGAAGCTTAACCCCTGATTCATCCCTATCATGAATAAGCCCCTAAACTAGTTTAGACAACACAGCAAGATTTGAGTCTTTTGCTTGCCTAAGACCCAAGCCACCAACCTTCTTAGGCTTGCAAACATCCTCCCAATTACATAGATGAAGCTTTCTTCTATCATCAGTCCTCCCCCACAAGAATCGTCGGCAAATACTATCAATCTTCTCACAAATAGGATTAGGAATATAAGTTGTTTACATGGCATACATAGGAGCGACACTCAAGACTAAAGAACACAATGTAACCCTACCTGCAAGAGACAATGAATTGGCTTTCCAAGAACTCAACCCTATAATAAATTGTCAGTTACATAGCTAAAGGATCTAGAGGAGGCCGTTTATGAATCAAAGGAACTCCTAAGTATTTGCCTAAATCCCTGGTCAATGAAAACCCAAACTCATTAGCAATTTTAGAAGCTCTAGTGTGATGAACATTTTGAGAAAAATAAATCTTGGTCTTTTCTTGACTCATCTTCTGGCCAAAGCTATTCTCAAATATCTGCAAACAATGCTTAATAATCTCAACTTGTTGCATAGAAGCTGCAGCAAAGATAAAAAGGTCATCCGCGAAACATAAATGAGTAATAGGGGGCCATCTCTAGCAATAGTGATAGGCTTCCACAAATCATTATCCATAGCCATTTGAATAAGATGAGATAGCCTCTCAACATAGTACAAATAAATACGAGGAAAGTTGATCCCCTTGCCAAATACGCCTTCTAGGCTTAAACTCTCCAGTACATGCACCATTCCAAAAAATATTAATGATAGCAGAAGATATACAATGCCATATTAATGAAATAAATTGATCATTTAGTCCCACATCTCTAAGGGAATCAACAATAAAATGCTAATCAAGATGATCAAAAGCTTTCTCAAGGTCAATCTTAATAGCCATATACCCTCTCATCCCCTTAGCATTGCTCATCTTATGATTAACTTCTTGAGCAATAATAATATTATTAGACCCACTTCTACCTCTAATAAAACCACATTGGGTAGGAGCAATAACAATAAGCATTATTTTCCTCAATTGATTAGCTAAGATCTTAGTCACCAGCTTATAGACCATATTACATAGGCTAATTAGTCTAAATTATTTGACAAATTCAGGGTTATCCACTTTAGGAATTAAAGAAATAAAAGTTTGAATGATACCTTGAATTAAATCAGGTTGATGAAAGATCCTAAGGATAAGATCATAAAGAGACTTACCAACAACTTCCCACTGGCTTTGGTAGAACAAAGCATGAAGACCATCTGGCCTCGGGGCCTTGAAAGGACTGATAGCAAACAAAGTATTTTTAATTTCCTCACTAGAAATCGGCCTGTGAATAAAATTCAAATTAGCTTGAGAGATTTCAGGGAAGCAACTAGATAACGGAAAAGGAGAGCAATTATTCTTAGCACAATAAAGATCCATGAAGAACTCCTTAACCATTATCTGCATCGTTTGACTGTCATGAACCTAGTAACCATCACCACCCTGAAAAGCAAAAATTTGATTTCTTTTGCGCCTAGCCATAGCAAAAGAGTGAAAGTACTTGGTGTTCCTATCTCCTTGAGAAAGCTAATGGGAACGAGCTTTTTGAGCCCAAAGAGCTTCTTCTTCAAAAAGAACCACTTCATACTCCCACCAAAGTTACTTCTGGAGATTCTCAAGAAAAGGATTGACTCCATCTAAAAGAGAGCGATGGATACCATTCAGCCTATTTAAGAGCCTATTCTTCTTTTTATGAATATAACAAAAAACATCTCGATTCCAAATCCTGGCAGCCTTAGAAAAACCAGAAACATTATCTGCCCAGGAACGAGAACAATCCCAATTTTAACGCACCAAATCCGGGAAGCTCTCATGACTCAACCAAGCAGATAGAAATTTAAAAGGTTTTAGTTGAGTAAGCTGAACCAACTCAGAGCCAGCATGAATCCAGAGAGGACTATGGTCCGAGTTATACATAAGAAGGTGAACAACTCCCATCTCTTCAAAAGAAAAGTTCCACCTTTAATTAATGAAAGCTCTGCTTAATCTCTCCTTTAAATTTGATCTCCTCCAAGTAAAAGAAGGACCTTGGAAGCCCGCATCAACAAGATTACAGAAATCTACACAATCCCTGAAAACTGGACAACTTCTGTAACCACTAGCCAAGCCAGTAACTTCATGATTAAAAAGAACTGAATTGAAGTCCCCTGCTACCAACCAGAGGCCATTAATAGTACCACTCAAAGTCTTCAGTGAGCACCATAACTCTTCTCTCAAGATTCTTTGCAGATGCCATAACAAGGAGTGAAGAACCAAGAAGAAACATCATGCCCAAAATCAACCATGTGAATTAATTGCTTCTCTACAAGCGAAATCTGAACCTTCCATAAAGAAGAATTCCATAATACCCAAATTCCGCCAACAAATCCCTCCGAATCCATCCTAAAAGAACCATCAAACCCAAATTTCTTATATAAAGAAACTTTAACTATAATAAATGGGTAATTTTGTTGCAAAAATGGATAAAACTTTAAAGAAGAGTATTTCTTTCGTAAAATCAATTTCTTTTGTTTTATTTGTCTCCTTAACAAATAAAAAATTCAATAATTAATTTTGCTAATTTAATAACTATTTCTTCATATTAATAAATGAAAGAGTAATTTAATTTCATATTTTTTAAATTAATAAAATTTAATAATTTTTATGAAAATATCAAATATTTAATATTAGTTAATCGATTGAACTTGAGTCAAACTATATATATATATATGGGCATATTTTCTAATGAAACAATGCAGTGAATTAGTCCCTTTCACTAAACTCAAATTCACTTAATATGCTAATAATTTAAACTAAAACCTTTAAGGGAAATTCTACGGAACCCTCACATAACTTTGGTTCCAAAACCCTTTCATATGTCGACCAATAACAAACAGTGATGGTAGTTTATAATAATGACATGTAAATTGTGTTTATGATAATATTTAATTTTGTAAAATTGAATCATAATTTTTATTTTTATGAAAATATATCATGGTAGATTAGGGTTATCAACAAGGACATCAAAATTGGTTGAGCACAACATGTCAACTTAAATAATTCAACAAAATAGGTGGGTTGAACTAATGTATTTAAAATAAAAGTAATTTTAATCTCGCTTAACCTAATTCATTTGAAGACTGTTTGATGTGAGTTGGCCTACAATGGCTCGAACTTACTTATAAGGCAATTAAATAAGCCAGCTCGGCCTAACCCTTAAGGCCACCCATTAAATGGTTTGGCCAACATATTATAAGTGTTAGCATAATATTATTAAGGTTAGCCCATGGACTTGAATAGACTCATTTTTTCCATATGATAATTTCTAAATACTACCCTCAGCACTATTATAGCTCGACCCAACTTATTTAAACCTAACCCATTAAATGAGTTGGAACAACCTATAGTAAGTATTAACAAATTGACATAATGGTGGCTTGATCTATTTAAGGCTAACTCTTGGGCTTAAATGGGTCAATTTTTTTGATATATGTCAAATTAGAATTTCTAAACACTATAAACACTAAACATTATTACAGCTCAACCCAATCTGTTTAGAACCAATCCATTAGATTGGCGAGTTGAATGGGTCAAGTCAATCTATAGATAGTGTTAATAAGTTAGTATAATGTTGGCTCGACTTAATTTAAGGCTAGGCCATGAGCTTACATGGGCTAATTTTTCCAAATTAGATTTTCTAAACACTATTATAGGCTAGCCCGACTAGTTTAGACTTGCCCTATTAGCTCACGAATTAAATGGGTTAGTTTAACCTATAGCAAGTGTTAACAAGCCGATATAATGTTAGCCTAATTGAGATAAAGCTAGTCCATAAGCTTAAACGAACTAATTTTTTCAAATCATGATTTCTAAACATTATTATACCCTAAACAGTATTATAGTACGACATTACCTATTAGCCCTCTGAGTTAAATGGGGCGGGCAACATATAGTAAGTGTTAGGCATAATGCCGGCTCAACCAGTTTAACGCTAACCCACAAGCTTAAACCCTCCATGTTTTTCAATTCTTTCAAATTGAAATGTTTAAACACTATTATACCCTAAATATAACACCTTACCAGACAAAGTACTATGCTTAAGTCATAATAATCTATCTGATAAGAGATTACGTGTAATACTGATTAAATTTCTCTACGTAATGACGGAATAAATACTAATCAATCGGTAAATTGTAAATAACTTAATCATAAATAGAAATACAATAAGAACAGAATAACTGCAAATGGCGTCATAGATATATATGCAGATATCTGATTTCAAAGTTTGTTAAAAAGTACAAGGTATCAAAACAAGGCCGCTAATACAAAATGAAACGGTCAGTGTCTATTAACAGCACCCTAACTGGTCCCCATGGGACATTTCATGTACATTCCTAATATATATCCATCTAACCATGACCCAAACTGTCAAAAGAGGGTCATTCTGTACATCTAACCCTACTACAAAGATCGTGCTATCTAAGCAGTCGATGAAAGGAAACCATTCGCCATGGCGGCGTCAGCTGGAGGGTGCCCGGCACTGGGAGCAGATGACAACGAAGAACTAGCCGTTTCAGATGGGTCCTCCTCTGAGGTCGAGGCCGACGACATCGGCTGCGGCGGTGAAGCAAGAGGGGCCATGGGAACTGGAGCTGCTGGTGCGGCTGGTGCTGCTGCTGGTGGTGGTGGCGGAAATGGATGGGCCATATGGAGAGGTATAGCAATGTAGGGGACAGCAGGATCAAAAAGAGGGTGCATAACTGGTACAGCAAAGTCCCTCTGGAAGAAGAAATATAAACGAAACTGGCACCTGCCAGATATATATACAGAGTCTAGAAAAGGGTCGATGTGGATGTGAAGCTCGGGAAACTCAATGAATAAAACCCTGGTCGCCGCGTGCTCCATGGTTTGAGAATGACACGAAACATACAATAGGGTGAGAAATGAATATTTCTCAATAGAAAATCCTAACTTCTATACATCTATCATCGCTGTCATTCCCAGTTGTTTCGGTCGCGCAACATTTTTCAAATAGTATCATAAAACGATAATATTCAATTTAAATACTTGCTTGTAAAACATACACCGAAACAAATTCAATTTTAGTTAACAGATATACTAAGGTACTCAAACAGTAATCACAGCAGAATGATAGCATATTATGATTAATAAGCAGGAATCTAGAACCATCAATAGTAAAGTATTCCACTGTACATATGCATGTGCAATGAGAAGATGCATCTTATTCTTGGAGGCTTTCGCCTTTTATAACTTATTTCCATCCTTGGTCCCCTGGGAGTCATTGGCCATATACTCCTGGATAATAGTCCGCTTTTCAGGACCGAGCTTGTTCCTATACAGGATGACCGGGTTTACTTTCCCCGACCTCCCCACTGATCTATTCCTCTTAATTTATTCCGGGGCTGGCCCAAGTGATGTGGAATTCTTTATGTCTTGAAATGAATGCACATCTAACTTGTCTCTTTTCATATGATGTACTCAAGTTATCATAAATTTCATAACTTATGGATTTCTTACCGAAATTTCGGCGGCATAACGGATCGAGTCCGCTTTCCCGTGAATAGTGCCAGACAAATCAGTACAATTGCACAACTAATAATTTCAGTATAAACCAGCAAACATGTATAAGCACTTATAACATCATTCAACAATTGCAAATCAAGCATTAAGAAGGTTCCAGCTTGTCCTTCCCTATTCTGCCCGAGTTTGGCATGCTCCAATTTTTATTCAATTCAACTCATTAAATTATCATCTTTGGATATGTTATAGCCTTATATGTCTATTTTCTATTCTCTTTGGTCCCATCTCGTTTTGAATTATATAACTCTAGATATAAACATTTTATCTCAGCCTGTCCTGTTCCTAGCCAGAATTGGGTTCCTATAGGAGAAAATTCACTAAAATTCGAAAACTAGATGAAATCATGCGAATTTTATATCAAAATGAAGCTCACACAACAAGCTTTAAAATGAATCAAGTTTCATGTCATTTGCCTAAGTGGATTTTGAGTTAAGAGTCTCAAAACTTTACCCTATTGAGCTGTCCTGTTCTAGGCCAGTTTTAACCTAAGCCAACTTCATTGATGTGCTGGGAACAATTGACAACGAATTAAATTCAGAAATTTTTATGGGATGTTCTCTCATGTGTTAGCTTTCAAACATCTTTGGTTGCACTCAATTTGAGGTTGTATAGGGTGAGATACACCCTTCTCAACCCATGCTGCCCGGGTGAGAACCCAGATTTCTAGGTCTAACTTCAAAAATTCATAACTAATTCCATACTAATCCAATGACCTATTATGATATATGTGTGGAAATCCCTGAATGTCTAGTTTCACCTAAAAATGGTCTCGTTAATTTTAAACGGTGGGAGGCAAAGCCGTACACTCTGCCGTACGGACTGTCGAGGGTTTTGAGTTTTCCAGCCTCTCAACTTTTTCATATCTTCATCCTTTCTCACTTTCAATTCAGGTTTTAACCTCATAAACAGCCCATAACTCAGCTATAATTCATCATAATTATTCAATCAACATATCAAAATTAAGAATTTGGACCACCATCAATCCTTCAAGAATCAAAAGTCAAGTAAGAATTTAGAACCTCTACCTTTTACTATGAATGATTTTGGTTTAAGTTTGTAGCTGCAACTTGGTAGAATTTCAAAGTGTGATGGAGTTGGGTGAGTGATGAAAAGAAAAGAGAGAGCTGGAGTGAAGTATGCAACGTGAGAGAAGAGTCTGAAGAAGAGGAGGAGGGTGTGTTATATAAGCATGAGTAGTAGTTAACTTGGAAAGTTTTGATTGGCCTCAAAACATAAGGCTGAGTTTCAACCAACCTTGCTCTCCACGTCATCTTATTTGTGTGGTAGAATTGCTCTCCATGTCGCCTAAAGTAGGACTAGTTTCTAGTATATTCTGAAAATAAAATCGGAACTCGTACTCTCTATAAAGTCGGAACTCGTGAACATCCTGCATATGAAGTCGAAACCCGGGAAACGTATCTAGTTTATTTCGAAACTTGAAAGTAAAGCCTGATATGAAGCCAAGCACTTAAAGTCGGAAGTCGTGAATTATAGGACCTCGATCTCGGAACTCGGGAGGATAGAGAAATGAGGGCTCTTGGTATTAAACTCGAGATCGGAACTCGCGAAAATTTGACTCGGACCGGGAGACAAGTTCAAAAATCTGATCTCGTGTCCATTTCTGGTCGAGATAAAATTGGACGTCGGACTTAGTGTTAAGTCGGAAATCTTAAGATCGGAAATTGGAAACATCAGCCACTTGAAATGAAATCGGAAATCGGAATTTATACTGATGAGGTCAAAATTCATATATGCTTACACAAGGTCGGAAATCGGAAAATGCAGCCAGCCCTTAAGCCTTGGAAACGAAGTCGGAAATTGAAACTATGACTAAGGTCGGAAGTCGGAATTTATAAGACAAACTCGGAAATCGGAAATTTCAACATTAAATGAGATCGGAAGTCGGAAATCGGACATTACACTAAATACTATTATAGTAGAGCTTGGGCCAACCTATTAGGCCCACAAGTTAAATGGATCAGGCTAACCTATAATAGGTGTTAATGAGCCCGACATAATTTCAGTCTGACCTATTTAAAGTTAGCCCACAAGGCTAAATAGACCAATTTTTTCAAATCAAAATTTCTAAGCATTTCAACACTCTGAACACTATTACAACCCAATCTATTAGGTCCGGGAGTTGATTCTCTCAATTAAAAATTTCATATGACAAAGTCATGTGTTGATTTTCACTATTGATTATACTTGACCCCACATTCTTAATCAATGGTGAAAATCAATACATGACTTTGTCATGTGAAATTTTCAATTGAAAGGATCCACTCCTATTAGCCTTGCAAATTAAATAAGTCAGACTAATCTATAGCAAGTATTAACAACCTACATAATATCAGGTTGACCTATTTAAGATTAGCTTATGAGCTTAAATGGTCCAATTTTTTTGAATTAGAGATATTTAAAAGCTATTAATATTTTTTGTAGTTAGGCTTGGAAAACATAATAGAAAGAAAAAAATATTTTGCAATTAAAATTTTCAAAAAGACTAATTTATATTTATTTATAGTTAAATTTATAAATCTCTATGGACAATGCATCTAAATCATGTGTCACGATTCAATTTGTCCAATTCAGCACAAGTTTAAACCGTTGAAACTTAGCTAGGTAGCATAGCAAGCCCCATAATTAATATTATAAAATAGAAAAAGTAATATATTAGCTTAATCGACCAATTTTTTCACATCAGAATCTTTAAATATTATAACATCCTAAATATTATTATAACTCAGTCAGTCAAACTCGCAAATTAAATAGGTTAAGTCAACCTATAATAAATGTCAATAAACTAGTATAATATCGGTTTGACCTATTTGATGTTAGATTGCAAGCTTAGGCACGCCAATTTTTTAACTTAGAGAGGCAAAAAGATATTAATATGTTGTGTAGTTAGGTCTTAAAAAGCATAATAGAACCAAAAAAAAATTTGTAATTAATTTTTTAAAAAGACTAATTTCTAATTATTTTTACTTAAATTTATAAATTTTTTTGCAAAATCCAACCAAATCATGGGTCATGATTTAATTTGTCCAAATCAGCACGGGTTTAAATCTTTCAAATTTAATTGGGGGAAGAACCTTCAATTTAGCTCTCGAAAAATTAAAACGTTGATAATTTAGTTTTCAAAAGATATTTTATTAGTCTGTGATATTTCAACAATAAATTCTATTATTATTAATGTATTTTGTTAATATTAACAAAAAATATTTTAAAAATTAATTTGTTAATAAATTAATTTTTTAAAAATTAATTTATCAGTACATTAATTTTTTAGGAATTAATTTATTAACGTATTATTATTAAGATATAAAAAATAATAATAATTTTTATAAATTAAATTATTAATATTTTGATTTTTTAGAAATGAAATAGGTGGTTCCCCTTTTAAATGGTTGTCATATCAAGTCCCATAAATATTAATATAAAATAAAACAAAAAAAGTAATATAAAGATGCCAATATATTCTGAATTTATTGTCTATAATTCACTTTTATATAGAACAATGTATGGCGACAATAATATCTCCGGCAGCGCTAAGCGCGAGTGCCACGTGAATAGTACAGATTCAATGCACCTCGTCATCGCCGCTCCAAACACAAAGGTGTGAAAAAATCGAAAAGGAAAGATAAATGGAGAATGAAAAATAAAATAAAATAAAATAAACGAAGCCAAAATCACAAGTTTCAAACTTTCAATCTCCGTAATTCGTCGAAACACACATAGGCATTTCCGTAAAACCAAAATACGTACTACTTTATTAAGCTGCTTTTTCTTGTCCTTTTATCCTCTCTGTCACTCGCTTCTTCGAGGTTCTTAGCGAAGTCGTAAAAGGTACTCTCTCTATCTCTCTGTGGATCCCCAAATCTAGGGCTTCTTCCTCATCCATCCTTCTTTGAAATCTCCCCAATCAATTCCTCAATTTTCGTTTTCAAAATCTAGATTTGGAAGGTTAATCTTCATTTGCTTCCGTCTTTGACCTAGTAATTTTGCTCACTTCACTCTTCTGATTTTTTTTACTCTACCTTAGAAAAGTCTTCTCATATTTGTGAATGCGTCTTTTTGGATCTTTGGTTTCTTTTATGATCTTAGTCGTTTCACTTAAATTTGCAGTGGTGCCCGATTTTGTGCTAGATGTCAAGATTTTTTTTTCCCTTTGTTCCATTTCTGTGTTCTGTTTATTGAATTTGAAATTGCTCTGCTTGCTACCTTCCCGATTCGATGCCAGATTTGTGACAGCGCCTTGCTGTTATTGTTATGATAACTTTAATTTTATGGGGGAGTTGGATGAAAGGTACTTAATCATTAGAAATGGATCTTTTGTCACCAAAATTGTGGTTATCAAGTTGAAATTTTGACCCCAGTTGCTTCTAGTTATTCTTTTTATTTATTTAAGATGGCGTGAAAATTGATATCATTAGTAACTTTTGATCCTCTTTGGGAGTTAATTGTAATTTTCGTCCTCGGTGTTTGTGCAAGTTAACATTTGAAGTAGGAATTATTGCTTGTCTGTTGCTGAAAATGGATTAGAGTGTAATCCTAAAAGTGTGTTAATGTCTGCATTTTGTGAAATGTTATAAAAAGTGGTCGAGCATTTGGCCTGTGTCAGCACAGATCATTTTTGTTGGTTATATTAGTCTGATGGTCTTTGCTCACTTTCTTTTATACAATAATTGGATGGACTTCAAATCGTCCTCTACAATAATTGTCTGCCTTTTGTTGATGCTTGCTGCTGTATCCTGTTTCTTGATCTATTTTTGTTTGGTTTACTTCTTTAATAAGGTCTATTGTGTTCTTAGGGTTTCAAAAGATGGACAGCATGCACAGCTTCTGGCAATTGGGTGATGAACTTCGTGGTCACTCAAAAGCATCTGAGGATCACAAATGGTTAATGGTTGCTTCTAAATTGGCTGAGCAGACAAGATCAAAGGGTGAGCGGGTGAATAACCTGGATCTTTCAAAGGGCCCTATTGAACCAAGGCCAAGAGATAAATTTGGGTTTCAGGAGGAGAACAAGTTTGACACACTCAACTTAAGCATGTTAAACCTGGACTCTAAAATTACTGAAAATATGAGCAAAAGCTCGCTTCGGAATGGTACTTACAACATGAATGCAGTGTACCAGAAAAGCAGTGCAAACTTTGTGGGAAACATGAATGGTAACAAGTATAGTGGTAATATTCAGCACAACAAAGAGCCCAACAATAACAGCAACAGCAATAACAACAATGAAAGCAACAACTCAAATGCAGCTGACAAAAGGTTTAAGACCTTGCCTGCAGCAGAGACACTCCCACGGAATGAGGTGCTTGGTGGATACATCTTTGTCTGTAACAATGACACAATGCAGGAAGACCTAAAACGTCAGCTATTTGGTAAGCAATATTTTGGATTTGTCACATCATCTTGTCTATGAGTAAGTTGTACTTCATTTACCTTGGCTATTTTAGGTACATATTGTGTGCAGTGGTTTCAAAGGGGAAGTATCTGTAGCACATGTTCTGGAGATTGGGAAAAATTCAAACCTTATACATTATGGAAAATGGCCAAATATTGGTTCTTGAGATTTTCTCTGTAGTAAGATGTAAATTTTATGATGATTGCACAACCCAGTATAGCATGTGTTGAAGTGTGTGCAAATTAAATATATATTTTTTCTACCTTGAAGATTATTATTCAAGTACCTGAGGATTGAGAATTGCAATTTATTTTGTAGGTTTGCCTCCAAGGTATCGAGATTCTGTTCGCCATAACGCCAGGGCTACCTCTATTTCTGTATAACTATACCACTCATCAGCTGCATGGCATTTTTGAGGTGGGCTATTTTTAATTTCTGAGAGTATGGTTAAATAAGTTGTGCTCCAGGCTGTGCTGGATATTACCATATCTTAAGGCATTGAAGGGTTGAAGTTGTGTCTCTGGTTTAAGTGATATCAGTAGGAAATGAGGCTTGAGAACTGTTGGGTGCTATGAAACCCATTTGCATGGCCCAAGAACAAGAGTGCAGTGCCAAGCAGATTTTATTTTGAATATTCTATCCTCACTGCTACTAGTCATGGATTTAGCGGGTTAAAGTGTTTGAGAATTTATATTGAGCTGCAGTGTCGTAGGTAGTGATGGGGTACCTAGTACCTAATTCTTAGGATGAGAGCATGAAAATGACTTTGTTCAAATTGGGTCTCTATTGATTTTGTTATTCTCCACTGCGTGGGTATGTTATTCTGTTTAGAGATTGGGAATCTTCTATCTTTAAAAGATGATTCTTTTTTGCTTCCTTCAATACATTTTTCAAATAGCTAATCAAATAACTAGAGCGAAATTGAAAATAAAAGGGAAATAAGAGTGGATAATAAAAAAGTGAGATTTAGTTGATTTGGTTACTTAGGAAGTCCCTTGTTGCAGGCAGCAAGTTTTGGAGGCTCTAACATAGATCCAACTGCATGGGAGGATAAAAAGTGCAAAGGCGAGTCAAGGTTTCCAGCTCAGGTAGAATCTAGGATTCTGTAATGGAAGAGTCCATATATTAGCTTGTCTCTAAGATGTTGAATGAATTTGTTCCTCATCTTCATACGTAGGTGAGAATCCGTGTCAGAAAAGTTTGCAAGGCATTGGAGGAAGATGCATTCAGGCCAGTATTGCATCACTATGATGGTCCAAAGTTTCGTCTTGAGCTGTCAGTTCCAGAGGTATGACGGAATATTGCTGTTTTCATTTAGAATATCTATATCTATATATATATATATATATATATATATATATATATTCTGATGATGGTTTCTCTCTTCTCTCTTTCTCTCTATAATGTGGTGGGATTCTGAATTGATTTTGCAGACCCTGGATCTTATGGACTTATGTGAACAAGCTGGTTCGGCAGCATAAGCAAACAACGGAAAATGCAAACTAGAAGGTAGGTTTGGTGTGCCAGCTGTGTGCTTTGGGCAGATTTTCCATGAAGCGTAAGCTTGGAAAGTAGTTTGTTTGGCGGATCATCTTGGGTGAAGTAGCCGGTTACGTGTTGAGAGTCCGAGAACCTGCTGAATAAATGTTGTGGTGTCCCATGAAGATGCTTTGTAGCTTTTGCATGACATTTAATACCATTGTATGATTAAGACAGACTTGCTATGGAATCATAGAGATGGGAGTTTGTACTACTAGTAAAGTGTTATGTATTTCTGTTAAACCAAAGAAGAGTAAAAATGAAACAGCTTATGTGTTTGTAAGATCTTATATTGAGTTGGTTGAAGTGGTCTTTTCTGTTTTATATCCAATCAAAATGAGAAATGAAACCTTTCATAGGCTAAGGCTGTGGTGCACCGGATAAAATCAGGTGCACCACACTCGGTATCTAGTGGTTGAGATTATACAGACCACATATACCACTAAAAGTGCAGTGCAAGCTCTCCTTTTACTCTTTCATTGACCCCCTTTCTTGGAGGCGGCGACCCTCGTTTACAGCAGCGCCGTTACTGTGGACACTGGCATCAAACTTGTTTGGCTGGGTTCCTTTCCTTGTTTATCAAATTTGTTCATTTGATTTTAAATTTCGGCTTGTTCAGCTTTATGTGCTTCGTTGCTTCTGCTTTCTTCTGGTTTTTTTTTCTTACAATAACTCGTCCTTTCTCTGCCTACAAAATTCGACTTTGGACTCACCCTTCTGCTTAAATTCTTAGCTTCATCCCCAGCCAATGTTACAAATAGAGAAGACCGATAAACTGCTCCAGCGGACGGGACAGCAGAGGCCAATGTTCATACCAGGAAACCCATTGTCCACTTCCCTGGATTCTCATGATAGACTAAAACGGTGTTGCTGAAAAATATAAATAACTGAAGAAACTACTTTTGAACTCCTCTCTTGGGTTTTTCTCATCATATTGATCTGCACCAAAGGTTACTATGCTGGGTTGATATATGGCCAAGTAGAAAATGTCAACTCCAATTGAGATTTGGGCAGCGGGCACACATGCAGTATTGCCATCACCACAGCCAGCTGGCTTTGATCAAGACAAGCCAAGATGACAGTGAGGATAGTGCCAAGCCATATTCAACTTGTCGAACTAGAAAATATCAGAATAGGCTTTGTCGCCAGAAACAGAGGCAGTGGCGGTGGTTGTGGCCGTGGGTGGTGCCAATGGGGACTCTGGCAGGCCGTGGGTTGCAGTGCGAGGGGCTGCAACTAGAGGGGTTAGGAAGTATATAAATATATATATGATGGATCATCATTTATTGGTTTCACCTATACACTATTGGATCTTTACCACTAGATAGCTTGGTGTGCTGCGCACCTAACTTTATCTGGTGCACCATTGATGAAACCCCTTTCATAAGGCTTGTCTGGTAGAAAGAAATTGAAGAGAATGATTAGAGCCAAATATTGTTGGAATTGATTTCATTTACAAATTAGTTTGGGAAGCTATAAAATAGGAATTATTTAGTTTGAAAATTTTATGTTAGTCAACAAATAAAAGTTCATTCAAATTCTTTAAGCATAAGTAAAATTGTAAATATTTACAGAAAAAGTGATAACTAAGTATTTGGGTTTTCCACTCATTAAGGGGAGGGCAACTAGAACCATTTTTGAGGGTCTCATGCAGAAAATTCAGACCTGTCTTGCTTCATGGAAGGGGAAGTTACTAAACAGACTAGGGAGAACTTGTCTTGCACAATCAATGATCACTGTATTCCTTCTTGTTTGATCCAGGCTTTATGGGTTCCTCAAAGTTTTAACTAAAATTGATAAAACTACGAGGAGATTTGTTTGGAGTGTGCGGGACCATGGCCATAGTCTTAATCTGGTAAATTGGGCTTCTATTACTTCTCCTAAGGATTGTGGAGGGTTGGGCATTAAGGAAACTCAAATGATGAACATTTCCTTTTTAGGGAAATTGATTTGGAATCTCCTGTATGATAAGGATAAGCTTTGGGTTTTGGTTCTATCTCATAAATATCTTAAGAATGGAAATATTCTTAATGCAAAACACTCCAATAGGGCCTCGTATGTATGGAGAAGTATTGTCAAAGATGTTGGGTGTTTGAAGGAAGGGTTCCAATTTGAACTTCACAATGGTGAAACCTCGCTTTGGCAGCAAAACTGGACAGGTTTAGGTTCGTTGTGGGAGAAGGTTTTTTATGTTCGTATTTCTGACGTCAACAAATAGGTCAAAGATCTTTGGGTGGATGGGAGGTGGTGTTTAGATGGCCTTGTTACTATGCTCCTAGTGGAGGTCAAAACCCACATTCTTTCTCTTCCTTTCTATCCGAGTTCTAATGATGACTATTGGGTTTGGAAACATAAGTTTGATGGAAACTTCTCTGTGAAAGTCAGGTATATCTAGCTTTTACATAGGGAGGAGTTTATGATCTAGACAAGCATTGGAGGTGGGTGTGGCGGCTCTAGGTTCGGGAGAAGATCAGATTTTTTATTTGGTTGTGCATGGATGAAGCTTTACCCATGAAGGTTTTGAGGCATCGACGTAATCTTTCCTATACTCCAACTTGCTTGAGATGCTCCCATGAGGCTGAGGATATTCTTCATTGCATGAGGTACTGTCCTCATTCCTACGAGGTTTGGATGCGGTTGGGCTTTGTTTAGGATATATCTTTTGCTACTAATGATGTTTGAAGATGGTTATGGTCCAATGTAAAGAAGACTAATTCGACTCTCTTGTTTGCGACACTTTGGTGGGCATGGAGATGGCATAATAATATGTTGCTTGATAATGATCACTAGCCTATCCAATTGGTGATGAATAACATTCATCGATCTTGGCTTGAGTTCAAATATATTTTCCCAAAGGTGAATGCTGCTCTGTTTGTGAATGATAAGTGGTTGCCTCCTTCCCCTGGTATCATAAAACTGAACATGGATGGGAGCTATAATGATTGCATAACACCCTAGTAGTTCCAACTTACGCTTGAGTCGCATTTGGATTTTATTAGTTGTTACCCTTTAGCTTTGTGGAAAGCTTAACATTTTTCTTTGAAATTACTTTAATGGAAAATAACATGGTGATTTTTTTGTTTTTTGAAAATACATTTGAAACCATGAGCCCTAATTGTGGAATAGTAAATCCGTAAGCGAATGTTACATAAGAGAAGCGTCGGTAGTTGCGTAGCAATGATGATTGGGCAAAATAATAATTGTAAAAAAATAACTAATATTAAATAAAAAAAAACGTAACGTCAATCATCCAACAATAAATGCAACATCTCAAAATTAGAATCGAAAATAAAATACACCAAAAATTGGCAGAAATATCCATGTATAATCCCTTACATCTATTGAAAAACCAAAGTAAACAACTAAACTTTACAGGGCAAATGCTTAATATCCGCACCCCTACAACCACGTCCTCGAGGAATGATTGGAGTATGAATTCAACATGGACCAAAACTACGTGCACGTCCACGACCACATTGGGAAACTCGACTGGCTACCGAAGACGTTTCCTTTGAAGGGTCTGACTCAGATGAGCTTGATGCTTGGCGAGGCTCTACTACTGGAATATGAGAGTCCAACAAACTAATCTCCATGATTGGTACTGGTATCTCGGGAACTATGGGCTCTAGAAGTGGAAAGTCCGAGACATAGGCCGTAACTCCAGCAGGGGGATGTAATCCGGCAAGGGCTTGGGCTCCAGGATAAAGTCGTGTCCTGGTTAGGCAAGGGGAGGCAGTAGAAACTCTGGGAGGTCCACAGTCCATGGGTGCAAGAACGGGAAATAGTTTAGCTAAATTGTTGATATGAACCATGTGTAGCAGCGTATATGTCGTAATGATGGTCGCGACCACTATGGTATCACGCACCTCGTCTAATACCACTTAACTGTTGGTGGCACCATGAAGTGCTCCACCAAGGATTTTATTCTTGTCTAGAGATGATGCAGAAAGTAGGAGTGAGAAATCGAAATTTCTCAGTAAGATTCTAACGTGACAACCATCATGTCTTCGTTATCGTCCTAACCACTCCAGGTTTATTATAACAAGTGAACATACAATAGTCTATTTAATTAAGCTCGAAAAACGTGATTAGTCGAACTGGGTTCATTTTAAATATAACTCTTGTTATATTCTATGGTATGAATGATAAAGCAATAATAATGCATAAATAAATAACAAGGCTAAAATGAGAAAATATGCAATTGATTGATGCAATTTCAACTGAGACTTAGGCCTTGTGCCTCTTATCTTTCTTGCTTAACTTCTTTAGAGTTTTATTACTTTAGTCCACTCTCGTAGTGCCTCTTAGAATGATAATGAGCTCATACTATGGTCGTCCCCATCTTAGAGTTCCCATACGGGAGAGGGGGTAAGGGTATCACCTCCTCTTGTGGAAGGATCATATCCATTATTAGGGGTGTGCACGGGTACGGGTCGACCCGCGAACCTGAAGACCCGACCCGACCCGAATGTAAAAAAGTCAGTTCGGGTCGAGTAATCGGATCTAATCGGGTAAAATCCGATTGACCTGTCCAATATTCGGTTCGGGTAACGGGTTTAAAAATTAAACTCGTTACTCGACCCGACCCGAACCCTTTTTTTTTTTTTTAATAAATAATGATTCATTTACTTATATATTAATTTATAAAATTATAATTATAAATATTGACTTTTAGATTATGTTAATATATTAGTGTATAATTAAATTTATTGATGATTGATATTGTATAATGTATAATATATAATATATTCATGATTATGATTATGGAATTATCAATTATGTATGTAATTTTTTTAAAAATATATTTGATTATATTCAAATTTTAAAAATACAATTTAAAGGTTTCAAAATGTCACAAAATTGAGTATTTTAATATATCTTTCATCAAAAAAAAAAATGCTATCTACTCTTATACCCGACCCGATCCAACCCGAAAATGTTCGGGTTGGGTTGGTTCGGGTTAGGGGAAAAAAAAAATTAAAACCCGACCCGACCCGACCCGATTATATTTAATTGGTTTGGGTATTTTTTTTCCCTGAACCCGATCCAACCCGACCCGTGCACACCCCTATCCATTATCTGGTCTTTGCAAGTCACCTCCACTTGTAAAAGGATCATACTCTCGATTCTTTTATTCTTGATTAGTTAATGCATAATGTACATACTAAAATTTTCTCTTACTACGCAAATGTTAGTGAATCCAATAGATATAATTATCAACATCATAGTTCATATCACATACACAAATTCCATAATCGCTCATACATAACATTAAACATTATAAGTTAAATCGGCATATAGTCCAAAGGTACATACATAACAATATAGACACTTCATATTTTCATTCATACATGGGTAATTAGTTGTAACTAAATCACATAATAAAGTCTTATGAGCAAAGCTTAGATAATTATGTGCAAGTTTAAGATCTTAAATCTTAATTTGTCTTGTAGGCTTTTAACTTTCATTCAGTGTTCCCGAGTTTCGAGATTGAGTTTAAGAGCTGATCTCTGAGATTAACTAGGGACCAAGGTCTCAGTATCGATCTTTGAAATTGATGCAGGATTGAGTTCTGAGGTTATATAATTTAGAGTCTAATATTTACTGGATTACTGAGTTGCGAAATTATGTGTATAAGAGTTTTAAAGCATCTTATTTCTTGACTTCTAGAATTAGGGTCTAGGGTTTTATGTTCTGGTACCAACTTTCGAGTTTAGGTGTTTTTTGTGCAATGACTCTCGACTTCTAGGGTCGGGTTTTATGTTCAGGATTCCCGACTTCCGAGTTTAAGTTTTATGTTCAAGATCCCCGATTTCCGGGTTTAAGTGTTTTATGTGTTATGTGATTCTGATATCTGACACTAAGCCAAAACTGGTCTTCCAAGACTTTTATGAATGTTTTTCCTGAGTTCAGAGTTTCGACATTATCTTTACCAATCTAGTTTACTGTTCGCTTGGTTTCGAGTTCCAATGTTAAATCTACTTGATCTAATTTAGCGTTCTTTATTTTTCCGAGTTCCGACGTTAACTATAATCGATCTAGTCTATTGTTCACCTACTTTTTGAGTTCTAACGTTAATTATACTAGATCTAGTTTTCTATTCACTAAGTTCTGAGTTCTGCCATTAAATTAAGATTTTAGTTTATGATTCCTTCCGATTTTTCCAAGATTAAATCCTAAGTAATCCTTAATATCAATTTTGATTTAGATATATTCTTCTTTACTACACGGTTGTATGTTCATGTTCCTAGAGGCTTTTACTGACTAAATCTTATAGAAATATCACAAGAAAGATTTGATCTGATTAATTATCTTAGAACATCAAGAGAAAGTGTTTGATTTGATTAAAGGTTTTCTAAAGGCATGAACACACAAGAATAACCAAGAGAGGATTAAAATTCCTACCTTAGAGAAGATGATCTAATGAAGAACTTTGAAGTTTGAAGGCTACTAAAAACTGGAAACTAGAGCTTAAGATTCGAAATTGAAAACTAGGATAAGAGACTAAAAAGTGGAAACTAGAATTGGAGACTAGAAACTAGAAACTGAAGACTAGAAATTGGAGATTGGAAAGTTGAAGGGTTCTTCTTAGTGCCGCAGATGAGGTCTCGACCTGCAAGAAGAGAGGAAGAGTTTTGTGCTTTTTGAGTGTTTGAGAGTGAAAGTGAGAGAATGGAAAGTGAATGGAAAAAGGGAGATTGTGTATTTATAGATGAGTTAGCTCCTATATTTAAGGCATCATATCTTGAACTTAAACTGGTCACTCTAAATTTTTGTTTTGCCAATGTGGGTTCCGAATTTGAGTTTGTTCCTAGATTTAAATCTTTAATTCTCAAACTGGTCATTTTAAAATTTTTGTTCCATTTGGTGCGGGTTCCGAGTTCGAGTATATTCCAAGATTTAAACCTTTAAATCTCAACAGATTTTGAAATTTGTTTCAGCCAGGACGAGCTCTAGTTTCGCAACTATAGGGATTGGGTGACTTTGGGTGTAATTATGTAAAATTACCTTTTCCCCCTCCTTACTTATGTTGGCAATTTAGTTGACCTTTCTTAATTTCCAAACTTTTGCTTATTTAGTCAGTGAATTAATCCTTGATTAATTTACTAATTACTCATTAATCATAAAATAATTAACTTAGGAAAATTGGAGATGTTACAAATTGCACTCGTTGTAATGGTTGTGGTGGCTTGCTTAGAACAAATGCTGGTAAGTGGCTTAGGGAATTCTGAAATAAAGTGCCATATGCGGATATCACTTTGGTGGAACTTGTAGTGTTAAAGCAGGGTCTTATGCTCGCTTGGGATTGTGGATATTGGGAACTAATATGTAAATCTGATCGCCACGAAGCGCTTCAGCTGGTGCAATTTCCTTGGACCTCTCACTCTCATGTTCTTGATGGTTTGCTCCTCAAAATTTAGGACCTGTTGTGTTGTTAGTAGAAAGGTGTCTTGGGCGCATATCCCTTGGTCGGTTAATGCCAATGCGAATTACTTGGCTAAGCACTTTATTATGTGGAATGAGGCCCCTACTGATATTCTTACGTTGTTGCAAGAGGATATTGGGGGGTGACGTAGGTTAGGCGTAGTTTCTTTTTCTTCTTTTCGTTTTCTTTCTCAAAGTAACAAAAAAAAAAGAGTAAATAACTTGTTTAGTTAATGGCACTAGTTCATCTAGCCAATTTTTCATTTATATGTTACCATAACTTAGGTTTGATTCTCAAGTTCCCCCTATAGATGGGTGATTTGTAAATATCTTTATGAGGAGTTGATGAGCTTAGAGTCAGATCTTGATTATGGACTAGGATTGCTTTTTCTTGAATCTAAAGTTTCTCTCTCTTTGTCTCTGTCTCTCTGTCTCTCTCTCTCTCTCTTTATATATATATATATAACTTGTTAAGCTAACATAAATTACTTTTACATGACACAATTTGTAATCGCTTTTAAAGAATGATAGCATTTATTTTTCTCTAAGACTTGTTAATATCATTTCGAGCTAGGTGGTTGTTAGGTACTTGTCATTAATTAATGTTTTAATGGTTTCATAAAATTGTAATGATAGGTTATTTGTTAAGGAGTCAAAATATGTTAAGGTAACCTATATATATTTAGGTCTATTACATCGTATTGGGTTGGTATATTATGCAACTATAATATAGGCCAAAGTTCTTAGTGGCCCCTTATAAGAGGGTTCATTAGGGTTGATGCCATTATTTACTTGTGGCTAGGTTTAATTTCCATTACATAACACATTGCCTTACTCATTGAGAAACGCAATTTGTTTGGAGTATGGAGAGAAAAATCCCTAGCTTTAGAGAAGATCATTCAATGAACCAAGTGCAAAACATGCCATGATCCATTTTAGGATTCATTTTAGGATTCATGATCTGCGTATAGAGTAATCAGCTTGACAAGCATAATAATGGAAATATATGTTCAAAATATTAACTTCTCTTAGAAACATAGCTTTTTTTCAGAAACCGAATCAAAGACCTTCTCAAGAAAATACACAACCTTGTTTCATCTTAAATAGTTAAAACAACTAAACTCAAGATGTAAACTCTAGTATCTTTCAAGAGCTTATTCAGTCCTTGCTTTACACTATTTAGGGCGTCCAACATCCCCTGTAATATCTTACTAGAGAAAAAAGTGATTGATGAAGGCTCTTGAAAGCTTGACAAAATTGTCGATAGACCCTATAGGGAGAATAAAAAACCACAAAGGGTAAACTTTTCCTAAAAAGCAGGAAATGACACAAACATGGGTCAATAACACCACTAAGGAGCATCATGGACTTCAACATAAGGATATGAACCTGTGTACTACCAGTAGCATTATATAGATGTTAAGTTAAGGGGAATTTGAAGTTATCAGGTAACAATATTGGCATGATGAATTTGATGGGTTGTCTGGTCTAAGAGGCATTGTCATTTTCCCTTTAGATATTTCCCTCATGTTCTTGTCTTGAGACTTCCTTAACTTGGTTCATAATTTTTAGCTAATTTGCAATTTTTCAGTTCTAATTTTACAACTATTGGACCATCTAAAGTAGCCCTTCCATGGTATGAGGTATTGCATTATGGCTATTGTTGTTGTTTACATTTTTTGGTAGATTAGTGCTCTAACTTCTTCTCGTCATAATCATTGTAGGGCGAACATATTTTATCGAGTCCCACGATTAGGGCCAAAATGTTGTTACTTGATAAATGAGGTTGATGCAGATTTCCTTAGCTTCGAGCTCTAATGACTCTGGTGTGGACCTGTAAAAGGCACTTTGACACTCAAGTAAGCCTTATGTTGTCTACCTTAGGTTGAGTGAGTGAGCTTATTTCAAAGTGAGAAAGGTGTCCCATAAAGGGTATCTGGATGCCATTCCAACATCTTCATAACTCCTCGGGTCTTGAGGAAGTTCAAATTCACTAATTCTTGAGCTAATCCCTGACTTCTAGGCTTGAGCACAAAGCTCAGCTTGGCTTTGATTCTTTTGGAAAGGCATGTGCAAATAGGAGATAGGTTGAGCAATCACTACTAGGCCAAGGTATAGGGCCTTTGGAATTTGTCCAATCCATTAACACACTGCATTTATACATGAATTATTACATGCCTTTAATTTGTACAACAAGACTTAATTATCGCGGAGTTGACCAATCATAAGTAATGGAACGAGGGAATTGAGTTTGCTCTAGGAATGACTGATCTTGGTATGATATTGTGAGAGCATGAGCCCTATAAGCCAACAATTGAGAGCAATATATGTTAGAAGGACCTCTATGCTGAGCGAGAGAGATTGGACAAGCTCGAGACTTCTGTTTACTAGAAGAATCATTTGTATGTACTTGTTAGGTAGCTTACCAACCACTAAGCCTAAATGATAAAATTAAGTCCTTGAGGACTAATGCTGATATTCGATAATATTGAGGTTGGGTACTTGTTAAGGAGCTCACAATATGAATTGTGAAAATGATTTGAGGAATAAGTAATTGTGTATAGTCTAGATGAGAGGATTTGAATATTGTTATACTAAATTAAATAAATTGTTATAGGTTCATAGCTCTTTTAGATAATATGGATAAGAAGATGGGTAATTCCTTAGCCTAAGCTTGATTTGAATGTAATTTTAGTTGATGTTCCAATCAATTCTTGGTAGATCTACAATGTTAACCCTGTAGATATTTATAAGCCATAGAAAACAAAGATAGAGTCCAAATTATAAATTTGGAATGACCTTGAGGTTGAAGTACAAACTATTTGGAATAGTAAAATTAGTTTTAGATGCTTTTATATTAAGATGAGAACATTTGTTTTATGTGCCCACTTTTAGGAGAAAATTAATTTTTGTTTTGGTTTTAGATAAACTAACTAGGATATGATTTTCTTTTTGGAATGATTATTTAAATGTTTTGAACATATTTCTAGAGAATATATTAGGAAATTGATTAGGAATGAGATTTGTTCTGCCTTAAACTTGGGTTACTTAGGAAATTGCGCAGCTTACATAAATAGAATATTAGCTAAAATAAAGGAAAAGATATTGTAAGATTATGATTTCCTCATATTTACTCATAAACATTTCTTTCCTTGACATCAAATTATTGTAAAATAAACGTAACTGCAGAAATTATTTGATCTTAATTTAATTCCAAAAAAAATTGAAATTAAGGGAGGAAATCAAGCTTTAAAGGTCATATAGCTGAAAATTTGGATGGTTGATCACATTAGGACAAAACAACTACTATAGCAACTATTAGACAAAGCAGACTATTGTGTCATGAAATAGTTAGAACAATGTGAGCTAATTCTTTGGTATGGATGGAAGTCTAAATCATTTCCAATGGCTACTACACATTTAATGGCTCATGTTCTATTAAAAAGGCATAAAAATTGGAGAAAAAGATGACAACTTCCAATAAGAAATAGTGAGTTCACTTGCTTATCCACTCTTGGAAAAAAAGACGACAACTTCCAAGTAATTGTGGACTCAACATAGATTGAATTTTGATACTAAAGTAGGATAAATTAATATGCATTTCTCTACTCCCTTACCTTGATTACTTTTTTTTTTTTTTGCATTACTTGTTTTTTTCTCAAAATTATTTCAATGTTTTTAGTTTGTGATTTTTTCTGTCAAGAAGCCAATTGACACTCCTCTTGGTTCCTTCAATGATGTTGCTCCAACTTCCTAAAATTATTCATATTTAATTCCACAAGTGGTGCATGAAATTCAATTAAGTTGTTGATATCATTGGCATAGTGAAAAATAAAGAAGATCAATGAGTATATCCCAAGGTCAGTGGAAGTAAGTCACTTGCTTCCATTGACTTAGGCCTATTATTTGATATCGAGCAAATGTAATATAACATTGGGCATCATAGACCTTCCACTGGCATTATTTGTTTTATGTAATAACATTGTTTAATTTAAATATTGAGATAATAGGTATAGGACTTATGGGTTTCTTGGGATTATTGCAAAATTATACATTATTAGAAGAATCTTGAGAGGTTTAAAATGAAATGTTAGTAGCCTAGGGATATTTTTGTCACCAAAAGTAACAAGATTAGCAAGAATCAATGGTCATATAATTCAAAGGAATCAATAAAGAGGATTCCTTATGCAAGCATTGTAGGGAGTAAGATGTGTGTTTAGGTTATCACTAGGATTGACTTGGCTTCTCTTACTGTTCTTGGTGATATCTCTCAAATTTGGGAGTTGATAATAGGGTTGCTACCAAGTAAGTGATGAGGTATCTGTAGATAATTAAGGTCGAGATGTTTGTATATAAGAGGGTAGGTGGCCTAGAGCCTTAACTTTGGAAGGCACCCTAATGACATGAAATCCACTTCATGTTATGCCTTTATATTAGTTGGTGACATCATATCATGGAAGAGTTTCAAGAAGACCACGACAATTTCTTCTATGTAGACAAAGTTCATTGCTTACTTTTGTTGCTATTTTTCAGGTTATGTCACTTAGGGATTTTATATCACAACTGCAGCTTCATTCCTTTTCTAAGACATTAAAGGATATGTTGTCATGATGTAGCAAAAGTTTATTTATTGAGAAAGAAAAATAAATCCTAGTGGATCTGAGACTTAGAGCTAAAACACTTGTAAGTTTATTAGTACATTAACATGGAAATTATGCTAGTAGAATCCATTAACCAAGGGATTTAGGCCTATAATCTTGAAAGGGCATGCTAGAAATATGATTGTGTTGAGCTCTTTAGATGAACTTGGTTAATAGGAGTGTTTTATGATTATTTGACATTTTATATCTTATTGTCAACTTAATTTTAGGGCATGATAAGATATTCTGAATTTGTTGTGATCACATTGTTATTATACGATTATGTATTTGCTTGCCCTATATGTTTATTATGTACTTGATGAGATATGATGGAATATGTTTTGTATTATACAATGATTTATTCATGCTTGCTAAAGTATGTCAGTTTTTTTTTCTTTTCTAAAAGCAAGTCAATTTTCTTGCTTAATTAAGTATGATAATCCAACTTCCCTACATAATTTAGCATGAATTTTTTTTTTTTTTTTTTTTTGTGATCATATTGAGTATGCTTATTTCTCATGTTCTTTGGAGTGATAGCGTCTTTAACATTGGAAATAGTGTTGTGTGGGCCTCCTTAAGTTGGCCCAGCACACTTATCATTAAAAAAAAAAAAAAGGAAAAGACGTTGCTTGTTTCTAAAAGTCACATGATGTGACATAATAAAAAGATATAGGATGTAGGTCATGCTTCTTGTTCTTTTTTCTTTCTTCCTTGCACTGCAACACATGTTTTTGACTTTGGAGAGAGTTTTTGCTCACTTGTGTTATTTATTAAGTACTCATTTGTGCTCTGTTTTGGATGAAATTTCAATGAGTAGCTTTTGATACCATGGGCATTTATCTGGTATACTTAGAACTTTGTTTCCTCTCTATTTTGGCATAACAGTCTCTACCCATTATCGGCCTTTAGATATTGTTACTTAGGTAATTTCCACTATTTTGGTAGTGAGTAGGGCATTTATTTTTTAGATCCTTCTGGTGAAATTTTTTTTTCTATGCTCATTAGTATTTTTATAGTGAAATTTTTTCTGGACTAGGTCTTGTGGATTTTTCCCCTCACACTTGGGTTTTTCCATGTTAAAATTCTTGCGAATTCTTCTTGCTTTTGCCTATTTATTTTCGCACTCTTGGAGATAATATTTGTTTAGGATATTTTGTGTTGTCATATATTACGCTTCTTGCAGGTTCTTTCAAGTAGGAAAGATTTTATTCCACTGCTTATTTTGTTACCTTTCCTTGACAGCTAGCATCAGAGCCAGATTATTTTCCTGGGCAATTTGCTTGATTGAACGATAGAGGCTAATTATAGTAGAATAATGGGTTTGAATGGCACTAATAACCATAGATGGAAAGGCAAGATGAAAGATCTACCCATTGTGTAAAAGGTTACATTTATTGGTATTTGCTACTCAGAAACCAAAGAATAAATCAGATGAAGATTTGGCTTTTGAGCATGACATAGTTTGTGGCTTTATTTGACAATGGGTTTGATCCACATGCTAGAGCTCTATGGGACAAGCTGGAAACCATGTATGCCTTCAAAACTATGAACAATAAATTATTTTTGTTGAAGTAAGCTATGAATTTCAGGTATAAAGAAAGTAATTCTATTTCTGATCACTTGAGTGAATTTCAAGGCTATTTTGATTAGCTGTCTACATTATGTGTAAAATTTGAAGATGAGATTTTGGGACTTTAGTTGCTTAACACTATACCTAATTCATAGGAAAATCTTTGTGTTACTTTGATTAGTTCTGCTCCTAGTGGTGTTGTAACCATGGATTATATAAAAACTACTATTTTAAATGAAGAAGTCATTCTTAGTAGGCATCATCTCCATAGCTAAAGGTTTTGGTTACTAAAAGTAGGGGAGTGGAGATAAAAATCAAGGAATAGGTCAAAGAAGAAAAAGCAAGCTCAAAAGCAAATCAACATCTAAGTATAAAATCATGAGCGTGATTATTATTATGATAAAAGGGGCCATCTTCAAAAGTCTATCAACAAAAGAATGATAAGAATGATAGTAAATCCAAACAAGAAAAGAAGAGTGATGAGAATGATGAACTTGTGATCGTCTATGATAAGAACATTGTCAGTATTGCTTGTGATGATTCTAGCTGGGTTGTTGATAGTGGTGCCAGTTTTCGTGTAACATTAAGGAAGGATTTTTCTCATTTTATACTCTAGCTCATTTTGGTGTGTTAAAGATAGGTAACAACGATATGTCAAAGATAATTGGTATTAGTATTGTTTGTTTGGAAGCTAGCATTGGAACAAAGTTATTTTTGAAGAATATCAGGCATGCACCAGACATTCATTTGCATTTGATTTCTACCGATGTTCTTGATGATAATGGTTATGTTAGTACCTTTGGTGGTGGTGAATGGAAACTCACTAAAGGTTGTTGTGGCACATGGTAAGAAGTTTTCTGGGTTGTTTTGGACAAAAGCTTAAGTTTTTGTTGATGTTGTAAAAGTTGTTAATTGTGACAGTTTGTCAAAATTATGGCACAGGAGAGTTAGCCACATTAATAAGAAAGGACTGAATACTCCGGCTAAGAATAATTTGCTTACAGATTTAAAGGGCGTTAAACTAGAGAAGTGTGCTAGCTGATTGGTTAGGAAACAAAATAGGATCTCCTTTAAGAGTCATTCTCCTTTTAGAAAATCAGAGGTGCTTGAGTTGTGCATTCAGATCTTTGTGGTCTGATGAGGATTCGATTTTTTGTAGTAGTCCTTATTTTGTTACATTTATTGATGATTATTCAAGGAAATTTTGGGTTTATGTTTTGAAGGCTAAAGACGAGGTACTTGGTGTCTTTAAATAATTTCATGTTTTCATTGAGAGAGAAACAGAGAAGAAACTAAAATGTATTCGCACCGATGATGGTGCTGAGTTTTGTGGATCTTTTGATGAATATTGCAAATAGTAGAGTATTTGCCTCCCTAAGACACCCGCAAGACTCCTCAGCTCAATGGCTTAACAGAAAGGATGAATAGAAAATTGATGGTTAGAGTTAGATGTTTGCTTTCTGAAGCATAGTTGCCTGGATCTTTTTGGGTTGAGGCTTTATATACTGTTGCACATGTTATTAATTTATCTCCTGCTGTTGCTTTGCAGACTTATGTTCCTTATTGATTTTGGTATGGAAAGGACATCTCTTATGATCATCTACATGCTTTTGGTTTCAAGGCATTAGTACGTGTACCAAAAGTTGAAAGGCCTAAGTTAAATGTCAAGACGAGGCAGGTCATCTTTATTGGTTATGGCCATGATGAATTTGGCAATAGATTTTATGACACTATTGAAAAGAATTTTGTCAAAAGCCATGATGTTGATTTTATGGAGGATCAAGCCATTGAAAATATTGATAAGGCAGAGAAATCTGAGCCCCCATGTACTGATGGTTTGGTTGATCTTGATCCAATTCCTGAGACAGATATGCCAGATGTAGTAGATTTTGGCAATCATGTTGACACCTCGAATCATATTCTTGATGATGTTGGTGATACTGATAAGCCTATTGTTACTCCTCAGAGGCCTTCTAGTTAGCATTTGCCTTATACTCGCTACTCATATGATGAATATGTACTCCTTATTGAAGGGGGAGCTCTTGCTTGCAACTAGGAGGCTATAGATAGTGATAAGAAAAAATGAAGTCATTTTTGGGGAGATTCTCTTGTCTATTGCTTCCAGTTTGACTTTTGTCCCCACTTAAGTCAGAAGAGGAGTTTGTTATGTGGGCCTCCGCAATTGGACCCAACACACTTATCATTAAAAAAAAAAAAATGGAAAGAATGCTACTTATCTCTAAAAGTCATGTGATGTGACATTATAAAAGTAGGTGGGATGTAGTTATGCTTCTTGCCCTTTTTTCTTTCTTCGTTCCACTGTAGCAAGTGTTTTTGGTTTTGGAGGGAGTTTTTACTCACTTGTATTATTTGTTGAGTACTCATTTGTGCTCTGTTTTGGGTGAAATTTCAAGAAGTTGTTCTTGACATCATGGGTGTTTATCTGGTAAACTCAGAACTTTGTTTTCTTTCAATTTTGGTGTGACAATCTTTACCCATTGTGGATTTGGATATTGTTGCTTTGTTGATTTTCGCTATTTTGATAGCAAGTAGGCATTTGTTTTTAAGATCCTTTTAGTGGAACTCTTTTGTTGTACTCATGATATTTTAACAATGGATTTTTTTTAGAGTAGGTCCCATGGTTTTTTGTCCCTCATCTTGAGGTTTTCCACATTAAAAATTCTTATGTGCTCTTCTTGCATTTGCCTATTTATTTTCGCACCCTTGGAGACAATATTTATTTGGAATATTTTGGGTTGTGGTATATTATGCTTCTCATAGGTTCTTTTCAAGTGGATTTTTTTGTTGTTGCTTATTTTGTTACCTTTTCCCCAACAAATAGCTGGATCATATGTTTGGTGCTATCTTCATTGTTACACTATCATATGACCAACTTTAGAAGGTCTTACATTGATGAATGATGCGATTGCTACCATGATTAAATATTGTCAATTGTATGGGTGGGTCAAGTCAAACATGTCAACCCATGGATCATGCCTTTAGAAAGAGATTAATTTTTATGCACTAATAGTATAAAATAACTTTACATAGTCAGCTAATAAAATTTAAAGAAAATAACAAATCATGATGAATAGTTATTGTGATGGTTAGTTACTATGGTTTGGCATTTTCCTCAAATTCTACTGGTTGATAGTATAAACTGTAGACTCTTAATGCATATAAATTAAATCCTTTTTGAAAATCACGGCCATGTTATGACAATTGTTTGTTTGGTTGAGAGTTGTTTATGAAATAAAATGATTTTCTTATAAATTCTTATATATCCTTCAATTAGTGTTGTCCAACTAGGAGAATGTAAGAATTTTTCTATTATGAGTTTGCCACTATTTGATGTATTAATGGATTTTATAAAAATGGGTTGTTCGGTGATCCATTTGGCAGTCACAATAGGTCAAGGTGATCAACATATACTATTTAGGCCTCTTACACCTTAGTAGACTGATATGTCAAGCAGCCATAGTGTAGATCAAAGTTCTTAGTTGCCAAGGATGAAAGGGCTCACTAGTGTTGACATCATTATTTATTCATGACTAGGTACCTTCTCCACTCCATAACACAACATCCTAGCCATTGATATCCACAATTTGTTTGGAGTATGCAAAGAAAGACCCCTAACCCCCGAAGGAAATCATTCAACCAACCATGTCCAAAATAGGTATGCAGCTTATCGTGTTTGATCTACTTATAGCGTTCTACAATTATATATAACATCCTAAATTTCTTACAAAGTCTCCCAAAAGCGGAGATTTCAATATTCGAACTCCTAACATTATAGATAAAATTTAAAATACATAAAAAAATCAACAATTGTTTTGTTGAAATGGAGTGAGCATTATGTTTTTCAAAACTCAAATTGATAATAAAATTCAGAAAAAACAACTAGTTGGACATGCAAAACTACTCCTGACCTGAATACATAATAAGAGGGACAATCATAAAACATACTAGATATATACAATCCAACATTGATGTATTGTCAAATATATCACTTGCATGAAGCATATAAATAACCAAAAAAAAAAAAAAATTGCAACTATAAAGCAAGTTTCTTTTTATTGCTTAGTATTGAAAGAAAAAATTTTGTTTTACTAAATGTAGTTTTGCTATACTACAAATAAAAATTTACAAAATTAAAAATATTATTTACTAGCTAAAAAGCAATCCCCAGGATACAGGATAATTAAGCACAAAAGCTAAAATCAACAATAGCACAATACCAGAGGCATAGATAAGGGACCTCTAAATGGAAGAACCCATCTAAATTTGCTTAGGTGGAAGCTTGAGTGTTGAGATAGATTTATATATGAGTAGTCGATAACTAAACAAGCAAAGCTATTGTGAGTTAGTGCTCAATTTTTAGTCGTAATAATAAAAGCATAGTGCCTGAAAATCGGTCACAAAACTCGAACCACCTATCTGTCACAGTTCGGAAAAGAATTTAATTTTGATACATTGTAAATGTAAAAAGAGATGTTAAATCACCCATTAGTCAAACAAACCCTATAAGTCTTGCAAATAGAAGCATGTAATTGGATAATAGTGTAAAACTCTTTTATATTGAAAATGTATTTAAATTAATCTCTTTTGAAAAAATAAATGGGATGATCGAAAATCAATCACTAAACTTACAAAATATGAAATAACAAGTGACTAATATACCAACTGCTACTTGAAAAAATTCAAGAGGTGTGGCAATCCAAAATCAGTGGCTAAATATAAATTAAAAAAAATTAAAAATGCTAATTTTTTGAACTAGTAAAAAAAAAATAGCAACAGATTTATCAATCACTAAGATAATACTAGACTAATTTTCTAAAAAATTACAAACTTACTGCTTTAGGCAGTCCCAATTAAAAAAAAAAAAAATAGCAACCAAATTATAAGTCACTAGTATCAAGAAGAATTAATGACTGAAAAAATGAATTTAATTGGTATATGCTATCAGTGTATACTAACTTTACATAGACATCTAGTAAAATTTTGATAACTCATTATTAACTTCCATGTTGTTATTTTAAGGTTTAATTAACCTGCAGGTCCCTATAGTTTTGCTCAATTTTTAATTAGGTCCCTATAGTTTAAAAATTTGTAATCAAATTCCTATATTAAATAAAATTTTTTAATTAAGTCCCTTTCTATATTAACCGTTACAACATGAAAATTAACATAATATTTGCTGAATATTCCTCCCCATTTACCCTCACACATGTACCATGTGCACAATAGTAGAACCAATCCTTCCCCCTAAAATTATCACGTATCATCTGTGTCACCTCTCTCTCTCTCTCTTTCTATCTCTCTTACCTTCTTCTCCCTCTTTCCTTTTTTCTAACCAAAACACCATGATTTTTCAAACTCTATAGAAATTACCAAAACCTCATCCTCCCCTTCTTTTCCTAACTGAAACAACATCAAACCTTTTTCTTTAATCTCCACAACCTTCTTTAATCTCACTGATGAGGAACCTCTTGGATATAAAGATCCAGAAGCCCCAGGCATACACTTTGATAAAAAATAAGAAGTAGAATAAAGACCCTCCCTACTAAACCCCTAAGAAACCTGTCCTTGGAAACGTAGATAACAAGGAAAAGATAGAACAGAAATTCATTGAATATCATAAGGAACTTACCTTAGGATGAATTCTCTAAATTTTTTGATGCAACAAGCAAAGCAAATCACTCACTTCACTTGCACACAAAAGCACTATTTCTTGAAAGAAAACAAAATAGAATTTCAATTAATCAAAAAACTACTAAACAATGTGTTCCTTGAGGTATTTATAACCTCCTACACTAGGTTAAACACTTAAATTAAGTCCAAGCCCAAAAAGAAGTGTTCTAATACTAAATAATATGAATTGGGCTGGATAAAATATAAAACATAAAATATGGGCTAAATAAAATAACTAAAAATTTAGATGTCCTAAATACTTAAACTAACTAAACTAAACAAGACCAAAAGAGGATAATGGCCCAATATGGCCAGAATAAGCTTCTAAGCCCAATTCGCAGCAAATAACAAGATCTTGGGTTGTCCATTAATATGATTTGGCATCTTGGTCTCCTTGCCCCATTCTTGATACATCCTTTCCACAATTGCTTTAGCCAAGTTCCCAAAATCTTCTCTTAACCTCTTTGCTCTTGCTCGTGTGATTGGTCCTACAAGCATGCTAAAATCTTCATCTTGCCCCCTTGTGCTAGAATGTCCAATTTGTCCTTTGGAGCATGTATCATTCTTTCCCTCCTCAAAAAGATTCATCCTCGGATCTATATCCATATCAAAAGGAGAAAGGTCAGAAACATTAAAAATAGCTAAAACATTATACTCACTTGAAATGGACCATCACCCCTTGAGTCAAGTTTAGATTTCCTATGAGTAGGAAACCTCTCCTTCCTTAAATGAATCCAAACTCAATCACCAAGTTTAAAGATAACTTGTTTGCGGCCCTTGTTAACTCTTTGAGCCGTCACCTTATTTTTCTTTTCAATCAACTCATGTGCCTTCAAGTGCATTGCTTTAACCTTCTCAGCCTTTTCATCTCCATCTAAGCTAACAATATCACTCAAAGGCAAAGGCATCAAGTCTAAAACAGTTAAAGGATTAAAGCCATACACAAGCTCAAAAGGAGAAAACCCTATAGAAGAATGAATGGTTCTATTATATGCAAACTCAATGAAAGGCAAACAATCTTCCCAAGTTTTCAAATTCTTACCAACAACTACACGCAATAAAGTCCCTAAAGTCCTATTCACCACTTCAGTTTGACCATCAGTTTGTGGGTGACAAGTAATAGAATATAACAATTTAGTTCCTAACTTACCCTACAACACGTTCCAAAAATGACTTAGGAACTTCACATCACAATCAGAAACAATGGTCCTAGGGACACCATGTAAACGCACAACTTCTCTAAAGATCAAATCAGCAATGTTTGTTGCATCATCAATTTTATGGCATGCAATAAAGTGAGCCATTTTACTAAATTTGTCCACTACAACAAAAATGATGTCTCTACCTTTCCTAGTTCTAGGCAATCCAAGCACAAAATCCATAGATATATCAACCCATAGATGAGTAGGAACAGGCAAGGGTGTGTATAAACCATGTAGCATAGACTTAGATTTAGGCTGTTTACATGCAATGTATTTAGCACAAATTCTTTCAACATCTTTTCGCATGTGTGGCCAATAAAAATGCTCAAATAACACATCTAAAGTCTTATGCACACCAAAATGACCCATTAAACTACCACTATATGATTCTCTAACAAGCAACTCTCTAACAGAGCAAACAGGCACACAAATCTTATTACCACAAAATAGAAAACCTTCATGCCTATAGAATTTGTTAAATGCACCATGTTCACATGTAGCATAACTATCAGAGAAATCATAATCAGTAGTATACAATTCTTTCAAATGCTCAAATCCTAAGAACTTAGTGGTAAGTGTAGTGATTAAAGCATACCTTTTAGATAAAGCATTAGCAACCACATTCTCTTTCCATTGCTTATAAGAGATCACATATAGAAAAGTCTCAATAAACTCAACCCATTTAGCATGCCTCTTATTCAACTTACCTTGTCCTTTTAAGTGCTTGAGAGATTCATGATCAGTGTGAATCACAAACTCTTTGGACAGCAAGTAGTGTTGCCACACCTCTAAGGCCTGAACTAAAGCATATAGCTCTTTGTCATAGGTTGAGTACCTGAGTTGAGCTCCATTCAGCTTCTCATTGAAGAATGCAATGGGACGTTTTTCCTGCATCAAAACAGTACCTATACTAATTCCTGAAGCATCACATTCTATTTCAAAGGTCTTATCAAAATTAGGCAAAACAAGAATAGGAGCAGAACACAATTTATCTTTCAAAGTATTAAAAGCAAGTTCTTATTCCTTTCCCCATTTAAACCCAACATCCTTTTTAATAATTTCAGTCAATGGAGCAGCAATGATAGAGAAGTTTTTCACAAATCTTCTATAAAATCCAGCTAAACCATAAAAACTCCTTACCTCAGAAGCACTTTTAGGTGTTAGCCATTCTTGAATAGCCTTCACCTTCTCCTCATCAGCCTCAATACTATGGGCACTCACAATAAAACCAAGGAAAATAACTTTATCAATGCAAAAGGTGCACTTTTTAAGGTTGGCTAATAACTTTTCCTTCCTAAGAACACCTAAAATAGCCCTAACATATGATATATGATCATCCAAACACTGGTTGTAAATCAGAATATAATCAAAATAAACAACCACAAAATTCCCAAAAAATTCCCTCAAAACATGGTTCATTAAACGCATGAAAGTACTAGGTGCATTAGTTAACCCAAAAGGCATAACCAACCACTCATAAAGACCATATTTTGTTTTAAATGCAGTCTTCCATTCAAACCTTGGTTTCATTCTAATTTGGTGATGCCCACTTTTCAAATCAATTTTAGTGAATATGCATACACCATTTAACTCGTCAAGCATATCATCTAACCTAGGGATAGGATGGCGATACTTTACCATTATCTTGTTGACTGCACGACAATCCACACATATCCTCCAAGTGCCATCTTTCTTTGGAACCAACAAAACTGGAATAGCACATGGACTCATGCTTTCCCTCACATACCCTTTAGCTAGCAGATCATCCACTTGCCTTTGAAGCTCCTTTGTCTCCTCAGGATTACTTCTATAGGTTGGTCTATTTGGAATACTAGCTCCAGGCACAAAATCAATTTGGTGCTCGATCCCTCTTAATGGTGGTAATTCACTTGGCACCTCACTAGGGAACATGTCCTCAAACTTCTGCAACAAAGAAAGAAAACAACTAGGCAAATTTGGGTTAAGTTCAGTTTCAGAGAGTAAAACCTCCTTAAACTGAATCATGATCAAAGCTCTCTTGCCTAACAAAGCAAAGCACTTTTCAAATCTCTCTCTTTTCCATAAAAACATGATTTCCTCTCACTCTCTTCATTTTTCTCACTCTTCTTTCTTTTTACTCTTTTCTTTCTTTGCATTTTTATCACCTCTCTCTTTCTTTTCTTTATTTTCTCTCACCATTGGGCCTTGTTCTTTATTCTTTTCTCTCATGGCCTTTTTTCTCTCTTTTTCTTTTTCCTCACTTCCCAAATTCCCCATAAAAAGTTTGTTAAAGCTTCATTTGATCAAGATATACCTCCTTGGGTGATAATGGTTCAAGAGTGATCTTGTGGCCATTATACTCAAAGGAATACCTATTCTTGTACCTATCATATAGCACATGCCTATCAAATTGCCATGGTCTCCCCAACAACAAATGACTAGCCTGCATGGGTACTACATTGCACACTACTTCATCACTATACTTTCCAATGGAGAATGCAACTACAACTTGTCTAGTAACTTTCACTTCCCCACTATTATTCAAGCATTGCAATCTATATGGATTAGGATGCTTATCATGCTTCAATCCTAACTTCTCTATTAAGGTGGTACTAGCAACATTGGTGCAATTTCCACCATCAATAATCAAACTGCACACCTTTCCACCAACCAAACATCTAGTGTGAAAGATGTTCTCCCTTTGCTCTAGGCTATCCTCCTTAACTTGCATATTCAAAGCACGTATAGCAACAAGAGACTCACCATGCATAGCATATTCAACATTCTCATTATTACCAGAACAGTCCTCTAATGGTAGCATATCATCACTACCATCAGACTTACCATCATCATCATATTTAGATACAACTTCACCTCCCCTAATGACCATTGTTCTCTTGTTCGGGCAATTAGATGCATAATGGCCCAAACCGTGGCACTTGAAGCATTTAACATCTCTATGTCTAGAAGTAGCAGTAGAAGAAGATGAATTAGAAGTACCTGTCTTCTCGGCTATGTCCAGTCCCTTCTCCTTAGGATTTGAGTCCTTATTCTTCTTTGTGTCATCATACTTAGACCATTTTCAACCCCACTTCGAGTTGGAATTCGAAAATGCCTTAGCTGTCCTTCTTTGATTTTGCTGTTTCTCCACTTTCATTGCCATGTTAACCAAAACCTCCATCTCCACATAATGGTGTAATTCTACCACATCTGCAATCTCCTTGTTTAAACCACCTATAAACCGAGCCATAGTTACTTCCATGTCCTCCTCAATGTTGGCTTTGATCATGAGCATTTCCATCTCCTTGTGGTAATCTTCTACTGACTTGGAGCCTTGATGAACCTATGCAATTTTTTGTGCACTTCCCTATAGTAGTAGGAAGGAACAAATTTCTTCTTCATTATCCTCTTCATCTCATCATAAGTTTCTATGGGGTATTCCCCATTCCTCCTTCTGGACTTAACTAGCTCATCCCACCAAATTAGAGCATAATCAGAAAATTTCACAGCGGCCAATCTGACCTTCTTCTCTTCAGATTAATTATGACAAGCAAAAATCATTTCCACCTTTCTTTCCCACTCTAAATAAGCTTCAGCATCATTCCTACCCTTGAATGGTGGTATCTGTATCTTGATAGTGTTAATGTTGCTATCCCAAGCTCTGTTTTCAGTTTTCCTATTTCTAGCTGAATCAACTATGTTAGACTCCTTCCCAGATAGCTCACGGTTGGAATTATGGTGACGTCGATTCCTTAGATCAACCCGTTTACTACCTCTAGACATGCTTTGTGTCATCTCCTTTCTCCATTCATCCATCTCATCAAGTCAACTATTCAACTTTTGAAATTGACTAGTGAAAGCTTGGTACATGAGCTTCATGTCAAGTTATCATACTAGGTTCCTTTTCATAATTTTCTTTTCCTTCCTTCCTTGAGTTGTTAGCTATTGAACAACCTACAAAATGTTAATAAAAGAAAAGGACCTCACAAGCACTCTCTCACGTGTTTGCACTCAAAATTGGGTACACTCGTGTTTTCACTCAATTCTTGGCTTTTACCCTCGTTTGTGCTCACTACTCTTGCTTTTTACCACTTTTGATCACTTTAGAATGTTGCATTTCAGAAATTAAATGAAATCAACCAAGGCAAATCCACAAGTAATATTGCGATCAGAATTTGATGCCAAGGACTACCAATAGAAAACTCAATTTTAAGACTCAGAATGGATTACTTAATTTGCAAGAAAAAAAAAAAGATATAAAAGACACACAACTAAGGATTACTTAGGCTCCAAGGAACTCAAGATAACACAAAATATGGTGTGAATTGACTAAATCTGATATAAATTAGATTTAAATCAAAATTTAAATTCCAAGGAAAGACAAGATATGTAATCTGATTTGAATCAAAATTGAATCTAAACACAATCTTTTTGAATTTGAAACAAAAGATAATGCAATCTGATGTGAATCAAAACTAAATCTGAATATAATCCTTTCAATTTTTTCTAATTTCCCCTCCTTTTTTTTTCGTCCTCCTTTTTTTTTCTGGCTTTTTTTTTCGTTTTTTTTTGCACCTTTTTTTTTTTTAAATTTGAACTAGCAACAAAGAGTGAAAGCAAAACAAGAGAAACACAAAGATGGAACAAAGATATGACCGCAACACAAAAGGATAGAGTGCAAAAACACAAAAAAAACAAGAACGCAAATGGACAAGGAAAGAAGACAAAAGATAAACGTAAAAGATAAAGATAGATAAATAGGAATTTATCTAGACCTTGCTCTGAATACCAAATGATGAGGAACCCCATGGATATAAAGATCCAAAAACCCTAGGCACACACTTTGATAGAAAACAAGATGTAGAATAAAGACTCTCCTTACTAAACCCCTAAGAAACCTGTCCTTGGAAACGTAGATAATAGGGAAAAGATAATAGAAATTGATTGAATATCACAAGGAGCTTACCTTAGGATGAATTCTCTCAATTTCTTGATGCAACAAGCAAAGCAAATCACTCACCTCACTTGAACACAAAAGCACTATTTTCTTGAAAGAAAACAAAACAGAATTTCAATTAATCAAAAAACTGCTAAACAATGTGTTCCTCGAGGTATTTATAACCTCCTACACTAGGTTAAACACTTAAACTAAGTCCAAACCCAATAAGAAGTGTTCTGATACTAAATAATATGAATTGGGCTGGATAAAACATAAAACATGGGCTAAATAAAATAACTAAAAGTTTAGATATCCTAAATACTTAAACTAACTAAACTAAACAAGACCCAAATAGGATAATGGCCCAATATGGTCAGAATAAACTTCTAAGCCCAATTTGCAGCAAATAACAAGATCTTGGGTTGTCCATTAGTATGTGTTGGCATCTTGGTCTCCTTGGCCCATTCTTGATACATCTCTTCCACAATTGCTTTAGCCAAGTTCCCAAAGTCTTCTCTTAACCTCTTTGCTCTTGCTCGTGTGATTGGTCCTACAGGCATGCTAAAACCTCCATCTTGCCCCCTTGTACTAGAATGTCCAATTTGTCCTTTAGAGCATGTATCACTCACCCTCACCCTTTATCTTTTTCGAAGTCTACTGCAAACCACTGCGTCCTCAGCCATCAACCACCACTGTTGTTCCGCCATAAGCCTACAACACAACCCTAAGCTAAAGCCAGTCGTGAACCACTATCCAATACCCATAGCTCTTGTAGGCCGTGTAGTAGTGGTTCTAACTCAAAACAATAATATTTTTTTTCAAAATAAAAATTGTGCTTAATTGCTTGTTTGGAGTTTGGTTTGTGATTTAGGGATAGGTTTTGTTGTTTAGTTTGGAATTGATTTTGGTTTGGGGTGTGACTTGGTTTGGAGTTGATTTTTCAGCTTGTGAGCCGTAAAGGAGTAGGGGTGTAGGAAGAAAAGAGAGTATGAATAATTTTAGGGTGAATAAAGGGTGATCAATCTATGAGCGCACCATCACAATCTGAACCTTTAGATAAGGCAATCATGGTGCACCATATTGGAGACAATGCATTATAAAATGTGCCTTGTACCATCATACATCTTTGTAACATTAGATAACTCCAAGGACTTGATTACAAATTTTTGTTTAATCTAAGAATCTAATTACAAATTTTTAAACTATAAAGACTTAATTGAAAATTGAGTGAAACTATAGAGACCTACAGAATAATTAAACCTCATTTTAAAAGTTAATCACTATTTCATTTTAAAAATTACTTTTAATCAATATTGGGAACCCATAACTCTTTCTTCTCAAACATGGGGACTCTTCCTGATGTGCCCCACCGCTATGCGTCAATTGATACTGGATCCATACTTGGTGATAGAGTTCGCAAAATTTTGCCATTGATGTAAGTGCCTTCATGACTCTTTCATATGGAAAACCACCATAACCGCAAGCAAATGCCTTTCTGGAGGATCTTTGTATGGTCCAACACCAATCGTAGTAAACCTTCATCAGAATCTGCAAAGCACACCTAAAAACCAAGCGCAACTTTGATGCTTACTCAAATAAAATTGTTGTTGATGTATATTGCATTCTGCTGGTGCACTACTTACATCAATGGCAAAAATTTGCAAACTCTATCACCAAGTATGGATAGAAGGAGGAGAAGGTATCGCAACCAGTATCAACTATGGCATAGTGGCAGGCATAGCAGGAAGAGTCCCTACATCTCTCTCTTTTTTTTTTTAAACCAAAGATAGGCAACTGCTTTTATTGAACTAAAAAAGCACATAGAAACTGGTCCTTTAGGACTCAAAATAGAATCAGATAAAAATGGGGAGCTCCCAAATCACCATTTACAGAAGTAGGAAAGAAATAAAAAAAAACTATTAAGTTTCTTAAGAAGAGTGTCTTGGAAGGAGATTGCTAGCTCTCAGTTCATCAGCTAGCTTCCTTGTTGAGCTTGCAATCTCTTGAGGTCCTGATTGTTTTCCTTCAAAGATCTTGCTATTGTGAGCCTTCCAAATGTTCGAATAAGCAACTGCAGACAAGTTCAAAATCTCTTTCTAGTTAGGAATTACCTTCACAAGCTCAATGTAGTGGAACCACCAATCAGCAAAGTGGCTACAATTCTAGTTTGTTCTCATGAGATAAAGGTCAAACATTGAAAATACTTCCTTTGAGTGAAGGCGGTTTATTATGCAATGCATCACAAACTCTTGTAGTGAGCTACACCTAGGGCAGAGATCATTTATCAAGGGGAATCTGCTGCTAAGGTTTATTCTTTTAGGGATACCTTCATGTAGCAATTTCCAAACAAAAATCTTCAGTTTATGAGGCAATTTAAGGGACCAAACTAAATTCCATAGCTTCTTGCTTCTCATGTGGGCTAGCATAACCTCAACAAGAGGGTGGAAAAACATGAATGCTACCTTATATTCCGAGGCCATAGAGTGGTTACCTCCTTTGTTTAACTTCCATATCACTTGATCCATTGCATTGGATGGAGTAATGGCTTTGATTTTGTCTACTATTTTTGATGGAAGTTTTGCTTGGAGATGTTCTTCATTCCATGATCCCGTTTTCAACTTCAATTGGCTTACCATGAAAACATTAGGGTCATGGGGCACCTCCCTAGGCATTTTGAAAGGATTCTTTCGTGGAAGCTAAGGATCTTTAAAGACTCTGACATTCTGCCCATTTCCAGTCCTCCAAAATAACCCTTTTTTCTATGATTTTTCTACCATCTAATAAGTTACGCCAACCCATCGTGTGTTCCCAATTTTTTTTAAAAAAATTAAAATGAAATAGTGATTAATTTTTAAAATAATGACATGATAGTTAATAATGAGTTGTCAAAACTTTACTAGATGTCTGTGTAAAGTTGGTATATACTAACAGAGTATGCCAATTAAACTCTAAAAGAATTATATAATTGAGCGATCAATAATTTGGCCAATAATCTCTACCTTTTAAGTTTTAACTCCATTATGACCATAGCTATATTGGTCTTTAAGTCATTTAGCAACTAATTCTTTTCTAAGAATAATTTAATTGTTTACTTATGTATTTATTTTCGTAGCTAATTCAATTGCTATAGCAATTACAAATTTTTGTCATTGCATTCGATTGCTATAGCAACTAAAAATTTTTGTCATTACCAATAAATTGCAACTCAAACAGTATCTCCACTAATACTTGTGACAAGGCGATGAGGTTGTTGACTTTGGGTCAAGAGTTCGATCCCCATTTATTCATTTTCCCTAAATACTCCTCTAAGAGCTCCTTAGTACCAATTTTTTTTTAAAAAAAAAGTCATTATTTAGTGAGTTTGTAGTAGTTCTTTTTTTCTTCTTTATTTCTTTTATCTTCCTTTCTTTCCTCCTATTATATATTTGCTGTAAAACTTAGGTGGCAGGTGGTAAGCTAAATATTTTAACATTTCCTTAAATCTAACCATGGGAATGTTTGGTATGCTCTCTCTCTCTCTCTCTCTCTCTCTCTCTCTCTCTCTCTATATATATATATGTGTGTGTGTGTGTGTGTGTGGATTTTCATGAAAAGAGAATATTTCTGAAAAAGAATAATAAAGTAGAAATAAAAATTGCAACCACAATTTAGCCAAATGTGTCTACTAGACCATCAAATTATGCATATGCCTAACATTAGAGATATGATAGTTACATTCATATGCCATCACTTTACACCGTAACGTAAAACTTTACAAACTCTAAAGTTTGGAAGTCGGCTAAGCAAGTTGAGAATTGAGTGTCCAATCAATGAGACCCAATGCATGGAGCCATATACCAAACCTACTGCAATGAGTGACATATAAATATAGAAAGCCAAGGGATAAAGGAGAGAAGAAAATGAATTGAAATGAATTAAGAGACCCTGAAATTGAGACCCGCAGTGTTCATTGAACTTGCACGTATGATTATATGCAGCAAATACAACGCAGGACTTGGGTGGTCATGTTGCATCTTAAAACTAAACAGAGGAAGATTTAAGATTCTTTTGTTCAGCATGCATGCGCTAAGGAATTACAGATTTGGTCAAGCATGAAGAAGCATCGAGCTCGAGCAACATGATTCGTTGAAATATGGTTCCATCTTGCCATACCAGACATAGTATTGATAATATGGCTTGGTAAACATAATAATCTTTTAAAAGGCACTTACAGAAATAGTCCAAGCTTATATGCTAAACAAATCATATTAAACACAAGCAAAAACATCATAAGCCCTGCAATAAGCTTCCATCTTTTAATTTCTGCCTCTAACAACAGAATTCTCATCCTAAGTTCATGAATTACTTCGTTGTAATGGATGTAGTCTTCGCTGCTGTCATCATCGCTCTCCTCATCCACCCACTTGAAGAAGCCACAACTTTGTGTTTCATCGCTATAACTAGAGCTACTACAATCGTCACTATCGTAATCATCAGAATGCTCCGTACCATCACTTTCCATCTTCTCCTCTTCAGTTTCTTTAAAAGTAGATTTCAACAGCCAAACCAGCAATTGCAAATGAATATCACCACCTATCAACAATTACACAATGTATGCAAAAAAAAAAAAAGTGGTCAAAGCATAGTTCCACACATAAAACAAAACCAAATAACTAGTGTAGCTCTAAAAATGTGCCTAACGGGATGCCCCTGAGCAAGTTGATATCTGAGTTTGAGAACAGCAAACAGATTGGAAATGGGATAATTTATACGAAGGGAGAAAAATATTAAAATACTACAAACTGCTACATCGACTTGAATAAGCAATCCAAATTGCTACAATCATCAGAATTGTACCTAGTACTACTAGTACTTCTTTAAGCATCTACCTTATTCATTAAGCTCATAATCGAAACCAACCTTAAATTTCACAACTGGGTTCTCAATCACACAACGGTTTAGCATTACAGCATACAACTCAAATTGGCTCAAAACAAGTGAAAGAAAAAGGGTGGGCTCCCAACAAACCTCAATTCGACTATTGAGTGAGTACTCGAGAGTCAATACACATGGTATAATCATTCATACATGGACGGAGCCACAAAATAATTTAAAAATTTAGGGATTTGATAGGAATACAGAAATAATGCTTTCAAAGATTATCAAAACTAAAGGGGGGAAAAAATCAATGAATGGGAGAAGTTACCGTTGATGAGAGTCACGTTCAACGACCAAGCCACCTTTGACGAAGTTTCGACTGCTCCTTCAATGGTTTCGACTACAACGAGCTGGGCATAAAGTTCGCGAGAAGAACAAATTTCAATCTCAAGAATGCTTCAGAAACTGGGGGGAAAAGGTTTAATGTTAGGGATTGAAGATATTTGGTCAACAAGAAGTTGGTCAGGATTTGATAGAAATTGATTTAATGTTAAAATTTAAGTATAAATTAAATTAAATTATTTTATTTTTAATTATTTTAAATATAAATATAAGAATTAATTTTTAAATTAATTTAAATTTTATTTTTATAAAACCATTTTAAAGATATAATTTAATTTATAAATTATATTAATTTAAATAAATTTAATTTAAATTAAATTTATTTTAAAATTTAGTCATTCTAAATATTACTTTAAAATTTTTGGAAACTTTGCTTTATTTTTAGATTTTTTTTGTTTAATTTTAAATTTAATTAATATATACATTCTTATATTTTGATCAAATTTTCAATTAAGTTTCTATAGATTAAATTTTTTTAATCAAGTCTTTACATTAAATAAATAAAATTTTGTAATCAAATTTTAGAGTAACCAAATATTACAAAAAATTTTAAAATTTTATATAGTTTAATAGGTCCATATTCAATTTTATAAGCTTAAATATAAAAATTTATTCAATTTAGTCAAATTTTTTGTAATGATAAATTGTTCAAAGGATTTAATTATAAAAATTTATTTACTATAAAAATTTGATTGAAATTTTTTAAACTATAAAGAATTAATTAAAAATTGGGTTAAATTATAAGAACATATAGATTAATTATATCTTAATTTTATGACTAAACATGATTAATTACTTAGAACACCACGAGTCATACTCTCATACTTATGTTCATGAGGATTGTTTTGTGGAGTTAAAGAATTGCTCCGAGGGAATGTGCCTCAAACAAATGGGAGAAGAAATCTATATATTATACTATTAATATTTTAGAGGTGGAAAGAAGGAAAGTTTTACACAATGTTAGATGCTGGTGAATTTATTCCTTTACTTCCTGGAGAATCTTTCCAATTATGAAAGTCATTATGGGACTTTATTGAGCCCATTATATGGCCCACTACATGGTTTATGTTTGGTGAATTGTGGATTGATTTTCACTAAATTAAATTAACGGTAAGTAATATTGATATTAATTTTTAATGTTTAAAATTATATTAAAATTTAATTGATATGTATTGATACTGTAAAATAGTTTTATATTATCAATCAATAAAAATATTAGAAAATAAAAAATTATAGTGGATCCTTTATTATAATAATAATTATTTATATAAGTTGACATTTTTTATTATTTCTAATAGCTGATAGTATAAAACTATTTTATATCACAAGATATTTAAATTAAATTTATTATATTATTGTGTTTGATAAGCAATATTGATATTTTTTAAATACTAAATTAATGTAACATAGTTGTTTTTTTATCTTAGTATGTAAGCCCCATTATGACACTTTAACGAGCCCACTACGACATTTATTTCTGATGGTAGGTGGATTGATTTTACCCAAAAAAAAAAAATCCTTTCATAATTTAAATTTAAAATCAATTACTAGTTTCTTCTATTATGGAGTTCTTTTACCAAACTCTATCATATTGTCTACTCTCTTATACTTTTATAGGTTTAATTAAAGCTCACTAACTAGTAATGAATTAATACAAAAAACGGATAGTGAATCATCACCGAATATACATTACTCATTTGTTACCATTCGATTTCTTAGACCCTTCTCTCTCCCCTTTTCTTCTCTCGAGTTCTTTCTTTACTCCATCCATCTGCATCAATCTTAACTTTGAAATGGTGTATGTTATTTTCAAATAAATTTACTTTATTTATTTATTAATTGTAGAATGAGTTTGTTAATCTTTCAAGGAAGTTTGTGCGTTGAATTTTCAATGCAAGGACTTGGAAGTTTTCATACACTGCGAATGGCTCTCCCAAATTTTCGGACATCAGAAAAACAAATGGTAATGGCATAACTGAATTAGTTAGTATGCCTTAAAAGATAATTGGAGTACATTATATTATCTTAATTACATTATATTATCTTAATTATTCTATCATGTATCATACTGCATCTAGCTAATTTGTTACTCTTTTCTGTTTGCATGTGTCTGTGTGTGTTTTTGTGTCAGAGGTAGTTATATTCCATGACTTTTGACAATAAATAAGACGTTGGTAGTGCTAAAATCAATGTAGAAGGCGTATACACATGACCTTTTTGAGAGTTTCGAATTGTAGCCAATATGTGAATTTAGTAAATATCAAATGTGTAGCTCAAGTTATATTAATCACATTTCTTATTTCTTTTGATAAAAACATGTTTGTTTGTTCTTGTCTTAAGGTATTATTACTAGGGATAATAATGAGGATCCATCTGCGAAAATATCTGTGATCTGAATATGAGAATTTTTTCCCATGTGGATGGGGATAGGAATTATGCCCTCCGTATGCAGAGATCTCCATTTCAAGGGCGAGTTGATACTTTTAACATATATTAATTCTATCAATTATATTTTTAATAAAAAATAAAGAAAACATAACCAAACCCTATTACCTTAAGTTAATAACTTGCCATCCTTCTCACTTACTCTCCAAATCCTTCTCACTTACTCTCCAAAGTCCAAACACAACCACTAAATAGCCCCTTGACCTACTCCCAAGTATGTATTTCTTTTTGTAGGCAAATGAAAGTAGAATTCAAGCTCAAGCATGAAGATTATGAAGATATTTAATATTTTGTTAATGATATTTCATGTTGTTGAATTTTTTTCATTTTTCATTGTTGTTTATTTTAGTACTTTTGTAATGGTTGTGACTTGATTTAAAATTTAAAAATTTGGTAATAATAATGTAAGACCAAGACTGTAAAACTTGGATCAACTTTGTTTTATTATTTAAGTTTTTTTTTTTTAAATTTTTAGGCCAATTAGATTATTTAGACAGGTTTTCTTAATTTTTAAATATTTTTTTGAGATCTCTACAAGAAATGGGAATGGGGGGATTTTTCCCTGCCACGAAGAATGGGAGTTGGGATGTGGGAACTCTAGGGTATGAGGTAAAGAGTGGGAGACTACTTCACACCCCTACCCCACCCTATTGCCATCCCTAGTTACGACAATGATTTGAACATATTGTCTCCCGTATTTTTATTTTTTAATTGATGAGTGGGCATTTTTATTGAAATGATAACACTTTTTAATAGGTTTCAGAATTTTATTTAGTAACTTATAGGTGGAGATACTCTCCAATGTTCCCAGGCTAAGAATGATATTCCACATTTAAAATGAACATTTATCATTTCCTTTTTCTCTTTTGTACATTTTATATTAAACATAATTCTTAACTTGAGTAAATTGTATTTGTCCATTCTTTTGTGTTTTTGCATGAAATTTTAGGATTTGTTATAATCAAATAATTTGGTTGAATTAATTTTTTCCCAAGCAATACGTTTCAAAAAAGTTCTTTAGCCCGTGCATTGTATAGGTTACAAATACTAGCTGGAGGGAAAAAGAAGTGGTGTTAGATGGCAATGTTGAATCTTAAATTACTCTTTCAAAGATCTACTGAATTGCCCATGTCAAGGAATAGGTATCTCACAAGCCTCAACTTCCAAAGCCTGAAGCTTGTACCCTCTGCCAACATGAATTCGCAAATAATAATAGCAAATTCAAGAAATTTGCAATTACTATTTGCAAATTCCGCAATGCTTTTTGACAAGTGACTAGTATTTCTCTTGTTCCTTCATGTATGTAACCTCTTCCCTCCCTTTTATATAAACCCCAATTCGAAGTTGAAGGCCCAGCATTTAAGCTCGAGAGTTTGAGAGTGACTGAAGAGAGAGTCTTAGTTCTTGAGTAGTTAAGAGAAAAAAAAAATAGTTTTGTATCAACAAAAAAAGAATCTATCAAAATAAAAAAAAAAGAAAAAGAAAAAGAAAAAGAGAAATGTTGTATTTAGTAGACAAAAGAAAAGATTGTAGTAGACAAAACAATGATTCTAGGGATAATGTTATTTTTTGTTTTTATAAATTAAATTTTTTGCTCGTGATTATGATTATGATTATTATTATTATTATTTTGTACAAAAAAGTTTAGATAGGTTCATCATTAATCATTCCACCAAGGCCAAAGCATAGCCCTAAGTTCAGAGAGCACTTACAAGGAACTTACAAGATTGCCTACCAAAGCGTCCTTTGTGGTATTTGAGCCTATTCCTTATCAACTGTGCTAACCCTCATTAAGTGCGATTACTATTATTATTATTGTAATATAAGATACAAAATATACTTTACACTTACCACTTCATGAGGATCGTATATATCAAAAATATATTTATAAATAATTGTAGTATGTATTGTTATAATAATATTATTATTATTACTCTCTTCTCCTTTGCCAGTCCTATGTGGACTATCACTGCCTTGCCCTTCTTTTAATATTTCTTTTTTTTTTTGTATTACTTTATGTATTAGTATTTTTTTTTTATCTTTCCTAACTCTAACTCTAACATTATTTTCTATTTATACTCCCTAATTTTTATATTTCTATGTTTTTGCATTTACATTTCTGCATTTTTAATTATATTTGAATATAATTATGATAATTATTGTTGTTATTATTAATGTAATTATGATATAATACTAGTATGGTTATAATTCCAATTATTATTGTTGTTGTTGTTGTTGTTACTGTTGTTGTAACATAAGATACAAAGTATGCTCTATGTTTGCATCTACTTGAGAATCTTGTGTATCATAAATTTACCTAATATATAAGTAGTTGTAGTAGCTAGACAGATAATTATTTTTATTATTGCTATAATTATTGTTGGCCAATATTGGTCACAATTGGTATCAAGTGATTAGAATATTGCAACCTTGAATCTTGGAATTGGAGGAACTAGCATCATAGATACATGGCTACTTATGGGATGCCTGACTACTGAATGTTTCACGGATTGGCCACTTTGAACAAATTCAGAACTTATCAGTGCATTGGTTAAATGTTGGATACCAAAGACGCACATGTTTCATTTTTCTGTTTGCAAGTGTACGAACACATTAGAAGACGTGGCAATTCAACTTGGGTTCCCTATTGATGGTGGGGCTATTTGAAGATCTTCATCTTTCAACAGAGAAAGGATTGAAAATTTATGTGAAGGGCTACTTGGTGTTCAAACCCAAATAGATGACATTGATAAATCTAGAATTAGGTTGAGGTGGCTAGGCGAACATTAGTGAAGAAAGATTAAACCAGCTTGGACCGGACATAGGCGAAGATGTAATACGGCACCATGCTCAAGGCTATGTGCTTCCACTGCTGGGCTTGCGACTTGTGCCTGACAAGACCATAGGGATGATCCATGCAAAGTATCTTCCATTGCCTGAAAAATTTGGGTGACGTCGACTTGTACGATTGGGATTTTGCATGCCACACCATGCTTTATCAAGGTTCAAGCCATGCTATGTGCAAATCTGTCAATGAAATCAGCGGCTGCATGATGCTACTACAGTGTAGGTGTGGTGCCAGCTTCCGCTCTTAGCTCCCGTTCCAATCCAACAATTCCCAACCTAATTAATATAATTCCACATGTGGGTGAATGCATCATTCCCATGACAATTCCACTTTAGATAGTTCTGCTCATGGGTTGGGTTAGGTTAGGTTTAGGGGGAAAAAAGACCCAACCCAATCAATTAAGATCAGATTGGATTGGGTTAGTTTTTGAAAATTTTGGCACTCAACCCGAATCAAACCAAACCCATCTATCATGGGTTAGTTTGGGTTAGGTATTCAGGTTGCTTGACTTGTTTCCAAAATAAAAAAATTTGAGATTGACAATAACATTGCAACATACATACAACTTAGGTTGCTTTGTATTTTGTTTTTTTTTTAAAACAAAGAGCTTAAGATAACAACAATGCAACATAGGTACGATTCAAGCACTATAATCAATAAATCAGAAAAGAGAAAGCCTAGAATCAAAACATAAGTGCCTTGCTCTTCTTGCTCCAATGCTTCCCACTCCCAACATAGCAAGTGTTACAAACTAGAGGAACCAACTCAAAGGAACTAAACTATGAAAAGTGAAAATGAGAGTGATAGGGTGAGGGCTTTTCGCAGATGAATAGGGGTTCTCGCGACTGCTTCATCCTTCTTGTGGTAGGCTATATTCATGGCATCATCCTTCTTTGTGGCGGTAGTGGTGGAAACCAAAAGGGGCCAAACCAAGGAAAAGGGCCAATGGCGACATCAATACTCGATAAGGCTTTCTTGGAACAAAACTAGGATTAGGAAATAGAGGGGCAGGGTCAGAAGCGATTGATAGTGATGACGCCGTGACGGCAGTGATTGGAAGGGGAAGTGGAGGACGAAGGTTGGAGGATATGAGGGTCAGAATGAGAGTGAGCAGCACATAGGGTTTCTTTGGGTCAAATGAGATAAGAATGGGATGGATTTTGATAAATGATGTTGAAAAAAAAAAAAGATATATAACTAGGGGTCCGGGTCTACGAGTCAAGTAGTGGATTTAATATTTATACTTGATACTCAACCTGATCAATTAACGGATTGATCAATTTTTACCCGACCTAGCCCATATTTTTGTGTTTGGGTTAGGTCGAGTTGGTCAAGTTCGTGGGTTTACCCGGATCCATGAACACCCTAACTTCAGGAATGTGAGTAACATAAGGTTGTGTATAGATTTACTGGGACATGCAGAGGTAGCAATCAAAAAATTGGAGAAATCAATATAGTAGTTAATATTGTTAAGGTATTTACTTAAATTTTTTACATTGTAGCTTTAGTGGCAGCCATATGACTATGCTACCATTGATAGCAGCATTCCACATGAGTTGGCAAATGATCGGCCACTGTGCTCAGCTGTTGATCCACTTATCTACTTTCAGATTATCGAGTGACACCTAAGTGACCGTGTAATGCATCAATTTGGACTCTCTCAAGATATCCCTCACAATTGCTTAAGTTTGGGCAAATCTCACAATCAAGACTTGAGGGGATAGCAAGACACAAATTGGAGGGTCAAGTATAATTAGTGGATTAGACATTGGGATCACCGATACCAGCACATACTAGAAGGAGTTCCCAGTAATGATTTCAGACCTTTTGATGAGTATTGGGACTTGTATCTTTAGTTCGCCATTGGACTATATTTGTTGCTTGATGCCCTTTTGCAAGACCCATGACGACGGGGATTGCCTTGCAGGTAGCAACATGCCCAAGTGTCTCAGTAGTCACTCACACATCAACATTATGCTAAGTTACCCTCGCCACCCCCCAATATCATTATCGCTAGATGCCCTTGACACCCTACGCAATATTCTTCCGACCACATGCCCCTAGTACCTTCACAATATTCTTGCAGCCACATGCCCCCGCCACACCCCTAGCATCTGTATCCAATGGAACTATTCAAATGTCATTTTCAACATCATCATCCAAATCAAATTGAGGTGATGAAGGTCAGATGGGGTATGGTGTCGGCCTACATCAACGTAGTCAATCCCATGTCACCGAATTTAGGTAAGGAAGTGGATTTGAACTAAACCAATTACTAGTGCGAGACCCATCCCTCAAGGACGTGTACTGCCCAGCACAATATCCACCTAACATTTAGTTCCTCAAATGACATGATCTCGGGAACCAATATATATGTAGGGTAGTCATGTATAAATGTAACACATTCATGTACAGTTATTATAACAGAACCATTAAAACATATAATAAAAATAATATTTACACTACTATTTATATTTTTTTTGCTCACTTTTTTTTTAATTTGTAAACTATCTCACACTCTCAAATCAAATATTTGTTACTGTATGCTGAAGCAGGGGAGCAGTGGCTCTATTTATAGGTGAGAATGCATGTAAATATTCTAATTATTTTAATTATTTTTTCTTTTAATCTGCAATACAGTACTACAAATTTAGGAATTTGCAGTACTCTGCTACGAATTGTGTCTTGAATTTGCAACATAATTCATGAATCTATAGTAGTATGTTGCGAATTCTGTTTTAGGTTTTTTTTTTTTTTTCATCAAATGAATTCGCTATTAGCTTTTGCGAATTATTTTAAAATCACCTTGTTTTTATAAATACACCAAAAATGCCATATTTTTGCAATTAATATGTACCAAAAACAATATGTCAAAAAATGAGCCCTATTTCAAAATTTTTGCATATAAGAGAATTTAATTAAATGATAATGTTAAAAAAAAAAACTATACTATCAATACATTAAAATTACAGCTAATACTATTTAAATAATAATAACTTTATAAAAAATAGATTTAATTTTTAAATTCTAATAATATAAAATAATTTCATATTATCAACCAATAAAATTTACTTAAAAAATATCAAATCATAATTAGTTACTACTCATTATAATAATTATCTGCTATAATTTATTATTTTTTTAAAATTTTATTAATTAATAGTGTAAACTTATTTTAGACTATCAATATATAAAAATTGATCTTTAAAAAATATTTAAATTTATTCTGAGATAAATATAAAATGAAATATCTTTTTATTTTTACATTTTTATTAAATTAAACATTTTTTAATTTCTTTTCTAACTATATTGCTAGCGACCTCTAAATAATTTTTCAGTATTTCAATCAAAATCAAACTTTTCTAAATTTTAAATTTTTATGTGAACTGTAATTCTATGCAAGAATATATATATATATATATATATATATATATATATATATATATATATATATTTCCAGTAGTCTTTTCTGTGACTTGCTCGTCGTCTGAGAGTCTATTTGCAGAGGGGAGAATTGAACAGCATATGAAAGTTGGTATTATACATGCTTCTCCAGACCAATAGAATCCGACGCAGTTTTAGGTGAAGTTTTCGCATGAAGAATTCGGAGGACGCCTCTCGGGAAGAATGTGGTTCAAGCTCCCCTAGTTGAAGCACTGGCCACTTCCCAAATTCCCATAATTAAATAGAACTTTAAACCGGTACTTTATACCAACCAAAACAGATAACCACAATAACCATTATAGTAAAACACACATTGAAATGCATTTCCATAACTAAAGAAACAACAGAAACTGAATCTCCATCAGAGACACCCATTCCAACCATCCAAAATTTTGGTGAGCACAAATTAGAAAATCACTCAACAACTGCCTCAACTCAAGTCGTCCAGCCATAATGACGCCATAATGAGCAACTAAGATCAGCCACCTCACCACAGACAGACAATCGCGTCACGCCCAACCAATCGGATCTTCCTCCTCAGCTTTACCTGTGCTCGTGCAAGTATCTTTGTCGTTCATATAAACACCCAAACAAAATGCAAGCAAAGAGGTTGTGCACAGACATAGACACAGAATCTAGCACGAATGTATGTTGAAGGGAGTGACATACTCATGGTTTTACAAGTATTTATACCTCTCCTAGACAAAATCTAGCATGAATGTGTACAGTTCTTGCTGGTTCCGCCCATAATCTTTACAAAATATTGTCGAAATAAACACTGACCAAGCCATTCGGATATATTAAAGAGCTGCAGACACAAGAAATGTACGAATCCTCTGCAACAGCTCAGCCTTTACGGAATCAGGAACAGAGGCTGCAAAAGACAAGTTGACAAGTTGTGTGCCTTGTCAGTTGGGGCAATGAAAACCAACACCAAGGTAAAATTGTTCAATCTCGTTATTCTGTTAATTAAGAGCCTCTTAAAATATTTCTAAACAGATTTACAAGCAAATAAAATGCAGAATTCACCGTATAGCTAATCCTAATGAAGTGCTTCGAGCAAGTCACCAACAGTTGTCTATATGCAAAATAAAGTACATCAATTTGTGAAACAATCAATTCAATACCTCTGCCTTTTGGAGTGATTACATGTACAAGTTCATCTACAGTAACATTATTCCTCCCTTTCTTCTTGACAAAGGCTCTGTAGTACAAAAAGCAAGATAAGTTCCAAAAATGACGAAGTCACACAAACATGATACGTGTTAAAGTAAATGAAAAGGAAAGATGCAAACAATTAGGAAAGAACATTTTCATATGATTTATGAAATAGCCTAGTTCTAACTACAGCAAGGGGAGATAACAAAGCAAAGTGAAAAATATGCACAGTGGTAGAGAATATTTGATATTACCATGCTGTCACTTTGAGTACTCAATAATCATACAGTCATACTACTGCTACCTAAAGTGTTGTACTAATGACCCTGGCACTACATACACAAAGCAACTGCCAAGCCAAAAGTATTTCACTTATCCCTTTCTGCCAAGCAACACAGCTTGAATAGAAATAACTTTGCACCTATACGGCTATACCGAACAAAGTGAAATCAAAGAGATGATGGACCATGATTACTTGAACCGTTAGGCAGAGGACACGATTATGTTGCTCGTGAAAATTTCATTTACGATTCAAAAAGAAGTCGGCTTAATTATTTGATATGGCAAAACAGTTTGTGGTCTTAAGATATATTAACCCAGAAAGGATGACGGCAGAAGCCTAAAGTGCCGGGGATCAAAAAACCTTTCATATCTTTTTCTGACATAAGAACCATTAATATCTTGTTTAATGTAAAGTGTCTATATGCATAAGAGATTGTGTTTTGCTCCATTAGCACGTGTTTCTACCTAGCAGTAAGAAGTGAGCCTTGTGCTAACGCTCCTAGAGCTAAAAATGGGGAAAACCAAAGTCAAAAGTTAGAATGAAGGTTGAATTTCAAAGTCACATCTTTCTGTTTTCCCCTCTAAATAAGTAAACTTAAGCCAATGAAACAAATTAACATTTTCCAATATAGCAAAGAAAATGGCAATCAGGATGCACATTAGTAATAAATAAAAGAACCCCCCCAACCAAAAAAAAAACCAAAAAAAAAAAGAAGGTGCTAATGGTAAATTCATTTCTTTTACTGCCAATGTCCTTTTATAAAGAAAATCATAATGTGGGAAATGCAGAGGATATATATAGCTTCCAACAATAACCAGTTACCTGCAGAGAGCTTTCATTTCATCCTTCCAACCACAATCCACAAGCCTTTCCCTCAGCAGTTCCATAAGCCGCTCCTTCTCCCCAGTCTCAATCAACTGAGAAGCCAGCAAAACATGCAATTCACCAACCAATAACGAAACAAACCCAACACTCAAAACAAAGAACAATTTCAAAAGCAAACAAAGTAACTTTACCTTGATGTTGATGAGCTCTTGAAGCGTGGGTTCCCTCTCTGGGGCATTTTCAAGCACATCTGGTGTTGGGGGTCGATTCACCGATGCCTTTTGTTTCCTTATTTTTCACCACAAAAAATAAATAAATAAATAAAAAAGAAAGAAAAGAAAAAACCTAATAAACCGGTGATGATGCTAAATGTCCAAAGGAAACCAAAATCTCAAAACTCAAAAGCGTCATGAATAGAGTAAAATTGTTTTTTCTCGCTGTTTAGAACGAAGTAGCAATTGCTGGAAAAGCATCAAACAGATGGTGGGTGCTCACATGATGCTTAAAAGAAAAGGCTGTAGTTGCAGAATGAACGGATCCTACGAACACGATACACGAATTTTTGGAGCAGGGAGAGTTAGGATCAGCTGCAATCAGAAGGGGGATCGTTCGGTGTAGCCAAACGCACTGTCGCGTATCTCGTGTTTGCTTTCCCAACTGCGAAAACTTGATTACATCAAACTTAAACGACGAATACGCTCTAAGGACGATGCTTAAATGATCCTTGCAAGTTTGTAGTTACATGCTCCTTGAATCCAAACCATTCAAATCGGAATCAATGGTTGACATTAAAAATTTTAATTTAAAAAAAAATAATTCTATAATTATTTAGTTTTATATTTTAATAATTTAATAAATATTCTTTATCAATTCAGTAAACTACCAATTTGGTCCCCAAAAAATGAAAACGCTGACAATTCGGCCCCGAAAGACATTAAATAAACCCATGGTACCAACGTTAATGATTGACATGGTTAATTTATTGATTTATTTGGTTATTAACAAAACTAATCCCTAATTAGAAAATCTATTCCCCTAATTGAAAAGACAAATCAATTGAGATAAACCTCAAAAATCTCTAACCCCCATCAGTCTCCTTCTTACCCTTATTTCCCCTAATTCCCTCCTTCTTCGCATTAATAATAAAAGCCCTAAATCACCCTAATTTTCACATCTATATCATTCCACAATGGAAGGATCTTGCAGTTGCAGAAAAAAAGTGTGACACCATTAGAATCTTCGTAGAGGTTTAGACAGAAAAAGTAATCCTTATCACTGTCCCCATTTGATTATAGTTTTTGTTCCCTTATCCCCATAGCAACATTGGAACCATTTGTATATTGTGGTTCCCTTGATTGTCGTTGTGTGATTGTTTATTGGGAAAATTGGAAAAGAAAGTGTTTTTGGGTGTGTATGATTGTTTAGTGAATAAGTGGTGGTCCTTTGTGTTGTTTTTATTGATAACACTTCACTTGTTCTCGTACATGTGTGCTCACTTCACTTCACTTTACTTCACAGTGTCTTTTAGTAGTTTTTTTTTAATTGTTGATTTAATTGTTTATGACTTTTGTTGCATGATTTCCATTTACAAATGTCAACCCTAATGACCCTTATGTATCACCATATGGGGAGATTTGAGAGAGATAGTAGAGGTAGGCTAGAGTATAAAGGGAAGCAAGTAACTGAAATAGAGAGAGTCAATGTTGACACCTTAAATGCATTTTTTGTTGAAGGGCTATTAATGGACATTGGGGTACAAAGAATGCTACTGGTTAGCACCTGGCCAAGAATTGGGGAGGGGATTAAGAGTGCTAAGAGACATGGATGTTGTAAAGATGTTTGAAGCTACTATGAAAAATGGGAACAAGGTGCATTTGTATTTTGAGCATCCTGTGGTTGAGAGTCCTAAGGTGCTTGAGAATCCTGAGATAATTGAGGATGTTGAGGTTGTTGATGAACCTGAAGGTCCAAATAGTAGTGCCCTACACATAATTCCACCACATAACACCTCACCATATAACCCTCCACCACAAAACACCCCACCACACAACCATTGAAGCCTAAATCCAATCACAACCTGCAGTTACTGAAACCTAACCACAACCTACAGTAGCCCAAACCCAAACACAAATCCAACAAAAACCTGCAGCTCAAACCTAACTAGAACCTGCAGCACCCCAACCCCAACCCCATCCTGCACCCCAAAAATCACAACATCAACTTGCACCCCAAAACCAATCACAACATCAACTTGTAGTAGCAGTAGGCCAAACTGCACTAGAGCATCGATCTGCTGCAATAATAGCCCAATCTGCACTAGAGCATCAACTTGTAGCAACAGCAGCAGCCTACTCTGCCCTAAAGCATCAATCTTCAGGGCATTCAGGTGGAAATAAAGCTAAGCATCAATGTGGTGAAGGTCAAGGTAGAAGAAGAAGACTTAGGATAAAACATCAAAGGCCACCATCGAGTGGAAGAAGAACTATACAGAGGGAGTTTCTCGAAGAAGCACAACATTCTCTAGCACAAAATGAAGATACAACACAATAATTTGAAGAAGCAACGTACTCCCTAGAAGAAGATCAACCTACAAGATAAGAAAATGAAAAAGCAACCAATCCGCACCACAAAATGAGCCTGCAATAGAAACTGAGATCGGTGAAGAGGGTACGAGAAATGTTAGAAGAAAAAGACACCAAAGTCCACCACCAAGTGGACAAGTATATATGCAAAGGAATGGGGAAGATGAAGCCCCTAAGATTGTAGTGCCTACTGATGATCCTGCAACCTCAGATGCAAAGCCTGGAGTCCACCAACATGTATCTGAGGAATTGCACACACCAGTTAGCACAGATGGAGAAGATTCGGACAGTCCTATTTTTCCTCAACACAACCCTAATGCACCCTTTGACTAGACCAATTTAGAAAAGGGAACGGAGTTTGAAACCATAACGCACTTTCAAAAGGCAATAAGAAAGTACAATATCCATTTCGGTAGAAAGGTATTATCGATTAGAAATGAGAAGCACCGGGCAAGGGTAATATGCTATAATGAGAATTGTCCATGGGAGATATATTGTGCTCGAAGAAACTACCGAACAAGCTTTCAAATTAAAACCTTTGTTGATGAGCACACCTACATGCCTGGCTTATCATGCAAGCATGCAATTGCTGCCATTGCTTACAAAAATCACAAGCCAGAGGATTATGTGCATAATTGGTTATGTATAGGAGCTATAACTTTACCTACCAGTTTAATATAAACCATGTACCTAGTCAAGAATTTTGGAAAAGAACAGAGTGGATTCCCCTAGTCCACTAGCCTACAAAAGGCCTATAGGAAGACCAAAGAAGCAAAGAAGAAAATATGGCAACAAACCTGAGGTCAATCTTTATAGGTTGAAGAAAAAATATGGTGAAATTACATGCCAATTTTGTAAGCAAGTTGATGCAAGCTGCATAATTACAGTATTAAAATATTTTTGTAATATAATGTACAATACATAATCTCAAAGCATTTATCATTTGTGATATTAGATGGGCTATAATAGTAGAAGTTGCAAAGCTAGGAAGGAACAATTTGCAGCAAAGTAGATAAGGGAGCAAAAAACCATTAGGAAGAAACAATGGATGTGGCATGTGAAATAAATTTGACACAAGGCCATCCACATTTTCAAGTTGATACTAAAGTTGGAGCTATATCTCAGATACCCGAAAACTATATACTTTTAGAGCATTTTCATATTTTGTATTTATTTTGGGTTAATCTTATATTTATTTTGCCCCATAGTCACAAACATATCAACTTCAATCACAACAACTTCAACCAATGTCAGACCTCATGTTGCAGCAATTCAATAGTTTATTCTAGTTTCTGACTTTAAAAACTTTCATAGGACTAAGGAAGACTATTGAAGCCCTTACCAATAAGGCCTCCATTAGCAAGGACTCCACACCCATGAGTAATATTCCTAGATTTGCAGCTATGGAAGTTCCACCACCAGTAAGGCCACCTATAACAAGGACCCTTTTCAAGCCTCCTTCTTCTGTGGTGCAGCAACCTCCAATTGTCAGTTTCCACACCATGGAGGTAGCAAGCCCTGCAACAACTTCAAGATTCATGAGGTTCATGCTCGCACCTGGTTTGAGAAGATCAAATGCAAGTAGAGCAAGTACAACACAGCCAAGATCCAAGGAGAAAATGGCCTGAAATTCATAATGTTGTAATTGAAGTTAAAATGGATAGGGTCATTCTTTTTGTTTAGAGCAGATAGTGCTGTCACGAAGTTGCAGTAGATGTTATCTTTTTGTTACAAGGGGCTATCAAACTCAATGTTGGATGTTATGGTTTATTTATGGTGTCTTTTTGATGAACAATGTAAAGTTATTTACTGTTGGATGTTCCTTTGTGGGATTTGAATTTCACTGACAATTAATGGACAAGGTTGATGATTCCTTTTTGTGATAACAAATTAAGTTGCAAATTATTTCCTAGTTCCTTGTAATTTAGTTGCTTTTAGTCACATGTTTGGCCTTCCATGTGCTTGAATTCAAGTTCTTGTGATTGGATTTATGTTGTCTTATATTTCATTTTGTACCCCTTTATCTTCAAAATAGGAAAGTAATCTTCTTATTGGGTACATTTATATATTGTGGATGCTAATTTAATTTCTGTTATTCAATGGATCCAAGATCCAAATTAAATCAATGTGAAGAAAGACTAAAGCTAAGTAAATAAAAACACCCCAGGACCTTTCATTGATATATTTTCATTGATCAAGCAATGCTAGTACAATATCATCCTTTCATTGATTAATTCCATGCTAAATTACAATATCACACATCTCAGTTAACCAAACTACACAAATTAATAAAGACACACACTCCTACTCCTAAACAAACAATAAACAACATGTCCCCCTTTTCATCTCTAAAACCATTCTCATCATTGGCTTCATTCATAAAAACCTTCATCTTGGCTTTATTCTCACCAACCTCTTGATGTCCCCTTTTATTTCCATCAGAGCTTTCATTAAAGTTTTCTTCCTCCATTATGCCATGGCCATTGTCATCGTCTTCATATTTGCTTTCAATCTCGTCAAGCCATTCAAAATATTTGCACCTGCGATTAGGTTTCCGCAACACCATTTCAATTCTCAAAATGGTTTCCTCCAAATAATAAATGAAAAAAAAACACAATTGCAATGACATACTTTATACAAAGGGCAACGAAGGAACCACCTTCCCGGGTTGTCAAGAGTGTTCAACTTCAATAGCAACACCTCAAGGCCACAATTGTAGGTTCCACCATATCCATGGTCGTCTTTCTTTGAACATTTCCCACCATATATGGCAGACCCAATGAAGCTTCGTTCACAGATTAAACCTTGCCATGCTATCACCACCCATGAATTCAATTTGATTTCTACTTCACATATTTGGGGAGTAGGATTGTTAAGGTTTTTCCAAGTAGGAAAGTTTACATCAATGGCTAGTTGATAACCAAATGGACCAATAACTTGACTATGTCAATCATTAACATCGCCAAGGTGGAAGATAATGAGCTACGTAGGCTCTTCCGTTAACAAAAACTGACCACCAATGATATTTGGATGATTTTGTCAAAAAGAAGTGATCTTTGGGGTACCACAAGTTTATTTAGTGTCTTTCAGGGGCCAAATTATTAACGTTTTCATCTTTCGTGGGCTAAATTGGTAGTTCACCTTTACCAATTATATCCTCACTTTTCTAAATTTTCTTTTTCTTCACTGCTTCGGCTTCACCTCCACCCCTTGAGAGGTTGTCACAACTCACCACCACCACCACCCTCACCCTGCCAACACCATTGCCACCCTCTTTCTAGCTAGCGCCATTGCTGTCCCAACGCTCGGTGCCCCACCACCGAGGTAAAAAATGAAACTTCTTTTATCCACTTTTGCTAAGATTTTTGGCAAGAATGTTGAGCCATGATTAAGAACTGTTAAGGATGGTCTTCATGAACTGTTTGTTCAATATATCATACAAAAGCTTCCTCGTATAACAACAAATGGTGATGAAGGGAATAAGTGTATGATTTCATTCATGATCTAGATCTAAGAATCTAAAAAAAAATAAAAAATAAAAATCAACCAAGTCCCAACTCAACTTGTTCACCTAAGGTGGCATAGCAATGCAAGTCCCACCCACCACACTATCCAAATTTGACATGGTTGTTTGCACCCACCCGACAATACAAAATCCAAACTTTTCACAGCATCAAGTATACTATCAGGAGAAGGAAAACGGAACACCACCAAATGCATCAATCTTAGCGAGAACAAGAGGCAGAGAAATAAAGATCAAGATGATAAAAAGGAGAGAAAAAAGACAAGTGGGTGTCAGCCACTATGGTGGTGAAGAATAAGCAGATGCAGAGAAATGGCGAGAAGGGGCACACTAGGTGGAAAGAACTGAGAGGGAGGGAGGAAGTGTTTTTTGTGAGGGTATGATAGTGGTTTTAAAGTTAATAATGAGGGTAAGAATATAATTTGGGCAAATTACACTGACCTTCCCTAAAGTTTATTAAAATTCACCCCGACTCCTCTCTATTTGTAAAATTTGCTCTAAAGGTCCCTAAGTTTGTCAAATCCTTACATCGCCCTCCCTTACTAACGTTGTCCTGTTAGTGTAGTTAATGGAACAGTGGTCATGTGCAATGCACATGATCTTTAATGGCATTCTTGTAATATTTAAACGCATATGAAAAAATGAAATGAACATAATACACCTTTTGGTTAGTTGTTAAAAGGCTACTCATCTTATCTCAAAGAAAAATATACATTGTTTGTAGAAAGTTTTTAATTTTAAGATATGTATTTCAATTGACATATTTAAGAGCTCCATCACAGGTCACTGCCTACAAAACCAACAATTTTTTACTATTCATTTTTTTTTCTCTCGATAAACCAATAATCAAGGGGGAGCTAACTTAAATTTTGAGGTACTTGGTCTACAACATCAAAAATAGCATAGCCAATTGCAGACAATACAACAAAACACAAAAAAAAAAAAAAAAATGATCAAAACCAGCAATATAGCCTAAAACATATCCCCAACTATGCTTGGAATAGACAGTTATGGACACCACTTCTCACTAAACGATAAGCACTTAATCATAAACGCAATCACCTGTGATACCATTTTTGACTATTCATGTGATGGAATTATTTATAAACAACAATCAATAGTACACAAATTCAAAGGTTAAAAACAAGAACCATAGGAGCAACATGTAACCATAATAGAGACTCAAACTAGGAACCATGTTCCATATTCAACACCTAAATTAAAGACTAGCCATATAATCAAATCTTAAACCACCCCCTAACCCCAACCTTATCTTCCCTTTTCATCAACCACTTTCCATTAGAACCACCTCCTCCATAGTTGCCGCCACCGCTACTGCCATAACATTTGCGATAATTATGGTTATAGCCACCACCACCTTCACGGCGACCACTAGCTTTGTACCCACCTCTCCTACCATGGCAACTATATCCTCCATCGCCATCGCCATCGCCATCACCATCTTTACTGCTTCCATAACAAGAAAACAAAGGTGACAAGAAAAGTGATGAGTCAAAATCCAAGAGCAATCACATAACAAATATGAAGCCACCACTATAACTTAAGGTTTTTTTTTACCTTTTTTCTTTTCCAATCGATGAAGATGGAGTGCATAGTGAGTGGGTGTCTAGGGGGTTTGAATTAGTAAGGATAAATTGGACATTTTGCCTCCTCTATTACCTCCCCTAGCTCCTTATCCACCTCTTCCACCACCGCAACTATAGTCTTTTTCACCATTACCACATTCACTACTTCTATAACAAGAAAACAAATGTGACAAGAAAAGTGAGAAGTCAAAATCCAAGAGCAATCACATAACAAATATGAAGTCACCACTGTAACTTAGGGTTTTTGTACCCTTTTTCTTTTCCAGTCGATGAAGATAGGGTGAATAGTGAATGGGTGTCTAGGGGGTTTGAATTAGTAAAGATAAATTGGACATTTTGCCTCCTCCATTACCTCTCTATTAACATCGTTTAAGTTGATCCTCTCCAAGAGAGGTCAGTGCAGCCCAAACAAATAGAGGGGAGTCGAGGTGAATTTCACCAAATTTCAGGAAAAGTTAGAGTAAGCCTTTATAATTTTATTATTTTTTTCAATTTAATTTTAATCAAGAGCATGTAACTCCCAAACTTGCAAGGACCATTTGCCTACATTTTAATTCATAAAGTGTGACGGATGGGATAAGCAGTCACAATTCTCGCGTTAGTTTAAAAGTTTTTAGAAAGTAATTGTCTATATAAATCTTGTTTAAATGAATTAAACTTGTGAAAATTATTTTTTTTCTTGGTATGGACCACCACTATTTGAAAATTCGCTGGACTCCAACTAATATATATTAGTTGGAGTCCAGCGAATTTTCAGATATATGGTTTGAACCGGATCGACCCACCATGAGGGTAATACTCTCTCAGCACTTTTTTTTTTCCTATTACAAGACTTGAACCCGAGATCTTGCTTAAGGGGAGCAAATGCCGAATTATTTGAACCAACTAAACATTTGATCTTATGAAAATTATTTATTAAACTAAATTACATACTTTGAGTTTTTTTATCTGTTATATATGTTATTATATATTAATAACAAATGAAAAAAACTCTTTGCATTTAATATTTTATAAGAATAAATTTATGAATATACTTTTTTTTTTTAAAAAAATCTGCAATGTTTATGAAGCTACTGAACTTAGACAACATTGCTAAAATGTATCCGAAAAAGGGAACAAAAGGTAATTCCTCATCCATAATCTTATACAAGTTTGGCAAAGGCTAATAAAAGGTTCTTACAATCAAAAACACTATATTCAAAAACACTATATTAAGACTTAAACACCTAACAAAGTAAAGCATAATATTATATACAATACATAAAATAGTTAAATTTATCAATTAGATGAGAAAATCTATATACCTTACAACCATAGTGTTGGATTATTTTCTAGAATACCATATATCGATATTATATTTTTAATTTTAAAACTCAGATTAATTATATGTTAAATAGTATAGCATATTGTTTAGCTCATTTGATGATTAGTATTGTTGTGGGACTTAATTGCATTCAACATTACTCATAAGTAGGGCTGTCAAATGGGGCTAGGTCGGCTCGTTTAGGCCTAGGAAATAAATGAGCCAACCCGTTTAGCCTATGGGCCAAATTTTAGCAGCCCAGCCTATTTATGTTTTATTTTATTTGCTTTTAATGTTTTAAAATTTTATTTTTGAACAAAAAAGTGATTTTGATTTTAAAAAAAGGATAAAAATTCTTATTTCTTAGTAAAAAAAAAGGTTAGGATGTTCTAAATTTAATTACTAAATCATGTTTTTATGTTCTAAATTTATACAAAGTTTACCCAAAAAAAAGAAACGCAGGTAAATGGATCGGTCCATTGAGTTGAAAATTAGTTAATTTAAATGGGTCATTATTTTTTAAGTCTAACCCACCTATTTTTGACATGTAAATGGGTTGGTTCGACAAGTTTGACCCATTTTGATGGCCTGAATCATAAGTAGAGTAGGTATAATATGAGCTTTGTGTATAGGTAGACTAAACCTATTAAGTTATTTGTATAAGGGAGAGACCCCTGCTCCTAACTGTAAATAGGTGTATGGTTGCCTCATAGTCATAAAGACTAATAGTGTATTTAGTTCAACGTTTGTAGAATTGATTTTAAGGTAAAGTGATTTATGTTTAGTAGTTTGATTTAAGAAGTGATTTTGACAAAAATTAAAAGAGTGGAATCTTAAAAGTGATAATTTATCACTTCCACCAGAATTGATTTTCTAAGGTTAGAATGGATTTTGACATTGGGTAAAATTGAAACCAAACAAGATACAAAAACACTAACATCAACTCTAAGGTCATAGAATTAATTTTGAGGGTTGCAAACGTGCAACCAAACATGCACTAACACACATAAACATAAACTATTTGTAGTATAGGAGAAGTTTCTCTCCCTACTTTCTTTACTCTTTCTTCTTTGATATAAAAACGGTTATGGATCCATCATTTTCGATTGTTTCAAGTAATTATAATACCTGATTTTTTATTTATAATGATAATTGTTATGCATGTAATACATAATGTTAAATTAATAATTAAAGAGTAGGAATTTTCATAATTATATGTGTTATTGAGATTTAAAATCTCCATAAGCAAAATCAGTGCTAATTTAACTTCTAACTATGGTTGTATTTTTTATGATTTATGAGATTGGGTATTTGACTTTGTCGAAAAATAGAAAGACATGTCATTTTAAACCTTAATAGAACCAATTTGGGATTTTGATTTCTAATTGATTAATCTGAAATTAAGTTAGGGCTTTTGTCAATATTGTTACCATGAGTCAATCAATAAATAGATCACACAAAATTGCTTTATTTTTAGAGAGGATTTTGGAGAAAACTGAAAAATCCGATTCCATTTTTCATTCAATACTCAAAAACAAATATAGGTAATCCTTGAGTCAATCAATATATAGATCACATAAAATGGCTTTATTTTGAGAGAGAACTTTGGAAAAAACTAAAGAATCCTATTCTATTTTTCATTCAATACCCAAAAACAAATATAGGTAATGCCTCCAAATTCTCAAGGCAACAACAATTGCCTCTAATTTTATGTCATGAGTTGGGTATTTTTCGTTACGAGCCCTTAAGTTGTTTAGGCTCATAACCATGAATTTTCCTTGTATCTTAAAATCACAGTAAATTAAAAAGTTTGTATAGGGTCAAGAATTGTCAAGACTGGGGTGGAGGTAAGCTATTATTTAATTCCTAAAAATTATTTTCACAAGATGAGTTCTATTGAAAAGGCTAATTCTTTCTAGTTAATCTAGTCAGAGGTAAAACTAGTTATGAAAATTCTTTAATGAATCTTCTATAGTAACTTGATAATCTTATAAAACACCTAATCTCAGTTATTTTCTTTAGTTCTTCCCCAGTGAATTACAACCTCTGTAACACCCTTATAACTACAGTACAATGTTTAAGCCATAATACTATAACTAAGAGATTACTACATGTAGAGGTCCTATATATATATATATATATATATATATATATATATATATATATATATATATATATATATATATGTGGAGTTAATCATAAGTAAAAAGTTACAGTAGGAAAATCATACATGCACTGAGAATAATTAATTTACATAACATTTAGTATTGTAATTACAAGTCTCTAACTATACTTGACGTGAGACCTTCACCTAACTCACATCAAGGAAACCAGGACTCCAAAGGGTCTAAGCAGGGATGCTTGGCAAAATATAGCAAAGTGAAAAGGAATAAAAGGTAGATTCATGATGCCATGGCCATACTGGAACCTCAGTGAAGAACACTAACGCTGTTGTCACCATTGTCTAGGAATGACATGGGTACATACAATAGGGATGAGAATTTGAAAATTCTCGGTAGGATCTCCTAGATTAACACATGCACTGACATCGTAATCATTTTCAACTACTTTGGTTTATTATAAAAATATGGACAATGTAAGTAACAAAACATAGATTCCAGTTTTATGGGATTGAAATCATATTTATCTAAAGTAGATTTTATTTTACTCATACACTTAATAAACAGAAAAGGAATCTTATCATAATCATAACAGGTCAATAAGCAACTAAATAATATGCATAAATGAATGCAAATGCATCATGACACGGGTGCACTTGACTCTTCCTCTTAACTCATATCATAATTTTCCATACTTGGTCCCCTAGAAGTATTTGGCCATATAAATCCTTAGTAATAGTCTCCTTTTTAGGATCGAGTTTGTTCCTATACGTGATTATCAGGTTTACTTTCCCGATTGTCACACCAACTTATTCCCTTTAATTCATTCCAGGGTTGGCTTAAGTAATATGGAATCCTTATCATATTATAGATCATATATTTATGAATGATCATGCTTGAGGACCTTATAATCATGATACAAAATTCATATATTTTCACAAAAAATTCGGCAGTATAATAGCTGAAACATGAGATTTCCCAATATACAGACACTACAAATACTACCAACCAGTCATAGTAATCAGGATCATCATAACAACATACCAATACAACATCATTCTGGTAAGAATTTGCATAAATGAATCAACCCATGGGTTCCTCGTGGTCCATAGAACTTCTAAGTCATGAATAGCTTAAGTAGTCACCTTTTCCTTAAAACTGTCTTGAACTTCTAAATTACACTAAAATTTCATTTTAATTTGTTTTAATCTAGAAATTTAATAAATTGTATCTCTATTAGTTTGCTTTGGAACCTCTTTCGTTTCACTAAGTTTTGAGGTGTATAACTTAAGTTACTAAGATTTTACTCAAGATTGTCTTGTTTTAGAATAAACTTATACACCTAAACTTAGAAAATCACTAAAAATCTATTTCTTATTGTTTTTATCCAAAATTTGTACCACCATATACCCATTTAGACCCTCTTTCAATAAGTTTCATTCTAATTGGGTAAGTAAAGCTCAAGTTATGAGCTCTCAAATTGACTGTCAGGTTTTAACCTGAATAAAGCATAAGTCAATTTCTAAGAATTACTAGGAGCAAACTACTCATGATCTGCTCCTGAAATTTTATAGGCATGGTTCCCTATTTATTAGCTTCCTAAAAAAATTGGTTTCACTCAATTTAAAGTTATATAGGGTAAGTTATATCTCTCACATCACACACTAGTCAGGATGAGGAGTGAAATCCAATAGCCTAACTCTAAAAATCATAACTATTTCATTTCAAGTCCAATGGACTTATAATTTATATGGTTGGATTCATCTCTAAGTTTAGTTTCATCTAAAATTAGTTTCACTTGAATTTAAGCTCTATAGGTTAAGAAATACTATTCACTGTACAGACGATTACTAGGGTTCTTTACAACAACTTTTTCTATTCTATATTTATAATGGTCTTTTGATCATTTCTTCAACCTAAACCAAGTTTTCCTATCTCAAATCACTAGAAAAAAGCCATATTACCACCATACAAGGATGAATCAAGAATGAACCGAGGTCTCAAGATGATTATAACTCCTTTCTTACTCCTTGATGGTTGAGGTTAAATGTCTCAAAGGAGGGGGCTTTTTGAGCTTGTCTTAAGGTTTTTTGAGGATACACAAGGAAAGAGTGGAAGATTGGATCAAGAGGAGGCAAGATCACAAGAGTTTTTGGGTGAATATGGAGAAGTTGAAGAATAGAATGAAGATGGAGAAGAAAATAAAGGTTGACAGGAAGAAAGAGCAGGGCCGAATTTTTGAGGACCAAATGGGAAGAAATATGATTGCGTTTCTTCATAAGTTGATGGTTTGATTCTCATTGGTGGATGTCAAAATGGTTTCAAATTTTCTTAAGTCTTCTTTGGTGTGGCTCTTTTTTGGCCACCTCCAAGGGTAGTGTGGTTAATTTCTAGCTACATATTCTAGGGTTTTTAACTGATACTTATGCCATCCTACAATATAAACTCCTATCAATTTAGTTCTTGCATTACAAGACACTGTTAGTAAGATGTTTTCCGCTGGCTAGTCAAACATTGCTAATCTTTTCTATAAAAAGATTTTAAATTCACCTTACCCTATAGCTAACATCTCTTTATAGCCTATTTGTATATCTATAATATATCTAAAAATTAATCATACAATAGTGTTAGTTATATGCACTATTATTTGGAATGTTACAACCTCAACTTTGGTCGAATCCAGTGTCACTTTCCCTTAATAATCATATGACCTAAGAATCTTACTTCACTCAACCAAACTTTATAATTTTCTAGCTTAGGCATGCAACTACTTCACATATAGGGTTGCAACACTATTGTATTGTTGTTCATGCTTCCTTTTAGTTATAGAATAGATTATTATTGCTTCAATAAAGACAACTACAAATTGGTCAAGGTAAGATCTAAAGAATCTATTAACATAACCCATGAATATTGCAGGAGTATTAATAAGTTCGAAGGGCATACTCATAGTGCCCATATCTAGTCCTAAGAGTTGTCTTGGGTATATTTTCTTGTTTCACTATTATTTGATGATATTACGACATGGAGTATCTTTGAGAAAATTGATCCTTCTGGCAACCAATCTAACATGTCATCTGTTGTAGGATATAGATACTTGTTCTTATTGTGACTTTAATCAATTTCCTATAATCTATACACAAACTCAAGCTCCTATATTTCTTTTTGATTAGTAAAATAATTCCACCCAATGATGACATAGTGGCCTTAACAAACCTTTGAGGCAATAGTTCTTTTATTTGTTTCTCAACTTCACTAAACTCTAAATGATATATTTTATATGAAACAAAGGATAGAGATTCTATTCCCTTCACTAGATCAATGGAGAGCTGAACCTCCCTTTCAAGTAGTAGATTCACTATGTACCAGAAATAGTTATGGAAACTCTCTTATTATAAGTTTGTTGTTTATTTTCTATTCAACTTTTGGATTTAAAGAATACAAAAAAAAAAAAAAAAAAATCCTTGAATTCCTTCTAAGGAACAGCTCTCTATCTGAATGGCATTAAAGAATGGGCATCACTGGATTTTTGTTCTTTGGGTGGATCATTAATAAAATAGGTAAACTTCTATAGAAATCTACAATAATGTCATGGATAGTCCAATCTAATTATCATATCAATGCTGGTCAAAAGCAAACGAGCAAAATCAATGGTGGAAGATTTTCCTTCCATTAAAATGGGACATTTCAAGCAAGTTTGAGAAGTTGAAGATTTTCCCTTTGTAGGAGTTGAACTAGCAAATAATAATGCAAGGAACATGTAGGAAAATTTAATTTCTTCCCACAATTAATAAAAGGTGTGTGTAGCTCAATCCTTAATCAAACAATGTGATGAAGAGAGCATTAAAATGTGTATTAAGAAAATATTTGTCTTTATTTGTGTTAGGAGATTGAATTGTCTCTTTTGGACCTAGAGAGAATACTCTGTCTTTCGTTTGTCATTGAAGTATAGGAATGTTCACTATTTTTCCTATATTACAATCCTTAGCAAAGAATTTTGATTTTTAGTATCAAAAGCACATATATTGGCCAAAATATTAAGGTCTTAAGGCATGAAAATTTTCACATTTGTTACACAAAGGTAGGGATTCTTTATTCGGTACTTGTTTACCCTTCTCAAGTTCATTCTACTCTCAATTTTTTTTTTTTTTTTTGAGCTTATACCACCCTCTTTCTTTTAAAGAAATTTCGTCTTTCTTTTTCAATCTCCATCTTAAGATAATGCTTTTTCACTATACAACTTTTGCTCATGAGAGTGGAATGTTATTTTTTATTTCTAAGGTAGATTCTTTCTCTTTGATCTCAAACCTTAAAACCCCATTCAAATGTTGTAGATTTCCAATGACTATCAAGATATTCAAAAAAGAGAAAAATTTGAAAAAGATCTTCAAAGTTAGTTACATATTGTCTTATGGTCATATTCTTCTATTTAAGTTGCGTGAATTCGGTATCTTTTTCATTTTTCACACTGTCAAGAAAATATTTATTGAAAAAAGTGGTTAGAAATATCTCCCGATTGATCTTAGTTTCTCTAGACTCTAGTTAGCTCTTAGTATCTCTCCACCAATTTTTAGCCTCCCCTTCTAACATGTACCATGTACGTGACAAAAACCATCTTTCTGCAATCATACATTCCATGACTTTGAAGATCTTTTATAATTGTATGGTCCATCTTTCAACCAAATGCTTGGTTATAAACTTGAGCAATATACATCATATCATATATAAATCTAAATATTATAATTTGTATCAACTTAATTAAACAATAATAGAACATAAACTTAAGTAATTTTAAGACAAAAAAAAAAACTCAAAAATATTGAAAAGATTCACGAAATAGAGCTATCAATATTCAAATGTCAAAATATAATGTGAAATTAATAAAATTAATTAATTACATGTTAAAAAAATAAAATAAAGCATTTTAATAACATGTTTTATAGTTAAGCCTTTGTTTTAAATTCTATAAATTCTTTTGTACATGACTAAAGTAATAGATAAAGTAACTGGAGCTGCTAATAGATACTTCACCATGCTAACAATAGCATACACAAATAACAATGTATTGAATGAACTTCCGCGTTTGCTCCCACTTACGATCATATTTTTCATTTTATATTTCCTTGTATGTGCGTTTTTTTTTTTTTTTTCTCACAACTCATGACTTGAATGCTTGCATATAGAGGGTAGCACAAGGTACCATAACCGTGCCGAATACAAACAAAACCCATTGGAAGTGTCGAGCAATTCTATTCAGACCATAAAGCATGTAAGTCGTGAATCCACCATTAGCCACTGAAAATGCGGAACTTCTAGTTCCATTCACACTCTCTTTTTTGGTCAGTTACCTCTTCTTGAAACTTCTTATAAGTAACAAATCATGTGTTCTACAATTTTTTTTCTTTTAATTTCCGTCTGAATTCTCATTTTAGTCCGTTTGATGGTCTTAAACTTATTTTTTGTTTCTATTTATATTTAAAGTTTCTTTTGGGCTATGCATGGTCTTAAGAATCACCATAAGAGAAGGGGCAGTTATGCACTTATGCTATTATAGTGGGAAGTAAAAAACAAAAAAACCCAGGCACGGGTAAAATCACCGCCAATGGTTCCTGACTACTTCTTGACCATTGTGATGAGTTAAGTGACTCGTGATAGTGGGTGCTATACCCTCTCCTATAAATAGATTTCAGTGTAGAGTGTAGTGAGCACCACCGGCCCACAACTAGCACAAATTCACATACAATGGCCTGTATCCCTTGCCTCCCACACCCAACTTCCTCTTCTACCATGGCTTTACTTTTCCTTTTGCCCCTAGTCATTTGCCTGAGTTGTGCTTCAGCCATTGAATCAGCTTTTGTCACCAGTATGCCAGTAATTCCAGCAAATGAGCCAATAACTCCAGCCCCAGCTTTGCCAGCTAATGAGCCTATAATTCTAGCAGTTCATGCTTTGCCTGTAAATGAGCCTATAACCCCATCTCATGCTTTGCTTGCAAATGAGCATATAACCCCGTCTCATGCTTTGGTTGTAAATGACCCAATAACGCCATCTCATGCTTTGGCTGCAAATGAGCCTATAACCCCATCTCATGCTTTGCCTGCAAATGAACCTATAACTTCATCAGTTCATGCTTTAGCAGCAAATGAGCCTATAACTCCAGCTCATGATTTGCTGGCAAATGAGCCAATAACCCCATCTCATGCTTTGCCTGCAAATGAGCCTATAATTCCATCAGTTCATGCTTTGGCTAATGAGCCAATAACTCCTCCGGAGAGCAATGATCATGACCTGGAATCAGATACTTTGGCGGAAACGTTCCGTGTATCAGAGGAGCCAGAACCCCCAGCTGCTTCAATGTCTCGCGGTCGCAGCTTTTTTAATTCTAGGAAGATGACCGTTAAACATGAAAGAGGCTAGACTAAAATGCGGCCATCTTGTATCTAAGATGCTATCAACAATAATGTTTGATATGGAAATATGGAATCTCAAAATTTTAATGAAACAAATATTAGCACATTATTTACCCTCTATCTTTATATTTTTGCCATTAGATCAACAGTACTCGAGCAAGTGGTCATGTTTTGACATCTTTCTCTCCTGAAATTAATATGCAACATAGGCGTTAGAACACAATTGCGTATTTTAGTAAACAATAACTCATACTGCTCATAGGACATAAGTTATGCAGTCGTCATCGCTTTTATCTTCTTTCTTACTTTGCTTCTTTCATTTTTTTCCCTGTCTGATCAAGGAAGTTCTTGTAAGGCAATGTTTTCACTAGATTTAAAAAAAAAAAAAAAAGAAAAAAAAAAAAAAAAGACATTACACATACGATGCATCTTCTGATTAGGATCGGGATTGATGCGTCCAACAAATATATTTGCATGTGTTAATGATGCATTTTTTTTATTGGTTTATTTTGTTTTTTTTGTTTTGGGGAGATAGCCAATTTGAGGCCACAGGCAGAATGATGCTTTAGATATATAAGTTTAGTAAAAAATAAATAAAAAGACAATTAGGTCCCTGTCAACAACAACACCAGACAAATTAATCATTTAAGATAAAAAATACATCTCGTGATCCCTAAATATTAAAAATGTAGGATAATTTAGTCCGTTTGCAGAATTTCGATGGATTTATTTGTCCTATTTGTATTTTTATAAATTGTTAGGGATTAATTTGAATTATTTTATAAATCATTAGAGAATAATTTATCCTACAAATTTTTCAAAAATATTGAAGACGGATTATTTTGTTTTACATTTTTTACGATGAGGGACCACAATATGTGGTTTTTTTTTTTTTTTTTCCTTAAGAGACCAATTTGTGTAAAGCTATTTTTGACAGGGACCAAATTGGAGAGTTTTGTCCAACAAAATATTTGTAGGAGTCTTAACAGGAACCAAATGTAGATGTAGCTGCTTCAATGCCTATCTTGGGTGCTTCTAATGAGCCAGAATCCCCAGTTGTGTCAGAATCTGTAGCTACTGTCTATCTTGAGTGCATCTAATCCTCCATTTGCTTTACTGTCTACCTTAGCTGCTTCAATTCTAATGAGCGAGAATCCCTGCTGCTGCAATGCCTCGCAGCTCTTCTAGGCCGGCACATTGAGGGAAAGACACACCAGCGCCGAGTCCACCGCTTTTTTATTCTAGGAAGATGAATTTTTAACATGAAACACTCTAGACTAAAACTGCAGTGATCTTTCATCTAAATAGCTATTGACAATAATATACAAGATGGAATCTCAAGTTTTGATGAAATAGCTATTAGTACACTATTTACCCTCTACATTCATTGGCCTTAGAACTTGGTCAACATCTCTTGAAGTGCTCATGTCCCAGCATCTTTCTACAATAGCAGGCACTTGTTTTTACGAAAACCTTCTACATTTTGTGAATATCACAATCATTCAAGTCACATTGACATTAACCATATCAAAGCACAACTTTATCCAAAGTTTTAATATCAACGATGCTTTCTTGGCTTCTTGCATTACACTCTTCAAGAAGAAACTCCTCTGAACCTCCATAAGTACTTATGCGCTTGCAACAAAAATGCCATAATCTGTCATTTGGGTATTTTATGATAAAGTGGCTCTATAGCACCCCTTCTTCAGTAACAACCATACTAATTTCAGAATGACAAAAACAGGTCAACTAGAAGAGCTTTTAGAGTTGGATTATGACTTCCTTCCCCACCTTTTGTTAATGATGACAAAATCAAATCTTTTCCACGATGACAAGTATTTACTATGTACAAGCTGCAATAGAAACTCAATTAAATGGCAACAAGACTCCACCCTGGACCTTTCTTTAGTCTCCTTTTTTTTCTTTTTTTTTTTTCATAACCTTCCTCTGTCTCAGTACTTCCTGCCATTGTCGAGCCTCTACATACATATTTGACAAAGCAACGTAACCTCCGTGATCACGAGGTTCCAGGGTAAGAATTTCTTTTACCACTCTTTCAACAACCTCGATATTCCCATTATCCTTGCAAGTTGCCAAAAAAGCTCCTAAAATTACAACATCGGCCTTCAATGTCATTCCTTTTGTCAGTTCCTATGCCTCTAGCAACTTACCCCCTCTCCCAAGACGATCAACCAAGCATCCATAATGTTCAATCTGTGGCTCAATCCCATATATTGTCTTAATGGAATGAAAAATATCGTGACCAACATCAATCAAGCCAGCGTCACAACAAGCCGATAAAAACCCCTACGAACGTGCCTTCATTGGGAACAACAACCTGCTCCTCCTTTAGCTTCTCAGAAAGACCAAGAGCATCTTCAACATCTCCATGAGCAGGCAACCCACAGATCATGGCATTCCTCCGTAGCAACATTTCTCTCGGTCATTTCATCGAACCACTTCCGCGCCATCGCAATCTCCCCATTCTTCACATACATGTAAATCAACGCGGTCCCAAGAATCACTCCCACTCCAAACCCCTTCACCTTCCTAATTCCTCTCCCCAAGTTCGAGACAACCCCATTGCGCACAAACCAACAACACCGAAGTCAGCATCAGCGCATTCAGCTCAAGCCTCTCACCAACCGTCTCATCAAAAAGCACCAATGCCTCATCGTAACAGCAATTCTGAGCATATCCGAAAACCATCGTGGTCCAAATAGTCAAATTTCTTTCCGTAATTTCATTAAACACGTGGGGCGCATCGACCAAATCGCCCGAAACAGAGTACCCCCTGTCCAAACCATTAGCCACGTGCGAATCGGAGAAAAGCCCGAATTTCAGCACGTGGGAATGGATCTGTTTGCAGGCTTTCAGGGAGCGCAGGTTCAAAGAAGCTTTAAGGAGGAAGGGGAAAGTGTGTTTTCCGGGGAGAGCGCCGAGCCTCCTCATGGTGACATAAACGGAGAGGGAGTGGGTGGGGTTTGGGACTAAGGCATGGGCCTAAACAAGGGTGTTTCACATGAAGGTGTTGGGCTAGTGGAGGAGTGTGGAGAAGATTCTAGAAGCAAGGATGAGGTCGGCAAAGGCGGAGAGGGCACAAGAGATGAGCAGGCGACTGGTGGCGAAGGGGCCGTGGATGCCCGCAGAGACGATCATCTAGACGTGGACCTGTTTGAAATGGTCCGTTGTGGTGCATTGGTCTGCGAGGAGAGACAGATGATAGGGGTTGGCGATGGAATGGTTGAGAAGGCTCTTGGCAGCGAGGACGGTGGCGGGGAGTTGGCAGGTAGTGCAGTGTTTGAGCAGGGAGCGCAATTTTCGCGGCAGCATTTGAAGGAGGGTTCTAGTCGATGGAGCCCGATCATAGCGAAGTACTGTAATTTATGGGTTATTAATCATAAATTTATCAATAACTGCCTTTCGGTCGCTTTCTTTTGGACAATTTTATCCTTATAATGTTAACTTCTTTTTTTCAACTACTTTTCGGTGTTTAAAATTTAATATTTCTAAAATAACTATAAATTGAAAAAAATTAAGAGAAGTTGAGGTAAAAGTTAAGAAAGTTGAATAATAAAAGAAAAAAGGATAAAAAAATAAAAAATGTGGATTGATAGATATTTTTTAGTGTCTATCAATCAATTACTATTTAATTAAGGATTTAATTTTTATATATTAATAATGTAAAATTATATTGCTAACTAATAGAAATTTAGGAAAGTGCTAAATCATGATGAATGACTATCCACTATGATAATTACATACTATAATTAATTACTTTCTTAAAATTTTATTAACTAACAGTAAAATAATTTTATACTGTTAGTGCATAGAAATTATTATCTTTAATTAATTTAAGTTTAATTTATATATATTATCAATATAAAAAAGTTTTACATTAATATCCGACTATATATTGTTACATAAGCAAAAATAGTTAACATTCATATCCACTACCTCAAAAAAAATTATTTTTACCTATATAATAGCACATAATTGAATGTTAGTGCATAATACATATAAATTAAACTCAATTAATTTATATTTAATTAATTATGATATTATGATAGTTGATTCTAACCACATCATATACTTAATTAATTACAAATATACTACTGATTAACCAGTGTAAAAAAAATGAGGTAGAAAATTTGATAGCATATATATATATATATATATATTATAAAGGTTACTTAGAAAGATTCTCATTCAAATTTCTCTTTCAAACTTTCTCTTTATTGCTCACAATTTCTTGATCTGTGCTTTGCTTTCTCTTGCTTGAATTATCTTCATATATTTCTACATCTCTAACGCGCAAGGTTCAAAGTTTTAATTTTCGAGTAATGTTTTCGCTCAATCACTTCTTAAAGATTTTATAGTATTCAATGGCTAGTTGAATGATTATTTTACAGGAAAAAAATTATTTGAGGTAATGTTTTGATTAAGTCATTGGAGGTAATGTTTTGATTAAGTCGTGTGCATATATGTTGGATGAAAATGTGATTGGCTAAATCTCTTTGAAGAAACTTATTTGAAAACAAACCTCCAAATATGACCAAAATTAAGACAATTGAGGCTAAAGAGGGTTGTGCCCCTTAGCAAATGAGATCCTTAAATGACTTACGAGAGCAGCAAAATCGATCAACGAAAATTAGAATGGAATTGGACTTGTATTAATCAATCAATGAGTTCATATAAAACTTTGAAGATTAACAATGAAAATAAAGAAGTAGCACAAGGCTGAAAGAAAAATATACAAAGAGAAATAAAGCTGGTAGCTAAAATGGATGCTTCTCTTCCTTGCATGTCAACCAATCTATATGCTCCTCCATATATAACTTAGCTAATAACATAAGGACCTTCCCAATTAGGAGACTATTTGCCGATTATAGAACCTTTAGTTCCAGTAGGCAAGACTGCCTTCCAAAGTTTCCTTTTACTTTCTTATTGTAGGATCTTGCAACTTTTTGCTTATTCATCTTAATATTCTCTAGGGCTATGATTCTATCATTATCGACTGATTCCAACTCTTGGAACATAGCTCGAGAATATTGTTCAGGTTGCAAGCCTACTTGTTTTGCCACTCTTAATGATTTAGTATTTATTTCCATTGGAAAAATTGCATCTTGGCCGTAAGTTAATCTAAAAGGAGTCAAATATGTAACCTTATTCATTGAATTTCTATAAGCCCAAAAAACCATGGATAATGCTTCATGCCACTTTCTCTACTGATATGCAATGGTTCTTTTAATTATGTCAATTAAAACCTTGTTAGTTGCCTCAACTTGACCGTTGGCTTGTGCATAATAAGGTGATGAGTAAGTTTAATTCTATACTCTTGCATAAGTGCTTTCACCTTATCCCTCGAAAACATAGTACGTTGGTCAGCTGTTATAGTTTTTGGAATGCCAAACTAATGTATGATTTGCCTTTCAATAAACCTTATCACATTAGCTTGTGATACATTTGTAATCGGCTGAGCTTCCACCTACTTTATAAAGTAGTCAGTAGCAACTATAATGAAAGTGTGCCTTTTAGAAGATGGAGGATATATCTTACTCTAAAGGTTTGACAATGGCGTGTAACTCCTCGACAGGTGCTCTCTACATTGGTCTGTGGCGTTGACAAGCCTCACAGCCTTTAGCATAGGTGAAGCAATTGGCTGTAATAGTTAGCCAATAATATTCATATTGGCAGATTAGCCACTTCATATTAGATCCAGGTTTGTGAGCTCCACAAATTCCTTCATGAACTTCCCCCATCACTTTTAAGGCCTTATCTTTATTTAAGCATTTGAGTAATACCCCTTTTTGGTTTCTTTTGAATAACCCACCATCAATCAATACATACTTTAATGCTTTTTGTTTAAGCTTATAATCTACCTAAGCCAATGGGTTAGCCAATATTGAATTAACTCTTGTCTCCAATCAGCTGATCTCAATTGACGGTCAATTACTAACGTATTCCCATTTTCAACAGTATTAATATCTGGTACCGTGAATTTGTATCCAAAAGCACGCTTTGCTAAATTATTTGCTACTTTATTGGATGTCTTGGGAGCATTTGATATTATGACATTAGTAAAATATTCCAATAAACTTTTACCTTCTTCAAGATGCTCTTCCAATGTAAGGTTGTGGCACTTATATTCTCCCAATAGTTGGTTGATCACTAATTGTGAATCTCCTATAATCTGCATAGTCTTCACTTCTAAAGATTTTAACAATTTTAATCAAATTATGAGAGCTTCATACTCAGCTTGATTGTTGGAATACTGAATATCTAGCCAATACATAAACTTCTTGTCCACTCCTTTAGGACTAGTGATTACTACACCTACTCCAACTCCTTTATGATGTTTTGAACTATCAAAAGCTAGAGTCTATGTTTTAATTTGCACATAACCTTGGCCCTTAGCTAATGGGTTATGCACTTCTGTACAGGGATGTTGTGCTAAGAAATCGGCCAGCACTTGTCCCTTCATGGCCTTCAATGACACATGCTTTAGTGCAAATACATTCAGCTTAATGGCCTATTTCATCAACCTCCCCTGAAGGACCGACCGATTTAGTAAATACTTCACTATATCTATCTTACAGACTACCAACACCTCGTTAGGTAATAGATAATACTCCAATTTTGTACATGTATGGAATAATGACAAACACAAGGTTTCTATTAGAGTGTACCTAGTTTCAGCATCATTTAGTAAACAACTCAAATAATATATAGCCTGCTTAGTTCCATCCTCTAAATCTTGAGCTAACAAGCTTCTGATGGAGTCCTCAGCAGCTGATATATATAACTTGAGAGGTTTTCCATGTGTTAGTGGTACTGGTATTGGTGGTGTTGTTAACATTGCTTTATTTGGTTAAAAGCATCTTGTTATTTGCTACCCCAAATGAATTCCTCGGCTTGCTTAAGTTTTACCAAAAGTGAAAAAGTCTTTATCTTACAAGCCAAGTTTGCAATAAACTTCCTCATGAAGTTTATCTTGCCTATTAAGCTCTGTACTTCCTTTTTATTTATTGGAGGCCTTACTTCCAACACAACTTACTTCCAACACAACTTTTACTAATTCTTATCCACCTTAATCCCTTTTTTGTGGACCAAGAAACTAAGAAAGTTCCTAACTGAGACTGCAAAAGCACATTTGGCAGGGTTCATTTTAAGCGAATGCTTTCTCATTCTAAGGAACACTTGATCTAAATCAGCCAAGTAGTTTTAGAAATCAGTTGACTTCACAACCACATCATCAATATGGACCTCCATACATTTTCCAAGCAAATCACAACAAATTAGGTTCATTGCCCTTTGATAAGTAGCCCCAGCATTCTTGAGACCAAATGGCATAACCACCCACTCACAAATGCCAATGGCTCCAGGACAATGAAATGCAGTTTTATGTACATCTTCCTCAGCCAAATAGATTTGATTGTACTTAGAATAATCATCTACAAAGAATAAGATTCCATTATTTGCTACGGCATCAACTAACATGTCTGCAATAGGCATAATAGATTCATCCTTATGGGTAGCTAAATTCAAGTTTCGAAATTCTATACAAATTCTAACTTGACCATTCTTTTTTATTACAGGAACAATATTTGAAAGCCATTGTACATATCTAGCAGTCCTAATAAAACCTACTTTCAACAATCTCTCTATTTCCTACTTTATCTTTGACATTAATTCTAGATTAAATCTTCTGGATGGCTGCTTATATAGCCTAAAACCTTCTTTGATTGGCAAACGGTGCTCAACTAATTCCCTAGATGATCCAGGCATTTCATGGTTGTCTTATGCAAAACAATCTTTGTACTTGGCTCGTCAATAGTCCCAAGGTTAACTTCGATCAGGGGATCTTGAGTTTCAAAGCTTGGAATCTCCCTCTTAATAGGCGACACTAACTCATCTGCGACTTGCTCTTCTACCTTTTCTTTTCTCATTAACTGCTCATTGTCCTTTCTGTTTTCTACAATCTCATCATCCTTCTTTGCTAGTGCTACTGAAACAAAAATTCTTCAAGTCTTCCCTCAGCTGAATTTAGGGCTAGCCGTTGCAGGACATCCTTTGCCACTATCTCATGGCTATTCATTGACAAATTCTTGTTTAGGCTGTGGCTCGGCCTCTATCTCCACCTTAAAGCTGTGGCCACCTTAAAGCCATGGCTAATGAAGTTCATTGCCTAAAAGGCATCCTGAGTAACCCTTGAAAGCCATATTATCGGTTGAAATTCAAGGGTATAATACATGATCTCAGCTACCTTCACATCAACTGAAAAGGGTTTTTGGCCAGCTGGGACAATTTTTATCTTATCCTCATTCCAAAACATCAACTGCTAAAGCAAGGTAGATAGGATGCGCATATTAGAGTAAATCCAATCTCTTATTAACAGCAAAGAGTATCCCGACTTGGAATCCACGATGAAAAACATAGTGGTTGATGTTTTGGTTCCAACAATTAACTCAGCAATGTAAAATCCTAGAGCCTCTATGTTGTCCCTTGTGAAGTTTGTCATCTTCATGTTAGTCTCTTTGAGATCTTTCTGAAACTTGCCTAACTTCTTCAAAATTCCTACTAGTATAACATTAATAATAGCACCCCCATCAATCAACACTCGGCTAATAAGCCTTCCATCAATATAAGCCCTTATATAAAGTGATTTTAAATGTCTTGCCGGCTAAGGCTTCTCAAACTTGATAACTCCATCTGTGTCATCCTTTTCCTCTTTCTTTAGGCTGATTTTCTATTATGTCTATTTTATCAGCTAAAGTAGCCTATATAGCCTCCTCAGCCAGCACATCACCCTCTAGCTATATTGGCTAATTCTTTTTTACAGCAAATTCCACTGGCAAAGCCCCTGTGGTAGCTGCTAAATTCACATCATCTTGCAAATCATCAGTCAAAATGAGCAGATAATCATCATTAAGAATTTGATCAATCAAATTCTTTGACAAGCCATTTAAGCATGATTTTGACTTTGAGCCTGCCCTTGCATCCCCTGTATGATTTCTGCTTTTGGGCTAACAACTTCTTCTCTTTTCACATGTTTGGCTTAGTCCAACATAGCCACTATGCTTCTTATTTTCTGAATAGATCTTTTCCTCTGTATTCTTCTTTTCTGAGTCCTTGTCAGCTGAACAGGTTGTAGCTCAACTTGTTTTCTTTTGCAATACTTATTCAAGAACCACTCTCCCTTATTAGACTCCAACTTCGGCTTAATCATCCTTATATCTCTAGCTGATTCCTCATTTTTTACTGTGATTCTGAGGGTAGACCTTCCTTGACTATAGTTTACTTCAACTGTGTTAAATGGGATAGCACAAGAAGAGGGCTTGAATTGTGCTTTCGAGAAACTTTAATATCTGAAAACTTTCATCAAAAAGATCTATCTCAAGTTCAAACTTGGATTGCGGAAGTGAATGTGTTAGTTTACGAAATAATTTAGTTATATGTAAAATAGAAATAAACTTTGTTTCAGATAGAAATTAAACAGAGTTGAATCTAAGTGATTAATTCAAATAACAAGATCGGAGATAAAGATAATCATACTAGAAATTTTTATACTGGTTTGGCTAAACCACTTACCTACTTCCAATCCCCAACTCTTGTTGAGATTTTATACTTCGAGTATTCTTTGTATAAGCTTGTCAAAGCTTCTTACAAGCAAGTAGTCTTTTTTCAAGCCTTTTCAAGCTTTATAAATGAGTAGTATTTTCCTAGCCTCTCCAAGCTTCTTACTGACCACTATTAGGTCCAGATACAAATTATGTGAATGGTATGTGTTGTTTGAACACTCACCTAACTTTCTCAACAGAGATTTGAACAAATGAATTACTGTGTGTGAGACTTCTCTAAATTCTCAAAGAGAGAATATTATCTATTACATACCAGAAGAGAAGATCTTCTTGTATCCTAAAATTATGATAAGTAACTCTCTGGTGCTTTAGAAACTTAAGAAGGATGAAGAAAGGAAGCTCTTTTTACATAGAAAATATTTAAATAGTCTAACTATTCTTTCTTCGATTTCCAGCCTTATATAGACTTTGAAATATGACCTTGAAGCTTGCAGGCCTTGATCCTTATGATCCTTTTTGGTCTGCTAGTCTGCGACTGGATAGAGAAGAAATAGCCTTCTTTTTTCCTGTTCTTCAAAACTTATATAGAGGTAGAATAGTAGCTGTTTGTTGGTTTGCCAACTATTCAGACTTGTCAGCGCCTCTTTTGCATCTTGTCAAATCATCTTTTTGACTTTTTGAATTTGTCTATTGAAGCACGCAGAGGAAGCTTTGAAGGTGTAATGCTTCATGAGCAAGCATATCTATGGAGATTTTCCCTTATAGACAAGGTCATCTTTCTGAATGAATAGTGTTCACTCTTGAGCCATTGTTTTCCTTTCTAATGTTGCAATTTCATCTTTTTGAACCTTCTTTCTTGTTTCTTTTATGATAATTCAAGAAGTATACAAAGCATATATTCCATATTAAGTATATTCAATTTAAAGTACTAATGGATAACTTGACTTTGATGATTCGCAAGCATATAATGCACATGATTCACAGAGAAATGCTTCTAGGAATAATTTGTTTATATATATAATAGGATTAGCTTAAACTTTGATTTGGTATTCATTAAAAACTTAATTCTCATTCTAGTTTACCACCACAAAATGGTTTCTGAAGGGCATTGGAGCTAACAATCTCCCCCTTTTTGATAATGGCAAATCAATATTTAAGAAAAGTTCTTATTAAAGAATAAGGAGCACAAATTATTATTCAGAGAAAATAACTTTTTGAAGAATGATGACACTCATACTATTAGAAAGATTGAATCCGTCTTATTTTATTCTAAGTAAAAGTGCATGGGATTCTTTTGTCATATAAAATTATCATTGAAACAGAATGAAGTTTCTAATCACAATCAAAGCAACAGTTCAGATAGTTCAAATTAGATTTAAATAATTAGAAAGATTGTGTAGCAAGAAATTATATTCATACATATTCCATAATCTTTTATCAGAATAATCTCAGAGTACCTAAGCAACTTTCATCTCAAACAATTTGAATATTAGAGCAACTATCAGAGCATTTAATAACTCAAATATCAGATTATATAAGGGCTCATACATAATATAGTTGCAGTGAAAAGAAAAACAATTGATTGAGAGATATGAAAGCATAAGTGATGGAGAAATAAATATAGCTGAACATAAACTGTAACTGAACTGTAAACTAATGATAAAGTGTTCAAACAGGAATAAAATAAATAGATATTTCTGGAATGAATAAATAACTGTTTCTGAGATACAAAAAAGAAAAGAAATGAATCCTAAAAACTAATGCATGCAAATTTTTGTATGCTTGCTCCCACTTAGTGTATGCTCCCCCTCAGCTTGGACTTTTTTGAAATATCTTCTTTTCCCCCTTTGACATCATCAAAAAAATGTAGGATCATGGAAGAACTATCGCCGATTGCCTTAGCCTTTCTGAAGAGTCTTCAGAATCTGTAATGTGAGAGTTTCTAGTTTGGCCAATCTTCTCTCTATGTTACTTTGATTTACCAAGATTGAATGTTGATTTGACATGAGAGTGAACATGTTTTCTTGAAGCTGTTCCAATTGAATTTGGATTGGATTAGGAGTTCCTTCTACTTTGGACGGAGATATCGAGAGAGAATAAGCAGATACTGAAGCAGGAATTGGTGTTGAAGTAGGAAAGGGTGTAGTTTCTGGTACAATCTCTATGTCTTCATATGCAAGTTCAAGAACGAGGGCTTTGTCTGAACTTGATCTTTCTGGCAAATATCTTTGAGTATTCTGATGGTTGATTTCTAAAGAGGTAGCAATCCTTCTAAAGTTTTCAGATGAAGCACATATTCCATCAGCTCTGTCTCTTCACTACTATAACCATTCCTCTTCTCTGAATTTGTGTTCTGCAGCTTCTCTTATTGCTCTTTTTAAAGTAGAATGAGCTGAGTCTTTTGGAGGATCATTAGCAAAAATTTTCTTTTTACCTTTTCTTCTGTAGTCCAAATATATATTTCTATCATGAGTTTCTTCATCAGCTTGCACATATGCATGAGTCTGAGGAAGAGGTTCTTTGATTGTAATTGCTTGTTTGAGAGGTCTTAAGACTCTTATTTCTGGTTTACCAAAGGAAGATGCCACTGAGTCCGTATTAGCAAATGTTGTATCTTTAATACTAGAGGGAACCAACTTTCTCTTCTTATTTGAGAACTTCCTTTTGGAAAAGTGAAATAGATTTTTCTTGATTTATCTATGCTTTTCTTTTTGCCCTTTTTTCTCCTTTTTGTCATAGTGTAAAGAACACAGGAGTTGATCTTAAAGTATCAGAAATAGATAATGATTATACATACAATACTGGACAAGGTGTATGGTTCAAGATTTGATTAGAAAGGAAGTGGAGGATAAAGAATATGAAAGGTTTCAAGAAATTTTTAAAGAAGATGGTTTCTAAATAAGAAGAAAATAGGTAAATTTGAGTTGATGAGACAAACGGAAGTGGATAGTTGATGTAATAGGTGAGAGTAATTTTAGGGTGAGACAAATGGTTGAGGTATGTGAAGGTTTCAAATGAAATGCTACCGTTTCAGGTTAAGTGAGTCTTTTGGTTTTCCCGCTTCTAGAGATCATGCAAAAATGTGTAACATCCACTGGAAAATTTTTATCGTTTTTCGATCAATTGTTCAATTTTTATCGAATAGTTGAGATTAATTAAAATTCGACTAAATAATTATTTAGAATCAATTAATTGGCAATTAATTGAGTTTAGACATGAGTTAATTAGGTTAGAAGTATAAAGTTTTCATAAAAATTTTCTTGAAACCGATTTACCGATTTAAAGGAAATCGGTAAGATTACGGTATTGTAAACTGTTGGAACCGAACCAATGAGATTTCAACTCATCAACCCTACTTTGAGTGGCTGATAACTCAGCCACTTATCACCTGAAAATGGCGCAACAAAGGCCACCCAACATGAGGCAAGTTGGCTGAATTTCAGCCTTTTGATTTCCAACTAATCAAAGCCACCCATTCCAATTACCTCCTCCATGTTTTATAACACACTCCTCTCCTCTCCTTCAGCCATTTTCTGCGCCCTCTCTTCCTCTTGCTCAGCCCTCTTCTTCTTTTCTTCACTCACTCAACTCTATCAAAGCTTCAAGCTGAACAAGGTTTTGATAACCCAAACCCCAAAAGCAAGCCAAGTCACTCATAGTAAGAGGTAGAGGTTTATTTCTTGCTTGATTTTCTGATTCTTGGATGACTGTTGGTGGCTTATTTTCTCAATCTTTGATGTGTTGATTGATTGATTATGATGATATATGGCTAGTTTATTGGCTGTTTGTGAAATGAAAACCGAATTGGAAGCAAGAAAGGATGAAGATAGGAAGAGCTGAGAAACTGGAAAACCTAAGATCCTCGGCAGTCCGTACAGTGGAGTGTACGGCTCCGCCTATCGCTGATTAAATTTGATAAAGACATCCAGGGCTTTCCATACATATATCATATAAGGCCATTGGATTAGTATTGAGAGAGATATGAATTTTGGAAGTTCGACCTAGGTTTTTGAGTTTGATTCTGGGCAGACTAGGTTGTTCAGGATAACTCTCGCCTTATACTACTTGGATTTGAATGAAACTAACTTTGTTAGAAATCTTACACATAGGAGAATGTCCTATAAAAATTTTAGAATTAGATAAGATCCCGTTTGCTCCCAGTGTTCCAAGAAAGTTGCCCTATGTCCAAACCGGGCCAAAATAGGGCAGTTCAGGGAGGTCAGATTTCGGGGGTTATAACTTAAGCCCTACTAAGTCAAATGAATGGAACTTTTTGAAAATGAAATATTGTCCTGTTAGCTTTAATAGGATACCAATTTCATATGATTTGAATCAATTTTCGATTTTTAGTGGATTTTTATTTTTAAGTGTGCAATTATGGCCAATTCTTTGAAGCAGGGATAAAACCTAAATAATTTGAGCTATACTCATCAAAATTAGATGGGACCAAAGAGGTTAGAAAATAGACACATAAAACTTTAACATCCAAAATTGAGGTCCAAATGAGTTAAATAGAAATTATGGCTTGATTTACAAAAATCGGGTTAAATGATTATGTTGAGGCTGTAACTCTGCCTTAATGGGACTAATGCTTCTATGAGTTCAATGATGAATTATGCATGCAATATTGTGACTTCTATGAGAAATTGGTGTTTTGATGTACTGGCACTATTAATGGGGAAGCGGACACGTTCCGTTATGCTGCCAAAATTTCAGTACGATTTGTACATGAGTTATGATATACGTGTTGATACATGTGCATTTATAAGAAAATTATGAAAGCTATGTTGTGATGAACATAAGGAATATGTTATGATAAAAGTTCCATGATACTTGGGCCAGCCCCGGAATAAAGTTAAAGGGAATAGATCGGTGAGGAGGTCGGGAAAAGCAAACCCGGCATTCCTGTATAGGAACGAGCTCGATCCTGAAAAGCAGACTATTACTCAGGAGTCTAAAATGGCCAAGAACTCCCAGGGGACCAAGTAATAGAAAAATTTATGAGGAATGTAAAAGTTTATGAAGAAAAATTCAAGAATAAGTTCTGCATAATTGCATTACATGCATGATTACATTGAATAGTTATTACAAGTTATTTACAGTTTGTCTGTTATATTCCCTTACTGCCATATGTTCATTTATTCTGTGTATTGCTGTTATTAGTTTATTCTGTTTCTTATGCTGTCTTAAGTAAAACTGAACCTTGTCTCAGACCAGACATTTTCTTAAACTTATTGAATATGGATAGTTTAGTTCGATCCCACATTTTCATAATTAAATAAAAATCGAGGCAACTGAGAATGAACGCGACGTCGGTTAAGCACTATACGCGAACCCTACTGAGAATTTCTTCAAATTCTCACCTCATTTTGCATTTCTGCCTCATTCTCAGACGTTGACGATGGACTCGACGGCTACCCTCTTCATTGAGATTCCAGTCTTGCAGCTTTGCTAGGACCCGAGTTAGACTCGCTGTACTTAGCTGGCTCCCGTCATTTCTGTTTCCACTTTTTAGCAACAGAAAATGTGTTGTTCCTTTATTCCACTCTGCTTCTGAAACATATATTTATAAACTGAAGCGTTGGCTTCCGACCTATATATGTACGTATACAGTTGATGACATATCACTTATTCTTATCTTTTCTGTTGTACTTTATTAAACATTATTACATTCTACAATGCGGTTCATGTTTATTATATACAACACGTCTTAGTTTAAATGTAGGTATATTCAAGTCAAATATATATATATATATATATATATATATATATATATATATATATATATATATATATATATATATATATGACTATAGTCGGAGAACTAACATTTAGCATAACCTATCCAATTTCATACTATGACTTAAGCATAACATTAAATTGGTAGGGTGTTACAAAATGTGTAATCGTGGGGGTAACCAAAACGACATATGTCACAATACAGTTTTATTTCTCTAGAAACCAGACATTGATGAGAACCTCTAATTATCTTTCTAGAGAGATATGTCAAATTTGTGCCCAATGAGAATATCTATTTCTTGAATAAATCAATCTGGAACTATTTTTCTCAAACTCATCTTTACTTTGTTCTGAAGTAAACTTTCTGAAGTACATTTGATCCTAACTTGAACTTGACTTCAACCTTTCTTAACTAGGTAAATCACCAGTTCTGAACTTACTTTTCGAACCATTGTAAGAAAATATTTTGATTTGATTCTTTGAATCATTTCTTGAATGTGATATTTTTTAGCCACATGTTTGAGTTGAAGAACTTTCTCCAGAAAGCAAATCCAATAGGATGCGGCAATCTCAACGTTTACTTTTTGCTTAAGAGAAAGCGAGATACCAGATGCAATGAATATGAATGATTTAAAAACTAATCATATTCAGAAGGTTCCTTATATGACAGAAATGATTTTCAGCTAAGGGTTTTGTGAAGATGTCAGCAATCTGACTTTTAGTGTTAATAAATTTTAGCTCAATATCTCCTTTCTGAATATGATCTCTTATGAAATGATGCTTGATGTCAATGTGCTTAGATCTAGAATGTTGAATGGGATTCTTTGTACGATTAATTGCACTAGTATTATCACATAAGATAGGATTTTAGTATACCTCAAATTAAAATCTTCTAGTTGTTGCTTAATCCACAAAGAGTACTGTAATTTGTAGCAGACACATATTCAGCCTCTGCAGTTGAAAGAGTAATAGTGTTTTGCTTCTTACTTAACCAAGTTATCAATGACTTTCCAAGAAAGCAACAACAACCACTAGTACTTTTTCTTTCAACTCTATCTCCAACGAAGTCAGCATCATAATAGAATGTAATAGTGCAAACAGTATCTTTCTCATACTAAAGACCAAAATTAGTAGTACCAACTAAATATCTTAGAATTCTCTTGACAGCATTTAAGTGTGATTGTTTGGGATTATATTAAAATCTAGCACAAATTCCCACACTTAATTGTAAGTCAGGTCTACTAGCAGTAAGTTACAGTAGAGATCCAATCATACCTCTGTAAAGAGTTTAAGAGACTTTATCATCATCTTCATCAGCTTCTAGAACTTGATAATGATGCATGGGGGTACTGATGCTCTTAGCATTATCCATATCAAACTTTTTGAGCAAGTCTTTAGCATATTTTTCTTGATGAATTAGAATTTTATCCTTTTGTTGTTTGAATTGGAGTCCAAGAAAGAATTTAAGTTTTCCCATCAAACTCATCTCAAATTCTCCCTGCATAAGCTTAGAGAAATTCTTGCACAAATTTTGATTAGTTACACCAAAAATGATATCATAAATATAAATCTGAACAAGTAGAAAATCATTTTTGTCATGAATAATAAATAAGGTAGTATCAACTTTTTCTCTTATAAAATTATTTTTGATTAGAAATGAGCTGAGTCTATCATACCAAGCTCTTGGAGCTTGCTTTAAATCATATAAGGCTTTTAAAAGCTTAAAAACATGGTGAGGAAAATTTTCATTTTCAAAATCAGGAGGTTGATTTACATAAACTTCCTTTGATATGAAATCATTTAAAAAAACAGATTTTACATCCATTTAGAATAACATAAAACCTTTATATGAGGCATGAGCAAGTAGCATTCTGATTACTTACAATCTTACTCTGAGGGCAAAGGTTTCATCATAGTCAATGCCTTCTTACTGTTTATAACCTTGTGCCACCAGTCTTGCTTTGTTTCTGATAACTTGTCCATTTTCATCAAGCTTATTTCTGAACACCCATTTTGGCCCGATAGCAGTTTGTCCTTTAAGTAGAGGGACAAGGGTCCAAACTTTGGTCTTCTCAAATTTAGATAGCTCCTCTTTCATTGCTTCAATCCAATTTTGATCCGTCAGAGCTTCATCAATACTTTCTAGTTGAATTTTAGAGATAAGAGCAAGATTAGAGTTGCTTTTGAGTGAAGATCTTGTTCTAATTCTTTGAGAAAGTTCACCAATAATTTGGTTTTGAGAGACAGCTCTCAAGTCTATTATATTAGTGTATCTTCGCTTCAGAGGTATACCTTCTGGTTCTTCATAAAGGTTATCAGAAACATGTTGATGAGTTAGAAGTTCAAGAATATCATCCTCTTTATTGCTAGTGACAATCTGAATGTTTTGTTGATTCTAGGAAGTGTCATTTAATAACATATTTTCCATTTCTTCTTCCAGGTCTGCAACTTTCTGATTAAGGTCATTCTTCTTTTTCATGAAGCTTATATGGATGGTTTCTTCTACTGTTGAGTCTTCTTATTGAATACCCTGTAAGCTTTTGAAATAGAAGAATGTCGTAGGAAAATTCTAGGATCAGATTTTGGATCAAACTTTGAAAGTTTGTCCTTGGTGTTAAGTATAAAGTATTCAGATCCAAAGACATGAAAATAAGAAATGTTAAGTTTTCTTCCCTTCCATAATTTATATGGAATTTTCTTGAGAATAGGCCTTAAGAAAATGCTATTTTACATATAGCAGGCAGTGTTTACTGCTTCTTCCCAAAAACCTTTTGATAAACTACTTTCAAGAAGCATAGTTCTGGCCATTTCTTATAATAACCTATTCTTCCTTTCCACTACTCCATCTTGCTGAGAAGTTATAGTAGAAAAGAAGTTATGAGAAATGCCATTTTCATTACAAAATTTTTCAAAAGAATGATTTTCAAATTCTCCACTATGATTTGATCTGATGGAAGTGATGCAAAAACCTTTTTTATTTTGAATTCTTTTTAAAAAGATTTGAAGGCCTCACAAGCTTTATCCTTATGGATTAGGAATATAACCCGTGTGAATATATAAAAATTATCCATAATGACTGAACCATATTTCTTACCACCAAGACTAGCAGTTCTAATTAGTCCAAAAAGATCAAGATGTGAAAGCTCAGGTGGTCTAGTAGTAAAAACTACATTTTTACTATAAAAAGAACTTTTTGTCTGTTTGTCTCTAAGACAGAACTCACAAGAGGAGTCATTTTCAAAATTTATTTTGGGCAAACCTTTTACTTGCACCTTCTGAGAAATTTCAGAAATCAATTTCATATAAGCATGACCAAACTTTTTGTGCCATAGCCACTTTTTGTCCACAAAGGAAACTGAGCATTTTACACTTTGATCAAGAAGATCATCTAGATATAATACATATTTATTATTGTGCCTTCTAACAGTAAGAATGATTTTATCAGTAGTGGAATCTTTAATTATACACTGTGAAGATTCAAGCTCAACTTTGTGGCCTTGGTCACAGAATTGATTAATGCTCAGAAGGTTGTCAATTAATCCTTCTACTAACATAACATCAGATATTAGGTTGGAATTATTCTTACCAACATTATCTATATCAATGACTTTGGATTTGATTCTGTTAGCAAACTTAACTATTCCACCATCCTTGGGTCTGGGATTTCTAAACCAGGATTTGTTTCCAGTCATGTGTTTGGAGCATCCACTGTCCAGATACCACTTATTTTCCCTTTGATGTATTGATTTAAGACACACCTGTATCAGAAAAAATTTTAACTTTAGGTACCCATATCTTTTTGGGTCTTTTTGTGTTAGTAGAGTTTTTAGGTTTTTTCACTTTATGTTTGGCTTTCCTTCTGGAAAAGCATCTTTCAAAAGAGTGTCCCTTTTTAAAACAATATATGCATGCAGGAATCTGATGTGAGGAATCTTTAGATGATTTTTTGTCGTCTTCGTTCTCAAAGCCTTGACCAGTTTTATCAAGACAAGGTTTTTGACTACCAAGCATCAAATCCAGATTTTTTGAGTCATTAACCATTTTCTCAAGATCTAATTTGAGAAGTTTTGCAGTTTTCTAAAGCTCAGAAATATCAGAAAATGACTTAGAGCAAGTTTCAGAAACTTGGATTTTCAGGATTGTTACATCCTTCTGAAGAAAGATATTTTCAATTTGCAATCTTTATTTTTCGTGCCCAACCTTCTCTTTTTCAATCTTGAATTTTACAAATTCCAAAGAAAATTTGCGAAAATCCTTTTTCAGATAAGCATAATGAGAAACAAAAGACTTGGAATCGTCCAAGAGTTCATCATAAACTTTTTGAAGATTTTCAAAAGTAAGTTCAGCTTTAGAATTATGTACCTCAGTTTCTTCATCAGAAACAATGTCAGCCATGAAGCGGAAATTTGCTACGATTTCTTTTTTACTTTGTGATTCTACATTTTGTTGTTCTTCGTCTAGATCCTCCCAAGTAGCCATCATTACTTTCTTCTTTGTGGTTTTCTTTTTCGAGTCTTTCTTCAATCTAGGACATTCAGATCTGACATGTCCGGGTTCCTTGCATTCGAAGCAGATCTCATCTTGCTTGACCTTGCCCTTTTTTGTCTTTCTTGGGAACAAGGTTCTTCTTCTTCCTTTTTATCTATGCTCTTGAAATCTTCCTTGCTAAGTGAGCAATTTCATCACTATCATCATTAGAAGAAGAATCCTCTTCTTCTTCTTCTTTAGATTCTTCTGAGACTTTCAAGGCTTTGAGATATTGAGTCCTTTTCTGAGTGGACTTTAGAGCAATCGATTTTCCTTTCTTGACAGCCTCATCAGTGACTTCATTCAGCTCGATCTCATGAGTCTTTAATGACTGAATGAGAGCATCTAAGCTAAGTACGTTTAAGTTCTTAGCTTCTTGAATAGCTGTGACTTTTGGACGCTAAGCCTTTGAAAGACTTCTCAAAATCTTTCTCGCCATTTCTGCAATTAGTGTACCTTTTGCCTAAGGCCTTCAGCTGATTTATGATATGCATGAATCTAATAGTTATTTCATCAATATTCTTATGCTCTAGCATTCTCAACATTTCATATTGATGAACTAACATGCTAATCTTGGTTTCTTTGACCTGGTCTATTCCTTCATGCAGCACTTGAAGTCTGTCCTAGATTTCCTTAGCTAATTTGTAGGACATGATCTTGTCATATTCATTTTTGCTCAAGGCACATGTGAGAAGATACTCTGTCTTGGCATTTATTTGGACCTTGGTTTTATGTTGATCAGTTCATTCATTTCTAGGGATGGTTCTGACTACAACAGGTGAAGGTAGTTTTGGATCAGCAACTACTTGAGGTGCTGGTTGCTCAACCATGAGTATATAGTCACTATTTTCTATAATCTCCCACATGTCCAAACTGGTGGACTTTATGAAGAGTCTCATTCTATCCTTCCAATAAGGATAATCTTCACCATTGAAGTACGAAGGACGATTTATAGAGTGACCTTATGCAATGTGATTTATCTGGTGAGCCATATGATAGGATCTTTGACCTTTACAACCGTTAGGAAGCTCAACCCCGGAGTTAGGCTCTGATACCATTTGTTCGATGGAATAGCACGAGAAAGGGGGTTAAATCATGCTTTCGAGAAACTTTAATATTTGAAAACTTTCGTCAAAAAGATCTATCTTAAGTTCAAATATGGATTGTGGAAGAGAATTTGTTAGTTTACAAAATAGTTTAGTTATATGTAAAATAGAAATAAACTTTGTTTTAGATAGAAATTAAACAAAGTTGAACCTAGGTGATTAATTCAAATAACAACATCAAAGATAGAGATAATCACACCAGAAATTTTTATACTGATTCGGCTAACCACTTGCCTACTTCTAGTCCCCAACTCTTGTTGAGATTTTATACTTCGAGTATTCTATTTGTACAAACTTCTCTAAGTTTCTTACAAGCAAGTAGTCTTTTTTCAAGCCTTTCCCTTTAGCTTAACATGCAGCTGAGGCTGAATGAGTGTTGTCTATCGATTAACCCTTTGTTCAATTCCTTGAGACATCCCATACGGGAGTTGCATGTATGGTGGAGGGTATATCAGCTGCTGGTGTACATTAAATGATTGTGACCCATAAATAGGGGGTAATATACCCACAAGCTGGAAGGATCCTGTAGGTTGGGCAGCATATCTTGCAATCGGTTAGGTATTAGCCCCTGAATTATGAGTATTCCATTGCATATCTCCTTGAGGCCAACTAATTTGACCCATTGAATCAACAGTTGTAATAGAATTGGTGTATGCAGGTTGTTCCAAGTTTCTATTTGAGTTGCTCCAAGAAGCTGCATTTCTTAGGGGAAGTCCTAAGTTCTCAGGGATATTAGAGGGCCTTTTGATCAATTGTACTTGACCAATTTGAAGCCCTTGATGCCCCCTGGTATAAGCTGTTGCTTCATTAATAGCTTTAGGGGCACTCCCATGTGTAATCTCAACTGAATAGCCATGGATTTCGGATGTTTCCTTATGTTGCTGCTGAAACAACCGCACGTCATTTCGCACCATTGGCTTTACAATCTCCACAAGTTGTTTTGACACTTCCTGCATCAGATCATTCACTCCTGCTTTGATTTGTTGCCTTATGAAGAATGTAGCCATAACTAGTTGTTGTCTCTTCTCACGTCTAGTTTGAGTGGAACTAGTCATGTCAGGAGAAGTTGTCGAGGCCTTCGACAGCTGAGAGGTACCAGTTGTATTCGGTTGCTCTGAAATCACCCCTTGGGGTGTAATTAAGGCAACCATGTACATAGTTGGTTGCCCCCTACTTTCTACTTTGAGGCTGGACTTGGATTCTGACTTGTAGAACTCATGTTAATTACCTGTCCGGATCTTAGATTTATATGCCAAGTATGATCCAACCTTGGAATGGGAAATTTTCATTGACTTGACCTTGGGGATCCCACCAGGTGTGCCAAATTTATGTTGGATAAAAATGTAATCGACTAAATTTCTTTAAAGAAACTTATCTGAAAACAAACTCCCAAAGATTACCAAAATTAAGACGACTGAGACTAAGGAAGGTACTCTGCCCCGTAGTAAATGGGATCCTCAAATGACTTATAAGAGTAAGTCTTTGAGCAGAATCGATCAACGAAAATTAGAATGGGAAATTGGACTTGTATTAATCAATCAATGAGTTTATACAAAGCTTTGAAGCTTAACAATGAAAATAAGGAAGTAACATAAAGCTAAACGAAAAATAAACAAAGAGAAATAAAGCTAGTAGCTAAAATGGCATGATGTATTGATCTGATGTCTAATCTTATGTGCATGAGCCTTTTATAATCTCCTTTAATTTTCGCCACTCCCTAGTTGCATGTATAGTGGTTCTTGGCTCAATCTCTATGCACCCACGTTCTCAGTAGTGGTAATCACTAGTCTATCATGGCTTCAGTCTCCAACTATCTTCCTACTCTTGACAATTGGGCTCATCCACGTTTTTCGACCCAATCCCTTTCCTCAACTAATGAATATTGGCCCTACACTTTTTTATATCTTTTCAAGCCTAACTCTGACTTCTAATGGCCCAATTCTTGGTCGCTTGTTAGCCCACAATTTATGGTGCCAACAATATGTTTTTTCGGGCCTTCTAATGTATTACTTACTCCCTAGATCAATTGTTGTAAATTAATTTATCATAAACACTCCATTCAAGACCAAAAGGGAAAAAAAGAAAAAAAAAAATACTCGATTCAATATTAAATATAAATTACCCTAATCTAAATTATTTTATTAAAGTCAAAATTTTAATCATGTACATTAATCTTTGTTTATTTACACTTCAAATTATTAATTATTTAATATTTTTATTTATATATAATTCAAACTATTAAAATTATTCATACTTTTTAATAATTGTCTTTCTCATAACTTAATCAATATAAAGTCATAACAATAAATCTAAATGTGCATTTATTTAATTTTAGAAAAAATATTTTTATGATGGAATTAGTTGTATTACTATTGATTTATATATTTATTTTAAATATAATATTATTATCTCTCCCTTTTCTATTCACCAAAATTCTCTAGTACTCTTCTATTTTTTTTTTCTATTTTTATTATTTTATGTCTTTTTCACAAGATAAATTACTAGTTATAAATTGCTACAAACTAAACTTTAATAGAATTTATTATCCGGATGATGGAAATTATTTAGAACTAGAGTTGAGTTTTTATCTTAAATGCTTCTTTTCAATATTATACTGTTGTAACTATAAATGATATTGTAATCTTCTAAATAATGACTAACGATAAAATTTTTATTGTGAATGTAATCTTTTTTAGATATGTTACAAGTGAAAAAGATATTTCAAAATATTTTACTACAAATAATTAGAAGCAATATAAAGATATATAATTTGAAATAATAAAAAAGACTTTTGTGAAACATTATAATCTTATAATACATTTTGTAAAAAATAACTGAAGATGATTAATATGTCATATTTTATGTTTTAAGAACATTAAATGTTTAATTTAATATATTATTGTATTAATGATGTTTTAAATAATAACAGTTAGGGCCACTTATTCGAAATTTTTTTAAGAAAAAATAATACTTTAGTGATTTTTTTCACAAATCGAAATGAATAAATTTTAAAAAAGGCTATAAAAAAATACATCATAAAATATATATATATATATATATATATATATATATATATATATATATATATATATATATATATATATTTTTTTTTTTAAATTCAAACAAATAGACCTTTAGTAAATTTATTGCTATGATGTTGTATTGATTAAATGTTATATATGAGAAAGGTGATTAATAAAAAATTTGAATAATTTTAATAGTTTGAATTATTATGTAAATGAAAATATGAAATAATTAATAATTTGAAGTGTAAATAAACAAAGATTAATATGCTTGATTAAAATTTGACTTTAATTAAGTAAATTATTTAGGTTAAGATAATTTAAGAAATTAAAATAATAATTAATTAATAAAAAATATAGATAAGTAATTGGAGTGTTAATAGCCCCACCCATAAATTTATGTAACTCACAATAGAGATATATTGATTACTAATTTTTTTTTTGGTGGTTATATATATATATATATATATATCAACCGTTAAATAAAGTACCTAATTAATAATTTGATAGGCAAAAATTTTTTCTCTGTTAATATAATATTTTTTAGTACCTCACTAAATCTACTCAAAATATCTTTTAGGGCAAAGGGCTCGCAGTCTGTCCATCCCAGAACCCGGATGGTATGCTTCGGAGGAACAGAATCCGAGCACGCATCTGTCAGTTAATCTCCCAAAGTCAACAGAAAATGAAGTGGCGCGAAACAGGTACCATAGGTACGGCTGTGGCCACAACTACCCTTACGTTAAACCAACAATCTTGAGGTCCCAAAATATTATTATGACCGCGGTCACGGTGTGCACTGCGCACCCACTCATCCTCTCAGCAAGAAAAACACCGTTCCGAAGCTAACTTGCGCTTCTTCTTCTTATTCTTCTTCGATGGCTTCCATGCCTTTCTCCACTCTCTGCCTCCTTCACAAACCCACTTCTTCTCTCTGCCTCAGCTTCCTAGCTTCGGACAAATTGAGGTTCGGCTCCTGCTCGGCGATCAGGTTCGGAATGGTTCGAAAGAAGCCGAGAGTTGGAGCTCCCATATGCAGAGCAGGTTCGGCTGTTGCCTTCCGAGACCTCGACGCCGATGATTTTCGCCACCCTCTTGATAAACAGGTGTGACTTCTGAACAATTTGAATTTAAGCACTTCTTCAGAACTTTAAGCGCTCTCTTTTTCAAGCACTCATGCTTTGTCGTTTTTTGGTTTTTCTTTTCAATCTCCAGAATACGCTGTTACTGAGAGCAATTCCGGGATTGAATGAACTGGGGAAAGCTCTCCTAGGTAATTGAAATATCCCTTGTGGCCTAAGTGATGCAGTTTGCCATTTTATTGTATGGAAGTACTTGATTGAGCTTTGATTTTCGTGACAGCATGTCTTTGTGAATTGCAAGCTGTTTCTCTCGTAGTAGCTGACAGTGGAACAACGTCTCCTTCGTGAATTTCGTTTTGCTGATTATTATATAATCTTGCAAATATGAGTTTATGTTATGATGTTTTAATATTTGGTGTATGCTCTGGTGAAGCATTTCTTCTCTTGCCAAGTGTTGTCTTATAGTGTGTTTGGAAGGGTGGCAAGCGAGGGAGTGACAAGGAATAGAATGACTGAACTTAAGTGAAGTGTTGTCCCTGCCACTCAAAGCCCCCATTTTTTACCCCTCCAAATTGGGGCATCAAGAAGTGAATGATTAAATTTTTCTTCTTTTCCTTCGTTAAACTTGTTGAACAACCAAACAAGAGGGTGGCATGATTTATTTCACTCCACTCGTTGTCTTTCCCTTCCATTCCATTATGAGCCATTAATCATTTTAATAGAATGCCTAGTTTACATGATAACTTTTAGACGGAATCTTTTTTTTTTTTCTCCCACTTGTGGATGATGGAATTTTAAGTAATGATACTTTTAAAAACTTGTACTCACACAACCTTCACATATTTCCATTCCCATTCTCCCGCAAGCAAGGCCATTGGATAACACCTGGTCCCATCGTAACTTTCTTCCTGAATGGTTCAAATTGAATACATACCTCATACAGTTTGTGTAATTATCATTGCTTAAATTATTCTTGTTAATAGAGAATGTCATCCTTTATATTTCCATGCCTAGATAGCCACTACTACTTTGTACTTTTTGCACAATCATTAAGTATGGGTGATCTAGGCTTCTTTGGTGGAGACGCATTGATGCAATAATAGTATTGTATCTCTAACAGGAAGGACTCCCCATGTGTGCATGATTTCATGTGCAAGGCCATGCTATAGTTATTCTTTTTCGATATAACTTGTGAATGTTATCTGCTTTGACGCGGTTAATGATGAACAATTTGGCATACGAGGAACAAATTGCCACCACTTTGTGCTGCACTAATTATGAATTTAAGCATGCTTTTCAGATCCTAGTGGGAAAATGTGATTTTTTTTTTTTAAATTTTTTATTTTTTTATTATTATTATTGTTTTTGGCTTGCCATAAATCATGCTTTCAAATACATAGCTTTTGTTTCAGTTACTTAAGTGCCTTATATTCAATGACATGTTTGAATAATCTTGCACTACAAATTGGTGATGTTGCTATGTGACATGGTTCCCTTAAAATGAATTGCAGGAACTGTAGCAGAGCAGGTCATGCTCCTAGAGAATATAGGGACATCTGTCCTTGTTTCTAAAAATCAGGTATCCCATAACACTTGGAAAACAAAAATTTTCTTCAGGGAGTACACAATAGAGAAAATTCTTGGCAGATAGGCAATATAATAATAGATAAATATACACACAGTGGATAGTTCTCGCCTCTCAGTGGAAATGTTTGGTTTTTTTTGTAATCCACCGTTCATTATGCAAAAGGACAAACATACAGTCAAGACTCAACATGTGCAAGCATTTGTACACACACACAAAAAGTGTTCACAAATGTCCATGTGTATGCAGATAAAAAACACATGCAATTCTGCAAAGCTCTGAAATAATTTGCATGAACTCCATTTCTTTTTATTTTTTCCTCACAAATGAAGAACCAGTGTTGATTACATTGATTGTGTACTTCTATATGGATTTGCAAGTGCATCCGTGCAACCATTCTTGAAAGAACAGTAAACAAAACTTGTTCCTCTTGTTAATCCCAACTTAGCAATGGTTATTACGTGGAGTCTCTGCATTTAGCATTTCCTTGTTCTGCTATTTCCACAGTTGAACTGTATTAATTTATTTGTTAATTACATCAGTTGAGTCAATTATACTGTATGCAAGTCAACAATGTTCATATGGAGCTCATTTCTATTTTATGCAACTTGGATCAACTCATAATCCAATTATGTTGGCTGCTGAGTTGTTGTCATCTAAATTTCACTAAAGATAAATAACTAACCTTTTCTCTTGTGATCTCAGCTTCCTGATCTTCACCACTTAATGGTCGAAGCTGCACAAATATTAAATGTTGATGCCCCTGATCTATATGTTCGTCAAAGTCCCGTGCCCAATGCATATACATTAGCTATAAGTGGTAAACGACCATTTGTTGTTATTCACACTAGCCTTGTGGAGCTCTTGACAAGAGCAGAGTTGCAGGTTCTAATTTTATTTTATTTTTTTCGTTTCACATCTTTTTAAATTCCATTTATATTCATTGGGGATGAATCAAGAAATCTGCTTGTTATGAAGTAAAGTTAATTAATCATCATATCTGATCATAAAAAAGAAGAAAATAAGGATGCTATGACCAGTGAATCCGCCAGAGATACTCTTATAATTCACCTCCAAAACTCTTCCCCGATGAAATATTTATTTAATCAATTACAAAGCGCTCACCTACAGTTGTATTATAACATTGATGTCTAGGAACAATAAAGTGCAGTTACCAGAACCAGAATACCAGAGAAATAACTTGGAAAAGAGAGAGACAGGAGATCGAGCCTCGGAGTACCTGCCAAAATACAACTTTTTTGTAATGAAAGCACTAAGCAAGCCAACCTGAAAATCAGAAACAAGAGATATAGTAAAATAGAATGATGGAAATTGTAGAAGTTTGTTAAAGGAAGGTTAAGAACATCACATACAAGCATGTTTTAACTCAAAAAGACATAGAAGTGCCGCTCAACTTATGCTGTCAGCATTAGTCAGTCACACGCACCTAAATTATTTTTACATGTATCCTCTATTGGAAAAGCTAGTCTGCCAATATTTTTAGTTACTTTAGGATCCATGAATTTTCCCCTTATTCTGCATGTTGTACAAGTAATGGGATGCTGGAAGGAAGATTTGATGTGTCAGGTGTGTGAGTGTTTGATGGACAAATAAGATCCATTACATGATATATATGTTCTTCTCTTCCAATAAGCCTGATCAGTTTGTTAGTTGAAATTTTTCTGTCTTATCCATTGCCCTGGTTCAAAAATGCTATTAACTTGCCATTAGTTTATTTTAACAGGCTGTTTTGGCTCATGAGTTGGGTCACCTAAAATGTGATCATGGTGTGTGGCTTACATATGCAAATATTCTAACCCTTGGAGCCTATACTGTACCTGGTACGCGAAAGGGAGCTCTTTTTTTTCCCCAGATTTTATTAATTTGTGATACACACATAAACATGTTTATTATTATTTATATTGTTTATCTTTTGATTTATTATATGACATATATATCAGTAGAATTCAAATTTCATTGGAGAATTTGGATTGCAGACCGAACATTATTTTAGTTTTTATGGCTAAGTTATGTTACATCTTATAGTGAAGTAGTTAACTATGTCAGATAATCAAACTGGAAGAAAGAATATTTGTCCTACCCCAATGAACTGAACTAGGGATAAAATCCGTGTCACTCTCACTTCCAATTGAGTATAACAAGCTAAGAACCGTGAAACATTGTTTATGATGCCATAATTTCAAACTTTTCGTTTTTCTCCTTTGAAAATATAGCTTCTTTTATTGACATATATCTAGCTCTTGTTTTAATGTTGATGAGATCAAGTAGTTTTTTCATACTTGGTTCTGCTGAATTATTCTTTCATAACTAGCGGCATTTGTTGTAGGCATTGGTGGTATGATAGCTCGGACTTTGGAAGAGCAGTTATTCCGCTGGCTTCGAGCAGCTGAGTTGACTTGTGATCGTGCAGCTCTACTTGTTGCTCAGGACCCTAAGGTATTCTAATGTCAAACTTCATAATCTACACGTACATTGGTTTAATTATAACTTCTGTATTGTACATTCGGTTAATTATAAAAATTTCATTTCCATATCCTACAAGAGGTAGTCATCTCTGTCCTCATGAAATTAGCTGGGGGATGTCCATCTATGGCTGATCAACTAAATGTCGATGCATTCTTGGAGCAAGCTCGGTCTTATGAAAAAGCTGCTTCCAGCCCAGTTGGGTGGTACATAAGGTTTGTAGCTGTGTGTGTATGACACTGGAATCTTGGGTTGCAATGTTCTCATTTGGAAGCTAAACTTTTTCTGCTCTCTAGGAATGCGCAAACAAGGCAACTGTCACATCCTCTGCCTGTTCTACGTGCTAGTGAAATAGATGAATGGTCGAGAAGTCCAGCTTATAGATCTCTTCTGAAACGGGGAATACAGATTGAATCACAACAACAAAAAATCTAGCGGTGCCTGATAGCTTTTGTTCAAAATGCGTAAGAGCTCAATGTTCTTCATGTTTAGTTTCTTAAAACTATACAATTTCCTTGTGTGCGACATAGGTTGAGTGGATTACATATTTGCAATTTGTAGATATTGCATATGTTTTGTGATAGATTACATCAAGTGATAGAAAACAAAGACTGAATTCCTACGAGCTCAAATGAAATTACAGTTTCGTACTTCCTCGGTTCGGGGAATACTAGCATGTTTGGTTTCTTGGTTGAAAACCCAAAACCATGGATTTTGCAAAAGGTGTTCGCTTGTAGCTTTTGCCCAAAACATGATTTTGCAACTCCGGATGAAAAACCAAACATGGTATAAGTTTGCCGGTACTGTTGGTCTTAGCAATTGGCAGGCCATAACCCTGACTTATTCTTGCACATAATAGAGTACTTATTTGTTTTGGTATCCATTATGAATACAGAATAACTGGTAGGAATTTTATTTCTTACTTTTTACTTTTTTTTTTTTATGGAGCAGCTAGTGCAAGGTGGCAGATGGTCAAAAGGTGTCAGGAAGCAACAGGATTTATGATGGATCCACGGCTGCTGTAAACTAAAATTATTATCGTATTACTGTAAATCTACAAATATATATTCACTGTGATTGTTATATTAGCCATCCTGTAAGTAGAATTTTGGTGACAATAATGATTATTATCTCATAGAAATATTAGCCTTTGAAAAGGAAATAATTACTTGTATAATTCTAGTAGATAAATTTCCTCCGACAAGTTAGAACTCCATTACGTAAGTTTTATGATTGAAACTTTTTAAGTGCTGTAGTCTATGCAAGTTTTGTATGAACAATACTGAGCACAAAGTTTTCTGTGCGTGCGTGTCCCGAGTTATTAAATCACATATAAGTCAATGCAGAAAATGAAAATTTGAACTATTAAAATAATTTGAAACAATTTATTAATATTTACTCGGCACGCACAAAAAACGAAAAACATACACAAAACATGCGCACACAGAGTAACAAATAAAAAAAAAAAGGAAATATACAACCCCTCTTTTAAGAAATGATATTATTATATGCTCTTATTTCTATTTTTAAAACATATTTTCATCCCCTAAAATAATATATTAAAATGCAATTCCTCGCTTGAAAAGTAACATTATTACACTCCCTTTTCTTTATTTTTAAAACATACATTTTTCTTCCCTAAAAATTTAAGATAAGTTACATGTTAATTAATTTTCAAAAATTTTATTAACTTTTCATTATCTTATCTTTATTATTTTATATTTAACCAAAATACCTTTTAGTAATAGTAACAAATATTAATTTTTTGCAAAATAAATTATATATATGGCTTATAATAATATAAAATATTTATATATATAGTTTAATTAATTTTTAAATTATTACTATATTAAAATAAAAAATTATTAATAGTAACAATAATTTGTAATAATTATCTTTTTCAAAATAAAAATTACACATCTTCTCAGCCATTAAATTTAGAATATTATTGTATTTTTTTAATATAAAATCACAAAATTCTTTTTGTTATTATCTTCTTGATTCATCTTTATATACAATATTAGTAAATAATTCTCATTTTCATATACATTAATATTCTAAAAATAATAGATGAAAAAAATATGTAATTTTTATTTTTAAAAAATAATTATTACAAATTATTATTACTATTAATAATTTGTTCTCTTAATACAATAATAATTAAAAAGTTAAATTAAACTATATATATATATGTATATATATATATATATATATATATATATATATATATATATATATATATATTATTAGCCATATATATTCTATTGGCAAAAATAATTGATTAGTCCTCTAACTTATTTTTGTTTTCAAATTAATAAATATTTCAAATTCGCCTTCTAACTTTTAAAAACTGAACATGTTTATTCTCTTTGTAAATGACATTAGTTATATTGATGAAAAAAAATCTTATTTAACATATTAGTTAGCAAAAATAATATACAAGATATCTTATATGGTAAACTATATTTTCAAATATGCCCTTTAATATAACAAACAATATTTGTAAAGAGGTTGAAAAAAGGACAAATGTGTTCGATTTTTAAAAGTTAGAGGGCGAAGTTGAAATATTTATTATTTAGAGGACGAATTTGACACTTTTATTAATTAAAGAAAGAATTTGAAAATAAAAAATAAATTAGAGGATGAATCAATTATTTTTACTTTTTATTTTATAAAAAAATAATACATATAATTATTAATAAGGGGTATTTTGATCAAAAAGAATATAATGAAATAATAAAAAATTAATGGTAAAACTTGAAAATAGATTAAAATGCAATTTATCTTAATTTTTTAGGTGATGAAAGTGTATATTTTAAAAATAAAGGGAAGAGAAGTGTAATAATATTATCTCTTAAGATAGAAGGTTGTATTTTACTCAAAAAAATAAAATAATGAAATTGGTTGCATTTGTCAGCTAATTCATTTTTTTATTCTTTTTGAATTTGGTACATAATTTAGCGGATCCCTAAGCAGATTTTTTTTGTTTAATTTGTTTTTCTGAATCCATAGCAAAATCTAGTTGATTCCTAATTTTTTTTTTATTTGAATCTACTGAGAATTCTAGTGAATTCCACAAAAATCCCATATTCTCCTACTTTTTTCAAAAAACCCATATCTCATTAATTATTTCACCAAAATCTCATATGTAAAAAATTTAGCTCATACTTTTCATCATAAATACCGTTCTTTATACATAACTTTTGTAGATATTATTTTGATAGGAAATTACATAATAATAACAAGATATTTTAGTTATTTTAATGATAAATTTGGTAAAACAAGTAATAGAAAATAGATTTGAAATTCCTTCACTAAATTCATTAGTAAGATAACTTAAATTCTTAATTATTAACACTTGATCTTGAATGATTTTTCATAGATAGATACATTGATAACATAATTGAAATTTCTGATTATTGATATATGACTTTTCAAATGTCTAAGTTATCTCTACAAAAATTATGTGAAAAAAATCATTATTCTTATGTCATCACTATCTATTCTTTTTTTTTTTTTTTTTGACCTTTCTCACATCTTGTCTAAATTATCTATTCTTTGTCAACGGTGCACCATGCTTCAATTGGATTTATCCTTAACACTGACCCAGCGGTTGAATCAAAATCTGCCTGTGTCCCACAAACTTAGTCTTACAATTCTTAGCATTTGCCTCCCTCCATGTAAATGACATACATTTAGTTCTGCTGACGTTCTATCAATCAGTGTTTTTTACATTCACCTCTTGTCATTATATGTTAGTATATTATATCTTGTAACAATTGCATGCTAGTATATTAGAAATTGAAAAAATCAAATGCCTCACCCTAGGAATTTGACCAACTGGCGTAAAACATTTTGCAAGTATTAAGTGCAGTCGATTGGGTAAGCATAGATGCCAACGGTTAGCTGAGGCCTTGGCAGAAATGCTGGGTAATATATTTGCACTTTTCCATGTTTCAATGTTGTGTGAATTCCTTTGCCGATTGACATTCTCAATGATACGGTGATCTGTTTGAGGCAGTACAACAGTGGACGCAGCCGGAACCCCAAACGTCATTGTGGTCATGAACACCACCAGCGGAACAGACCCCTCACACTCGGACAAGTCTCTGTTTTCGTGTGCCCAGAAAATGACCAAACCAACCGCATCCCTACTTTACTCGAGGTATGTGAATCCTTCAAATTATTAAGTTCGCCTCTCTCTGGCTTTAAAGTGGGACAATATGTTCTTCAATATTAGGCACACTCAGATCACCCTCATACAATAACTACGATTAGCATAATAATGAGACTTTATTAGCCCAATCAAAAAATTTGTATTAATTTAACTGCATTGAGAATGCGATTGACTAATTTGCTTGTATTCCTGCAGAGATAAATGCCCAACAGATGCATTTGCCACTGACTCCAAGGCTAGCAATGGTATTCATGATCACGATGCTTTCATGGTATGGAAAATCAGCAAAATTCCTAACTGGACATTTAACTATTGCGATGTTACGACATTGAGTCAAGTTGGACTGAGCAGAATCTTTTTCAAACTGCAGGGCAATAACGTCAACATGCAGAGGCAAACCGAATCAGTCCATGCATTAGACGACCAAGTAAAGGCACTAACAAGGATTGTACTTCACCAATGCAAATCTCTCGATGAACTGATTGCATGCCTAAACCTGTGGCTTAACTCTGTCCCTTCAGCTAAGGCTGTGCCAAACCATGGAAGCAAGCAATGCGGCTCGTTCGACCCAAAGGTGAAGAACAACTACTACAAATCTCCGAAACTCAGCAAGAGAACCCCATGCGCAGTAGAGGATAACCCTGATTATAGGCCTACTATGCATACTTCCTTTACCACCAACCATCTAACCTTCCGACGATCAAAGAGGAGAAAAGGCTCATCTAAGAAGACATCGAAACCGATTGCAAAGGCTGGAAAAACCGACCTATGAATTAAGGTTATAATATTCTACCCGCATTAATAATGTTAAACTGTTGTATTTACACTATCAATATCATAGTTGCCCTTACATTTCTGCCATGCAACAAAAATTTAGCTTACGTACTTTGCAACAACTTGCAGAAGAACTTATTCTCGCCCACCGAAGGGGGTCATGAAATGCCCACGGGCAACCATCACCAGGGATCATTGGTCCATAAGGGATTTCGGGTCTGCACAATTTGCCTGGCTTGCACTCAATCAGGGGCCACGCTGTTCCAAGTGTATGCTCCTTGGCTGTGGGATTAAACTTGATGGAAAAAAGTTTGATGGTTACCCATAAACAAAAAATTTAATAATTAACAACTGTTAAGTCAGTTCTTTCTCCCTAAAATGACACTTGTCATTTTACTTGTTTATTCTGATTAAATGCGGTAGGCTTTCTTTTCCAATCTATATTCTCCTACTCCAAATTTTTTTTAGAATTCCTTTTCAGTATGAAAACCCTTGATACAAATTGGATGCTCATGAAGTCGAAGTTTTATTCATTTCCCATTCATGAGTTGAATTTGAGGACAACAGTTTTCATATCACCATATTCGGAAAAAAACACATATTGTCATTTCCCCTACTGTCTTTTTTATTCTGGTTTCTCAAAGTTATAACTCATATTCGTAACTTTCTATTCCATTTAACTATAGAACATGCCATCACTAATAATCACCCGTAAATGTGTTTATGTATATTATTTTAGTACATCCTTGTTGCATTTTCCCCAACAAAGGAAATGAAAATTGTTGGAGTTGAGCTTGTTGCGGTTACGTACATATTTGGAATGGACCATGACCCGAAGTAAGTTGCTGTTATCATTTTCACATTTCAAAATTTTGGTGTTTATGTTCTATGTCCCTAACGAACTCATCTGGTTTCATAGAGAGGTGCTTGTGCCCAATTACCTTTGGGTGTGAGACAATTCCTCTTTGTGTGTTTAGGCAAGCTACAATTCGAGCACCGTCGCTTGTTATTTGAACTTTTCTGTGCTGGTGGTGCACTCTTTGTCTTAACTCGTACCGGGTCATAAATCTTCCTTGTGTTTGCCATACTTAATCCAATATCCCTGACTCGAGTGCCGAGCTCGGTCAAATTACAATAAAACCGAGTTACACTACTTTGCGGTAAATGGTGCAATCCGGGTCTTCTCACATGGATGACAATGTTATATGATTAGAAATTCGTGTGGGGGGGGGGTTTGTTTATCAAATAAAAACGTAGCTAATTTAAATAGAAATGAACAGAAATTGAAACTCTAATCCAAAAATCAAAGGAACAACCATAGACACTCAATCATTGAATTCTATAAATAACTCAGCAAACAGAATCAGTGATTAACATTGAATCTGAACGAAACCTCAATTCAAACTCAACATTCACATGAAAACCTTCATGCATTTGATTAACACAATTTCAATTAAAATTCAGAAATCTCTAGAATCTAAGTGAATTATGTTAATTTCATATGCTAATGCAGTTAATCGTAGAATTCAAACCTGAAACTCTAATTCATATTCCTTCCACAATCTGATTACATATATCTATCGAATATTATGCAACCAATCAAATTTCATCAATTCAGAATGAAGAACTCCAATTCAAACGAGATTGAAATAAGAGAAAAAGGAATAGATGAAATCGATTGTATGCTAAGTCTGATTAAACCAATTCTCAAGAGTGTTGTTGTTGTTTCTTTAATCCGTGGATCAGATGTAAGTTCAAGTCTCCATGAATGGAGGAAGACAAATTGGCAAGGTGGGGGGGGGGCATGAGAGAAGAGAGAAGAAGAAAAGTAAAAATCGAAAATTGCTTATTCCACCTAAAATCTATCTAAACTCCCAAGTTTCTGACCTGCCCCCCTTCAGCCAGCCAAAACAGAATCAAAACATCTAAAAACAAACAAGAACCATTGATTACATTAATCCTTTGTCTCTTAGATGAACTTGGACATCTTATTTGCTAAATTCTGAATTGTATAAAGAAAGTTATGCTAAAAACATGCAAGTAAGTTCTCTAATCCAGTCAGTAACGTTTGTCCGCATTTTTGGCAATGAAAACACATCAGTTTGGATTTGTAGTCTGAAGATCACTTAAAGATTTGGACGTCAGCTTCAAAAGCCACTGGAACGGGCTCAATTGGGCTTCTGTGGACCGAGATATGGCTTCTACAATGCAGGGTGCTCAGAAACCGTGGCTGTAGTTAGGACTCGAATTCAAAGCCCAATTCTAACTCCAAGACTTCCGAAATTGCCTCTGACTCTTTCATAAAAGTTGTAGGCCTATCTCTTAACTTTCCTACAAATCAAAGATCATGATCAAATGAGCTCTATAACTCAAGCTATGGCTAAAACCACAAAGCAGTGTCAAAATTTGTAAAATGCTGGAAAATTGAAATTAAACCCAACCAAAAACCCAATAAACACAAAATGGTCCAAAAATAATCCAATTAGGCACAAAAGAGGAATAACGAGCTAAATATGAGAGAAAATAATTATATAAAATCTAATTAATCAATCCCCAATACAACATTTCTGCTCCAATTTACTTGTTATTTGGCAGATTCCCTCCATTGTTCTCTTGAGGTCGACTACCTGTTTAACTCCAAGGAAAGACATCCACAAACTAGCAGAGCACAATGCACCACAACGTAGCAAAAAGGTCTTATCACTGTCCTTTTCTTCCTGCTCTAGCTCCTCATAAAACTTCGTATCTTTACACCACCTTCTCATTATTAATCTTTTTAGCAACTCTGCAATGAATTCATGTTTCATCACACAAATTATATGACTACATGGAATGCCACTAGTATTCCACAAGCGGCACTGGCAATCTACCTTCTCAGTAGTCCTCTCGTACAATACCTTGAATTGATGATTAGGATTGAAAAATTTGGTCAGTATGTATTTTACCATGGTCCTAATCCTCTCACTCTCTAACACAATTAGTGATGCAACTCCTCGTATCTCCTTCTTAACCTCTCTGAAAATTTCCCTAGTGTACACATTAGCAGCTACACACTCAATCAAATCTAAGCTTGTTGTCAATATAGGCTCACCATGAATAGAATAGAACTGGGTCACCAACTCATTGTTCCTGTACTCTCTTACTACCCGATCAAAATTTTGCACCAACTCAAGGATACTGTGCCTCGACTTAATAAACCTCTTGATAAAGGAATTTATACCCTCACATCTCGACGTTGTCCTAATTCCAGCACAAAATTTCTCCCGAAGGTAAGCATGTGCCCACATTTCCTTCCTTTCATATACCTTGTTCACCCACTTATTGTCAGAAAGTTAAAACTTCTGAACCATTTCATGCCAATACTGCTCAAACTCATCACAATCAAAGTTGGCATAAATATATTTCTTGAATGCCTTATAGAACTCAGCATCCTTGATGTTCACCGTTGCATTCTTCTATAGATGCCAAGAACACAAGCAATGTGTAGCATCCGAAAACACCGCCTTAATCGCCTCCCTCATCGCCTCATTATCGTCCATTACCACCACACTAGGTTGTTTGTTCACCATCGCCTCTACAAAATTCTCTAAAAACAATTTGTATGTCTCAGCCCTTTCATTAGAAAGTGAAGCAAAGCCAAAGATACAGGTTTGCCGATGGCGGTTAGTCCCTGAAAAGATCACAAGAGATTTGTTATACTTATTCTTCTTGTATGTTGAATCAAAGGCTACCTACCACATCTCCAAAATATTAGCAGTCAACTCGACTCAATCCATCAGGCCAAAACAACTTAGCCAAGCAATCTTCATCAGTGCAAGTGTACCTAGCAAATGTCATTGGTTTTGCATTGGCCTTTCCTTGCAAATAGCTAATAGCTGCTGCTACATCTCCATTAATTATTTTAGCACATCTCTCCCTATCAATGTAATTATGAAGGTCCTTCTTCGAAAATCTCAAGAAGCTGTAGCCACTTGCTTAGCCCGCCATGAATCCCATAATATAAGACGTCTGCACCCTATATTGATGCATGCTATCAATCTATGCTTTCTCTACATCCGTTATCCCATGATGATTAGCAATCAGGTGAACAAATCTCTGCAGGGTCATCTCATGGTTGTGGACTTCTTCAAGGTTGCTCACTTTCCAGGTTGAGGTAATTTTGTCAAGGTACACCAACAACCTTGCCTTGCAATCAGTCCTAGTCTCCGATTTATGGTCTCTTTTTCTATTAATTCACATGTAGTGTTTTCTATCTCTCAAGCCTTCCCAGTTGCAAACAAACTTCTGCCTTATCAGAGTGCCATTGTCATCATGAACCACATCTGCTTTCTACATGGCAAATCTAACAGATCGGGCGTATCTCACATAAACTTCATATGCCTTCCCATCGCTTTCAAACTCTAAATTTATTATATCAGCTGCAGTCAATTGGCATATTTCTTTACAATCAGTGCCCTCTTCATGTAACATCCCTACTTTTGTAAACAGAACGTAATAAAAACCTTGAATTATTTCCCTTAGGCAGTGTGAGAATTTCTCAAGCATCATTATGCCATAACGATCTTCACACTCAGAATTATAGGGTAGTCTAACACTGCCATTGAAAATATGGCACTGCCATATGTTAAAAATTAGAAAATGACAAAAATACCCCTGTAAACTTTTGTTAATTGCAGTAATGCCCAGAATTTTTAGAAATTATATTTTGACTCCAAAGACTTATTCCCACAATAATCCTAGAACTTTTCATGATGACCCTTATGTCCCCACATCTGTAGAATTAGCAGAATGGGATTTTAAACAGAGCAAAATCACGTGATAAAATCGTAGAAGTTTAATCTCTGCCGATTGGGCCATGGAGGCAGTATGGTGTGAAATGACATGGGTATCCCTGGACTTGCTCAAAATTACGGATATGTCATTAGCTACGGAAAATAGAAAATAGAAAGGCTCTGAATTTGCGGAATGTTTAATCTATGCTATTAATCGATTTATTCGACTTTATTGATTAGGTAAGGTTAATTAGAAATTAATTAAAAAATAATTAGAAGTTAATTAGATATTAATTAGAGAGATTTGGCTTAAGACCAATAGAATAGATATTCAAGAAATCTTGTTGAATTTTTAGTAACGTTTTGCCAGTTTGGAAAAAATCGGTAAAGATTTGGCAAATTGTACCGCGAGAACCGAACTAGTAGAATTTTCTACTGAAACCCCTTACTTAAGTGGCTAAAATTCAGCAGCCCTTACCATATAAGAGTGGCGCCAAGTGTTGCTCAAGATAGTGGAGAAACTTGGCCTCACCTCTACCCACAAGTCTCCACCAATCAAAAGCTAACTTCCTTCATAAGTTTTCATTTTTTCTTCCTTCTCCCCTTAAATTTTCGGCCTCCCCACAATAGATGCAGACCAACCTCATTTTCCCACTTTCCTTCATCTTCTTTCACTTCCTCTCATCCCCAAGCTCAAGCTCCAACCATCAACTTCACTCCAAGATCAAGTCCACTAAGATTTCATACCACCAAGGTAGGAATCTTAACTTTCTCCTTCTTTTCTTTGAATTAGGGCTGCCTAGGGTCCCTTATTCATCTATGATTCTGATGTTGTGATGGGTGGGGATGATGAATTAAGGCTGGTTTAAGGTGTATATATGAGTTTGAATTGAAGATTGGATAGATTGATTTAAGGAAAACATGAATCCAAGAAGAATTCAAGAAGCTATTAGGGTTTTTCCCTTGATGGACCGTATGGTGGAGTGTACGACTCCGCCCACAATAGTTTAAATTTGATGAATCTATTTTTATATGAAACTAGACATTCAGGGATTTCCATACATATAAAATATAAGGCCATTGGAATAGTACAGAATTAGTTATGAATTTTTGAAGTTTGACCTAGAAATCTAAATTCTTATCTGGGCAGTATGAGTTGAGAAAGGTGTAACTCACCCTACACAACTCTAAATTGAGTGCAACTAATGCTTTTTGAAAGCTAACATGTAAGAAAACATCTCATAAAAATTTCAGAGTCAGATTCATCGCCATTTGTTCCCAGCACATCAATGAAGTTGACTTAAGTTCAAACTGGGCTAGAACAGGGTAGTCTAGTAAGGTCAAGTTACAGGGCTTATATCTCGAAATATACTCATGCAAATGATATTAAACTTCTTTTATTTGAAAGCTTGTTCTGTTAGCTTTAATCTGATATAAATTTCATATAATTTCATCCAAATTTCTATTTTTAGTCAATTTTCACTTATAAGGGTGCACTTCTAGCTAAGTACAAGGCAATCTAAGGTAAAATACTAATAACTTGAGTTATACAAATCAAAATGAGATGAGACCAAGAGAGTTGTAAACTGGACACATATAGCTATGATATATCCAAAATTTAGGTTCAAATAAGTTGAATAAGAGTAAAGGTAGATATTACAAAATTCGGGCAGAAGAGGGTAGAGTGAGTAGAAAATTCTATTGATATTTCTATTAATTTTGATATACCATATGATTAATAATGTTGCTATAACTTGCTATTTTACATTGAATTGCGTACTTAATTGATTGTATTGGTAGCCTGGTACTATTCACAGGGAAGCAGACATGATCTGTTATACTGTCGAATTTTCGGTAAGAGTTTATGAGAACTTATGCTATGGGTGATTATACTTTGGATATATTTATATTTACATGTCATGTCCATGTATGTTATGCATGCAAGCATAATTAGAATGTGATATGAAAAGTAAGATGTGAGACATATCCATGAATGCGCAAAGCATCCACATGCATGATAAGATATGGAAAAGAAAAGATAATAAGAACTTGCAAGAGGGACGTAGTAAGTTACCACGTGAGGCATGGTATAAATCCAGCTAGCGTGGACCAAAATGGTACTATCTAAGACTTAGGCCAGCCCTGGACCAGAATTAAGGGGAATAGACCGGTGTGAGGGTCGGGGAAAGTAAACCCGTCACTCATATATAGGTATGAACTGGACCTGAAAAGCAGGCTATTACTTGGGGGTGAGAGAGGCCATACAGCTCCGAGGGACCAAGTACAGAAGAGCAAGATCAAGTTATAAGTTAAAGAAAGAGACGAATTAAGTCAAGTGTACTTGCATACAGTCAAGTATAATCATCTATATGTGCATCTTCAATTATCTCGTTATGTCATAATGTTATTATGATTCTTTTTGAAGCATATTACACTATTCGTGTTTCTATGTCTGTCATATAATATGACAAGTGGTTGTTAAAATATAACCTGCTTCGAGAAAGATGTTTTCAACTTAAAATTGAACCACTGGTTGTGTATATGTACTCACATTTTTAGAAAAAATCGAAGCGGCTGGAATGTTTTTGATGATATTGTATGGTTCAAGTTTACCTACTGAGAACCTTAGGTTCTCACTGCTTGCTTGTATATTCTTCTCTCCATAAACATTCCAAATCCTAGGCTAAAACTTAAGAACGAGGCAAAGTCCTGGGATATTCATCACGCAAGGCTCAGGCTTAAGTTAGCCTGGAAGACTATAGAGGCCGGTTGAAATTTCTAAAGGGCAATAGCTATAGTGCGAAAGTAGTTTCTATGTATAATGTTTGCTACAAAACTTTTTCTTAAATTGTAATTATTTTATTCTCTATGTATCAGAGATGATGAAATTTATGAACTATATTCAGTAATAAAGTGTACAGTTAAAGGGCCATGATGGTATTTTTTTCGTATTTTAAAGATCTTCTTAGTATAGTGACAACCTCTTAATATAACTCTATAACTCGAGCATGGCTTATATAATAGAGGATGTTACATTTTGATAGCAGAGCAGTTTATCCTGTATAGGCTCATGGATCGACTAACTATGCTTCTGAAGCATACTCTAAGAGTCTACATAAACCATGCTTTAGGTCCTCACTTGATGAGGACATAGAAGATTTTGCATGATAGTCTTGCTATGAGTGTTGTGGACTATCTGTTGCACTTGACTAAATATTGAGCCTGATCACCTCAATGTAAGGTTTTGTGTAGGCAGAGACCTATGACACCCTATAGACTTATTAGGAGCCTTCTAAACATAATTATGAGGGGCGAAACTCCTAGCAAATAGTAATGGCATAAAGGGGCAGATAATTGAGCAAGTTAAGGAGTGCAGTGAATTGGGGATTCGATTAAAGGAATTATGTCGGACGGTTTGTTATGGAAATAGAAAACCTAGCTATATCGAAAAAGGTTGTTTGTAAAATATTGTTGGGTAGCTGAAGATTTCCCATCATCCAGGGCAGGATCTTAGTTGGAGACGAACCGAGTAAAAATCTTTTTCACCCTGATGGAGCTTGTTTCAAGCTTCCTTGCGATTACTCAATCCAAGCTATCTTCTTTAGATTGAATCTAGGGGATTCTTCTAACTGGTTTTGTAACTTTAATACTTGATAGGAGTAAGATGATTACTCGTTGATGAGGTTATCCTATATGGCATGGATACTGCCCTTATTTTCTTCATAGATGAGATTACCCCGAAGGTATCTCACTAGCAAATTCAGTCAATGCTTTTTATTTTGGATTGTGGTAATACCACATTATAAAGACCTGATCCTTCATTAAGAAACTTGTAGAGTGGACGGATGAAGCAGAGAATCAGTGAAAGAAGCTAAGGGCAGAAGCTTCGATTAGGTATACGAGAAACCTTTTTAAGTCCCCGTCCAGAGAATGGAGTGGCTTTTCCTTCAAGAGTACTGGGAACAAACATTGTAATGATTGCAAATTGGAAAGTACTAAGTGGAATCTTGGCTTCGAAAGGGAAACAGTTGAGCAAACTGTACATTGAATCAAGATAGAGATGCAGTTATACACGATATGGATTGCAGATGAAGTTATAAGTGTAACAAGAGAGAGAGGCAATATATCTCCTACTAACCTGAAGTAAGAGCACTTTTAGACTAGAGGTGGCATACGAACCAAGTGTAATTTTTCCTACCTTTCAGGGATAAAGAAAGTGCTAGAAAATCTAGTCATGTTCAAATTCTATCAACCTCAGCCACCACAAGAATTGGATGATAGAATCATCTTCAACATGTTATTAGTAGAGGAATGAGGCTATTCAAAGAAGAAAGGAAAAGTCTAACAATTGTCTTTAGGTACCATTATATATACTATGGGTGGAGTAACTCAATAAGAAATGTATTCAGATTTAGGAGAGAGTAATAAAGACTTAAAGTATGCAACTAATCCCGATAAACCAAGGGAGCAATAGCAAGGTAGGAACAATAGAACATAGTAGGAACGAGGTAGGAAAAGAGGAAGTTGGATTTCTGACTGACCCATTAAAAAGAGAAAAGCTACCTAGTATGAGATTACGGTGCAAATAAGATTGTGTACAAAATACCAAGCAGGATTGCCTTGGCACCGGTCATAAGTGCAGTAGACCCAATGCACCCTAAGTAAAACTGGGTGATGCACCAATATAAGATCAAAAAGGGTTTGGAAGCGTGCCCCATGAAGGGCAAGGTTATGATGTCGGAATTAGAGGCAGTTAGAAGAGTCTCCATACCTTGGGCTAGATTAAATGCGATCATCACACTAGGTTCCATCAGAGTTTCGTAGTTAAGCGTGCTCAAACGAGAGTAATATTAACATGGGTGACCTTCTGGAAAGTCCTCATATTGTAACTTCAACAGGGTAGCAAGACCATCATTTCCACCTCTCATAGCAAATGGATTACATCCTAGGGGCAAGATGTTACAAGGGATAACCAGAATGCTCAATAGTGAGAGTAATGTAAAGTTTAACCATAAACTTGATATATTATACTAGGATTGACCATCAATGAGAAATGTAGTGCTGGTAACCGCGGGATTCCTTAAGTTGGTATTTAGAGTTTAGAAGAAAGCGGATGTCAACATAATAAACAAGGATTCTCCTCACTACCAAATTGAAAAAGATAGGAGAGTGATGGAATCTTTTCAGCTCAACAATTTGTTTTCTCAGATTGAATTGATCATATTTTGGGGGAAAAGATATTGCAATAGTCATTAAGAAGCTCAACAGGGATGACACGAAATCCGACTAGCAGATAATGAGAAAAATGGAATAGAGCCCATAAGAAGAGGAGAGATTTCAAAGCAAAGCCTATAGTTACAGTTTATGAGAATATTCTAGTCCTACACTCTAGGTTCAACGTAAGGGGACTCATCACTGATCAAAGGTGGTCAAGTGGACCAAAACCTTGGAAATTGCTAAATCGATTTCCCAAAAACTTTGGTAGGCCCCTATGACCCCTACCTGTCGAAATTAATTGCTGCTATAGACAATAGCCCTGGTAACGATAGAACTTCTTGAGTTGGTGTCGAAGACTCAAGACACAAGTAATGAAAAGTTTACCAGAAATAACAATGCAATAGTAGTCAAACACATAGCAAGAAAGATAAGTAACTTTCTCGGCAAGTTCGCTAACAGATAAGACCATTGTCAAGATAAAGTGTACTTTGGGCGATCATACAATCTAGGGGGACTCTTGATATGTTAGGAAGGTATCTCATAGAAAGGAAATGGGATGAGGAAGAGTCTGCAACTTCGTTAAGGAAATATGGCTACTAACCCCCATTTCTATGCCGAATCACACATACCTTGACAGCTAAAAATCAAGGAGAACAAGAGGATGGCAATAAGAAGAGCTATGAATCTTATAAATTTCGACCATACAGTAGGAGTGACCTGAGATCTTCCCACAAGTAATGGAGCAATAGGTGAAGTTTATAAGGAAAAGGAGTTTTAAGACAAAGCTTCTAGCTATAATTCTGAGAAGAGACCTAAGCCCATATTTCTAAAGAACTTTAATGAAGAAAATTTATTTTTGGACTAAGGGTATTCACGTGAGTAAGAATATTGGAAAAAGTTGTATGAGCCTCTTAAAATTCCAATGCAACCATTTTCATTATTATACGTTAATATCGATCATGACAACTGCTGGTAATCCTTATAATCACGAATCTTCAAGGATCGATATCTAAGGTCTCAAGTGTAAGGAACAAAAGATTGGTAGTTACTACGAATTAAAAGTAATTAAGTTCAAAGCAAAGGAAATGAGGAAAGTCTCCAATGAACCTAATGAAGGTTCAAGACATCATTGATATGAAATAAACTCGGGCACCCACAGAATTTTTAAGGGTTCTTTGCACGTACTTAAATAATACCCGGTAATTACCGACAATCAATTTTAGGACGATGCACGAACCTGAAGAAAAAATTACCCCAATAAGCTAAGAGAATACTCCTAAATATTCTTAGCTCTGGAATTTTGAGGATAAAATTCTTTTTAAGATGGGTAGAATGTAACATACCTACTTTCGTAAACAAAACGTAATAGAAACCTTGAATTATTTCCTTTAGGTAGTGTGAGAATTTTTCAGTCAGCGTTATGCCATAACAATCTTCACACTCAGAAGCATAGGATAGTGTAACACTGCCATTGAAAATATGGTACTGCCATATGTTAAAAATTAGAAAATGACAAAAGTGCCCCTGTAAACTTTTGTTAATTGCAGTGATGCCTAAAATTTTTAGAAATTATATTTTGACCCCAAAGGTTTATTCCCACAATAACCCTAGAACTTTTCATAAAATGACCTTTATATCCCCACATCTGTAGAATTAGCAGAATGAGATTTTAAATAAAGCAAAATCATGTGGTGAAATCATAGAAGTTTAAATCTCTGCCGATTGGGCCATGGAGGCAGTCTGGTGTGAAATGATGTGGGATGTCCCTGGACTTACTCAAAATTAAGGATATGTCATTAGCTACAGAAAATAGAAAACAAAAAGGCTCTGAATTTGCAGAACGTTTAATCTACGCTATTAATCAATTTATTCGATTTTATTGATTAGGTAAGGTTAAATAGAAATTAATTAAAGGATAATTAGAAGTTAATTAGATATTAATTAGAGAGATTTGACTTAAGACCAATAGAATAGATATTCAAGAAATCTTATTGGATTTTTAGTAATGTTTTGCCAGTTTGGAGGAAATCGGTAAAGATTCGGTAAATTGCACTGCGAGAACCGAACTAGTAGAGTTTTCTACTGAAAACCCTCACTTAAGTGGCTGAAATTTAGCCACCCCTATCACATATGAGTGGTGCTAAGTGTTGCTCAAGATAGTGGAGAAACTTGGCCTCACCTCCACCACCAAGCCTCCACCAATCAAAAGCTAACTTCTTTCATAAGTTTTCAATTTTTCTTCCTTCTCCCCTTAAATTTTCGGCCTCCCCACAATAGATATAGACCAGCCTCATTTTCCTACTTTCATTCATCTTCTTCCACTTCGTCTTATCCCCAAGCTCAAGCTCCAACCATCAACTTCACTCCAAGATCAAGTTCCACCAAGATTTCACATCACTTACGTAGGAATCTCAACTTTCTCCTTCTTTTCTTTGAATTGGGGCTGCCTAGGGTCCCTTGTTCATCTATGATTCTAATGTTGTGACGGGTGGGGATGATGAATTAAGGCTGGTTTAAGGTGTATATGTGAGTTTGAATTGAAGATTGGATGGATTGATTTAAGGAAAACATGAATCCAAGAAGAATTCAAGAAGCTGTTAGGATTTTCCCCTCGACGGTCCATACGACGAAGTGTACAACTTCGTCCACAACCATTTAAATTTGATGAATTCATTTTTATATGAAACTATACATTCAGGGCTTTCCATACATATAAAGTATAAGGCCATTGAATTAGTATAGAATTAGTTATGAATTTTTGAAGTTTGACCTAGAAATCTGGATTCTCATCTGGGCAGTATGAGTTCAGAAGGGTGTAACTCACCTTACACAACTCTAAATTGAGTGCAACTAATACTTTTTGAAAGCTAACATATAAGGAAACATCCCATAAAAATTTCAGAGTCAGATTCATCGTTGTTCCTACCACATCAATGAAGTTGACTTAAGTTCAAACTGGGCTAGAATATGGTAGTCTAGTAGGGTCAAGTTACGGGCTTATATCTCAAAATATACTAATGCCAATGATATGAAACTTATTTCATTTGAAATTTTGTTCTGTTAGCTTTAATCTGATATAAATTTCGTATGATTTCACCCAAATTTCTATTTTTAGTCAATTTTCATTTATAAAGGTGCACTTCTGGCTAAGTACAGGGCAGTCTGAGATAAAATACTAATAACTTGAGTTATATAAATCAAAATGAGATGAGACCAAGAGGGTTGTAAACTAGACACATAGAGCTATGACATCCAAAATTCAGGTTAAAATAAGTTGAATAGGAGTAAAGGTAGATTTTACAAAATTCGGGCAGAAGAGAGTAAAGTGAACAGAAAACTCTGTTGATATTTCTATTAATTTTGACATATCATATGATTAATAATGTCGCTATAACCTGCTGTTTTACATTGAATTGCATACTTAATTGATTGTATTGGTAGCTTGGCACTATTCACAGGGAAGTAGACTCAATCCATTATGCTGCCGAATTTTTGGTAGGAGTTTATGAGAACTTATGCTATGGGTGATTATACTTTAGATATATTTACATTTACATGTCATGTTCATGTATGTCATGCATGGAAGCATAATTAGAATGTGATATGAAAAGTAAGATGTGAGACATATCCATGAATGCGCAAAGCATCCGCATGCATGATAAGATATGGAAAGGAAAAGATAATAAGAACTTGCAAGAAGGACGTAGTAGGTTACCACGTGAGGCATGGTATAGGTCCAGCTAGCGTGGACCAAAACGGTTCTGTCTAAGACTTGGGCCAGCCCTGGACCAGAATTAAGGGGAATAGACTGGTGTGAGGGTCGGGGAAAGTAAACCCGTCACTCATGTATAGGTATGAGCTCGGACCTGAAAAGCAGGCTATTACCTGGGGGTGAGAGAGGCCATTCAGCTCCGGGGGACCAAGTATAGAAGAGCAAGATCAAGTTATAAGTTAAAGAAAGAGATGAATTAAGTCAAGTGTACTTGCATACAGTCAAGTATAAGCATCTATATGTGCATCTTCAATTATCTCATTATGTTATAATGTTATTATAATTCTTGTTGAAGCATATTATACTATTCATGCTTCTATGTCTGTCATATAATATAACAAGTGGTTGTTAAAATATAACCTGCTTCAAGAAAAATGTTTTCAACTTAAAATTGAACCATTGGTTGTGTATATGTGCTCATATTTTTAGAAGAAACCAAAGTAACTGGAATGTTTATGATGACACTGTATGGTTCGATTTTACCTGCTGAGAACCTTAGGTTCTCACTGCTTCCTTGTATGTTCTTCTCTCCATAAACATTCTAGATCCTAGGCTAAAACTTAAGAACGTGGGAAAGTCTTGGGATGTTCATCACGCAAGGCTCAGACTTAAGTCAACCCGGAAGACTATAGAGGCCGGTTGAAGTTTCTAAAGGGTAACAGCTGCAGTGCGGAGGTAGTTTCTATGTATAATGTTTGCTACAAAACTTTTTCTTAAATTGTAATTATTTTATTCTCTATGTATTAAAGATGATGACATTTATGAACTATGTTCAGTAATAAGGTGTACAGTTAAAGAGTCATGTATGGTATTTTTTCGAATTTTAAAGATCTTCTTAGCATAGTGACAACCTCTTAATATAACTCCATGACTCGAGCATGGCTTATATAATAGAGGGTGTTACACTTCATCCCCTCCATCACACTCTATTGCCTGATCTACATCCTCCTTTGTATCATCACTAGAACTATGCCTGCTATAACCCTTGCAACCATAATCATCCCATTCCTCCACACCTAAACTTTCCATCTTCAAATCTCCTATTCTTGCACACACAAAATCCATCATTAGCCCTGCTGACCTGCTTGTCAATGTAACATGAAACTCAATCCACTAACATACGACATCAAATTGAATAATAAAAAGAAACTACAACCACCAAACAATTACTTCCCTCCCTATGTATATCTCAGCAAAAATTGGTAGGCAAAATCTCACTCCATTTCTTTGAATTTGTTTGCTCTTCAAATATTCTTCTCCTAAAGCTTTTTCTTTTTCTAAGGCCTCAATGGAACTCCTTCTAACAACATCGGATAACAAACTCAGTAACCATGGTCTACCACTGCTCCACGAAACTGATAGTATCAAGAAAAACAACCACTACGATAGAACCAACATTTCTTCCCATATTATTGTTCTATTCGTAACTTGGTCACTTAATTTGTAAATTAATAAGTTGAGAAAATAGTAATGCAAACAATTTCCGAAACTGAAGTCTTTCAACAAGCCTGACAGGGCCTTAAAAATAACAAGCACAACCTTTATAAAGTTCAACAACGACCATTGAAAGTTGAATACTGCATAAAGGCAACTTATACAAACACATCCCAGACTTCAAACTGTTGAACCAATTCTAAAGTGGTTTGAACCACTTTTCATGTTAAAAACTAGTTATTAAGGTTCCTAACTAGTTTTTTTTAAAAGTTCAAAACTGGTTTTTTTTTTTTTAAAGGTGCAAAACTGGTTTTTAAGGTTCTATATTGGTTTTGTAAGGTTCAAAAGGTTCAACACTGGTTTTTTAGGGTCAAAACCGGATGTCTCTTTTTTTTTTTTAAGGTTCAAAATTGCTTTTTAAGGTTACAAGTTGGTTGTTTTTTTTTCTTTAGGATCCAAACCGGTTTTTTTTTAATGATTCCACATTGGTTTTTCAGGTTCTAGACTGGTTTTTTAAAGGGTCCAAAATTGATTTTTTTTTTAAGGTTGAAAGCCAATTTTTTTTAAGGTTCCAAATTGATTTTTAAGGTTCAAAACTGGTTTTTTTTAATGTTCAAAACTCAATTTTAAGGTTCAAAACTGGTTTTGTCAGGTTTCAAAATGTGTGTTCCCTATGTCATGCTCCTATCCAAGTTGCCAATTTCTTAAAAACCAATAGCAGGGTATAAGATAGCATGAAATATCTATAGAAATTCTGACCACTAACACATGCCGAACGATGAAATATCTATATACCAAAATTTAGCACAACAGAAAAAATAAAGCTATTTCTACAGTACTTCTACCAAAATTTAGCACAACAGAAAAAATAAAGCTATTTCTATAGTACTTCACATCCACGGCTAGAGCTTCAAGTGAGAGTGTGAGACCATTATAGCTTGTTTCAATCAACCTTAAATAGTTATACTAAACAATTAACATTAAATTTTACCACCTCTATTTCTAAATCTCAAGTAATGCACATCTAGCAACTAATAACTAATAACCAAATTTAACAATGTAACAACTCAATAATAAGTTTTTTTTAAAAAATAATTCATATAACTGCTTACTTTTGCTCGGTCACTTTGGCTTCTGGAAAAGGAGGTTACTCTATTACTGCTTTACGTGTTGGTTTTACTGTTTGTGTAATCACTTCAGCCAGAAAATCCTCGCTTCAAAAATACATCAATATGAGAAAATAAGACAACAAAAGGGTGTCACCAAGTCAACAACCAAATAGAACAAACAGAAATGCCTTATTATTGTATCATAATACCATAGGAAGGCTTTTGGTTGCTTCACAAATGCCTTCTTGTCCTTATAAGGAAGTGCAAGCAATAGAAGATGGAGTTGCACAAGATACAACTTGTCCTTATGCTTCTTAGTCCCCAAATTAGTAATAAAGCCACCCGACTGACTGCAACCCACAACCACACATTAAAACAAATTTCATAAATTGCATTAATTTTGATTAGTAATGTTACCTACACATCACAAATCAACACCACTATCAGTCACATAAAGATACAATATATCTATCTCAACTCACCAAATAGTCACACAAATTTCCAAATGAAAAGAGAGCTAACGTGCTGTTCAAGAGAGACAGTTATGTAACATACAAATAGAAGAATGAGGACAACTTCTACAAACAGCCTAAAAAATATGACTATAGTCTCATCTATAGACTTTTAAAGTAAATTCTCTAAGGGATCAAGTTAAAATGACAGAACTTATTTTTTGCTCTTTTTGGCGTTTCTAATGCTTAAGCTCAACATGTTACAACATTTTAGTCACATAATGAATCCTACGGAACACTAGCACAAGAACAGAAAATGCAGAAAAAGCATACAAGATTATTAGCACAAAATACCAATCCAATCCCTCTGCACACTGACAAGGGAAACACCCTCAAAGAAACAATGGGAGGAACCCCAAATGCCTTATATAGTTTAGCCCCAAATCTGATTATTGTACTAATAGCACACAAAGGAACTCCCTCAACTGAGACTAACTTAATCAGAATCAACTGAATAAAACTTGATGTTGCTTGTTCAGTGGCTTTTTTCTTAATTTCCTCTTCAAGAAATGCTACCATTTAATCAACCTTAGCTTAAAAAAATTATGTTTACAACATTTCTTTCATAATTTCATTTCAAGAATTAATCCATTGCAACAAAGGGAAACTATGGGTTTAATATATCGCGTGTAAATAAATCATAGTATAATCACATAATAAGAAAGAATTTACATGTGCTTAGTCTACAATACAGAGCACTAAAATGTGAGGCACGAGGTTCCAAAAAGATGAAGCATAAAAGAAGCAAGTGCTCACCACAAAGATGAAGACGCAACAATGTAGCAGAAAGAAACCAGTTGATGACAGAAACTGGTGCCGATGCTATAGTGGAAACCACCATCAATGGTGGCGCTGTGTACAGAACAAAGGATTTAGCCAAAATCGCCAAAGAGAGACATAGAACTAACGGAGCTTAGAAGGGTAGACGGAAGAGAGGGATCAAAGATTGGGATTTAGAGAAAGAGCAGAAGGTAATGGCAAATTGGGGATTAGGGTTCATCAAACATGATTGTATCGAAGATGTGATGGAAAAAAGAACCGGTTCAAATTTTAGAAATCAGATGTAATAGTGTGATTAATTGAAAATTACCTCACTTAATAACCCGTAATAGCATCATTACAGACAATCTCTAATTACTCTGTTGTGGCTCCATTATACAACTTAATACATATGGCAATATCCTGTCCCTTCACACCATAATGGCACCAAATGTACAATATTCATGAGGCACCATAGCATTCACCTTGTTTGCATATACCTATTTCATGCTTTGAAAAATGTTGAAAGCTAAAGTTCTAAAATGGTAATGTTCTTCTCGATCATTGTTTCATGGTGGGTGATACGTTGGTCCTGAAATGTTTGGGAGTTATGTTAGTCCGATGTAGAGATAGTGGATTATTTTTTATCACAGCCATTAGATCTCGAATGGTTTAGATCGGACGACTGTCATTGGAGATGTGAATAGCGGCAGGTAAATTAGTTAAAAAAGGTGTGAAGTGCAAATATTTGCTGATAAATCCTTAGGTTTTAGATAGCCGGAGCTGTGGTTGCTAATCGTCGGCGAAGCTAGAATCCAAGTGTTCATGCAATAGTAGTAGAATAGAGGTGATGCTAAGAAGAAGGTGCAGAAGAAAAGTTGTTGGAGATTGGAGAAGCGCATAGTTTTCGAGAGGTAGCATTGCAAACATGCGATTTCGAAGAGGGGAAAAAGTGATTATCAATGGTTGCCTCATCGAGCTTGTGGAGCTTGAGATCTTGCAGTTCAAGGCGCTCGAGCCCATCCTCTGCCTCGAAAGGCACTGGTTCACCGACGTCAACATGTGCATCCGCATCAAGGGCAATGGACACACCTCTCGATCTTCACCATCGGGCAGAGTAAAGTGAAGGCTTTGGTGGCGTTCTACCAGAAGTAAGTTGACGAGCAGAGCAAGGAGATTAAGGGCATCCTCGTCAGTGGCGGTGGTGACTTGAGCGGCAGAGCTTCGGCGAGACAAGTGTGACCAGTGGTGTTGACGGCGCGGTTGGTGAAACTGTACAGTGGTCACTGGTGGTGGCATTACGAGGTCGTTGGGAAGCAGAATAGTGGAAGATGATGGTGGCTATGTTGATGAGTGGCAGTGGCTTTGAGTATAGTCCTGTTTTTGTCAAGTTTACATTTCAGAAGTGCTCAACTTGTGTTAGGGGCGGGGCTTATAACGTCTCGATTTTCGAATTCCGATCTCATCACTTAAGGTTGAAATTTCCAATTTCCGAGTTTGTCTTTAACTTTTAGATAAATTCTGACTTCCGACCTTAGTAATACAATGTCAGAGTTTCGATTTCCGACTTCGTCTCCAAGGCTCAAAAGGATTGGCTGTATTTTCCGATTTACGACCTTATGTAAGCATGTAAGAATTTCGACCTCATCAGTAATATATCCCGATTTTCAATCTTACTATGCTCAAATGGAATGGCTTGGATTTTCCTATTTCCGAGATTAAGTGTTGAGTTCTGACCTCGAGTTTATTAGCAGGAGCTTTTCATTTCTCTAACTCCTGAGTTCCGATTTCTTGGTACACTTGATTAATGTTTTGAATCCCGATATCCGATGTCATCCTTAGAATCGATTCGAGTTTACTTATGTCTCCCGACTTCTGGGTTCGAGTATTTTGGTTTCATATTCTAGCCCTTGACCTTCGATTTGAAGGTGATTGTACCTTACGATTCCGACGTCCGACTTTACTCTCGAGTTTTGAATAAACCAAGACGATTATTCCGAGTTCCGACTTAATCGTGCACGAATTTCGACTTTAGGAAATACACGAGTTTTGATGTCATGTTCAGATACGCTAGAAGCGAGTTTCACTTCTCGGGCGACGTGGAGAGCAATTTTGTCACAAAAGAGGAAGACATGGACAAACTTTGCCCACAGAAATTTCACCCAATCAAAGCCACTCATTCTAACTACCACCTCAAAGCCTTGCCTATATATTTTCCCCTCCTGCCTCTTCAGCTCATTCCTTATGTTACCCTCTCTTCCTCACTTCAATCTTTTCTTTTCTCCACTCACCCACTCTATTCAACCTTCAAGATCAACCAAGCCCTATTTCCAAACTCAAGCAAGAGGTAGAGGTTTTAATTCTTGTCTTGATTTTTCTGATTCTTGGATGATTATTGGTGGTTATGATATATTGACTGAGGGATCATGATGAATTGTGGCTGGTTTATTGGCTGTTGTGAGATTAAAATTGAATTGAAAACAAGAAAGGATGAAGATATGAAGAAGTTGAGAGGCTAGAAAACTCAAAACCCTCGGCAGTCCGTACGGCGGAGTGTACGGCTCCGCCTCCCACCGTTTAAAATTAATGAAACCATTTTTATTAAAACTAGACATCTAGGGCTTTCTACACATGTATCATATAAGACCATTGGAGTAATATTGAGAGAGATATGAATTTTTGAAGTTCGACCTAGGAATCAGGACATCCACCTGGGCAGTATGGGTTAAAAAGGGTGTAACTCACCCTATATAACTCTAAATTGAGTGAAACTAATTTTGTTGGAAAGCTTACACATAGGAGAACATCCTACCCAAAAATTCCAAGTTTGTTACCATCCTATTTGTTCCCAGTGATTTGAAGAAGTTAACCTATGTCCAGATCGAGCCAAAACAGAGCAGTTTAGGAAGGTTAAGTTTCGAGGCTTATAACTCGAGCCCTACTAAGTCAAATGGAATAAGACTTTTTGCAAATGAAAGATGGTTATATCAGCTTTAATATGAGACCAATTTCATATCATTTGAGCAGTTTTCGATTTTTAGTAGGTTTTGACTTTTGAGTGAGCAATTCTGGCCAGCCACAAGGCAGGTCGGGATAAAACCTGAATAACATGAGTTATGATTATCAGAATCAGATGGGACCAAAGAGGTTAGAAAATAGACACATAACATTTTAACATATCCAAAATTGAGGTCCAAAGGAGTTAAATAGAAATTATGGCATGATTTACAAAAATTGGATTGAATGATTTATGTGAGGCTGTAACTCTGTCTTGAGAAGACTAATGTTCCTATGAGCTCCATGATGAATTGTGCATGCAATATTGTAATTGCTATGAGAAATTGGCATTCTGATGTACTAGTACTATTCATGGGGAAGCGGACACATTCCGTTATGCTGCCAAAATTGCAGTAAGGTATATGCATGAGTCATGAGATACATGTAGATGCATGTGCATTCTCAAGCAAGCTATGAAATTTATGTTATGATGAACCCAAGAATATGTTATGATGAAAGTTCCATGATACTTGGGCCAACCCCAGATAAAAAGTTAAGGGGAATAGATTGGTGGGGACGTCGGGGAAAGTAAACCCGGCAATCCCTGTATAGGAACGAGCTCGATCCTGAAAAGCAAACTATTACCCAAGAGTCTAAAATGGCCAAGAACTCCCAGGGGACTAGGTAATGAAAAAGTTTATGAGTAATGAAGAAAGTATATGAGCAAAGGAAAAGTTTATGAAGGAAAGTTCAAGAGCAAGTTTTGCATGATTGCATTAAGTGCATGATTACAAGTTATTTACAGTTTAACTGTTACGTTTACTTACAACATATGTTCATTTATTTTGCCAATTATACTGTGTATTATTGTTAGTAGTTTAATCTGTTTCTTATGCTGTCCAAAGTAAAATTGGACCTTGCCTCGGACCAGACATTTTCCCAACCTTATTAAATGGGAATAGTTAAGTTGATCTCATGTTTTTATAATTAAATAAAACCCGAGGCAACTGAGAATGGACGCGAAGTCAGTTATACACCATACGCGAACCCTACTGAGAATTTATCCAAATTCTCACCTCGCTTTGCATTTCCGCCTCATTCTCAGACGTGGACGATGGACACGACAGCTACCCTCTTCATTGAGGTGCCAGACTTGCAGCTCCACCATGACCCTACAGTAGGCTCGCTGTACATAGCCGGCTCTTGCCAGTTCCGTCTTTACCTTTTTAGTGATAGGAACTTTGCCGTCCCTTTGCACCATCTCGTTTTTTATTCTGCCACCCCTTACTTTGAGGTCCCACTACATGTGGCACACCCTCCGCCAGCACCCCCTGCACCTGCAGCTCCTGCCGACCCTGCACTAGAGTCACTTCCGCAGGTTGTACCTGACATCCCGCTCAGCTCCGATAGCGACCTTTCAGAGGCCACCAGCTCAGCATTCTCCTCCTTAGGACCCAGTATTGACTACTCACGGTAAGTGGGTATATAGCCACTACCTGACCGAGTAGGTCGACCACAGACAAGATTATGTCTGACATGACCCTCTTTTGACAGCATGCAACTATGGGTCATAGACCTAGTAGTAGGTTTTGGAATGTCTTCTGAGGACCACATAGGATCAGGTTGACTGACATAGGCCTTATGTCTTTTTGATACACGGCCCTACTCATGTATCCTATTTTGAAACTTGTACATAAGCTGAAACAATGGCTTTATATATATATACAGTTGACGGCATAGGTGTAAATGGTTCTTATCTTTCTATTGTGATGAATTAAACCCTATCACATTCTTTATACAGCGTTCCATTTCTTCAAATAAATAAATAAAGATACGGATAAATGAAACGTAGGCAGTGTATTAACACAGTAACACAATCTACTTAATTTCATGCTATGACTTAAGTATAACATTAAATTAGTAGGGTGTTACAGGGGTACTCTCTATGGCTCCATGAAGGGCATGGAACAAACACAACAAACTTAAAAAATAAACTTGTCTCTGGCGACCAAAAGGAAACTGGGGGAAAGCCTGTGTTTGCAAGAAAAAAAAAAGCTAGACACCCTCTTTGCAAATAAAATACCACCCGGGACTAACATTAGTCCCAAACCTTCACGGACTAACATAACATGCACCTTGTTTCATGCTTTCCCTCACAATGGTTGTTTTCAATAGTTTAACCATTAATTTTTGGCTAGATGTCATCTTGCACTTGCTTTTGCGATCACACGATGTCCCAATAGCGCAACTGTTCTTTCTAGTGGCACAGTTTCCTTTTTAGAGGATTTTTTTTATTTTTTATTTTTTAATTTTTAATTTTTTTGGTGAGAAACTTATATACAAGAACCAACTTGTCAAGAAATTTATGCATAAGGACCGAATAACAACTTAACGTGGTAATTTGGTCCTTCTGCGAAATAATTGTTCATAGTGGTCCTTATATGTATATATATATATATATATATATATAGGGAGTGTATCGCATGAAAGGAGTGGTTTATTATGAGAGTAAGAGAAGCAAATCTAAGCCGTATAACCATACATGGATGGTCAAGATTTAAAATTGTTTAAAGGTCTCATGATCATTTAAAAAACTCATGTGACTTTATGTTTTAATATTGACCATTCACGTAAGATTCAATGATAAAGATGTACTCCTCTCATGTGATACGCTCTCTAAGCTATTTTGGGTGGTGCCAAATTGGCTGATGTTCTTGAACATATTGGAATACCAAAGTTGACAATTATCACTCAATTTGGTGGAAAACAAGTTGAATTTGTAAGCGTTGCTATCTGTAAGGTAATGGCTATGGCTTGTCAATTTACTCGAGAGACGTTGGATTCTTTGTTATTATTTATTGCATTCATCGAGAGTATCTTCTTGTTTCTGTAAATCTAGGAATATAGGAGGAAAATGGAGGTCCTTAAAAGGCATCGATTTCACTCAGTCAGGCTACAAATCTTGAAGCAGATGTTCTACTTGCTTATGAAATGAATGGAGAAGTAAGTGAATTTGGGTTCTTGTTCTTTTCTATTTTCTTAGTTTCAAGATTTTTCTATACTAGCTTTCAATAGTCATTCTGTCATACAAGCTTTGCCTATAAAATGATCCAGCACAGAATCAGTTCCCAAACAAAAATGCTATTTGGACATACTTTTATGTATGTCAATTGATTCATGGTGATTTATGTGCATATAAGTGGAGAATTCACGTATATATCTAGGGAATCAGGTGACAGTATTACATTATCAGTATACTCATCTGATTTCCCAAATATGTAGGCGATTTCCCGGGTTAGTTGTAGATGAATCACCACGAGTCGATTGACACACATAAAAGTATGTCTAAATAATAGGACTCGATCCCAAAGCTTTATGACTAGGCATACTAGAATTTGTGATGGATGCCATCATATATATATTAGTCTGATGAACTCATATCAGCTTAAATTTTAATATCTCGTTTCCTTCCTTTAGCCTCTTAACAGGGATCGTGGGTATCCATTACGTGTGATTGTTCCCGGTGTCATTGGAGCTCAGTTTGTTAAATGGCTGGAAGGTATCAATATCATTGCAGAAGAATATGCAATGAATGCCAGGTCTGATATGTGATGTTAAAGCTATTCTGAAATAACAAAAAAAAAATTCGTTTTCAGAATGTCTAATAATTTCAGATAATCATGTATCAGGGATTTTTGTACAAAAGGAATACAAAATGTTTCCAGCATCAGTGAATTGGGAGAACATTAATTGGTCAACCAGAAGGCCTCAAATGGATTTCCCTGTTCAGGTATTCTGATTATTTCCCTCTTTTTGGCTTACCTATATTTTTCAGTAAAGAAAAATAAAACATTTATCCTTAAGGCACGTTACGCACATCTAAACTGTTACAAGATGAATAATCAGGTCCTTATTAGCTAGACACAACAAGTCTAAGAATTTTTCAACATGAACTTTTGTTGCTAATACCTATTATTTTGTGGCACTGTGTTTATATGTTCTCTAGAAGATGTGAGCACAATAAAGTCTGGGAAGGTTAGTTTGTGTGATCAGATAATGCTCTGCATGAGTGTGCTCCTGTTATTCGCAATGAAAATTCACAAATATCTCAAATTAAGTACTCCCTCTGTAATTATATTCATATATATTGATTTAAGGATGTATCAATTTTGCCAAAGTGACGATTATTTGGAAATGGAGGGAGTATTTTATTTCTTGATCTTTGTTACTCGGGTTGCACGTTTTGAACTGTGACCAAGCTTTTCAAGTGTTAAAAGTATCACTGTTTGTTGCATTTGCTTTAAAATTGATGTTTCCAACCCGAATTTACGAACTGAGATGATTATTTTTACTTCATCAAAAGCAAGTTCAAAAGATTACATTTAATTTTTGTTTCCTTAAATTGCACTCATGTCCTTCCATGGCAGAAATGAATTTGCAATACAACCACGTCTATACCCCCAGTCCCCCCCCTCTCAATTTTAGCCTATACTCATACTCTGTGATGCTCTTCACTTCTTACTTTTTCTCCCCTCTTTGTTTGAGCAAATACTCTCTTTAATGAAGCAAGCAAGGCTACCTTAATGTTCAGTCCATTAGAAATGGACCGAAATACTAATTCTCACATTCAGGTAAAAATTAGTGGATATGCAGCATCAGGGGGTGGCAGAGGCATTAAGAGGGTAGATGTGTCTATTGATGGAGGGAAAACGTGGATAGAAGCCTCAAGGTTTCAGAAAAGTGGCATTCCCTATATAACTGATGATGACAATAGTGACAAATGGGCATGGGTGCTATTTGAGGTCACAGCTGATACTCTTCACAGCACTCAGATTATTGCAAAAGCGGTATGTCACATTTCTTCTGCTAAGTTTCAAGATTCTATTTTCTTAATTATCTTATGTAACGAACGAGGTACCATGATAGAGCAAATCACTTCTTTATAATGACTAGCATGTAAATTATCTATGGAGATGGTGTTAGCATTTGGGTCATTCAAATGAAATGTACTGCTCACTTTTCAATGGATGTGTATAGCATGTGCCAAAATTTAATTGTCTTGACCTGCATCAACAAATAGAATCAATGGCTGCGTCCTGAGTAATATCACATCAAACATTTCAAGTGGATTGATTTGTATAATGGTTCAGAAAGATTTGTAGCATCAACGTAATAGTTAATATCTTAGGCTGATTTGCAGGTAGATTCAGCAGCAAATGTCCAACCTGAAAAGGTTGAAGATATTTGGAATATGAGAGGCATGTTAAATACTTCGTGGCATCGGATACAAGCTCAAGTCCCTGGCTCAAACATCTTATAGTTGCTTCACTACAAAATGTTTCAATGGACCAAATACTACGTCTTGGACTGTATAATGGACTTTATCCAAATGAACAATTAAAGGGGATTGGGTTACTAACTAATAACTAACGTTTGTTCCTTTATTCAAATGCTTTTGGTCCAAGACGACTGAGTAATGCTTACTTTATTTGAAAATATTTAAGGGTCAAGGACCGAAAAAAAAAAAAAGAAAATATTTAAGGGTTTGCTTTCTTGTTTTGCTTAATTAATAATTTAATATTATGTAATTATCAACAACAAAATGTACGTTAGCTGTTACATTTATGAAGATGTTCATATATATCGTGGATGGCAAGCGTTTGTAGTTTGCCCAAGTCTTTACTTCGAAATGGGGGATTCTTATTACAAGTTAATTTAATGGCTAACAAATCGAGGGTTTTGGTGGTCCGATGAAACTCAGGGATGAGTATTGAGAATCTAAGTGTAAGTAAAGATGCGATTGAAGAATTCTTTGACTTCAATGGAAATAAATGAGAAGTGTGTATCTCATACTCCCTCCATTTCATAATATTAATCGTTTTTTTTTATGCGTAATGCAATAATTTTTTTTGATGCGTTCATAATATCATAACCTTAAACGAATAATAATATTATAGTATGGTTCATAGCATTATTCGTTTCAGGTTGTGACACAAGAACTTAAAAAACAATTTAATAGCTTTAGTTTTTGGAAAACAAAAATACTCCATCCATTTAAGTGTCCATTTAGAATTTTCTTTTTCAAAATTATTTGTCATTTAAAAATTTTAAGAAAGCATAAATTATTATTTTCCCTAATTTTACCCTTATCACATTTAGTGAAGTGAGAGAAAAGCTGTGAGATGAGGAAAAATAGTGAATAAATGAAAAAGTAGAGGGAAAAGATAATTTAGCTCAATAAGCTATATTTTTTTTCTAAGTTTTTGTCAATTTAATGATATCTTAATTTTTGTGCAAAAACCTTAAAGAACACTTAAAAGTGGACAAAAAAAGACACTAAACGTGTTTGGATTGGCGTTTGAAATTCCAAAATCCGGTTTAGCATATATCCACCATGATTTTGAGAGAAAAATTTATGTTTGGCTCTCAGCTTTTAAAATCGATTTTGCCCCCTAACCCCCGTTAAAGTGAAAGCAACCGAGAGTTGCTTCTGCATTGAATATTTCACGTTCAACCATACAAATCAATTAACTTTCCACTTTTATCCTTCAGTAGGCTAGTGACAGTTGCATGTAATATCAAATCACTATAGACGATTGTAGAATCTTGGTGCATTACCGGATGAATTCGTGGATGTGCGATATTTCATTTATTACATATTTTATACTTTAAATCAATTAGTATTTGTATTATAATAATTATAATTATTCAAGTGTTTATTACATATTTGGCATTTTATTTAATAATATTATTTAAAATATTTTCTGAAAACCATAATAAGTTTAATAAATAAAACAAATTTTATTATTTATACTTAATTTGGTTATAATACTAAAAATAAAAGTTATTTATTTTATAATATTTTATCACTTGTCTAAATTTAACTAAAAAATAATGAAATAAATAAAAAAAATTATAATAAATTGTGAAACTCATCTTTTTTGGTAATTATACATTTGAAAGTGGTTTTGAACAATACTATCCAAATAATATTTATCATGCCAAAATTCGAAAGTGGTTTTGGACAACACTATCCAAATAATATTTATCATGCCAAAATTACTTTTACATAAAAAGTTTCCAAACATAAATCACATTACTACAAAATTAATTCTAACTAAAATCAATTTTACAAAATCAAGTTCACTTTAACTTAAGTTTGCAAACTTTAATCCAAACACACACACTAAAGATTTATTTGATTTCTATTTTCATTTCATGTGTTTCCTATTTTTAGGATTTCTTTTTTTTTGGTATAAAAACATTTAGGTTGAGGGGAAGTCTTGTCCTAATCTAGTGTCAAGGCATGCCTTCAAGTTCATTGAGCATTTATAAAAGTACTTACTGTAACAACCCGATTTCTGACTTCCGATCTCGTAAGGTTTGAAATTTCCAATTTTCGAGTTTTAAATTCCGACTTCCGACCTTAGTTCCGATTTCCGACTTAGTCTCCAAGTCTTGAAAAGGACTGGCTGTATTTTCCGAATTATGACCTTATGCACGTAATACGCGATTTCCGACCTTAGGAGTGCTCAAACGGATTGTCTTGAATTTTACGATTTCCGACTTTGTGTAGGCATGTGAGAATTTCGACCTCATCAGTAATAAATCTCGATTTCCGATATTACTATGCTCAAATGGAATGACTTGGATTTTCCTATTTCTGACCTTATGGTGAATTATCATGTATACGATATCCGATTTCCGAGTTTATCTGAATTGGTCTCCAAGTTCGGCCAAAATTTTCACGACTTCCGAATTCGAGGCTATTGCCAAGAGCTTTTCATTTCTATGATTTTTCCGATTTCCGATATTAAGCGTTGAGTTCCGATCTCGAGTTTATTAGCAGGAGCTTCTCATCTCTCTATCCTCCCTATTTCCGAGATAGAGATCCATAATTCCCGATTTACGGCTTTAAGTGCTTGGCTTCACATCAGGCTTTGCTTTCAAGTTTTGAATAAACCAGATAATATTCCTGAGTTCCAAATTTACCTGAATGCACGAATTCCGACCTTGAGAAGGGTGCGAGTTCCGACATCATGTTCAGATACGCTGGAAGCGAGTCTCACTTTTCTGGCGACGTAGAGAGCAAATTTGACACAGAAGAGAGAAACATGGCTGAACTTTGCCCACAAAAATTTCACCCAATCAAAGCCACTCATTCTAACTACCACTTCGGAGCCTTGTCTATATATATCCTCCTCCTGCCTCTTCAGCTCATTTCTTACGTTGCTTCCCTTCCTCACTTCAACTCTCTTTCCTCTTCTCAACTCTCCCACTCTATCCAGCCTTCAAGTTCAGCCCAGCTTTATTTCCAAACTCAAAGCAAGAGGTAGAGGTTTAAATTCCTGTTTTAGTTTTTCTAATTTTGAATGATTATCAGTGGTTTAATTCTTCAATTCTGATATATTGACTGAGTGATTCATAATGAATTGTGGCTGGTTTATGGACTGTTTGTGAAATTAAAGTTGAATTGGAAACAAGAAAGGATGCAGATATGGAGGAGTTGAGAGGCTGAGAAACTCAAAACCCTCGATAGTCCGTACGGCGGAGTGTACGGCTCCGCCTCCCGCCGTTCAAAATTAATGAAACCATTTTTATATGAAACTAGACATCTAGGGCTTTCCATACATATATCATATAAGACCATTGGATTAATATTGAGGGAGATATGAATTTTTGAAGTTTGACCTAGGAATCCAAACATCCACCCGGGCAGTATGGGTTGAAAATAGTGTAACTCACCCTATACAACTCCAAATTGAGTGAAACTAATTTTGTTGGAAAGCTTACACATAGGAGAACATCCTAACCAGAAATTTCGAGTTTGTTACTATCCTAATTGTTCCCAATGATTTGAAGAAGTTAACCTATGTCCAAACCGGGCCAAACCAGAGCAGATCAGGAAGGTTAAGTTTCGGGATTTATAACTCGAGCCCTACTGAGTCAAATGGAATGGGACTTTTTGCAAATGAAAGATGGTTCTATCAGCTTTAATATGAGATCAATTTGGTATCCTCTGAACCAGTTTTCGATTTTTAGTAGATTTTTACTTTTAAGTGTGCAATTCTAGCTAGCTGCTGGGCAGGCCGGGATAAAACCTGAATAACCTGAGTTATAGTTGTCGAAATTAGATGGGACTAAAAATGTTAGAAACTAGACACATAAAACTACAACATATCCAAAAATCAGGTTTAAAGGAGTTAAATTGAAATAAAGGTGGGATATACCATAACCGGGCAGAATGAGACAGAATAAGCCAAAAGCCCTATTGAAGCTTGCTGAAACTAATGAATGAATTTATGAATGTATGTGTATAATTGCTGCTCTATACTGAAATTGCAAATTGTGTAAATGTATTGGTTGGCTGGCACTATTTATGGGGAAGCGGACACGTTCCGTTATGCTGCCGAAATTCCGGTAGAACCCATGCACAAGTTATGAATTCCATGTTAATGCATGTGTATTCTTAAGAAAGTTATGAAAGTTATGAAAAGGGTTATGCCACTATGAAAGTTCCATGCTACTTGGGCCAGCCCCGGATAAGAAGTTAAGGGGAATAGATCGGTGGGGACGTCGGGGAAAGTAAACCCGGCAATCCCTGTATAGAGACGAGCTTGATCCTGAAAAGCAGACTATTACCCAGGAGTCTAAAATGGCCAAGCACTCCCAGGGGACCAAGTAATGGAAGAATTTATGAGTAATGAAGAAAGCATATGAGCAAAAGAAAAGTTTATGAAGGAAAGTTCAAGAGCAAGTTTGCATGATTGCATTAAGTGCATGATTACAAGTTATTTACAGTTTAACTACTATGCTTACTTACAGCATGTGTTCACTTATCCTGCCCATTATTCTGTATATTACTGTTAGTAGTTTAGACAATTTCTTATGCTGTTTAAAGTAAAACTGGACCTTGCCTCGGACCAGACATTTTCTTAAGCTTATTAAATATGAATGGTTAAATTTGATCTCATGTTTTCATAATTAAACAAAACCCGAGGCAATTGAGAATGAAAGCGACGTCAATTAAACGCCATGCACAACCCTACTGAGAATTTCCTTAAATTCTCACCTTGTTTGCATTTCCGCCTCATTCTCAGATGTGGACGATGGACACGACAGCTACCCTCTTCATTGAGGTGCCAGACTTGCAGCTCCACCATGACCCTGCAGTGGGTTCGCTGTATATAGCCGACTCTTGCCGCCTGCCTCTACCTTTTTAGTGATAGGAATTTCGCCGTCCCTTTGCACCATCCCGCTTTTGATCCTGCTTCCCCTTACTTTGCGGTTCCGTTGTACGCGGCACACCCTCCCCCAGCACCTCCTGCACCTGCAGCACCTGTAGCTCCTGCCGATCCTGCGCCAGAGTCACCTCCGCAGGTAGTACCCGACATCCCACTCAGCTCCGAGAGCGACCCGTCAGAGGCCACCGGCTCATCATCCTCCTCCTCCTCAGGACCCAGTACTGACTACTCGCCAGCCGGGCCTGATATGGCCAACAGCTACCTGACAAAGTAGGTCAGCCACAGGCAGCATTGTATAGCATGACCCTCTTTTGGTAGCATGCAGCCTTGGGTCATAGGCCTAGTGGTAGGTTTTTTTGAAATGTCCTCTGAGGACCACATAGGATCAGGTTGACTTGCATGGGCCTTATGTCTTTTTGGTACACGGCCCCACTCATGTATCCTATTATGATACTTTGTATATAAACAAAGCAGAGGCTTCTGACATATATATAAATATATACATAAATATATATAGGGGCACATATTCAGTAATGTTATTGTATTAATTTCATCTTTATGGTATTTCGTTGAATTCGTTTCACTTTTAGCATAGGTAGCGCGCCGTTTTATTTGTTCAAAAAAAAAAGGGGGAAACGTAAAGGGAGCATTAACACAGTAACACAATCTACTTAATTTCATGCTATGACTTAAGCATAACATTAAATTAGTAGGGTGTTACACTTACAGATCACTCACCTATAGTAGGGAGAAACCTAAGAATCGAACTCTAGTTATGACGATGCATGAGCAGAAGGTTGACTAGATGAGCCAGCTCTATTAGTCATTTTCAAGAATTTGTGAAAGAAATAATGAAAATAGAAAATAAAATTTTATTATTTTCACTGTTTTTATTATTTTCTTCACAAGATTTTTAAAACAGCAAACATAAGAAATGAAAACGGAAACCAGACGGACCCTAAATTGTCCCTTGACTCATTGAAAATTCACATTTATGATAGGTCAATGGATGCGGTGATGAAAGAAAGCGAAATAGTTACAATTAATTAATCAAGGCAATGATAAAATTAATATAAAATAATAAATACTTTATTGCAATTCTAAAATAATAAATAATATGAAATATAGGCAAATTATATTGATCTCCCTTGATCAGTTGATATCACAGTTGCCCTTTCTTATTTTTAAAATTAAATCCGACTCCCCTAATTGTTAAAAGTCAGTACACTGACATCCCTTACCAATAACGGACTATTAATAATAACGTGAAAAATAGTTTTAAAAATTTTAAAATAGGTAAAATGACTTTTATGCCCTTTGTTCTTTCTTCAATTTCTTATAGAATGCCATTTATACAACCTCTATTCGCAGCCAACCTCACCACACCGTCGACAACCATTGCAAAGCTATTGAGCCATTGCACCTAGCCTCGACTGAACCTGCCGCTTGTATCGCAACTTCCACTATGGCAAAGGTTGTGCATAAGCAATCTCATCCACAACTTAGCCTCGTGAACTACCAACCTTGATCAGTGGGCGACCCTTTATCTTTAGCTATTGTAGATTTGCGCAAGTCCCAACCCTTGCTTCTTGCTATTGCTACCACCCACAACCATTTTCTCTCATCTATATTCTTTCACTTTCTTTTCTCTCTCTTGCACTTCCTGTTGTTTTCTTGCCTCTGCTTAGAATCTTTCAGATACAATATACCTTCCTTATTCTTTGAGAATGTTAAGGCCATATTACAAAGGGTTGTTTGTACTCTTGTTTGTTCTATCAGGTATGATGCTTTGCATTTGAAGCTCTATGAAAAATCAATGATACTTATGGTTCTGACATAAATGCCATGGTTGATTTCCTCGAGGTTAGATGATTCTTTTTTAATTGTATTATTTGTATTCATGGTTGAAACTCACTTTATGGGACTCATTATGGTGTCTCTTGACCAGTGGTTGGGAATGTGGGTCCTACTTTTTTTCCCAACCAATATGTCACGATCCACCCGAAATCATGACCAACACTAGAGGTAAAGGACCTCTAGCAAGCCTATGACATCAAGTTTTTTTGACAATCAGACGAAGTTTCCCTTTGTTTTCTAGCCTTTCCATAGTAATCAAACCTATGCCAATCAATCGATCAACATAGATGCAAAATTGAGGCTCTTAGAGCATTCTCAAGTAATTTGCATACACAATAGATATGTCATTATCATAGTAACATCACATTTACATCCATCCATTCACTCTCATGTGTCTAGGTATGTATACACAACTATTACACCACAAGTACCAAGGGAACATAATTCCAAAACAGAAGTTCATATACAAGTATCCTATCCAAAACAAATCAACAAATCACAGGAGCCTATCTATGGAATATGGAGCAACTCTAATGTGGCAAAAATGTCCAAAATCTCAAGGCAAGAGATTACAAAAGGCCCTCACGTGTAAAGGGTTATCTGGAGGTGTCTGCACTTTACGAAGCTGGAGGAACTGAATCAGGTGCAGGGTTAGATTCTGAAAAGGAAGGAAGAGTGGGTGAGTCTAAACCTACTTAGTGAAAGGCAATGGAGCTATAACATATAAGAGCAAGCTCTAGAAGTAAGACAACTTCACAAAAGTAAAAGATTAATATCACGAACTAAACAAAAACAGATATTCATCATTTTAAACATATATAGTTACATAATTACATTAAAAACTGGGCATGTATAAGAAGAAAACAACATTTATCTCATAAACTTGAAAATATGTTTCTCAAGTATAAATATCAGAGTGGGGGAGGTTTTCAATTCATAAAACTTTCAGACAAGGGTTAGCCCCTTTAGATTTGACTAAGTCGACAGTGTATGTTAGCCTTACACACACACAAGGCTAGCATTAGAACCACTAGTTACCGTTGAACTGAGAATCCTCCTACAGATAATATCAATATAGTTCTGAAAGAGCAAATATAGTAGCAAAGTTTCCGAAAAGCAAAAGTATTAAACAAGATTTCCAAATCCAAACCATAATTTTCTCAGTGAGACAAAATGGTAAACCAGTTAACTTTCCACAAAGCTTGTCCTACCAATTATAAAACTCATAATATATTGCCAAACATTTTTCAAAATTACCGCAATTGTGCATAATTAATAGCCAAGCTGGAATATAGATTAATTTACTAAAACCACAAATATTCAGAATTAATTAATTATAAAAACCATTTAAAATCAAGCCAAATACTACTGGCAAAACAAACGCATATGCCATAGAAATATTCTCCACTCATAGAATTTCAGGAAGCGTCCAATCTATGTCCTGGAGCCGCTGAACTAGTAGGATGATCTCTTGGGGAATCTAAAATTATACATACGGGATTATTTTCAATTTAAACACAATTTGGTTTAGATTCTACCTTCATTCTCTTTACCTAACCTTATGAGTAATTCCTAAATACTCACTAATCTACCCACGGCCATTAACTTCCCAAAGATGATAAACAAAGCGTAGAGAGAGAAGCTGGCTCACCACTGCAGTAGTGGTTGATTTGGGGAGCAAAATCGAAATCCCCTACTGCTGGGGAGGTTGAACCATGGCAGAGTAAAGCACTTCAGTAGAGAGAAGCCGTAAAGAGGGAGAGAGCGAACCGGAAGGGAATCTGAGTCCTCTCCCAGGCTTCCAAAGCTCCTTTTCTCTTGCTTACCAATGCAAAATCAATTGATAGAAAGGTTAGAAATATCACTAGGAAGGAGTGAGTAGAGATAAACAGAGTATAAGGCAATGAAAATACCATATGTGAGTGATTTTGGGGAAGGAAAAGAGAAAGAGAAAGAGCTCGAGGGAGAGGAGAGAGAAAGGTTTCTCTCTGTTTTGGGGGCATTGCCCCTGTTTATTTTTTTCTCCATCGACTTTACTGCGCTCGAGCATAAGCTGCTACGCTCGAGTGTGGTTCAATTCCAAAGACTTTCCTAGCTCTAGTTGATGGCATACACGAGCACAAGTGCTACAAGGAGGCCTAGCCAAATGCTATAAGCAGTAGCAGGCTGGAAGAAAAAGGGCATCAAAATTGAACAGTAAAGACTCACTTCCCTACTATGATATTTTCTCTTCTCTTTTGTTTGATTTGATTCTTACTTCCTAGCTAACATTCTCATCCAATCTTGATTACAGGATATTTGTGAATTTCCTTCTAAAGATTTAGTTCGAAGCTTGGAGATCCTATTTTGTAACACCCTACTAATTTAATGTTATGCTTAAGTCATAGCATAAAATTAAGTAGATTGTGTTATTGTGTTAATGCTATGCTATGCTAAAAAGTGAAACGAATTCGACTGAATATCGTAAAGATGAGAATAGTACAATAACATTACTGAATACGTGCTTATATATATATTTATGTATATATTTATGTACATACCAGAAGCCTCTGCTTTAGTTTATATACAATGTATCAAAATGAGGAGGGCCGTGTACCAAAAGACATAAGGCCTATGTAAGTCAACCTGATCCTACATGGTCCTCAAAGGACATTTCAAAAAAAAAACCTACCACTAGGTCTATGACCCAAGGCTGCATGCTGCCAAAAGAGGGTCATACTATACAATACTGCCTACGGCTGATCTACTCAGTCAGGTAGCCATTGGCCATACTTGGCCCGGCTGGTGAGTAGTCCATACTGGGTCCGGAGGAAGAGGAGGATGATGAGCCAGTGGCCTCTAACGGGTCGCTCTTGGAGCTGAGTGGGATGTCGGGTACTACCTGCGGAGGTGAATCTGGCGCAAGATCGGCGTGAGCTACAGGTACTACAGGTACAGGGGGTGCTGGCGGAGGGTGTGCCACATGTAGTGGAACCGCAAAGTAAGGGGTGGCAGGATCAAAAGCTGGATGGTGCAAAGGGACGGCAAAGTTCCTATCACTAAAAAGATAAAGATGGAACTGGCAAGAGCCGGCTATGTACAGGGAGCCTACTGCCGGGTCATGGTGAATCTGCAAGTCAGGCACCTCAATGAAGAGGGTAGCTGTCGCGTCCATCGTCCACGTCTGAGAATGAGGCGGAAATGCAAAGTGAGGTGAGAATTTAAGAAAATTCTCAGTAGGAGGCAGTTAATTGGGTCTCTCCCTATTAAGGCAGTATAAAACTATGAGATCCCTTCACTTGGAAGCAGTTATTTGGGTCTCTCCAGGTGAAGGCAGTTAAAAGATAAAAATGTGGGTCCCTTCGCTCAGAGACAGTTGCACAACGGGTCCCTCCCTGTGAAGGCAGCTAAAACTTTTGGGTCCCTCTATGTTGGAGGCAGATGGCCAACTGAGTCCCTCCGACCTAGAGGCACGTGGGTCCCCTTGCAGGTCAATACTGTGTGACAATAGTCACGAGTTTAGCTCACTCCTAGATCAAACTACCCAAGGGTAGTAAAGACTAAATATCAAAGCATATGCAAGCACCCTAGGGACGGCAATATATAATGTCTAGGTGTGCCAAGAAAAGAAAGCAAAGAAAGTTAAAGAAAAATACTAGTGCATTTGCATGAATTCAAGTATGAGTATTTGCATAATTATATCCCATGTTTTATTGATGTTGAGACTGTTCTATTTACTTATGCTGTGATTATTATTCCAAATATGAAATATTGCCAATGTGACACAAGTGCATGAATAAAATGAACTATGTTTCGGACAATATATTTTCAAACTATAAAACTGTACAGTCTAGTTAACATGCTCACATTTTTCATAATAAATCGAAGCAGCTGGAGATAATAACGATGACACAGCATGTGGTAGTTTAATGAATCCTACTGAGAATTTATAATTCTCACTCCTATGTTTATTTCTGTGTTATCTCCAAATAGTTTAGAAGTTCCAAAGAAGGTCCTCCGAGGCGGAGTTGACTAGTAAGATTGAAGGTAGCCGAAGGTTGCTGCTAGACAAGGTCCGATTAAGTGACAGTAATAACTCCTAGGTGAGGTATTATGACTTAAGCATAGTACCATACTTGGGAGGGTGTTACAGGTGCTGCGACAAGAGGCAACAAAAATATTGAAAAATAATTTCAAATAGAGTCGCCATCAATTTTTATTGTGGAAAAAAATCGAAAAAACCTTTAAATTTGCCAAAACTGGTCTTTTGAAGAGATTGAATTTGAGAGTCTATTTATGTATAGGGAAGGGTAAAAATTTAATGCCACAACGGTTACCCTAGAACTTGTTATGTAAATTAATAACCTTAATAACATTTATTTTCCCCCTTTTTCAAATATAATGATCATTTACAAAAAAAATTGAATATGATAATTATTTACAAAAGAATATAAAAGCAAAATTAATATAATAATTATTTGTAAAAGAAAGAAAAGAATTAATAGGATAATTATTTACAACAAGAAAGAAATGCAAAATTTATGTGATAATTATTTCGAAAAAAAAGGAAAAAAAAGATAGATATACAATTATTTACAAACGGAAAATAAAGTAAGATTAATGTTACAAATGTTACAATTATTTAAGGAGTTAAAATTGAACAAAATTTAATTTTTTATTTAACAGAGATTATCCATTACTACATATCCTTTGATGCAATTTGGAATTCAAAATCACGTAGTTCTTGTAAAAGATGATTGTGTGTTGATTAGTTTTATTTACAAAAAAGTTTCTTGAAAAGAAAAAGGAAAAAACTTAATTCTCTCTTGCATAAGATTCAGGATAGCATGAGCTATACAATAAATTCTTATAATTCACATAACATTTGAGGATGGCCAAACCATACATCAATATTATAGATTGTCGTGTGGATTTTGAGGATTTTAAAAAAATGTCCATATTATTTGAGTAAAAAGAGGGTTTATTTTGTATATATTTACAAGAAATAAAATCAAAAGTTAAAAAAATAATAATAAAAGAGAAAAAAAAGGTAATGCCCTGTAATGCCCGGGTCAAGAGTCATATGAATTGTGACACTTTGTTCTGTCAGACCCTGTAAAAGCTCTAAGTTTGGACCCTATGCCCCCTTGGAGGGCTATAGGTTTGGGACATTTTCATGGGATCAAAAGTCCCGGTAATTATTCCTTAGATATCAAAGAATTGAAAAGCAATTTTTAATGAATTTTTGGAAGTTATTACCCCTTTCATTTTCAAGCTTGAAGTTTAAGAAAATGTAAGTTTTCAGAAGTTTGTACTAAAATCCAAAAGTTGGATTTTGATTCTTAAGGAGTTTGATTTTTCCAATATTTTTATTGGATTCAAATGGGGGATATTCTCTTATTTACATTTATGTTTTAAAGTTAATGGAGAATAAAATAAATGAGGACATTAATTTAAAATTAGGAAATGTAAATAAGTATATGATGATGTTTGAGAAGTGTTTGGAAAAAAAAAAAAAAGTAGGGACTGAGCGCCTAGGCGCCCAAGGCCCAGCCTGTTACTGTCTATGTCAGAAGTGGTGCAGCTTGTGTGGGCGGCTGTGCACCGCTGGGCATAATTAAAAGAAGAAGCTCGAAGCTTCTCTCTCTCATTCCGCCATCTCTCTCTCTCTTCTTCCTCTCTTATTCTTTCTCTCCCTACATGAAACCATCCATCTTTCATCAATTTTACTCAAACCCACCACCAAAATCCATCATCTCCTCATCATTAGCCAAGCTTTGGAGGTTGATTCTCTCCTTGGAGCTCTCTCTCTTATCTTCTAGTGAGAGAAAGTGATGGTAGGAGAAGATCCACCATTCTTCTCATACTCTACCGCCTTCCTCCACTCTCTAAGGTAATTTTTGAGCTTAACCCTCATTATTATACCATGGGTTAGTTAGTTTATCTTTGAAATCAAGATTTGAGCTCATGAAGAAAGGGTTAGGTTCTATAATTGGGGGTTTTTGCCCTATAAGGCTAATCCTAGTAAATTATCAGAATAATTAAGTTGTAGGAGTCTAATTCATATAATTGTCATGTTAGATACTCTCCGGAATCCCTTGGTGGCTCTAAGGCTTTGTGAAGTTTGAGCTTCTTCCTTTCCCAACTTGAACTGTGAGTTGATGATGTATCTGTAGATAGCTAGTTTCAAGTATATGTATGATTTTCTAAATGTTAAGTTTATGGTTTGAGTTCTTAAAGTTCAAAGAAAGTAAAATAGCATTTCAATGTGTGACCTTATTGAATTCTTCAAAAACAAAGTGTATTACTCCTTTGTATTTATTTTTATATATATGTGTGTATGAGACAAGCAAATCTGGAAATTAATTTTTGATACTTGAATAACTGGATAGAAGAAGGATAGTTCCATGCTATTAGAATTTTAAGGAATTATGAATTTTATCTTGTGATTATATTGAGAACTATCAAGTTCTAATGTTTTAAGAGTTTAAGCAGTGTAATTGATTTCAGCTATACCATATTAGAAAAGTTTTATAAGAAAGGAAATGTGTTTCAAAGAAAATTTAAGTTAAGGACTCACATGAGGCATGGCAAAGACCCAGCAAGTGTGAGTGCTTTCCTAAGGAGAGGAACTGTAACAGAAACTGTTTGCTAATGGCAGCATCTAGCAGGGTGATTGCTAGCCCGGCATGTCGGCCAACATGTCCGGTAGATATAGTCACGCATAGGCGTGAAATCAGTTACTGCTGGGTAAGCCCAATCAGGCAGTTATTGTGACGTCCGAAAATTCAATCGCCTGTTATTAATCAATTTTCTCGATTAATTCACGCGAGTAAGGTTAGCTATGAACCATTTAAGATTTATTAGGATTCAAATGGATGTTAGTTAGGTAGATTAGAATGGAAAATTTAAAGTAGAACTAAGGTAAAGGCGAATGCGAAATCGGGCAAATACCGAATCTCCGATTTGGGGGAAGATCCGATAAAACTTCAATAACTTAAACTACTGGAATAAAATAATATTAATGGCCCTGGATCCAAAGGTGGGGAGGCCATCCACCCCACCACCATTAGACGATCCACAATTCACCTTGTGGCTCAATTGAGGCCACAAGATTAAAGGACCAATCACACCGCGACAACTTACCCCTTCAATTATTATACCTCAAAATATCTTCTCTCTCACTCTCCTCTCCTTATCTCATCCGCCACCCTTCCTTCTTCCTCCCTCCTCCATTTTTCTTTTCCTCTTCTTCATCTCTCTTCACTTCATACACTCTTCACTTTGGAGATTTGAAGTTCTTTTGAAGAATCAAGTTGGAACTCAAAGGAGGTAGGGTTTAAAGCTTTGAATAGATGTTTGTATTGTTGATTAAATCTGGATTGGATATGGTTTCTGATCTGTCTTCTTGCTGATCTTGATGAAATATGGGTGGAAAAATGATGGGATGAGTGAAGAGGTGATAGATCATGGGGTAGATCAAGAAAGGAGAGAAATCAGCAAGTCTGGAAACAGAGTTCTCTTAGGGTTTCCGTACGAAATGCCCTCTGTCCCTCAGTTCCCACCGTTTAAATTCTATGAAAATATTTTTAGATGAAACTAAACATCCAGAGCTTTCCATACATATAAATTATTAAGTCATTGGATCAGTATAGAATTAGTTATGAATTTTTGAAGTTTGACCTAAGTTTTAGAATTTGATTTCGGGCAGGGAAGCTTACGTGAGCCATATCTCACTCCATATAACTTGGATTTAGGTGGAACAAGATTCTATAGAAAGCTAAGATCCAGTAGTTTATGCTATAAAAATTTCGGATTCATACCTAATTTGAGTAACTCCCAGAAATTTTCTAAAGTCACCCCTGATTCTGCTTAGGCCAAAACAGGGCAGTTTGTAACACCTGAATTTGAGGTTTTATTACTTAAGCTATAGTTGGCCAAATGATGTGGGACTTATTGGAGGATAAAATTTCATATCCTAGCTTCAAAACGACATAGGTTTGGTAGCCATACCCTTAGGATTCGAATTTTAACAGATTTTAACATTTTAGAGTGCTGTTCAGTTTAGTTATAGACCAAGCCAGAATAAAATGACAATATCTTGAGTTGTAGATATCAAAATTGAACGGGACCAAAGAGGTTAGAAACTAGACACACAGGGCTTCAACATATTAAAATTTCAGATCCATTGGAGTTGTGTAGCAATAAACTCAGAGAAAACACTAACCGGGCAGAATAGGAAGCATTTGGTGGCAGCACCCAAATTTTTTAGTTTACTCTTCTCTTGATTATAACTAGTATGCATGCCCAGTATTATTATGAGAATCCTATATTGTTATGAACATTGTATATACTGTTATAGAAATTATTGAACTATTGTTGAGAATTTCTGGAATTGTTGCTGCTGGCACTATTCATGGGGAAGCGAATGTGATCCGTTATGCTGCCCAAATTTCGGTAAGCATTATGATTGACTATGAGATTATAAGTGTAAGCTGGAACATATATAATCCTCGAGTAAGAGGATAAGCTTATTTAAGCTCCCCTCACCCACGACTCACATGAGGTATGGCATTAGACCCAGCTAGTGTGAGTATAGGGGATAGGTCTTACATGAGGCATGGCATTAGACCCAGCTAGTGTAAGTACCGAATATTTAAGGTGGCGACGGCCACGGTATGAGCTCATTACCATTTATGCTGAGTGGGTGTAAAGATTTTAAGAAAGAGTCAAACTTAGAGGAAGGATAAGAGTAAAGTTATGAGTATATTCCCTTTTTACACGCATTAAGGGTATTAAATGTTGTTGAATTGTATACTTGAGTTATGCATGTATATTTTGTAATCTGCTTTTCTACTGTTAATAGTTAGACTTATTCACTACCCCCGACCATGTTCATAGTTATCATAATAAGAGACCGAAGCCATTAGGGGTTAAGATGAGATAACTTTAGGAATATAGAACCCTACTGAGAGTTTGAAGAATTCTCACCCTATGTAGTACCCACTTTACTTTCAGATCAGTACGATGGACGCGACAGCGGTGGTGTTCATTGAGTTTCCAGATGCAGCTCTTCATTCTGACCCCACCTACGACTCGTTGTACATAGTCGGCTCGTGCCGATTTAGGGTATACTTTTTCAGCAGTAGTGACTTCACGGTGCCACTCTTCCACCCCTTGTTCAACCCCACTGTTTCATATTTCGCCTTCCCCATATCCATAGCGCATCCGGCACCTCCTCCCGCACCTGCGGCTCAGGCGGATCCCATACCAGCCTCACCTCTTCATATGGTTCCTGAGACCCGATGGACGCCGAGGATGACCCGTCCGAGGCCACCGACTCTTCGCCCTCCTCATCCAGGACTGATGACTCCTCCCGACCGGGCTGCTATGGCCAACGGGTACCGACCACCGTAGTAGATATATTTGGCTAATGTTGTACATGATGGCCCTCTTTTGACAGGATGATGTATTGGGCCATAGGAGTAGTTTTGTTAGGACTTTGACTTGTACTCAAATGTCCTATGAGGACTCTTAGGACTGCACTTTTATGATATCGGCCAGGATCTTTTTGGTATGTACTGGCCCTACATGTATTCCTTACAGTGTATATATCAGAGGATGTCCTCTATGGATGCAGATATATATATATATTTGCCTTTCAGTATATGTGCATAAATTCAGAAAAATTTCTACTGCATTCCTTTTATTATTTCAGTTTGTACGAAATTATTGTTTCACGTTATACGCTTAATTTCTTCTGTACGCGAAATATAAAGAAAGATTCGTCGTGTAAATCATAGTCAGGACTATAAATAATAAATTTTAAATGAAAAAAAAAAAACTTTAACATACTATACTACGATTAAGTAAATATAGTAGATAGAGTAGGACCTTACAGTTATTTTCTGAAATAGAATCCTCCCCTAAGTTTTTCATGAGATTGAACAAGTATTTATTTTTTTATATTTCGAGAAGGTATTTCTATATTCAGTTTAATTGAAAGGTGCTCTAATAAGCCATAGGGAGATTTTAAAGATAGATTAAATATCAGATATGCCTTACCAGAAGTTTTTATAGTAATTTTACTACATAAACAAAGTATTTTTACTTGAGAAACAACGTATGAGTTCTTGAAAATGTTTATAAATTATATGCTACTAAAATTGTATGTTTAGGCTTGTTCTACTCTTGTTATAGATATATTATCCCTCACTGAGTCTGTATGACTTACTCTTTCTTCCTTACCATGTTTTTAGACAGGTGCGGGATTGTGCTCGAGCTTCCGCAGCTAATTAGAAGTTCCAGCATCTAAGTTTAATTGTAAAAATCCCTAGAAGTGCTCCATTAACCTACAGGCAGGGTCCTCCCTGTGTTGGGTCTTATGTTATTATATGTAAATTGTTTTGAATTGTAATCAGTTTAATCTAAATGATTATGTATTTAAGCTTCTTGAATAGTTATGTAAACATTTTTTTTTTGTGATTATGATTTAAATTCTCATTTTTGTGTGCTATGGGGTGCATTCGGAGAATGCCTGGATCCCCAATGAGTTTGCATGTTTATGTGTTCTATGCAGGGTAAGGATCCTTATTTGGGAATAGTCCTAAATACAAAGGAGACTCTGCCCGATTTTTTTATTAGAATGAAGTCTAAAGTAGGCTTGCTAGGGGCGTGTCCCTATGTGCCGGTTACGACTTAAGTTAGGTCGTGACATGCCCCAAAAGAAAAATACAATATTTAAAAAAAAAAAAAAAAAGATAAAAAGAAAGGCCCACACATGCTCCAACATAATGGCAATGCACCATAGGTAACACCATTTACACAAGAAAAGTAACAAGCAGAGACCACGTCTTGGCCATTCCAAAAAAAAAAAGGAAAAAAAGTTGTTTTATTTTATTTTATTTCTTTAAATGATTGACCGAAACAAGAGTAAAATGAGAAAGGAACATAAAAATGTCACAACCATGATGGAGCACCATAGACAACACCCTTAGCAATGTAAAGGCAGATGCTGCGACGATTGTGAGCCGCAAGAAACCTCAGTCATTTTTTACACTAAAAACGTAAAGTAAGTAGGGATAGTGACATCATTCAGAAAGGCCATATGAATGAAGGCAAAGCTCAACAGTGCAATAAATAGGGGACACTAGGCACAGCAGCAAAGATAAAAAAAGGTTAAAAAGACAAACCAGTAGATGCCACCAAGTGGATCAAGAATCAACTTTAGTAATAATTGTCTTTGGATGCCCACTCCCACATTCTTTCCTGCTTCTCCCGTAATTTTTATGACTCCGAAAAAAGACCTTCTCTCTGATTAGTTTTGCTCTATTTATATATATTGGAGGGATTAATTGCAATTAAGTCTAATTGATTCTAATTGAAATTTTACCTTAATGATAATTGAAAATTTTGATCTTGATTTGTAGAAACAAATGTCTAACAGATTATGCATGAAATTAATAGATGCCGATCAAATTTTATTTTCATTTATTCTTATTTGATTTTGATTTTTTTTTCTTCTTTCTTCATTTTTTTTTATTTCATGATTGGCCTAAAAACAAATGGGCCAATGTTTTTCTTCTTTTCTTTTCATTTGTCTTTCTCATTTCTCTTTTTTTTTTTTTTTTGTCTGGGACAAAATATGGTGTTCACAACGATGAATGATGGTAATCGTCGATGATGGACGGTGGTAGCTGGCAGCGACAGTGGATGGTGGCGGCTGCCAGCTGGCGGTGATAGATGGTGGCTGTCAATGGCAACAAAAGGTGGCAGATGAAGCTGACGGTGGTAATCAGCAATGGCTGGCAGCAGTTAGCGGTGGATGATGTAACACCTTACCAGAGAAAATAATATGCTCAAGTCATAATATATTACCTGATAAGTTATTACGTGTGTTGAACTAAGAGTTAACTATTTACTTTAATCAATTTCGATTTGGCAGTGAGATATACACTAAACAGTCGTTGTATCAGAAATAAAGTAACTCAAACAAAATTGCGAAATAAACAAACTGCATCATATATATATGTACATGCTTATACATTTGTTTTCAAGGTTATCAAAAGAAATATAATACAGTACAGGGTAAAAGAAGTGAGGCCGCTAACACAAAATAAATCGGCCTGACAATATGAACATCCCCCTACTGGTCCCCATGGGACATTTCGTATACAATTGCTAGCTCTTACCCGTATGCCTATGACCTAATTGCCAAAAGAGGGTCATCTTATACATATACTGATGCTACGGCGGGTACTCTAGATGGACTCTGAATAGAGGAATCCATTCGCCATACCGGCATCAGTAGGGGTATAGTCTACACTCGGGGCAGAAGATGAGGATAACGAGCTTGCTGCCTCCAACGGATCATCCTCAAACATAGAGGCAGAGGGGATCGGCTGCGGTGGTACGACTGGTGGAGCCATGGCTGGTGCTGCTACTGCAGGTGGAGGTGGAAAAGGATGAGCCATGTGGATAGGGATGACAATGTAAGGGATGGCAGGGTCAAACAGCAGATGCATAAGAGGTACAGCAAAGTCTCTCCAGGAAAAGAAATAAAGACGAAACTGGCATCTACCAGATATATACACGGAATCTATGAACGGATCAAGATGGATGTGAAGCTCTGGAAACTCAATGAACAGGATGCAGGTTGCCACGTTCTCCACAATCTGAGAATGATGCGGGAGTATATAATAGGGTGAGAAATAAAGATTTCTCAGTAGGAATTCCTAAATCTATGCATATTGGACATCACTATCATTCTCAGGTGTTTCGGATTTTTGGTTAATTAGGAGAAAATGTTATATCGCCAGGGTGTCCTACTCTCTACTTAATTAGTCATGTAAATCATAGCCCAAAACACAACTTTGTTTTACTTAAGGAAATAAAGGAAATTAAGTAGAAATTAAACAACACGATCTGTGTATTGACATCAATAAGTGACAGCTATAAAGTGAGCAATAATACGTATATAACATCCAATGGTGCAATTTAATTCAATGCTTCAAACAACTGAAACTATGGATATGCATGAAGAATGATGCACTTGATCTTGACTCATTTTTTCCATACTTGGTCCCCTGGGAGTATATTTGGCCATAAGACTCCTGGATAATAATCCACTTTTCAGAATCGAGCTCGTTCCTATACAGGGTCATAGGGTTTGCTTTCCCCGATTTCCCCACTGATTTATTCCTCTTAACTTTGTTCAGGGGCTGGCCCAAGTCACATGGAAATCCTTTCTCATACTTATAGAGTAGCATTGTTTGTCTAACACTTTGACCAATGCATGCAAAATTTGTAAATTCACTTTAATTGCATTTTCTGTTGAAATCTCAGCAGCATAATGGATCATGTCCACTCCCCGTGAATAGTGCCAGATAACCAGGACATTTTAATCAAATAGTAAACTCAATACAAAACATCATATTCATATCAAGAATATACAATATTGATAAGTGCAAGATTTAGAATCTCAAGTATCAATTTATCTTGCAAGCTTTTAATTTCTATTATGGTTCCCGAGTTTGACTTTCAAGATTTGATGGGTTCCGAGTTCCGATCTTATACAGTTTCGACTTCCCTACATTGTGTTTGGTCTCCCGAGATTATATAATTACCAACTTCCGGGGTTTTGCTCGATTTCCGATATTACCCCACCATTGGTCTTCTAAGACTTTGACAAACGTGTTTCCTAAATCCCAAGCTTACTATTTACTAAGTCCCGAGTTCAACATTAAATATGCATGATCTAGCTCTTCCTACCAAGCTCCGAATTTAGCCTTTAATATGCCCGATATGGATTCCTATTCACTAACTCCGAGTTCAATCATTAAGTAAACCCCTTCCAAGTTCAACTTCGAGTATTCCCGACCTAGCTTTCTGTTTTATCGATTTCCAACTTCAACTTCAAGTATTCTCGACCTAGTCCCTTAAGTTTAGAGTTCGATGTTAAGTGTACCGACCTAGCTCCCTATTCACTAAATCCTGACTTCCGATATTAACTCAAATTATTTGTGTTTTATCCTAGACTTGTCCTACTTCTAGCCAGAATTGCACTCTTATGGGGGAAAATTCACTAAAAATAAAAATATGGGTAAAATCATGCGAAATTTATATCCATGTAAAGATAATAGATCAAGCTTTCAAATGAATGAAGTGTCATATCATTTGGATGAATATAATTTGATATATAAGCTCTAAAACTTGACCCTCCTGGACTATCCTGTTCTAACCCGGATTGGATATAGGGCAACTTTCTCAATTCCTTGGGAACAAACGGGGCCTTATCAAACTCAAAAATTTTTATGGGATATTCTCCTATGTGTAAGCTTTCTAACAAAGTTAGTTTCACTCAATTTGGAGTTGTACAGAGTGAGTTACACCCTTCTCAACTCATACTATTCGGATGGAAGTTCTGATTTCTAGGTTAAACTTCAAAAATTCATAACTTCCTCTTTACTAATCCAATGGCCTTATATTATATATGTATGGAAAGCCCTGAATGTCTAGTTTCATATAAAAATAGATTCATGGAGTTTAAATGGCTATAGGCAGAGCCGTACACTCCGCCGTACGAACCACTGAGGAAAAACCCTACTAGCTTTCTTGAATTTTCTCCTTTCTTCAAGTTATTTCATACCAATTCTATTTCCAATCATAACACACATGCAAAATCAGCCATAAAATCATCATCACTCCACATATTATCAATAGCACAAAGTATACAAGACCCACACACAAATCCAACTCAAGGAAAATAAGAAGAGAAGTAGGATTCCTACCTTTATTAGGTATGATTCTTATTGAATTTGTGGTTGGAGTTGAAGAAATCTTGTTATGGTTTGAAGGTTTATGGGAGAGTAAGATGATATGAGTTGAGATGAGATGAGATAATAGAGAAAACAATGAAGAGGGGTCAGCTTTAGATAGAACCGAAAATGTACAAGGGTAGAAAAGGAAGAATTTATAAACTTCTAAAGCAAGTTACATGTGATTGGTGGATTTGAATGGGTTATGTAACTTGGTTTGGCAGCCCATTTGGAGGGTTGAGATGGCACCACTTGCATGGGTAAGTTGGCTAAATCTTGGCCATCTATCCTAGGGTTCTCACAGTATAATTTCTAATGATCCGGTTTTAACAGTTTAAATTACCGAAATCTTACCGATTTCTCTTAAATCAGTAAACCGATTTTAGAAAAATTTTATGAGGTTTCCTATATTCCTAATCCAATTCCATCAAGCCTAATCACTTCTAAATCACACTTAACTAGCTTTAAGTAAATGCTTAATCGAATTTCGATTAAACCCACTTATTCGATAAAAACCGAACAACTCGGTTACTAACAATAAAATTCTTCGAACGTTACAAATGATGGTGGTGAACAGTGGTGGATAGCAGCAAATGATAGTTGACAAGTAGTTAAAAGATATAAAATAAAAATAGAAAATTTTGGGATGAAATAAAATCAATTTAAAATTGATTTTTTAAGAACTGGTTTTAGGTCCAAATTGGTTCAAATAAAAACTAGTTTTAAAATATTTAAGTAGTTACCAAACAATGTTTATTAAAAATCAGACCCCATTATACCTAGTTATCTAGTTTTTCTAGTTTGCCAAATACCCCCTAAAGTTCAAAAATATCCTTTCGAAGCAGATTAACTTTATTCACACACTTGACAATTAATAGGAGGTAGGTTCATGACAATGACAAAATATAACTTATGCATATGCAAATATTTCTCATATAATCATGCAAGTGAACTTGTCTTTCTTAGCTTTCTTTAACTTTCTTTAATCTTTACTGCCCTTAGATAACCTGATCTGGGAGTGAGCTCAACTCGTAACTATTGTTACACAATACTGACCCGTAAGGGGACCCACTTGCCTCTAAATTGGAGGGACTCAATTGGCCAACTACCTCCAAAGTAGAGGGACTCAATAGTTTTAGATGTCTTCACAAGGAGTGATGTCTTCACAAGGAGTGACCCAAATAACTGCCTCCAAATGAAGGGAACTCATCTTGTCTATTCATATTCTTTCATGATTCATATGCTCATATAGTCATGTATGAATATGCTTGAGAAACTTATAATCATGATGCATAATTCATGTATTTCTACCAAAAATTCAACAGCGTAATAGCTAAAACATGAGGCTCTACAATATACAAATAGTATACACACAGCTAGGCAATCATGGTAACTAGAATCATCATATCATTGTATCAATATTATATCATTTTGATAAGAAAATTTCATTAATAATTCAACCATTGGCTCTTCATGGTTCATGGAGCTTTTAAATCTTAAAGCTATCAAGTGGTCTCATTTTCCTTAAATCTACTCTATTCTTCTAAACTGCATCAAAATTCCTTTTTTATTCATTTTAATCTAGAAATTTAATGTATTGTAGCCCTATTAGTCTATTTTTAAACTTTTTAGTTTCATTAAATTTTGATTTGTATAACTTAAGTTATTAAACTTTTACTTAAGGTTGCCCTATTTCAAGATAGACTTACATACTTAAATTTAGAAAATCACTAAAAATCTATCCTACATCATTTTTATCTAAAATTTGTATATTAGCTATTAGAATCATCGTTCAGTCCCAACAAGTTTCACTTCAATTGGGTTAGTAAAGCTCAAGTTATGAACTCCTAAAGTGGGTTGCCTTATTTCCACTCAAACAAAGCATGGGTCAATTTCCAAGAATTACTGGGGAAAATATACTTATTATTTAATTCTAAAATTTTTATGACATAATCCACTATGTCTTAACTTTCTAATAAAATTAGTTTCACTTAATTTGAAGTTACATAGGGTGAGTTATGCCCCTCACATCACACTCTGGTCAGAATAGAAAGTGAATTCTAACAGTCAATTTCTAAAAATCATAACTAATTCATTTTAAGTTCAATAGTCTTCTAATTTATACAGTTGGTTTGCTCTTGAAGTCTAGTTTCATTTAAAATTAGTTTTGTTCAAATTCAAATTTTATAGGTTGAGTTATAAGCTTCACTATATGAATGGCATCTTAGGTTTCCTCCTAACAGCTTTTCTGTTTTGGGTTTCTCTTGATCTTTTGATCTAATCTTCAACCTAAACAAGTTTTTTTTTTTTAATCTTAAATCACTAGAAATGAGTCATATTAACATTATATAAGATCAAATAAGGGATGACACCAAGAACTCTAATAGTCCAAAACCCTAGAAAATAATCAATCCAAGAAATCCTACCTCAAGATTCTTGAAACTATGGAAACAATGAAGCCAAGAACAACTTCTAGCGTTCTTCCTCCCTTATGGCAGCAACCTACATGGAGATGAAGAGACTCCATTTGATGTTTGATCATCAAATTGATGGAGGGATTTTGTAGAGGAGAGAATAAGGATCAATTTTTATAAAAGAAGTAAGTGGATTTGAGGTCAAGAAGAGCACCAATAATGAGCTTGAAGCTCATAGCCATGGAGCTGATGAGAAGGAAGGAAGATGGAGAAGAAAAAGGGAGGGGGAGGGGGAGGGGGAGGGGCCGAAAATTTAAGGGCAAGAAAGGAAAATATGTTAGCTTCCTCCTTAAGTTGGATTAGCTTGTGACTTAAATCTCATTGGTGGGTATGAAACAAAAATTAAATTCTTCTAAACTTAAATTTGAGTGGCTCATGAGAATTTGTGTGGTTAGTTTCTAGCCATACACCATCTTTAACTAATACTCATGTCCACAGATAATATAAGACCCTTGAAAATTAGTTCAAGATGTCAAGCTTTCAATTCGGGTATTCTAAATTACCCAAGATATTGTGATATTATGTGAGTAATCCTACACTTTTGCTCAAAATTGTGGGTAGAAAATCTCAATTTAAAGTTATTACAGACATTTTAGTTATCTACCAGTTTTGTGAAGCCCAGAAAATCTAGAAAATCAGAAATTTTCCATGGTTGTTCCTCTCAACAACTGTAAACCCATATTTACAACTTTACCATTATAACATAATAATTATAATTTTATCCCTACTTTTTCTATGTTTCACCTAATTATAGTTTTGCCCTTGCCTCGAGTCCGAACTTCCTTCTATCCTGATCTATCCTAATTGTTCGAGATATTACATATTAGCCTCCGTAATGTGCTAATTTTTGTAATATAAAATTATAGAACTCGATTTTTAATATTAATTTTATGTCGTGTTTAGGAAGACAGATTATGGTGTAGTTATATATTTTATTATAATTTTAGTTATTGACAGATGGACATAAACATCTAAAAAAATCCCTTCTTGGGGCCCCCGGAAAATAAAAATGGAATTCCCTTCTTCAGGCGGTGATTTATATTGAATAGCATAAAAGTCTATTCTTTTATGCCAACCATGGATATGCGTGATTTATATTGAATAGTATAAAAGTCTATTCTTTTATGCCAACCATGGATATGATGAATGCATGCATATAAATGAAAGACACATGAATTCTCTTAACGTATACTTTTAGAGTATGTATTAAAAATAAAAAAATAATATATATTATTAAGCTTAATTATTTAAAAATAGTAAATAATTTTTAAATCTTTAAAGCATTAATTTATTTTATGTTTTCAATTTAATAATTTTTTTTAAAAAAATTTATATATACTTTAAAGAGGCATGTTAACAAAACTTTAAAAATATTTTAAGAATTTAGTCATGTGCGACATTGTGTGGAATAAGAATAGCTCCATGAGTACAGCAAACAGCAAACAAGAAAGAAGGATCTATTGGAGAAACAAGCATGACGGTGGATGGTAGGCGCATCTGAATAGGCATTGCAGCTGTCGTCTCATAGTAATCTAGGCATGTGTGAGAACTGGCAATAGAAGCAATAAAAAAATGCGAGAAAAAGAAACAGACGTTTTGCATTTATGTTGAAGGCCCACTCATTTATTCGATGATACCGCCTTTGTTCTGATCAATGTTTAACTTAAGTGGTCATAAAGGCTGCAACCGAAACTTACAAATTGCAATGACTCATAACCCCACAAAGGAGTATATCGGTTTGCTCTGGGACCCTAGGATCGGTAATTGCCATGGATTTGTAGAATTTTTTTTATTTAAAAAGTTTAAGCTGAAGAGAATTATCGTTTCAATTCAGTATCAAAGTATGCTTCCAAATTTTATTGAGCACTTATACAATCGAATGTGACGTGCCAGGAGAATGGTTCCAAGGTTAGTTGATAGGCTTAGCTAATGCAAAACACCATCAATCCCAAGCATAATGTGATTTCGCTTGACTCCATTTCTCGATTGTAAGTTCTTAAACTACTAAAAAAAGCGTTTGATAGGCAAATCAGCTTATCAAGTCACTGAAAAGGATATTAGTGAACAATTAAAAGATAATAAAATGGATTACAAAATATAAAGGCTAAAAGTAAATGAAAAAATGTAAAAGAAATTTGGTAAAGAAAAGCTAAAATGTGTTAAAAATTGAAAGTAAGGAATGTAAAGGCAAGAAAATAAAAACTGAATATAGAGGTAGGAAAATAAAGGCTAGAATGTAAATGTTGGAAAATAAAGTGCAGAAAACATAGAGGTAAATATGAAATAGACTTGTGTTTGATTGATATATTGGATGTTTTTATAAAGGATGAACAAGGCTATTTCATAGATACAATAATAGTTATTTAGCACTAAACCTCACTAGCCACATTCCTACACTTGTGTAAATGTTCAACTTAATGGCCAATAGCACTTCATACCAATTAACACTACCTCAACTAACTTGGTTCACAATTATGCCCAGATTCAACGTAACTGTCAATTGATCACTTAACTATTCATAGGGAGCACTTCCCACACTCTACTACAACTTTCAGCTATTACATCTCAATTGTTTTCCCCACTTTTTGAATTAGAAACCACCTTCCCCAATTGTCCTATTTTCTAGAAAATGGTTGTGGACTTGGTCAAACTATTCTCCTTAGCTGCTGAAACATGTTTCTCCTTCAACCAATACCGAAAAATAGTTCATGAGTTGCAGGCCATCATTAGACCTAAGGCCTAACAAGAGGCTTATTCCTTGACTAGCAACTAACATCATTTTTCAGCTATCAACTATCGATTATTAGCTGTCAACTATCAACTATCAACTATCAGCCATCAAGTTTCAACATCTTTAAAGAAGGTTCATATAGGTGGCCAAACCTTATTAGACCCCGAATTATGAAAAAACAAAGTCTTGATTATATACTCAGCTAAACCTAATAAGGGAAAAATAGAAAAGTATCTAAAATAGTATAGCAAACTTTTTTCAGGCTCGAAATAACCTTAACCGAGTAAACCCTAGTTTGCCATATCGATGCTCTTATATTGGGGTTTTTGTTGAAGTATCATATAGTCATTTTTTATGCCCGAATCTTTACTTATCACTACAAAAAAAGGGGGGGGGAAATGTGGTGGTTTTGATACGGCAGTTTTAAAAAACTGCCGTTTTATTATACATACTATGGCAGGCCTACAAATGACGTAAAACAAATGACTACTATGGCAGGGGGTCTAGAATATGGCATTTAAAACTGCCGAATGCCATTAAAATTTTTTCCTTCGCGACTACTTTCCCTCGTTTGGCTCAAAATTCTTAAAAGAAAAACCAAAAAAAAAAAAAGAAACCCTTCTATTCCCTACTCTTACATCACACAATTGTAAACATTTGGGAATCTTTTGTGTGGCAAAACCCTTTGATTGGAAACCTGGTCATGCTCGCAATAAGCTCATCCTACTACCTATCTTCCACCGCGCCGGCAAACAAGTCACCACGAGCCTGGCCGAGGTCCACCACCATCGTCAGTGTTGCGTCGGATCTGCCCAGTTCCGGTGTAACATCCTAATTTCCGACTTCATCTTCGAATATCACACGAAGTGGGATAATTTCCGAGTTCCGAGTTCGTCTTGGACAATTTCCGACTTCATGTCCTGTCCGATTTTCGATTTCATCTTCAATTTTGATTATTCCTAATTTCCGACTTCATGTTCTAGTTTCGAGTTAAATGGAGTGGCTTCCGAGTTCCAATATCCGACTTCGAGTTAAAGTATATTGGGCATAATTTCTGACCTCCGAGTTTAATATAATGAGTTCCCCACCTTAGAGTTGAACTCAATTAGAATGGACACTAGTTCGGATCTTTGAGTTGATTTCCAAGTTATACACGAGTTTCGATCTCCGAGTTTATTTCCAGAAGCTTCTCATTTCTGTTGTTGTTCCCGAGTTTGAATGGGAGTTCCGAGATTATGTGATTGTAAGTGTATGACTTCCGACATCCGACCTTGCTTCAAGGTGTTGAATAAACCAGACAAGATATCCGAATTTACCTCCAAGTCTCAAATATGATAGGACGAGTTCCGACATCTGGCTTCAGCTTCAAGCTCAAATAAAATAGCACGAGTTCCAACTTTAAGCAGAATTGAGACGATTTCCGATTTCAGATGAATGAAAGCGAGTTCTACTTTTGGGACAACGTGGAAAGCAATTTGGCCACAAAAGCAGGCGACATGACCGAACTTCAATCACAAAATTTCAGCCAATCAATACTCACAATCCCAACTAGCCCTATATATTTAAGTCAGACTTCCCCCCTCATTCCCAGCTAATTTACGCCACTTTCTCTCCCTCTTGCTCCAGCCTTCTTCTTCCCTTCCTCTCTTAATCTACTTTATTAAATCTCCAAGCTTTGTCAAGGCTCCATTCAATCCAAACTCAAATTCAGCAAGATCACACTCCAAAGAGGTAGGATTCTATTCTGTTCTTGAATTCTTTGCTTTATGGCTACATGAAATTTTACTCTTCTTTATGTAATTGATGATATATTGAATGTATATGATCGATTATGGTTGGATTAAGATGAAATCTTGAGTTAGAATTATGGTTAGAAGGAGAAAAACTAGAAGGAATGGAGGATTAGGATGCTGTCCAGTTGAGGAATTCCACGGCAGTCTGTATGGCGAAGTGTACGGCTCCGCCTAAAGCCAGTTAAATCCGATGAAACTATTTTTAGATGAAAGTAGACATGCAGGGCTTTCCAAAGATATATAATATAAGGTTATTGGATTAGTATTGAGAGAGATATGGATTTTTGAAGTTTGACCTAGGAACCAGGACTTTCATCCGGGCAGGGTGACTTGAGGAGGGTATAACTCACCCTATACAACTGCAAATTGAGTGAAACTAACTTTGTTAGAAAGCTTACACGTAGGGGAACATCACAATATGAAATTGTGAGTTTTTTATGAACCCAATTGATACCAGTGGTTTGAGGAAGTTACCCTATGTCCAAACCAAGCCAAAATAGGGTAGTTCAGGAAGGTCGACTTTTAGGACTTGTAACTCGAGGTATACTTAAGCAAATCAAGTGAAACTTTTGCAAATGAAAGGCTGTCCTATTAACTTTGATATGGTACCAATTTCGTATGATTTGAGGTTAGTTTCGATTTTTAGTGAATTATTACTTTCAAGAGTGTAATTTGGGCTGGTGACCGAATAGGCTGAGGCAAAAGTTAAATATGTTGAGTTATATAAATCAAAATGATATGGGACTAAAGAGGTTAGAAATAGACATATAGAGCTATGACATATCCATAATTCAGATTTAAATGAGTTGAATAGAAGTAAAGGTGGATTATACAACATTCGGGCAGAACTGAGTAGAATTGGCAAAAATGATCAAATTGATGGTTTCACAAGTGTCACTAAACATATAAGGTTTGAGTTGATGGTTGCAAGTTTTACATGGATAGATATGTTAGATTGATGATACTGCTATGACTGATTTATCCGTGAGAACTGGCACTATTCATGGGAAAACGGATCTGATCCGTTATGCTGCCAGATTTACGGCAGAAACCTATGAAGCTATGAATGTTTATATGCAAGGATGAATTTAAGAATAATATGAGTTACGATGTATATGAAAATAAATGATGAAGCATATATAAGATACATTCAGTATGCCTATGCATGACCATGTATGAGAATGAAAGGACATGAATATATTAAATGTGAATATATTGAATGTGGGTCCCTTCACTCGGAGGCACTTATTTGAGTTCCCTCCCTGTGAAAGCAGATAAATAATAAAGACATAGGTCCCTTCACCTGGAGGCAGTTGCATATTGGGTCACTTATCGTGAAGGCAGCTAAAACTTGGGTCCCTCTATGTTGGAGGTACGTGGTCAGATGAGATCCCTCTATATTGAAGGCACGTGGTCAAATGAGATCCCTCAGTTTTGAGGCACGTGACTAGAAGAGATCCCTTCAATTAGAGGCACGTGGCCAGAATGAGATCCCTCCAACCTAGAGGTAGTGGGTCCCCTTGTGGGTGAGTCAGTATGACGACGGTCACGGGTGAAGCTGACGAGCTCACTCCAAGGCCAGGCTACCCAAGGGCAGTAAAAGCACCCTAGGGACGGCAATATGTAATGCCTAGGTGTGCCAAGTAAAGGCTAAAGATTAAAGACTAAAGATTAAAGCTTAAAGCAGATGCAGACACCCCATTCACATGAGGCATGGCATCGACCCAGCTAGTGTGAGTAAAGGGGACAGAACTTACATGAGGCATGGTATGACCCAGCTAGTGTAAGTACCAAATGAAGGTCCCATATTATTAAGGAACATGACATGGCGATCACGCTCTGATGGGATATGACATGGCGATCATACTCTAGAATGTGGCATGTAAAGATTTTATGATAAAAAGAAGATAAAGAAAGAAAAGAAAATTTTATGTATTTGTATAAGTTCAAGTGCAAGTAAAGTTATGTGCAGAAGTTATGTCTCCAGCATAATGATGCTATTGTATTTTATTATGTTTCAGTTGTTTCAGTTATTATTCATAATATAATTCATGAGCTGATTTTGTATGAGCCCTTCCAAATGCTAAGTGTATGAGTAAAAATGAATTTTGCTTCGGATAATATATTTTTTTCGAAATGTAAAATTAAACAGTTTATATAGCATGTTCACCTTTTTTATAATAAATCGAAACAAACTGGAGATGACAAAGATGACATTTTATATGATAATTAGATAATCCTACTGAGAATTTATAATTCTCACTCTTATTTCCGTGTTGTCTCCAGATAGTTCAAGAATTTTCGAAGACGGCTGAAGTTACTGTCAGATAAGGTCCGTTCAGGTAACAGTAACAACTCCAGTGTGTGGTACTATGACTTAAGCATAATACTATACTTGGGAGGGTGTTACATCCGGTTCCTTTTCCTCTGTATCTGGGGCTGCTATAGGTCACAAAGAACCTGAATATATTATACCAGGTAAAATCATAGCCTCCATAGTTTTATCTTGTTATAAACTCTGTTTTTTGTCTAGTTTGCTTTTGTCAAGATGGTTTTTTTTTCAATAACTTAAGAATGCCATTGTTGTTGTTTGGTGCGTTCCTTCCTTCCTTCTTGATGCTGCTGCATGTTCTTGTAGTTTTTTTTTTTCATTTTTTTTTCTTCTCTAGTTCCAAGTTAGTTCCTTCTATTTTGCATTTTTTTCTTTTTTGTTTTTTTCCCCTATTTTTCTACTGATATATGCATTTTGTTCTAAAAATTTGTTTACTAATTTTGTGATTTGAGTTATTATGGTTATGTGTAGTTTTAGGGAAGGGATTGGGAACTCATTACTGAAAATAAAGAACTCACACTTGTTGTGGCTTCTGCATGATGAGCTCTAGTCTTCACATTGGTCCTGATATAAATGAATTTGCTTCATCATAATTACACTTGCCTTCTTGTTGTTTGGTTTGGGAAAAGGGGAGGGGGATAGAAAAGTTAATAAAATAAAGAATGGAAAAAGAAAATGGTGAGATGCTTATGTTGGAGTGTTGGGACCCATATGAAGTTTTCTTCTTTATCTCTTTAGTAATTGATAATTAAAGGACATGATTCCCCTACAGTGATTGGTGACATATCATATGTAGTCTCATTCTACAAGTTATGTTTTGTATTACAAATTTTACATTATGTCCACATCTTGCACAAATCCTAAATATTGTTTCCCTAAATTCATGTCTACTTTTCTTTGCCCAGCCTCCTAATTAGCAATTTATTATCTTGCCAGTGGATGGTACGTAGATGGAAAGGCTAGTGAGATGATCAATATACTTAAGGAGTGTCTATGGTTACTTTTTTATTATGTGACGTCACTCTTAGTTCATTAATTTTTGTTTGATTTTTCTAAAAAAGTTCTCTTTTCTTTTTCAAAATTATATATAGTAATAGTCAAGTATTAACTCTAATTTTATTTAAATTTGCTATCATTAATACTTTTTATGAAAAATTTTATTAGTATTTCATTATTCGTATTAGTTATCACTATCATCTTCTTTTTTGTTTTAGTTTTTTCATTTTTCATTAATATGAGTTCCCAATCCCTTCCCTAAAATGTTAAGTCATGCTACTGAATTTATGGATCAAAAATGAAAAATCAAGGAAGATTTAGTCCCAAGAATCTGGCGGGCAGTGCCCAAGCATGTATATAGAGTCAAAAGGCCATATATGGATAAGTCCAACTCTTTCACTTCATGCAAAAACAAAGGAGATAGTGTACACTATTCAGTATTCACCTATGCCAAAGTGCCTTTTTTTTCTGTTTTGGTCTCTTTTTATTTTCTAGCACTTTTTAGTATTAATTATGTGTCTTTGGTGAATGACATATGAATGAATGAATGAAAAGCTTAACTTGAAGGCAATAATACCAATACCAATGACCTTGCTCAGTAGTCGGTTCTATCAATGTTTTTTCTGTCTCTCTCATTTGTTTGCTCATAGAAACAACACTCTCTCTCTCTTTTGGTTTCTCTCTCTATCTACAACTCGGTTGAACCTGCAAGGAAGAGACATCTGCAACTTTCAATGGGAGTAAGGAATTTCCAAGAAAAAATCTAACTTGAGGGATTTTCCAGCACTATTTCTAGCTTAATTTAGCTGGGATTATGGTGCAAATTGATCCAGTGTCCTTTGTTTCTAGTTGGTATTTACATCTTGTTCAACCATTTTTTGTTGTTTGTTGTAGCACAGAACAAACAATTTGGTTACCTTAAGATTCTAAACGCAGCCAAGGCTTTCCAAGCTAAAACAAAAATTTGGAACAGAAATGGCTCAGTTTTGGTAAGCTTTATACTAATTTATATTTTTTCTTGATAAAGTCTTAGTTTGTACAAAGAGATATCATCATGTTTGTTATACTATGATATAAAAAAGACATTGACATGAATTTTATAAAGAAAGATATCATCATGTTTGTTATACTTTGATATAAATAGCATTAGATATGTTAGATTTAGATATGTTTGTTATACGCTGACATACATAAAAAGCTATAGAAATGGGTGGTGCAGCAAAAGGAAGAAGTGTCTTTAAAAATTATGACATGATCAAGAGATATTTTTCCATAGATTTATTAGTCGATGCCTAAAAGTAACTATGGGAGTGGATAAGGACCTCAGACCAATTATATATCTAATATCGATCAGTGATTTAATTCTTCAGTAAAAGCATAAAATGCATATTATTTTCTGATCATATTGTTTTTCTTTTTAAAATTTTTATTGATGAGCTAACTAAAAGACATGTTATGTTTGTTTTAGAGAACAATTTTTTTTTTTTTTTGGTTAATTCTTAGTTCATGCACAATTTTTACATATTCATGAGAAAATCTTTTTTTTTTTTAAAGGTTCTTATTACATATCCTTTTCTGCATGACACTTGAAATATATGATATAGAAATGTTGTTAAAATGGGAGACATGATAATGCACTTAATTGAGCTTATGAGGCACATGGCCCAAAAAAAAAAAAAACCTTTATAGCCTTTTCAATCTATGGTAATCTACTCATATATAGGTTTTCTCAATCGTTATCATTTACTATTACTTTCTAGTCATGCCAATCCATAAATATTGGATCAACAAACCACGAAATATGTAACATCCACCGTTTTTCGCCTAATTATTCGGTTTTAGCGAATAATTGAAAATAAATAGATTTCAGTTAAATCATTATTTAGACTCAATTGATTAGCAATTACTTGAGTTTAGATAAGAGAGAATTAAGTTAGAAGTATAGAAGATTTCATAAGAATTTTCACGAAACCGATTTACCGATTTAAAGGAAATCGGTAACATTTCGGTATTTTGAACTGTCGGAACCGAACCAATAGAATTACAAGCCTAAAACCCTAGAATCTAAGACTGATAACTCAGCCACTTTGCCCCATAAAAGTGGTGCCACAAGGCCACACTTTATGGAGAAGCTTGGCTGAATTTCAGCCAAGCATTTTGAACCAATCAAATTCAAGCCAAACCACCCAAAAAGCAATCAGATTTTTCAGCCTCTTTTGACTCCCATTCAGACCACATCCAGCGCCCTTTTCTCTCCTCTCATTCAGCTCTCTTTCTCTCTTCTTCACACACAAAAACTCCAGCCAACACCAAGCCAATTCAAAGCCTTACTCATCCAAGCTTCAAAAATCCAGCACAATCACTTGGAACAAAGGTAGGAGTTTAATATTTGCATTAAATCTGTGGTATTGGCTGGCTGAGCTTGGATTATTTTCATGATTCTTGATGTGTTAAATGGATGATTATGATGAGATGATTGGTTTTGGGTTGTTTGTTTGGTTAAACCCGAATTTGAACCAAGAAAGAATGAAAATAGGAAGAGATGGAGGGCTGGAGAACCTAAAACCCCTCGGCAGTCCATACGGCGGAGTGTACGGCTCCGCCTACAGCTGATCAAATTTGATAAAACAAATTTTAAATGAAACTAGACATCCAGGGCTTTCTATGGATATATCATATAAGGCTTTTGGATTAGAATTGAGAGAGTTATGAATTTTTGAATTTCGACCTAGGGTTTTGACTTTGGCTCCGGGCAAAGGGTAGAACTCGACCTACACTACTCAAAAATGAATGACACCAACTTTGTTAGAAAGCTTACACATAGAATAATGTCCCATAAAAATTTCAGAATTAGATAAGGTCCCAATTGCTCCCAATGATCCAAGAAAGTTGCCCTATGTCCAAACCAGGCCAGAACAGGGCAGTTTAGGAAGGTCAGAATTTGGGGCTTATAACTCGAGTCCTACTAAGCCAAATGAAATGGAACTTTTTGCAAATGAAACTTTGCCCTATTAGCTTTAATATGAGTCCAATTTCGTATAATTTGAGTCAGTTTTCAATTTTTATTAGATTTTTACTTTTAGTTGCCTAATTCTGGCTAGCCATTGGGTAGGCCGGGATAAAACCTAAATATCTTGAACTATAGATATCAAAATTAGATGGGACGAAAAGGGTTAGAAACTAGACACATAAAGCTACAACATATCCAAAAATCAGGTTTAAAGGAGTTAAATTGAAATAAAGGTGGGATATACAATAACCGGGCAGAATGAGGAAGAATCAGCCAAAAGCCCTATTGAAGCTTGTTGAAACTAATGAATGAATCTATGAATGTATGTGCATAATTGCTGCTCTATACTGAAATTGCAAATTGTGTAAATGTATTGGTTGGCTGACACTATTCATGGGGAAGCGGACACGTTCCGTTATGCTGCCGAAATTTCGGTAGAATCCATGCGCAAGTTATGAATTTCATGATAATACATGTGCATTTCAAGGAAAGTTATGAAAGTATAATAAGAATTATGTTACTATGAAAGTTCCATGCTACTTGGGCCAGCCTCGGATAAGAAGTTAAGGGAAATAGATCGGTGGGAAGGTCGGGGAAAGTAAACCCTAGATTCCCAGATAGGAACGAGCTCGATCCCCGAGAAGGCATTTCATTACCCAGGAGTCTAAATGGCCAAGAACTCCCAGGGGACCAAGAGATGAAAAAATGATGAAAGGAAATGAAAAGTTTATGAAGGAAAGCTTAAGTATGAGTCTGCATGATTACATGAATGCATGAACACATGGAATAGTTATGTCAAGATGTTTACAGCTGTCTATTAAGTTTGCTTACTGCTGTTTATTATTTGCTCTACTTATTATTCTATGCATTATTATTAGCAATCTATCTTGTTTCTTGTGCCGTCTAAAGTAAAAATGAACTTTGCCTCGGACCAGATATTTTCTTGAACTCATTAAAATGGATACTTCAGTTCGAACACATGTTTTTACAATTAAATAAAACCCGAGGCAACTGAGAATGTATGTGACGTCAGGTAACCACTAAACACAACCCTACTGAGAATTTCTTGAAATTCTCACCCCGTGTTGTATTTTCCGCATCATTCTCAAACGCTAGCGAAGAGCTCAACGGCCACTCCTTTCATTGAGATCTTAGACCTGTAGCTATCCCAAGACTCCGAGTTGGACTCTTTGGACCCAGCCGGCTCCTGCTATTTCTGCCTCCGCTTTTTAGCAATAGGGATTTTACTGTTTCTTTATTTTCTCTGTTTTTAATCTATATACAAATATAGATGGAAGCGTTGGCTTCCGACATACATATGTACATAAACAGCTGATAATATATCACTTATTAGTATCTTTTCTGTTATGTTGTATCAAACCTTATTACTGTTTATAGTGCTAGTTACGCCTATTATATGACAGCGCGCCGTTTCATATGGATATTCGTTATATATATATATATACATATCGGAGGAAAGAAATTATAATATAATAAATACAGCTATAGGCAGAACACTAACATGGTAACGCAACCTATCCAATTTCATGCTATGACTTAAGCATAACATTAAATTAGTAGGGTGTTACAAAATATACCTGAATATGCGGAAATGTTAAACAAATTTCTAGATTTTGCTTTTCAACATCAATCTATTAGGGGTCATAAAATTAAGTGCCCTTGTCCAAAGTGTGGTTTTAGGAGGTGGCAAATAAGAGATATAGTTCAAAAATGTGTCTTGCTGAACATTAGAGCACAAATCTATTATTTTTGCCAAAAAAATATAATTGTAATTAATTAAATGGAGATCTCAGTGATTTTTGTTTACTGTTACTATCTATTTGCATAGTTGCTATTTCTGCTGTTTGCATGGTCGCTATTTTTTTTTTTTTTTGCTGTTATGCTTTTTTGATGTTGCTGGTCTTTTTGCTATTTTTGCATTGAGTTATGTGTTTTTGGGTTAGTTTTTCTAGCCATGTGGCTTTTCTCTACTGAAAACCATGATGAGATGCCTTTTATTGGTGCTTTATCAAAATTAATATCAGTTAGGTTGGTTGTAGTATTGAGGTTCTTGTGTTGCATTTTGTAGTATTGTAGTATTGGGATTCTTTGTTTGCTATTTGAATGCCATTTGGCTTAGCATTTTTGCTATATTCATTAGAATCTCATGGGCCTTGTGCTCTCTTTGGCTAACCTTATCCTTTTTTCTACACACAATGTGACTTTAATTAAGCACTCTAGGAGCAAAGGCCATTGATATGTTCCTTTGTCACCCTCCAATTACAAAGTCTAATGGCTCATCATGAGATTAGTAATTTTTGGCAACTATAAATTTCAATTGTGAAAGGCCTCGCATCCTTGATTAAGTCATATTCAGAATATATATGAACATTAGCTGCATAAATAAAATGATACATCAAGTACCATAATATTCTTTTCTTTCACCCGAAAATGCCTCATCAAGATACATCAATGAACAAAATGTGATGAGTGTGACCAAAGAAGTTTAATGTTGTCTTACTATTATATTTTGTATATACTTGTCATTCCTCAACATTATTTATTTCTACACAAACAATATTTCTTTCCATGAATTTTTCAAGTGGAAATGTTACCTGGAGCTTTATGTAGTTAGGACCTTCACTCCTTTGTGACAATTTCACAGAACCACAGAGATAAGAAACAAAGGACAATTACATTCTTATAGATAACATCAGTTATTTATTTTTTATTGTAAACTAGCTTTTGGGTTTATTTAAATAAAGCTTTTAGTGTTAACTGCTATAAGCCACAAAAAATCCTTTAACAAAACTGTTATATTTTCTAAAAATTCCCATTGCTCTTGAACATTTTTCTTAATAAATTATTTTCTTCCCTTTTTCCTGCTAATTTTCTTCATATTATTATTTTTTATATGTACATTTCACTTGATGAAAAGATTGAGATGTAGGTATCACTGTGGAGTTACAAGTGAGTGAGTTCTTGTTTCTTCATTATACAATTTTTTGGATGCAATTTTTTTACTCCTCTAAGTTATTGAGCCCCCTTTTTGATTTTTTCTCTTCTTATTTCAACAATTGGCTATGTTTTAAGTATAAGCAATTGAACTCTTTTTGTCGATCTTTGCTATATTTAACTGTATTGCAAGTGTGAGCAAATCTGATTGGTGCAAATTAAGCTAAGACTCTATTACATATGAAAGGGTAGTAGGGGGACATTAATGAACATTGCTTTTATTTTGCATTCTTCCTTTTGGATGAAGTTTTGTATCTTCAGATACATATGATGGATATTACTAAAGCTTCAGGCTTACTATAATAGGTCTTTGCTTGAAAGACAAAGTGTTTATTTCTTCTTTGTGGATTTTTGGATTTTGTACCCAACCTCTCCACTACTTTGTATTATAATTCTGACATCTAGCATGTGTTAGGTGACTTTCCAAGCTAGTCAAATAGAATATTTAAACAAGATGGATACATGTACTATGAAGTCAATTGGTAGCTGCTCATATAGAATATATTAATGAATGAATCCATAATTTGTAGCTAATCAGGAACTTATAGGTCATATAATTCATCTGTTAATTAATATAGGATTGAGATTTGACCATAGATCACTATTCAAAATAGAATGGAATTCTTAATTGGCTGTTTGCTAAAAAGGTGGATTTCCAATAGAAAGATGAATTTAACAAAAGCGGATGAAAAAGACAAGCAACTGTGTATGCTCTATTTATAATTATCATAAGTTTGTTCTCTTCTTCTTGGGCTGAGGCAATGTGTGATATCTAAACTTCTCTATATCCAAGGTTAAGAATGTCTTATAGTAAAAGAAATTCACGTGACCTGAAAAGTTAGAAGTGAAAAACATGGTATTGTTGGATAAATGGGGAGAAAATTTTAATGGTGGTATTTTTCTAGTAATCAAAAATTCATTATTAATATTACTTTTGCAGAAAGGAATGCATCAAAAACAACGATTAAATGAACAAAACATGACTCTTAAGAGTAGAAATAAGATACAAGAAATGTACCATGAAATAAGGAATAGTTCTCTAAGGTAGGAATACACTCTGATGATCAAGTCATCATTTGTTCTTAGGCCCTGGAATTGCCTATTAATCAAGATCCTCTAAAGTTTCATATGGCCTTAGTACTTGATGATATTTTATTTTATATTATAGCTGCCTTAGTACTTAATAATATTTTATTTTATATTATAGCATGTATGTGTTAGAACTGGAGAGTGGAAAACTTTAGACTACAAGTGATTGGAAAATTATAAAATGCTCTTTTGTGTGATTGAATTGGGCTTTGTAAATTTGATTTTATAAATTTAATTTAATTTAGAAACTTTTTTATTGCAGGCACCAGATAGAGGGGAAGGCTTAATGAGTCGCCAAATGACATAAGAAGATCTTCAAATGGAAGTAACAATAATCCATCAAATAATCTTCCAAGCCCTCATACATGATCCTTTTATTGATTGTGGTCAATTGTTCTATAACTGTTAAGTCTCAACTAATTTTGAATTTGTTCATGTGATTTGTGTTCTTGGATTGACTATTCCTTTTTTTACTTCCAAGTTATTATGCATTTAGACTTATCATGATTTATTATGTAAAAACTTATTTTAAGCTTTAGTAATAGAATTTTTTCTATTGGATGTTGAGAAATATTATTATATTTATATTGATATACCTTTTGGTGCTTTTTATACCTTCAATTAAAAATAATGGAATAATTATAATATAGGTTTTGATATTGAATAACAAATAAGATACAAATTAGAGCAATTTCAAATGAAATAATGCATTAAAAGCATGTTAGATATTGTCACAATAACAATTAATATATGTCACTATTGATTGCAAAATATGGCGGTGTTGGCTGCCAAAACTATCAGTAATATCTACCATTATCGATTAAAAAATAAGGCAGTTAAAACTGCCCCAATATACCGTAAAATATGGCAATTAAAATTGTTGCAATATATTGTAAAATATGGCAGTTAAAACCGCTGTGATTTACTATTAAATATGGCAGTTTGAATCGCCGTTTTATTCAATGAGAAATTGCCGTTTCATTTGCGTCAATTGCAGCAGTTTACAACAAACTGCCGTATTATACCTTATGGCGGCGTTAATTATGGCGGTTTTGGAAACCGTCGTTGCAGTAAAAAATGGTAGTTATAACCGCCACAATTTTCCAAAAAAACCACCATATTTTACCTGATTTTTTGTAGTGTATGGCCAATTATGGTTTAGTCGAGCATTTGGGCTTCTTTCAACCAGTTTTGGCCAAACACTCTTCAACATGTTTCACATTAGCCATCGATTATCACCTATCAAGTATCAATTGACGACCATAAGCTAAAGTTGTTCTTTGGCTAACTGTGATCTCAATTGTTGGCTAAATCTATTTCTTGACTAACGGCTCTTGGCTGTTAGCAACTTGTCCTTAGCTAATTTCAATCTTTGGGAGTAAACAAGTTTTTACAGATTATCCACCAACGAAAAAAACTAGAAATCAAACTTAAGTTATGATAATATATGAGCAGAAAGCCGACCAAGCAAATCAACCCCTATTTGCCAATTTTTAGCAATATAATTTTGACTCCTCTACAATTTTTTTAATAATGGTATTCTTAATTATATGGCTGTGTGTATTTATGTAATAAGTGTTGGTTAAAACATGTCAAGCATTAGTAATTAAAGTAGCAAGCATACAACTTATGTAATAAAAATAATGAAAGAGGCAAAAAGAAGTACATCTTAGCCATTATTAACAAGGTTAAGCTCCCTTAGATTTTATAATATCATCTAATTATAAATTATAAATTATTAATTAATTATCGTTTGGCTTTATAACAAATTCAATCATATGTTGTGATAATTTGATTTTGGTAATAAATCATTGAGTTTGATTTTGACGAACTTACAGTATAAAACTGTTTTACATTGTAAAGCTGTTTTATATTATCCTCCATTTATATATTGCAACATCAATAAGGATGTTTAACTCTTACACCCATTATTTCAAAAGTTATGTATATAGTAGGATTTAATTAGATAACAGTATAAAAAAATATTATACAGTCAATACATCAAAATTAAATCGTAAATCATTATGGATGAAACTTTTGTGATAAACGAGACTAAGACTCAGCGTTATCGGACCCCAAAAAAAAAAAACTCTAATTATCATTTAACAAAATTAAAAAAAAAAAAAAAAAAAAAAAGCCTACTTAAGTTCTAAAGTATGTTTGAACGAAGCACTTTAAAAAATATATAAGGAATTTTTTCCATTTTAAGTAAATATTATCATTCTTAGAACATTTTATAATGAGAAGAAATGTAACTTTTCAATTATACATCCTTTATTTTTATATTTTTAAAATTTTTTTAATTCTATAAATAATAGATTACTCTTCATCTCCATTTTACTTCAAACAAACTCCTTAGTTCAAAGTTACATAAATTTGGGCTAAGCGTTAAATCAACTTTTTAGTCTTCGACTAGGCTGCCATTGCATAAATTGCCGAGATTAATGTTTCGAGCATTGTTATTATAATTATAAGGGAAAAAAGAACTTTATCCCTGAATTATAGGCCATATGTACTTTAACCCATAAAGTTTAAAAATGTGCAAATTGCCTCTGAACTTTCTTGAAGGTGCAAATTGACCTTCTATTACTTTTTCCATTAATTGTTAATAAAAATATCACATATTCAAGAAGGTTTAGGGTATACATAATTCAAAGTTAAGGGAGGTATAGTATACTTATTTTAACTAAAATGTATATTCATAAAAATTCAAAAGATTAATTTGTACATTTTTAAACTTTTGGAGCTAAAGTGTATGTGTCCTATAATTCAGAGGATAAAATTTAATTTTTCCTAGTTAAAAAAAAAAAAGAAAAAAAACCCTCTCAACCATTGTTTATAGTGGTCTTAGTGGATTGGGTGGGTTTAGAATACTTTTTTCAACCCAACTAGCTTATCCAAGCAATGGGTTGGGTTAGATTAGATCAAATTTATGGGTATGATATATATTTTTTTAAAAATTACCTATTAAAACATGTCAAAATATATAATCAAATATAATAAATTTATATATATATATATATATATATATATATATGTATATATATGTAAAACATAAGTCAATATAAATATCAAATCTTTTAACAAACACAATAACTATAAATCTCAACATGCATAAAATCTAGAAGCTTTAAAAAAAGCATACATAAGTCAAAAAGTATATCTAAGTCCTAATGATTTTCAATAAAGTATAAATAAGTTCAAACAATATAATATATTACACTAGTTAGTTAAAGTCATGTGTTGACATAATTATTGACTTTGTTCTTATTCTTTTCGTGACATTCACTATCTGCACATATAGATGGGATGGATTAGCTTGTGTGGGTTGAAAATCATCAAATCCATAACCCAAGTCATAACTCATGGGTTAAAAAAACCCAACCCAAAATATGGGTTGTGTTAGGTCGAAATCCATGGGTTCATGAGTTTATCCAACCTAATGGACAACACTTATTGTCTATCTGCACTTAATCTGTGGACTAATAATATAATGATAATATAAAATAACTAAATCATATGGAAAACCAAAGTTTAAATTGTAACGTCCAAAAAAAAAAAATTTATCGTTAATAACCGAGTTGTTCGGTTTTTATCGAACAATTGAGTTTAATCAGAATTCAATTAAACATTCACTTAAATGCCAATTAAGTGTGAATTAGAAGGATTAGGCTTGATGGAATTAGATTAGGAACATAGGAAACCTCACAGAATTTTTCTAAAACCAGTTTACCGATTTAAGAGAAATCGGTAAGATTTCGGTATTTTAAACTATCGGAACTGGATTAATAGAACTTATATTATGAGTGTCTGCAGATGAATGGCTGGTGATTTAGCCAAGATACCCCCCACATGTGGCTCCACTTTCAACCATGAAGAGTGGGAAGCCAAGCCAAATTGGAAGGCAAGGTGAAATCCACCAATCAAAGTGAAGCTTGCTTCAAAAATCTTCACCTTTTTCTTTTCCTCTCTCCTTGAAACTTTCGGCCAACCTAGCTGCTGAGACTCCCCTCATTTCTCTTCTATTCACTTTCCTCTTCACTCCATCTTCATCCCCTCTTCAAGTCTCATCAAGAGTTGCTTCCATCTAAGACACCAAATCAACTAAATTTCAACTAGACAAGGTAGGAAATCCTACTCCTCTTCTTACTTTCTTTGGTTTGGGGCTGTATGAGGGTCTTGTGTACCCTATGATACTGATGTTATGTGGAGTGATGATGATGGTTTATGGCTGATTTTGCATGCATGTTATGATTAGAATTGGAATTGGTAGGAAAGAGCTTGAAGGATAGAGAATAATTCAAGAAGCTGTTAGGGTTTTCCTCGACAATCCGTACGGTGGAGTGTATGGCTCTGCCTACATCTGTTTAAATTTGATGAATCCATTTTTATATGAAACTAGACATTCGAATCTCTATACATATAAAATATAAGGCCATTGGATTAGTATAGAAGTAGTTATGAATTTTTGAAATTTGACCTAGAAATCTAGATTCTTATCTGGGCAGTATGAGTTGAGAAGGGTGTAACTCACCCTACACAACTCCAAATTAAGTGAACCTAAAGTTGTTTGAAAGCTAACATATAAAGGAACATCCCATAAAAATTTCAGAGTTAGATTCATTGCCATTTGTTCTTAGCACATCAATGAAGTTGACTTAAGTTCAAACCAGTCTGGGACAAGGTAGTCCAATAGGGTCAAGTTTCGGAGCTTATATCTCAAAATATACTCATGAAAATTATATGAAACTTATTTCATTTGAAATATTGTTCTGTTAGATTTAAATTGATATAAATTTTGTATGATTTCACCCAAGTTTCTATTTTTGGTGAATTTTCTTTTATAAGAGTGAAATTCTGGCTAAGAACAGGGTAGTCTGAAATAAAATACAAATAACTTGAGTTATACAAATCAAAAGGAGATGGGACTAAAAGGGTTGGAAACTAGACACATAGAGTTATAACATATCCAAAATGCAGACCTAAATGAATTAAAATGAACATTTGGTGGATTTTATAACATTCGGGCAGAATTGATTGAAGTGGGCAGAAAGCCCTTTTCTATGTTACCTATTGATATTATTATATTATTGGTATGAATATGATGTTCTATATTGTATTTGCTATTTGATTGAACTTTCTGGTTGCCTGGCACTATTCATGAGAAAGTAGACACGATTCATTATACTACCGAAATTTCGGCAGAGATTGCAATTAATATGAAGTTACAAATTATGCATGCAGTGATCAAAGTAAATTAGATAAGCAATGCTACCATCTATAAGAATGAGAAAGGATTTCCATGTGACTTGGGTCAACCCCTGAATAAAGTTAAGGGGGATGGATCAGTGGGGAAGTCAGGGAAAGTAAACCCGGCGACCCTGTATAGGAACGAGCTTGATCTTGAAAAGCGGACTATTACCTAGGAGTTTTATGGCCAATAGACTCCTAGGGGACTAAGTATGGAAAAATATGAGTTAAGGGGCATTATTATTTCTGCATATCCACAATCTCTATTATCATATGTTGAGTTAAGTTAATGGCACTATTGGTTGTTATATATATATATATATATATATATATATATATACTTTTATTTACCTTATAACTGTCACTTAACTATGTCAAAATACAGGTCTTGATGCTTATTTCTCTGTCTAATTTTCCTTATGTCCTTAAGTAGAACTAAGCTATATTTTGGACTATGATTTCTATAACTAATTGAGTGCAACATCCTGTTGATGTAACATTTTCTCTTAATTAACCAAAAACCGAAACAACTGAGAATGACAGCGACAACAGATATGTATAGATTTAGGAATTCCTATTGAGAAATCTTTGTTTCTCACCCTACTATATATTTCGGCGTCATTCTCAGACCATGGAGAATACGGCAACCGGAGTTCTGTTCATCGAGTTTCCTGAGCTCCATATCCACCTCAACCTATTCTTGGACTCTGTATATATATCCGGTAGATGTCAGTTTTGCCTTTATTTTTCTTCCAGAGAGATTTTGCCGTACCACTCATGTATCCGCTTTTTGACCCTACCGTCCCTTATATTGTCATCCCTCTCTACATGGCCCATCCCTTTCCACCTCCACCAGCAGTAGCACCAGCCTCCATGGCTCGGCCCGCCTCACCACCGCAGCAGATGCCCTCAATCTCGATGTCTAAGGAGAATCCGTCTGAGGCAGCGAGTTCATCTTCCTCGTCCTCTGCTCCGAGCGTAGACTACACTCCTGTGGACGCCAGCATGGCGAACGGATTCCTTTCATTGGAATCCATTTAAATAGTATGCATGTCGTAGCAGTAGTAGATGTACAGGGTGGCCCTCTTTTAGCAGTCTGGGTCATGGACAGATAGGTAGGAGTTAGGAGTTGTACATGAAATATCCCGTGAGGACCAGTTAAGGTACTGTTCATAGAGACAAGCCGATTTATTTTGTGTTAGCGGCCTCATTTTATTACCCTGTACCGTTTTATATATCATTTGTCAACTTTGAAAACAAACGGCTATATATATATATATATATATATATATATATGATGCAGTTTGCAGTAGCTCTGTCTATTTTGCATTTTTATTTATGTTACGATACTTCTGGTACAACGATTTTCTAGCATTTATTCCGCCATTAAACAAAAAATTTGTTAAGTGAACAGTCAACTCTATATGGGTAATTAATAATGAAACAAAAAACGAAATTTAATCAGCTCACCACATATAATCACTTATCAAATAATATATTATAACTTAAGCATAGTACTTTATCTGGTAAGGTGTTACATAAATCCTAGTAATGTGATGCAAAATTGTATTCATATTATGTTTTATTTGATATGCTTTTTATTTTATTTTAAATAAACATAAAAGGGTTTTGTGTTTGAATTGAAACCAACACATGGTGGTTAAAAAGTGGCATGTAATCTTTCCTCTTGATTAGTAGTCTCGGGTTTGAGTCTTAGATATAAAGTAACCAATGTCAAAAAGTCATACCCGTATGGGATCTTAAATGTTCGAACAAAATTACTTCTGATAGAAGGAGATTTGTGATTTGAACCAAAAAAAAGGTTTGAATTTGAATCAATAAATTAAAATACTCATGAAAAGTTAAAATAAAAATTAAACTTTAAAAGCTAAACTAAAACAAAAATAAACTTTAAGAATGAATATAAAAACTATGTATTTTACTACAAAAGTTTAAACACACTTCTCTAGTGATATTGTTATGGTTAAAATGTCATGATTACCCAAACTCAAAAGAAAATGAATACCAAAAATTTTAGAATTCTAGAAAACAAAGTAATTACACAGAAGATTCAAGCTCAAAGTCACAATATCTCAAATTTCCTAAATGGCATGTGTTAATTAAGTCTCTCAAAGGTGTGTTGATAACAAGGTTTGCATTAAGTTATATATTAATCCAAACTTCGCTTGACTTTGACTTAACTCACTTATAAACATGGGCTTTTTTTTTTTTTCTCCTCAAGCTTATATCAGTCAGATAAAAATAACAAATAAACATCAACATATAATAAATTAAAACATCATTAAGTATTACTATTATTATGCAAAAAAATGAGTATATATGCATCAATGAGATCATATGGAGAGATTTTTATTTTAGTTATGAATTTGTATGGATGGTGATATACTTGGTTGAGCGAAGGGATACAAAAATGCTGAGTTTTATTTTTGAAAAATAATTTTGTGATGTTGATTAAGTGTAATTAGAAAGTAAAAGATGAGTTTCTATTTTGAGGTATGTGTTCCAAGTGATTTATATGATAACTTAAAAAAAAATTGTGATGGTAACTGTACGTTATTATGTTGGATTTTTTTTACTATTATTAATGATTTGTTTGTGGAACCTTAAAACTATCAAGATGCTTTTTGTAGAGCATGAGAGGTAATCAATGCTGCATTTTAACCACAATAGTATTGGAGAAATGTTCTTAAGTTTTTGCCGTTGAAAATTATAAATTATTTTTAAATTTGGCCCTAAAGTTTTTTTTTTTTTTTTTTTGTCAATAGAAAAAGACATGCGGTATCCACATCAATAAATACAATTAACAATTTAGACAGAATTGGATGAAAGTATAATTAATGGAGGGATCAAACATAAATTAAAACATTTTGTTAGAAACTAAATGAAAACTATATTACAAAAGGGAATTAAACGAGATAAACATGATATTTTGAAAGGCAACAACATAATTAGACGTAATTTTTTCACACTTAACACTAAATAATATAAAAATGCTTATAATTTATATTATATTATTAAATTTTAGACAAAAGAAAAAAATCCCATTTTAATCGTTGGCAAAAAATTTAGAAGGCAAATTAGTTTTTCAAAATTTAAAAGTCCAATATTAATCCCTTATTATTGAAAAAGAGAGACACAGATCCTCCCGTAAAAATGTCATTTCAACACTTAACAAAGTTGCATAATGTCCCATTAAGTCATCGAACTATCTCCGTTAAGTGTCATGGCATCATATTACTTCCAAATAACAGCATTTTGGTCTTCTTTTTCCTTAACAAGTGGGACAGTTCATTTACCCTAACCTCCCCCATCCACCATTTCTTCTTCCTCTTTGAACCCTAAACACACATTCTCATCTTCGCCCTCACCCTCACCCTCATCATAGCATAACCCCCTTGTTCATCATCACACAAAGCCTCATAACCAAAGCCTCAAATTTAGCCTATCCACGAGGCTTTGCTTTCAATCTTTATTGAACCTTTGCAAGAGTTCTGCCAGATACACCATGAAATAATTTGACAAATCCAAGAAAGCTTAGCTTTCCATTATTGTGCCGTATCCAGTCATGAAGACCAACATTAACGGGGATAAAAGGACCAAGTCCAAGTTCCTAAGGCAACAGTTTGAATCCTAAACGCACATTCTTATCTGCATAATGTGCTATAGAAATGCAGTAAGTTATCATTAAGACCGTTATGAAAAGAAGACACAAAAAACAAACCAAATAGCTCCTGTAGAGTCTTCCCTTTACAGGGACACCAACTGTCTCTTCCTCAGTTTCATATAATTGAGATGACTAATTAGCCCCAAAGAAGATTCATTGTGTTGCTTACCTAACTTGGTACTGGAGCTTTGTCGTTGTCCTGGGCCTTGTACATTCTGCATATTCTCTCCACCATAGAAAGAACTCTCCCTGACTCTACCAATGCATATACAACAAAGAATCTCATTATCTAAAAGTCACCCCAGCCATGATTCAAAACAAAGACAAGTACAAAAAGTAACCAACTATACATTTTATAAAATGACCTGCAAGAATGATGCTTCAATTACTAGAGAATCCCTCATGCCAAAACAAAAATAGTCACTCTTCCCCACTATCTATGCCTGGGACTAAGGCTACCAACTCCGTGACCAAATAGTACCAGAGTAAAGGAGTGGCAAGGATTCCAGGTTTTAATAAACAGATACCATTGATGAATAAACTTTTAAAATGTCGATTCATTGCAACACTATCTTCCACAAAACAATGTTTCCACTAAGCTAAATGAAAAACCGCAGGAAGAAAAGTAGAAAGTATAGGGAAAAGGGAAGAAGGAAAAGTATAGTTAATCGAAATAGAGCTTTAAAAGGAAACAAAAATTAACTCAAAGTCAATTTTGAAAGACATGATGTATATATTTCCAATTTCATATAGGAATTTATTACTAACAAAACTGTACATTTTTGTGACTCAAGAAAAATCATTTTTTAAGCAAGGTATTGGTCCTACCATTGACCCAAGTTTGAGATCAACTTCATGGTAACATTAATTAGAAAGGAAGTAAGGTTAAGGTAACGTGGCAAGAGAGTTCAATTCACTAGTTAATTCTTGGATTTTGTATATATATTGATGACCTTTCACTCATTGCTTTCTACTTAGGATGCTTACAATCAAACTTCTGGTTATGAGTCCTAATGCAATATATGAAGTAGACTTTGTTGTCATTATTACATCTTTTCAAATACTTCAGACATCACAACCCATGTAATTACTCCTATGTAGACCTAATATCATCAAAACGGTTGAAGTCACATAATGTATGTCAGACTGAGAACAAGTTAATAATTCTGAGAGACATCCAAGAAACTAGCATCATGAAATGAAAAATAATTATCATACTAGTACGGCAATATCAATATTGCACCAAGGTTTGTCATCACAACCTGCAAAACAAAAATCATGATGAGTTGGTTTATAGGAAACAAACATTAGGTTGGCCTAGAATTGGTAAAGTTAGAATTAAGAACCGGAAGGCAAGGATATATTATAGAAATATTGAATTAGGGAGAGATATAGTTATAGTGACTGAGGACAAATATCTTCTTTGAAATAATTCCATCAGCTTGGGTTTTGGGAGCCACTAGCTAGCAAATAGAATCAATCATATTTAACAATTAATCACGAGATTGAAATCTAGGATCTAAAGCAATAAATAACAATTTCCTAGCATAATCGAATTGAATAAACAACACCACAAATTTTAAGAACTCAAAAGAACGAATTAATTGAATAATAGAGGCGCTCTCTTAGGTGCATTCAATTTGGGAGGTGCACCATACAATTGGAAGATCTAAACGGTGAGATTTGATAGTGTATCGGTACGCCAATCACCTATAGTATACCATAATAATTTTTAAAATTTATCTATATGATTTGAAATTAAATAAAATTTTATCTGTATGATCTTAAAATTGAACAAAATTTTTGGGCGATATTTCAATATTATGCTGATAAATTTTAATTACTTTTAAAACACCTATGATGTACTATAGTAATTTTTAATTTTATCTACGTGATCTTAAAATTAAATAAAATTTTATCTGTATGCTCGTAAAATTAAACATATGTTTCTAGAAATATTTTAGGATACACAGATAAATTTTAGTCACTTTTAAAATATATTTAATCATAATTTTAAAATCTGACTAAAATTTAAAAATTACTATAATGCACCATAGGTGTTTGGTGTATGAATACACCTTTCAATCATACCCATTTATCACATTGTACTTTCACAAGGTGTATGATGCCCCTTGCAAGTAAGGGGCACCGCATTTGCCAATAGAAAGTGTTGTTATAATCCACACTAACCTTCTAGCAATCAGACTCACCAGATCACATATCCCACCACTCTCAATTGCTCAATCTCTAGTATTAATCGTTAAAAAGAAAATAGAAAATAAAAATCACAATTAATTATAAATGAAAGCAACTAGAAAATAAATATATAAAGAAATTACAAAAGCAAAGAAAATGCACATAGCAGCAAAATGGAGCAATGATAAAGAAGTATGAGAAATAAACATGGAGTATGAGAGATGATGGTATCAGAGGACTCAAGAAGGGGGGTTGAATCAAGTTCTTGATTCACTAAAACTTTTTCTGCATACTTAACACAGTTCAGAAAATTCACACAACTAAATTTTTTGGTGGACAGTTAGTAGAAATCTGGTAAATGCCTATCAGACTTAGTTATCAAATGACTCAAAATATAAGCATATCTCAAAATATTATAGCAAATCGAGTTCAGATTTAAAAAATATAATTTAAAAAAAGGAATGTAAAAGATAAGGGATAGAGGAGCCTACACCAAGGATTTATCTGGTTTGATCTACACAACTTGGAGTCTACGTCCAGTCTCCACAACCTTGTGGGAATTTTCACTATGAGTATTCTTTGTTATAGTATTCTTTGTTACAATAAACTTCTTCAAGCTCTATTACACTTTCACTCAACCTTAAGCTACTTTTTTCTCCCCAACTAAGAGACCTCACAATATTTTCTCTTTTCTCTCAAGTTTCACTCACTTGAGTTACAACAGATTCAAAATACAAAATGAGAAGAAGAAATATTGAGTACAAGAAGCACAAAGCTCACAAGAAAGTTCACAAAGAACTTAAGTCACAAAGACTATGTCACTAAGACTATAAACTAAGCTTAGAAAACAAGTATTTCTAGAAGTTTCAGCCCATGCAAGTGACTTGGGCTCCACCCAAGAGTTTTTGAACTTTAGGGAGCTTTTCAAGAGTCCAATGTGTTGTCATTTCAAACTACTATATGTTGTTCATTGTGCATGGTTTTTTCTCTCTCATTGTACAAGTCAAATTGTCCTTTTCATATTTGGTTAAGTTACCTTTTGGCTTATACCTTTTGCATTTCTATCCTAGTATTAAACAACCTAGGAGAGTACAAAAGGTATTGCAGCTTCTAATGTTATAGCCGTTGCAAAACTATATCCTTGTGCGAACACTTTGGATGTTGTGGCCTAAAGCTTTGAACTTAGCAGTGGCTTAATCTGCGACTTCTTTAGTAGATTTTGCTTCATGTCCTTCATTTCTAGCTGCTAGAATATCTAGTTCCTGTATTGATAAGAAATAACCTTTCCAAGATCAAGTGCTAAGAACTTTTAATACATGGTTTGCATCATCATAAATAATAAGGCCACTATAGATCCAACAAGAGATGAATAGAAGGGTTTATGCTACGATAAGTGTGAGGCTGAAGATGGGAACATGCATTTAAGGTTCAAGGGGGAAGATGAATTTCACATTTGGGTCTAGGGTTTGAAAAAGATGAGGAATTTCATATTTCAAATTTAGGGATTTAGGAAGAATTAGGGATTGGGAGAAAATGGATGATGCAACTCATTAATGAAGAAGACCAAAACACGGCCATTTTGAAGTAACATGACATCATGGAAGTTAACAAAGCCATCTCAGCAATTTAACAAGACAAGTATGCAACTCCGCTAAGTGTTAAAGCGACTTCATAGAGGGACTAACATGCCCTATTTTTTTGAATTGTGAGGGACTAATATTAAACTTTTAAATCTTGAAGGACTAATTGTCCTCCGAAACTTTTGTCAAGGACCAAAACAAGATTTTTATTTAAATTTTATGTAACGAACCACTAAACGCCATCTATCATCAATTAGTAGACGCATTTAACTGGCCATAGACCTAGAAAGTGCAACGGAGGAATATCTACCACTAAGATTTTTTTTTTCACAATTTCGTACATTGTTTTTTTTTTTCACAATTTCCTATGAATTTCCTTTTTTTTCAGCTCATTCTTGTCATTCTTTTAATCATGCGCAAATCTTGAGTATAATTCTTTTGAAAAACTTATGAGCTTTTTATTTGCTAGAAAAAAATGAGATTACTCAGTGGGATAAACACATGATAATTAAAAGAAAGACTTACGAAAGTCAGCTCTTGTAACAAGGCGATACCCATGAACTAATTTTTTGTTGTCTCTTTTTGCTAACTACCAAATTCTATGTTATACTTTTTTAAATCAAATGGGCAACATGTGAGGCATCACATCTACATATGCACGATATATTTTGGAAACAAAACACGTCAATAATTTACTTCAAAAAAAAAAAAAGGAAAGATAAAAGAAGCACAGACCAATAAGCAACGATAATAACAACAATCTACCATTTATGAATTAAATATCTTATCAAGGATCACAAAACTAAAATTTTATATTTTGGTCATGTTTGCCATTTTTGACTAAGGGCCATATACCGACTTTTCTTAGCGGTTACATATATTCTAAATTATTCGGATGCTGCATAATAGGAATAATAAATCTTTCTCGGATGCTGCATAATAGGAATAATAAATCTTTCTTTGTTTAAATAAATCTCAATCACTCTTATAAGGATTTAATTTTAAATTATATAATTTTTACTTTATTATTTAATCATGTCTTGTGATATATTTTTTTGAAAAAAAAAGTTTTGATATCAAACTTATTTAATAATATAACAACACAACAATATATATATATATATATATATATATATATATATATATATATATATATATATATATATATATATATCTACAACAACACATATAAGCTGATAAAAAATAAAAATGCAAAAAGAAATATACGTAAAATAGATCAAAACTATATTTTATACTTTTAATATTTGATTATATAATATTTAAGTATTAAAGTACCACATATCCAACTCTTAAATATTTTATTCTAATATTCAATAAAAAATATATATTTTATTCTAATAACACATGATTCGGTGAAATTATTAAAATGAAACTATATCCATAATAAATCAAAATCAAATTCTTTTAGTTATAATGAGATCTAAACTTAAAATATTCAACTCTAATAACACATGATTCGATCAAATTATAAAGTTTAATATCCGCCGTGAATAAAAATCACATTCTTATTAATTATAATTAGATTTAAACCTTAAATATTTAATTATCAAATATTCAAGTATTAAGTCACGACATATAGAACTCTTAAATATTTAATTCTTATTATTATTATTATTATTATTATTATTATCATTGACGTGCTCTTAAATATTTAATTCTAATAACGCACGTTTAGATTAAATTATGGAAAAAAATATTTATATCCGGCACGACTAAAAATCACATTCATGCTAATTATAATTAGATTTTTTTTAGGGGAATTATAATTAGATTTAAACTTTAAATATTTGATCATCAAATATTCAAGTACTAAGGAGACACACAACCCGTCAAAAAAAAGAAAAAAGAAAAAGAAAAAGAAACGGGAGACACAGAACCCAACAAACAAATTTCGTAATGCATATTCAAAGACCCATATAAGAGTCAACTCAGAAGTTCCAACCCTTCTCAGTGCTCTCCATATTTACTCGTGCTCAAGGTAGTAATATGGAAGCACTCATTCCCCTCATCTTTCTCCTCATCGTATTCCTCTTTCCCATATCACTCTTTCTGTTTTGGCGATCCAAGAAGCTCTCAGACCTCATTTCCTTCTACAGGAACCGGAACCGCTTGCTAGATTGGTACACCGAGCTACTAGCTGCGTCACCCACCACCACCATTGCGGTGCACCGGTTAGGGGCACGTAGAAACATTGTGACCGCAAACCCTTCCAACGTTGAGTACATACTCAAGACCAACTTCTACAACTTCCCCAAAGGCAAGCCTTTCACTGATGTATTGGGTGATTTTCTTGGCCAAGGGATTTTCAACGTGGACGGCGAGCATTGGCTGAGTCAACGTAAGGTAGCGTGCCATGAGTTCAGTGCTAGGTCCATCAGGGAGTTCTTCATGCACACATTGGAAGAGGAAGTGTGTGAGAGGCTCATCCCTGCGCTTGAGGCATTTTCGGTGGCGAACCGGGTGGTTGACTTGCAAGATTTGCTGGCGAGATTCTCGTTCAATGTGATCTGCAAGTTCACATTGGGGAGTAATTGTAACATGTGTTCATTGGACCCTTGCGTCCCCGTTTCGCCTCTCGCGAGAGCTTTCGATGTTGCGGCGGCGATATCCGCGAGGCGCGGGGCGGCGCTTTTGTTCGTGGTATGGAAGGTGAAGAGATGGCTTGGGGTTGGATCTGAACGGAGGCTTAAGGAGGCAGTTCTTGAAGTTCACAACCATGTCATGAATCTGATTTACGAGAGGAAGCAGAAGATAAATGTAATGGGAGAAGCAAACGATAATGGTAAAGAAGATTTCTTGTCTCGGCTTATATACGCAGGTTATGAGGATGATGTGATTAGAGATATGGTGATAAGCTTCGTTATGGCTGGGAGGGACACTACATCAGCGGCTTTGACATGGTTCTTCTGGCAATTGTCCCATTATCCCAATGTAGAGAAGGAGATACTGAGAGAGACAACAGAACTAACGACAAATGGATCATTGGATTATGAATCACTTAAGAGGTTGAATTTCTTGAAGGCATGCCTATGTGAGTCTATGAGGCTGTTTCCACCAGTGGCATGGGATTCTAAGCATGCCACAGGTAATGATCTGCTGCCAGACGGTACTGTTGTTAAAGCAGGAGATAGGGTCACATATTTTCCTTATGGAATGGGGAGAATGGAAGCGTTGTGGGGGTTGGACTGGTTTGAATTTAGACCAGATCGATGGTGTATTGGAGGAAGATGGAGTGAGGTTTCTCCCTACAAGTTTCCAATTTTTCAGGCTGGTCCAAGGGTGTGTTTGGGGAAGGAAATGGCTTTCACTCAAATGAAGTATGTGGCGGTTTCAATTCTTCAGCGGTTCAAAATGAGACCAGTCGGCACACACAAGCCTAAATTCGTGCCACTTCTCACGGCACACATGGCCGGCGGCTTACAGATATTGGTATCCAAGAGGGAGAAACTGACTTAGAGTAGCGCAATTTTTTATGTTCCTTTTTTTTTTTTTTTAAGGGCACTGAGTAGCTCAATTTTTTTAATGTAGCAGATTCGCTACATTTTTTAGGTGGCACATTAGGTCAACTTTTTTGAGGAAGCAGATCAGCTCGATTTTTTTGAAGGTGGCAGATTAGCTTAATTTTTAAATTAAAATCAAAAGTACTTGATTATATATTACATATATCTTAAGGGGGCAATGTGGAAGTTTGCCATTTTCATTTCCTTCTATGTTGGCGTTTCAAGATCATGGGAATGAAGGGAAAATGGTGAATGTACCTCGTCACATCGTATGCCGTCCAAGAGAAACTAAGCGTCACTAGACTATAAATAAACATGATTGCAAGTTGCAAGTACATTTTTGTTTCTTGTATAATGAAAATGATTAGGAGAAACTATTCTTACGATGATTTTTGCACACGTGTCACCAGCCTAACCATCGTCTTAATTAATTTTCCCTTCTCATCACCATCATTGAGAAACCAGTTCCAGCACCAGTTCCAGCAAAACGTGCTTTGTACATATACGACTTGATTTCTTTAAACTCCGGACAGAATAATGCGTATGGTTGCCCCAGTTGACTATTTCACAAGCTACGGTTGATCTACGTACGAAATTGATTTAAATATAACTATGTTACCTTATAAGGCTAGCCGCATTCATTTAATTTTCTTCTTGAACACGTTCCTTAAAGTATACAATACCCAGTTTATGCACGAATTCGAGATTTAGGGGAAGGGCTTATCTAATTGATATTATTGTTGCTATTAACTCTTGAATTAGTTGTTTCTCTGCCGTCTCCACAGAATGACAACAGTGGCCTCTACAGTGATAGGCTTCCAAACTGCTTGTTCCATTCATCGTAACTGCCAAGTTCATTTGTGGAAACAGAAGGCCTCACTTCTTTCAGGGCATTCTCGAAGTCCTAGAAAAGACGAGGAAACCGTTTAAAATTAATGAAGATAACATCGTATAAAAAAATTTCCGGGTTGTGCGTGCTACTTTCTGCATACCTGAAGGGTTACTGGCCGCATATCCTCCTTCTTCAACTTTGTAATTTCTATACCTTGTCTTAAAGCCTCTCTTAGGGGACCCATAGAAGCATCCTTCACTAAGTTTTTCATGTCAGATCCTGAATAACCTATTAAAGGAAATTATTAAGCAAAAACATAGTAAGTCAACAGAAATTAAGGATAGGATTTCAATTGAGAATTAAAATAATATACTGAAGATACTGTAATTAACTTGGAAAAATGTTGATACCTTCCGTTAAGTTACAAATGATATCTATTTCTTCCTTTGATAGCTTGAATAATCCATCTTTCTCGAGTAGGTTACGTACAATCCAAGCTCTAGCCTCTTTATGTACAAGACAAATTTAGTTAGCCACATGGTGCTAAAAGAGATTATAGAAAAAAGATGAGAAACATAATCAGTACCTGAGGAGGGTAGGGGGATGTAAAGTCTTTTAGTAAGTCTCCTCCGTGCTGCTTCATCAAGCTCTTGGGGACGATTTGTTGCCCCTGTATAATGTTTACCCAGCTTGTATAACAAATGGTATGATAAGATAACACAAGTTTATGTGATAGAGACTTACAACCATCAAATTAAACATGCCAAAAACTATTCTTGACCTCAAGCTCACGTTACTCATATCACAATTACAGCAGTAAATCAACAAACTTATGACACGATATTTGAAAAAGTTACCACAATAAAACTAAAATGAATTGTTTGGTCCATGTTCCATTGTAATTCATAATAGACACAAAAAACAACCCTTATATAATTCCTTACACATACTAGTCTAGAAGCATGTTTACAGGTTTGATCAGGTATAGCCGTGTAGGTAAGGTCCCTAACAATAATAATAAATCATATTGCACAATACGGAACCAATTAACAGGAAGCATGCTAAACTAGCTAAGTTTTACTTCTTTTGAATACACAAACAAAAAGGACCGTAGCAACTAGGATGTATGACAGTGGCCACATTATAGCTAGATGTTTTGTGCTTCATAGTCCTTTATATTGCTGATAATGCTTATGATGCTAAGACACATTTCAACTTGCAAAGATTAAATCAGCTTGTTTTGCATGCGTTGGCTGCTTATTAAATTTGAGACAGATATTGAGCTGAAACTGGAATATTACCAAAGAAAAAAAAGACAAAAATAGGGGTGGAAGTAGATCAAGTAGCTCACCTGGGGCCTTCAGCCTAGCCCACATTTGGCCTAATTTGGCCTAACTTTTTTAGTAAACAAGAGCCCAAGCTTTTTAAAACGCCTTTTTAACCAAACAGGTTCGGCTATAGGTTATGAAAAAAGCTTATTTACAAGCTGGCCTATTTATATTATATTATTGTTATTATTATTATTATCATTATTATTATTTCACAAATTCTAATGATAATCAAAGCATTATGATCTATTTTGAATAGATGTTTTGACCTATTTAGGAAGCTTTTTGGCCTATTTAAAAATATGTTTTTTGGTATATTTAGAAGCCTTTTAGCCTATTTAAAAGTAAACTTTTTGATCAATTTAAAAATTTTATAATCAAATAGGCCTCTAAATAGGTTTTTGGGCCAAACCATGCTTTCAAAAAGGCCAGGTTAAGGCTCTAAAAAAAGCCTATATCAGGTAACAGGCCCAATCTCAGGCATCATATTTGTAATGCAGTCTAAGCTTGTTTAAGTTAAAGCTTAGCCTAGCTTAACTCACTTCCACCCTAGACAAAAAGGAATTTGAACCCATTCTTAACAATTACCTATAAGCAGAATTTGTTCGCTACCACTGTCAAAGCCTTCCATTTCTATGAGAAATTGTGTCTTTAGCCGTCTACTTGATTCATGCTCACCCTCAGACTTGCGCTGAGACAAGGCACACAATAAAAGAACATGAGGAAATAATGCAGCATATAGTACAAATGTTATAATCGAACTGTAGAAGTTTCAAATGTAGTCCAGAAATACAGTGTAGTCTAGAAATACAGTGCATTTTCTTTTTCATTTTCATCTATAACATTCCATGTCATGAACATCCACATAGATTACAATGCTATAGTTCAATTAAAAAATTTCCCAAAATGATTTTGGTCATGAACTTCCATACAGCACTAACTGTTTGGATTAAATTATAGGTATACCTGAGACAGGAGCGAATCTATCTCATCAACAAAAATTACTGCTGGTTGACGACAACTGGCAACTCCAAAAAGGGCTCTTACTAGCTTTTCACCTTCACCAATCTATAATCATCAGCAGATATAACAGGCATTCAAAATGGGGTCCCAAGGATATATAGACTGTTATAAATCCAGTTCATGAGTGGAATGAGGTGCCCACTACGGAAGGGGGATGTATTTGAGATAAGTAAGAAGAAACATATTTTAAAAATTTTTGGTTTTGGGTTCTGGTTGAACAATCTAAGATTGCACGTAAGCAGCTAAGATTATGTTTTAGACAACAACATAAGATATTTAAGTTTTAAGAGAAATATATTAGCAAACCTTCAAAATACTAAACAGCTAAAAGCTCAAAAGAATATCTAACTTACCCACTTGCTTGTCAATGAACTTGCAGATATGTAAAAGAAGGTTGCCTTTGCCTCCCCTGCTATGGCTTTCCCTATCATTGTTTTACCAGTTCCCTTGTATGCAAAGTAGTAGATAAATTAAAGACCAGGGTGCTTGCAATCAGACCATAAGGAAGAGAACATTGCACTCACCGGTGGACCAAATAGAAGCAGACCTCTCCCAGGTGACCGGCATCCCTTAAATATGTCTGGACGTAGTAGCGGCCATATAACCATTTCTGTGACACATTTCTTGGCATGCTCCAATCCGGCTACAGTGACATCAAACAATGGATAGAGTATATTTAGTTTCACATGGATGCAAATTGCCAGCTTTGTGAACAAAGAAGAAAGATCAATAGCTATTTATATACCAATGTCATCCCAACGGACATTAGGATCTCTATCCATAATCTCATTACTAACATGTTCAATGAGGCGAGGTTCCAAATTCCTCAACTTCTCAGGAAGCTCACCATCAGGCCCACATAGCATTTCCAAACTAAAAGCAAAATATGAAACACATTAGGAATATAATGCATGTGTCATGCATCTCACTTTTGATCAAATGCTACACTCTAAAAGTTTAGCATGCGAATATGGTTGATGATCCCACCACCATTAAATGAAAGTAGATCGTAAGATCAAAACAATATTGAGATGGAATCTACCAAAAAAAAAAAAAAAAACCTTGGAAACAAACAGTGCCATTTACAGTTTGGAATGCCCAAAGATAATGAATTTATGAGGCTGTGAAGAATGGTGAGAGGAACCTAGTAAGATTAATATGATGGTTGTACCACTGACCATCTCTTGGTAGAGTCATCTAAGGCGTCATCACCCTTTCCAGCGATTCGTGAAGTCATATTTCCAACATTGTTCCCATTCGATTTAATAGGGGGAACAAAATTACCACGGAAGCCACGTCGTGGAATGCCATATGATCTCCCACAATATAACCTATTGGCAGGATTGTTGTCGCATTGTGGAGATACAGGTGCATTGGGTGAACCAGCTGCTCCTCTCCTTTGCCTTGCTTCCATTTCCTGCCCAGATAAGGTGTTCTCATGAGCATTGCTAGATGCAGAGAAAAGTACTTCAGAAAAAGGAACCGGAAAAGGCATGTCATACAAACTCAGATAAGTTGCAAAGACCAATTAGAAGTATGCTGATAAAGAGAGTGTCTCTTGCTAGAATGTAAGTTCTATAACCCTACTACAGTTTGCTAGCCATGCCCTTTTTCGCATAGTTCCTTCTTAAGTTTCATCTAGAAAGTAATATCACTAGTTTATGAAGAATTATTTGCACAAAAATGCAAAAGCAGTGATCATAGACAAGTACATTACAAGTTATAACAGTGGTAGGAAACGCAATAACAGTGCATATAATCAATCATAAAAGGGAAAACAAGTCTCATGCCCCGGTTTCCAAACTTAACAATAGAAGAAGGACAAAAAGGACAATAAGGCACAAGAATGTTACCAATTTGGCTCTAGCAGTAACAAACCCATTGCCGCAGACATCAGGATTAACTTCCTCCTTGCTAGAAGGTGACTTCGCATAACCGACTTTGGGACTATTATCAATTTCCATATGTACACGCTTTTTACCAAATGTGTTTATTCTTTCTTCCTCTTCAACTTGTGAGAAAGAAGAAATAGCAGGACCCTTTGTATGGCTGGCATGTGATTGAGGCCTCTCAACAACCACGCAGTCCTCAGAGCTGTTATCCTTCAAATTGCAAAAGCTCTTGGTAGCATTATCAGTCCTCAATGTGCTCTTCCCATCCACCGACGTCAGCTTCGCTTGCACCACTTCCTTTGACGCCTTGCCGCACGCTTTGTCTTGCTTCCCAATTTGATCACTCTGCAAACGGAAACAACGTTTATTCACAAACCGTTACAAGGCACACAAACTGAGACCCAGACACGAACAAAGCACAACAGGCGAAAATAACAGTTTAAGTACTTTAGTATCAGCATCTATTACCAACTGATTCTCATCGATTTCATTAGATTGCGCCAGAAGAGCTCGAAAGTACTTCGACTTGCGAATCTTGTCAATGTCAATCTCACCTGATGTGGCAAAAACGCTTCCCTGAGGCTTCTTCGCTTGTTCGAAAGCTAGCCTGAGGAAACAAATATAGCATTTATAATTTATTAAAAAAAAAAAAAACTCCCCTACCTCCAAAACACACTTATCAAGACAGAATTGATGAGAAATTGAATAGGTGAAAGCAATACCGATCGGAACCAGGGGTGAGGGATCGGCGAGCGGAGGCGATGCTGGAGAGGGCTTGGCCGCGAATGGGGTGGAGGAAGGCTTCGTCGACGTCGGAGTGGCAGTGGGAATCGAGGAAGCCAAGGAGGCGGAGGCCGAGCACGTAGGCGGAGGGGAAGTCCTGCTTCTCGAGGGCGTGGTCGGCGCCGAACAGAAGGGACTGAAGCCGCTTGAGGTTCTCGTCCACTTCCATTCTCCAACATTTTTCCCTGGGTTCCTCCATTTTGGCCCTCAGCGACGTAGAAGAAGGAGGAGGCCTTTGCTTCATAGTATTCTCTTTCGCTGTCTCTATCTCTCTCCCAATCTCAAATGTCCCGCGCGCCGCTCATACTCCACAGCTCAAATTTTTTTTCAAGGCAAATGGACAGAAATGAAATGATTTTGAGATTAATTTCTATTTACGGACAATCTAAAATTACTTTATATTGTTAGTCATTGGTCAATATATTTAAAAAATAATAAATCAGATGAGTGATTAAATATCAAATTCTCAAATTCAACTTGCAAAAAATGTAAAATTATTTTATATTATTAATAAATAAAAATTAAATCCAATGATTTTTCTCTTTTTCTGAAAGATTAATAAAAAAAAAATTATATTTATAATGTCATTTATTGTATTATTTTATATAAGCAGTCTTAAGTTCGGATAAAAAAAATGAGAGCTGTGATAGAGAATTGTCGAATAACCTATGTAAAACATTGTTAATTTTTATGGAAATGGATCAACAATGTAATTGGGTTAATGCTGGAACCTTATCCATAAGCAGTATGTTATAAGAAACTTTAATTGTAAATCGATTGTCGCAACATAGTCGTTGACAATAGATGGATTTGATATAAAAAAAATTTTAAAAAAATTAAAAATAAATAAAATTGAATTTTAATGATAAATTGTTATATATGTTCATTGACACCCTACTTTTTTTGGATCCAAATAACGTGTCTCAATAACGGCCATTATAATTACAAGGAGTATTAATTTTATGTGTCTATTGAAACTAATGTAGCAAAAAGACAAAGGAATTAGACTCTGGATTTTAAGCTTGCGTGTACTAGCAAGGCAAATTTTAGAAAAAGGATTGGTATAATAATATATAAGTATTAGAAAAATAATGTAGTAAATGTAAGAAAGTTAGAAGATCATATCAATTGATGTCATGTTTATTTTTCAAGAATCAAAATGAATATTTACTCCTAAAACAAAGCACTCTCAAGTAGCTTCAAATAAAATCTGAAGCCTATAGTGAGGGGTAGACCTCGAAGGGTGTGACGTAGAAGCTACAAATGGGGGTGGAGCCGTGGAGGCCTTATATGTGTCTGGGAAAAGGTTTTCTTGGAGCAGATGAACATTTACATTGAAAAAGTCTATGTGGGATTAACCAAATGCATAAAATCTCTCTATAATCTTGCCAAAATGGAAGGCATAAAACCTTCTTAGGCACAAAGAAGAATGGTGGAACAGATCCAATTTGACTATTCAGTGGCTCGCCTAGACTTCAAGTCAGGTCGTGAACATTTTATATTGTACATTCCTGTCACTTGTGTTAACATCAACGACTGAATCCAACTGTGAATGCTGAGAAGTCAATTTGATATCTCGATGATCAGAAATCAAGCGATATATTTTTCCGCACATTTTTTGCTCCCCTTAAATTTGGGATGAAAAACTGATATATTAAATTTTTCTTGTAATTTTTATCCAAAAATAAGACTAACACACTTCATTAGTTGAGTAAACGGGGGAAATATTAAATATTACTGCTTTCTGCTTGGACTCCCGTATCCTGATATAGTATTGCAACTGGTGACATAACTAAAAGGTATCTCAAATTATTTTACTTTGGATTCAGATTTGATAGTCCATAAAATTTGGAAGTCTTGACATAAATAACCTAATCAGGACATTGGAACAACGAAAAAAAAAAGACACTCACGTCAGCATTTGAGCTATGAAGCTCATTATCTGGTTTTCTCAACCAACAATAGGATGTACTTGCTATTTTCACCTCCCTACAAAGTTAAAGATGAAAGGAACAAGTTACATAAACAAGCTTCCTAACATTAACCGTATGCCATCCAAGTTGTTTCAGAAAGTGACACCCTTAAATTGACCTGCAAGATTTATTTTGAGAATCATTTCGAGCTACTCTTCTTGTTAATTCAGACTTCAGGTTCCCATCACGGCGCAATTGCGAATGAAGTGATTGAGCTGGATGCTGCCACATTCAATTTGCCTCCACCTTAACTTCTCAACAGATGGATCAGGGCAACAAGTGTACACAGTCAAGGCACGCTCTGTATGGGACACAGAAGGTGCACCAATGACAAGGAGCTCATCACCAAGAGATTTGAATGCCACACCCCAACCTCCTTGAGCATCAGCTCTCACTGGAACTAGTCCTAACTTCTTCCATTTGTTGCTTCCCTTCAGATAAACTTTGAGCTCATTGGAAGAAGCATCAAGTGTGTACAACTTATTATCAGCAACAGCAACAAGCGGCGGAGACTGCGAGACCGAAAGAGGAATGTCCTTCAACATGTCAGGGATCAAGTTCCAACTGTTTGTCTTTCCATCAAAGAACTCCCCACAAGTGAGGTCCTTCTGATGTTCATCTTGTCCTCCAATGACATAGAACTTGTTATCCATGAAACAACCCGAGCAAAACTTCCTCTTTTGCTTCATCTTTGGGAGGGGTTCCCAAGACTGGCTCTCAGAATTGTACTTCTCAGCTGTGTCCAAAACTTGGCTATAAGTGTTTGTCTCTAGGCCACCGGCAACAAAGGCGAAGGCGCCACAGGTAGCCGACGCGAAAAGGCACCTCGGGTTGATCATGGAAGGGCCCTTAAGCCATTCATCTGATGATGAATCATACCTCCAAATAACAGCTCCATCAATCTCCTTGCCTGAAACTAAAAGATGGGACCCTGCAGAAAATGACTCCTTATCTCCAAACTCAAAGTTGTAATCTGATTGAATAGGAGGGAGCTTCCTGCTGGACTTGAAAGGCCAATCCATTCCCCACCAGTTGCTCTCTCCGCTAGCTAACATAAAAACAGAAGGCTCCTTGAATCCTAACTCTCTCCTGATCTTATAGATTTCGCCGCTCTTCAGTAGAGTCAAGAACCGCTTGTTCAGAAAACAGAGTTTCCAGTGCTGTGACCTTGGAAATCTGGCTAAGATCATAGTCTCTAGCTCATCGCTGAGACACGGAACATTATAATCTGCATCCTGAGGTAAAGGTTCATCAGCAGAGGAACCATTGCCATCAGAGGGTGAAATTTCCAGAGCTCTCATCTTTTGTGCTGGGGACTTATGGGAACTAATGCAAAAGCCACTACCAAAGGTTGGGACAGTCAATGCTTTTTCGCAAGTCACAATAGGTCGATCATTTCCAGGTATTTGCTCTCTTTTCCCTGCAACTATGCTCCCCGTTTCTTTTTCTCTGAACGTTGATTAGGGAAACGTTCTATCACTTCTAGTCAATTGCCTGTAACTGCAGAAGGAAAATCAAAGCAAAAGTATTAGCAACAACAGTTACTATTATGAAATATGAGACTTTAAAAAGCAACAAATACGGATGCATATATATAACAGAACTGACATAGAAACCACTCAAACAAGAATGAAAACAAAAGATTGATCAGTAATATTCAAAAGAATCAGGTTTTTCAAAGACAGAAAGAGAGTTTTCCGTGCTTAATTCAAACTTCTCAACAAGAGATAAGACACTAAGCAGGCAAGGAATTTCATTCGATGGTTAACAAAAATTCGAGAAATAAAAGAATGTAAATTTTTTATGTAACATAAAAGAAGGCAAATTCCGGCCTCGAGAACTAACGATTATGTAAAAAGAATTCGGAACCGTGTGATTTCTCAAAGGGATTAGTTACGGCTATTGATTTACTCCATAGAACTATATCCATCTTCGGAAAAGATGCTTACCCAGCAGATGAAGTCCAAGCACAAGAACTGAAAAACTCTACATCATGAGGTTGGTCACGGTTCAGCGAGATTGACACATGAACGTGCAAAGAAACAGAAAAAGACTACAAACTGTTTTAGATGGGAAAAGAAAGAAAAGTGGAGCTTTCAAGACAAGGGTTTGTGCATATCTATTCAGATATGCAGAACCTGATGAAAAGCTGCAAAGGGGAGCGTAGAAGAGAAATCGCCCATAAGGCAAAACTTACACATATAATATAAAGACAAACGGGAAAAAGAAAAATCCAAAGAGAGAGAGAGCGAAGAAAAGGCCACTTGTAAACGGACGGTGAACGTTACAGAATCTGCAATTAAAACAAAGAGAAAACAGAGACGTATGGGGCGTTGGTCTAAGGCTCTATGCTGATGATAACAGTAGCATAGTCATAGACACGTGAAGCTGAAGTTGAAGAAGAGAGACGAGAAACATAAGAGGAAGACAGTGAAGGAGAAGACAGAAGTGACTTGGAGTGTTGAATGAAGACACTGATGAGGCAATGAAGAAAAGAGGAGAGAGATCCCACATGGAGACACCCACCATTTGCTGGAAAAAAAATATACTTAATTTAGTAATGTGCATTGTCTTTGAGGAATTAAAATACACAACACAGAAAGAATAATTTAATCAGTGTCCTTATCAACTGCACCAGTGCACCACCATAATATTTTATTGCCCATTGGCGAAAAAGGCAGAAGAGTTTTGCAGTTAAAGGCGGAAGAGAGAGAGAGAGAGAGAACACTGCTTGACACAGTAACTGAGCTTCCCATGATGCCACAGCAGTCCAGCGCGAAACAATAAAGAATGCAAAATATCAAGGCAATGGTCAATATAGAATCTTTTTCCAAACTCGGTAGCCGTTTTTGCTCATTTAAATTTCAGTAATGTCATTTATACCTATATCTTTGAATTTAATATTGATACACGAGATTAAGAATTTTATACATATACCGTTTTAGTGGTTAATTTTTATCCTTTGGTGATTAATTGTAATTTTTTTAATAAATAACTAGTATCCAAAAGCCTATTGAAGCCTAACTGATTTAATTTGAGTTAAATTGGTCAATTATGAAATAAAATTATCTCAAAGTAAATTTTTTTCATTTATAAAACTCGAATACGATAACTTGTTAAGATAAAAAAAATGTCAAATGTTTAAATTAACAAATGTTGATAAAAAAAATTACATATTAAAAGTATAAAATTTAAAATAAATGTTCGAACGATTAATATGTCTTGAATGATTATTTGTTTTTCACCAAACGACAAATAATTACAAATAGGGTTCTATATACATTAAATCTATAAACTTTAAAATAAATTCATGAATAGTTATAACTTGTGATTAATTGACTATTTATTTTTGTTGAGTAGCTATATACTAGTAGCAAAAATACTTTTGATAAAGATCCAGATACTTTTTTGAGTGAATATTTGTTTCAATTGATTGACTAATAATTTTGATAAATTCAATATTAGATCTATGATTAAGAGCAATTTCATAAATGACTACTATCAGGAAGTTTTAAGCAACATGAAGAGAATAAAGAATAGGAATATGTAGTTTATGACCATTGGAAGTAGTTAATTTGACAACTGTGAAGTTAGTTTGACAGCTGGGTTCTGTTACTCAGGAATAGTAGCATACATCTAGGTGTAACATCTCACTTCTACTCCTAGCTGAGTCTATAAATTATAATCTCACTCGCTAAAATCCTTAGAATGCATTTTTCACTCACTTCTCAGATTTCATTTCTTCTCTTTTCTCTCAATACTTTCTTCTCCCTTAGATGGTATTACGAGCTCAAGTTTGAGCTTTGCTACACATCCCTTTGCTTCAATGTCGAGAAACACACACAATCATCAAGCTGCTACTGCAAATCAAAATTCAATGAATCAAAATCAAGGAGTTCAAAATCAACTTAATGGAGATTTGTCACAAAATCCTATTACCTGCATCCGAATAGAAGTCCCTCACAGGTAATGGTAACTTCAATTATTTTTGGTTCAAATTATCATACATGGCCTAGATCAATGAAAAGTGCATTAATTTCAAAAAACAAATTCCAATTTGTGAACAGTTCCATTATCAAACCTAATGAGTTTGATCCTCTGTACAAAGCATAGGAGAGATGCAATAATATGGTACATTCCTGGCTAATGCATTCAATGTCTCCAGCAATAGCAAGAAGTAGGGATGCTACGGAGTTAGCTTGCGATGTTTGGATAATTTGAAAGAAAAATTCTCAAGAGGTGATATGATAAGAATAGCTAAATTGATGCAAGAGTTTCATGCTTTTAAGCAAGGAAATTTATCAATCACAAAATATCACACTAAATTAAAGTCATACTGGGAGGAATTGGAGAATTACAGACTTATTCCTTCTTGTTCATGTCTGATCACATGCACTTGTAAATCAATGAGGAATGCCAAAACACACAAATAACGAGAATATGTGTCGAGATTTCTCATTGGTTTGGATGAGAGGTATTATCAAATTAAGATGCAAATCGATGAATAAGGTGTTGTCAATGGTTCTACAGCAAGAAAGTAAAATAGCAGGAAATTACCAAGACGAGTCAAAATTACTTATCAATGCAATAGCAACATCTAGTCGGCCCTATGGTAGAGGTAGAGGCGCTAATTCAAACAAAGTTTGCATACACTGTGTGAAAGGAGGTCACATAGTGGATGTGTGATATAGGAAGCATGGCTTCCCTCCAAACTTCAAATTTAAGAACTTTTCCTCTGCCAACAATGTGTCCAAGGAAGTCACTGATGATGAGACACAGACTGAAGATACAACACTCAAGGAAGTAGTTTAGGAACCAAATTCTAGTATAAATTCTGGTATAAGCCTGGCCTTATCATGTCATTCTTCCATTCCTTCTAGTTAAACCTATTGATCGCATATATACTTGTTTACATTCGTTCACCTCTTTCTCAAAAATTAAACCTATTCAAGTTAAGCTTCCAAATAGTCAAGTTGTACTTGCACAATATACAGGATCGATATGTTTTTCTCCAGCCTTGATACTCATTAATGTCTTATGTTTACCTAATTTTAAGTTCAATTTAATATCCGTCTTTACATTGTGCACTTCATTGAATTACTCACTCACTTTCTCTACAAATTGCTATCAAATATAGGATATACACTTTCAAAGGATGATTGGTGTAGGTGAAGCTCATGGTGGTTTATATTACTTGGTTCCTGCTCAAGACAAAAACTGCAAGGTGAACTCTTTCCATACCTGGACACACACCTTCCAAAATAATTACGTACCGGAGTGGGACATTTGTTAGTAAAAAGATTATTTTTTCTCAGTAAACAATTTCCTTATGTTTAGTATAATAATTGTGAACCCTATGATGTATGTCATTTTGTAAAGCTAAAAAGACTTTCTTATCAAATTTGTACTAGTGTAGCAAGCTCTTGTTTTGAACTAGCACATTTCGATCTATGGGGACTATTCAGTGTTCCATCAATCCATGGCCATAAGTATTTTTTAACTGCTGTTGATGATCACAGCAGGTATTGTTAGGTTTTTTCTTTAAAATTCAAATCTGTGGTCTCATCTAGTGTGCAACATTTTATCACTTTTGCTGAAAACCAATTTAATACTAAAGTCAGAATAGTTAGGATAGACAATGGAATTGAGTTTCTTTATGTCACATTTCTTCAATACAAAAGGGATTTTGCATCAAACTAGTTGCATTAAGGCACCCTAAGAAAATTGTCAGGTGGAAAGGAAACACCAACATCTCCTTGGTGTAGCTAGAGCTTTATTGTTGCACTCTAAATTGCCTAAATTGTTTTGGTTATATGCAATCAAACATGCAACCTACATTATAAATCGAATTCCAACTCCATTATTAGATATAAGTCTCCTTTTGAAATCTTGCACCATGTTTTGCCTGATTTGACTGAATTAAAGACATTTGTTGCATCTACACTACTTTTTGGGAGGCAAAAGTTTGATGCTAGGGCCCGCAACTGTGTGTTCTTGGGTTTTAGGCCTAGAGTAAAAGGATTTATTTTATTTGATCTATTTGCTAAAGAAGTGTTTCTCTCTAGAAATGTAATTTTTTATGAACAGGTATTGCCATATGTTGTTAGTAGCATTTCATCTAATTTGCATGACAATCCAAAACATCATGCTGCTAATGTGCCAACTTCTAATACCACTAATCACACTCATCCCTCACTAACCACAACCACAATGACATAGTCACTTACACTCCCTCACACACCTCCACCACCTTAGCTCCTTCTCTTGCAGAATTTGATAGACCTTGTCCTCCTCGAACACTCTTGTCTGCCCGTGCTTCCACTAGAACCAAAAAACCACCGAGCTACCTAGCAGATTACCAATGTGACCAGCACTTCACCTAAGCTCTCTTCCTCAAGGGTTGTTTGTCCTCTCTCAAAGTTCATTTCTTACTCACATCTTTCACTAGCACAAAGTTTTCTCTCTAAACATCACCACAGAGTTTGAGCCTTCCACCTGTGCTGAAGCTGTGAACTCTGAATATTGGCATGAGGTAATGCAGGCTAAAATTAGAGCATTTCAGGAGAACCGAACCTAGATCATTGTTGACCTTCCTCCTGGTGTAATACCCGTTGGGAATAAATGGGTTTACAAAATAAAATGGAAATACAATAGGAGCATTGAAAGGTACAAGGCTCGGTTAGTGGCAAAGGGGTATATTAAAATTGAAGTATTCAACTACTTTAACACTTTCTCTTCGATGGCCAAGATGACTACCATCCAAGTCCTCCTTGCGTTAGCAGCTTACAGGCTGGCATCTCCACCAAATGAAAGTCAACAACGCATTTCTTCAAGGCGAGCTCCATGAAGATGTCCACATGACTCTTCCATTCAGTTTTCCCACTTTCGATCTAATAAAGTTTGCAAGCTTGTTAAGTCTGTCTATGTACTTAAACACGTAAGTTGCCAATGGTTCGAAAAGTTTTCACATGTGCTTGTTGAGTGTGGATATACTCAAGCTTTCTCATATCACAATTTATTCACTAAGGCTGATTCATCCACATTTACAGCCCTTCTCATATATGTAAATGACATCATCCTTGCTGGAAATTTCTTAGATGAGTTCCAGTGGATTAAGCAAGTTCTGGATTCTAAGTTTCGGATCAAAGACCTTGGTGTGTTCAAATTTTCTTAAGGTTGGAGTTGGCTCCTTCATCCAAGGGTATTTTGCTTTGCCCAAAAAAATATTGCTTGAACCTTCTCACAAATTCTGGTGTGGTTGCTGCTAAACCAGCTTCCACCCCCTTAGACTCTACCACCCCCTTGCATCAAGATGGAGGTTAGCCCTTTCCTAACGTCCTAGTTTACTGGAGGCTCATCGACATATTATTGTATCTTACCATGACTCATCCTGACATTGCATTTATTGCCCAACAACTTAGTTAGTTCATGGGTAATCCTATTATGCAGCATCATAAGGCTACAAAGAGGGTGATCCGCTACCTCAAAGGTTCTCCTAGACATGGTCTTTTCTTTCCTTGTGCCTCTGAATTGCAAGTGTTTAGTTTCAGTGAGCCGATTGGGATGAATGTGTGGATAGCCACGAGTCCATTTTGGGATACTCTTTCTTTCCTGGTCATTCCCTTGTCTCCTGGAAGTCGAAAAAACAATCTACTATTTCTTATTCTTCCGTGGAGGTTGAGTATGGGGCCTGGGCTATAGCCACTTGTGAGATCCAACAGATCTAGTACCTTTTGAAGGACCTTTATTTTGAGTGTTTGTGCCCTGTTGGCTTGTATTGTGGCAGCTAGAGTGCATTATACATTACAGCTAATCCTGTTTTTCACGAACGCATAAAGCACCTGGACATTGATTATCACATCGTTTGTGAGAAATCCGAAGGAAGGCTGATGCTGTTACTGCCTATTTCCTCTTCGGATCAAAGGGTTGATCTCTTTACCAAGGCTTTGCCTTTTCTCACTTTTGTTGATTTTCCGTCCTAGCTTTAAAAAGGCTAGCTGAATATTCTATCCTAACCCATTTAAGGGTGGTATCCGTCAAAAAATAAAAAATATAAATAAATTTATTTTAATTATTTTTTATGAGTTAAATTATTTTAAAAATTAAAAAAAAATATATTAAATAAAAAATTTATTTAAATAAAATAAGATAAAATAATTAAAGTATATAATTTATATCTAAATTTAATTCAAATATAAATATAATAAATTAATTAAGATATATAAATAAATTTATAAATAATAATTAACTATAAATTTATAACATAAAATTTATAGTGTAAAATTTATAAATTAATAAAAGTATAATAATAACATAATTTATAATAAAAATTGAAAATTTTCTTTAAAAAATATTCTTGCACCTTAAAAAAAGAAAAAGAGATAAGATTGGCCCAGCAGGGCAGGTTAGGCAGGACAAAAATTTTTGGCAGGTTAAATATGTCAACCCAACCTGCTATTTTTGGTTGATTTATCGGGTCAACTCGGCGTATTAAACCCGTTTTGCCATCTCTAAAAAATAGGTAGTTTATGATCATTGGAAGTAGTTAATTTGATAGCTATAGAGTTAGTTTGACAGTTGCGTTTTGTTACTCAAAAATAATAGCATACATCTAGGTGTAACAGCTCATTTTCTACTCCTAGTTGAGTCTATAAACTATAATCTCACTCACTAAAATCATCAGAATGCATTTTTACTCACTTCTTAGATTCTATTTCTTCTATTTTCTCTTAATTGTCTCGATACTTTTTTCTCCCTCAGAACTACTAATTGTTATTGAGTGGTTATTTATTTTCTATGAGTGACACAAAGAAATAAATAAAGATTTCTTTTATGATTAATATATATAAAATTGTAAAAAATTTCAAGAAATAAATTTTACTTTAACATATATGGTTTTCATTCTAACTGAATAGTTAGTATTTTATTATGAGTATTTTAGTTTATTAGGTAAAATATAAAAGTTACTCTTTCTAATTAAGTTATATATAATTTTTCTTAATAATTTAAATATTTTATATCTCTTAAATTAAATATTTTTTTCTTAGTGATTCTTGACATTATTTTTTCCTTCTTATTTCATCCGATTAATTTATCAATGAATCTCATTACCTCTAATCTATGAGGCTACTATACATAAAGTTTTTGTGAACATAGCATTTTTTATTAACTCTTACATCAATACTTGATCGATTCAAGTGGTTTGGTATTTGTTTCCCTTAGACAAGGTTTTAGGTTTGAGTCTTGTAGATGGAAAAAAAGATTAGCGCTAGGAGAGCTTTACTTCTATAGTAGGCTGACCTAACTTGAGCTAAATTAGTTGGAATCCAATAGGCTCTAATTACTGATAGTTTGGGCAAAAGAAAAAATTTATTTTTTAAAAAGTTGTATTCTCCTTTGAGATTTGACTTAATTATACACTACACTCTTCTATTTTATATGTCTACATATATGAACCTCCCCTAAGAATAACAATGTTAAGAGCTATTTGGTACAAAAATGAAATATCTGTTTTGTTCTTCTTGCTAAAATGAACAAATACTCCTCACCCCCAGTTAACTTTAAATTTCTAACCCACCCTCTTACCATTAAATGAAGGTGATGGTTATCAAGGTGTAGTGGTTTGTATGATAGAATTAGGCAGAGAAAAGGTAGGTTGTAGAGTGGCTAATCTACACGGTACTGGGCTTGGTTACCGATAGTGATGCATAGGGTTTTAGGCACTCTAGATCAGATTCATATGAGTAGTTTGGCTTTTGGTGCTAGGAGCTTTGTATCACAAAAGGTTACATAGAGTATGGTTGTTGTTTCGAGCATTTTCATTGAGTTCAAGTTAGGGGTGGCATGGTTGATATTCTAGTGACAGAGCAAGGAAGATGTTGATGCCATTGGGTGTTTGACTTGTGTTGAAGTTGTTTATCATTGATTTGGATAGACTTGATGATTTGATGCTATGGAGACAAGTTGGTTTGATTGATGTTTGATCAATGATTTGTGGTAGGATGTTGGCGGCATTGTCTTTGTCTATCAAGGTTGTAATATTAAGTGGCTATGGTGCATGATGGATTGATGTGCTCATGATGGTTGGGCTTGGAGGACGATGCTGGTGTTGAATTGTATTAAGTCCCACATATTGGTTGGGATATGGCCATGATAGCCTTTATTAATAGTTTGGGCAACAATCCTCCCATGACCTAACTTTTGAGGTTGAATTAGATTTACTTAATTCTTAATATGGTATTAGAGCCAATCTTGTATTTGATATTGAGCCACCTACAGATGTTTAGTCCTACAAACTTCATGCTCTAGATGTCTAATCCTAGGTGTGAAGAGGTGCATTAAGTTCCACATTACTTGGCAATATGGCCATGATAGCCTTTATAATAGCTTGGGCAACCCTCCTCCCATGAACTCATTTTTGGGTTGAATTAGGCCTAATTAACCCTTAATAAATATGTTCTAGGTATCGATAAGAGAATTAAGGGGAAATTGTGGTATTTCATATCATAAAGTTTCAAGAATCACGATGCAACTATTATGGGCCACATTATCATTTTGAATAGCAAAGTGGTATCATACAAAATAAACATAAACCTCAAAAGGTGACAATATAATATGAGGAGGAAAAGTAAGGGAACATGTTGTTATTTTAAAGAATAAAAAGGAGTACATATTCAATTTCATCTTGAAAGTTGTATAAGTGCGTTATTTTAGTCCTTGAAATTATGCAATTAACTTTTTAGTCCCTGAAAATGCAAATTATGGACACTTTAGTCCATGGACTCACTTTGATAGCTTGTCATGACAGAAATGCTGATGTGTTACGCTTAGTGACAAACTATCATCTCGCATGGCCTCTAATGTTGCAATGATAATCAATAGGTTCAAATTAGTCCTTGAAGTTTTTAGAATGTCAAAAATGTCTAAAATCCCCAAATTTCTTCTCTTCCTTATGTAAACCTTAAATCTCCAATCTTCTCTAAACACGCTCATTGTCCTTCCATTTTTGCATCCTCCAAAGAACATATCCTTTCCACCCATATGATCATTCACATGTCAAAATATTGGTTTAGTACATCTATATAAAATATGGTTTAGATTCAATGCTCTATACAATGCTAACCATTAATACTCTACATATCTAGATGCTAGGTGTCTTCTTCAATAGATGTTGACAAATTCTTCAAGACAGCATGGTAAGTTTTTTATACCCATTTTATAATGAAAATTTTGTTGTCTACAAAAATTTGAGAACAAGAATAAGCTAGATGTGCAATAGTACTCTTTTTAATTTCAGGGTTTGTTATGCAATTAGTAATGCAAAAGAAAGCTTCCCCTTGTGATGAATGTAGTTTGATTCCTTAGACCAAGAAGTGGAAGAATATACACCAAGGGTGTGTTTGGTAAGGCAGTAAAAGTGGGGCTAAAAATTCCATGAATTAGAATCACGAGTAATACTAATGAATCTAATTCATGGAATTTTGAATTAGATTCATGAGTAATATTCATGAATCTAATTCATAGAATTTTTACATCTATTTTTACCCCTCTCCAAACATACCCTAAGTGTTATTGTCTACCTAAAAAAATGTTTTAATTCTTCTCCTTAAATATTATTTAAATTGGTCATTTTTAATTATTTTAATATTATTAGTCCTTTTATATTAATTAATCATTGTTAATGGTCCTTAATACTAATTTTTATATGAGATTTCTTCTAAAATTCATTGAGGCAATCTAGCTTTAACACCATTTAATGTCATCTACGATAGTTGTCTCTTTCAAATAATCAAAATTTTTATTGGAAAGTGAAAATTTTCTATTTCATCACTAATTTATATTCATCAAGAGAAAGAGGAAAAAGATATAAAACTTTGTATATTCAATTAAGAATGCAACCTATAAAAATAAAAACCAATTTTAAACAAAATTTTCTATCAAATTAATGAGTAAATATATAGTATACATGTTACCTATTATGACTTATCAGAATGTTTGTTAGAGTTTGCTTGGTTAGTGAACGTGTGTAAATAGGTAGTTAGAACTAGTTATATTTTTTCCAATGATTTTACTTTCTCGGCAAGTAATGTAGCACATGTATATAAGTACTGATCTTGTATAGGATGAGTTAGAAATTGAATTCACATTTTCTTATTCACACTTTCAGTACAGAGAATTTTCTTTCATTTTCAATTCTTTTTCTCTCTCAAGGAGTCTCTTCTAGAGGTTCAATACTCAATAATTGAGTTTTTCTACATGGTATCAATGCCTCCAGGTTCTAAGGCTCTATTGCCACTGTGCTTTCTTGATCAAAGATGGAAGATTATTGCTAAATTGATGAACTACTAATGCCACTAATGAATCCAACACCTACGCATCAAGCCAATAGAGCATATTCTGCAAGTTCGAATCCGCTCCATTATCCATACTACTTGCACCCAAGTGAGGGACCAGGCACAACATTGGTGAAAACACCATTGATCAAAGGAAATTATCATCTTTGGGCCCAAGCAATGAAGGTGGCCCTCAAATCTAAGAACAAATTGAAGTTTATGGATGGATCGATCAAGAAATCGGATAAACAGGATCAATTATTCGTAGCATGGGATAGAGTTAACACCATAGTTCTAGCATAGATTTCTAACTCAATTAGTTTAGAAATCTATCAAACCATCCTTTGGATCGAGGAAGCATCAGTGCTATGGAGAGATCTTCATTAGAGGTATCATCAAGGAGATCTTTATTGAATTGTAGATCTACATGAAAGTTTGTATTCTCTCAAAGAAGGTGATATGTCGATTACTAAGTACTTTACTCAGTTGAAGATAATATGGGAAGTGCTAGGTAATTTCCAACCTATTCTTTCTTGTAATTATGGTGAAATATGTCATTGTGGCCTCAATGTTATTAGAGGTTACAAGGATAGGGAGTATGTAATCAAGTTTTTGAGAGGCTTGAATGAATGTTATAGTGGAGTTAGATCACAGATCATGCTCATGGGGCCTATTCTTGATATAAATATGGTCCTTTCACTGCTAATGCAAGAAGAGAGGTAGTGTTGTGTTAATTCTACAGAAGCAAAAGTCTTGGCTACCATGGTTAGGGGAGATAATTTTTCTGGCTCAAGAGGCAGAGGAAGGGATTCTAGCATAAGAGGATCTAATAGTTCCTCAAGTGGTAGAGGGTCATCAGGCTTAGGACAATCATCTAAGCTTTGTTCTCACTGTGGAAGATAGACCATTTCGTGGACACATGCTATAAAAAGAATTATTATCCTCCTCATCTCAAACAAAAGTTTGCAAATAATGCATCTACTAGTGATGATATTGGAAGCATTATGTCTCAGAAGGAAATTGTTGTCAATTAGGAGTTGTCATTCACTCCAAAGCATAAGAGAGCCTTGCTAGCCTTAATATACAAAGTAAGTTGTAAAATCATTCTACAAATCAAATTGTTTCTTTCCCATCCCACTGATTGAACTATTCAAGTATCACATACATTTTTGCCAATCAGTCTTCAAATCCAAACATGTCGATACTTGATTCAAGTGCAACTGATCATGTATGCCACTCATTAGTTTCTTTCCATTGCCAAAGACATATTAAACTTATTCTCATAAAGTTGCCTGATGGTAGTCAAACTGCCACAATAGGGACTATTTTCTTTTCCCAAGATCTTTGTCTCATAATAATCTTTTTGTCCCTTCTTTCACTTTTAATCTAATCTCAATTTCCAACTTCACTTCTACACTACACTGCAAACTAACATTTACCAAATCTCTTTGTGAAATACAAGATCTACATATGAAGAGGATGATTGGTGCAACTAAGGAAAAGCATGGCCTATATGTGTTGAATGCCGCAGTAGTAGGAACTTCTAACTCTTAGTCAATAAATGTTTGTACCAAATCTACTTTTGACATTTGGCATTTTCAATTAGGGCACCTTTCTATTGGGAAATTGGATGTATTACAGAAAAATTTTCCTTTTATTAGACCTATTAATAATAAAATTCCTTGTGAAGTTTGTCATTTTACTAAACAGCATAAATTGCCTTTTCCTTCTAATTTTAGTAAAAGTGCATGTGTATTTGATCTTATTCATGTGGATATTTGGGGGCCTCTCTCCATACCATCTATGTTTGGATGCAAATATTTTTTGACTATAGTAGATGGTAAGTCTAGGTTTACTTGGCTTTATCATATGAAATTGAAATTGAAAGCATCAACTTTACTTCAGAATTTTGTTCAAATGATTGAAACTCAGTTTATGACTTGAATTAAAATAATTAGATCAGCTAAGAGTCCAAAATTCACTTTGAGCCAGTTCCATAGCTTAAAAGGGATTTTTTACCAAACTAGCTATGTGGAAACATCACAGCAGAATAGCATAGCAGAAAGAAAACATAAACACATTCTTATTGTTTTTAGAGCTATTCCATTTCATTATCACCTTCCTAACTATTTTTGGAATTTTGCCACAGCACATGCTATTCATTTAATCAATCGACAACCTTTCACTTACTTAAATAATCAATCACCATATGAAGTTTTTTTTTTTTTTTTGGTTGCCTTCCTGATTTGTCCAACCTTAAAAGTCCTTAGTTGTTTGGTTTTTGCTTCAACAAATTTAGCTAACAAAAGTAAACTCGACCCTAGAGCTAAAAAGCATGTTTTTCTAGGCTATAAATAAGGCTTCAAAAGTTTTCTACTATTTGATCTACTTTCAAAAGGAACTTTCTTTCTCGAAATGTTGTGTTTTATGAGGACATTTTCTGATATCATGTGACTGCTAATACATCTAAACCCTTTGATGGTCCACCTAACCTCACCTTACCAATTTTTCCTTCTAGTCCTCCCTCCATAATCATGTTTGATTCCTTATTACCTAACTTAGTTGATGTTATAGCACATGACACAATAGAAACAACTTCAGCATCCATACATCCCATAAGTAATAACCTCACACCATCACCTGTTGCTCCTGTTCAACCCTTCAAACAATCATAGAGAGATAGATGAGCTCCCAACTATCTGTAGTAATACCATTGTGCTTTGGCTTCCTCAACAGCACCTTCGCCCTCTTCCAGTAGGTACTGTAATTCAAATTTCTTCTCTTGTAATTCCCTTTCTCCTTCTTTTAAACATTTTCCTTAATATTTCTACTGTCTTTGAGCCCAAAACCTATCAAGAAGCTGTGGCACATAAATGTTGGAGAAATGCTATCAATGATACTTGGACTTTCACTTCTTTAACTCCTGGGAAAAAGAGTATTGGTTGTAAATGGGTTTTTAAGGTCAAATTTAGACGTAATGGAAATGTTGAAAGGCAAAATTCCTGATTAGTAGCTAAAGGCCACACTCAGACAAGTAGTATAGACTATATGGAGACCTTTAGTCTTGTGGTGAAGATTATTACCATTTGGGTTCTCTTATCACTTACTACTACCATGGGTTGATTTCTTTATCAACTTGATATCAACACAACTTTCCTCCATGGTGACTTAGATGAGAAGGTATACATTAAAATTCCCTTGAGCCTCGAGATGCCTCAATCTAGTTTAATCTATAAATTACAAAAATCATTTTATGAATTAAAGCAAGCTAGTAGACAATGGAATGCTAAGCTTACCTCAGTCCTTGTCTCATCTAGTTTCATTCAGTCTAGAGTCAATTAGTCACTCTTCAACAAGAGTTCCCCTACTGGTTTCACTACTATTTTGGTGTATGTGGATGATTTGGTACTTGCAGGCAATGATTTGGATGAAATCACCGGGATCAAACAGCTACTAGATGATAGGTTCAAGATTAAGGACATAGGGAATCTCAAATATTTCCTTGCTATGGAGGTTGTTCGATCAAAGGTGGGGAATACTCTTTATCACAGGAAGAATACACTTGATATCTTGCAAGATTGTGGGATGATAGGTGCTAAACCTGTTTCTACCCCTATGGACTATACATTCAAAGTAAGCTTGTAAAAGGTCAAGCTTGCCCTTGTTAGATTCCTCTGAATATCAAAGATTGGTGGGTTGGCTTCTCTACTTGGCCAATATTTGCCCGAATATTTCTTTTATTGTGGGAAGATTAAGTTAGTATCTTGATTGCCTAACTACTGTCCATCTCCAAGCTGTTTATCGAATCCTTCGATATTTGAGGGGACTCCTGCTACTGGTCTCTATTTCTTCTCTTAAGCTTCTGACTTTTGGTTGCAGGGTTATTTAGACTCTGATTAGGGGTCATGCCTTGATACTTGTCAATCGGTTAGTGGTTTTTGTTTCTTTCTTAGTTCCAGTCTTGTTTCCTAGAAAAATAAGAAATAAATAACCATTTCCAAGTCCTCTTCTAAACTGAATATCATGCACTCGCTTTGGCAGCTTGTGAGCTGCAATGGCTGGTTTATCTTCACCAAGAATTTATGCTTCCTGTTATTTAGCCAATGGTGATTTACTGTGACAATCAATCAGAGCTCCATATTGCTTCAAATTCTGTGTTTCATGAGAAGACAAAACACATCGAGATTGATTGTCATCTTGTTAGAGACAAGCTACAATCAAGAATTCTCTTGCTCCTTCCCATCTTCTCTTCTGAATAGCTTGTAGGCATCATCACTGAACCATTGGCTCTTTCTCCCTTCCAATCTCTTCATAGCAAGCTCAATATGTTGAATATTTACATACTAGCTTGAGGGAGGGTGTTACCAATTATGACTCATCAGATTGTTAGTTAGAGTTAGTTTGTTTAGTGCACGTGTGTAAATAAATAGTTAGAGTTAGTTATATTTATTCTAATGGTTTTAATTCTTCAGCAAGTAATGTGGCACATATATATAAGTACTAATCTTGTACAGGATAAGTCGGAAATTGAATTCCATTTTCTCATTCACACCTTTAGTTCAGGGAATTTTCTTTCATTCTTAATTTTTCTTCTCTATTGAGGAACCTCTTCTAGAGGAACACTCAGTAATTGAGTTTTTCTATAATATAGACATTGCATGAATAGTTTAACTTTAATAATTGTAAATATAAATATTTTATTTAATAGACAAATATTCAGTGCATGTTTGAATTAGTTTATTTTACTTCAAAAAATTATATAATCAAGATAGTTTGAAGAGAATATTTTTGTTCAAGTTTTTTCTAATGAAAAACAAATAAATCAAAAATACAATTATTTTATAAAGTATATTTTGTAACATCTTCACTTTTTGAAAATAGCGTAAAAGAAACTTTGAATTATTTCCCTTAGGCAGTGTAAGAATTTCTCAAGCAACGCTATGCTGACAATCTTCACATTTAGAACTATAGGGTAATGTAGCACTGCCATTGAAAATAAGGCATTGTCATGTACTAAAAATTAGGAAATTATAAAAATACCCCTGTGCAAACTTTTGTTATTTGTAGTTTTGTCCAGGAACTTTTAGTAATTATATATTGACCCCTAAAGATTTTTTTCATAATTACCCCTGAACTTTTTAGAAAATGACATATAGGTCCTTGCATCTATAGAATTAGCAGAATAGAGTTTTAAACCGAACAGAATTATGTAGCAGAAATGTAGAAACCTAATTGTCAACTAATCAAGCCACAGAGGTGTCCACATATGAAATGACATGGGATGCCTATAGATTTGTTCAAAATTACAAAAATACCATTAGTTAAAGAAAATAGACAGAAAATACTAAAGGATTTACAAAAAGTTAAAAACTGTAACAATCCTGAAGAAATGATGCTTGTGATTAGGACTGTTAATTGAATTATTTTGTTTCATTTTAGAGACACATACTTAATTAGGATTGAAATATAAATATTAGAGTTAGAAGAAAGTTGAGTTGTTATGTGGAAAATTTAAGAAGACAAAGATAATGATTTGAGAATTTAAGAGAAATCGGTAAAGATTTTGGTATTGTATACTGTAAGAATCGAATCAGTAAAATTTATACTATTAAACCCTAAATTTAGTGGCTAGAATTCAACCACAAGCACCCTAAAAGTGGAGCCACCATTAGCCACAAAAGCAAAGGGGAGGAGACTCGCTTGAATTTCAACCACATCCACCAATAGTCTTTTTCTCATCAATGATTCAAAGATTAAAGACTCTCTCCTTTCCTTCTCATTTTCATGCATGAAGAAGCTGGACTCTCCTCCCTCATTTTTGCTCTCCATCTCATCATCTTCTTCTTACCCTTTCACCCTACACAAGCTTCTACACTTATGGCCTTTATTTTTCTAGCTCAAACTTTAATTTTGAGGTAGGATTCCATCTCCTTGTTTGATTTTGTGAAACTGTTAGCTATCTCTAAATGCTTTTCTACTCATATATGGAAGGCTATATTGAGTTTATAGGATGCTCTATGGCTGGATTAATATGCATATATTGGGTTGGAGTTGAATTATTAAAGAAAAACTACAAGAAGGATCAAGCAGAATGGGTTGAACTGAAGAAACCCTATAGCGTCCATACTTTCGAAGTGTATGGCTTCGTACATAGCAATCAGAATTTGATGGAACCAATTTTAAATGAAACTAGATATTTATAGCTTTCCAACCATATAAATTATAAGGTCATTGGATTAGTATTGAGTGAGATATGATTTTTTGAAGTTTACCCTAGATTTCTACCTCTAGATCTAACTAAAGTAACTTATGGAGGGCATAACTCATCCTATGCAACTTCAAATTGAATGCAACTGATTTTGTTAAAACGCATACATAGAAAACATCTTATAAAAATTTCAGAGCCAAATTCAATCCCTATTGCTCCTAGTAATTCATAGAATTTGTCCCATTTTCTAACCGGGCTAGAGCAGGGCAGCTCAACCTAGCCAACTTCAAGAACTCATAACTTGAGCTATGATTATTCAAAAGAAATTAAACTTATTGGAAATGAAAACTAATTCAATTAGATTTAAAATGATATAGGTTTCATATAAATCCAGTTAGGTTCCTATTTTTAGTGAATTTTTACTTTTCAGTGTGTAATTCTGCCTGACTATAAAATAGGCCTAGGTTAATCTTCAATAATTTGAGTTATACTTATCAAAATCTTATAGGATCAAAGAGGTTAAAAACTAGATACATAATAATTTAACATACTCAAATTTCAGATCTAACTGAGTCAAGCAAAAATTATGGCATAATTTACAAAACTGGGTAGAATCTAGGACATAAGGCAGGATGAGCAACTCTAAGAAATAGAAAGCTTTTGAACTCCAACTTGTAAACTTAGCTAGTTTCTTCGAGTAAAACCCTTATTAAACCATTGAAATGATGATATATGACTATGATGTTTTTGTCGTGTGAATTGATTGACTGTCTCTACTGAAGAGTACTATTCATGGGGAAACGAATCTAATCTGTTATGCTGCCGAATTTTCGGCAAAAGCTTATGAAGTTATGATAGCTTATGTTACAAAGATTTATGATATAAATATGAAATTTTACATGCAAGAATATTTGAAAGTAAATGCACTATAATGCATATGAACATTGTATGATGATATGATCATGATTCTTTTTATGAAAGATGGCATATTTGCATATAAAAGAGGAAAATACATGAATATGTAAGATTGGTTCCCTTCACTCAAAGGCATTTATTTGGGTCCCTCCCTGTGAAAAAATTAAAAGATATGATGAGGGTCCCATATTCCTAAAGAGTGTGACATGGTGATCACATTCCGATGGGGATGATATGGTGATCATACTCTGGAATATAGCATGATAAATACAGCCTAAGGAGTGTGACATGGTGATCACACCCGGATGGGGTATGACATGGCAATCATACTCTGCATGTGACATGACAGACACATCCTAAAGAGTGTGACATGGTGATCATGCTCCAATAGGGTATGACATAGCAATTATACTCTCTAATGTGTATACCAAGTACTAAAGATAAGTTGCACCCTAAGAATAGCGATATATAACGCCTAGGTGTGCCAAGAAGAGGAAGTTAAAGAAAGTTAAAGTACACATAAGTACATTTGTATGAATTCAAGTAAAAGTATTTTCATATGCATGTTCTATTTTTTTATTATATTAGAATTGTTATGTTTGAATATACTGCAACTATTATTCAAATCATGAATCGTAAATTTATTTTTTAATAGTTCTTATGACTCAAGTGTGTGAATAAAACAAATTTTGCTTCGGATAATATGTTTTCAAATTATAAAACTGAAAGATTTATTATTATGTTCACCTCTTTTATAATAAATCGAAACAATTTGAGATAATAACGATGATACTATATGTGATCTTTCAGAAAATCCTATTGAAAATTTTTAATTCTTACTATATTTTCGTATTATCTCAAGATATTTCATGAAACTTCGAACATGACCAGGGGTTACTATCAGATAAGGTCTGTTCAAGTGTCAGTAACAAGTCCTAAGTGTGGTATTATGACTTAAGCATAGTATTATACTTGGGAGGATATTACATAATTTAGAATACTCATATTTTTAATTTAATAACTATATGATTTTATTTTATTTTATTTTATTTGTTTACATCAATATTAATTTAGATAAACATTTTAATTTTAATATGATCATTATTTTTTATGACATGATAAAAAATTATGCATATGATTTTTACTCTTTAGTTTTTTTATAAAATATATTTCTAACGCAATCTTAATTACATTTTGATAATTTTTCCTTAAAATATTTAATAAATATTATTTTTATTCAATGTTAATAATTGTAAATGTCCTTAAATGCTTCTCACTCTCAATAATTTTAAAAAAGATTAAGCAGTTGAAAAGGATGAAATGCCCAAAAACATATAGAGGAACATGAAAAGTCGAAAAAGAAAACAGCTAGAATTATAATTAAAAATAATTAAAAAGTTTAAATTTAGTACCAAAAAAGTTAAAATTTTGAAAAATATACGTGACAACTTTTAGAAGAACCTTCTAATATATTATAGGTGCCTTGCATCACTTAATTACGCTTTTCTGCTATATTAAAAGAGGTTAATTGATAAAATAACTTTTTAAGTATCAAATTCTTTTTTATTATATAAAACATGGGTAGGTGATAGTACGAAAAATATCATATTAAATTAATCAAAATTATTATTTCCCTTAATCTTTAAAGAAATGAACATTTCATATATATATATATTGAAACACTTAATTTTTAATATTTATGGAGCCAGCACTTAATTAACTATGGGAGGAACGTTTTGAAGGAGAAGTCAGGTCACCTAAGCTATTTGATTAAGTGGTAGCTTTTCTTTAGTTTTATTCTGGAGTTAACTATCTTTGTTGAGCAATAGTCTTTTATCGGATTAAATGTATGATCTATACACCCAAAAAAAAAAAAAATGTAGGATTCAATGTACTGATAACTTTACACAAATATCCATATCAATAAGGTTTATCATTATTTCGGTGGTCTGATGTTCCTTTAGAAAAAAGAGGTGAAAATTTTAAGAATCAGCTCTGATAGGAAAGTTAATATAAAATGTCCATCTATAAATTTTTTTATCATTGAATAAAGAGGATAATAAAACCCTTTTTTTTCCTACAAAAGACATATCAAACTAATTCATAGTAAAATAAATAAATAACTATTATCCACTCACTAAAATCAAAAAGAAAAAAAAATGATCCACGCATGCACTTTTATCATGGGCCTCTTGCACCTTTTTGGTTTAAAGATATTAGCTAGCAATACAACCATTCTATATGTTGACATCAATTTTGAAATCTTACAACTTGTCATAGTAAATTTTCGTGCATTACTATAGTTTTATGGGGAAAAATATATACTAGCAAGTTATGAAAAAGGTACAAAAAAATAGCATTAAAAAGTTATGCAACCAATCTTTTTCAAATCAGATGAAAGATTTTAAAAGTGAAAAAAAAAAAAGTAGGTATAGGAAGGGATAATAGATTAGGGCAATGTCTCTACCTTGGCCAACGGCTTAAGCAACCTCTCGTAAGAAATAACCCACAATTTATTAGCTAGTGATAATTGTATTTGTATTGTCAAAAACAAAGGATTTGATTTCCAAATTGCACTTGCATAGAAAGGCCACACAACTATGCTTGATGACGAGCTCGGGAATTTGACCATACCATTTCATAGAGCACAGGTGTTACAGTTCAGTAGCATTTTTCCATTTAAAAAGGCAAAAGAAAGTAGGGTGCTGCATTAATTCACTAATTAAGTTTAGCCTTTTACCAAAAGGAATTCAATTTCAAAGAAGAAGAAAAGACCATATAGCATGGGTGGAGCAACAGATTTGTATTCTTTCACTTATGCGCTTTCTTTTGGAAACGGAGTCAGCAAACAGAAACTTATTATTATATTTATGGATTTTATTTATATATATTGTCAATATAAAATTTTTTTACACAAATATCTAATTATTTATTATTATATTAATAAAAATATTGACTCAACTACCTATTATCTTAAAAATTTTATAAATATAAATATTTAATTAAATAATAATATAAAATTATATTATCAATATATAACAATTAAAATCTTTATTTATTTGAATATTTGATAGTTTGATTGGAGAGCATATCAATGTTTCTCAAAGTAGCGCCACACATGCATAAAACAAAGTTTAAAACAAATGCAGAGCGTACGGTCTATAATTCTCGGTTAGCCTACGAGGTAATATTCCGTCTGCACTATGGGCAGTGGGGGTTATCTTACTGCACACTCAATTTATGTGGTAAATATTGATTGAGAAAATAAATATTATATTATTTGTGCTAAGTGGGCTGCAAAATGGTGACACAGACAGCGATACTTTTATGTTTTTAATTTAAACAATAATAAGCACATTTATTTTTTTATACAAATCAGCTAAGTTCTGGCACAGCTACATCATGCGTTAAGAATTCATAAAGTGTATATATATATATATATATATATATATATATATATATATATATATTCACGTCTTTATGTTCTAGATTTCTCTTGTTTTCTCATCTGAATAGGATCGCCGGTCTTCTCACTGTATATATAGATATATATATATATATTCAGCATATATATATATATATATATATATATATATATATAGTGTAAATAAAAGAGCCCTTCCACTCTTGACAGCGACAATCGTTTTATGGCTAGAAGATCTATGTTTTTGCGCAGATTTGGTGGAAAATAAACCAGATTTATAAAGGAAACAAAGAAAAAAATGGACTATATATAAAACATATATGACGAGGAGTAAAATCAAAAAATAAAATTAAAAACAATAGACGGGAGGGAGAAGCCACGAGAAAGAAGGGGAGTTGTCAAGAGAATCGAAAAAAAAAAAAAAGAGAACGAGAGAAAACCAATATTATAAGAGAGTATCCGTGTGTTTGCATTGCATGAAAGGCAGCCAAACCCAAAAGAAGGTTGAAGAGTCAAGCATGCCTCGATTGCCATACATCATGTTTTGAAAACAAATGCTATTTGTGATTTTAAAATTTAAATTGAAGTTTTACAAGAAGCAACAAATAGCTTTCTCTATGAATGAAATCATATTAAAAATTTAATCTAAAAGGTTCTAAAATTTCAGATTTTTTAAAGATTTATTTAAATAGTATGCTTAATGAATTAAGGAAAAAAATTAGTTAAAGAATAAACTTCTTATTTTTTTATTTTATACAAAAACATTTTCGTTAATTTGTTAATCAGTGCCCTTATTATTATTATTACTTTTGTTAAAGCATACACAATTTTATGCCATTTTTTTTCTTTCAAAGCACCACGTTTTTTTGACTTCTTATTCATTTTCACACAGCATGTGCTGCCTATGTACTAATTGGCTGTATTTTCGTTGCGGCTTTGCCTCCCCTCAACAAAGACGTAATTTTTCATTCATGCGGCGCAACTAGCGCGCAATCTTTGTTTTTATACTTATTTATTATAATAAAATTTAATTTTGATATATTGTCAGTATAATATGTTGTATATATATGGGTCTTAGTGTGTTTCAAACTTAGTTATTCTATGTATATTTAGCTACAGAAGAAGTCTCACATTGCTCATGAAAATGTTTTAATAAATATTTATATATGATGGTATCTAATCAGTAAATATCTTATGGTATTGAGGTAGCATTGTGGACTTAAGCCTTAGTTAAATATACACACGTGCGCCCCGCCCCATCCAGTCACGTCTGCACGCGGGTGGGCCTGCCAAGCTTTTACTACCCGTACAAATTTTATTTTTAATTTTAGTCAAATTTCCTTTTTACCGTTGCATCTCTTTAATACTCCAACGGCTCTTTTTCTGACCGTTATCCAACGGGTAGTTTGCAATGGCTCTTTTATAACAGCTATTTCTTTTCCCTATATAAAGCCTGCTATATGCCACAACACAACACACAAAATAACAATCATCTCCTCACTCTCTCTCTTCTATGCAATAGAAGCTGCCCCCACTGCTTCTGCTGTGTTTTCTGCTTCTTGCAAGATCTGCTGCTCAACATACCAGGACCATCATGTGGACGAGTTCTCGTGGATACCCACGTCTAATCCTGGAGGGTTAACCGTCAACGCCATTCCACCGAGCATAGCTTTGAGTAGGGCGGAATTAAACCCTTAAGGATAATGCTTTGCACAATTCGTGGTAATCTTGTTCTACTACTTTTTATTGTTGCTGTCATTTTATTCTTATTATTTATAGCTAAAATACTAGTGTTCAAATTATTTTTTGACAACATAAAATAGATGTCCAATCATGTATTGTTACATCAGTAAAAGTGTTTGATTCAACCACTCACTATCTTAAAAGTTTTACTAATAGAAACATATAATAAGATTACAATATAAAACTATTTCAAACTGATAGTATATCAAATTAAATTCTAATATTTTCTCATCATTCAATTTTCTTTCATTGGTAAGTTTTATTCTTAATTTATCTATTAATTTTTACAATATATTAAAAGTAAATTCCTTTTTTTTTTAAACATCATTCGATGTCCTTTTATTGGTATGCTGTATTTTTAATTTATTTGTCGATCATTGCATTCTTAGTTAGACAGTAAACAAAAAAAAAAAAAAAACTGATTTTGTTGTAAGAATTTTTCTTTTGTTTCACTCTTAGTTAAACGCTAAACTAAAAAAAAAAAAAAACCTAAGTTTTATATAACAATTTTTCTTTTGTTTCACATTTTTCCAAATTTCAACTTCTCCCCTTTTATAGCTTTACTTCTTTCAAGAGCAATCATAATATCTTTTACTTTTTCAACCGATAACACATAGAGTCTGTTTGGTTAAGATTTTGGAAAAACATTTTTTCAAAAGTAGAAGCAAAAGTAAAGATAGAAAATTAATTTGTGTTTAAATGTAATTGTAGAAATACTATTTATTAGAATCAGAAATTGTTAAATTATTTGAATATTATAAATATAAAAAAACTTTTTAGAATAAAATTACAATTTAGCAGATAAAGAGTAGTATTTTCAAGAAAAAGTTAAGAATAGAATGGTAAAATAGTATGAAAAAGTAATGGATTCAAAATTTCAGACAATTTTCTCTTTCTTCTACTACTTCTATTTTTGGGAGAAGCAACTCTCTATCTGTTTCTCAAAAAAGCAAAAAAACATTATTTTCTACTTCTGCTTTCTTTGGATAAACACAAACAAACAATATTAGAAGTACTTGTTTCAAAAAGTTTCGAAAAAAAGTACTTCTCCCCTTTATAGAAGCACATTCAAATGCACTCATAAATGAATTTGATAGACCTACACAAATGTTGGTTTAATATTTGAAAAAAATTTTGGTTTCGCAGAGTATTCTCTTACCTAATAGGTGAGAGACTAATCTTTCGGAGTACGGTTAGACACTTAAGTGGGGACTCTTCATAATGATGTTTTTTCATACACACGAATTATGGGATCGAACCTAGGACCACAAACTTAAGGGACCTGAGCTACTTCGGCTCACACCAACACCTTGGTAAAAATTTGAAATCTTGTTTATATTATAAAGTTGATTATATTAAATAAAAAAGTACACATTATTTCTATGTCTCTCGGCCATTCTCACTACTACAAATCCTCCCCTATCCCTAATCCTTGCCATGGGTTTTTTTTTTCTTCCTTTAATCCTCGTTCCTTGCATCCCCATCAATACCTGCTGGGTGCCCAAACATAATAATAATTTTTTTAACAACAACAGTAGCAACTCATGTGGTAAAAAGAAATAGAGAAATAAAGAAATAAAAAGAAACAACAACAACAACAAACCAGAACTAAAAAACATGAACAACATACCAACAAGAGACTAGAACAACAAAAAGACCAAAAATAAATAAAAGAAGCACAGATGCCTAAGAAAGGAAAAGCACAGATTAAAAAATAAAAGAACAACATACATGGGGAAGCACAGCTCTTGTGGTTGCTAGCGTGAATCAGTAAACAACAGGAAGAATATGGCTTCAAGTAGAGGTGTTCAAATAAACCATTTGAACCAATTCGAACCATAATCAAACCAAACCATACTAAGAAAAATCAGCTTTTTTAAAAAAATATAATTTTAAAATTGAGCTTGTTCTTTTCCACAAACTTGGTTCATTTAACCACATCTTAAAACTAAATTGGTGCATTGCTAAAACAAAACCAAACTCTTCTTCCTTAATCTTTTGTTTGAACTATAATCTCTTTTCATCCCATCCATCTCCAAGACTCCAAGTCAATGTAGATTCAAAGTTCATCAGTCGTGAATGGCAAATCTTTGGACAACAAGCTCAAAAACATGGCTTCCACAAACTATAGTAGAAAATTTAAATCTTTCATTGGTTCCTAGCACTTTTTGATGATGAACCCAATAGTGTAGCTAGCGCTAGTGACTCATTGTCAAAGGAGTAGACGGTGGTGTGAAGGACAGGGACGACAATGGTGACAACATTCTATTGTAGCGGGGGCAATGTTCTACTACAATGGCAGTGACGTTTTGTTGCAACGATGGCAAATTATTCTACAGCAGCAATAGATCAATCTCCATGCATAGGTCAACAGGCTTGACGGTGCTGCTGCTTGACAAGTCCACTCCCTGTGATCCCTACCTCTCCTCCATAGTTGACACTTGTCATCAAAACTAGAATTGATCCCATGGTTGGCCAGGGAGTAGCATGGAATGGATGTGCTTCTACTGTTTTGGCAATGTGGTTTGTAGTAATGGCAAACAGGCCAACCCACCCCGCCCTGCCTTGCCTCACCGTGGATCAAGCTTTAAGCAGGGCAAAGCGGATCAATCCGCGTTAGTAATCTGGGTTGAATATGCCAACTCGTCCCGCATCGTTGCAAGTTGGCAGGTTAGCCGGCAAAAAAAAAAAAAAAAAGAAAAAAATATTTTTTATATGAATTAATTCATCAAAATCTTTTTTGTAAAAAAGCAAAAGAATTTTTAATTAAATACAACAAAATAACATTGAGTATTGTAGAGTATTTTATTAATAAAAATATATTAATAGGATAGGTAATTAGAAAAAGAAAAAGAAAAAGAAAAAAGTGAAGGGTGAAAAAGTTATGATTCTCACTTACCATGCGTAATCAAGAAATGTAATTGTGCTAATGAGGCTAACTTCCGCATTGCATGTAACACATATACATTAAGAGACTTAGATTAAGATTCATAAGTCACTTATATATATATATATATATATATATATATATATATATTGGTAACATGTAACCGGTTCTTTGAGAGTTGAGGCATGTGTGAATAGGCCAAAAAGGGCCCCAATGTTATGTGTGTTGTGCGGGGGAAAAAAAGATGAAAAAAAAAGTGACCGGTGGGCCAAACTCGTCTCGCTCCGGTTCAACCCGCGGGTCAAGCAGGGCGGGTTATGTGGGTTAAACTTTTTTTGAGTTGAAAATATCAACCCACCTCGCCAAAAATTGCAAGTTATGCGAGTCAACCTAACAAGTCCGACCCATTTTGCCATCTCTAGTGGTTTGTGGTTAGAGTTTGAACTGGTTTACTAATTCTGAAGCTCTTCCAAACTGGTTCTAAATCAGTTTTAAATTAGTTTAAGTGTCTATAAATCAATTCAGTTCAGTTATTTATATTGGAAATTAAGTTTAATTTGGTTTCATTTGAACCAAATCATGCTCATCCCTAGCTTCAATCTCGAATTAATAAGCTAAAAAAGGTAGCTACAATGGTGGCAAATTTGAAAGAGGTAAAGTTATGACTATTGGGAAACTACAACCATGATGTGAGGAATGTTGTTAGGAGATAGGACTTATGGTGGCAACTAGAGAGGAGCGGCAGCAATGAACTTGGGCATTAAGGAGGAAAAGTGACAACAAACACCAGAGTGAATGAGAAGAGAATGACGACAACTAAATTAAAGAGGGAGGACAATATTGAGGGTTGATTTAGGGAAAGAGAATGGAATGGGTATGTGCCGATTAGTGTGAATATGGGTCCAATTTTTGGTTTTCCCTTGTGCTAAGTGTGTATGGCCGAATGGGTCCATCAGTGTAGGAATAGGATTTAAATTTTAATATTTTAAAATTAATATAATAACATAATATGAAAATTCTAAATTAGACAACTATATATAATAATAATAATAATAATAATAATAATAATAATTATTATTATTATTATTATATTAAGGTTATTATAGTAAATTTACTTATATGGGATCCCCATGGCGTAGGAAATTTGATCCCCACCCCCATTCTCAAATCTGTCTTAGGCAGACCTTTGTCCTTATTGCTATTCCCGCAACGAGAAAATTTCCAAACTAAGGGTCTCAAATGGGGTAGTCGCCGTAGGGATCCTTGCATGGCAGGGGGAAATTGCCATCCTTATATTATAGTGGATTTCATTTTGATACACTATAAATATAAGATATTTTCACTTAGATATCAAATCATATATTGGCATAATATTAAAAGTGATTAACTCTTATGATAGTTACCTTAAAAGTCATATATATAACACAATATGATTATTTGACTATATAAATTATTATACACTAATAATTTATTAAAATAAATCTCTACTTCATTAATATTTTCTACCTTTTAATTCTCTTTTCTTTCTATCTTTTGCACTATTTTTCTGTATGTTTTTAATAACTCATGTTTTTATTCGTGGTTTAATCAAGATGACATGTTACAACTACTAATTTTTCTTTTTCTTTTTTTTTTCCCTTTTCTTTTTGGTGGTAGATCCCGTTAAATCGAGAGAATGTCCTGACCTTGAGATGGGATTTTATGGTGCCTCATTGAGGTCCAAGGGGAGGATGGAAAATGGGTGAAGAAATGCATTGGAGGAATTGAATCCCCACCATGAAACATCAAGGCCAATGTATGTTTTGCTAAGCTATAAGCTTATATACTAGTAAGGTGCTTTTTACTGCAAGGTCTTGAGGGACGAGCCAGTCCAATACTTAGGGTCCATTTGGATAATATTATTTATGGGTTTCTTTAACTTTTTGAAAATTAGAAGTTATATTTTTAACTTTTTATCCTATTTGAACATGCAACTTATTACTTTTTAAAAAATCATTTATAGTGTTTTTTGAATATATCTAATTTTTCTAGAAGCACTTTTTAAAACACTCAAAGCAAGCACTTTTATTACTGTATATTTAAATTAAAAAAACTTATTTATAAGTTATTTTTCAAATATTTCTTTTAATAAAAGTTTAAATAAGCTATTTACTCAAATGGGTCCTTACCCCGTAATGATTGGAGGCTTAACTGAAAACCTTATGAACTCTAATCATTATTTGCAAAGGTGTTGTGCACCAACAAGGGATGGGTCTAACAATTGGGTCTAACAAAGGGAACTAGTCCCACATAACATAGCAAATCATGGTAGGAGAGGTGCTTATCTCCAGTAAAATATACTTGTAGAAAACTAAAAAATGAAAAAAGTTGTGCTGCTCAGCAATAATGAACCCAGCACTTAACCATAACGAGTCGTCTTGCCTTTGCTATATTGTTAAAGCAGTCCGTTGGGAGTCTATAAAAGGATCTACTATAAGTTTAAAGGAGCATGTTCATCGTAGCTCCTAAACATATAAATAGAGCTTGACCTTAGTCCTACATGTAAGGAGAAAGTTCTCTCCGTTCTCCCATAAGCAAGCCTAAAACAAGGGATGCGTTAAACTTCGTGTACATGTGCCTAAAAAGGATATGTTCAATTTGTTTCATTTAATTTAATTTTTTTATATAAAAACATTGTATTAAGAATGTATTACTCTATTGTTACTGACAGGGTAATGGCATTCTAATTGAGATTAGTGGATGTATAGTGCATATCAATTTCCAGTGATTAAAATTTTCGAGGATGCTATGAATTACAATATATCATTCAAATGATTTTTAGAAAAGTGGAGTGAGTTAATTATTTTTTTTTAAAAAAAGTTATCAGTAACTAAAATCTGCTTATTGTAGGGTAAAGCTCTCCTAGCATTAATTTTTTCTATTCATAAGACTTAAACTCCCTATCTTGTTTAAAGAGAGCAAATGTCAAACCATTTGAACCAAATAAGTATTGGTAGTAATATTAGTTAATTATGATTAAGGAAAAAATTCCATATCTAATTATTAGAGCAAACCAAAATGAAAGGCATATCTTTATACATGTTCTTGATTAAGTTTTGCTTGATTTAGTTAGAGGGAATCGAATGTTTGACGTAATTAGAGGGAATAAAAAACGTCATCTGTTTTTCTTCTTAAAGGCTTCTATTGCGGTTCAAGTTCAATGCTTTCGACAAAGATTTGTCGTGGAATCCACAGGCTTAAAGCGTGTAAATTATAATAAAAAGCCTTTTACCCAAATCTCAAAATCACATAATTGTGCTTGAGCTACTTTTAAGATGTACCGAACAAAATTTTGTTTTGTTTGTATGACAAGGGTGTTTCACTATGCATATTCCTAAATCTATATGCATTCACCGATCAAAATCACATAATTGTGCTTGTGCTACTGTTAAGATGCACGGAAGTAAATTTTGTTTTGTTCATAATAAAAGGGTGTTTTACTATGCATATTCCTAAATCTGTATGTATTTGCTGATCATTTTTTCAGAGAAAAGAGTATACAAACCCCTTAAATTTTTATCTTTTCTGTAAATTACCACCAAGAACTTTAAAAGCTTCCCAAATTAGTCCTTAAACTTTAACTTATGACCTAACAGATTATTCCATAAAGAATCTACTAAATTACTAATAATAATAGCAAATGGTAAGATTTTTTTTCATTCATTAACATATATTATTGATTAATTTATAATATTATTCGTTAAACTGCATAGAATTATTAATTTTTTATTAAAATATAATTTTTATTAAGTTTTTCAATTTTATAAATTTTTATCTATTAGTTCAAATATGTAAAAATATTCAGTATTTGAATAATAAATAAATTAGTCAATAGTCCAAATTTAATGTAAAACAAATGGTTAATATATCTTTCATGTAATATTACCATTATTGCATAAAAAATTTAATATAGAAGGATCTATTGAAATATTAATCAAAGTCTAAGGACTAATTGGGAAAGTTTCAAGGTTTATAGTGGTGATTTGAAAAAGGTGAAAGTTTAGGGCCTTTTTTGTATATCATATCAAATTTGATGCATAAAAGAAATTTTTTTTTCTTTTACGTGATGAGATGTATAAAAGTTTTTGGTAGATTTTTTTCTCGGTGAATGAAAGGGGCAAGTTTTTGGTAGATAATATACATGTAATTTGTACATGGAATCAATAAAAATTTGGAATGATATTTTTCAAATAAGTCTCATAAATATTTTTTAATAAATTTTTATTGGTAAATATACACATCATATATATCATGTCTATTAATTAGTGTATCAAAATGTCATTTATCACCCAAACCCATCTTCATTCATATAATTAGGCTTTTATTTGTTCTTTTTAGATTTTGATAGAGTTCCTAGCGGTTGAACTCTCAGTTTAAGTCTATTTTACTTTCTTTCAAGTGAAGGTTAAAAGGGGAATTGGACTTCCCTAAATAGTTACTTAATAACTCTATGAAATAGAGTTATTTGGACATATAATATGCACAAAAATTAAGGAGGCTAGGACATTGAGATTTTAACTAGTTTTCCTTGATTTAGACTTAGATACACACATAGTTATACTTAATTGAAATTAATTGACTCTTGTTAGAATTTTGTTCGGCTTTGGGCTGTACTATTTCATGTTCTTAATTATTGGTATTTCTCATTTGTGGCACTTAATGATTTTTTGAAGTTGCAAAATTAAGATGTCAAATTAAGTGAGAGAGCCAAGTTAGCATGTATTCTGACCTTGTTGCGATGATTTGGGCGTAATTGAAGCAGCAAATATTGTATTGAGCTGATTCCCATGGCAATGGAAAGCCAACACTAAAACCCAGTTCCTATGTTTAAAGAGTGAAAAATAACATGCAAGTTAGAGGTTAGAAGATGTCAAAATTCTAGCAGAAGAGGATTTGTACTATCCAGGCAGCAAGTAGGCGTTGCAGTGCTAGATATGTTAGTTTATGTACTTTTTAATTAATTAGTTAGGAGATTGTAGGTCGTTAGTCTTGGGCTTTTGGGGTTAGTATAAATAGGATTTTGTGAACTTTTGGTAGAGAAAGGGAGCCATCAAATATTCACGAAGATCAAGAGGAGTTCTTGTGGAGATTCAAGCCATAATTGATAATATTTTCTTCTCCATCTCTATCATTTTTTATTTTCTTTTATTATTTTGATGTTACCTCATTTATTGGTGGTGTCTTCTCCAACAATTATGCTCTAAACTCTCTTTTTCTAGGATTATTGTTGATCTTTGCTTGTAGTTTGAATTGAATTCCTCTTTCTTTCTTATTTTAATGCCATAAGAGTTGTTTATTCAATCTTGTTCTTAATTCTTTTTAATTGATCAATCACCAATTAAATTGCTTGAAAATCTTGAATTGAACTTGGAAAAGGGAATTTGGTGATTATCAATAGATTGAATAGCTTATGTTTGAATTCATCCACCTTAAGTGTGAATTTGATTCACTTGTAAAATAGGAATATAGTCCTAAGCCATAGGTAATCAAAATTAGGGTTTGAGCTTAAAGAATTCTTCTTGGTTTAATTCTCATAGGAATATAGGGAGTTAATTAATAGGTGTAATTTTTATTTGATCATCAAAAGATGCTTATAAATGAATTAATGTTCTAGACTAGAAATTCTTAAGCATTGAATAAGGTAAAAGAGAGTGAAGAGAATTTATATGAAAAGTAAAGTGAAGTACTGTAACATTCTCATATAACGTTATAGAAAATAATAAAAACGTCTTTGGGCAAACTTTTATTATTTATAGCCTTGCCCCTAAATATTTTCGAAAATGATATTTAGGTCCTCATATCAATTGAATGAGCAGAATAAGGTTTTAAACGAAGCAAAACCACGTAGCGGAAACGTAGAAACTAAATTCTTAGCCAATTGGGCCACAGAAGTGTTTACATGTGAAATGACGTGGGATGCCCCTAGACTTGCCCATAATTACGAAAATGCCATTAGTTTCAAAAACCAAACAGAAAATATTAAAGGATTTACGAAAAAGCGAAAAGATAATAATCCCAAAGAAACAATGCAATTGATTTGTGCTGTTAATCAATTTATTAGAAAAATAAGAGTAATTAGGGATGAATTATAAATACTAGAGCAAAAGGGAATTTAGATTGTTGTGTAAAAGACTATGAGAAATTATTTAATATAATGTCCGAAATTACGTTAAATTTAATATACGTTATTAATCGATTTATCTGACTTTATTGAATGTGTAGAATTAATTAGAAGTTAATGAAAAGTTAATTAGAAGTTAATTAGATGTTAATTAGAGAGATTTGGATTAGAAACAATTAAAATAGAAGCATAGTAAACCTCATAAAATTCTTCATAATCGTTTTGCCGATTTGAAGAAAATCAGTAAGATTTCAGTATTTTAAACTGTCGGAACCGAATCAATAGAGTTACGCACCCACATTCTATTATTCCATGGCTGAATACTCAGCCATTTAATCAACTCTTGGTGGCACCACAAAGGCCACAAGGAGAGGAAGACTTGGCTGAAAAATTGGCCACAAAATTTCAGCCAATAACAACCCACTTAGCCAACCACTCATTAAGTGTTTGAATCAGATTTTTCTCTCCTCACTTCAGCAGATTTGCGCCCCTTCCTCTCCCCTTTCCAGCCTCCTTCTTCTCTTCTCTTCTCAACCTACTCCATCAAACCTTCAAGCTTTGATAAGATTCCATCAATCCAAACTCAAATTTAGCAAGATCACATCTAAAGGAGGAAGAGATTCAACTTTGTTCTTGTCTTCTTGGTTATGGGTGGCTGTTTGGGACTTTTGTTTTCTCACCTCTTAATGTGGTGTTGGATGTATATGGTGATTATTGGCTGATTTAATGACTATTTTTATGTTGAAAATCGATTAAGAAGTAAAAAGGAGTGAGGATAGGATGCAGGGAGGGGCTAGAAGATCAAAACCCTCTGGCAGTCCGCACGATGGAGTGTACGGCTCTACTTACAGCCATTTAAATTTGATGAAACTATTTTTATGTGAAACTAGACATCTAGGGTTTTCCAACCATATAAATCATAAGGCCATTGGATTAGTATTGAGAGAGATATAAATTTTTGGAGTTTGACCTAGGTTTTTGAGTTTGATTCTAGGTAGACTAGGTTGTTCTGGGCAAAACTTGCCTTATACAACTTGAAATTAAATGAAACTAGCTTTGTTAGAAAGCTTACATGTAACACCCTCCTAAGTACAGTACTATGCTTAAGTCATAGTACCACACCCTGGAGTTGTTACGGTTACCTGAACGGACCTTATCTGACAGCAACTCCCACTGTACTACTCTGATACCTCTTAAACTTTCTGGAGACAACACGGAAAATAGGAGTGAGAATTATAAATTCTCAGTAGGATTCTCTATAATACACATGGAATGTCATCGTGGTCATCCCCAGTTTGCTTCGGTTTATTATGAAAAAGGTGAACATGTTGCACAAACTGTTTAATTCTACGTTTCGAAAAAAATCTTATCCGAAGCAAAGTTCATTTTAATCATACACTTAGCATTTGGGAGAACCCATAACTTCATTCAAATATAATACCACGAATAACAACTGTAGCATATTACGACACACATAACATCAATATGTTGGGAATATAACATCTGCATATAACTTTATTCATACTTAAATTTATGCGTATTCATAAAACTTGCTTTTCTTTCTTCATCTTCCTTTTCATCATAAAATCTTTACCTGCCACATTCTAGAGTATGATCGCCATGTCATACCCCATCAGAGCGTGATCGCCATGTCACGTTCCTTAGGAATATGGGACCTTCATTCGGTACTTACACTAGCTGGGTCATGCCATGCCTCATGTAAGTTCTGGTGTCTGCATATACTTTAATCTTTAGCCTTTAGTCTTTAGTTTTTTACTTGGCACGCCTAGGCGTTACGTATCGCCGTCCCTAGGATGCATTTACTGCCCTTGGGTAGCCTGGCCTTGGAGTGAGCTCGTCAGCTTCACCCGTGACCGTCGTCACACCGACTCACCCGCAAGGGGACCCACTGCCTCTAGGTTGGAGAGACCCAATGTGCAACTGACTCCAACATAGAGGGACCCAAGTCTTTAGCTGCCTTCACAAGGAGGGACCCAATATGCAACTGCCTCCAGGTGAAGGGACCTATGTCTTTGTCATTTAACTGCCTTCACAGGGAGGGACCTCAATTAACTATCTCCGAGTGAAGGGACCCACATTCAATACATTTACATTCTTTCATTCTCATGCATAATCCAGCATAAACATGCAGGATGTACTCATATATACATGTTTCATAATTTATTCTCATATGTCTCATGTCGTACTTGTGTCATTCTTGCATATATGCTTCATAGTTTATTCTCATATATCTCTTATCATACTTATGTCATCCTCAAATATAGGGTTTCTATATACCCATTCATAGTCTAATTCTTCCTTGATAACTCATATCATTTTAAAATTTATCCTTACATCTAAACATTCATAGCTTCTTAGACTTCTGCCGTAAATCCGGCAGCATAACGGATCAGGTCCGTTTTCTCATGAATAGTGCTAACTCTCACAAACAATTCAATCATAGCAACATAAATCAACTTAACACATATATATCAAAGTCAAGCTGGCAATCCTCAACTCAAACTTTATAGGTTTCACTAACATTTGTAAAATTATCATTTTGGCCATCCTGCCAATTCTATTCGGTTCTGCCCGAATCTTGTATAATCCACCTTTATCTCTATTCAACTCATTTAAATCTGAAATTTGGATATGTCATAGCTCTATATGTCTACTTTCTAACCTCTTTAGTCCAATGTCATTTTGATTTATATAACTTAAGATATTTAACTTTTACCTCAGCCTATTCAGTCTCTAGCCCGAATCACACTCCTGGAATTATAAATTCACTAAAAATCGAAACTAAGCTCAAATCCTGCGAAATTGGCGTCATATGGAAGCTAACAAGACAACCTTTCATTTGCCACAAGTTTCACTCCATTTGCTTGAGTATACCTCGAGTTATAAGTCCTGAAAGTCGACCTTCCTGAGCTACCCTGTTTTGGCTCGGTTTAGACATGGAGTAACTTCCTCGAATCATTGGGAACAATTGGGACCATAACAAACTCGGAATTTCATATTGGGATGTTCCCCTATGTGTAAGCTTTCTAACAAAGTTAGTTTCACTCAATTTGGAGTTGTATAGGGTGAGTTATACCCTCCTCAAATCACCCTACCCGGATGAAAATCCTAAACCCTAGGCCAAACTTCAAAAATTTATATCTCTCTCAATACTAATCCAATAACCTTATATGATATATCTATGGAAAGCCCTGAATGTCTACTTTCATCTAAAAATGGTTTCATCGGATTTGACCGATTGTAAGCGGAGCCGTACACTCCGCCGTATGGACTGCCGTGGAATTCTTCATCCAGACAGCATCCTAACCCTTGGTTCCTTCTAACTTTCTTCTTCTAACTTTAATTTCAACTCAATATTTCATATTAATCCTATCATAATCCATCATAACTTATCATATACATCACATATATCATCAAACAATCATCAAAGAGTAATCTTTCATGCATCCTCAATTTAGAGAAATCAAGATTAGAAATTGAATCCTACCTCTTTGGAGTATGATCTTGCTGAATTTGATTTCTAGATTGATGGAACCTTGACCAAGCTTGGGGATTTGATGGAGTTGGTTGAGAGAGGAATGGAAGGAGAAGGCTGGAGCAAAAGGAAGAGAAGGAGATGTAAATCAGCTGGGAATGAGAAGGGAAGTCTGACTTAAATACAAGAAAATGTGGTGTTGATTGGCTGAAGATTTGTGGTTGAAGTTCGGCCACGTCTCTCACTTTTGTGGCCAACTTGCTCTCCACGTCGTCCAAAAACTGGGATACAATTTCGTCCCACATGAAATCGGAACTCGTGTCCATTATGGTTGAAGTCGGAACTCGTGACCTTTTTACATTTTTAGGAGCTGAAGCCTAATATCGGAACTCGTCCCATCTTGTTTGTGACTGAGGAAATATTGTCTGGTTTATTTGAGACTTGGCATCCAGCTCGGAAGTCGGAAGTCATAGAGCTCGAAATCATATAATCTCGAAACTCCTCATTTGAACTCAGGAATGTCAGTGCTGGATATAAAATCGTAGATCGGAACTCGTGCATGGCTAGAAACCAATTCAAAGATTCGAACTCATGTCCTTTGTATTTGAGGCATAAGGTCGTAAATCGGGAAAATCTAGCCACTCCATTATTAAGTCGGAAATCAAGAGTTCTAATAAGGTCTGAGGTCGGAAATCGGGTCCATTGCCTTGAGACATGAAGTTGGGAATAGGATGAAATCGGAAATAGGTATTATACGAATGAACTCGGAACTCGGAAATAATCACTTCTGTCTGATTTTCGAAGACGAAATCGGAAATCGGAATTGATCACCCTGGGGCAAAGTCGGAGCTCGGAAAGCAGATGTTACATTACACATAGGAGAATATCCCATAAAAATTTCAGGGTTAAACATGGTCCCATTTGCTCCCAGTGGTTTGAGGAAGATGCCCTATGTCCAAACTAGGCCAAAATAGGGCAGTTCATAAAGGTCAAATGTCAAGGCTTATAACTCAAGCTCTACTAAAACAAATAAAATGGAACTTTTGCAAATGAAAGTTTGTCCTGTTAGCTTTAATATGATACCAATTTCATATGATTTGAACTGGTTTTCGATTTTTAGTAGATTTTTACTTTTAAGTGTGTAATTCTGGCCAGCTACAAGGCAGACCGAGATAAAACTTAAATAATTTGAGCTACATTTATCGAAATTAGATGGGACCAAAGAGGTTAGAAAATAAACACATAACACTCTAACTTATCTAAAATTTAGGACTAGATGAGTTGAATAGAAATTGTGGCCTGATTTACAAAAATAGGGTTGAATGAGAGTGTTGAGACAGCAACCATGTTTTAAATGCAACAATTGTGCCCATGAATTTGATGTTTGAATTGTGAATGAAGTGTTGTGAATTTCCTATAAAATTGGTTGTCTGAGTACTGGCACTATTCATGGAGAAGCGGACACGTTCCGTTATGCTACTGAATTTTTGGCAAGAGCATGTAAAATTATAATAGCTTATATTATGAAGATTTATGATATGAAGATGAATATTGTATGATGACATGATTATGTACTATTGAGATCCCTTCACTTGGAGGCAGTTATTTGGGTCCCTCCAGGTGAAGGCAGTTAAAAGATAAAGATGTGGGTTCCTTCACTCGGAGGCAGTTGCATATTGGGTCCCTCCCTATAAAGGCAGCTAAAACCTTTGGGTCCCTCTATGTTGGAGGCAGTTGGCCAACTGAGTCCCTCCGACCTAGAGGCACGTGGGTCCCCTTGCGGGTCAGTACTATGTGACGACGATTACGAATTAAGCTCACTCCTAGATCATACTACTCAAGGGCAGTAAAGACTAAAGATTAAAACATATGCAAGCACCCTAGGGACGGTGATACGTAACGCCTAGGTGTGCCAAAAAAAGAAAGCAAAGAAAGTTAAAGAAAAACACCAATGCACTTGCATGAATTCAAGTATGAGTATTTGCATAATTATATCCCATGTTTTATTGATGATGAGACGTTCTATCTACTTATGCTGTGATTATTATTCTAAATATGAATTATTGCCAATGTGATTCAAGTGCGCGAATAAAATGAACTCTACTTCGGACAATATATTTTCAAACTATAAAATTGAACAGTCTATTTGACATGCTCATATTTTTCATAATAAACCGAAACAGC